>CATKUP010000151.1:0-1283709 GCA_949786385.1 Onychomys leucogaster | reverse complement strand
ACCCTAACCCTAACCCTAACCCTAACCCTAACCCTAACCCTAACCCTAACCCTAACCCTAACCCTAACCCTAACCCTAACCCTAACCCTAACCCTAACCCTAACCCTAACCCTAACCCTAACCCTAACCCTAACCCTAACCCTAACCCTAACCCTAACCCTAACCCTAACCCTAACCCTAACCCTAACCCTAACCCTAACCCTAACCCTAACCCTAACCCTAACCCTAACCCTAACCCTAACCCTAACCCTAACCCTAACCCTAACCCTAACCCTAACCCTAACCCTAACCCTAACCCTAACCCTAACCCTAACCCTAACCCTAACCCTAACCCTAACCCTAACCCTAACCCTAACCCTAACCCTAACCCTAACCCTAACCCTAACCCTAACCCTAACCCTAACCCTAACCCTAACCCTAACCCTAACCCTAACCCTAACCCTAACCCTAACCCTAACCCTAACCCTAACCCTAACCCTAACCCTAACCCTAACCCTAACCCTAACCCTAACCCTAACCCTAACCCTAACCCTAACCCTAACCCTAACCCTAACCCTAACCCTAACCCTAACCCTAACCCTAACCCTAACCCTAACCCTAACCCTAACCCTAACCCTAACCCTAACCCTAACCCTAACCCTAACCCTAACCCTAACCCTAACCCTAACCCTAACCCTAACCCTAACCCTAACCCTAACCCTAACCCTAACCCTAACCCTAACCCTAACCCTAACCCTAACCCTAACCCTAACCCTAACCCTGAACCCTAACCCTAACCCTAACCCTAACCCTAACCCTAACCCTAACCCTAACCCTAACCCTAACCCTAACCCTAACCCTAACCCTAACCCTAACCCTAACCCTAACCCTAACCCTAACCCTAACCCTAACCCTAACCCTAACCCTAACCCTAACCCTAACCCTAACCCTAACCCTAACCCTAACCCTAACCCTAACCCTAACCCTAACCCTAACCCTAACCCTAACCCTAACCCTAACCCTAACCCTAACCCTAACCCTAACCCTAACCCTAACCCTAACCCTAACCCTAACCCTAACCCTAACCCTAACCCTAACCCTAACCCTAACCCTAACCCTAACCCTAACCCTAACCCTAACCCTAACCCTAACCCTAACCCTAACCCTAACCCTAACCCTAACCCTAACCCTAACCCTAACCCTAACCCTAACCCTAACCCTAACCCTAACCCTAACCCTAACCCTAACCCTAACCCTAACCCTAACCCTAACCCTAACCCTAACCCTAACCCTAACCCTAACCCTAACCCTAACCCTAACCCTAACCCTAACCCTAACCCTAACCCTAACCCTAACCCTAACCCTAACCCTAACCCTAACCCTAACCCTAACCCTAACCCTAACCCTAACCCTAACCCTAACCCTAACCCTAACCCTAACCCTAACCCTAACCCTAACCCTAACCCTAACCCTAACCCTAACCCTAACCCTAACCCTAACCCTAACCCTAACCCTAACCCTAACCCTAACCCTAACCCTAACCCTAACCCTAACCCTAACCCTAACCCTAACCCTAACCCTAACCCTAACCCTAACCCTAACCCTAACCCTAACCCTAACCCTAACCCTAACCCTAACCCTAACCCTAACCCTAACCCTAACCCTAACCCTAACCCTAACCCTAACCCTAACCCTAACCCTAACCCTAACCCTAACCCTAACCCTAACCCTAACCCTAACCCTAACCCTAACCCTAACCCTAACCCTAACCCTAACCCTAACCCTAACCCTAACCCTAACCCTAACCCTAACCCTAACCCTAACCCTAACCCTAACCCTAACCCTAACCCTAACCCTAACCCTAACCCTAACCCTAACCCTAACCCTAACCCTAACCCTAACCCTAACCCTAACCCTAACCCTAACCCTAACCCTAACCCTAACCCTAACCCTAACCCTAACCCTAACCCTAACCCTAACCCTAACCCTAACCCTAACCCTAACCCTAACCCTAACCCTAACCCTAACCCTAACCCTAACCCTAACCCTAACCCTAACCCTAACCCTAACCCTAACCCTAACCCTAACCCTAACCCTAACCCTAACCCTAACCCTAACCCTAACCCTAACCCTAACCCTAACCCTAACCCTAACCCTAACCCTAACCCTAACCCTAACCCTAACCCTAACCCTAACCCTAACCCTAACCCTAACCCTAACCCTAACCCTAACCCTAACCCTAACCCTAACCCTAACCCTAACCCTAACCCTAACCCTAACCCTAACCCTAACCCTAACCCTAACCCTAACCCTAACCCTAACCCTAACCCTAACCCTAACCCTAACCCTAACCCTAACCCTAACCCTAACCCTAACCCTAACCCTAACCCTAACCCTAACCCTAACCCTAACCCTAACCCTAACCCTAACCCTAACCCTAACCCTAACCCTAACCCTAACCCTAACCCTAACCCTAACCCTAACCCTAACCCTAACCCTAACCCTAACCCTAACCCTAACCCTAACCCTAACCCTAACCCTAACCCTAACCCTAACCCTAACCCTAACCCTAACCCTAACCCTAACCCTAACCCTAACCCTAACCCTAACCCTAACCCTAACCCTAACCCTAACCCTAACCCTAACCCTAACCCTAACCCTAACCCTAACCCTAACCCTAACCCTAACCCTAACCCTAACCCTAACCCTAACCCTAACCCTAACCCTAACCCTAACCCTAACCCTAACCCTAACCCTAACCCTAACCCTAACCCTAACCCTAACCCTAACCCTAACCCTAACCCTAACCCTAACCCTAACCCTAACCCTAACCCTAACCCTAACCCTAACCCTAACCCTAACCCTAACCCTAACCCTAACCCTAACCCTAACCCTAACCCTAACCCTAACCCTAACCCTAACCCTAACCCTAACCCTAACCCTAACCCTAACCCTAACCCTAACCCTAACCCTAACCCTAACCCTAACCCTAACCCTAACCCTAACCCTAACCCTAACCCTAACCCTAACCCTAACCCTAACCCTAACCCTAACCCTAACCCTAACCCTAACCCTAACCCTAACCCTAACCCTAACCCTAACCCTAACCCTAACCCTAACCCTAACCCTAACCCTAACCCTAACCCTAACCCTAACCCTAACCCTAACCCTAACCCTAACCCTAACCCTAACCCTAACCCTAACCCTAACCCTAACCCTAACCCTAACCCTAACCCTAACCCTAACCCTAACCCTAACCCTAACCCTAACCCTAACCCTAACCCTAACCCTAACCCTAACCCTAACCCTAACCCTAACCCTAACCCTAACCCTAACCCTAACCCTAACCCTAACCCTAACCCTAACCCTAACCCTAACCCTAACCCTAACCCTAACCCTAACCCTAACCCTAACCCTAACCCTAACCCTAACCCTAACCCTAACCCTAACCCTAACCCTAACCCTAACCCTAACCCTAACCCTAACCCTAACCCTAACCCTAACCCTAACCCTAACCCTAACCCTAACCCTAACCCTAACCCTAACCCTAACCCTAACCCTAACCCTAACCCTAACCCTAACCCTAACCCTAACCCTAACCCTAACCCTAACCCTAACCCTAACCCTAACCCTAACCCTAACCCTAACCCTAACCCTAACCCTAACCCTAACCCTAACCCTAACCCTAACCCTAACCCTAACCCTAACCCTAACCCTAACCCTAACCCTAACCCTAACCCTAACCCTAACCCTAACCCTAACCCTAACCCTAACCCTAACCCTAACCCTAACCCTAACCCTAACCCTAACCCTAACCCTAACCCTAACCCTAACCCTAACCCTAACCCTAACCCTAACCCTAACCCTAACCCTAACCCTAACCCTAACCCTAACCCTAACCCTAACCCTAACCCTAACCCTAACCCTAACCCTAACCCTAACCCTAACCCTAACCCTAACCCTAACCCTAACCCTAACCCTAACCCTAACCCTAACCCTAACCCTAACCCTAACCCTAACCCTAACCCTAACCCTAACCCTAACCCTAACCCTAACCCTAACCCTAACCCTAACCCTAACCCTAACCCTAACCCTAACCCTAACCCTAACCCTAACCCTAACCCTAACCCTAACCCTAACCCTAACCCTAACCCTAACCCTAACCCTAACCCTAACCCTAACCCTAACCCTAACCCTAACCCTAACCCTAACCCTAACCCTAACCCTAACCCTAACCCTAACCCTAACCCTAACCCTAACCCTAACCCTAACCCTAACCCTAACCCTAACCCTAACCCTAACCCTAACCCTAACCCTAACCCTAACCCTAACCCTAACCCTAACCCTAACCCTAACCCTAACCCTAACCCTAACCCTAACCCTAACCCTAACCCTAACCCTAACCCTAACCCTAACCCTAACCCTAACCCTAACCCTAACCCTAACCCTAACCCTAACCCTAACCCTAACCCTAACCCTAACCCTAACCCTAACCCTAACCCTAACCCTAACCCTAACCCTAACCCTAACCCTAACCCTAACCCTAACCCTAACCCTAACCCTAACCCTAACCCTAACCCTAACCCTAACCCTAACCCTAACCCTAACCCTAACCCTAACCCTAACCCTAACCCTAACCCTAACCCTAACCCTAACCCTAACCCTAACCCTAACCCTAACCCTAACCCTAACCCTAACCCTAACCCTAACCCTAACCCTAACCCTAACCCTAACCCTAACCCTAACCCTAACCCTAACCCTAACCCTAACCCTAACCCTAACCCTAACCCTAACCCTAACCCTAACCCTAACCCTAACCCTAACCCTAACCCTAACCCTAACCCTAACCCTAACCCTAACCCTAACCCTAACCCTAACCCTAACCCTAACCCTAACCCTAACCCTAACCCTAACCCTAACCCTAACCCTAACCCTAACCCTAACCCTAACCCTAACCCTAACCCTAACCCTAACCCTAACCCTAACCCTAACCCTAACCCTAACCCTAACCCTAACCCTAACCCTAACCCTAACCCTAACCCTAACCCTAACCCTAACCCTAACCCTAACCCTAACCCTAACCCTAACCCTAACCCTAACCCTAACCCTAACCCTAACCCTAACCCTAACCCTAACCCTAACCCTAACCCTAACCCTAACCCTAACCCTAACCCTAACCCTAACCCTAACCCTAACCCTAACCCTAACCCTAACCCTAACCCTAACCCTAACCCTAACCCTAACCCTAACCCTAACCCTAACCCTAACCCTAACCCTAACCCTAACCCTAACCCTAACCCTAACCCTAACCCTAACCCTAACCCTAACCCTAACCCTAACCCTAACCCTAACCCTAACCCTAACCCTAACCCTAACCCTAACCCTAACCCTAACCCTAACCCTAACCCTAACCCTAACCCTAACCCTAACCCTAACCCTAACCCTAACCCTAACCCTAACCCTAACCCTAACCCTAACCCTAACCCTAACCCTAACCCTAACCCTAACCCTAACCCTAACCCTAACCCTAACCCTAACCCTAACCCTAACCCTAACCCTAACCCTAACCCTAACCCTAACCCTAACCCTAACCCTAACCCTAACCCTAACCCTAACCCTAACCCTAACCCTAACCCTAACCCTAACCCTAACCCTAACCCTAACCCTAACCCTAACCCTAACCCTAACCCTAACCCTAACCCTAACCCTAACCCTAACCCTAACCCTAACCCTAACCCTAACCCTAACCCTAACCCTAACCCTAACCCTAACCCTAACCCTAACCCTAACCCTAACCCTAACCCTAACCCTAACCCTAACCCTAACCCTAACCCTAACCCTAACCCTAACCCTAACCCTAACCCTAACCCTAACCCTAACCCTAACCCTAACCCTAACCCTAACCCTAACCCTAACCCTAACCCTAACCCTAACCCTAACCCTAACCCTAACCCTAACCCTAACCCTAACCCTAACCCTAACCCTAACCCTAACCCTAACCCTAACCCTAACCCTAACCCTAACCCTAACCCTAACCCTAACCCTAACCCTAACCCTAACCCTAACCCTAACCCTAACCCTAACCCTAACCCTAACCCTAACCCTAACCCTAACCCTAACCCTAACCCTAACCCTAACCCTAACCCTAACCCTAACCCTAACCCTAACCCTAACCCTAACCCTAACCCTAACCCTAACCCTAACCCTAACCCTAACCCTAACCCTAACCCTAACCCTAACCCTAACCCTAACCCTAACCCTAACCCTAACCCTAACCCTAACCCTAACCCTAACCCTAACCCTAACCCTAACCCTAACCCTAACCCTAACCCTAACCCTAACCCTAACCCTAACCCTAACCCTAACCCTAACCCTAACCCTAACCCTAACCCTAACCCTAACCCTAACCCTAACCCTAACCCTAACCCTAACCCTAACCCTAACCCTAACCCTAACCCTAACCCTAACCCTAACCCTAACCCTAACCCTAACCCTAACCCTAACCCTAACCCTAACCCTAACCCTAACCCTAACCCTAACCCTAACCCTAACCCTAACCCTAACCCTAACCCTAACCCTAACCCTAACCCTAACCCTAACCCTAACCCTAACCCTAACCCTAACCCTAACCCTAACCCTAACCCTAACCCTAACCCTAACCCTAACCCTAACCCTAACCCTAACCCTAACCCTAACCCTAACCCTAACCCTAACCCTAACCCTAACCCTAACCCTAACCCTAACCCTAACCCTAACCCTAACCCTAACCCTAACCCTAACCCTAACCCTAACCCTAACCCTAACCCTAACCCTAACCCTAACCCTAACCCTAACCCTAACCCTAACCCTAACCCTAACCCTAACCCTAACCCTAACCCTAACCCTAACCCTAACCCTAACCCTAACCCTAACCCTAACCCTAACCCTAACCCTAACCCTAACCCTAACCCTAACCCTAACCCTAACCCTAACCCTAACCCTAACCCTAACCCTAACCCTAACCCTAACCCTAACCCTAACCCTAACCCTAACCCTAACCCTAACCCTAACCCTAACCCTAACCCTAACCCTAACCCTAACCCTAACCCTAACCCTAACCCTAACCCTAACCCTAACCCTAACCCTAACCCTAACCCTAACCCTAACCCTAACCCTAACCCTAACCCTAACCCTAACCCTAACCCTAACCCTAACCCTAACCCTAACCCTAACCCTAACCCTAACCCTAACCCTAACCCTAACCCTAACCCTAACCCTAACCCTAACCCTAACCCTAACCCTAACCCTAACCCTAACCCTAACCCTAACCCTAACCCTAACCCTAACCTAACCCTAAACCCTAACCCTAACCCTAACCCTAACCCTAACCCTAACCCTAACCCTAACCCTAACCCTAACCCTAACCCTAACCCTAACCCTAAACCCTAACCCTAACCCTAACCCTAACCCTAACCCTAACCCTAACCCTAACCCTAACCCTAACCCTAACCCTAACCCTAACCCTAACCCTAACCCTAACCCTAACCCTAACCCTAACCCTAACCCTAACCCTAACCCTAACCCTAACCCTAACACTAAGCCAGTGATTTTTCGGCTCAAATGAATTTACCCAGTTCACGAACCCCACACGTTTTTCACTATAAACTAAAGAGCATGTATGTAAGAGGTGCTGTGGTTTGTTCAGTTTCACAAGCAGAGTTCAACTAGATATGGTCCCTATGAGAAGGAAACGCAGTTCTTTTTTTCTGGACATGCTCATATTTCTTGGGTATTGCAGGCTCTGGACAAAAGAGGATGCTTCTTGCGTTAAAACCCAGGGTGTTTCATGGATGAGAACACTGGTCTGAATTTCCCTTCACAAACGGAGTTAAACCAAAGGCTCTGTGTCTTCCTACAAGCAAGAGTTCATTTCTGGAAAACCCAGTGATTTTTCGGCTCAAATGAATTTACCTAGTTCACGAACCCAACACGTTTTTCATTATAAACTAAAGAGCATGTGTGTAAGAGATGCTCTGGTTTGTTACAGTTTCACAAGCAGAGGTTAACTAGATATGGTCCGTATGAGTTGGAAACACAGTTCTTTTTTTATGGACATGCTCATATTTCTTGCTGTATTGCAACTCTGGACAGAAGCGGATGCTTCTTGGGTTAAAACAGACGGTGTTTAGTGGATGAGAACACTGGTCTGAATTTCCTTTCACAAACGGAGTTAAACCACAGGCTCTGTGTCTTCCTACAAGCAAGAGTTCATTTCCGGAAATCCCAGTGATTTTTCGGCTCCAATGAATTTACACAGTTCACGAACCCAACACATTTTTCACTATAAACTAAAGAGCATCTATGTAAGAGATGCTGTTGTTTGTTACAGTTTCACAAGCAGAGTTTCACTAGATACGGTCCGTATGAGTAAGAAACACAGTTCGTTTTTTCTGGGCATGCTCGTGTTTCTTGCTGTATTGGAGATGCTGGAAAAAAGAGCATGCTTCTTGCGTTAAAACAGAGTATGTTTCATGGATGAGAACACTGGTCTGAATTTCACTTCACAAACGGAGTTAAAACAAAGGCTCTGTGTCTTCCTACAAGCAAGAGTTCATTTCCGGAATTCCCACTGATTTTTAGGCTCAAATGAATTTACACAGTTCACGCACCCAACACGTTTTTCACTATAAACTAAAGAGCATCTATGTAAGAGATGTTGTGGTTTGTTACAGTTTCACGAGCAGAGTTTAACTAGATATTGTCCATATGAGTAAGAAACACAGTTCGTTTTTTCTGGGCATGCTCATGTTTCTTGCTGTTTTGGAGACGCTGAAAGAAGAGCATGCTCTTTGCGTTAAAACAGAGTGTGTTTCATGGATGAGAACACTGGTCTGAATTTCACTGCACAAACGGAGTTAAAACAAAGGCTCTGTGTCTTCCTACAAGCAAGAGTTCATTTCCGGAAATCCCAGTGATTTTTCGGCTCAAATGAATTTACCCAGTTCACGAACCCCACACGTTTTTCACTATAAACTAAAGAGCATCTATGTAAGAGGTGCTGTGGTTTGTTACAGTTTCACAAGCAGAGTTCAACTAGATGGTCCCTATGAGTAGGAAACACAGTTCTTTTTCTGAGCATGCTCATGTTTCTTGCAGTATTAGAGACTCTGGAAAGAAGAGCATGCTCTTTGCGTTAAAACAGAGTGTGTTTCATGGATGAGAACACTGGTCTGAATTTCCCTTCACAAACGGAGTTAAAGCAAAGGTTCTGTGTCTTCCTACAAGCAAGAGTTCATTTCCGTAAAACCCAGTGAATTTCCGGCTCAAATGAATTTACACAGTTCACGAACCCAACACGTTTTTCACTATAAACTAAAGAGCATCTGTGTAAGAGATGCTGTGTTTTGTTACACTTTCACAAGCAGAGTTTAACTAGATAGGGTCCGTATGTGTAAGAAACACAGTTCGTTTTTTCTGGGCATGCTCATGTTTCTTGCTGTATTGGAGATGCTGGAAAGAAGAGCATGCTTCTTGCGTTAAATCAGAGGGAGTTTCATGGATGAGAACACTGGTCTGAATTTCACTTCACAAACGGAGTTAAAACAAAGGCTCTGTGTCTTCCTACAAGCAAGAGTTCATTTCCGGAATTCCCACTGATTTTTAGGCTCAAATGAATTTACACAGTTCACGCACCCAACACGTTTTTCACTATAAACTAAAGAGCATCTATGTAAGAGATGTTGTGGTTTGTTACAGTTTCACGAGCAGAGTTTAACTAGATATTGTCCATATGAGTAAGAAACACAGTTCGTTTTTTCTGGGCATGCTCATGTTTCTTGCTGTTTTGGAGACGCTGGAAAGAAGAGCATGCTCTTTGCGTTAAAACAGTGTGTGTTTCATGGATGAGAACACTGGTCTGAATTTCACTTCACAAACGGAGTTAAAACAAAGGCTCTGTGTCTTCCTACAAGCAAGAGTTCATTTCCGGAAATCCCAGTGATTTTTCGGCTCAAATGAATTTACCCAGTTCACGAACCCCACACGTTTTTCACTATAAACTAAAGATCATCTATGTAAGAGGTGCTGTGGTTTGTCACAGTTTCACAAGCAGAGTTCAACTAGATGGTCCCTATGAGTAGGAAACACAGTTCTTTTTTTCTGGGCATGCTCATGTTTCTTGCAGTATTAGAGACTCTGGAAAGAAGAGCATGCTCTTTGCGTTAAAACAGAGTGTGTTTCATGGATGAGAACACTGGTCTGAATTTCCCTTCACAAACGATGTTAAACCAAAGGCTCTGTGTCTTCCTACAAGCAAGAGTTCATTTCCAGAAAACCCAGTGATTTTTCATCTCAAATGAGTTTACACAGTTCACGAACCCAACATGTTTTTCACTATAAACTAAAGAGCATCTATGTAAGAGATGCTGTGGTTTGTAACAGTTTCATAAGCAGAGTTCAACTAGATATATTCAGTATGAGTAGGAAACACAGTTCTTTTTTTCTGGTCATGCTCATGTTTCTTGCTGTATTGGAGACTCTGGAAAGAAGAGCATGCTCTTAGCGTTAAAACAGAGTGTGTTTCATGGATGAGAACACTGGTCTGAGTTTCCCTTCACAAACGGAGTTAAACCAAAGTCTCTGTGTCTTCCTACAAGCAAAAGTTCATTTTCGGAAAACCCAGTGATTTTTCGGCTCAAATGAATTTACCTAGTTCACGAACCCAACACGTTTTTCACTATAAACTAAAGAGCATCTTTGTAAGAGATGCTGTGTTTTGTTACAGTTTCACAAGCAGAGTTCAACTAGATATGGTCCGTATGAGTAGGAAATACAGTTCTTTTTTTATGGACTTGCTCATATTTCTTGCTGTATTGCAACTCTGGACAGAAGCGGATGCTTCTTGTGTTAAAACAGACGGTGTTTAGTGGATGAGAACACTGGTCTGAATTTCCCTTCACAACGGAGTTAAACCAAAGGCTCTGTGTCTTCCTACAAGCAAGAGTTCATTTCCGGAAATCCCAGTGATTTTTCGGCTCAAATGAATTTACACAGTTCACGAACCCAACACGTTTTTCACTATAAACTAAAGAGCATCTATGTAAGAGATGCTGTTGTTTGTTACAGTTTCACAAGCAGAGTTTCACTAGATATGGTCCGTATGAGTAAGAAACACAGTTCGTTTTTGCTGGGCATGCTCATGTTTCTTGCTGTATTGGAGATGCTGGAAAAAAGAGCATGCTTTTTGCGTTAAAACAGAGTATGTTTCATGGATGAGAACACTGGTCTGAATTTCACTTCACAAACGGAGTTAAAACAAAGGCTCTGTGTCTTCCTACAAGCAAGAGTTCATTTCCGGAATTCCCACTGATTTTTAGGCTCAAATGAATTTACACAGTTCACGCACCCAACACGTTTTTCACTATAAACTAAAGAGCATCTATGTAAGAGATGTTGTGGTTTGTTACAGTTTCACGAGCAGAGTTTAACTAGATATTGTCCATATGAGTAAGAAACACAGTTCGTTTTTTCTGGGCATGCTCATGTTTCTTGCTGTATTGGAGATGCTGGAAAGTAGAGCATGCTTCTTGCGTTAAATCACAGGGTGTTTCATGGATGAGAACACTGGTCTCAATTTCCCTTCACAAAAGGAGTTAAACCAAAGGCTCTGTGTCTTCCTACAAGCAAGAGTTCATTTCCAGAAAACCCAGTGTTTTTTCATCTCAAATGAGTTTACACAGTTCACAAACCCAACACGTTTTTCACTATAAACTAAAGAGCATCTATGTAAGAGATGCTGTGGTTTGTAACAGTTTCATAAGCAGAGTTCAACTAGATATGTTCAGTATGAGTAGGAAACACAGTTCTTTTTTTCTGGTCATGCTCATGTTTCTTGCTGTATTAGAGACTCTGGAAAGAAGAGCATGCTCTTAGCGTTAAAACAGAGTGTGTTTCATGGATGAGAACACTGGTCAGAATTTCCCTTCACAAACGGAGTTAAACCAAAGTCTCTGTGTCTTCCTACAAGCAAAAGTTCATTTTCGGAAAACCCAGTGATTTTTCGGCTCAAATGAATTTACCTAGTTCACGAACCCAACACGTTTTTCACTATAAACTAAAGAGCATCTTTGTAAGAGATGCTGTGTTTTGTTACAGTTTCACAAGCAGAGTTCAACTAGATATGGTCCGTATGAGTAGGAAATACAGTTCTTTTTTTATGGACATGCTCATATTTCTTGCTGTATTGCAACTCTGGACAGAAGCGGATGCTTCTTGTGTTAAAACAGACGGTGTTTGGTGGATGAGAACACTGGTCCGAATTTCCCTTCACAACGGAGTTAAACCAAAGGCTCTGTGTCTTCCTACAAGCAAGAGTTCATTTCCGGAAATCCCAGTGATTTTTCGGCTCAAATGAATTTACACAGTTCACGAACCCAACACGTTTTTCACTATAAACTAAAGAGCATCTATGTAAGAGATGCTGTTGTTTGTTACAGTTTCACAAGCAGAGTTTCACTAGATATGGTCCGTATGAGTAAGAAACACAGTTCGTTTTTACTGGGCATGCTCATGTTTCTTGCTGTATTGGAGATGCTGGAAAAAAGAGCATGCTTCTTGCATTAAAACAGAGTATGTTTCATGGATGAGAACACTGGTCTGAATTTCACTTCACAAACGGAGTTAAAACAAAGGCTCTGTGTCTTCCTACAAGCAAGAGTTCATTTCCGGAATTCCCACTGATTTTTAGGCTCAAATGAATTTACACAGTTCACGCACCCAACACGTTTTTCACTATAAACTAAAGAGCATCTATGTAAGAGATGTTGTGGTTTGTTACAGTTTCACGAGCAGAGTTTAACTAGATATTGTCCATATGAGTAAGAAACACAGTTCTTTTTTTCTGGGCATGCTCATGATTCTTGCTGTTTTGGAGACTCTGGAATGAAGAGCATGCTGTTTGCGTTAAAACAGTGTGTGTTTCATGGATGAGAACACTGGTCTGAATTTCACTTCACAAACGGAGTTAAAACAAAGGCTCTGTGTCTTCCTACAAGCAAGAGTTCATTTCCGGAAATCCCAGTGATTTTTCGGCTCAAATGAATTTACCCAGTTCACGAACCCAACACGTTTTTCACTATAAACTAAAGAGCATCTGTGTAAGAGATGCTGTGGTTTGTTACAGTTTCACAAGCAGAGTTCAACTAGATGGTCCCTATGAGTAGGAAACACAGTTCTTTTTCTGAGCATGCTCATGTTTCTTGCAGTATTAGAGACTCTGGAAAGAAGAGCATGCTCTTTGCGTTAAAACAGAGTGTGTTTCATGGATGAGAACACTGGTCTGAATTTCCCTTCACAAACGGAGTTAAAGCAAAGGTTCTGTGTCTTCCTACAAGCAAGAGTTCATTTCCGTAAAACCCAGTGAATTTCCGGCTCAAATGAATTTACACAGTTCACGAACCCAACACGTTTTTCACTATAAACTAAAGAGCATCTGTGTAAGAGATGCTGTGTTTTGTTACACATTCACAAGCAGAGTTTAACTAGATAGGGTCCGTATGTGTAAGAAACACAGTTCGTTTTTTCTGGGCATGCTCATGTTTCTTGCTGTATTGGAGATGCTGGAAAGAAGAGCATGCTTCTTGCGTTAAATCAGAGGGAGTTTCATGGATGAGAACACTGGTCTGAATTTCACTTCACAAACGGAGTTAAAACAAAGGCTCTGTGTCTTCCTACAAGCAAGAGTTCATTTCCGGAATTCCCACTGATTTTTAGGCTCAAATGAATTTACACAGTTCACGCACCCAACACGTTTTTCACTATAAACTAAAGAGCATCTATGTAAGAGATGTTGTGGTTTGTTACAGTTTCACGAGCAGAGTTTAACTAGATATTGTCCATATGAGTAAGAAACACAGTTCGTTTTTTCTGGGCATGCTCATGTTTCTTGCTGTTTTGGAGACGCTGGAAAGAAGAGCATGCTCTTTGCGTTAAAACAGTGTGTGTTTCATGGATGAGAACACTGGTCTGAATTTCACTTCACAAACGGAGTTAAAACAAAGGCTCTGTGTCTTCCTACAAGCAAGAGTTCATTTCCGGAAATCCCAGTGATTTTTCGGCTCAAATGAATTTACCCAGTTCACGAACCCCACACGTTTTTCACTATAAACTAAAGATCATCTATGTAAGAGGTGCTGTGGTTTGTCACAGTTTCACAAGCAGAGTTCAACTAGATGGTCCCTATGAGTAGGAAACACAGTTCTTTTTTTCTGGGCATGCTCATGTTTCTTGCAGTATTAGAGACTCTGGAAAGAAGAGCATGCTCTTTGCGTTAAAACAGAGTGTGTTTCATGGATGAGAACACTGGTCTGAATTTCCCTTCACAAACGATGTTAAACCAAAGGCTCTGTGTCTTCCTACAAGCAAGAGTTCATTTCCAGAAAACCCAGTGATTTTTCATCTCAAATGAGTTTACACAGTTCACGAACCCAACACGTTTTTCACTATAAACTAAAGAGCATCTATGTAAGAGATGCTGTGGTTTGTAACAGTTTCATAAGCAGAGTTCAACTAGATATATTCAGTATGAGTAGGAAACACAGTTCTTTTTTTCTGGTCATGCTCATGTTTCTTGCTGTATTGGAGACTCTGGAAAGAAGAGCATGCTCTTAGCGTTAAAACAGAGTGTGTTTCATGGATGAGAACACTGGTCTGAATTTCCCTTCACAAACGGAGTTAAACCAAAGTCTCTGTGTCTTCCTACAAGCAAAAGTTCATTTTCGGAAAACCCAGTGATTTTTCGGCTCAAATGAATTTACCTAGTTCACGAACCCAACACGTTTTTCACT
Source organism: Onychomys leucogaster (assembly GCA_949786385.1). Lineage (NCBI taxonomy): Eukaryota > Metazoa > Chordata > Mammalia > Rodentia > Cricetidae > Onychomys > Onychomys leucogaster. The sequence goes on along the minus strand of CATKUP010000151.1, from coordinate 1,268,908 downwards.
ATAAACTAAAGAGCATCTTTGTAAGAGATGCTGTGTTTTGTTACAGTTTCACAAGCAGAGTTCAACTAGATATGGTCCGTATGAGTAGGAAATACAGTTCTTTTTTTATGGACATGCTCATATTTCTTGCTGTATTGCAACTCTGGACAGAAGCGGATGCTTCTTGTGTTAAAACAGACGGTGTTTAGTGGATGAGAACACTGGTCTGAATTTCCCTTCACAACGGAGTTAAACCAAAGGCTCTGTGTCTTCCTACAAGCAAGAGTTCATTTCCGGAAATCCCAGTGATTTTTCGGCTCAAATGAATTTACACAGTTCACGAACCCAACACGTTTTTCACTATAAACTAAAGAGCATCTATGTAAGAGATGCTGTTGTTTGTTACAGTTTCACAAGCAGAGTTTCACTAGATATGGTCCGTATGAGTAAGAAACACAGTTCGTTTTTGCTGGGCATGCTCATGTTTCTTGCTGTATTGGAGATGCTGGAAAAAAGAGCATGCTTTTTGCGTTAAAACAGAGTATGTTTCATGGATGAGAACACTGGTCTGAATTTCACTTTACAAACGGAGTTAAAACAAAGGCTCTGTGTCTTCCTACAAGCAAGAGTTCATTTCCGGAATTCCCACTGATTTTTAGGCTCAAATGAATTTACACAGTTCACGCACCCAACACGTTTTTCACTATAAACTAAAGAGCATCTATGTAAGAGATGTTGTGGTTTGTTACAGTTTCACGAGCAGAGTTTAACTAGATATTGTCCATATGAGTAAGAAACACAGTTCGTTTTTTCTGGGCATGCTCATGTTTCTTGCTGTATTGGAGATGCTGGAAAGTAGAGCATGCTTCTTGCGTTAAATCACAGGGTGTTTCATGGATGAGAACACTGGTCTCAATTTCCCTTCACAAAAGGAGTTAAACCAAAGGCTCTGTGTCTTCCTACAAGCAAGAGTTCATTTCCAGAAAACCCAGTGTTTTTTCATCTCAAATGAGTTTACACAGTTCACAAACCCAACACGTTTTTCACTATAAACTAAAGAGCATCTATGTAAGAGATGCTGTGGTTTGTAACAGTTTCATAAGCAGAGTTCAACTAGATATGTTCAGTATGAGTAGGAAACACAGTTCTTTTTTTCTGGTCATGCTCATGTTTCTTGCTGTATTAGAGACTCTGGAAAGAAGAGCATGCTCTTAGCGTTAAAACAGAGTGTGTTTCATGGATGAGAACACTGGTCAGAATTTCCCTTCACAAACGGAGTTAAACCAAAGTCTCTGTGTCTTCCTACAAGCAAAAGTTCATTTTCGGAAAACCCAGTGATTTTTCGGCTCAAATGAATTTACCTAGTTCACGAACCCAACACGTTTTTCACTATAAACTAAAGAGCATCTTTGTAAGAGATGCTGTGTTTTGTTACAGTTTCACAAGCAGAGTTCAACTAGATATGGTCCGTATGAGTAGGAAATACAGTTCTTTTTTTATGGACATGCTCATATTTCTTGCTGTATTGCAACTCTGGACAGAAGCGGATGCTTCTTGTGTTAAAACAGACGGTGTTTGGTGGATGAGAACACTGGTCCGAATTTCCCTTCACAACGGAGTTAAACCAAAGGCTCTGTGTCTTCCTACAAGCAAGAGTTCATTTCCGGAAATCCCAGTGATTTTTCGGCTCAAATGAATTTACACAGTTCACGAACCCAACACGTTTTTCACTATAAACTAAAGAGCATCTATGTAAGAGATGCTGTTGTTTGTTACAGTTTCACAAGCAGAGTTTCACTAGATATGGTCCGTATGAGTAAGAAACACAGTTCGTTTTTACTGGGCATGCTCATGTTTCTTGCTGTATTGGAGATGCTGGAAAAAAGAGCATGCTTCTTGCATTAAAACAGAGTATGTTTCATGGATGAGAACACTGGTCTGAATTTCACTTCACAAACGGAGTTAAAACAAAGGCTCTGTGTCTTCCTACAAGCAAGAGTTCATTTCCGGAATTCCCACTGATTTTTAGGCTCAAATGAATTTACACAGTTCACGCACCCAACACGTTTTTCACTATAAACTAAAGAGCATCTATGTAAGAGATGTTGTGGTTTGTTACAGTTTCACGAGCAGAGTTTAACTAGATATTGTCCATATGAGTAAGAAACACAGTTCTTTTTTTCTGGGCATGCTCATGATTCTTGCTGTTTTGGAGACGCTGGAATGAAGAGCATGCTGTTTCCGTTAAAACAGTGTGTGTTTCATGGATGAGAACACTGGTCTGAATTTCACTTCACAAACGGAGTTAAAACAAAGGCTCTGTGTCTTCCTACAAGCAAGAGTTCATTTCCGGAAATCCCAGTGATTTTTCGGCTCAAATGAATTTACCCAGTTCACGAACCCAACACGTTTTTCACTATAAACTAAAGAGCATCTGTGTAAGAGATGCTGTGGTTTGTTACACTTTCACAAGCAGAGTTTAACTAGATATGGTCCGTATGTGTAAGAAACACAGTTCGTTTTTTCTGGGCATGCTCATGTTTCTTGCTGTATTGGAGATGCTGGAAAGAAGAGCATGCTTCTTGCGTTAAATCAGAGGGTGTTTCATGGATGAGAACACTGGTCTGAATTTCCCTTCACAAACGGAGTTAAACCAAAGGCTCTGTGTCTTCCTACAAGCAAGAGTTCATTTCCAGAAAACCCAGTGATTTTTCGTCTCAAATGAGTTTACACAGTTCACAAACCCAACACGTTTTTCACTATAAACTAAAGAGCATCTATGTAAGAGATGCTGTGGTTTGTAACAGTTTCATAAGCAGAGTTCAACTAGATATGTTCAGTATGAGTAGGAAACACAGTTCTTTTTTTCTGGTCATGCTCATGTTTCTTGCTGTATTAGAGACTCTGGAAAGAAGAGCATGCTCTTAGCGTTAAAACAGAGTGTGTTTCATGGATGAGAACACTGGTCTGAATTTCCCTTCACAAACGGAGTTAAACCAAAGTCTCTGTGTCTTCCTACAAGCAAAAGTTCATTTTCGGAAAACCCAGTGATTTTTCGGCTCAAATGAATTTACCTAGTTCACGAACCCAACACGTTTTTCACTATAAACTAAAGAGCATCTTTGTAAGAGATGCTGTGTTTTGTTACAGTTTCACAAGCAGAGTTCACTAGATATGGTCCGTATGATTAGGAAATACAGTTCTTTTTTTATGGACATGCTCATATTTCTTGCTGTATTGCAACTCTGGACAGAAGCAGATGCTTCTTGTGTTAAAACAGACGGTGTTTAATGGATGAGAACACTGGTCTGAATTTCCCTTCACAACGGAGTTAAACCAAAGGCTCTGTGTTTTCCTACAAGCAAGAGTTCATTTCCGGAAATCCCAGTGATTTTTCGGCTCAAATGAATTTACACAGTTCACGAACCCAACACGTTTTTCACTATAAACTAAAGAGCATCTATGTAAGAGATGCTATGGTTTGTTACAGTTTCACGAGCAGAGTTTAACTAGGTATGGTCCGTATGAGTAAGAAACACAGTTCGTTTTTTCTGGGCATGCTCATGTTTCTTGCTGTATTGGAGACGCTGGAAAGAAGAGCATGCTCTTTGCGTTAAAACAGAGTGTGTTTCATGGATGAGAACACTGGTCTGAATTTCACTTCACAAACGGAGTTAAAACAAAGGCTCTGTGTCTTCCCACAAGCAAGAGTTCATTTCTGGAAATCCCAGTGATTTTTTGGCTCAAATGAATTTACCCAGTTCACGAACCCCACACGTTTTTCATTATAAACTAAAGAGCATCTATGTAAGAGGTGCTGTGGTTTGTTACAGTTTCACAAGCAGAGTTCAACTAGATGGTCCCTATGAGTAGGAAACACAGTTCTTTTTTTCTGGGCATGCTCATGTTTCTTGCAGTATTAGAAACTCTGGAAAGAAGAGCATGCTCTTTGCGTTAAAACAGAGTGTGTTTCATGGATGAGAACACTGGTCTGAATTTCCCTTCACAAACGGAGTTAAAGCAAAGGTTCTGTGTCTTCCTACAAGCAAGAGTTCATTTCCGTAAATCCCAGTGATTTTCCAGCTCAAATGAATTTACACAGTTCACGAACCCAACACGTTTTTCACTATAAACTAAAGAGCATCTGTGTAAGAGATGCTGTGGTTTGTTACACTTTCACAAGCAGAGTTTAACTAGATAGGGTCCGTATGTGTAAGAAACACAGTTCGTTTTTTCTGGGCATGCTCATATTTCTTGCTGTTTTGGAGATGCTGGAAAGAAGAGCATGCTTCTTGTGTTAAATCAGAAGGTGTTTCATGGATTAGAACACTGGTCTCAATTTCCCTTCACAAAGGGAGTTAAACCAAAGGCTCTGTGTCTTCCTACAAGCAAGAGTTCATTTCCAGAAAACCCAGTGATTTTTCATCTCAAATGAGTTTACACAGTTCACGAACCCAACACGTTTTTCACTATAAACTAAAGAGCATCTATGTAAGAGATGCTGTGGTTTGTAACAGTTTCATAAGCAGAGTTCAACTAGATATGTTCAGTATGAGTAGGAAACACAGTTCTTTTTTTCTGGTCATGCTCATGTTTCTTGCTGTATTGGAGACTCTGGAAAGAAGAGCATGCTCTTAGCGTTAAAACAGAGTGTGTTTCATGGATGAGAACACTGGTCAGAATTTCCCTTCACAAACGGAGTTAAACCAAAGTCTCTGTGTCTTCCTACAAGCAAAAGTTCATTTTCGGAAAACCCAGTGATTTTTCGGCTCAAATGAATTTACCTAGTTCACGAACCCAACACGTTTTTCACTATAAACTATAGAGCATCTTTGTAAGAGATGCTGTGTTTTGTTACAGTTTCACAAGCAGAGTTCAACTAGATATGGTCCGTATGAGTAGGAAATACAGTTCTTTTTTTATGGACATGCTCATATTTCTTGCTGTATTGCAACTCTGGACAGAAGCGGATGCTTCTTGTGTTAAAACAGACGGTGTTTGGTGGATGAGAACACTGGTCTGAATTTCCCTTCACAACGGAGTTAAACCAAAGGCTCTGTGTCTTCCTACAAGCAAGAGTTCATTTCCGGAAATCCCAGTGATTTTTCGGCTCAAATGAATTTACCTAGTTCACGAACCCAACACGTTTTTCACTATAAACTAAAGAGCATCTATGTAAGAGATGCTGTTGTTTGTTACAGTTTCACAAGCAGAGTTTCACTAGATATGGTCCGTATGAGTAAGAAACACAGTTCGTTTTTGCTGGGCATGCTCATGTTTCTTGCTGTATTGGAGATGCTGGAAAAAAGAGCATGCTTCTTGCATTAAAACAGAGTATGTTTCATGGATGAGAACACTGGTCTGAATTTCACTTCACAAAAGGAGTTAAAACAAAGGCTCTGTGTCTTCCTACAAGCAAGAGTTCATTTCCGGAATTCCCACTGATTTTTAGGCTCAAATGAATTTACACAGTTCACGCACCCAACACGTTTTTCACTATAAACTAAAGAGCATCTATGTAAGAGATGTTGTGGTTTGTCACAGTTTCACGAGCAGAGTTTAACTAGATATTGTCCATATGAGTAAGAAACACAGTTCTTTTTTTCTGGGCATGCTCATGATTCTTGCTGTTTTGGAGACGCTGGAATGAAGAGCATGCTGTTTGCGTTAAAACAGTGTGTGTTTCATGGATGAGAACACTGGTCTGAATTTCACTTCACAAACGGAGTTAAAACAAAGGCTCTGTGTCTTCCTACAAGCAAGAGTTCATTTCCGTAAAACCCAGTGAATTTCCGGCTCAAATGAATTTACACAGTTCACGAACCCAACACGTTTTTCACTATAAACTAAAGAGCATCTGTGTAAGAGATGCTGTGGTTTGTTACACTTTCACAAGCAGAGTTTAACTAGATATGGTCCGTATGTGTAAGAAACACAGTTCGTTTTTTCTGGGCATGCTCATGTTTCTTGCTGTATTGGAGATGCTGGAAAGAAGAGCATGCTTCTTGCGTTAAATCAGAGGGTGTGTCATGGATGAGAACACAGGTCTCAATTTCCCTTCACAAACGGAGTTAAACCAAAGGCTCTGTGTCTTCCTACAAGCAAGAGTTCATTTCCAGAAAACCCAGTGATTTTTCGTCTCAAATGAGTTTACACAGTTCACAAACCCAACACGTTTTTCACTATAAACTAAAGAGCATCTAAGTAAGAGATGCTGTGGTTTGTAACAGTTTCATGAGCAGAGTTCAACTAGATATGTTCAGTATGAGTAGGAAACACAGTTCTTTTTTTCTGGTCATGCTCATGTTTCTTGCTGTATTAGAGACTCTGGAAAGAAGAGCATGCTCTTAGCGTTAAAACAGAGTGTGTTTCATGGATGAGAACACTGGTCTGAATTTCCCTTCACAAACGGAGTTAAACCAAAGTCTCTGTGTCTTCCTACAAGCAAAAGTTCATTTTCGGAAAACCCAGTGATTTTTCGGCTCAAATGAATTTACCTAGTTCACGAACCCAACACGTTTTTCACTATAAACTAAAGAGCATCTTTGTAAGAGATGCTGTGTTTTGTTACAGTTTCACAAGCAGAGTTCAACTAGATATGGTCCGTATGAGTAGGAAATACAGTTCTTTTTTTATGGACATGCTCATATTTCTTGCTGTATTGCAACTCTGGACAGAAGCAGATGCTTCTTGTGTTAAAACAGACGGTGTTTAGTGGATGAGAACACTGGTCTGAATTTCCCTTCACAACGGAGTTAAACCAAAGGCTCTGTGTCTTCCTACAAGCAAGAGTTCATTTCCGGAAATCCCAGTGATTTTTCGGCTCAAATGAATTTACACAGTTCACGAACCCAACACGTTTTTCACTATAAACTAAAGAGCATCTATGTAAGAGATGCTGTTGTTTGTTACAGTTTCACAAGCAGAGTTTCACTAGATATGGTCCGTATGAGTAAGAAACACAGTTCGTTTTTGCTGGGCATGCTCATGTTTCTTGCTGTATTGGAGATGCTGGAAAAAAGAGCATGCTTCTTGCGTTAAAACAGAGTATGTTTCATGGATGAGAACACTGGTCTGAATTTCACTTCACAAACGGAGTTAAAACAAAGGCTCTGTGTCTTCCTACAAGCAAGAGTTCATTTCCGGAATTCCCACTGATTTTTAGGCTCAAATGAATTTACACAGTTCACGCACCCAACACGTTTTTCACTATAAACTAAAGAGCATCTATGTAAGAGATGTTGTGGTTTGTTACAGTTTCACGAGCAGAGTTTAACTAGATATTGTCCATATGAGTAAGAAACACAGTTCGTTTTTTCTGGGCATGCTCATGTTTCTTGCTGTTTTGGAGACGCTGGAAAGAAGAGCATGCTCTTTGCGTTAAAACAGTGTGTGTTTCATGGATGAGAACACTGGTCTGAATTTCACTTCACAAACGGAGTTAAAACAAAGGCTCTGTGTCTTCCTACAAGCAAGAGTTCATTTCCGGAAATCCCAGTGATTTTTCGGCTCAAATGAATTTACCCAGTTCACGAACCCCACACGTTTTTCACTATAAACTAAAGATCATCTATGTAAGAGGTGCTGTGGTTTGTCACAGTTTCACAAGCAGAGTTCAACTAGATGGTCCCTATGAGTAGGAAACACAGTACTTTTTTCTGGGCATGCTCATATTTCTTGCTGTTTTGGAGATGCTGGAAAGAAGAGCATGCTTCTTGCGTTAAATCAGAGGGTGTTTCATGGATGAGAACACTGGTCTCAATTTCCCTTCACAAAGGGAGTTAAACCAAAGGCTCTGTGTCTTCCTACAAGCAAGAGTTCATTTCCAGAAAACCCAGTGATTTTTCATCTCAAATGAGTTTACACAGTTCACGAACCCAACACGTTTTTCACTATAAACTAAAGAGCATCTATGTAAGAGATGCTGTGGTTTGTAACAGTTTCATAAGCAGAGTTCAACTAGATATGTTCAGTATGAGTAGGAAACACAGTTCTTTTTTTCTGGTCATGCTCATGTTTCTTGCTGTATAGGAGACTCTGGAAAGAAGAGCATGCTCTTAGCGTTAAAACAGAGTATGTTTCATGGATGAGAACACTGGTCTGAATTTCACTTCACAAACGGAGTTAAAACAAAGGCTCTGTGTCTTCCTACAAGCAAGAGTTCATTTCCGGAATTCCCACTGATTTTTAGGCTCAAATGAATTTACACAGTTCACGCACCCAACACGTTTTTCACTATAAACTAAAGAGCATCTATGTAAGAGATGTTGTGGTTTGTTACAGTTTCACGAGCAGAGCTTAACTAGATATTGTCCATATGAGTAAGAAACACAGTTCGTTTTTTCTGGGCATGCTCATGTTTCTTGCTGTTTTGGAGACGCTGGAAAGAAGAGCATGCTCTTTGCGTTAAAACAGTGTGTGTTTCATGGATGAGAACACTGGTCTGAATTTCACTTCACAAACGGAGTTAAAACAAAGGCTAGGTGTCTTCCTACAAGCAAGAGTTCATTTCCGGAAATCCCAGTGATTTTCGGCTCAAATGAATTTACCCAGTTCATGAACCCCACACGTTTTTCACTATAAACTAAAGAGCATCTATGTAAGAGGTGCTGTGGTTTGTTACAGTTTCACAAGCAGAGTTCAACTAGATGGTCCCTATGAGTAGGAAACACAGTTCTTTTTTTCAGGGCATGCTCATGTTTCTTGCAGTATTAGAGACTCTGGAAAGAAGAGCATGCTCTTTGCGTTAAAACAGAGTGTGTTTCATGGATGAGAACACTGGTCAGAATTTCCCTTCACCGACGGCGTTAAAGCAAAGGTTCTGTGTCTTCCTACAAGCAAGAGTTCATTTCCGTAAAACCCAGTGAATTTCCGGCTAAAATGAATTTTCACAGTTCACGAACCCAACACGTTTTTCACTATAAACTAAAGAGCATCTGTGTAAGAGATGCTGTGGTTTGTTACACTTTCACAAGCAGAGTTTAACTAGACATGGTCCGTATGTGTAAGAAACACAGTTCGTTTTTTCTGGGCATGCTCATGTTTCTTGCAGTATTAGAGACTCTGGAAAGAAGACCATGCTCTTTGCGTTAAAACAGAGTGTATTTCATGGATGAGAACACTGGTCTGAATTTCCCTTCACAAACGGAGTTAAAGCAAAGGTTCTGTGTCTTCCTACAAGCAAGAGTTCATTTCCGTAAAACCCAGTGATTTTCCGGCTCAAATGAATTTACACAGTTCACGAACCCAACACGTTTTTCACTATAAACTAAAGAGCATCTGTGTAAGAGATGCTGTGGTTTGTTACACTTTCACAAGCAGAGTTTAACTAGATAGGGTCCGTATGTGTAAGAAACACAGTTCGTTTTTTCTGGGCATGCTCATGTTTCTTGCTGTATTGGAGATGCTGGAAAGAAGAGCATGCTTCTTGCGTTAAATCAGAGGGAGTTTCATGGATGAGAACACTGGTCTCAATTTCCCTTCACAAAGGGAGTTAAACCAAAGGCTCTGTGTCTTCCTACAAGCAAGAGTTCATTTCCAGAAAACCCAGTGATTTTTCGTCTCATGAGTTTACACAGTTCACGAACCCAACACGTTTTTCACTATAAACTAAAGAGCATCTATGTAAGAGATGCTGTGGTTTGTAACAGTTTCATAAGCAGAGTTCAACTAGATATGTTCAGTATGAGTAGGAAACACAGTTCTTTTTTTCTGGTCATGCTCATGTTTCTTGCTGTATTGGAGACTCTGGAAAGAAGAGCATGCTCTTAGCGTTAAAACAGAGTGTGTTTCATGGATGAGAACACTGGTCTGAATTTCCCTTCACAAACGGAGTTAAACCAAAGTCTCTGTGTCTTCCTACAAGCAAAAGTTCATTTTCGGAAAACCCAGTGATTTTTCGGCTCAAATGAATTTACCTAGTTCACGAACCCAACACGTTTTTCACTATAAACTAAAGAGCATCTTTGTAAGAGATGCTGTGTTTTGTTACAGTTTCACAAGCAGAGTTCAACTAGATATGGTCCGTATGAGTAGGAAATACAGTTCTTTTTTTATGGACATGCTCATATTTCTTGCTGTATTGCAACTCTGGACAGAAGCAGATGCTTCTTGTGTTAAAACAGACGGTGTTTAGTGGATGAGAACACTGGTCTGAATTTCCCTTCACAACGGAGTTAAACCAAAGTCTCTGTGTCTTCCTACAAGCAAGAGTTCATTTCCGGAAATCCCAGTGATTTTTCGGCTCAAATGAATTTACCTAGTTCACGAACCCAACACGTTTTTCACTATAAACTAAAGAGCATCTATGTAAGAGATGCTGTTGTTTGTTACAGTTTCACAAGCAGAGTTCAACTAGATATGGTCCGTATGAGTAGGAAATACAGTTCTTTTTTTATGGACATGCTCATATTTCTTGCTGTATTGCAACTCTGGACAGAAGCAGATGCTTCTTGTGTTAAAACAGACGGTGTTTAGTGGATGAGAACACTGGTCTGAATTTCCCTTCACAACGGAGTTAAACCAAAGGCTCTGTGTCTTCCTACAAGCAAGAGTTCATTTCCGGAAATCCCAGTGATTTTTCGGCTCAAATGAATTTACACAGTTCACGAACCCAACACGTTTTTCACTATAAACTAAAGAGCATCTATGTAAGAGATGCTGTTGTTTGTTACAGTTTCACAAGCAGAGTTTCACTAGATATGGTCCGTATGAGTAAGAAACACAGTTCGTTTTTGCTGGGCATGCTCATGTTTCTTGCTGTATTGGAGATGCTGGAAAAAAGAGCATGCTTCTTGCGTTAAAACAGAGTATGTTTCATGGATGAGAACACTGGTCTGAATTTCACTTCACAAACGGAGTTAAAACAAAGGCTCTGTGTCTTCCTACAAGCAAGAGTTCATTTCCGGAATTCCCACTGATTTTTAGGCTCAAATGAATTTACACAGTTCACGCACCCAACACGTTTTTCACTATAAACTAAAGAGCATCTATGTAAGAGATGTTGTGGTTTGTTACAGTTTCACGAGCAGAGTTTAACTAGATATTGTCCATATGAGTAAGAAACACAGTTCGTTTTTTCTGGGCATGCTCATGTTTCTTGCTGTTTTGGAGACGCTGGAAAGAAGAGCATGCTCTTTGCGTTAAAACAGTGTGTGTTTCATGGATGAGAACACTGGTCTGAATTTCACTTCACAAACGGAGTTAAAACAAAGGCTCTGTGTCTTCCTACAAGCAAGAGTTCATTTCCGGAAATCCCAGTGATTTTTCGGCTCAAATGAATTTACCCAGTTCACGAACCCCACACGTTTTTCACTATAAACTAAAGATCATCTATGTAAGAGGTGCTGTGGTTTGTCACAGTTTCACAAGCAGAGTTCAACTAGATGGTCCCTATGAGTAGGAAACACAGTACTTTTTTCTGGGCATGCTCATATTTCTTGCTGTTTTGGAGATGCTGGAAAGAAGAGCATGCTTCTTGCGTTAAATCAGAGGGTGTTTCATGGATGAGAACACTGGTCTCAATTTCCCTTCACAAACGGAGTTAAACCAAAGGCTCTGTGTCTTCCTACAAGCAAGAGTTCATTTCCAGAAAACCCAGTGATTTTTCATCTCAAATGAGTTTACACAGTTCACGAACCCAACACGTTTTTCACTATAAACTAAAGAGCATCTATGTAAGAGATGCTGTGGTTTGTAACAGTTTCATAAGCAGAGTTCAACTAGATATGTTCAGTATGAGTAGGAAACACAGTTCTTTTTGTCTGGTCATGCTCATGTTTCTTGCTGTATTGGAGACTCTGGAAAGAAGAGCATGCTCTTAGCGTTAAAACAGAGTATGTTTCATGGATGAGAACACTGGTCTGAATTTCACTTCACAAACGGAGTTAAAACAAAGGCTCTGTGTCTTCCTACAAGCAAGAGTTCATTTCCGGAATTCCCACTGATTTTTAGGCTCAAATGAATTTACACAGTTCACGCACCCAACACGTTTTTCACTATAAACTAAAGAGCATCTATGTAAGAGATGTTGTGGTTTGTTACAGTTTCACGAGCAGAGTTTAACTAGATATTGTCCATATGAGTAAGAAACACAGTTCGTTTTTTCTGGGCATGCTCATGTTTCTTGCTGTTTTGGAGACGCTGGAAAGAAGAGCATGCTCTTTGCGTTAAAAAAGTGTGTGTTTCATGGATGAGAACACTGGTCTGAATTTCACTTCACAAACGGAGTTAAAACAAAGGCTCTGTGTCTTCCTACAAGCAAGAGTTCATTTCCGGAAATCCCAGTGATTTTCGGCTCAAATGAATTTACCCAGTTCATGAACCCCACACGTTTTTCACTATAAACTAAAGAGCATCTATGTAAGAGGTGCTGTGGTTTGTTACAGTTTCACAAGCAGAGTTCAACTAGATATGTTCAGTATGAGTAGGAAACACAATTTTTTTTCTGGGCATGCTCATGTTTCTTGCAGTATTAGAGACTCTGGAAAGAAGAGCATGCTCTTTGCGTTAAAACAGAGTGTGTTTCATGGATGAGAACACTGGTCTCAATTTCCCTTCACAAACGGAGTTAAACCAAAGTCTCTGTGTCTTCCTACAAGCAAAAGTTCATTTTCGGAAAACCCAGTGATTTTTCGGCTCAAATGAATTTACCTAGTTCACGAACCCAACACGTTTTTCACTATAAACTAAAGAGCATCTTTGTAAGAGATGCTGTGTTTTGTTACAGTTTCACAAGCAGAGTTCAACTAGATATGGTCCGTATGAGTAGGAAATACAGTTCTTTTTTTATGGACATGCTCATATTTCTTGCTGTATTGCAACTCTGGACAGAAGCGGATGCTTCTTGTGTTAAAACAGACGGTGTTTAATGGATGAGAACACTGGTCTGAATTTCCCTTCACAACGGAGTTAAACCAAAGGCTCTCTGTCTTCCTACAAGCAAGAGTTCATTTCCGGAAATCCCAGTGATTTTTCGGCTCAAATGAATTTACACAGTTCACGAACCCAACACGTTTTTCACTATAAACTAAAGAGCATCTGTGTAAGAGATGCTGTTGTTTGTTACAGTTTCACAAGCAGAGTTTCACTAGATATTGTCCGTATGAGTAAGAAACACAGTTCGTTTTTTCTGGGCATGCTCATGTTTCTTGCTGTATTGGAGATGCTGGAAAGAAGAGCATGCTTCTTGCGTTAAATCAGAGGGAGTTTCATGGATGAGAACACTGGTCTCAATTTCCCTTCACAAACGGACTTAAAACAAAGGCTCTGTGTCTTCCTACAAACAAGAGTTCATTTCCAGAAAACCCAGTGATTTTTCGTCTCAAATGAGTTTACACAGTTCACGAACCCAACACGTTTTTCACTATAAACTAAAGAGCATCTATGTAAGAGATGCTGTGGTTTGTAACAGTTTCATAAGCAGAGTTCAACTAGATATGTTCAGTATGAGTAGGAAACACAGTTCTTTTTTTCTGGTCATGCTCATGTTTCTTGCTGTATTGGAGACTCTGGAAAGAAGAGCATGCTCTTAGCGTTAAAACAGAGTGTGTTTCATGGATGAGAACACTGGTCTGAATTTCCCTTCACAAACGGAGTTAAACCAAAGTCTCTGTGTCTTCCTACAAGCAAAAGTTCATTTTCGGAAAACCCAGTGATTTTTCGGCTGAAATGAATTTACCTAGTTCACGAACCCAACACGTTTTTCACTATAAACTAAAGAGCATCTTTGTAAGAGATGCTGTGTTTTGTTACAGTTTCACAAGCAGAGTTCAACTAGATATGGTCCGTATGAGTAGGAAATACAGTTCTTTTTTTATGGACATGCTCATATTTCTTGCTGTATTGCAACTCTGGACAGAAGCAGATGCTTCTTGTGTTAAAACAGACGGTGTTTAGTGGATGAGAACACTGGTCTGAATTTCCCTTCACAACGGAGTTAAACCAAAGGCTCTGTGTCTTCCTACAAGCAAGAGTTCATTTCCGGAAATCCCAGTGATTTTTCGGCTCAAATGAATTTACACAGTTCACGAACCCAACACGTTTTTCACTATAAACTAAAGAGCATCTATGTAAGAGATGCTGTTGTTTGTTACAGTTTCACAAGCAGAGTTCAACTAGATGGTCCCTATGAGTAGGAAACACAGTACTTTTTTCTGGGCATGCTCATGATTCTTGCAGTATTAGAGACTCTGGAAAGAAGAGCATGCTCTTTGCGTTAAAACAGAGTGTGTTTCATGGATGAGAACACTGGTCTGAATTTCCCTTCACAAACGGAGTTAAACCAAAGGCTCTGTGTCTTCCTACAAGCAAGAGTTCATTTCCAGAAAACCCAGTGATTTTTCATCTCAAATGAGTTTACACAGTTCACGAACCCAACACGTTTTTCACTATAAACTAAAGAGCATCCATGTAAGAGATGCTGTCGTTTGTAACAGTTTCATAAGCAGAGTTCAACTAGATATGGTCCGTATGAGTAGGAAATACAGTTCTTTTTTTATGGACATGCTCATATTTTTTGCTGTATTGCAACTCTTGACAGAAGAGGATGCTTCCTGCGTTAAAACAGAGTGTGTTTCATGGATGAGAACACTGGTCTGAATTTCACTTCACAAACGGAGTTAAAACAAAGGCTCTGTGTCTTCCTACAAGCAAGAGTTCATTTCCGGAATTCCCACTGATTTTTAGGCTCAAATGAATTTACACAGTTCACGCACCCAACACGTTTTTCACTATAAACTAAAGAGCATCTATGTAAGAGATGTTGTGGTTTGTTACAGTTTCACGAGCAGAGTTTAACTAGATATTGTCCATATGAGTAAGAAACACAGTTCGTTTTTTCTGGGCATGCTCATGTTTCTTGCTGTTTTGGAGACGCTGGAAAGAAGAGCATGCTCTTTGCGTTAAAACAGTGTGTGTTTCATGGATGAGAACACTGGTCTGAATTTCACTTCACAAACGGAGTTAAAACAAAGGCTCTGTGTCTTCCTACAAGCAAGAGTTCATTTCCGGAAATCCCAGTGATTTTTTGGCTCAAATGAATTTACCCAGTTCACGAACCCCACACGTTTTTCACTATAAACTAAAGAGCATCTATGTAAGAGGTGTTGTGGTTTGTTACAGTTTCACAAGCAGAGTTCAACTAGATGGTCCCTATGAGTAGGAAACACAGTTCTTTTTTTCTGGGCATGCTCATGTTTCTTGCAGTATTAGAGACTCTGGAAAGAAGAGCATGCTCTTTGCGTTAAAACAGAGTGTGTTTCATGGATGAGAACACTGGTCTGAATTTCCCTTCACAAACGGAGTTAAACCAAAGGCTCTGTGTCTTCCTACAAGCAAGAGTTCATTTCCAGAAAACGCAGTGATTTTTCATCTCAAATGAGTTTACACAGTTCACAAACCCAACACGTTTTTCACTATAAACTAAAGAGCATCTATGTAAGAGATGCTGTGGTTTGTAACAGTTTCATAAGCAGAGTTCAACTAGATATGTTCAGTATGAGTAGGAAACACAGTTCTTTTTTTCTGGTCATGCTCATGTTTCTTGCTGTATTAGAGACTCTGGAAAGAAGAGCATGCTCTTAGCGTTAAAACAGAGTGTGTTTCATGGATGAGAACACTGGTCAGAATTTCCCTTCACAAACGGAGTTAAACCAAAGTCTCTGTGTCTTCCTACAAGCAAAAGTTCATTTTCGGAAAACCCAGTGATTTTTCGGCTGAAATGAATTTACCTAGTTCACGAACCCAACACGTTTTTCACTATAAACTAAAGAGCATCTTTGTAAGAGATGCTGTGTTTTGTTACAGTTTCACAAGCAGAGTTCAACTAGATATGGTCCGTATGAGTAGGAAATACAGTTCTTTTTTTATGGACATGCTCATATTTCTTGCTGTATTGCAACTCTGGACAGAAGCAGATGCTTCTTGTGTTAAAACAGACGGTGTTTAATGGATGAGAACACTGGTCTGAATTTCCCTTCACAACGGAGTTAAACCAAAGGCTCTGTGGCTTCCTACAAGCAAGAGTTCATTTCCGGAAATCCCAGTGATTTTTCGGCTCAAATGAATTTACACAGTTCACGAACCCAACACGTTTTTCACTATAAATTAAAGAGCATCTATGTAAGAGATGCTGTTGTTTGTTACAGTTTCACAAGCAGAGTTTCACTAGATATGGTCCGTATGAGTAAGAAACACAGTTCGTTTTTTCTGGGCATGCTCATGTTTCTTGCTGTATTGGAGATGCTGGAAAAAAGAGCATGCTTCTTGCGTTAAAACAGAGTATGTTTCATGGATGAGAACACTGGTCTGAATTTCCTTTCACAAACGGACTTAAAACAAAGGCTCTGTGTCTTCCTACAAGCAAGAGTTCATTTCCGGAATTCCCACTGATTTTTAGGCTCAAATGAATTTACACAGTTCACGCACCCAACACGTTTTTCACTACAAACTAAAGAGCATCTATGTAAGAGATGCTGTGGTTTGTTACAGTTTCACGAGCAGAGTTTAACTAGATATGGTCCGTATGAGTAAGAAACACAGTTCGTTTTTTTGGCCATGCTCATGTTTCTTGCTGTTTTGGAGAAGCTGGAAAGAAGAGCATGCTCTTTGCGTTAAAACAGAGTGTGTTTCATGGATGAGAACACTGGTCTGAATTTCACTTCACAAACGGAGTTAAAACAAAGGCTCTGTGTCTTCCCACAAGCAAGAGTTCATTTCCGGAAATCCCAGTGATTTTTCGGCTCAAATGAATTTACACAGTTCACGAACCCCACACGTTTTTCACTATAAACTAAAGAGCATCTATGTTAGAGATGCTGTGGTTTGTTACAG
The DNA here is from genome assembly GCA_949786385.1 of Onychomys leucogaster. Lineage (NCBI taxonomy): Eukaryota > Metazoa > Chordata > Mammalia > Rodentia > Cricetidae > Onychomys > Onychomys leucogaster. The sequence goes on along the minus strand of CATKUP010000151.1, from coordinate 1,252,099 downwards.
TTTCACAAGCAGAGTTTAACTAGATATGGTCCGTATGAGTAGGAAACACAGTTCTTTTTTTCTGGACATGCTCATATTTCCTGCTGCATTGCAGACTAGGACAGAAGAGGATGCTTCTTGCGTTAAAACAGAGGGTGTTTCATGGATGAGAACACTGGTCTGAATTTCCATTCACAAACGGAGTTAAACCAAAGGCTCTGTGGCTTCCTACAAGCAAGAGTTCATTTCCGGAATTCCCACTGATTTTTAGGCTCAAATGAATTTACACAGTTCACGCACCCAACACGTTTTTCAGTATAAACTAAAGAGCATCTATGTAAGAGATGCTGTGGTTTGTTACAGTTTCACAAGCAGAGTTTAACTAGATATGGTCCGTATGAGTAAGAAACACAGTTCGTTTTTTCTGGCCATGCTAATGTTTCTTGCTGTTTTGGTGACCCTGGAAAGAGGAGCATGCTCTTTGCGTTAAAACAGAGTGTGTTTCATTGATGAGAACGCTGGTCTGAATTTCCCTTCACAAACGTTGTTAAACCAAAGGCTCTGTGTCTTCCTACAAGCAGGAGTTCATTTCAGGAAATCCCAGTTATTTTTCGGCTCAAATGAATTTACACAGTTCACGAACCCAACACGTTTTTGACTATAAACTAAAGAGCATCTATGTAAGAGATGCTGTGGTTTATTACACTTTCACAAGCAGAGTTTAACTAGATATGGTCCATATGAGTAAGAAACACAGTTCGTTTTTTCTGGTCATGCTCATGTTTCTTGCTGTATTGGAGATGCTGGAAAGAAGAGCATGCTTCTTGCGTTAAAACAGAGTATGTTTCATGGATGAGAACACTGGTCTGAATTTCACTTCACAAACAGAGTTTAAACAAAGGCTCTGTGTCTTCCTACAAGCAAGAGTTCATTTCCGGAAAACCCAGTGATTTTTCGGCTCAAATGAATTTACCCAGTTCACGAACCCTACAAGTTTTTCACTCTAAACTAAAGAGCATCTATGTAAGAGGTGCTGTGTTTTGTTACAGTTTCACAAGCAGAGTTCAACTAGATGGACCCTATGAGTAGGAAACACAGTTCTTTTTTTCTGGGCATGCTCATGTTTCTTGCAGTATTAGAGACTCTGGAAAGAAGAGCATGCTCTTTGCGTTAAAACAGAGTGTGTTTCATGGATGAGAACACTGGTCTGAATTTCCCTTCACAAACGGAGTTAAACCAAAGGCTCTGTGTCTTCCTACAAGCAAGAGTTCATTTCCCGAAATCCCAGTGATTTTTCGGCTCAAATGAATTTACCCAGTTCACGAACCCCACACGTTTTTCACTATAAACTAAAGAGCATCTATGTAAGAGGTGCTGTGGTTTGTCACAGTTTCACAAGCAGAGTTCAACTAGATGGTCCCTATGAGTAGGAAACACAGTTCTTTTTTTCTGGGCATGCTCATGTTTCTTGCAGTATTAGAGACTCTGGAAAGAAGAGCATGCTCTTTGCGTTAAAACAGAGTGTGTTTCATGGATGAGAACACTGGTCTGAATTTCCCTTCACAAACGGAGTTAAACCAAAGGCTCTGTGTCTTCCTACAAGCAAGAGTTCATTTCCAGAAAACCCAGTGATTTTTCATCTCAAATGAGTTTACACAGTTCACGAACCCAACACGTTTTTCACTATAAACTAAAGAGCATCTATGTAAGAGATGCTGTGGTTTGTAACAGTTTCATAAGCAGAGTTCAACTAGATATGTTCAGTATGAGTAGGAAACACAGTTCTTTTTTTCTGGTCATGCTCATGTTTCTTGCTGTATTAGAGACTCTGGAAAGAAGAGCATGCTCTTAGCGTTAAAACAGAGTGTGTTTCATGGATGAGAACACTGGTCAGAATTTCCCTTCACAAACGGAGTTAAACCAAAGTCTCTGTGTCTTCCTACAAGCAAAAGTTCATTTTCGTAAAACCCAGTGATTTTTCGGCTCTAATGAATTTACCTAGTTCACGAACCCAACACGTTTTTCACTATAAACTAAAGAGCATCTTTGTAAGAGATGCTGTGTTTTGTTACAGTTTCACAAGCAGAGTTCAACTAGATATGGTCCGTATGAGTAGGAAATACAGTTCTTTTTTTATGGACATGCTCATATTTCTTGCTGTATTGCAACACTGGACAGAAGCAGATGCTTCTTGTGTTAAAACAGACGGTGTTTAGTGGAGGAGAACACTGGTCTGAATTTCCCTTCACAACGGAGTTAAACCAAAGGCTCTGTGTCTTCCTACAAGCAAGAGTTCATTTCCGGAAATCCCAGTGATTTTTCGGCTCAAATGAATTTACACAGTTCACGAACCCAACACGTTTTTCAATATAAATTAAAGAGCATCTATGTAAGAGACGCTGTGGTTTGTAACAGTTTCATAAGCAGAGTTCAACTAGATATGTTCAGTATGAGTAGGAAACACAGTTCTTTTTTTCTGGTCATGCTCATGTTTCTTGCTGTATTAGAGATTCTGGAAAGAAGAGCATGCTCTTAGCGTTAAAACAGAGTGTGTTTCATGGATGAGAACACTGGTCTCAATTTCCCTTCACAAACGGAGTTAAACCAAAGTCTCTGTGTCTTCCTACAAGCAAAAGTTCATTTTCGGAAAACCCAGTGATTTTTCGGCTGAAATGAATTTACCTAGTTCACGAACCCAACACGTTTTTCACTATAAACTAAAGAGCATCTTTGTAAGAGATGCTGTGTTTTGTTACAGTTTCACAAGCAGAGTTCAACTAGATATGGTCCGTATGAGTAGGAAATACAGTTCTTTTTTTATGGACATGCTCATATTTCTTGCTGTATTGCAACTCTGGACAGAAGCGGATGCTTCTTGTGTTAAAACAGACGGTGTTTAATGGATGAGAACACTGGTCTGAATTTCCCTTCACAACGGAGTTAAACCAAAGGCTCTGTGTCTTCCTACAAGCAAGAGTTCATTTCCGGAAATCCCAGTGATTTTTCGGCTCAAATGAATTTACACAGTTCACGAACCCAACACGTTTTTCACTATAAACTAAAGAGCATCTATGTAAGAGATGCTGTTGTTTGTTACAGTTTCACAAGCAGAGTTTCACTAGATATGGTCCGTATGAGTAAGAAACACAGTTCGTTTTTTCTGGGCATGCTCATGTTTCTTGCTGTATTGGATGCTGGAAAAAAGAGCATGCTTCTTGCATTAAAACAGAGTATGTTTCATGGATGAGAACACTGGTCTGAATTTCACTTCACAAACGGAGTTAAAACAAAGGCTCTGTGTCTTCCTACAAGCAAGAGTTCATTTCCGGAATTCCCACTGATTTTTAGGCTCCAATGAATTTACACAGTTCACACACCCAACACGTTTTTCACTACAAACTAAAGAGCATCTATGTAAGAGATGCTGTGGTTTGTTACAGTTTCACGAGCAGAGTTTAACTAGATATGGTCTGTATGAGTAAGAAACACAGTTCGTTTTTTTGGCCATGCTCATGTTTCTTGCTGTTTTGGAGACGCTGGAAAGAAAAGCATGCTCTTTGCGTTAAAACGGAGTGTGTTTCATGGATGAGAACACTGGTCTGAATTTCACTTCACAAACGGAGTTAAAACAAAGGCTCTGTGTCTTCCCACAAGCAAGAGTTCATTTCCGGAAATCCCAGTGATTTTTCGCCTCAAATGAATTTACACAGTTCACGAACCCCACACGTTTTTCACTATAAACTAAAGAGCATCTATGTAAGAGGTGCTGTGGTTTGTTACAGTTTCACAAGCAGAGTTTAACTAGATATGGTCCGTATGAGTAGGAAATACAGTTCTTTTTTTATGGACATGCTCATATTTTTTGCTGTATTGCAACTCTTGACAGAAGAGGATGGTTCCTGCGTTAAAACAGAGTGTGTTTCATGGATGAGAACACTGGTCAGAATTTCCCTTCACAAACGGAGTTAAACCAAAGTCTCTGTGTCTTCCTACAAGCAAAAGTTCATTTTCGGAAAACCCAGTGATTTTTCGGCTCAAATGAATTTACCTAGTTCACGAACCCAACACGTTTTTCACTATAAACTAAAGAGCATCTTTGTAAGAGATGCTGTGTTTTGTTACAGTTTCACAAGCAGAGTTCAACTAGATATGGTCCGTATGAGTAGGAAATACAGTTCTTTTTTTATGGACATGCTCATATTTCTTGCTGTATTGCAACTCTGGACAGAAGCAGATGCTTCTTGTGTTAAAACAGACGGTGTTTAATGGATGAGAACACTGGTCTGAATTTCCCTTCACAACGGAGTTAAACCAAAGGCTCTGTGTCTTCCTACAAGCAAGAGTTCATTTCCGGAAATCCCAGTGATTTTTCGGCTCAAATGAATTTACACAGTTCACGAACCCAACACGTTTTTCACTATAAACTAAAGAGCATCTATGTAAGAGATGCTGTTGTTTGTTACAGTTTCACAAGCAGAGTTTCACTAGATATGGTCCGTATGAGTAAGAAACACAGTTCGTTTTTTCTGGGCATGCTCATGTTTCTTGCTGTATTGGAGATGCTGGAAAAAAGAGCATGCTTCTTGCGTTAAAACAGAGTATGTTTCATGGATGAGAACACTGGTCTGAATTTCACTTCACAAACGGAGTTAAAACAAAGGCTCTGTGTCTTCCTACAAGCAAGAGTTCATTTCCGGAATTCCCACTGATTTTTAGGCTCAAATGAATTTACACAGTTCACGCACCCAACACGTTTTTCACTATAAACTAAAGAGCATCTATGTAAGAGATGTTGTGGTTTGTTACAGTTTCACGAGCAGAGTTTAACTAGATATTGTCCATATGAGTAAGAAACACAGTTCGTTTTTTCTGGGCATGCTCATGTTTCTTGCTGTTTTGGAGACGCTGGAAAGAAGAGCATGCTCTTTGCGTTAAAACAGTGTGTGTTTCATGGATGAGAACACTGGTCTGAATTTCACTTCACAAACGGAGTTAAAACAAAGGCTCTGTGTCTTCCTACAAGCAAGAGTTCATTTCCGGAAATCCCAGTGATTTTTTGGCTCAAATGAATTTACCCAGTTCACGAACCCCACACGTTTTTCACTATAAACTAAAGAGCATCTATGTAAGAGGTGTTGTGGTTTGTTACAGTTTCACAAGCAGAGTTCAACTAGATGGTCCCTATGAGTAGGAAACACAGTTCTTTTTTTCTGGGCATGCTCATGTTTCTTGCAGTATTAGAGACTCTGGAAAGAAGAGCATGCTCTTTGCGTTAAAACAGAGTGTGTTTCATGGATGAGAACACTGGTCTGAATTTCCCTTCACAAACGGAGTTAAACCAAAGGCTCTGTGTCTTCCTACAAGCAAGAGTTCATTTCCAGAAAACCCAGTGATTTTTCATCTCAAATGAGTTTACACAGTTCACAAACCCAACACGTTTTTCACTATAAACTAAAGAGCATCTATGTAAGAGATGCTGTGGTTTGTAACAGTTTCATAAGCAGAGTTCAACTAGATATGTTCAGTATGAGTAGGAAACACAGTTCTTTTTTTCTGGTCATGCTCATGTTTCTTGCTGTATTAGAGACTCTGGAAAGAAGAGCATGCTCTTAGCGTTAAAACAGAGTGTGTTTCATGGATGAGAACACTGGTCAGAATTTCCCTTCACAAACGGAGTTAAACCAAAGTCTCTGTGTCTTCCTACAAGCAAAAGTTCATTTTCGGAAAACCCAGTGATTTTTCGGCTGAAATGAATTTACCTAGTTCACGAACCCAACACGTTTTTCACTATAAACTAAAGAGCATCTTTGTAAGAGATGCTGTGTTTTGTTACAGTTTCACAAGCAGAGTTCAACTAGATATGGTCCGTATGAGTAGGAAATACAGTTCTTTTTTTATGGACATGCTCATATTTCTTGCTGTATTGCAACTCTGGACAGAAGCAGATGCTTCTTGTGTTAAAACAGACGGTGTTTAATGGATGAGAACACTGGTCTGAATTTCCCTTCACAACGGAGTTAAACCAAAGGCTCTGTGGCTTCGTACAAGCAAGAGTTCATTTCCGGAAATCCCAGTGATTTTTCGGCTCAAATGAATTTAACAGTTCACGAACCCAACACGTTTTTCACTATAAATTAAAGAGCATCTATGTAAGAGATGCTGTTGTTTGTTACAGTTTCACAAGCAGAGTTTCACTAGATATGGTCCGTATGAGTAAGAAACACAGTTCGTTTTTTCTGGGCATGCTCATGTTTCTTGCTGTATTGGAGATGCTGGAAAAAAGAGCATGCTTCTTGCGTTAAAACAGAGTATGTTTCATGGATGAGAACACTGGTCTGAATTTCCTTTCACAAACGGACTTAAAACAAAGGCTCTGTGTCTTCCTACAAGCAAGAGTTCATTTCCGGAATTCCCACTGATTTTTAGGCTCAAATGAATTTACACAGTTCACGCACCCAACACGTTTTTCACTACAAACTAAAGAGCATCTATGTAAGAGATGCTGTGGTTTGTTACAGTTTCACGAGCAGAGTTTAACTAGTTATGGTCCGTATGAGTAAGAAACACAGTTCGTTTTTTTGGCCATGCTCATGTTTCTTGCTGTTTTGGAGAAGCTGGAAAGAAGAGCATGCTCTTTGCGTTAAAACAGAGTGTGTTTCATGGATGAGAACACTGGTCTGAATTTCACTTCACAAACGGAGTTAAAACAAAGGCTCTGTGTCTTCCCACAAGCAAGAGTTCATTTCCGGAAATCACAGTGATTTTTCGGCTCAAATGAATTTACACAGTTCACGAACCCCACACGTTTTTCACTATAAACTAAAGAGCATCTATGTTAGAGATGCTGTGGTTTGTTACAGTTTCACAAGCAGAGTTTAACTAGATATGGTCCGTATGAGTAGGAAACACAGTTCTTTTTTTCTGGACATGCTCTTATTTCCTGCTGCATTGCAGACTAGGACAGAAGAGGATGCTTCTTGCGTTAAAACAGAGGGTGTTTCATGGATGAGAACACTGGTCTGAATTTCCATTCACAAACGGAGTTAAACCAAAGGCTCTGTGGCTTCCTACAAGCAAGAGTTCATTTCCGGAATTCCCACTGATTTTTAGGCTCAAATGAATTTACACAGTTCACGCACCCAACACGTTTTTCACTATAAACTAAAGAGCATCTATGTAAGAGATGCTGTGGTTTGTTACAGTTTCACAAGCAGAGTTTAACTAGATATGGTCCATATGAGTAAGAAACACAGTTCGTTTTTTCTGGCCATGCTAATGTTTCTTGCTGTTTTGGAGACCCTGGAAAGAGGAGCATGCTCTTTGCGTTAAAACAGAGTGTGTTTCATTGATGAGAACGCTGGTCTGAATTTCCCTTCACAAACGTTGTTAAACCAAAGGCTCTGTGTCTTCCTACAAGCAGGAGTTCATTTCAGGAAATCCCAGTTATTTTTCGGCTCAAATGAATTTACACAGTTCACGAACCCAACACGTTTTTGACTATAAACTAAAGAGCATCTATGTAAGAGATGCTGTGGTTTATTACACTTTCACAAGCAGAGTTTAACTAGATATGGTCCATATGAGTAAGAAACACAGTTCGTTTTTTCTGGTCATGCTCATGTTTCTTGCTGTATTGGAGATGCTGGAAAGAAGAGCATGCTTCTTGCGTTAAAACAGAGTATGTTTCATGGATGAGAACACTGGTCTGAATTTCACTTCACAAACAGAGTTTAAACAAAGGCTCTGTGTCTTCCTACAAGCAAGAGTTCATTTCCGGAAAACCCAGTGATTTTTCGGCTCAAATGAATTTACCCAGTTCACGAACCCCACACGTTTTTCACTATAAATTAAAGAGCATCTATGTAAGATGCTGTGGTTTGTTACAGTTTCACAGGCAGAGTTCAACTAGATATGGTCCGTATGAGTAGGAAATACAGGTCTTTTTTTATGGACATGCTCATATTTTTTGCTGTATTGCAACTCTTGACAGAAGAGGATGCTTCCTGCGTTAAAACAGAGTGTGTTTCATGGATGAGAACACTGGTCTGAATTTCACTTCACAAACGGAGTTAAAACAAAGGCTCTGTGTCTTCCTACAAGCAAGAGTTCATTTCCGGAAAACCCAGTGATTTTTCGGCTCAAATGAATTTACCCAGTCCACGAACCCTACACGTTTTTCACTCTAAGCTAAAGAGCATCTATGTAAGAGGTGCTGTGTTTTGTTATAGTTTCACAAGCAGAGTTCAACTAGATGGACCCTATGAGTAGGAAACACAGTTCTTTTTTTCTGGGCATGCTCATGTTTCTTGCAGTATTAGAGACTCTGGAAAGAAGAGCATGCTCTTTGCGTTAAAACAGAGTGTGTTTCATGGATGAGAACACTGGTCTGAATTTCCCTTCACAAACGGAGTTAAAGCAAAGGTTCTGTGTCTTCCTACAAGCAAGAGTTCATTTCCGTAAAACCCAGTGATTTTCCGGCTCAAATGAATTTATACAGTTCACGAACCCAACACGTTTTTCACTATAAACTAAAGAGCATCTGTGTAAGAGATGCTGTGGTTTCTTACACTTTCACAAGCAGAGTTTAACTAGATATGGTCCATATGAGTAGGAAACACAGTTCGTTTTTTCTGGGCATGCTCATGTTTCTTGCTGTATTGGAGATGCTGGAAAGAAGAGCATGCTTCTTGCGTTAAATCAGAGGGTGTTTCATGGATGAGAACACTGGTCTCCATTTCCCTTCACAAACGGAGTTAAACCAAAGGCTCTGTGTCTTCCTACAAGCAAGAGTTTATTTCCGGTAAACCCAGTGACTTTTCGGATCAAATGAAAATACACAGTTCACAAACACAACACGTTTTTCCTATTAACTAAATTGAGGCTATGTAAGAGATGCTGTGGTTTGTTACAGTTTCACAAGCAGAGTTTAACTAGATATGGTCCGTATGAGTAGGAAACACAGTTCTTTTTTTCTGGACATGCTCATATTTCTTGCTGCATTGCAGACTAGGACAGAAGAGGATGCTTCTTGCGTTAAAACAGAGGGTGTTTCATGGATGAGAACACTGGTCTGAATTTCCATTCACAAACGGAGTTAAACCAAAGGCTCTGTGTCTTCCTACAAGCAAGAGTTCATTTCCGGAAAACCCAGTGATTTTTCGGCTCAAATGAATTTACCCAGTTCACGAACCCTACAAGTTTTTCACTCTAAACTAAAGAGCATCTATGTAAGAGGTGCTGTGTTTTGTTACAGTTTCACAAGCAGAGTTCAACTAGATGGACCCTATGAGTAGGAAACACAGTTCTTTTTTTCTGGGCATGCTCATGTTTCTTGCAGTATTAGAGACTCTGGAAAGAAGAGCATGCTCTTTGCGTTAAAAGAGAGTGTGTTTCATGGATGAGAACACTGGTCTGAATTTCCCTTCACAAACGGAGTTAAAGCAAAGGTTCTGTGTCTTCCTACAAGCAAGAGTTCATTTCCGTAAAACCCAGTGATTTTCCGGCTCAAATGAATTTATACAGTTCACGAACACAACACGTTTTTCACTATAAACTAAAGAGCATCTTTGTAAGAGATGCAGTGGTTTCTTACACTTTCACAAGCAGAGTTTAACTAGATATGGTCCATATGAGTAGGAAACACAGTTCGTTTTTTCTGGGCATGCTCATGTTTCTTGCTGTATTGGAGATGCTGGAAAGAAGAGCATGCTTCTTGCGTTAAATCAGAGGGTGTTTCATGGATGAGAACACTGGTCTCCATTTCCCTTCACAAACGGAGTTAAACCAAAGGCTCTGTGTCTTCCTACAAGCAAGAGTTTATTTCTGGTAAACCCAGTGATTTTTCGGATCAAATGAAAATACACAGTTCACAAACACAACACGTTTTTCCTATTAACTAAATTGAGGCTATGTAAGAGATGCTGTGGTTTGTTACAGTTTCACAAGCAGAGTTTAACTAGATATGGTCCGTATGAGTAGGAAACACAGTTCTTTTTTTCTGGACATGCTCATATTTCTTGCTGCATTGCAGACTAGGACAGAAGAGGATGCTTCTTGCGTTAAAACAGAGGGTGTTTCATGGATGAGAACACTGGTCTGAATTTCCATTCACAAACGGAGTTAAACCAAAGGCTCTGTGGCTTCCTACAAGCAAGAGTTCATTTCCAGAAATCCCAGTGATTTTTCGGCTCAAATGAATTTACACAGTTCACGCACCCAACACGTTTTTCACTATAAACTAAAGAGCATCTATGTAAGACATGCTGTTGTTTGTTACAGTTTCATAAGCAGAGTTTCACTAGATATGGTCCGTATGAGTAAGAAACACAGTTCGTTTTTTCTGGGCATGCTCATGTTTCTTGCTGTATTGGAGATGATGGAAAAAAGAGCATGCTTCTTGCGTTAAAACAGAGTATGTTTCATGGATGAGAACACTGGTCTGAATTTCCTTTCACAAACGGAGTTAAAACAAAGGCTCTGTGGCTTCCTACAAGCAAGAGTTCATTTCCGGAATTCCCACTGATTTTTAGGCTCAAATGAATTTACACAGTTCACACACCCAACACGTTTTTCACTATAAACTAAAGAGCATCTATGTAAGAGATGCTGTGGTTTGTTACAGTTTCACAAGCAGAGTTTAACTAGATATAGTCCGTATGAGTAAGAAACACAGTTCGTTTTTTCTGGCCATGCTAATATTTCTTGCTGTTTTGGAGACGCTGGAAAGAAGAGCATGCTCTTTGCGTTAAAACAGAGTGTGTTTCATTGATGAGAACGCTGGTCTGAATTTCCCTTCACAAACGGAGTTAAACCAAAGGCTCTGTGTCTTCCTACAAGCAGGAGTTCATTTCAGGAAATCCCAGTGTTTTTTCGGCTCAAATGAATTTACACAGTTCACGAACCCAACACGTTTTTCACTATAAACTAAAGAGCATCTATGTAAGAGATGCTGTGGTTTATTACACTTTCACAAGCAGAGTTTAACTAGATATGGTCCATATGAGTAAGAAACACAGTTCGTTTTTTCTGGCCATGCTCATGTTTCTTGCTGTATTGGAGATGCTGGAAAGAAGAGCATGCTTCTTGCGTTAAAACAGAGTATGTTTCATGGATGAGAACACTGGTCTGAATTTCACTTCACAAACGGAGTTTAAACAAAGGCTCTGTGTCTTCCTACAAGCAAGAGTTCATTTCCGGAAAACCCAGTGATTTTTCGGCTCAAATGAATTTACCCAGTTCACGAACCCCACACGTTTTTCACTATAAACTAAAGAGCATCTATGTAAGAGGTGCTGTGGTTTGTTCCAGTTTCACAAGCAGAGTTCAACTAGATGGTCCCTATGAGTAGGAAACACAGTTCTTTTTTTCTGGGCATGCTCATGTTTCTTGCAGTATTAGAGACTCTGGAAAGAAGAGCATGCTCTTTGCGTTAAAACAGAGTGTGTTTCATGGATGAGAACACTGGTCTGAATTTCCCTTCACAAACGGAGTTAAACCAAAGGCTCTGTGTCTTCCTACAAGCAAGAGTTCATTTCCAGAAAACCCAGTGATTTTTCATCTCAAATGAGTTTACACAGTTCACGAACCCAACACGTTTTTCACTATAAACTAAAGAGCATCTATGTAAGAGATGCTGTGGTTTGTAACAGTTTCATAAGCAGAGTTCAACTAGATATGTTCAGTATGAGTAGGAAACACAGTTCTTTTTTTCTGGTCATGCTCATGTTTCTTGCTGTATTAGAGACTCTGGAAAGAAGAGCATGCTCTTAGCGTTAAAACAGAGTGTGTTTCATGGATGAGAACACTGGTCAGAATTTCCCTTCACAAACGGAGTTAAACCAAAGTCTCTGTGTCTTCCTACAAGCAAAAGTTCATTTTCGGAAAACCCAGTGATTTTTCGGCTCAAATGAATTTACCTAGTTCACGAACCCAACACGTTTTTCACTATAAACTAAAGAGCATCTTTGTAAGAGATGCTGTGTTTTGTTACAGTTTCACAAGCAGAGTTCAACTAGATATGGTCCGTATGAGTAGGAAATACAGTTCTTTTTTTATGGACATGCTCATATTTCTTGCTGTATTGCAACTCTGGACAGAAGCAGATGCTTCTTGTGTTAAAACAGACGGTGTTTAGTGGATGAGAACACTGGTCTGAATTTCCCTTCACAACGGAGTTAAACCAAAGGCTCTGTGTCTTCCTACAAGCAAGAGTTCATTTCCGGAAATCCCAGTGATTTTTCGGCTCAAATGAATTTACACAGTTCACGAACCCAACACGTTTTTCACTATAAACTAAAGAGCATCTATGTAAGAGATGCTGTTGTTTGTTACAGTTTCACAAGCAGAGTTTCACTAGATATGGTCCGTATGAGTAAGAAACACAGTTCGTTTTTTCTGGGCATGCTCATGTTTCTTGCTGTATTGGAGATGCTGGAAAAAAGAGCATGCTTCTTGCGTTAAAACAGAGTATGTTTCATGGATGAGAACACTGGTCTGAATTTCACTTCACAAACGGAGTTAAAACAAAGGCTCTGTGTCTTCCTACAAGCAAGAGTTCATTTCCGGAATTCCCACTGATTTTTAGGCTCAAATGAATTTACACAGTTCACGCACCCCACACGTTTTTCACTATAAACTAAAGAGCATCTATGTAAGAGGTGCTGTGGTTTGTCACAGTTTCACAAGCAGAGTTCAACTAGATGGTCCCTATGAGTAGGAAACACAGTTCTTTTTTTCTGGGCATGCTCATGTTTCTTGCAGTATTAGAGACTCTGGAAAGAAGAGCATGCTCTTTGCGTTAAAACAGAGTGTGTTTCATGGATGAGAACACTGGTCTGAATTTCCCTTCACAAACGGAGTTAAACCAAAGGCTCTGTGTCTTCCTACAAGCAAGAGTTCATTTCCAGAAAACCCAGTGATTTTTCATCTCAAATGAGTTTACACAGTTCACGAACCCAACACGTTTTTCACTATAAACTAAAGAGCATCTATGTAAGAGATGCTGTGGTTTGTAACAGTTTCATAAGCAGAGTTCACCTAGATATGTTCAGTATGAGTAGGAAACACAGTTCTTTTTTTCTGGTCATGCTCATGTTTCTTGCTGTATTAGAGACTCTGGAAAGAAGAGCATGCTCTTAGCGTTAAAACAGAGTGTGTTTCATGGATGAGAACACTGGTCAGAATTTCCCTTCACAAACGGAGTTAAACCAAAGTCTCTGTGTCTTCCTACAAGCAAAAGTTCATTTTCGTAAAACCCAGTGATTTTTCGGCTCAAATGAATTTACCTAGTTCACGAACCCAACACGTTTTTCACTATAAACTAAAGAGCATCTTTGTAAGAGATGCTGTGTTTTGTTACAGTTTCACAAGCAGAGTTCAACTAGATATGGTCCGTATGAGTAGGAAATACAGTTCTTTTTTTATGGACATGCTCATATTTCTTGCTGTATTGCAACACTGGACACAAGCAGATGCTTCTTGTGTTAAAACAGACGGTGTTTAGTGGATGAGAACACTGGTCTGAATTTCCCTTCACAACGGAGTTAAACCAAAGGCTCTGTGTCTTCCTACAAGCAAGAGTTCATTTCCGGAAATCCCAGTGATTTTTCGGCTCAAATGAATTTACACAGTTCACGAACCCAACACGTTTTTCACTATAAACTAAAGAGCATCTATGTAAGAGATGCTGTGGTTTGTAACAGTTTCACAAGCAGAGTTCAACTAGATATGTTCAGTATGAGTAGGAAACACAGTTCTTTTTTTCTGGTCATGCTCATGTTTCTTGCTGTATTAGAGATTCTGGAAAGAAGAGCATGCTCTTAGCGTTAAAACAGAGTGTGTTTCATGGATGAGAACACTGGTCTCAATTTCCCTTCACAAACGGAGTTAAACCAAAGTCTCTGTGTCTTCCTACAAGCAAAAGTTCATTTTCGGAAAACCCAGTGATTTTTCGGCTGAAATGAATTTACCTAGTTCACGAACCCAACACGTTTTTCACTATAAACTAAAGAGCATCTTTGTAAGAGATGCTGTGTTTTGTTACAGTTTCACAAGCAGAGTTCAACTAGATATGGTCCGTATGAGTAGGAAATACAGTTCTTTTTTTATGGACATGCTCATATTTCTTGCTGTATTGCAACTCTGGACAGAAGCGGATGCTTCTTGTGTTAAAACAGACGGTGTTTAATGGATGAGAACACTGGTCTGAATTTCCCTTCACAACGGAGTTAAACCAAAGGCTCTGTGTCTTCCTACAAGCAAGAGTTCATTTCCGGAAATCCCAGTGATTTTTCGGCTCAAATGAATTTACACAGTTCACGAACCCAACACGTTTTTCACTATAAACTAAAGAGCATCTATGTAAGAGATGCTGTTGTTTGTTACAGTTTCACAAGCAGAGTTTCACTAGATATGGTCCGTATGAGTAAGAAACACAGTTCGTTTTTTCTGGGCATGCTCATGTTTCTTGCTGTATTGGATGCTGGAAAAAAGAGCATGCTTCTTGCGTTAAATCAGAGTATGTTTCATGGGTGAGAACACTGGTCTGAATTTCACTTCACAAACGGAGTTAAAACAAAGGCTCTGTGTCTTCCTACAAGCAAGAGTTCATTTCCGGAATTCCCACTGATTTTTAGGCTCAAATGAATTTACACAGTTCACGCACCCAACACGTTTTTCACTACAAACTAAAGAGCATCTATGTAAGAGATGCTGTGGTTTGTTACAGTTTCACGAGCAGAGTTTAACTAGATATGGTCCTTATGAGTAGGAAACACAGTTCTTGTTTTCTGGGCATGCTCATGTTTCTTGCAGTATTAGAGACTCTGGAAAGAAGAGCATGCTCTTTGCGTTAAAACAGAGTGTGTTTCATGGATGAGAACACTGGTCTGAATTTCCCTTCACAAACGGAGTTAAACCAAAGGCTCTGTGTCTTCCTACAAGCAAGAGTTCATTTCCAGAAAACCCAGTGATTTTTCATCTCAAATGAGTTTACACAGTTCACGAACCCAACACGTTTTTCACTATAAACTAAAGAGCATCTATGTAAGAGATGCTGTGGTTTGTAACAGTTTCATAAGCAGAGTTCAACTAGATATGTTCAGTATGAGTAGGAAACACAGTTCTTTTTTTCTGGTCATGCTCATGTTTCTTGCTGTATTAGAGACTCTGGAAAGAAGAGCATGCTCTTAGCGTTAAAACAGAGTGTGTTTCATGGATGAGAACACTGGTCAGAATTTCCCTTCACAAACGGAGTTAAACCAAAGTCTCTGTGTCTTCCTACAAGCAAGAGTTCATTTTCGGAAAACCCAGTGATTTTTCGGCTCAAATGAATTTACCTAGTTCACGAACCCAACACGTTTTTCACTATAAACTAAAGAGCATCTTTGTAAGAGATGCTGTGTTTTGTTACAGTTTCACAAGCAGAGTTCAACTAGATATGGTCCGTATGAGTAGGAAATACAGTTCTTTTTTTATGGACATGCTCATATTTCTTGCTGTATTGCAACACTGGACACAAGCAGATGCTTCTTGTGTTAAAACAGACGGTGTTTAGTGGATGAGAACACTGGTCTGAATTTCCCTTCACAACGGAGTTAAACCAAAGGCTCTGTGTCTTCCTACAAGCAAGAGTTCATTTCCAGAAAACCCAGTGATTTTTCATCTCAAATGAGTTTACACAGTTCACGAACCCAACACGTTTTTCACTATAAACTAAAGAGCATCTATGTAAGAGATGCTGTGGTTTGTAACAGTTTCATAAGCAGAGTTCAACTAGATATGTTCAGTATGAGTAGGAAACACAGTTCTTTTTTTCTGGTCATGCTCATGTTTCTTGCTGTATTAGAGACTCTGGAAAGAAGAGCATGCTCTTAGCGTTAAAACAGAGTGTGTTTCATGGATGAGAACAGTGGTCAGAATTTCCCTTCACAAACGGAGTTAAACCAAAGTCTCTGTGTCTTCCTACAAGCAAAAGTTCATTTTCGGAAAACCCAGTGATTTTTCGGCTCAAATGAATTTACCTAGTTCACGAACCCAACACGTTTTTCACTATAAACTAAAGAGCATCTTTGTAAGTGATGCTGTGTTTTGTTACAGTTTCACAAGCAGAGTTCAACTAGATATGGTCCGTATGAGTAAGAAACAAAGTTCGTTTTTTCTGGGCATGCTCATGTTTCTTGCTGTATTGGAGATGCTGGAAAAAAGAGCATGCTTCTTGCGTTAAAACAGAGTATGTTTCATGGATGAGAACACTGGTCTGAATTTCACTTCACAAACGGAGTTAAAACAAAGGCTCTGTGTCTTCCTACAAGCAAGAGTTCATTTCCGGAAATCCCAGTGATTTTTCGGCTCAAATGAATTTACCCAGTTCACGAACCCCACACGTTTTTCACTATAAACTAAAGAGCATCTATGTAAGAGGTGCTGTGGTTTGTCACAGTTTCACAAGCAGAGTTCAACTAGATGGTCCCTATGAGTAGGAAACACAGTTCTTTTTTTCTGGGCATGCTCATGTTTCTTGCAGTATTAGAGACTCTGGAAAGAAGAGCATGCTCTTTGCGTTAAAACAGAGTGTGTTTCATGGATGAGAACACTGGTCAGAATTTCCCTTCACAAACGGAGTTAAACCAAAGTCTCTGTGTCTTCCTACAAGCAAAAGTTCATTTTCGGAAAACCCAGTGATTTTTCGGCTCAAATGAATTTACCTAGTTCACGAACCCAACACGTTTTTCACTATAAACTAAAGAGCATCTTTGTAAGAGATGCTGTGTTTTGTTACAGTTTCACAAGCAGAGTTCAACTAGATATGGTCCGTATGAGTAGGAAATACAGTTCTTTTTTTATGGACATGCTCATATTTCTTGCTGTATTGCAACACTGGACACAAGCAGATGCTTCTTGTGTTAAAACAGACGGTGTTTAGTGGATGAGAACACTGGTCTGAATTTCCCTTCACAACGGAGTTAAACCAAAGGCTCTGTGTCTTCCTACAAGCAAGAGTTCATTTCCGGAAATCCCAGTGATTTTTCGGCTCAAATGAATTTACACAGTTCACGAACCCAACACGTTTTTCACTATAAACTAAAGAGCATCTATGTAAGAGATGCTGTGGTTTGTAACAGTTTCATAAGCAGAGTTCAACTAGATATGTTCAGTATGAGTAGGAAACACAGTTCTTTTTTTCTGGTCATGCTCATGTTTCTTGCTGTATTAGAGATTCTGGAAAGAAGAGCATGCTCTTAGCGTTAAAACAGAGTGTGTTTCATGGATGAGAACACTGGTCTCAATTTCCCTTCACAAACGGAGTTAAACCAAAGTCTCTGTGTCTTCCTACAAGCAAGAGTTCATTTCCGGAAAACCCAGTGATTTTTCGGCTCAAATGAATTTACACAGTTCACGAACCCAACACGTTTTTCACTATAAACTAAAGAGCATCTATGTAAGAGATGCTGTTGTTTGTTACAGTTTCACAAGCAGAGTTTCACTAGATATGGTCCGTATGAGTAAGAAACACAGTTCGTTTTTTCTGGGCATGCTCATGTTTCTTGCTGTATTGGATGCTGGAAAAAAGAGCATGCTTCTTGCGTTAAAACAGAGTATGTTTCATGGGTGAGAACACTGGTCTGAATTTCACTTCACAAACGGAGTTAAAACAAAGGCTCTGTGTCTTCCTACAAGCAAGATTTCATTTCCGGAATTCCCACTGATTTTTAGGCTCAAATGAATTTACACAGTTCACGCACCCAACACGTTTTTCACTACAAACTAAAGAGCATCTATGTAAGAGATGCTGTGGTTTGTTACAGTTTCACGAGCAGAGTTTAACTAGATATGGTCCGTATGAGTAAGAAACACAGTTCGTTTTTTTGGCCATGCTCATGTTTCTTGCTGTTTTGGAGACGCTGGAAAGAAGAGCATGCTCTTTGCGTTAAAACAGTGTGTGTTTCATGGATGAGAACACTGGTCTGAATTTCACTTCACAAACGGAGTTAAAACAAAGGCTCTGTGTCTTCCTACAAGCAAGAGTTCATTTCCGGAAATCCCAGTGATTTTTCGGCTCAAATGAATTTACCCAGTTCACGAACCCCACACGTTTTTCACTATAAACTAAAGAGCATCTATGTAAGAGGTGCTGTGGTTTGTCACAGTTTCACAAGCAGAGTTCAACTAGATGGTCCCTATGAGTAGGAAACACAGTTCTTTTTTTCTGGGCATGCTCATGTTTCTTGCAGTATTAGAGACTCTGGAAAGAAGAGCATGCTCTTTGCGTTAAAACAGAGTGTGTTTCATGGATGAGAACACTGGTCTGAATTTCCCTTCACAAACGGAGTTAAACCAAAGGCTCTGTGTCTTCCTACAAGCAAGAGTTCATTTCCAGAAAACCCAGTGATTTTTCATCTCAAATGAGTTTACACAGTTCACGAACCCAACACGTTTTTCACTATAAACTAAAGAGCATCTATGTAAGAGATGCTGTGGTTTGTAACAGTTTCATAAGCAGAGTTCAACTAGATATGTTCAGTATGAGTAGGAAACACAGTTCTTTTTTTCTGGTCATGCTCATGTTTCTTGCTGTATTAGAGACTCTGGAAAGAAGAGCATGCTCTTAGCGTTAAAACAGAGTGTGTTTCATGGATGAGAACACTGGTCAGAATTTCCCTTCACAAACGGAGTTAAACCAAAGTCTCTGTGTCTTCCTACAAGCAAAAGTTCATTTTCGGAAAACCCAGTGATTTTTCGGCTCAAATGAATTTACCTAGTTCACGAACCCAACACGTTTTTCACTATAAACTAAAGAGCATCTTTGTAAGAGATGCTGTGTTTTGTTACAGTTTCACAAGCAGAGTTCAACTAGATATGGTCCGTATGAGTAGGAAATACAGTTCTTTTTTTATGGACATGCTCATATTTCTTGCTGTATTGCAACACTGGACACAAGCAGATGCTTCTTGTGTTAAAACAGACGGTGTTTAGTGGATGAGAACACTGGTCTGAATTTCCCTTCACAACGGAGTTAAACCAAAGGCTCTGTGTCTTCCTACAAGCAAGAGTTCATTTCCGGAAATCCCAGTGATTTTTCGGCTCAAATGAATTTACACAGTTCACGAACCCAACACGTTTTTCACTATAAATTAAAGAGCATCTATGTAAGAGATGCTGTGGTTTGTAACAGTTTCATAAGCAGAGTTCAACTAGATATGTTCAGTATGAGTAGGAAACACAGTTCTTTTTTTCTGGTCATGCTCATGTTTCTTGCTGTATTAGAGATTCTGGAAAGAAGAGCATGCTCTTAGCGTTAAAACAGAGTGTGTTTCATGGATGAGAACACTGGTCTCAATTTCCCTTCACAAACGGAGTTAAACCAAAGTCTCTGTGTCTTCCTACAAGCAAAAGTTCATTTTCGGAAAACCCAGTGATTTTTCGGCTGAAATGAATTTACCTAGTTCACGAACACAACACGTTTTTCACTATAAACTAAAGAGCATCTTTGTAAGAGATGCTGTGTTTTGTTACAGTTTCACAAGCAGAGTTCAACTAGATATGGTCCGTATGAGTAGGAAATACAGTTCTTTTTTTATGGACATGCTCATATTTCTTGCTGTATTGCAACTCTGGACAGAAGCGGATGCTTCTTGTGTTAAAACAGACAGTGTTTAATGGATGAGAACACTGGTCTGAATTTCCCTTCACAACGGAGTTAAACCAAAGGCTCTGTGTCTTCCTACAAGCAAGAGTTCATTTCCGGAAATCCCAGTGATTTTTCGGCTCAAATGAATTTACACAGTTCACGAACCCAACACGTTTTTCACTATAAACTAAAGAGCATCTATGTAAGAGATGCTGTTGTTTGTTACAGTTTCACAAGCAGAGTTTCACTAGATATGGTCCGTATGAGTAAGAAACACAGTTCGTTTTTTCTGGGCATGCTCATGTTTCTTGCTGTATTGGATGCTGGAAAAAAGAGCATGCTTCTTGCGTTAAAACAGAGTATGTTTCATGGGTGAGAACACTGGTCTGAATTTCACTTCACAAACGGAGTTAAAACAAAGGCTCTGTGTCTTCCTACAAGCAAGAGTTCATTTCCGGAATTCCCACTGATTTTTAGGCTCAAATGAATTTACACAGTTCACGCACCCAACACGTTTTTCACTACAAACTAAAGAGCATCTATGTAAGAGATGCTGTGGTTTGTTACAGTTTCACGAGCAGAGTTTAACTAGATATGGTCCGTATGAGTAAGAAACACAGTTCGTTTTTTTGGCCATGCTCATGTTTCTTGCTGTTTTGGAGACGCTGGAAAGAAGAGCATGCTCTTTGCGTTAAAACAGAGTGTGTTTCATGGATGACAACACTGGTCTGAATTTCACTTCACAAACGGAGTTAAAACAAAGGCTCTGTGTCTTCCCACAAGCAAGAGTTCATTTCCGGAAATCCCAGTGATTTTTCGGCTCAAATGAATTTACACAGTTCACGAACCCCACACGTTTTTCACTATAAACTAAAGAGCATCTATGTAAGAGGTTCTGTGGTTTGTTACAGTTTCACAAGCAGAGTTTAACTAGATATGGTCCGTATGAGTAGGAAACACAGTTCTTTTTTTCTGGACATGCTCATATTTCCTGCTGCATTGCAGACTAGGACAGAAGAGGATGCTTCTTGCGTTAAAACAGAGGGTGTTTCATGGATGAGAACACTGGTCTGAATTTCCATTCACAAACGGAGTTAAACCAAAGGCTCTGTGGCTTCCTACAAGCAAGAGTTCATTTCCGGAATTCCCACTGATTTTTAGGCTCCTATGAATTTACACAGTTCACGCACCCAACACGTTTTTCACTATAAACTAAAGAGCATCTATGTAAGAGATGCTGTGGTTTGTTACAGTTTCACAAGCAGAGTTTAACTAGATATGGTCCGTATGAGTAAGAAACACAGTTCGTTTTTTCTGGCCATGCTAATGTTTCATGCTGTTTTGGAGACGCTGGAAAGAGGAGCATGCTCTTTGCGTTAAAACAGAGTGTGTTTCATTGATGAGAATGCTGGTCTGAATTTCCCTTCACAAACGGAGTTAAACCAAAGGCTCTGTGTCTTCCTACAAGCAGGAGTTCATTTCAGGAAATCCCAGTTATTTTTCGGCTCAAATGAATTTACACAGTTCACGAACCCAACACGTTTTTGACTATAAACTAAAGAGCATCTATGTAAGAGATGCTGTGGTTTATTACACTTTCACAAGCAGAGTTTAACTAGATATGGTCCATATGAGTAAGAAACACAGTTCGTTTTTTCTGGTCATGCTCATGTTTCTTGCTGTATTGGAGATGCTGGAAAGAAGAGCATGCTTCTTGCGTTAAAACAGAGTATGTTTCATGGATGAGAACACTGGTCTGAATTTCACTTCACAAACAGAGTTTAAACAAAGTCTCTGTGTCTTCCTACAAGCAAGAGTTCATTTCCGGAAAACCCAGTGATTTTTCGGCTCAAATGAATTTACCCAGTTCACGAACCCCACACGTTTTTCACTATAAATTAAAGAGCATCTATGTAAGAGATGCTGTGGTTTGTTACAGTTTCACAGGCAGAGTTCAACTAGATATGGTCCGTATGAGTAGGAAATACAGTTCTTTTTTTATGGACATGCTCATATTTTTTGCTGTATTGCAACTCTTGACAGAAGAGGATGCTTCCTGCGTTAAAACAGAGTGTGTTTCATGGATGAGAACACTGGTCTGAATTTCACTTCACAAACGGAGTTAAAACAAAGGCTCTGTGTCTTCCTACAAGCAAGAGTTCATTTCCGGAAATCCCAGTGATTTTTCGGCTCAAATGAATTTACCCAGTTCACGAACCCTACAAGTTTTTCACTCTAAACTAAAGAGCATCTATGTAAGAGGTGCTGTGGTTTGTCACAGTTTCACAAGCAGAGTTCAACTAGATGGTCCCTATGAGTAGGAAACACAGTTCTTTTTTTCTGGGCATGCTCATGTTTCTTGCAGTATTAGAGACTCTGGAAAGAAGAGCATGCTCTTTGCGTTAAAACAGAGTGTGTTTCATGGATGAGAACACTGGTCTGAATTTCCCTTCACAAACGGAGTTAAACCAAAGGCTCTGTGTCTTCCTACAAGCAAGAGTTCATTTCCAGAAAACCCAGTGATTTTTCATCTCAAAAGAGTTTACACAGTTCACGAACCCAACACGTTTTTCACTATAAACTAAAGAGCATCTATGTAAGAGATGCTGTGGTTTGTAACAGTTTCATAAGCAGAGTTCAACTAGATATGTTCAGTATGAGTAGGAAACACAGTTCTTTTTTTCTGGTCATGCTCATGTTTCTTGCTGTATTAGAGACTCTGGAAAGAAGAGCATGCTCTTAGCGTTAAAACAGAGTGTGTTTCATGGATGAGAACACTGGTCAGAATTTCCCTTCACAAACGGAGTTAAACCAAAGTCTCTGTGTCTTCCTACAAGCAAAAGTTCATTTTCGGAAAACCCAGTGATTTTTCGGCTCAAATGAATTTACCTAGTTCACGAACCCAACACGTTTTTCACTATAAACTAAAGAGCATCTTTGTAAGAGATGCTGTGTTTTGTTACAGTTTCACAAGCAGAGTTCAACTAGATATGGTCCGTATGAGTAGGAAATACAGTTCTTTTTTTATGGACATGCTCATATTTCTTGCTGTATTGCAACTCTGGACAGAAGCGGATGCTTCTTTTGTTAAAACAGACGGTGTTTAGTGGATGAGAACACTGGTCTGAATTTCCCTTCACAACGGAGTTAAACCAAAGGCTCTGTGTCTTCTTACAAGCAAGAGTTCATTTCCGGAAATCCCAGTGATTTTTCGGCTCAAATGAATTTACACAGTTCACGAACCCAACACGTTTTTCACTATAAACTAAAGAGCATCTATGTAAGAGATGCTGTTGTTTGTTACAGTTTCACAAGCAGAGTTTCACTAGATATGGTCCGTATGAGTAAGAAACACAGTTCGTTTTTGCTGGGCATGCTCATGTTTCTTGCTGTATTGGAGATGCTGGAAAAAAGAGCATGCTTCTTGCGTTAAAACAGAGTATGTTTCATGGATGAGAACACTGGTCTGAATTTCATTTCACAAACGGAGTTAAAACAAAGGCTCTGTGTCTTCCTACAAGCAAGAGTTCATTTCCGGAATTCCCACTGATTTTTAGGCTCAAATGAATTTACACAGTTCACGCACCCAACACGTTTTTCACTATAAACTAAAGAGCATCTATGTAAGAGATGCTGTGGTTTGTTACAGTTGCACAAGCAGAGTTTAACTAGATATGGTCCGTATGAGTAAGAAACACAGTTCGTTTTTTCTGGCCATGCTAATGTTTCATGCTGTTTTGGAGACGCTGGAAAGAGGAGCATGCTCTTTGCGTTAAAACAGAGTGTGTTTCATTGATGAGAAGGCTGGTCTGAATTTCCCTTCACAAACGGAGTTAAACCAAAGGCTCTGTGTCTTCCTACAAGCAGGAGTTCATTTCAGGAAATCCCAGTTATTTTTCATCTCAAATGAGTTTACACAGTTCACGAACCCAACACGTTTTTCACTATAAACTAAAGAGCATCTATGTAAGAGATGCTGTGGTTTGTAACAGTTTCATAAGCAGAGTTCACCTAGATATGTTCAGTATGAGTAGGAAACACAGTTCTTTTTTTCTGGTCATGCTCATGTTTCTTGCTGTATTAGAGACTCTGGAAAGAAGAGCATGCTCTTAGCGTTAAAACAGAGTGTGTTTCATGGATGAGAACACTGGTCAGAATTTCCCTTCACAAACGGAGTTAAACCAAAGTCTCTGTGTCTTCCTACAAGCAAAAGTTCATTTTCGTAAAACCCAGTGATTTTTCGGCTCTAATGAATTTACCTAGTTCACGAACCCAACACGTTTTTCACTATAAACTAAAGAGCATCTTTGTAAGAGATGCTGTGTTTTGTTACAGTTTCACAAGCAGAGTTCAACTAGATATGGTCCGTATGAGTAGGAAATACAGTTCTTTTTTTATGGACATGCTCATATTTCTTGCTGTATTGCAACACTGGACACAAGCAGATGCTTCTTGTGTTAAAACAGACGGTGTTTAGTGGATGAGAACACTGGTCTGAATTTCCCTTCACAACGGAGTTAAACCAAAGGCTCTGTGTCTTCCTACAAGCAAGAGTTCATTTCCGGAAATCCCAGTGATTTTTCGGCTCAAATGAATTTACACAGTTCACGAACCCAACACGTTTTTCACTATAAATTAAAGAGCATCTATGTAAGAGATGCTGTGGTTTGTAACAGTTTCATAAGCAGAGTTCAACTAGATATGTTCAGTATGAGTAGGAAACACAGTTCTTTTTTTCTGGTCATGCTCATGTTTCTTGCTGTATTAGAGATTCTGGAAAGAAGAGCATGCTCTTAGCGTTAAAACAGAGTGTGTTTCATGGATGAGAACACTGGTCTCAATTTCCCTTCACAAACGGAGTTAAACCAAAGTCTCTGTGTCTTCCTACGAGCAAAAGTTCATTTTCGGAAAACCCAGTGATTTTTCGGCTGAAATGAATTTACCTAGTTCACGAACCCAACACGTTTTTCACTATAAACTAAAGAGCATCTTTGTAAGAGATGCTGTGTTTTGTTACAGTTTCACAAGCAGAGTTCAACTAGATATGGTCCGTATGAGTAGGAAATACAGTTCTTTTTTTATGGACATGCTCATATTTCTTGCTGTATTGCAACTCTGGACAGAAGCGGATGCTTCTTGTGTTAAAACAGACGGTGTTTAATGGATGAGAACACTGGTCTGAATTTCCCTTCACAACGGAGTTAAACCAAAGGCTCTGTGTCTTCCTACAAGCAAGAGTTCATTTCCGGAAATCCCAGTGATTTTTCGGCTCAAATGAATTTACACAGTTCATGAACCCAACACGTTTTTCACTATAAACTAAAGAGCATCTATGTAAGAGATGCTGTTGTTTGTTACAGTTTCACGAGCAGAGTTTCACTAGATATGGTCCGTATGAGTAAGAAACACAGTTCGTTTTTTCTGGGCATGCTCATGTTTCTTGCTGTATTGGATGCTGGAAAAAAGAGCATGCTTCTTGCGTTAAAACAGAGTATGTTTCATGGGTGAGAACACTGGTCTGAATTTCACTTCACAAACGGAGTTAAAACAAAGGCTCTGTGTCTTCCTACAAGCAAGAGTTCATTTCCGGAATTCCCACTGATTTTTAGGCTCAAATGAATTTACACAGTTCACGCACCCAACACGTTTTTCACTACAAACTAAAGAGCATCTATGTAAGAGATGCTGTGGTTTGTTACAGTTTCACGAGCAGAGTTTAACTAGATATGGTCCGTATGAGTAAGAAACACAGTTCGTTTTTTTGGCCATGCTCATGTTTCTTGCTGTTTTGGAGACGCTGAAATGAAGAGCATGCTCTTTGCGTTAAAACAGTGTGTGTTTCATGGATGAGAACACTGGTCTGAATTTCACTTCACAAACGGAGTTAAAACAAAGGCTCTGTGTCTTCCTACAAGCAAGAGTTCATTTCCGGAAATCCCAGTGATTTTTCGGCTCAAATGAATTTACCCAGTTCACGAACCCCACACGTTTTTCACTATAAACTAAAGAGCATCTATGTAAGAGGTGCTGTGGTTTGTCACAGTTTCACAAGCAGAGTTCAACTAGATGGTCCCTATGAGTAGGAAACACAGTTCTTTTTTTCTGGGCATGCTCATGTTTCTTGCAGTATTAGAGACTCTGGAAAGAAGAGCATGCTCTTTGCGTTAAAACAGAGTGTGTTTCATGGATGAGAACACTGGTCTGAATTTCCCTTCACAAACGGAGTTAAACCAAAGGCTCTGTGTCTTCCTACAAGCAAGAGTTCATTTCCAGAAAACCCAGTGATTTTTCATCTCAAATGAGTTTACACAGTTCACGAACCCAACACGTTTTTCACTATAAACTAAAGAGCATCTATGTAAGAGATGCTGTGGTTTGTAACAGTTTCATAAGCAGAGTTCAACTAGATATGTTCAGTATGAGTAGGAAACACAGTTCTTTTTTTCTGGTCATGCTCATGTTTCTTGCTGTATTAGAGACTCTGGAAAGAAGAGCATGCTCTTAGCGTTAAAACAGAGTGTGTTTCATGGATGAGAACACTGGTCAGAATTTCCCTTCACAAACGGAGTTAAACCAAAGTCTCTGTGTCTTCCTACAAGCAAAAGTTCATTTTCGGAAAACCCAGTGATTTTTCGGCTCAAATGAATTTACCTAGTTCACGAACCCAACACGTTTTTCACTATAAACTAAAGAGCATCTTTGTAAGAGATGCTGTGTTTTGTTACAGTTTCACAAGCAGAGTTCAACTAGATATGGTCCGTATGAGTAGGAAATACAGTTCTTTTTTTATGGACATGCTCATATTTCTTGCTGTATTGCAACACTGGACACAAGCAGATGCTTCTTGTGTTAAAACAGACGGTGTTTAGTGGATGAGAACACTGGTCTGAATTTCCCTTCACAACGGAGTTAAACCAAAGGCTCTGTGTCTTCCTACAAGCAAGAGTTCATTTCCGGAAATCCCAGTGATTTTTCGGCTCAAATGAATTTACACAGTTCACGAACCCAACAAGTTTTTCACTATAAATTAAAGAGCATCTATGTAAGAGATGCTGTGGTTTGTAACAGTTTCATAAGCAGAGTTCAACTAGATATGTTCAGTATGAGTAGGAAACACAGTTCTTTTTTTCTGGTCATGCTCATGTTTCTTGCTGTATTAGAGATTCTGGAAAGAAGAGCATGCTTTTAGCGTTAAAACAGAGTGTGTTTCATGGATGAGAACACTGGTCTCAATTTCCCTTCACAAACGGAGTTAAACCAAAGTCTCTGTGTCTTCCTACAAGCAAAAGTTCATTTTCGGAAAACCCAGTGATTTTTCGGCTGAAATGAATTTACCTAGTTCACGAACACAACACGTTTTTCACTATAAACTAAAGAGCATCTTTGTAAGAGATGCTGTGTTTTGTTACAGTTTCACAAGCAGAGTTCAACTAGATATGGTCCGTATGAGTAGGAAATACAGTTCTTTTTTTATGGACATGCTCATATTTCTTGCTGTATTGCAACTCTGGACAGAAGCGGATGCTTCTTGTGTTAAAACAGACGGTGTTTAATGGATGAGAACACTGGTCTGAATTTCCCTTCACAACGGAGTTAAACCAAAGGCTCTGTGTCTTCCTACAAGCAAGAGTTCATTTCCGGAAATCCCAGTGATTTTTCGGCTCAAATGAATTTACACAGTTCACGAACCCAACACGTTTTTCACTATAAACTAAAGAGCATCTATGTAAGAGATGCTGTTGTTTGTTACAGTTTCACAAGCAGAGTTTCACTAGATATGGTCCGTATGAGTAAGAAACACAGTTCGTTTTTTCTGGGCATGCTCATGTTTCTTGCTGTATTGGATGCTGGAAAAAAGAGCATGCTTCTTGCGTTAAAACAGAGTATGTTTCATGGGTGAGAACACTGGTCTGAATTTCACTTCACAAACGGAGTTAAAACAAAGGCTCTGTGTCTTCCTACAAGCAAGAGTTCATTTCCGGAATTCCCACTGATTTTTAGGCTCAAATGAATTTACACAGTTCACGCACCCAACACGTTTTTCACTACAAACTAAAGAGCATCTATGTAAGAGATGCTGTGGTTTGTTACAGTTTAACGAGCAGAGTTTAACTAGATATGGTCCGTATGAGTAAGAAACACAGTTCGTTTTTTTGGCCATGCTCATGTTTCTTGCTGTTTTGGAGACGCTGGAAAGAAGAGCATGCTCTTTGCGTTAAAACAGAGTGTGTTTCATGGATGAGAACACTGGTCTGAATTTCACTTCACAAACGGAGTTAAAACAAAGGCTCTGTGTCTTCCCACAAGCAAGAGTTCATTTCCGGAAATCCCAGTGATTTTTCGGCTCAAATGAATTTACACAGTTCACGAACCCCACACGTTTTTCACTATAAACTAAAGAGCATCTATGTAAGAGGTTCTGTGGTTTGTTACAGTTTCACAAGCAGAGTTTAACTAGATATGGTCCGTATGAGTAGGAAACACAGTTCTTTTTTTCTGGACATGCTCATATTTCCTGCTGCATTGCAGACTAGGACAGAAGAGGATGCTTCTTGCGTTAAAACAGAGGGTGTTTCATGGATGAGAACACTGGTCTGAATTTCCCTTCACAAACGGAGTTAAACCAAAGGCTCTGTGGCTTCCTACAAGCAAGAGTTCATTTCCGGAATTCCCACTGATTTTTAGGCTCCTATGAATTTACACAGTTCACGCACCCAACACGTTTTTCACTATAAACTAAAGAGCATCTATGTAAGAGATGCTGTGGTTTGTTACAGTTTCACAAGCAGAGTTTAACTAGATATGGTCCGTATGAGTAAGAAACACAGTTCGTTTTTTCTGGCCATGCTAATGTTTCATGCTGTTTTGGAGATGCTGGAAAGAGGAGCATGCTCTTTGCGTTAAAACAGAGTGTGTTTCATTGATGAGAATGCTGGTCTGAATTTCCCTTCACAAACGGAGTTAAACCAAAGGCTCTGTGTCTTCCTACAAGCAGGAGTTCATTTCAGGAAATCCCAGTTATTTTTCGGCTCAAATGAATTTACACAGTTCACGAACCCAACACGTTTTTGACTATAAACTAAAGAGCATCTATGTAAGAGATGCTGTGGTTTATTACACTTTCACAAGCAGAGTTTAACTAGATATGGTCCATATGAGTAAGAAACACAGTTCGTTTTTTCTGGTCATGCTCATGTTTCTTGCTGTATTGGAGATGCTGGAAAGAAGAGCATGCTTCTTGCGTTAAAACAGAGTATGTTTCATGGATGAGAACACTGGTCTGAATTTCACTTCACAAACAGAGTTTAAACAAAGTCTCTGTGTCTTCCTACAAGCAAGAGTTCATTTCCGGAAAACCCAGTGATTTTTCGGCTCAAATGAATTTACCCAGTTCACGAACCCCACACGTTTTTCACTATAAATTAAAGAGCATCTATGTAAGAGATGCTGTGGTTAGTTACAGTTTCACAGGCAGAGTTCAACTAGATATGGTCCGTATGAGTAGGAAATACAGTTCTTTTTTTATGGACATGCTCATATTTTTTGCTGTATTGCAACTCTTGACAGAAGAGGATGCTTCCTGCGTTAAAACAGAGTGTGTTTCATGGATGAGAACACTGGTCTGAATTTCACTTCACAAACGGAGTTAAAACAAAGGCTCTGTGTCTTCCTACAAGCAAGAGTTCATTTCCGGAAAACCCAGTGATTTTTCGGCTCAAATGAATTTACCCAGTTCACGAACCCTACAAGTTTTTCACTCTAAACTAAAGAGCATCTATGTAAGAGGTGCTGTGGTTTGTCACAGTTTCACAAGCAGAGTTCAACTAGATGGTCCCTATGAGTAGGAAACACAGTTCTTTTTTTCTGGGCATGCTCATGTTTCTTGCAGTATTAGAGACTCTGGAAAGAAGAGCATGCTCTTTGCGTTAAAACAGAGTGTGTTTCATGGATGAGAACACTGGTCTGAATTTCCCTTCACAAACGGAGTTAAACCAAAGGCTCTGTGTCTTCCTACAAGCAAGAGTTCATTTCCAGAAAACCCAGTGATTTTTCATCTCAAAAGAGTTTACACAGTTCACGAACCCAACACGTTTTTCACTATAAACTAAAGAGCATCTATGTAAGAGATGCTGTGGTTTGTAACAGTTTCATAAGCAGAGTTCAACTAGATATGTTCAGTATGAGTAGGAAACACAGTTCTTTTTTTCTGGTCATGCTCATATTTCTTGCTGTATTAGAGACCCTGGAAAGAAGAGCATGCTCTTAGCGTTAAAACAGAGTGTGTTTCATGGATGAGAACACTGGTCAGAATTTCCCTTCACAAACGGAGTTAAACCAAAGTCTCTGTGTCTTCCTACAAGCAAAAGTTCATTTTCGGAAAACCCAGTGATTTTTCGGCTCAAATGAATTTACCTAGTTCACGAACCCAACACGTTTTTCACTATAAACTAAAGAGCATCTTTGTAAGAGATGCTGTGTTTTGTTACAGTTTCACAAGCAGAGTTCAACTAGATATGGTCCGTATGAGTAGGAAATACAGTTCTTTTTTTATGGACATGCTCATATTTCTTGCTGTATTGCAACTCTGGACAGAAGCGGATGCTTCTTTTGTTAAAACAGACGGTGTTTAGTGGATGAGAACACTGGTCTGAATTTCCCTTCACAACGGAGTTAAACCAAAGGCTCTGTGTCTTCTTACAAGCAAGAGTTCATTTCCGGAAATCCCAGTGATTTTTCGGCTCAAATGAATTTACACAGTTCACGAACCCAACACGTTTTTCACTATAAACTAAAGAGCATCTATGTAAGAGATGCTGTTGTTTGTTACAGTTTCACAAGCAGAGTTTCACTAGATATGGTCCGTATGAGTAAGAAACACAGTTCGTTTTTGCTGGGCATGCTCATGTTTCTTGCTGTATTGGAGATGCTGGAAAAAAGAGCATGCTTCTTGCGTTAAAACAGAGTATGTTTCATGGATGAGAACACTGGTCTGAATTTCCTTTCACAAACGGAGTTAAAAGAAAGGCTCTGTGTCTTCCTACAAGCAAGAGTTCATTTCCGGAATTCCCACTGATTTTTAGGCTCAAATGAATTTACACAGTTCACGCACCCAACACGTTTTTCACTATAAACTAAAGAGCATCTATGTAAGAGATGCTGTGGTTTGTTACAGTTTCACAAGCAGAGTTTAACTAGATATGGTCCGTATGAGTAAGAAACACAGTTCGTTTTTTCTGGCCATGCTAATGTTTCATGCTGTTTTGGAGACGCTGGAAAGAGGAGCATGCTCTTTGCGTTAAAACAGAGTGTGTTTCATTGATGAGAAGGCTGGTCTGAATTTCCCTTCACAAACGGAGTTAAACCAAAGGCTCTGTGTCTTCCTACAAGCAGGAGTTCATTTCAGGAAATCCCAGTTATTTTTCGGCTCAAATGAATTTACACAGTTCACGAACCCAACACGTTTTTGACTATAAACTAAAGAGCATCTATGTAAGAGATGCTGTGGTTCATTACACTTTCAGAAGCAGAGTTTAACTAGATATGGTCCATATGAGTAAGAAACACAGTTCGTTTTTTCTGGTCATGCTCATGTTTCTTGCTATTTTGGAGATGCTGGAAAGAAGAGCATGCTTCTTGCGTTAAAACAGAGTATGTTTCATGGATGAGAACACTGGTCTGAATTTCACTTCACAAACAGAGTTTAAACAAAGGCTCTGTGTCTTCCTACAAGCAAGAGTTCATTTCCGGAAAACCCAGTGATTTTTCGGCTCAAATGAATTTACCCAGTTCACGAACCCCACACGTTTTTCACTATAAATTAAAGAGCATCTATGTAAGAGATGCTGTGGTTTGTTACAGTTTCACAGGCAGAGTTCAACTAGATATGGTCCGTATGAGTAGGAAATACAGTTCTTTTTTTATGGACATGCTCATATTTTTTGCTGTATTGCAACTCTTGACAGAAGAGGATGCTTCCTGCGTTAAAACAGAGTGTGTTTCATGGATGAGAACACTGGTCTGAATTTCACTTCACAAACGGAGTTAAAACAAAGGCTCTGTGTCTTCCTACAAGCAAGAGTTCATTTCCGGAAAACCCAGTGATTTTTCGGCTCAAATGAATTTACCCAGTTCACGAACCCTACAAGTTTTTCACTCTAAACTAAAGAGCATCTATGTAAGAGGTGCTGTGGTTTGTCACAGTTTCACAAGCAGAGTTCAACTAGATGGTCCCTATGAGTAGGAAACACAGTTCGTTTTTTCTGGGCATGCTCATGTTTCTTGCAGTATTAGAGACTCTGGAAAGAAGAGCATGCTCTTTGCGTTAAAACAGAGTGTGTTTCATGGATGAGAACACTGGTCTGAATTTCCCTTCACAAACGGAGTTAAACCAAAGGCTCTGTGTCTTCCTACAAGCAAGAGTTCATTTCCAGAAAACCCAGTGATTTTTCATCTCAAATGAGTTTACACAGTTCACGAACCCAACACGTTTTTCACTATAAACTAAAGAGCATCTATGTAAGAGATGCTGTGGTTTGTAACAGTTTCATAAGCAGAGTTCAACTAGATATGTTCAGTATGAGTAGGAAACACAGTTCTTTTTTTCTGGTCATGCTCATGTTTCTTGCTGTATTAGAGACTCTGGAAAGAAGAGCTTGCTCTTAGCGTTAAAACAGAGTGTGTTTCATGGATGAGAACACTGGTCAGAATTTCCCTTCACAAACGGAGTTAAACCAAAGTCTCTGTGTCTTCCTACAAGCAAAAGTTCATTTTCGGAAAACCCAGTGATTTTTCGGCTCAAATGAATTTACCTAGTTCACGAACCCAACATGTTTTTCACTATAAACTAAAGAGCATCTTTGTAAGAGATGCTGTGTTTTGTTACAGTTTCACAAGCAGAGTTCAACTAGATATGGTCCGTATGAGTAGGAAATACAGTTCTTTTTTTATGGACATGCTCATATTTCTTGCTGTATTGCAACTCTGGACAGAAGCAGATGCTTCTTGTGTTAAAACAGACGGTGTTTAGTGGATGAGAACACTGGTCTGAATTTCCCTTCACAACGGAGTTAAACCAAAGGCTCTGTGTCTTCCTACAAGCAAGAGTTCATTTCCGGAAATCCCAGTGATTTTTCGGCTCAAATGAATTTACACAGTTCACGAACCCAACACGTCTTTCACTATAAACTAAAGAGCATCTATGTAAGAGATGCTGTTGTTTGTTACAGTTTCACAAGCAGAGTTTCACTAGATATGGTCCGTATGAGTAAGAAACACAGTTCGTTTTTGCTGGGCATGCTCATGTTTCTTGCTGTATTGGAGATGCTGGAAAAAAGAGCATGCTTCTTGCGTTAAAACAGAGTATGTTTCATGGATGAGAACACTGGTCTGAATTTCACTTCACAAACGGAGTTAAAACAAAGGCTCTGTGTCTTCCTACAAGCAAGAGTTCATTTCCGGAATTCCCACTGATTTTTAGGCTCAAATGAATTTACACAGTTCACGCACCCAACACGTTTTTCACTATAAACTAAAGAGCATCTATGTAAGAGATGTTGTAGTTTGTTACAGTTTCACGAGCAGAGTTTAACTAGATATTGTCCATATGAGTAAGAAACACAGTTCGTTTTTTCTGGGCATGCTCATGTTTCTTGCTGTTTTGGAGACGCTGGAAAGAAGAGCATGCTCTTTGCGTTAAAACAGTGTGTGTTTCATGGATAAGAACACTGGTCTGAATTTCACTTCACAAACGGAGTTAAAACAAAGGCTCTGTGTCTTCCTATAAGCAAGAGTTCATTTCCGGAAATCCCAGTGATTTTTCGGCTCAAATGAATTTACACAGTTCACGCACCCAACACGTTTTTCACTATAAACTAAAGAGCATCTATGTAAGAGATGTTGTGGTTTGTTACAGTTTCACGAGCAGAGTTTAACTAGATATTGTCCATATGAGTAAGAAACACAGTTCGTTTTTTCTGGGCATGCTCATGTTTCTTGCTGTTTTGGAGACGCTGGAAAGAAGAGCATGCTCTTTGCGTTAAAACAGTGTGTGTTTCATGGATGAGAACACTGGTCTCAATTTCACTTCACAAACGGAGTTAAAACAAAGGCTCTGTGTCTTCCTACAAGCAAGAGTTCATTTCCGGAAATCCCAGTGATTTTTCGGCTCAAATGAATTTACCCAGTTCACGAACCCCACACGTTTTTCACTATAAACTAAAGAGCATCTATGTAAGAGGTGCTGTGGTTTGTTACAGTTTCACAAGCAGAGTTCAACTAGATGGTCCCTATGAGTAGGAAACACAGTTCTTTTTTTCTGGGCATGCTCATGTTTCTTGCAGTATTAGAGACTCTGGAAAGAAGAGCATGCTCTTTGCGTTAAAACAGAGTGTGTTTCATGGATGAGAACACTGGTCTGAATTTCCCTTCACAAACGGAGTTAAACCAAAGGCTCTGTGTCTTCCTACAAGCAAGAGTTCATTTCCAGAAAACCCAGTGATTTTTCATCTCAAATGAGTTTACACAGTTCACGAACCCAACACGTTTTTCACTATAAACTAAAGAGCATCTATGTAAGAGATGCTGTGGTTTGTAACAGTTTCATAAGCAGAGTTCAACTAGATATGTTCAGTATGAGTAGGAAACACAGTTCTTTTTTTCTGGTCATGCTCATGTTTCTTGCTGTATTAGAGACTCTGGAAAGAAGAGCATGCTCTTAGCGTTAAAACAGAGTGTGTTTCATGGATGAGAACACTGGTCAGAATTTCCCTTCACAAACGGAGTTAAACCAAAGTCTCTGTGTCTTCCTACAAGCAAAAGTTCATTTTCGGAAAACCCAGTGATTTTTCGGCTGAAATGAATTTACCTAGTTCACGAACCCAACACGTTTTTCACTATAAACTAAAGAGCATCTTTGTAAGAGATGCTGTGTTTTGTTACAGTTTCACAAGCAGAGTTCAACTAGATATGGTCCGTATGAGTAGGAAATACAGTTCTTTTTTTATGGACATGCTCATATTTCTTGCTGTATTGCAACTCTGGACAGAAGCAGATGCTTCTTGTGTTAAAACAGACGGTGTTTAATGGATGAGAACACTGGTCTGAATTTCCCTTCACAACGGAGTTAAACCAAAGGCTCTGTGGCTTCGTACAAGCAAGAGTTCATTTCCGGAAATCCCAGTGATTTTTTGGCTCAAATGAATTTACACAGTTCACGAACCCAACACGTTTTTCACTATAAATTAAAGAGCATCTATGTAAGAGATGCTGTTGTTTGTTACAGTTTCACAAGCAGAGTTTCACTAGATATGGTCCGTATGAGTAAGAAACACAGTTCGTTTTTTCTGGGCCTGCTCATGTTTCTTGCTGTATTGGAGATGCTGGAAAAAAGAGCATGCTTCTTGCGTTAAAACAGAGTATGTTTCATGGATGAGAACACTGGTCTGAATTTCCTTTCACAAACGGACTCAAAACAAAGGCTCTGTGTCTTCCTACAAGCAAGAGTTCATTTCCGGAATTCCCACTGATTTTTAGGCCCAAATGAATTTACACAGTTCACGCACCCAACACGTTTTTCACTACAAACTAAAGAGCATCTATGTAAGAGATGCTGTGGTTTGTTACAGTTTCACAAGCAGAGTTTAACTAGATATGGTCCGTATGAGTAGGAAACACAGTTCTTTTTTTCTGGACATGCTCATATTTCCTGCTGCATTGCAGACTAGGACAGAAGAGGATGCTTCTTGCGTTAAAACAGAGGGTGTTTCATGGATGAGAACACTGGTCTGAATTTCCATTCACAAACGGAGTTAAACCAAAGGCTCTGTGGCTTCCTACAAGCAAGAGTTCATTTCCGGAATTCCCACTGATTTTTAGGCTCCTATGAATTTACACAGTTCACGCACCCAACACGTTTTTCACTATAAACTAAAGAGCATCTATGTAAGAGATGCTGTGGTTTGTTACAGTTTCACAAGCAGAGTTTAACTAGATATGGTCCGTATGAGTAAGAAACACAGTTCGTTTTTTCTGGCCATGCTAATGTTTCATGCTGTTTTGGAGACGCTGGAAAGAGGAGCATGCTCTTTGCGTTAAAACAGAGTGTGTTTCATTGATGAGAACGCTGGTCTGAATTTCCCTTCACAAACGGAGTTAAACCAAAGGCTCTGTGTCTTCCTACAAGCAGGAGTTCATTTCAGGAAATCCCAGTTATTTTTCGGCTCAAATGAATTTACACAGTTCACGAACCCAACACGTTTTTGACTATAAACTAAAGAGCATCTATGTAAGAGATGCTGTGGTTTATTACACTTTCACAAGCAGAGTTTAACTAGATATGGTCCATATGAGTAAGAAACACAGTTCGTTTTTTCTGGTCATGCTCATGTTTCTTGCTGTATTGGAGATGCTGGAAAGAAGAGCATGCTTGTTGCGTTAAAACAGAGTATGTTTCATGGATGAGAACACTGGTCTGAATTTCACTTCACAAACAGAGTTTAAACAAAGGCTCTGTGTCTTCCTACAAGCAAGAGTTCATTTCCGGAAAACCCAGTGATTTTTCGGCTCAAATGAATTTACCCAGTTCACGACCCCACACGTTTTTCACTATAAACTAAAGAGCATCTATGTAAGAGGTGCTGTGGTTTGTTACAGTTTCACAGGCAGAGTTCAACTAGATATGGTCCGTATGAGTAGGAAATACAGTTCTTTTTTTATGGACATGCTCATATTTTTTGCTGTATTGCAACTCTTGACAGAAGAGGATGCTTCCTGCGTTAAAACAGAGTGTGTTTCATGGATGAGAACACTGGTCTGAATTTCACTTCACAAACGGAGTTAAACCAAAGGCTCTGTGTCTTCCTACAAGCAAGAGTTCATTTCCGGAAAACCCAGTGATTTTTCGGCTCAAATGAATTTACCCAGTTCACGAACCCTACAAGTTTTTCACTCTAAACTAAAGAGCATCTATGTAAGAGGTGCTGTGGTTTGTCACAGTTTCACAAGCAGAGTTCAACTAGATGGTCCCTATGAGTAGGAAACACAGTTCTTTTTTTCTGGGCATGCTCATGTTTCTTGCAGTATTAGAGACTCTGGAAAGAAGAGCATGCTCTTTGCGTTAAAACAGAGTGTGTTTCATGGATGAGAACACTGGTCTGAATTTCCCTTCACAAACGGAGTTAAACCAAAGGCTCTGTGTCTTCCTACAAGCAAGAGTTCATTTCCAGAAAACCCAGTGATTTTTCATCTCAAATGAGTTTACACAGTTCACGAACCCAACACGTTTTTCACTATAAACTAAAGAGCATCTATGTAAGAGATGCTGTGGTTTGTAACAGTTTCATAAGCAGAGTTCAACTAGATATGTTCAGTATGAGTAGGAAACACAGTTCTTTTTTTCTGGTCATGCTCATGTTTCTTGCTGTATTAGAGACTCTGGAAAGAAGAGCATGCTCTTAGCGTTAAAACAGAGTGTGTTTCATGGATGAGAACACTGGTCAGAATTTCCCTTCACAAACGGAGTTAAACCAAAGTCTCTGTGTCTTCCTACAAGCAAAAGTTCATTTTCGGAAAACCCAGTGATTTTTCGGCTCAAATGAATTTACCTAGTTCACGAACCCAACACGTTTTTCACTATTAACTAAAGAGCATCTTTGTAAGAGATGCTGTGTTTTGTTACAGTTTCACAAGCAGAGTT
Source organism: Onychomys leucogaster (assembly GCA_949786385.1). Taxonomy (NCBI): domain Eukaryota; kingdom Metazoa; phylum Chordata; class Mammalia; order Rodentia; family Cricetidae; genus Onychomys; species Onychomys leucogaster. The sequence goes on along the minus strand of CATKUP010000151.1, from coordinate 1,214,801 downwards.
CAACTAGATATGGTCCGTACGAGTAGGAAATACAGTTCTTTTTTTATGGACATGCTCATATTTCTTGCTGTATTGCAACTCTGGACAGAAGCAGATGCTTCTTGTGTTAAAACAGACGGTGTTTAGTGGATGAGAACACTGGTCTGAATTTCACTTCACAACGGAGTTAAACCAAAGGCTCTGTGTCTTCCTACAAGCAAGAGTTCATTTCCGGAAATCCCAGTGATTTTTCGGCTCAAATGAATTTACACAGTTCACGAACCCAACACGTTTTTCACTATAAACTAAAGAGCATCTATGTAAGAGATGCTGTTGTTTGTTACAGTTTCACAAGCAGAGTTTCACTAGATATGGTCCGTATGAGTAAGAAACACAGTTCGTTTTTGCTGGGCATGCTCATGTTTCTTGCTGTATTGGAGATGCTGGAAAAAAGAGCATGCTTCTTGCGTTAAAACAGAGTATGTTTCATGGATGAGAACACTGGTCTGAATTTCACTTCACAAACGGAGTTAAAACAAAGGCTCTGTGTCTTCCTACAAGCAAGAGTTCATTTCTGGAATTCCCACTGATTTTTAGGCTCAAATGAATTTACACAGTTCACGCACCCAACACGTTTTTCACTATAAACTAAAGAGCATCTATGTAAGAGATGTTGTAGTTTGTTACAGTTTCACGAGCAGAGTTTAACTAGATATTGTCCATATGAGTAAGAAACACAGTTCGTTTTTTCTGGGCATGCTCATGTTTCTTGCTGTTTTGGAGACGCTGGAAAGAAGAGCATGCTCTTTGCGTTAAAACAGTGTGTGTTTCATGGATGAGAACACTGGTCTGAATTTCACTACACAAACGGAGTTAAAACAAAGGCTCTGTGTCTTCCTACAAGCAAGAGTTCATTTCCGTAAAACCCAGTGAATTTCCGGCACAAATGAATTTACACAGTTCACGAACCTAACACGTTTTTCACTATAAACTAAAGAGCATCTGTGTAAGAGATGCTGTGGTTTGTTACACTTTCACAAGCAGAGTTTAACTAGATATGGTCCGTATGTGTAAGAAACACAGTTCGTTTTTTCTGGGCATGCTCATGTTTCTTGCTGTATTGGAGATGCTGGAAAGAAGAGCATGCTTCTTGCGTTAAATCAGAGGGTGTTTCATGGATGAGAACACTGGTCTCAATTTCCCTTCACAAAAGGAGTTAAACCAAAGGCTCTGTGTCTTCCTACAAGCAAGAGTTCATTTCCAGAAAACCCAGTGATTTTTCGTCTCAAATGAGTTTACACAGTTCACAAACCCAACACATTTTTCACTATAAACTAAAGAGCATCTATGTAAGAGATGCTGTGGTTTGTAACAGTTTCATAAGCAGAGTTCAACTAGATATGTTCAGTATGAGTAGGAAACACAGTTCTTTTTTTCTGGTCATGCTCATGTTTCTTGCTGTATTAGAAACTCTGGAAAGAAGAGCATGCTCTTAGCGTTAAAACAGAGTGTGTTTCATGGATGAGAACACTGGTCTGAATTTCCCTTCACAAACGGAGTTAAACCAAAGTCTCTGTGTCTTCCTACAAGCAAAAGTTCATTTTCAGAAAACCCAGTGATTTTTCGGCTCAAATGAATTTACCTAGTTCACGAACCCAACACGTTTTTCACTATTAACTAAAGAGCATCTTTGTAAGAGATGCTGTGTTTTGTTACAGTTTCACAAGCAGAGTTCAACTAGATATGGTCCGTATGAGTAGGAAATACAGTTCTTTTTTTATGGACATGCTCATATTTCTTGCTGTATTGCCACTCTGGACAGAAGCAGATGCTTCTTGTGTTAAAACAGACGGTGTTTAATGGATGAGAACTCTGGTCTGAATTTCCCTTCACAACGGAGTTAAACCAAAGGCTCTGTGTCTTCCTACAAGCAAGAGTTCATTTCCGGAAATCCCAGTGATTTTTCGGCTCAAATGAATTTACACAGTTCACGAACCCAACACGTTTTTCACTATAAACTAAAGAGCATCTATGTAAGAGATGCTGTTGTTTGTTACAGTTTCACGAGCAGAGTTTAACTAGATATGGTCCGTATGAGTAATAAACACAGTTCGTTTTTTCTGGCCATGCTCATGTTTCTTGCTGTTTTTAGACGCTGTCAAGAAGATAATGCTCTTTGCGTTAAAACAGAGTGTGTTTCATGGATGAGAACACTGGTCTGAATTTCACTTCACAAACAGAGTTAAAACAAAGGCTCTGTGTCTTCCCACAAGCAAGAGTTCATTTCCGGAAATCCCAGTGATTTTTCGGCTCAAATGAATTTACCCAGTTCACGAACGCCACACGTTTTTCACTATAAACTAAGGAGCATCTATGTAAGAGGTGCTGTGGTTTGTTGCAGTTTCACAAGCAGAGTTCAACTAGATGGTCCCTATGAGTAGGAAACACAGTTCTTTTTTTCTGGGCATGCTCATGTTTCTTGCAGTATTAGAGACTCTGGAAAGAAGAGCATGCTCTTTGCGTTAAAACAGAGTGTGTTTCATGGATGAGAACACTGGTCTGAATTTCCCTTCACAAACGGAGTTAAAGCAAAGGTTCTGTGTCTTCCTACAAGCAAGAGTTCATTTCCGTAAAACCCAGTGATTTTCCGGCTCAAATGAATTTACACAGTTCACGAACCCAACACGTTTTTCACTATAAGCTAAAGAGAATTTGTGTATTAGATGCTGTGGTTTGTTACACTTTCAAAAGCAGAGTTTAACTAGATATGGTCCGTTTGTGTAAGAAACACAGTTCGTTTTTTCTGGGCATGCTCATGTTTCTTGCTGTATTGGAGATGCTGGAAAGAAGAGCATGCTTCTTGCGTCAAATCAGAGGGTGTTTCAGGGATGCGAACAATGGTCTCAATTTCCCTTCACAAAAGGAGTTAAACCAAAGGCTCTGTGTCTTCCTACAAGCAAGAGTTCATTTCCATAAAACCCAGTGATTTTTCGTCTCAAATGAGTTTACACAGTTCACGAACCCAACACGTTTTTCACTATAAACTAAAGAGCATCTATGTAAGAGATGCTGTGGTTTGTAACAGTTTCATAAGCAGAGTTCAACTAGATATGTTCAGTATGAGTAGGAAACACAGTTCTTTTTTTCTGGTCATGCTCATGTTTCTTGCTGTATTAGAGACTCTGGAAAGGAGAGCATGCTCTTAGCGTTAAAACAGAGTGTGTTTCATGGATGAGAACACTGGTCTCAATTTCCCTTCACAAACGGAGTTAAACCAAAGTCTCTGTGTCTTCCTACAAGCAAAAGTTCATTTTCGGAAAACCCAGTGATTTTTCGGCTCAAATGAATTTACCTAGTTCACGAACCCAACACGTTTTTCACTATAAACTAAAGAGCATCTTTGTAAGAGATGCTGTGTTTTGTTACAGTTTCACAAGCAGAGTTCAACTAGATATGGTCCGTATGAGTAGGAAATACAGTTCTTTTTTTATGGACATGCTCATATTTCTTGCTGTATTGCAACTCTGGACAGAAGCAGATGCTTCTTGTGTTAAAACAGACGGTGTTTAATGGATGAGAACTCTGGTCTGAATTTCCCTTCACAACGGAGTTAAACCAAAGGCTCTGTGGCTTCCTACAAGCAAGAGTTCATTTCCGGAAATCCCAGTGATTTTTCGGCTCAAATGAATTTACACAGTTCACGAACCCAACACGTTTTTCACTATAAACTAAAGAGCATCTATGTAAGAGATGCTGTTGTTTGTTACAGTTTCACAAGCAGAGTTTCACTAGATATGGTCCGTATGAGTAATAAATACAGTTCGTTTTTTCTGGCCATGCTCATGTTTCTTGCTGTTTTTAGACGCTGGAAAGAAGAGCATGCTCTTTGCGTTAAAACAGAGTGTGTTTCATGGATGAGAACACTGGTCTGAATTTCACTTCACAAACAGAGTTAAAACAAAGGCTCTGTGTCTTCCCACAAGCAAGAGTTCATTTCCGGAAATCCCAGTGATTTTTCGGCTCAAATGAATTTACCCAGTTCACGAACCCCACACGTTTTTCACTATAAACTAAGGAGCATCTATGTAAGAGGTGCTGTGGTTTGTTACAGTTTCACAAGCAGAGTTCAACTAGATGGTCCCTATGAGTAGGAAACACAGTTCTTTTTTTCTGGGCATGCTCATGTTTCTTGCAGTATTAGAGACTCTGGAAAGAAGAGCATGCTCTTTGCGTTAAAACAGAGTGTGTTTCATGGATGAGAACAATGGTCTGAATTTCCCTTCACAAACGGAGTTAAAGCAAAGGTTCTGTGTCTTCCTACAAGCAAGAGTTCATTTCCGTAAAACCCAGTGATTTTCCGGCTCAAATGAATTTACACAGTTCACGAACCCAACACGTTTTTCACTATAAACTAAAGAGCATCTGTGTAAGAGATGCTGTGGTTTGTTACACTTTCACAAGCAGAGTTTAACTAGATATGGTCCGTTTGTGTAAGAAACACAGTTCGTTTTTTCTGGGCATGCTCATGTTTCTTGCTGTATTGGAGATGCTGGAAAGAAGAGCATGCTTCTTGCGTTAAATCAGAGGGTGTTTCAGGGATGCGAACAATGGTCTGAATTTCCCTTCACAAACGGAGTTAAACCAAAGGCTCTGTGTCTTCCTACAAGCAAGAGTTCATTTCCAGAAAACCCAGTGATTTTTCGTCTCAAATGAGTTTACACAGTTCACGAACCCAACACGTTTTTCACTATAAACTAAAGAGCATCTTTGTAAGAGATGCTGTGTTTTGTTACAGTTTCACAAGCAGAGTTCAACTAGATATGGTCCGTATGAGTAGGAAATACAGTTCTTTTTTTATGGACATGCTCATATTTCTTGCTGTATTGCAACTCTGGACAGAAGCTGATGCTTCTTGTGTTAAAACAGACGGTGTTTAATGGATGAGAACACTGGTCTGAATTTCCCTTCACAACGGAGTTAAACCAAAGGCTCTGTGTCTTCCTCCAAGCAAGAGTTCATTTCCGGAAATCCCAGTGATTTTTCGGCTCAAATGAATTTACACAGTTCACGAACCCAACACGTTTTTCACTATAAACTAAAGAGCATCTATGTAAGAGATGCTGTTGTTTGTTACAGTTTCACAAGCAGAGTTTCACTAGATATGGTCCGTATGAGTAAGAAACACAGTTCGTTTTTTCTGGGCATGCTCATGTTTCTTGCTGTATTGGAGATGCTGGAAAGAAGAGCATGCTTCTTGAGTTAAAACAGAGTATGTTTCATGGATGAGAACACTGGTCTGAATTTCACTTCACAAACGGAGTTAAAACAAAGGCTCTGTGTCTTCCTACAAGCAAGAGTTCATTTCCGGAATTCCCACTGATTTTTAGGCTCAAATGAATTTACACAGTTCACGCACCCAACACGTTTTTCACTATAAACTAAAGAGCATCTATGTATGAGATGCTGTGTTTTGTTACAGTTTCACGAGCAGAGTTTAACTAGATATGGTCCGTATGAGTAAGAAACACAGTTCGTTATTTCTGGCCATGCTCATATTTCTTGCTGTTTTGGAGACGCTGGAAAGAAGAGCATGCTCTTTGCGTTAAAACAGAGTGTGTTTCATGGATGAGAACACTGGTCTGAATTTCACTTCACAAACGGAGTTAAAACAAAGGCTCTGTGTCTTCCTACAAGCAAGAGTTCATTTCCGGAAAACCCTGTGATTTTTCGGCTCAAATGAGTTTACCCAGTTCACGAACCCCACAAGTTTTTCAGTATAAACTAAAGAGCATCTATGTAAGAGGTGCTGTGGTGTGTTACAGTTTCACAAGCAGAGTTCAACTAGATGGCCCCTATGAGTAGGAAACACAGTTCTTTTTTTCTGGGCATGCTCATGTTTCTTGCAGTATTAGAGACTCTGGAAAGAAGAGCATGCTCTTTGCGTTAAAAGAGAGTGTGTTTCATGGATGAGAACACTGGTCTGAATTTCCCTTCACAAACGGAGTTAAAGCAAAGGTTCTGTGTCTTCCTACAAGCAAGAGTTCATTTCCGTAAAACCCAGTGATTTTCCGGCTCAAATGAATTTACACAGTTCACGAACCCAACACGTTTTTCACTATAAACTAAAGAGCATCTGTGTAAGAGATGCTGTTGTTTCTTACACTTTCACAAGCAGAGTTTAACTAGATATGGTCCGTATGAGTAGGAAACACAGTTCGTTTTTTCTGGGCATGCTCATGTTCCTCGGTGTATTGGAGATGCTGGAAAGAAGAGCATGCTTCTTGCGTTAAATCAGAGGGTGTTTCATGGATGAGAACACTGGTCTCCATTTCCCTTCACAAACGGAGTTAAACCAAAGGCTCTGTGTCTTCCTACAAGCAAGAGTTCATTTCCGGTAAACCCAGTGATTTTTCGGCTCAAATGAATATACACAGTTCACAAACACAACACGTTTTTCCTATTAACTAAATTGAGGCTATGTAAGAGATGCTGTGGTTTGTTACAGTTTCACAAGCAGAGTTTAACTAGATATGGTCCGTATGAGTAGGAAACACAGTTCTTTTTTTCTGGACATGCTCATATTTCTTGCTGCATTGCAGACTAGGACAGAAGAGGATGCTTCTTGCGTTAAAACAGAGGGTGTTTCATGGATGAGAACACTGGTCTGAATTTCCATTCACAAACGGAGTTAAAACAAAGGCTCTGTGTCTTCCTAGAAGCAAGAGTTCATTTCCGGAAATCCCAGTGATTTTTCGGCTCAAATGAATTTACACAGTTCACGCACCCAACACGTTTCTCCCTATAAACTAAAGAGCATCTATGTAAGAGATGCTGTTGTTTGTTACAGTTTCACAAGTAGAGTTTCACTAGATATGGTCCGTATGAGTAAGAAACACAGTTCGTTTTTTCTGGGCATGCTCATGTTTCTTGCTGTATTGGAGATGATGGAAAAAAGAGCATGCTTCTTGCGTTAAAACAGAGTATGTTTCATGGACGAGAACACTGGTCTGAATTTCCTTTCACAAACGGAGTTAAAACAAAGGCTCTGTGGCTTCCTACAAGCAAGAGTTCATTTCCGGAATTCCCACTGATTTTTAGGCTCAAATGAATTTACACGGTTCACACACCCAACACGTTTTTCACTATAAACTAAAGAGCATCTATGTAAGAGATGCTGTGGTTTGTTACAGTTTCACAAGCAGAGTTTAACTAGATATAGTCCGTATGAGTAAGAAACACAGTTCGTTTTTTCTGGCCATGCTAATGTTTCTTGCTGTTTTGGAGACGCTGGATAGAAGAGCATGCTTCTTGCGTTAAAACAGAGTATGTTTCATGGATGAGAACACTGGTCTGAATTTCACTTCACAAACGGAGTTTAAACAAAGGCACTGTGTCTTCCTACAAGCAAGAGTTCATTTCCGGAAAACCCAGTGATTTTTCGGCGCAAATGAATTTACCCAGTTCACGAACCCCACACGTTTTTCACTATAAACCAAAGACATCTATGTAAGAGATGCTGTGGTTTGTTACACTTTCACAAGCAGAGTTTAACTAGATATGGTCCGTATGTGTAAGAAACACAGTTCGTTTTTTCTGGGCATGCTCATGTTTCTTGCTGTATTGGAGATGCTGGAAAGAAGAGCATGCTTCTTGGGTTAAATCAGAGGGTGTTTCATGGATGAGAACACTGGTCTCAATTTCCCTTCACAAAAGGAGTTAAACCAAAGGCTCTGTGTCTTCCTACAAGCAAGAGTTCATTTCCAGAAAACCCAGTGATTTTTCGTCTCAAATGAGATTACACAGTTCACAAACCCAACACGTTTTTCACTATAAACTAAAGAGCATCTATGTAAGAGATGCTGTGGTTTGTAACAGTTTCATAAGCAGAGTTCAACTAGATATGTTCAGTATGAGTAGGAAACACAGTTCTTTTTTTCTGGTCATGCTCATGTTTCTTGCTGTATTAGAGATTCTGGAAAGAAGAGCATGCTCTTAGCGTTAAAACAGAGTGTGTTTCATGGATGAGAACACTGGTCTCAATTTCCCTTCACAAACGGAGTTAAACCAAAGTCTCTGTGTCTTCCTACAAGCAAAAGTTCATTTTCGGAAAACCCAGTGATTTTTCGGCTCAAATGAATTTACCTAGTTCACGAACCCAACACGTTTTTCACTATAAACTAAAGAGCATCTTTGTAAGAGATGCTGTGTTTTGTTACAGTTTCACAAGCAGAGTTCAACTAGATATGGTCCGTATGAGTAGGAAATACAGTTCTTTTTTTTATGGACATGCTCATATTTCTTGCTGTATTGCAACTCTGGACAGAAGCGGATGCTTCTTGTGTTAAAACAGACGGTGTTTAATGGATGAGAACACTGGTCTGAATTTCCCTTCACAACGGAGTTAAACCAAAGGCTCTGTGTCTTCCTACAAGCAAGAGTTCATTTCCGGAAATCCCAGTGATTTTTCGGCTCAAATGAATTTACACAGTTCACGAACCCAACACGTTTTTCAGTATAAACTAAAGAGCATCTATGTAAGAGATGCTGTTGTTTGTTACAGTTTCACAAGCAGAGTTTCACTAGATATGGTCTGTGTGAGTAAGAAACACAGTTCGTTTTTTCTGGGCATGCTCATGTTTCTTGCTGTATTGGATGCTGGAAAAAAGAGCATGCTTCTTGCGTTAAAACAGAGTATGTTTCATGGATGAGAACACTGGTCTGAATTTCACTTCACAAACGGAGTTAAAACAAAGGCTCTGTGGCTTCCTACAAGCAAGAGTTCATTTCCGGAATTCCCACTGATTTTTAGGCTCAAATGAATTTACACAGTTCACGCACCCAACATGTTTTTCACTATAAACTAAAGAGCATCTATGTAAGAGATGCTGTGGTTTGTTACAGTTTCACAAGCAGAGTTTAACTAGATATGGTCCGTATGAGTAAGAAACACAGTTCGTTTTTTCTGGCCATGCTAATGTTTCTTGCTGTTTTGGAGACGCTGGAAAGAGGAGCATGCTCTTTGCGTTAAAACAGAGTGTGTTTCATTGATGAGAACGCTGGTCTGAATTTCCCTTCACAAACGGAGTTAAACCAAAGGCTCTGTGTCTTCCTACAAGCAGGAGTTCATTTCAGGAAATCCCAGTTATTTTTCGGCTCAAATGAATTTACACAGTTCACGAACCCAACACGTTTTTGACTATAAACTAAAGAGCATCTATGTAAGAGATGCTGTGGTTTATTACACTTTCACAAGCAGAGTTTAACTAGATATGGTCCATATGAGTAAGAAACACAGTTCGTTTTTTCTGGTCATGCTCATGTTTCTTGCTGTATTGGAGATGCTGGAAAGAAGAGCATGCTTCTTGCGTTAAAACAGAGTATGTTTCATGGATGAGAACACTGGTCTGAATTTCACTTCACAAACAGAGTTTAAACAAAGGCTCTGTGTCTTCCCACAAGCAAGAGTTCATTTCCGGAAAACCCAGTGATTTTTCGGCTCAAATGAATTTACCCAGTTCACGAACCCCACACGTTTTTCACTATAAATTAAAGAGCATCTATGTAAGAGATGCTGTGGTTTGTTACAGTTTCACAGGCAGAGTTCAATTAGATATGGTCCGTATGAGTAGGAAATACAGTTCTTTTTTTATGGACATGCTCATATTTTTTGCTGTATTGCAACTCTTGACAGAAGAGGATGCTTCCTGCGTTAAAACAGAGTGTGTTTCATGGATGAGAACACTGGTCTGAATTTCACTTCACAAACGGAGTTAAAACAAAGGCTCTGTGTCTTCCTACAAGCAAGAGTTCATTTCCGGAAAACCCAGTGATTTTTCGGCTCAAATGAATTTACCCAGTTCACGAACCCTACAAGTTTTTCACTCTAAACTAAAGAGCATCTATGTAAGAGGTGCTGTGTTTTGTTACAGTTTCACAAGCAGAGTTCAACTAGATGGACCCTATGAGTAGGAAACACAGTTCTTTTTTTCTGGGCATGCTCATGTTTCTTGCAGTATTAGAGACTCTGGAAAGAAGAGCATGCTCTTTGCGTTAAAAGAGAGTGTGTTTCATGGATGAGAACACTGGTCTGAATTTCCCTTCACAAACGGAGTTAAAGCAAAGGTTCTGTGTCTTCCTACAAGCAAGAGTTCATTTCCGTAAAACCCAGTGATTTTCCGGCTCAAATGAATTTATACAGTTCACGAACCCAACACGTTTTTCACTATAAACTAAAGAGCATCTGTGTAAGAGATGCTGTGGTTTCTTACACTTTCACAAGCAGAGTTTAACTAGATATGGTCCGTATGAGTAGGAAACACAGTTCTTTTTTTCTGGACATGCTCATATTTCTTGCTGCATTGCAGACTAGGACAGAAGAGGATGCTTCTTGCGTTAAAACAGAGGGTGTTTCATGGATGAGAACACTGGTCTGAATTTCCCTTCACAAACGGAGTTAAACCAAAGGCTCTGTGGCTTCCTACAAGCAAGAGTTCATTTCCGGAAATCCCAGTGATTTTTCGGCTCAAATGAATTTACACAGTTCACGCACCCAACACGTTTTTCACTATAAACTAAAGAGCATCTATGTAAGAGATGCTGTTGTTTGTTACAGTTTCATAAGCCGAGTTTCACTAGATATGGTCCGTATGAGTAAGAAACACAGTTCGTTTTTTCTGGGCATGCTCATGTTTCTTGCTGTATTGGAGATGATGGAAAAAAGAGCATGCTTCTTGCGTTAAAACAGAGTATGTTTCATGGATGAGAACACTGGTCTGAATTTCCTTTCACAAACGGAGTTAAAACAAAGGCTCTGTGTCTTCCTACAAGCAGGAGTTCATTTCAGGAAATCCCAGTTATTTTTCGGCTCAAATGAATTTACACAGTTCACGAACCCAACACGTTTTTGACTATAAACTAAAGAGCATCTATGTAAGAGATGCTGTTGTTTGTTACAGTTTCACAAGCAGAGTTTCACTAGATATGGTCCGTATGAGTAAGAAACACAGTTCGTTTTTTCTGGGCATGCTCATGTTTCTTGCTGTATTGGAGATGCTGGAAAAAAGAGCATGCTTCTTGCGTTAAAACAGAGTATGTTTCATGGATGAGAACACTGGTCTGAATTTCCTTTCACAAACGGACTTAAAACAAAGGCTCTGTGTCTTCCTACAAGCAAGAGTTCATTTCCAGAAAACCTAGTGATTTTTCGTCTCAAATGAGTTTACACAGTTCACGAACCCAACATGTTTTCCACTATAAACTAAAGAGCATCTATGTAAGAGATGCTGTGGTTTGTAACAGTTTCATAAGCAGAGTTCAACTAGATATGTTCAGTATGAGTAGGAAACACAGTTCTTTTTTTCTGGTCATGCTCATGTTTCTTGCTGTATTAGAGATTCTGGAAAGAAGAGCATGCTCTTAGCGTTAAAACAGAGTGTGTTTCATGGATGAGAACACTGGTCTCAATTTCCCTTCACAAACGGAGTTAAACCAAAGTCTCTGTGTCTTCCTACAAGCAAAAGTTCATTTTCGGAAAACCCAGTGATTTTTCGGCTCAAATGAATTTACCTAGTTCACGAACCCAACACGTTTTTCACTATAAACTAAAGAGCATCTTTGTAAGAGATGCTGTGTTTTGTTACAGTTTCACAAGCAGAGTTCAACTAGATATGGTCCGTATGAGTAGGAAATACAGTTCTTTTTTTTATGGACATGCTCATATTTCTTGCTGTATTGCAACTCTGGACAGAAGCGGATGCTTCTTGTGTTAAAACAGACGGTGTTTAATGGATGAGAACACTAGTCTGAATTTCCCTTCACAACGGAGTTAAACCAAAGGCTCTGTGTCTTCCTACAAGCAAGAGTTCATTTCCGGAAATCCCAGTGATTTTTCGGCTCAAATGAATTTACACAGTTCACGAACCCAACACGTTTTTCAGTATAAACTAAAGAGCATCTATGTAAGAAATGCTGTTGTTTGTTACAGTTTCACAAGCAGAGTTTCACTAGATATGGTCTGTATGAGTAAGAAACACAGTTCGTTTTTTCTGGGCATGCTCATGTTTCTTGCTGTATTGGATGCTGGAAAAAAGAGCATGCTTCTTGCGTTAAAACAGAGTATGTTTCATGGATGAGAACACTGGTCTGAATTTCATTTCACAAACGGAGTTAAAACAAAGGCTCTGTGGCTTCCTACAAGCAAGAGTTCATTTCCGGAATTCCCACTGATTTTTAGGCTCAAATGAATTTACACAGTTCACGCACCCAACATGTTTTTCACTATAAACTAAAGAGCATCTATGTAAGAGATGCTGTGGTTTGTTACAGTTTCACAAGCAGAGTTTAACTAGATATGGTCCGTATGAGTAAGAAACACAGTTCGTTTTTTCTGGCCATGCTAATGTTTCTTGCTGTTTTGGAGACGCTGGAAAGAGGAGCATGCTCTTTGCGTTAAAACAGAGTGTGTTTCATTGATGAGAACGCTGGTCTGAATTTCCCTTCACAAACGGAGTTAAACCAAAGGCTCTGTGTCTTCCTACAAGCAGGAGTTCATTTCAGGAAATCCCAGTTATTTTTCGGCTCAAATGAATTTACACAGTTCACGAACACAACACGTTTTTGACTATAAACTAAAGAGCATCTATGTAAGAGATGCTGTGGTTTATTACACTTTCACAAGCAGAGTTTAACTAGATATGGTCCATATGAGTAAGAAACACAGTTCGTTTTTTCTGGTCATGCTCATGTTTCTTGCTGTATTGGAGATGCTGGAAAGAAGAGCATTCTTCTTGCGTTAAAACAGAGTATGTTTCATGGATGAGAACACTGGTCTGAATTTCACTTCACAAACAGAGTTTAAACAAAGGCTCTGTGTCTTCCCACAAGCAAGAGTTCATTTCCGGAAAACCCAGTGATTTTTCGGCTCAAATGAATTTACCCAGTTCACGAACCCCACACGTTTTTCACTATAAATTAAAGAGCATCTATGTAAGAGATGCTGTGGTTTGTTACAGTTTCACAGGCAGAGTTCAATTAGATATGGTCCGTATGAGTAGGAAATACAGTTCTTTTTTTATGGACATGCTCATATTTTTTGCTGTATTGCAACTCTTGACAGAAGAGGATGCTTCCTGCGTTAAAACAGAGTGTGTTTCATGGATGAGAACACTGGTCTGAATTTCACTTCACAAACGGAGTTAAAACAAAGGCTCTGTGTCTTCCTACAAGCAAGAGTTCATTTCCGGAAAACCCAGTGATTTTTCGGCTCAAATGAATTTACCCAGTTCACGAACCCTACAAGTTTTTCACTCTAAACTAAAGAGCATCTATGTAAGAGGTGCTGTGTTTTGTTACAGTTTCACAAGCAGAGTTCAACTAGATGGACCCTATGAGTAGGAAACACAGTTCTTTTTTTCTGGGCATGCTCATGTTTCTTGCAGTATTAGAGAATCTGGAAAGAAGAGCATGCTCTTTGCGTTAAAAGAGAGTGTGTTTCATGGATGAGAACACTGGTCTGAATTTCCCTTCACAAACGGAGTTAAAGCAAAGGTTCTGTGTCTTCCTACAAGCAAGAGTTCATTTCCGTAAAACCCAGTGATTTTCCGGCTCAAATGAATTTATACAGTTCACGAACCCAACACGTTTTTCACTATAAACTAAAGAGCATCTGTGTAAGAGATGCTGTGGTTTCTTACACTTTCACAAGCAGAGTTTAACTAGATATGGTCCGTATGAGTAGGAAACACAGTTCTTTTTTTCTGGACATGCTCATATTTCTTGCTGCATTGCAGACTAGGACAGAAGAGGATGCTTCTTGCGTTAAAACAGAGGGTGTTTCATGGATGAGAACACTGGTCTGAATTTCACTTCACAAACGGAGTTAAACCAAAGGCTCTGTGGCTTCCTACAAGCAAGAGTTCATTTCCGGAAATCCCAGTGATTTTTCGGCTCAAATGAATTTACACATTTCACGCACCCAACACGTTTTTCACTATAAACTAAAGAGCATCTATGTAAGAGATGCTGTTGTTTGTTACAGTTTCATAAGCCGAGTTTCACTAGATATGGTCCGTATGAGTAAGAAACACAGTTCGTTTTTTCTGGGAATGCTCATGTTTCTTGCTGTATTGGAGATGATGGAAAAAAGAGCATGCTTCTTGCGTTAAAACAGAGTATGTTTCATGGATGAGAACACTGGTCTGAATTTCCTTTCACAAACGGAGTTAAAACAAAGGCTCTGTGGCTTCCTACAAGCAAGAGTTCATTTCCGGAATTCCCACTGATTTTTAGGCTCAAATGAATTTACACAGTTCACACACCCAACACGTTTTTCACTATAAACTAAAGAGCATCTATGTAAGAGATGCTGTGGTTTGTTACAGTTTCACAAGCAGAGTTTAACTAGATATAGTCCGTATGAGTAAGAAACACAGTTCGTTTTTTCTGGCCATGCTAATGTTTCTTGCTGTTTTGGAGACGCTGGAAAGAAGAGCATGCTCTTTGCGTTAAAACAGAGTGTGTTTCATTGATGAGAACCCTGGTCTGAATTTCCCTTCACAAACGGAGTTAAACCAAAGGCTCTGTGTCTTCCTACAAGCAGGAGTTCATTTCAGGAAATCCCAGTGATTTTTCGGCTCAAATGAATTTACACAGTTCACGAACCCAACACGTTTTTCACTATAAACTAAAGAGCATCTATGTAAGAGATGCTGTGGTTTATTACACTTTCACAAGCAGAGTTTAACTAGATATGGTCCATATGAGTAAGAAACACAGTTCGTTTTTTCTGGCCATGCTCATGTTTCTTGCTGTATTAGAGATGCTGGAAAGAAGAGCATGCTTCTTGCGTTAAAACAGAGTATGTTTCATGGATGAGAACACTGGTCTGAATTTCACTTCACAAACGGAGGTTAAACAAAGGCTCTGTGTCTTCCTACAAGCAAGAGTTCATTTCCGGAAAACCCAGTGATTTTTCGGCTCAAATGAATTTACCCAGTTCACGAACCCCACACGTTTTTCACTATAAACTAAAGAGCATCTATGTAAGAGGTGCTGTGGTTTGTTACAGTTTCACAAGCAGAGTTCAACTAGATGGTCCCTATGAGTAGGAAACACAGTTCTTTTTTTCTGAGCATGCTCATGTTTCTTGCAGTATTAGAGACTCTGGAAAGAAGAGCATGCTCTTTGCGTTAAAACAGAGTGTGTTTCATTGATGAGAACACTGGTCTGAATTTCCCTTCACAAACGGAGTTAAAGCAAAGGTTCTGTGTCTTCCTACAAGCAAGAGTTCATTTCCGGAAATCCCAGTGAATTTCCGGCACAAATGAATTTACACAGTTCACGAACCCAACACGTTTTTCACTATAAACTAAAGAGCATCTGTGTAAGAGATGCTGTGGTTTGTTACACTTTCACAAGCAGAGTTTAACTAGATATGGTCCGTATGTGTAAGAAACACAGTTCGTTTTTTCTGGGCATGCTCATGTTTCTTGCTGTATTGGAGATGCTGGAAAGAAGAGCATGCTTCTTGCGTTAAATCAGAGGGTGTTTCATGGATGAGAACACTGGTCTCAATTTCCCTTCACAAAAGGAGTTAAACCAAAGGCTCTGTGTCTTCCTACAAGCAAGAGATCATTTCCAGAAAACCCAGTGATTTTTCGTCTCAAATGAGTTTACACAGTTCACAAACCCAACACATTTTTCACTATAAACTAAAGAGCATCTATGTAAGAGATGCTGTGGTTTGTAACAGTTTCATAAGCAGAGTTCAACTAGATATGTTCAGTATGAGTAGGAAACACAGTTCTTTTTTTCTGGTCATGCTCATGTTTCTTGCTGTATTAGAAACTCTGGAAAGAAGAGCATGCTCTTAGCGTTAAAACAGAGTGTGTTTCATGGATGAGAACACTGGTCTGAATTTCCCTTCACAAACGGAGTTAAACCAAAGTCTCTGTGTCTTCCTACAAGCAAAAGTTCATTTTCAGAAAACCCAGTGATTTTTCGGCTCAAATGAATTTACCTAGTTCACGAACCCAACACGTTTTTCACTATAAACTAAAGAGCATCTTTGTAAGAGATGCTGTGTTTTGTTACAGTTTCACAAGCAGAGTTCAACTAGATATGGTCCGTATGAGTAGGAAATACAGTTCTTTTTTTATGGACATGCTCATATTTCTTGCTGTATTGCAACTCTGGACAGAAGCAGATGCTTCTTGTGTTAAAACAGACGGTGTTTAATGGATGAGAACTCTGGTCTGAATTTCCCTTCACAACGGAGTTAAACCAAAGGCACTGTGGCTTCCTACAAGCAAGAGTTCATTTCCGGAAATCCCAGTGATTTTTCGGCTCAAATGAATTTACACAGTTCACGAACCCAACACGTTTTTCACTATAAACTAAAGAGCATCTGTGTAAGAGATGCTGTTGTTTGTTACAGTTTCACAAGCAGAGTTTCACTAGATATGGTCCGTATGAGTAAGAAACACAGTTCGTTTTTTCTGGGCATGCTCATATTTCTTGCTGTATTGGAGATACTGGAAAAAAGAGCATGCTTCTTGCGTTAAAACAGAGTATGTTTCATGGATGAGAACACTGGTCTGAATTTCCTTTCACAAACGGAGTTAAAACAAAGCCTCTGTGTCTTCCTACAAGCAAGAGTTCATTTCCGGAATTCCCACTGATTTTTAGGCTCAAATGAATTTACACAGTTCACGCACCCAACACGTTTTTCACTATAAACTAAAGAGCATCTATGTAAGAGATGCTGTGGTTTGTTACAGTTTCACGAGCAGAGTTTAACTAGATATGGTCCGTATGAGTAATAAACACAGTTCGTTTTTTCTGGCCATGCTCATGTTTCTTGCTGTTTTTAGACGCTGGAAAGAAGATAATGCTCTTTGCGTTAAAACAGAGTGTGTTTCATGGATGAGAACACTGGTCTGAATTTCACTTCACAAACAGAGTTAAAACAAAAGCTCTGTGTCTTCCAACAAGCAAGAGTTCATTTCCGGAAATCCCAGTGATTTTTCGGCTCAAATGAATTTACCCAGTTCACGAACCCCACACGTTTTTCACTATAAACTAAGGAGCATCTATGTAAGAGGTGCTGTGGTTTGTTACAGTTTCACAAGCAGAGTTCAACTAGATGGTCCCTATGAGTAGGAAACACAGTTCTTTTTTTCTGGGCATGCTCATGTTTCTTGCAGTATTAGAGACTCTGGAAAGAAGAGCATGCTCTTTGTGTTAAAACAGAGTGTGTTTCATGGATGAGAACACTGGTCTGAATTTCCCTTCACAAACGGAGTTAAAGCAAAGGTTCTGTGTCTTCCTACAAGCAAGAGTTCATTTCCGTAAAACCCAGTGATTTTCCTGCTCAAATGAATTTACACAGTTCACGAACCCAACACGTTTTTCACTATAAACTAAAGAGCATCTGTGTAAGAGATGCTGTGGTTTGTTACACTTTCACAAGCAGAGTTTAACTAGATATGGTCCGTATGTGTAAGAAACACAGTTCGTTTTTTCTGGGCATGCTCATGTTTCTTGCTGTATTGGAGATGCTGGAAAGAAGAGCATGCTTCTTGCGTTAAATCACAGGGTGTTTCAGGGATGCGAACAATGGTCTCAATTTCCCTTCACAAAAGGAGTTAAACCAAAGGCTCTGTGTCTTCCTACAAGCAAGAGTTCATTTCCAGAAAACCCAGTGATTTTTCGTCTCAAATGAGTTTACACAGTTCACGAACCCAACACGTTTTTCACTATAAACTAAAGAGCATCTATGTAAGAGATGCTGTGGTTTGTAACAGTTTCATAAGCAGAGTTCAACTAGATATGTTCAGTATGAGTAGGAAACACAGTTCTTTTTTTCTGGTCATGCTCATGTTTCTTGCTGTATTAGAGACTCTGGAAAGAAGAGCATGCTCTTAGCGTTAAAACAGAGTATGTTTCATGGATGAGAACACTGGTCTCAATTTCCCTTCACAAACGGAGTTAAACCAAAGTCTCTGTCTCTTCCTACAAGCAAAAGTTCATTTTCGGAAAACCCAGTGATTTTTCGGCTCAAATGAATTTACCTAGTTCACGAACCCAACACGTTTTTCACTATAAACTAAAGAGCATCTTTGTAAGAGATGCTGTGTTTTGTTACAGTTTCACAAGCAGAGTTCAACTAGATATGGTCCGTATGAGTAGGAAATACAGTTCTTTTTTTATGGACATGCTCATATTTCTTGCTGTATTGCAACTCTGGACAGAAGCAGATGCTTCTTGTGTTAAAACAGACGGTGTTTAATGGATGAGAACTCTGGTCTGAATTTCCCTTCACAACGGAGTTAAACCAAAGGCTCTGTGGCTTCCTACAAGCAAGAGTTCATTTCCGGAAATCCCAGTGATTTTTCGGCTCAAATGAATTTACACAGTTCACGAACCCAACACGTTTTTCACTATAAACTAAAGAGCATCTATGTAAGAGATGCTGTTGTTTGTTACAGTTTCACAAGCAGAGTTTCACTAGATATGGTCCGTATGAGTAAGAAACACAGTTCGTTTTTTCTGGGCATGCTCATGTTTCTTGCTGTATTGGAGATGCTGGAAAAAAGAGCATGCTTCTTGCGTTAAAACAGAGTATGTTTCATGGATGAGAACACTGGTCTGAATTTCCTTTCACAAACGGAGTTAAAACAAAGGCTCTGTGTCTTCCTACAAGCAAGAGTTCATTTCCGGAATTCCCACTGATTTTTAGGCTCAAATGAATTTACACAGTTCACGCACCCAACACGTTTTTCACTATAAACTAAAGAGCATCTATGTAAGAGATGCTGTGGTTTGTTACAGTTTCACGAGCAGAGTTTAACTAGATATGGTCCGTATGAGTAAGAAACACAGTTCGTTTTTTCTGGCCATGCTCATGTTTCTTGCTGTTTTTAGACGCTGGAAAGAAGAGCATGCTCTTTGCGTTAAAACAGAGTGTGTTTCATGGATGAGAACACTGGTCTGAATTTCCCTTCACAAACGGAGTTAAAGCAAAGGTTCTGTGTCTTCCTACAAGCAAGAGTTCATTTCCGGAAAACCCAGTGATTTTCCGGCTCAAATGAATTTACACAGTTCACGAACCCAACACGTTTTTCACTATAAACTAAAGAGCATCTGTGTAAGAGATGCTGTGGTTTGTTACACTTTCACAAGCAGAGTTTAACTAGATATGGTCCGTATGTGTAAGAAACACAGTTCGTTTTTTCTGGGCATGCTCATGTTTATTGCTGTATTGGAGATGCTGGAAAGAAGAGCAAGCTTCTTGCGTTAAATCAGAGGGTGTTTCAGGGATGCGAACAATGGTCTCAATTTCCCTTCACAAAAGGAGTTAAACCAAAGGCTCTGTGTCTTCCTACAAGCAAGAGTTCATTTCCAGAAAACCCAGTGATTTTTCGTCTCAAATGAGTTTACACAGTTCACGAACCCAACACGTTTTTCACTATAAACTAAAGAGCATCTATGTAAGAGATGCTGTGGTTTGTAACAGTTTCATAAGCAGAGTTCAACTAGATATGTTCAGTATGAGTAGGAACAACAGTTCTTTTTTTCTGGTCATGCTCATGTTTCTTGCTGTATTAGAGACTCTGGAAAGAAGAGCATGCTCTTAGCGTTAAAACAGAGTGTGTTTCATGGATGAGAACACTGGTCTCAATTTCCCTTCACAAACGGAGTTAAACCAAAGTCTCTGTCTCTTCCTACAAGCAAAAGTTCATTTCCGGAAAACCCAGTGATTTTTCGGCTCAAATGAATTTACCTAGTTCACGAACCCAACACGTTTTTCACTATAAACTAAAGAGCATCTTTGTAAGAGATGCTGTGTTTTGTTACAGTTTCACAAGCAGAGTTCAACTAGATATGGTCCGTATGAGTAGGAAATACAGTTCTTTTTTTATGGACATGCTCATATTTCTTGCTGTATTGCAACTCTGGACAGAAGCGGATGCTTCTTGTGTTAAAACAGACGGTGTTTAATGGATGAGAACTCTGGTCTGAATTTCCCTTCACAACGGAGTTAAACCAAAGGCTCTGTGTCTTCCTCCAATCAAGAGTTCATTTCCGGAAATCCCAGTGATTTTTCGGCTCAAATGAATTTACACAGTTCACGAACCCAACACGTTTTTCACTATAAACTAAAGAGCATCTATGTAAGAGATGCTGTTGTTTGGTACAGTTTCACAAGCAGAGTTTCACTAGATATGGTCCGTATGAGTAAGAAACACAGTTCGTTTTTTCTGGGCATGCTCATGTTTCTTGCTGTATTGGAGATGCTGGAAAGAAGAGCATGCTTCTTGAGTTAAAACAGAGTATGTTTCATGGATGAGAACACTGGTCTGAATTTCACTTCACAAACGGAGTTAAAACAAAGGCTCTGTGTCTTTCTACAAGCAAGAGTTCATTTCCGGAATTCCCACTGATTTTTAGGCTCAAATGAATTTACACAGTTCACGCACCCAACACGTTTTTCACTATAAACTAAAGAGCATCTATGTAAGAGATGCTGTTGTTTGTTACAGTTTCACGAGCAGAGTTTAACTAGATATGGTCCGTATGAGTAAGAAACACAGTTCGTTATTTCTGGCCATGCTCATATTTCTTGCTGTTTTGGAGACGCTGGAAAGAAGAGCATGCTCTTTGCATTAAAACAGAGTGTGTTTCATGGATGAGAACACTGGTCTGAATTTCACTTCAAAAACCCAGTTAAAACAAAGGCTCTGTGTCTTCCTACAAGCAAGAGTTCATTTCCGGAAAACCCAGTGATTTTTCGGCTCAAATGAATTTACCAGTTCACGAACCCCACAAGTTTTTCACTATAAACTAAGGAGCATCTATGTAAGAGGTGCTGTGGTGTGTTACAGTTTCACAAGCAGAGTTCAACTAGATGGCCCCTATGAGTAGGAAACACAGTTCTTTTTTTCTGGGCATGCTCATGTTTCTTGCAGTATTAGAGACTCTGGAAAGAAGAGCATGCTCTTTGCGTTAAAAGAGAGTGTGTTTCATGGATGAGAACACTGGTCTGAATTTCCCTTCACAAACAGAGTTAAAGCAAAGGTTCTGTGTCTTCCTACAAGCAAGAGTTCATTTCCGTAAAACCCAGTGATTTTCCGGCTGAAATGAATTTACACAGTTCACACACCCAACACGTTTTTCACTATAAACTAAAGAGCATCTATGTAAGAGATGCTGTGGTTTGTTACAGTTTCACAAGCAGAGTTTAACTAGATATGGTCCGTATGAGTAGGAAACACAGTTCTTTTTTTCAGGACATGCTCATATTTCTTGCTTCATTGCAGACTAGGACAGAAGAGGATGCTTCTTGCGTTAAAACAGAGGGTGTTTCATGGATGAGAACACTGGTCTGAATTTCCATTCAAAAACGGAGTTAAACCAAAGGCTCTGTGGCTTCCTACAAGCAAGAGTTCATTTCCGGAAATCCCAGTGATTTTTCGGCTCAAATGAATTTACACAGTTCACGCACCTAACACGTTTTTCACTATAAACTAAAGAGCATCTATGTAAGAGATGCTGTTGTTTGTTACAGTTTCACAAGCAGAGTTTCACTAGATATGGTCCGTATGAGTAAGAAACACAGTTCGTTTTTTCTGGGAATGCTCATGTTTCTTGCTGCATTGGAGATGATGGAAAAAAGAGCATGCTTCTTGCGTTAAAACAGAGTATGTTTCATGGATGAGAACACTGGTCTGAATTTCCTTTCACAAACGGAGTTAAAACAAAGGCTCTGTGGCTTCCTACAAGCAAGAGTTCATTTCCGGAATTCCCACTGATTTTTAGGCTCAAATGAATTTACACAGTTCACACACCCAACACGTTTTTCACTATAAACTAAAGAGCATCTATGTAAGAGATGCTGTGGTTTGTTACAGTTTCACAAGCAGAGTTTAACTAGATATAGTCCGTATGAGTAAGAAACACAGTTCGTTTTTTCTGGCCATGCTAATGTTTCTTGCTGTTTTGGAGACGCTGGATAGAAGAGCATGCTTCTTGCGTTAAAACAGAGTATGTTTCATGGATGAGAACACTGGTCTGAATTTCACTTCACAAACGGAGTTTAAACAAAGGCACTGTGTCTTCCTACAAGCAAGAGTTCATTTCCGGAAAACCCAGTGATTTTTCGGCTCAAATGAATTTACCCAGTTCACGAACCCCACACGTTTTTCACTATAAACTAAAGAGCATCTATGTAAGAGATGCTGTGGTTTGTTACACTTTCACAAGCAGAGTTTAACTAGATATGGTCCGTATGTGTAAGAAACACAGTTCGTTTTTTCTGGGCATGCTCATGTTTCTTGCTGTATTGGAGATGCTGGAAAGAAGAGCATGCTTCTTGCGTTAAATCAGAGGGTGTTTCATGGATGAGAACACTGGTCTCAATTTCCCTTCACAAAAGGAGTTAAACCAAAGGCTCTGTGTCTTCCTATAAGCAAGAGTTCATTTCCAGAAAACCCAGTGATTTTTCGTCTCAAATGAGTTTACACAGTTCACAAACCCAACACGTTTTTCACTATAAACTAAAGAGCATCTATGTAAGAGATGCTGTGGTTTGTTACAGTTTCACAAGCAGAGTTTAACTAGATATGGTCCGTATGAGTAGGAAACACAGTTCTTTTTTTCAGGACATCCTCATATTTCTTGCTTCATTGCAGACTAGGACAGAAGAGGATGCTTCTTGCGTTAAAACAGAGGGTGTTTCATGAATGAGAACACTGGTCTGAATTTCCATTCAAAAACGGAGTTAAACCAAAGGCTCTGTGGCTTCCTACAAGCAACAGTTCATTTCCGGAAATCCCCGTGATTTTTCGGCTCAAATGAATTTACACAGTTCACGCACCCAACACGTTTTTCACTATAAACTAAAGAGCATCTATGTAAGAGATGCTGTTGTTTGTTACAGTTTCACAAGCAGAGTTTCACTAGATATGGTCCGTATGAGTAAGAAACACAGTTCGTTTTTTCTGGGCATGCTCATGTTTCTTGCTGTATTGGAGATGATGGAAAAAAGAGCATGCTTCTTGCGTTAAAACAGAGTATGTTTCATGGATGAGAACACTGGTCTGAATTTCCTTTCACAAACGGAGTTAAAACAAAGGCTCTGTGGCTTCCTACAAGCAAGAGTTCATTTCCGGAATTCCCACTGATTTTTAGGCTCAAATGAATTTACACAGTTCACACACCCAACACGTTTTTCACTATAAACTAAAGAGCATCTATGTAAGAGATGCTGTGGTTTGTTACAGTTTCACAAGCAGAGTTTAACTAGATATAGTCCGTATGAGTAAGAAACACAGTTCGTTTTTTCTGGCCATGCTAATGTTTCTTGCTGTTTTGGAGACGCTGGATAGAAGAGCATGCTTCTTGCGTTAAAACAGAGTATGTTTCATGGATGAGAACACTGGTCTGAATTTCACTTCACAAACGGAGTTTAAACAAAGGCACTGTGTCTTCCTACAAGCAAGAGTTCATTTCCGGAAAACCCAGTGATTTTTCGGCTCAAATGAATTTACCCAGTTCACGAACCCCACACGTTTTTCACTATAAACTAAAGAGCATCTATGTAAGAGATGCTGTGGTTTGTTACACTTTCACAAGCAGAGTTTAACTAGATATGGTCCGTATGTGTAAGAAACACAGTTCGTTTTTTCTGGGCATGCTCATGTTTCTTGCTGTATTGGAGATGCTGGAAAGAAGAGCATGCTTCTTGCGTTAAATCAGAGGGTGTTTCATGGATGAGAACACTGGTCTCAATTTCCCTTCACAAAAGGAGTTAAACCAAAGGCTCTGTGTCTTCCTACAAGCAAGAGTTCATTTCCAGAAAACCCAGTGATTTTTCGTCTCAAATGAGTTTACACAGTTCACAAACCCAACACGTTTTTCACTATAAACTAAAGAGCATCTATGTAAGAGATGCTGTGGTTTGTAACAGTTTCATAAGCAGAGTTCAACTAGATATGTTCAGTATGAGTAGGAAACACAGTTCTTTTTTTCTGGTCATGCTCATGTTTCTTGCTGTATTAGAAACTCTGGAAAGAAGAGCATGCTCTTAGCGTTAAAACAGAGTGTGTTTCATGGATGAGAACACTGGTCTGAATTTCCAATCACAAACGGAGTTAAAACCAAAGTCTCTGTGTCTTCCTACAAGCAAAAGTCATTTTCGGAAAACCCAGTGATTTTTCGGCTCTAATGAATTTACCTAGTTCACGAACCCAACACGTTTTTCACTATAAACTAAAGAGCATCTTTGTAAGAGATGCTGTGTTTTGTTACAGTTTCACAAGCAGAGTTCAACTAGATATGGTCCGTATGAGTAGGAAATACAGTTCTTTTTTTATGGACATGCTCATATTTCTTGCTGTATTGCAACTCTGGACAGAAGCAGATGCTTCTTGTGTTAAAACAGACGGTGTTTAATGGATGAGAACTCTGGTCTGAATTTCCCTTCACAACGGAGTTAAACCAAAGGCTCTGTGGCTTCCTACAAGCAAGAGTTCATTTCCGGTTATCCCAGTGATTTTTCGGCTCAAATGAATTTACACAGTTCACGAACCCAACACGTTTTTCACTATAAACTAAAGAGCATCTATGTAAGAGATGCTGTTGTTTGTTACAGTTTCACAAGCAGAGTTTCACTAGATATGGTCCGTATGAGTAAGAAACACAGTTCGTTTTTTCTGGGCATGCTCATGTTTCTTGCTGTATTGGACATGCTGGAAAAAAGAGCATGCTTCTTGCGTTAAAACAGAGTATGTTTCATGGATGAGAACACTGGTCTGAATTTCCTTTCACAAACGGAGTTAAAACAAAGGCTCTGTGTCTTCCTACAAGCAAGAGTTCATTTCCGGAATTCCCACTGATTTTTAGGCTCAAATGAATTTACACAGTTCACGCACCCAACACGTTTTTCACTATAAACTAAAGAGCATCTATGTAAGAGATGCTGTGGTTTGTTACAGTTTCACGAGCAGAGTTTAACTAGATATGGTCCGTATGAGTAAGAAATACAGTTCTTTTTTTATGGACATGCTCATATTTCTTGCTGTATTGCAACTCTGGACAGAAGCGGATGCTTCTTGTGTTAAAACAGACGGTGTTTAATGGATGAGAACACTGGTCTGAATTTCCCTTCACAACGGAGTTAAACCAAAGGCTCTGTGTCTTCCTCCAATCAAGAGTTCATTTCCGGAAATCCCAGTGATTTTTCGGCTCAAATGAATTTACACAGTTCACGAACCCAACACGTTTTTCACTATAAACTAAAGAGCATCTATGTAAGAGATGCTGTTGTTTGGTACAGTTTCACAAGCAGAGTTTCACTAGATATGGTCCGTATGAGTAAGAAACACAGTTCGTTTTTTCTGGCCATGCTCATGTTTCTTGCTGTTTTTAGACGCTGGAAGGAAGAGCATGCTCTTTGCGTTAAAACAGAGTGTGTTTCATGGATGAGAACACTGGTCTGAATTTCACTTCACAAACGGAGTTAAAACAAAGGCTCTGTGTCTTTCTACAAGCAAGAGTTCATTTCCGGAATTCCCACTGATTTTTAGGCTCAAATGAATTTACACAGTTCACGAACCCAACACATTTTTCACTATAAACTAAAGAGCATCTGTGTAAGAGATGCTGTGGTTTGTTACACTTTCACAAGCAGAGTTTAACTAGATATGGTCCGTATGTGTAAGAAACACAGTTCGTTTTTTCTGGGCATGCTCATGTTTATTGCTGTATTGGAGATGCTGGAAAGAAGAGCAAGCTTCTTGCGTTAAATCAGAGGGTGTTTCAGGGATGCGAACCATGGTCTCAATTTCCCTTCACAAAAGGAGTTAAACCAAAGGCTCTGTGTCTTCCTACAAGCAAGAGTTCATTTCCAGAAAACCCAGTGATTTTTCGTCTCAAATGAGTTTACACAGTTCACGAACCCAACACGTTTTTCACTATAAACTAAAGAGCATCTATGTAAGAGATGCTGTGGTTTGTAACAGTTTCATAAGCAGAGTTCAACTAGATATGTTCAGTATGAGTAGGAACAACAGTTCTTTTTTTCTGGTCATGCTCATGTTTCTTGCTGTATTAGAGACTCTGGAAAGAAGAGCATGCTCTTAGCGTTAAAACAGAGTGTGTTTCATGGATGAGAACACTGGTCTCAATTTCCCTTCACAAACGGAGTTAAACCAAAGTCTCTGTCTCTTCCTACAAGCAAAAGTTCATTTCCGGAAAACCCAGTGATTTTTCGGCTCAAATGAATTTACCTAGTTCACGAACCCAACACGTTTTTCACTATAAACTAAAGAGCATCTTTGTAAGAGATGCTGTGTTTTGTTACAGTTTCACAAGCAGAGTTCAACTAGATAAGGTCCGTATGAGTAGGAAATACAGTTCTTTTTTTATGGACATGCTCATATTTCTTGCTGTATTGCAACTCTGGACAGAAGCGGATGCTTCTTGTGTTAAAACAGACGGTGTTTAATGGATGAGAACACTGGTCTGAATTTCCCTTCACAACGGAGTTAAACCAAAGGCTCTGTGTCTTCCTCCAATCAAGAGTTCATTTCCGGAAATCCCAGTGATTTTTCGGCTCAAATGAATTTACACAGTTCACGAACCCAACACGTTTTTCACTATAAACTAAAGAGCATCTATGTAAGAGATGCTGTTGTTTGGTACAGTTTCACAAGCAGAGTTTCACTAGATATGGTCCGTATGAGTAAGAAACACAGTTCGTTTTTTCTGGCCATGCTCATGTTTCTTGCTGTTTTTAGACGCTGGAAGGAAGAGCATGCTCTTTGCGTTAAAACAGAGTGTGTTTCATGGATGAGAACACTGGTCTGAATTTCCCTTCACAAACGGAGTTAAAGCAAAGGTTCTGTGTCTTCCTACAAGCAAGAGTTCATTTCCGTAAAACTCAGCGATTTTCCGGCTCAAATGAATTTACACAGTTCACGAACCCAACACGTTTTTCACTATTAACTAAAGAGCATCTGTGTAAGAGATGCTGTGGTTTGTTACACTTTCACAAGCAGAGTTTAACTAGATATGGTCCGTATGTGTAAGAAACACAGTTCGTTTTTTCTGGGCATGCTCATGTTTCTTGCTGTATTGGAGATGCTGGAAAGAAGAGCATGCTTCTTGCGTTAAATCAGAGGGTGTTTCAGGGATGCGAACAATGGTCTCAATTTCCCTTCACAAAAGGAGTTAAACCAAAGGCTCTGTGTCTTCCTACAAGCAAGAGTTCATTTCCAGAAAACCCAGTGATTTTTCGTCTCAAATGAGTTTACACAGTTCACGAACCCAACACGTTTTTCACTATAAACTAAAGAGCATCTATGTAAGAGATGCTGTGGTTTGTAACAGTTTCATAAGCAGAGTTCAACTAGATATGTTCAGTATGAGTAGGAAACACAGTTCTTTTTTTCTGGTCATGCTCATGTTTCTTGCTGTATTAGAGACTCTGGAAAGAAGAGCATGCTCTTAGCGTTAAAACAGAGTATGTTTCATGGATGAGAACACTGGTCTCAATTTCCCTTCACAAACGGAGTTAAACCAAAGTCTCTGTCTCTTCCTACAAGCAAAAGTTCATTTTCGGAAAACCCAGTGATTTTTCGGCTCAAATGAATTTACCTAGTTCACGAACCCAACACGTTTTTCACTATAAACTAAAGAGCATCTTTGTAAGAGATGCTGTGTTTTGTTACAGTTTCACAAGCAGAGTTCAACTAGATATGGTCCGTATGAGTAGGAAATACAGTTCTTTTTTTATGGACATGCTCATATTTCTTGCTGTATTGCAACTCTGGACAGAAGCAGATGCTTCTTGTGTTAAAACAGACGGTGTTTAATGGATGAGAACTCTGGTCTGAATTTCCCTTCACAACGGAGTTAAACCAAAGGCTCTGTGGCTTCCTCCAATCAAGAGTTCATTTTCGGAAATCCCAGTGATTTTTCGGCTCAAATGAATTTACACAGTTCACAAACCCAACACGTTTTTCACTATAAACTAAAGAGCATCTATGTAAGAGATGCTGTTGTTTGTTACAGTTTCACAAGCAGAGTTTCACTAGATATGGTCCGTATGAGTAAGAAACACAGTTCGTTTTTTCTGGGCATGCTCATGTTTCTTGCTGTATTGGAGATGCTGGAAAAAAGAGCATGCTTCTTGCGTTAAAACAGAGTATGTTTCATGGATGAGAACACTGGTCTGAATTTCCTTTCACAAACGGAGTTAAAACAAAGGCTCTGTGTCTTCCTACAAGCAAGAGTTCATTTCCGGAATTCCCACTGATTTTTAGGCTCAAATGAATTTACACAGTTCACGCACCCAACACGTTTTTCACTATAAACTAAAGAGCATCTATGTAAGAGATGCTGTGGTTTGCTACAGTTTCACGAGCAGAGTTTAACTAGATATGGTCCGTATGAGTAAGAAACACAGTTCGTTTTTTCTGGCCATGCTCATGTTTCTTGCTGTTTTTAGACGCTGGAAAGAAGAGCATGCTCTTTGCGTTAAAACAGAGTGTGTTTCATGGATGAGAACACTGGTCTGAATTTCCCTTCACAAACGGAGTTAAAGCAAAGGTTCTGTGTCTTCCTACAAGCAAGAGTTCATTTCCGGAAAACCCAGTGATTTTCCGGCTCAAATGAATTTACACAGTTCACGAACCCAACACATTTTTCACTATAAACTAAAGAGCATCTGTGTAAGAGATGCTGTGGTTTGTTACACTTTCACAAGCAGAGTTTAACTAGATATGGTCCGTATGTGTAAGAAACACAGTTCGTTTTTTCTGGGCATGCTCATGTTTATTGCTGTATTGGAGATGCTGGAAAGAAGAGCAAGCTTCTTGCATTAAATCAGAGGGTGTTTCAGGGATGCGAACAATGGTCTCAATTTCCCTTCACAAAAGGAGTTAAACCAAAGGCTCTGTGTCTTCCTACAAGCAAGAGTTCATTTCCAGAAAACCCAGTGATTTTTCGTCTCAAATGAGTTTACACAGTTCACGAACCCAACACGTTTTTCACTATAAACTAAAGAGCATCTATGTAAGAGATGCTGTGGTTTGTAACAGTTTCATAAGCAAAGTTCAACTAGATATGTTCAGTATGAGTAGGAACAACAGTTCTTTTTTTCTGGTCATGCTCATGTTTCTTGCTGTATTAGAGACTCTGGAAAGAAGAGCATGCTCTTAGCGTTAAAACAGAGTGTGTTTCATGGATGAGAACACTGGTCTCAATTTCCCTTCACAAACGGAGTTAAACCAAAGTCTCTGTCTCTTCCTACAAGCAAAAGTTCATTTCCGGAAAACCCAGTGATTTTTCGGCTCAAATGAATTTACCTAGTTCACGAACCCAACACGTTTTTCACTATAAAGTAAAGAGCATCTTTGTAAGAGATGCTGTGTTTTGTTACAGTTTCACAAGCAGAGTTCAACTAGATATGGTCCGTATGAGTAGGAAATACAGTTCTTTTTTTATGGACATGCTCATATTTCTTGCTGTATTGCAACTCTGGACAGAAGCGGATGCTTCTTGTGTTAAAACAGATGGTGTTTAATGGATGAGAACACTGGTCTGAATTTCCCTTCACAACGGAGTTAAACCAAAGGCTCTGTGTCTTCCTCCAATCAAGAGTTCATTTCCGGAAATCCCAGTGATTTTTCGGCTCAAATGAATTTACACAGTTCACGAACCCAACACGTTTTTCACTATAAACTAAAGAGCATCTATGTAAGAGATGCTGTTGTTTGGTACAGTTTCACAAGCAGAGTTTCACTAGATATGGTCCGTATGAGTAAGAAACACAGTTCGTTTTTTCTGGGCATGCTCATGTTTCTTGCTGTATTGGAGATGCTGGAAAAAAGAGCATGCTTCTTGAGTTAAAACAGAGTATTTTTCAAGGATGAGAACACTGGTCTGAATTTCACTTCACAAACGTAGTTAAAACAAAGGCTCTGTGTCTTCCTACAAGAAAGAGTTCATTTCTGGAATTCCCACTGATTTTTACGCTCAAATGAATTTACACAGTTCACGCACCCAACACGTTTTTCACTATAAACTAAAGAGCATCTATGTAAGAGATGCTGTGGTTTGTTACAGTTTCACGAGCAGAGTTTAACTAGATACGGTCCGTATGAGTAAGAAACACAGTTCGTTATTTCTGGCCATGCTCATGTTTCTTGCTGTTTTGGAGATGCTGGAAAGAAGAGCATGCTCTTTGCGTTAAAACAGAGTGTGTTTCATGGATGAGAACACTGGTCTGAATTTCACTTCACAAACGGAGTTAAAACAAAGGCTCTGTGTCTTCCCACAAGCAAGAGTTCATTTCCGGAAATCCCAGTGATTTTTCGGCTCAAATGAATTTACACAGTTCACGAACCCCACACGTTTTTCACTATAAACTAAAGAGAATCTATGTAAGAGGTGCTGTGGTTTGTTACAGTTTCACAAGCAGAGTTTAACTAGATATGGTCCGTATGAGTAGGAAACACAGTTCTTTTTTTCTGGACATGCTCATATTTCCTGCTGCATTGCAGACTAGGACAGAAGAGGACGCTTCTTGCGTTAAAACAGAGGGTGTTTCATGGATGAGAACACTGGTCTGAATTTCCATTCACAAACGGAGTTAAACCAAAGGCTCTGTGGCTTCCTACAAGCAAGAGTTCATTTCCGGAATTCCCACTGATTTTTAGGCTCAAATGAATTTACACAGTTCACGCACCCAACACGTTTTTCACTATAAACTAAAGAGCATCTATGTAAGAGATGCTGTGGTTTGTTACAGTTTCACAAGCAGAGTTTAACTAGATATGGTCCGTATGAGTAAGAAACACAGTTCGTTTTTTCTGGCCATGCTAATGTTTCTTGCTGTTTTGGAGACGCTGGAAAGAGGAGCATGCTCTTTGCGTTAAAACAGAGTGTGTTTCATTGATGAGAACGCTGGTCTGAATTTCCCTTCACAAACGGAGTTAAACCAAAGGCTCTGTGTCTTCCTACAAGCAGGAGTTCATTTCAGGAAATCCCAGTGATTTTTCGGCTCAAATGAATTTACACAGTTCACGAACCCAACACGTTTTTCACTATAAACTAAAGAGCATCTATGTAAGAGATGCTGTGGTTTATTACACTTTCACAAGCAGAGTTTAACTAGATATGGTCCATATGAGTAAGAAACACAGTTCGTTTTTTCTGGCCATGCTCATGTTTCTTGCTGTATTGGAGATGCTGGAAAGAAGAGCATGCTTCTTGCGTCAAAACAGAGTATGTTTCATGGATGAGAACACTGGTCTGAATTTCACTTCACAAACGGAGTTTAAACAAAGGCTCTGTGTCTTCCTACAAGCAAGAGTTCATTTCCGGAAAACCCAGTGATTTTTCGGCTCAAATGAATTTACCCAGTTCACGAACCCCACACGTTTTTCACTATAAATTAAAGAGCATCTATGTAAGAGATGCTGTGGTTTGTTACAGTTTCACAGGCAGAGTTCAACTAGATATGGTCCGTATGAGTAGGAAATACAGTTCTTTTTTTATGGACATGCTCATATTTTTTGCTGTATTGCAACTCTTGACAGAAGAGGATGCTTCCTGCGTTAAAACAGAGTGTGTTTCATGGATGAGAACACTGGTCTGAATTTCACTTCACAAACGGAGTTAAAACAAAGGCTCTGTGTCTTCCTACAAGCAAGAGTTCATTTCCGGAAAACCCAGTGATTTTTCGGCTCAAATGAATTTACCCAGTTCACGAACCCCACAAGTTTTTCACTATAAACTAAATAGCATCTATGTAAGAGGTGCTGTGGTTTGTTATAGTTTCACAAGAAGAGTTCAACTAGATGGTCCCTATGAGTAGGAAACACAGTTCTTTTTTTCTGGTCATGCTCATGTTTCTTGCAGTATTAGAGACTATGGAAAGAAGAGCATGCTCTTTGCGTTAAAACAGAGTGAGTTTCATGGATGAGAACACTGGTCTGAATTTCCCTTCACAAACGGTGTTAAAGCAAAGGTTCTGTGTCTTCCTACAAGCAAGAGTTCATTTCCGTAAAACCCAGTGATTTTCCGGCTCAAATGAATTTACACAGTTCACGAACCCAACACGTTTTTCACTATAAACTAAAGAGCATCTGTGTAAGAGATGCTGTGGTTTCTTACACTTTCACAAGCAGAGTTTAACTAGATATGGTCCGTATGAGTAGGAAACACAGTTCGTTTTTTCTGGGCATGCTCATGTTTCTTGCTGTATTGGAGATGCTGGCAAGAAGAACATGCTTCTTGCGTTAAAACAGAGTATGTTTCATGGATGAGAACACTGGTCTGAATTTCCTTTCACAAACGGAGTTAAAACAAAGGCTCTGTGTCTTCCTACAAGCAAGAGTTCATTTCCGGAATTCCCAGTGATTTTTCGTCTCAAATGAATTTACACAGTTCACACACCCAACACGTTTTTCACTATAAACTAAAGAGCATCTATGTAAGAGATGCTGTGGTTTGTTACAGTTTCACAAGCAGAGTTTAACTAGATATGGTCCGTATGAGTAGGAAACACAGTTCTTTTTTTCTGGACATGCTCATATTTCTTGCTGCATTGCAGACTAGGACAGAAGAGGATGCTTCTTACGTTAAAACAGAGGGTGTTTCATGGATGAGAACACTGGTCTGAATTTCCATTCACAAACGGAGTTAAACCAAAGGCTCTGTGTCTTCCTAGAAGCAAGAGTTCATTTCCGGAAATCCCAGTGATTTTTCAGCTCAAATGAATTTACACAGTTCACGCACCCAACACGTTTCTCCCTATAAACTAAAGAGCATCTATGTGAGAGATGCTGTGGTTTGTTACAGTTTCACAAGCAGAGTTCAACTAGATATGGTCCATATGAGTAGGAAACACAGTTCTTTTTTTCTGGACATGCTCATATTTCTTGCTGTATTGGAGATGCTGGAAAGAAGAGCATGCTTCTTGCGTTAAAACAGAGTATGTTTCATTGATGAGAACACTGGTCTGAATTTCCCTTCACAAACAGAGTTAAACCAAAGTCTCTGTGTCTTCCTACAAGCAAGAGGTCATTTCCGGAAAACCCAGTGATTTTCGGCTCAAATGAATTTACCCAGTTCACGAACCACACAGGTGTTTCACTATAAACGAAACAGCATCTATGTAAGAGATGCTGTGGTTTGTTACAGTTTCAAAAGCAGAGTTCAACTAGATATTGTCAGTATGAGTAGGAAACACAGTTCTTTTTTTCTGGGCATGCTCATGTTTCTTGCAGTATTAGAGACTTGGAAAGAAGAGCATACTCTTTGCGTTAAAACAGAGTGTGTTTCATGGATGAGTACACTGGTCTGAATTTCCCTTCACAAACGGAGTTAAACCAAAGTCTCTAGTACTTCCTACAAGCAAGAGTTCATTTCCGGAAAACCCAGTGATTTTCCGGCTCAAATGAATTTACACAGTTCACGTACCAAACACCTTCTACAGTATAAACTAAAGAGCATCTGTGTAAGAGATGCTGTGGTTTGTTACAGTTTCACAAGCAGAGTTTAACTAGATATGGTCCATATGAGTAGGAAACACAGATCTTTTTTTCTGGACATGCTCATATTTCTTGCTGTATTGCAGACTCTGGACAGAAGAGGAAGCTTCTTGTGTTAAAACAGAGGGTGTTTCATGGATAAGAACACTGGTCTGAATTTCCATTCACAAACGGATTTAAACCAAAGTCTCTGTGTCTTCCTACAAGCAAGAGTTCATTTCCGGTAATCCCAGTGATTTTCCGGCTCAAATGAATTTACACAGTTCATGCACCCAACACGTTTTTCAATATAAACTAAAGAGCATCTATGTAAGTGATGCTGTGGTTTGTTACAGATTCACAAGAAGAGTTCAAATAGATATGGTCTGCATGAGTAGAAACACAGTTCTTTTTTTCTGGACATGCTCATATTTCTTGCTGTATTGCAGACTCTGGAAAGAAGAGGATGCTTCTTGCGTTAAAACAGAGGATGTTTCATGGATGAGAACACTGGTCTGAATTTCCCTTCATAAACGGAGTTAAACCAAAGGCTCTCTGTCTTCCTACAAGCAAGAGTTCATTTCCGGAAATCCCAGTGATTTTTCGGCTCATATGAATTTACACAGTTCACGAACCCTACACGTTTTTCACTATAAAGTAAAGAGCATCTTTGTAAGAGATGCTGTGGTTTGTTACAGTTTCACAAGCAGAGTTTAACTAGATATGGTCCGTATGAGTAGGAAACCCAATTCCTTTTTTCTGGACATGCTCATATTTCTTGCTGTATTGCAGACTCTGGACAGAAGAGGATGCTTCTTGCGTTAAAACAGAGGGTGTTTCATGGATGAGAACACTGGTCTGAATTTCCATTCATAAACGGAGGTAAACCAAAAGCTCTGTGTCTTCCTACAAGCAAGAGTTCATTTCCGGAAATCCCAGTGATTTTTTGGCTCAAATGAATTTACACAGTTCACGCACCCAAAACGTTTCTCCCTATAAACTAAAGAGCATCTATGTAAGAGATGCTGTGGTTTGTTACAGTTTCACAAGCAGAGTTCAACTAGATATGGTCCATATGAGTAGGAAACTCAGTTCTTTTTTTCTGGACATGCTCATATTTCTTGCTGTATTGGAGATGCTGGAAAGAAGAGCATGCTTCTTGCGTTAAAACAGAGTATGTTTCATTGATGAGAACACTGGTCTGAATTTCCCTTCACAAACAGAGTTAAACCAAAGTCTCTGTGTCTTCCTACAAGCAAGAGGTCTTTTCTGGAAAACCCAATGATTTTCAGCTCAAATGAATTTACCCAGTTCACGAACCCCACAGGTGTTTCACTATAAACTAAAGAGCATCTATGTTAGAGATGCTGTGGTTTGTTACAGTTTCATAAGCAGAGTTCAACTAGATATTGTCAGTATGAATAGGAAACACAGTTCTTTTTTTCTGGGCATGCTCATGTTTCTTGCAATATTAGAGACTTGGAAAGAAGAGCATACTCTTTGCGTTAAAACAGAGTGTGTTTCATGGATGAGAACACTGGTCTGAATTTCCCTTCACAAACGGAGTTAAACCAAAGTCTCTAGTACTTCCTACAAGCAAGAGTTCATTTCCGGAAAACCCAGTGATTTTCCGGCTCAAATGAATTTACACAGTTCACGTACCAAACACCTTCTACAGTATAAACTAAAGAGCATCTGTGTAAGAGATGCTGTGGTTTGTTACAGTTTCCCAAGCAGAGTTTAACTAGATATGGTCCATATGAGTAGTAAACACAGATCATTTTTTCTGGACATGCTCATATATCTTGCTGTATTGCACTCTGGACAGAAGAGGAAGCTTCTTGCGTTAAAACAGAGGGTGTTTCATGGATAAGAACACTGGTCTGAATTTCCATTCACAAACGGATTTAAACCAAAGGCTCTGTGTCTTCCTACAAGCAAGAGTTCATTTCCGGTAATCCCAGTGATTTTCCGGCTCAAATGAATTTACACAGTTCACGCACCCAACACGTTTTTCACTATAAACTAAAGAGCATCTATGTAAGAGATGATGTGGTTTGTTACAGTTTCATAAGCAGAGTTTAACTAGATATGATCCGTATGAGTAAGAAATACAGTTCGTTTTTTCTGGGCATGCTCATGTTTCTTGCTGTATTGCAGACTCTGGACAGAAGAGGATGCTTCTTGCGTTAAAACAGAGGGTGTTTCATGGATGAGAACACTGGTCTGAATTTCCATTCACAAACGGATTTAAACCAAAGTCTCTGTGTCTTCCTACAAGCAAGAGTTCATTTCCGGTAATCCCAGTGATTTTCCGGCTCAAATGAATTTACACAGTTCATGCACCCAACACGTTTTTCAATATAAACTAAAGAGCATCTATGTAAGTGATGCTGTGGTTTGTTACAGATTCACAAGAAGAGTTCAAATAGATATGGTCTGCATGAGTAGAAACACAGTTCTTTTTTTCTGGACATGCTCATATTTCTTGCTGTATTGCAGACTCTGGAAAGAAGAGGATGCTTCTTGCGTTAAAACAGAGGATGTTTCATGGATGAGAACACTGGTCTGAATTTCCCTTCATAAACGGAGTTAAACCAAAGGCTCTCTGTCTTCCTACAAGCAAGAGTTCATTTCCGGAAATCCCAGTGATTTTTCGGCTCATATGAATTTACACAGTTCACGAACCCTACACGTTTTTCACTATAAAGTAAAGAGCATCTTTGTAAGAGATGCTGTGGTTTGTTACAGTTTCACAAGCAGAGTTTAACTAGATATGGTCCGTATGAGTAGGAAACCCAATTCCTTTTTTCTGGACATGCTCATATTTCTTGCTGTATTGCAGACTCTGGACAGAAGAGGATGCTTCTTGCGTTAAAACAGAGGGTGTTTCATGGATGAGAACACTGGTCTGAATTTCCATTCATAAACGGGGGTAAACCAAAAGCTCTGTGTCTTCCTACAAGCAAGAGTTCATTTCCGGAAATCCCAGTGATTTTTTGGCTCAAATGAATTTACACAGTTCACGCACCCAAAACGTTTCTCCCTATAAACTAAAGAGCATCTATGTAAGAGATGCTGTGGTTTGTTACAGTTTCACAAGCAGAGTTCAACTAGATATGGTCCATATGAGTAGGAAACTCAGTTCTTTTTTTCTGGACATGCTCATATTTCTTGCTGTATTGGAGATGCTGGAAAGAAGAGCATGCTTCTTGCGTTAAAACAGAGTATGTTTCATTGATGAGAACACTGGTCTGAATTTCCCTTCACAAACAGAGTTAAACCAAAGTCTCTGTGTCTTCCTACAAGCAAGAGGTCTTTTCTGGAAAACCCAATGATTTTCAGCTCAAATGAATTTACCCAGTTCACGAACCCCACAGGTGTTTCACTATAAACTAAAGAGCATCTATGTTAGAGATGCTGTGGTTTGTTACAGTTTCATAAGCAGAGTTCAACTAGATATTGTCAGTATGAATAGGAAACACAGTTCTTTTTTTCTGGGCATGCTCATGTTTCTTGCAATATTAGAGACTTGGAAAGAAGAGCATACTCTTTGCGTTAAAACAGAGTGTGTTTCATGGATGAGAACACTGGTCTGAATTTCCCTTCACAAACGGAGTTAAACCAAAGTCTCTAGTACTTCCTACAAGCAAGAGTTCATTTCCGGAAAACCCAGTGATTTTCCGGCTCAAATGAATTTACACAGTTCACGTACCAAACACCTTCTACAGTATAAACTAAAGAGCATCTGTGTAAGAGATGCTGTGGTTTGTTACAGTTTCCCAAGCAGAGTTTAACTAGATATGGTCCATATGAGTAGTAAACACAGATCATTTTTTCTGGACATGCTCATATATCTTGCTGTATTGCACTCTGGACAGAAGAGGAAGCTTCTTGCGTTAAAACAGAGGGTGTTTCATGGATAAGAACACTGGTCTGAATTTCCATTCACAAACGGATTTAAACCAAAGGCTCTGTGTCTTCCTACAAGCAAGAGTTCATTTCCGGTAATCCCAGTGATTTTCCGGCTCAAATGAATTTACACAGTTCACGCACCCAACACGTTTTTCACTATAAACTAAAGAGCATCTATGTAAGAGATGATGTGGTTTGTTACAGTTTCATAAGCAGAGTTTAACTAGATATGATCCGTATGAGTAAGAAATACAGTTCGTTTTTTCTGGGCATGCTCATGTTTCTTGCTGTATTGCAGACTCTGGACAGAAGAGGATGCTTCTTGCGTTAAAACAGAGGGTGTTTCATGGATGAGAACACTGGTCTGAATTTCCATTCACAAACGGGGTTAAAACAAAGTCTCTGTGTCTTCCTACAAGCAAGAGTTCATTTCTGGAATTCCTACTGATTTTTTGGCTCAAATGAATTTACACAGTTCACGAACCCAACACGTTTTTCACTATAAACTAAAGAGCATCTATGTAAGAGATGCTGTGGTTTGTTCCAGTTTCATAAGAGTTCAACTAGATATGGTCAGTATGAGTAGGAAACACAGTTCTTTTTTCTGGACATGCTCATTTTTCTTGCTGTAATAGAGACTCTGGAAATAAGAGCATGCTCTTAGCTTAAAACAGAGTGTGTTTCATGGATGAGAACACTGGTCTGAATTTCCCTTCACAAACGGAGTTAAAACAAAGTCTCTATGTCTTCCTACAAGCAAGAGTTCATTTACGGTAAACCCAGTGATTTTTGGCTCAAATGAATTTACCCAGTTCACGAACCCAACACGTTTTTCACTATAAACCAAAGAGCATCTATTTAAGAGATGTTGTGGTTTGTACAGTTTCACAAGTAGAGTTCAACTAGATATGGTCCGTATGAGTAGGAAACACAGTTCTTTTTTTCTGGGCATGCTCATGTTTCTTGCAGTATTAGAGACTCTGGAAAGAAGAGCATGCTCTTTGCATTAAAACAAAGTGTGTTTCATGGATGAGAACACTGGTCTGAATTTCCCTACACAAATGGAGTTAAAACAAAGGCTCTGTGTCTTCCTACAAGCAAGAGTTCATTTCCAGAAAACCCAGTGATTTTTGGCTCAAATGAATTTACTCAGTTCACGAACCCAACACGTTTTTCACTATAAACTAAAGAGCATCTGTGTAAGAGATGCTGTGGTTTGTTACAGTTTCACACACGGCGTTTAACTTGATATGATCCGTATGAGTAGGAAACAGAGTTTTTTTTTTTTCTGGACATGCTCATATTTCTTGCTGTATTGGAGATGCTGGAAAGAAGAGCATGCTTCTTGCGTTAAAACAGAGTATGTTTCATGGATGAGAACACTGGTCTGAATTTCCCTTCACAAACAGAGTTAAACCAAAGTCTCTGTGTCTTCCTACAAGCAAGAGGTCATTTCCGGAAAACCCAGTGATTTTTCGGCTCAAATGAATTTACTCAGTTCACGAACCCAACACGTTTTTCACTATAAACTAAAGAGCATCTGTGTAAGAGATGCTGTGGTTTGTTACAGTTTCTCAAGCAGAGTTTAACTAGATATGGTCCATATGAGTAGGAAACACAGATCTTTTTTTCTGGACATGCTCATATTTCTTGCTGTATTGCAGACTCTGGACAGAAGAGGAAGCTTCTTGCGTTAAAACAGAGGGTGTTTCATGGATAAGAAAAATGGTCTGAATTTCCTTTCACAAACGGAGTTAAAACAAAGGCTCTGTGTCTTCCTACAAGCAAGAGTTCATTTCCGGAATTCCCACTGATTTTTAGGCTCAAATGAATTTATACAGTTCACACACCCAACACATTTTTCACTATAAACTAAAGAGCATTTATGTAAGAGATGCTGTGGTTTGTTACAGTTTCACAAGCAGAGTTTAACTAGATATGGTCCGTATGAGTAAGAAACACAGTTCGTTTTTTCTGGCCATGCTAATGTTTCTTGCTGTTTTGGAGACCCTGGAAAGAAGAGCATGCTCTTTGCGTTAAAACAGAGTGTGTTTCATTGATGAGAACGCTGGTCTGAATTTCCCTTCACAAACGGAGTTAAACCAAAGGCTCTGTGTCTTCCTACAAGCAGGAGTTCATTTCAGGAAATCCCAGTGATTTTTAGGCTCAAATGAATTTACACAGTTCACGAACCCAACACGTTTTTCACTATAAACTAAAGAGCATCTATGTAAGAGATGCTGTGGTTTATTACACTTTCACAAGCAGAGTTTAACTAGATATGGTCCATATGAGTAAGAAACACAGTTCGTTTTTTCTGGCCATGCTCATGTTTCTTGCTGTATTGGAGATGCTGGAAAGAAGAGCATGCTTCTTGCGTTAAAACAGAGTATGTTTCATGGATGAGAACACTGGTCTGAATTTCACTTCACAAACGGAGTTTAAACAAAGGCTCTGTGTCTTCCTACAAGCAAGAGTTCATTTCCGGAAAACCCAGTGATTTTTCGGCTCAAATGAATTTACCCAGTTCACGAACCCCACACGTTTTTCACTATAAACTAAAGAGCATCTATGTAAGAGGTGCTGTGGTTTGTTAAAGTTTCACAAGCAGAGTTCACCTAGATGGTCCCTATGAGTAGGAAACACAGTTCTTTTTTTCTGGGCATGCTCATGTTTCTTGCAGTATTAGAGACTCTGGAAAGAAGAGCATGCTCTTTGCGTTAAAACAGAGTGTGTTTCATGGATGAGAACACTGGTCTGAATTTCCCTTCACAAACGGAGTTAAAGCAAAGGTTCTGTGTCTTCCTACAAGCAAGAGTTCATTTCCGTAAAACCCAGTGAATTTCCGGCACAAATGAATTTACACAGTTCACGAACCCAACACGTTTTTCACTATAAACTAAAGAGCATCTGTGTAAGAGATGCTGTGGTTTGTTACACTTTCACAAGCAGAGTTTAACTAGATATGGTCCGTATGTGTAAGAAACACAGTTCGTTTTTTCTGGGCATGCTCATGTTTCTTGCTGTATTGGAGATGCTGGAAAGAAGAGCATGCTTCTTGCGTTAAATCAGAGGGTGTTTCATGGATGAGAACACTGGTCTCCATTTCCCTTCACAAAAGGAGTTAAACCAAAGGCTCTGTGTCTTCCTACAAGCAAGAGTTCGTTTCCAGAAAACCCAGTGATTTTTCGTCTCAAATGAGTTTACACAGTTCACAAACCCAACACGTTTTTCACTATAAACTAAAGAGCATCTATGTAAGAGATGCTCTGGTTTGTAACAGTTTCATAAGCAGAGTTCAACTAGATATGTTCAGTATGAGTAGGAAACACAGTTTTTTTTTCTGGTCATGCTCATATTTCTTGCTGTATTGGAGATGCTGGAAAGAAGAGCATGCTTCTTGCGTTAAATCAGAGGGTGTTTCATGGATGCGAACACTGGTCTCAAATCCCTTCACAAAAGGAGTTAAACCAAAGGCTCTGTGTCTTCCTACAAGCAAGAGTTCATTTCCAGAAAACCCAGTGATTTTTGGCTCAAATGAATTTACTCAGTTCATGAACCCAACACGTTTTTCACTATAAACTAAAGAGCATCTGTGTAAGAGATGCTGTGGTTTGTTACAGTTTCACACACGGCGTTTAACTTGATATGATCCATATGAGTAGGAAACAGAGTTTTTTTTTTTTTCTGGACATGCTCATATTTCTTGCTGTATTGGAGATGCTGGAAAGAAGAGCATGCTTCTTGCGTTAAAACAGAGTATGTTTCATGGATGAGAACACTGGTCTGAATTTCCCTTCACAAACAGAGTTAAACCAAAGTCTCTGTGTCTTCCTACAAGCAAGAGGTCATTTCCGGAAAACCCAGTGATTTTACGGCTCAAATGAATTTACTCAGTTCACGAACCCAACACGTTTTTCACTATAAACTAAAGAGCATCTGTGTAAGAGATGCTGTGGTTTGTTACAGTTTCTCAAGCAGAGTTTAACTAGATATGGTCCATATGAGTAGGAAACACAGATCTTTTTTTCTGGACATGCTCATATTTCTTGCTGTATTGCAGACTCTGGACAGAAGAGGAAGCTTCTTGCGTTAAAACAGAGGGTGTTTCATGGATAAGAAAAATGGTCTGAATTTCCTTTCACAAACGGAGTTAAAACAAAGGCTCTGTGTCTTCCTACAAGCAAGAGTTCATTTCCGGAATTCCCACTGATTTTTAGGCTCAAATGAATTTACACAGTTCACACACCCAACACATTTTTCACTATAAACTAAAGAGCATTTATGTAAGAGATGCTGTGGTTTGTTACAGTTTCACAAGCAGAGTTTAACTAGATATGGTCCGTATGAGTAAGAAACACAGTTCGTTTTTTCTGGCCATGCTAATGTTTCTTGCTGTTTTGGAGTCCCTGGAAAGAAGAGCATGCTCTTTGCGTTAAAACAGAGTGTGTTTCATTGATGAGAACGCTGGTCTGAATTTCCCTTCACAAACGGAGTTAAACCAAAGGCTCTGTGTCTTCCTACAAGCAGGAGTTCATTTCAGGAAATCCCAGTGATTTTTCGGCTCAAATGAATTTACACAGTTCACGAACCCAACACGTTTTTCACTATAAACTAAAGAGCATCTATGTAAGAGATGCTGTGGTTTATTACACTTTCACAAGCAGAGTTTAACTAGATATGGTCCATATGAGTAAGAAACACAGTTCGTTTTTTCTGGCCATGCTCATGTTTCTTGCTGTATTGGAGATGCTGGAAAGAAGAGCATGCTTCTTGCGTTAAAACAGAGTATGTTTCATGGATGAGAACACTGGTCTGAATTTCACTTCACAAACGGAGTTTAAACAAAGGCTCTGTGTCTTCCTACAAGCAAGAGTTCATTTCCGGAAAACCCAGTGATTTTTCGGCTCAAATGAATTTACCCAGTTCACGAACCCCACACGTTTTTCACTATAAACTAAAGAGCATCTATGTAAGAGGTGCTGTGGTTTGTTACAGTTTCACAAGCAGAGTTCAACTAGATGGTCCCTATGAGTAGGAAACACAGTTCTTTTTTTCTGGGCATGCTCATGTTTCTTGCAGTATTAGAGACTCTGGAAAGAAGAGCATGCTCTTTGCGTTAAAACAGAGTGTGTTTCATGGATGAGAACACTGGTCTGAATTTCCCTTCACAAACGGAGTTAAAGCAAAGGTTCTGTGTCTTCCTACAAGCAAGAGTTCATTTCCGTAAAACCCAGTGAATTTCCGGCACAAATGAATTTACACAGTTCACGAACCCAACACGTTTTTCACTATAAACTAAAGAGCATCTGTGTAAGAGATGCTGTGGTTTGTTACACTTTCACAAGCAGAGTTTAACTAGATATGGTCCGTATGTGTAAGAAACACAGTTCGTTTTTTCTGGGCATGGTCATGTTTCTTGCTGTATTGGAGATGCTGGAAAGAAGAGCATGCTTCTTGCGTTAAATCAGAGGGTGTTTCATGGATGAGAACACTGGTCTCAATTTCCCTTCACAAAAGGAGTTAAACCAAAGGCTCTGTGTCTTCCTACAAGCAAGAGTTCATTTCCAGAAAACCCAGTGATTTTTCGTCTCAAATGAGTTTACACAGTTCACAAACCCAACACGTTTTTCACTATAAACTAAAGAGCATCTATGTAAGAGATGCTCTGGTTTGTAACAGTTTCATAAGCAGAGTTCAACTAGATATGTTCAGTATGAGTAGGAAACACAGTTTTTTTTTCTGGTCATGCTCATATTTCTTGCTGTATTGGAGAGGCTGGAAAGAAGAGCATGCTTCTTGCGTTAAATCAGAGGGTGTTTCATGGATGCGAACACTGGTCTCAAATCCCTTCACAAAAGGAGTTAAACCAAAGGCTCTGTGTCTTCCTACAAGCAAGAGTTCATTTCCGGAAATCCCAGTGATTTTTCTGCTCAAATGAATTTACACAGTTCACGAACCCAACACGTTTTTCACTATAAACTAAAGAGCATCTATGTAAGAGATGCTGTGGTTTGTTACAGTTTCACAAGCAGAGTTTCACTAGATATGGTCCGTATGAGTAAGAAACACAGTTCGTTTTTTCTGGGCATGCTCATGTTTCTTGCTGTATTGGAGATGCTGGAAAAAAGAGCATGCTTCTTGCGTTAAAACAGAGTATGTTTCATGGATGAGAACACTGGTCTGAATTTCACTTCACAAACGGAGTTAAAACAAAGGCTCTGTGTCTTCCTACAAGCAAGAGTTCATTTCCGGAATTCCCACTGATTTTTATGCTCAAATGAATTTACACAGTTCACGCACCCAACACGTTTTTCACTATAAACTAAAGAGCATCTATGTAAGAGATGCTGTGGTTTGTTACAGTTTCACGAACAGAGTTTAACTAGATATAGTCCGTATGAGTAAGAAACACAGTTCGTTTTTTTGGCCATGCTCATGTTTCTTACTGTTTTGGAGACGCTGGAAAGAAGAGCATGCTCTTTGCGTTAAAACAGAGTGTGTTTCATGGATGAGAACACTGGTGTGAATTTCACTTCACAAACGGAGTTAAAACAAAGGCTCTGTGTCTTCCCACAAGCAAGAGTTCATTTCCGGAAATCCCAGTGATTTTTCGGCTCAAAAGAATTTACACAGTTCACGAACCCCACACGTTTTTCACTATAAACTAAAGAGCATCTATGTAAGATGTGCTGTGGTTTGTTACAGTTTCACAAGCAGAGTTTAACTAGATATGGTCCGTATGAGTAGGAAACACAGTTCTTTTTTTCTGGACATGCTCATATTTCCTGCTGCATTGCAGACTAGGACAGAAGAGGATGCTTCTTGCGTTAAAACAGAGGGTGTTTCATGGATGAGAACACTGGTCTGTATTTCCATTCACAAACGGAGTTAAACCAAAGGCTCTGTGGCTTCCTACAAGCAAGGGTTCATTTCCGGAATTCCCACTGATTTTTAGGCTCAAATGAATTTACACAGTTCACACACCCAACACGTTTTTCACTATAAACTAAAGAGCATCTATGTAAGAGGTGCTGTGGTTTGTTACAGTTTCACAAACAGAGTTCAACTAGATGGCCCCTATGAGTAGGAAACACAGTTCTTTTTTTCTGGGCATGCTCATGTTTCTTGCAGTATTAGAGAC
The DNA here is from genome assembly GCA_949786385.1 of Onychomys leucogaster. Taxonomy (NCBI): domain Eukaryota; kingdom Metazoa; phylum Chordata; class Mammalia; order Rodentia; family Cricetidae; genus Onychomys; species Onychomys leucogaster. The sequence continues at coordinate 1,170,227 of CATKUP010000151.1, read as the reverse complement.
TCTGGAAAGAAGAGCATGCTCTTTGCGTTAAAAAAGAGTGTGTTTCATGGATGAGAACACTGGTCTGAATTTCCCTTCACAAACGGAGTTAAAGCAAAGGTTCTGTGTCTTCCTACAAGCAAGAGTTCATTTCCGTAAAACCCAGTGATTTTCCGGCTCAAATGAATTTACACAGTTCACGAACACAACACGTTTTTCACTATAAACTAAAGAGCATCTGTGTAAGAGGTGCTGTGGTTTCTTACACTTTCACAAGCAGAGTTTAACTAGATATGGTCCGTATGAGTAGGAAACACAGTTCGTTTTTTCTGGGCATGCTCATGTTTCTTGCTGTATTGGAGATGCTGGAAAGAAGAGCATGCTTCTTGCGTTAAATCAGAGGGTGTTTCATGGATGAGAACACTGGTCTCCATTTCCCTTCACAAACGGAGTTAAACCAAAGGCTCTGTGTCTTCCTACAAGCAAGAGTTCATTTCCGGTAAACCCAGTGATTTTTCGGCTCAAATGAATATACACAGTTCACAAACACAACACGTTTTTCCTATTAACTAAATTGAGGCTATGTAAGAGATGCTGTGGTTTGTTACAGTTTCACAAGCAGAGTTTAACTAGATATGGTCCGTATGAGTAGGAAACACAGTTCTTTTTTTCTGGACATGCTCATATTTCTTGCTGCATTGCAGACTAGGACAGAAGAGGATGCTTCTTGCGTTAAAACAGAGGGTGTTTCATGGATGAGAACACTGGTCTGAATTTCCATTCACAAACGGAGTTAAAACAAAGGCTCTGTGGCTTCCTACAAGCAAGAGTTCATTTCCGGAATTCCCACTGATTTTTAGGCTCAAATGAATTTGCACAGTTCACACACCCAACACGTTTTTCACTATAAACTAAAGAGCATCTATGTAAGAGATGCTGTGGTTTGTTACAGTTTCACAAGCAGAGTTTAACTAGATATAGTCCGTATGAGTAAGAAACACAGTTCGTTTTTTCTGGCCATGCTAATGTTTCTTGCTGTTTTGGAGACGCTGGAAAGAAGAGCATGCTCTTTGCGTTAAAACAGAGTGTGTTTCATTGATGAGAACGCTGGTCTGAATTTCCCTTCACAAACGGAGTTAAACCAAAGGCTCTGTGTCTTCCTACAAGCAGGAGTTCATTTCAGGAAATCCCAGTGATTTTTCGGCTCAAATGAATTTACACAGTTCACGAACCCAACACTTTTTTCACTATAAACTAAAGAGCATCTATGTAAGAGATGCTGTGGTTTATTACACTTTCACAAGCAGAGTTTAACTAGATATGGTCCATATGAGTAAGAAACACAGTTCGTTTTTTCTGGGCATGCTCATGTTTCTTGCTGTATTGCAACTCTGGACAGAAGCAGATGCTTCTTGTGTTAAAACAGACGGTGTTTAATGGATGAGAACTCTGGTCTGAATTTCCCTTCACAACGGAGTTAAACCAAAGGCTCTGTGGCTTCCTACAAGCAAGAGTTCATTTCCGGAAATCCCAGTGATTTTTCGGCTCAAATGAATTTACACAGTTCATGAACCCAACACGTTTTTCACTATAAACTAAAGAGCATCTATGTAAGAGATGCTGTTGTTTGTTACAGTTTCACAAGCAGAGTTTCACTAGATATGGTCCGTATGAGTAAGAAACACAGTTCGTTTTTTCTGGGCATGCTCATGTTTCTTGCTATATTGGAGATGCTGGAAAAAAGAGCATGCTTCTTGCGTTAAAACAGAGTATGTTTCATGGATGAGAACACTGGTCTGAATTTCCTTTCACAAACGGAGTTAAAAGAAAGGCTCTGTGTCTTCCTACAAGCAAGAGTTCATTTCCGGAATTCCCACTGATTTTTAGGCTCAAATGAATTTACACAGTTCACGCACCCAACACGTTTTTCCTTATAAACTAAAGAGCATCTATGTAAGAGATGCTGTGGTTTGTTACAGTTTCACGAGCAGAGTTTAACTAGATATGGTCCGTATGAGTAATAAACACAGTTCGTTTTTTCTGGCCATGCTCATGTTTCTTGCTGTTTTTAGACGCTGGAAAGAAGAGCATGCTCTTTGCGTTAAAACAGAGTGTGTTTCATGGATGAGAACACTGGTCTGAATTTCCCTTCACAAACGGAGTTAAAGCAAAGGTTCTGTGTCTTCCTACAAGCAAGAGTTCATTTCCGTAAAACCCAGTGATTTTCCGGCTCAAATGAATTTACACAGTTCACGAACCCAACACGTTTTTCACTATAAACTAAAGAGCATCTGTGTAAGAGATGCTGTGGTTTGTTACACTTTCACAAGCAGAGTTTAACTAGATATGGTCCGTATGTGTAAGAAACACAGTTCGTTTTTTCTGGGCATGCTCATGTTTCTTGCTGTATTGGAGATGCTGGAAAGAAGAGCATGCTTCTTGCGTTAAATCAGAGGGTGTTTCAGGGATGCGAACAATGGTCTCAATTTCTCTTCACAAAAGGAGTTAAACCAAAGGCTCTGTGTCTTCCTACAAGCAAGAGTTCATTTCCAGAAAACCCAGTGATTTTTCGTCTCAAATGAGTTTACACAGTTCACGAACCCAACACGTTTTTCACTATAAACTAAAGAGCATCTATGTAAGAGATGCTGTGGTTTGTAACAGTTTCATAAGCAGAGTTCAACTAGATATGTTCAGTATGAGTAGGAAACACAGTTCTTTTTTTCTGGTCATGCTCATGTTTCTTGCTGTATTAGAGACTCTGGAAAGAAGAGCATGCTCTTAGCGTTAAAACAGAGTGTGTTTCATGGATGAGAACACTGGTCTCAATTTCCCTTCACAAACGGAGTTAAACCAAAGTCTCTGTCTCTTCCTACAAGCAAAAGTTCATTTTCGGAAAACCCAGTGATTTTTCGGCTCAAATGAATTTACCTAGTTCACGAACCCAACACGTTTTTCACTATAAACTAAAGAGCATCTTTGTAAGAGATGCTGTGTTTTGTTACAGTTTCACAAGCAGAGTTCAACTAGATATGGTCCGTATGAGTAGGAAATACAGTTCTTTTTTTATGGACATGCTCATATTTCTTGCTGTATTGCAACTCTGGACAGAAGCGGATGCTTCTTGTGTTAAAACAGACGGTGTTTAATGGATGAGAACACTGGTCTGAATTTCCCTTCACAACGGAGTTAAACCAAAGGCTCTGTGTCTTCCTCCAAGCAAGAGTTCATTTCCGGAAATCCCAGTGATTTTTCGGCTCAAATGAATTTACACAGTTCACGAACCCAACACGTTTTTCACTATAAACTAAAGAGCATCTATGTAAGAGATGCTGTTGTTTGTTACAGTTTCACAAGCAGAGTTTCACTAGATATGGTCCGTATGAGTAAGAAACACAGTTCGTTTTTTCTGGGCATGCTCATGTTTCTTGCTGTATTGGAGATGCTGGAAAAAAGAGCATGCTTCTTGAATTTAAACAGAGTATGTTTCATGGATGAGAACACTGGTCTGAATTTCACTTCACAAACGGAGTTAAAACAAAGGCTCTGTGTCTTCCTACAAGCAAGTGTTCATTTCCGGAATTCCCACTGATTTTTAGGCTCAAATGAATTTACACAGTTCACGCACCCAACACGTTTTTCACTATAAACTAAAGAGCATCTATGTAAGAGATGTTGTGGTTTGTTACAGTTTCACGAGCAGAGTTTAACTAGATATTGTCCATATGAGTAAGAAACACAGTTCGTTTTTTCTGGGCATGCTCATGTTTCTTGCTGTTTTGGAGACGCTGGAAAGAAGAGCATGCTCTTTGCGTTAAAACAGTGTGTGTTTCATGGATGAGAACACTGGTCTGAATTTCCCTTCACAAACGGTGTTAAAGCAAAGGTTCTGTGTCTTCCTACAAGCAAGAGTTCATTTCCGTAAAACCCAGTGATTTTACGGCTCAAATGAATTTACACAGTTCACGAACCCAACACGTTTTTCACTATAAACTAAAGAGCATCTGTGTAAGAGATGCTGTGGTTTCTTACACTTTCACAAGCAGAGTTTATCTAGATATGGTCCGTATGAGTAGGAAACACAGTTCGTTTTTTCTGGGCATGCTCATGTTTCTTGCTGTATTGGAGATGCTGGAAAGAAGAGCATGCTTCTTGCGTTAAAACAGAGTATGTTTCATGGATGAGAACTCTGGTCTGAATTTCCTTTCACAAACGGAGTTAAAACAAAGGCTCTGTGTCTTCCTACAAGCAAGAGTTCATTTCCGGAACTCCCACTGATTTTTAGGCTCAAATGAATTTACACAGTTCACACACCCAACACGTTTTTCACTATAAACTAAAGAGCATCTATGTAAGAGATGCTGTGGTTTATTACACTTTCACAAGCAGAGTTTAACTAGATATGGTCCATATGAGTAAGAAACACAGTTCGTTTTTTCTGGCCATGCTCATGTTTCTTGCTGTATTGGAGATGATGGAAAGAAGAGCATGCTTCTTGCGTTAAAACAGAGTATGTTTCATGGATGAGAACACTGGTCTGAATTTCACTTCACAAACGGAGTTTAAACAAAGGCTCTGTGTCTTCCTACAAGCAAGAGTTCATTTCCGGAAAACCCAGTGATTTTTCGGCTCAAATGAATATTCCCAGTTCACGAACCCCACACGTTTTTCACTATAAATTAAAGAGCATCTATGTAAGAGATGCTGTGGTTTGTTACAGTTTCACAGGCAGAGTTCAACTAGATATGGTCCGTATGAGTAGGAAATACAGTTCTTTTTTTATGGACATGCTCATATTTTTTGCTGTATTGCAACTCTGGACAGAAGAGGATGCTTCCTGCGTTAAAACAGAGTGTGTTTCATGGATGAGAACACTGGTCTGAATTTCACTTCACAAACGGAGTTAAAACAAAGGCTCTGTGTCTTCCTGCAAGCAGGAGTTCATTTCCGGAAAACCCAGTGATTTTTCGGCTCAAATGAATTTACCCAGTTCACTAACCCCACAAGTTTTTCACTATAAACTAAAGAGCATCTATGTAAGAGGTGCTGTGGTTTGTTACAGTTTCACAAGCAGAGTTCAACTAGATGGTCCCTATGAGTAGGAAACACAGTTCTTTTTTTCTGGGCATGCTCATGTTTCTTGCAGTATTAGAGACTCTGGAAAGAAGAGCATGCTCTTTGCGTTAGAAGAGAGTGTGTTTCATGGATGAGAACACTGGTCTGAATTTCCCTTCACAAACGGAGTTAAAGCAAAGGTTCTGTGTCTTCCTCCAAGCAAGAGTTCATTTCCGTAAAACCCAGTGATTTTCTGGCTCAAATGAATTTACACAGTTCACGAACCCAACACGTTTTTCACTATAAACTAATGAGCATCTGTGTAAGAGATGCTGTGGTTTCTTACACTTTCACAAGCAGAGTTTAACTAGATATGGTCCGTATGAATAGGAAACACAGTTCGTTTTTTCTGGGCATGCTAATGTTTCTTGCTGTATTGGAGATGCTGGAAAGAAGAGCATGCTTCTTGCGTTAAATCAGAGGGTGTTTCATGGATGAGAACACTGGTCTCCATTTCCCTTCACAAACGGAGTTAAACCAAAGGCTCTGTGTCTTCCTACAAGCAAGAGTTCATTTCCGGTAAACCCAGTGATTTTTCGGCTCAAATGAATATACACAGTTCACAAACACAATACGTTTTTCACTATTAACTAAATTGAGGCTATGTAAGAGATGCTGTGGTTTGTTACAGTTTCACAAGCAGAGTTTAACTAGATATGGTCCTTATGAGTAGGAAACACAGTTCTTTTTTTCTGGACATGCTCATATTTCTTGCTGCATTGCAGACTAGGACAGAAGAGGATGCTTCTTGCGTTAAAACAGAGGGTGTTTCATGGATGAGAACACTTGTCTGAATTTCCATTCACAAACGGAGTTAAACCAAAGGCTCTGTGTCTTCCTAGAAGCAAGAGTTCATTTCCTGAAATCCCAGTGATTTTTCGGCTCAAATGAATTTACACAGTTCACGCACCCAACACGTTTCTCCCTATAAACTAAAGAGCATCTATGTAAGAGATGCTGTGGTTTGTTACAGTTTCACAAGCAGAGTTCAACTAGATATGGTCCATATGAGTAGGAAACACAGTTCTTTTTTTCTGGACATGCTCATATTTCTTGCTGTATTGGAGATGCTGGAAAGAAGAGCATGCTTCTTGCGTTAAAACAGAGTATGTTTCATGGATGAGAACACTGGTCTGAATTTCCCTTCACAAACAGAGTTAAACCAAAGTCTCTGTGTCTTCCTACAAGCAAGAGTTCATTTCCGGAAATCCCAGTGATTTTTCAGCTCAAATGAATTTAAACAGTTCACACCCCACACGTTTTTCACTATAAACTAAAGAGCATCTATGTAAGAGGTGCTGTGGTTTGTTACAGTTTCACAAGCAGAGTTTAACTAGATATGGTCCGTATGAGTAAGAAACACAGTTCGTTTTTTCTGGCCATGCTCATGTTTCTTGCTGTATTGGAGATTCTGGAAAGAAGAGCATGCTTCTTGCGTTAAAACAGAGTATGTTTCATGGATGAGAACACTGGTCTGAATTTCACTTCACAAACGGAGTTTAAACAAAGGCTCTGTGTCTTCCTACAAGCAAGAGTTCATTTCCGGAAAACCCAGTGATTTTTCGGCTCAAATGAATTTACCCAGTTCACGAACCCCACACGTTTTTCACTATAAATTAAAGAGCATCTATGTAAGATATGCTGTGGTTTGTTACAGTTTCACAGGCAGAGTTCAACTAGATATGGTCCGTATGAGTAGGAAATACAGTTCTTTTTTTATGGACATGCTCATATTTTTTGCTGTATTGCAACTCTTGACAGAAGAGGATGCTTCCTGTGTTAAAACAGAGTGTGTTTCATGGATGAGAACACTGGTCTGAATTTCACTTCACAAACGGAGTTAAAACAAAGTCTCTGTGTCTTCCTACAAGCAAGAGTTCATTTCCGGAAAACCCAGTGATTTTTCGGCTCAAATGAATTTACCCAGTTCACGAACCCCACAAGTTTTTCACTATAAATTAAAGAGCATCTATGTAAGAGGTGCTGTGGTTTGTTACAGTTTCACAAGCAGAGTTCAACTAGATGGTCCCTATGAGTAGGAAACACAGTTCTTTTTTCCGGGCATGCTCATGTTTCTTGCAGTATTAGAGACTCTGGAAAGAAGAGCATGCTCTTTGCGTTAAAAGAGAGTGTGTTTCATGGATGAGAACACTGGTCTGAATTTCCCTTCACAAACGGTGTTAAAGCAAAGGTTCTGTGTCTTCCTACAAGCAAGAGTTCATTTCCGTAAAACCCAGTGATTTTACGGCTCAAATGAATTTACATAGTTCACGAACCCAACACGTTTTTCACTATAAACTAAAGAGCATCTGTGTAAGAGATGCTGTGGTTTCTTACACTTTCACAAGCAGAGTTTAACTAGATATGGTCCGTATGAGTAGGAAACACAGTTCGTTTTTTCTGGGCATGCTCATGTTTCTTGCTGTATTGGAGATGCTGGAAAGAAGAGCATGCTTCTTGCGTTAAAACAGAGTATGTTTCATGGATGAGAACACTGGTCTGAATTTCCTTTCACAAACGGAGTTAAAACAAAGGCTCTGTGTCTTCCTACAAGCAAGAGTTCATTTCCGGAACTCCCACTGATTTTTAGGCTCAAATGAATTTACACAGTTCACACACCCAACACGTTTTTCACTATAAACTAAAGAGCATCTATGTAAGAGATGCTGTTTTTTGTTACAGTTTCACAAGCAGAGTTTAACTAGATATGGTCCGTATGAGTAAGAAACACAGTTCGTTTTTTCTGGCCATGCTAATGTTTCTTGCTGTTTTGGAGACGCTGGAAAGAAGAGCATGCTCTTTGCGTTAAAACAGAGTGTGTTTCATTGATGAGAACGCTGGTCTGAATTTCCCTTCACAAACGGAGTTAAACCAAAGGCTCTGTGTCTTCCTACAAGCAGGAGTTCATTTCAGGAAATCCCAGTGATTTTTCGGCTCAAATGAATTTACACAGTTCACGAACCCAACACGTTTTTCACTATAAACTAAAGAGCATCTATGTAAGAGATGCTGTGGTTTATTACACTTTCACAAGCAGAGTTTAACTAGATATGGTCCATATGAGTAAGAAACACAGTTCGTTTTTTCTGGCCATGCTCATGTTTCTTGCTGTATTGGAGATGATGGAAAGAAGAGCATGCTTCTTGCGTTAAAACAGAGTATGTTTCATGGATGAGAACACTGGTCTGAATTTCACTTCACAAACGGAGTTTAAACAAAGGCTCTGTGTCTTCCTACAAGCAAGAGTTCATTTCCGGAAAACCCAGTGATTTTTCGGCTCAAATGAATATTCCCAGTTCACGAACCCCACACGTTTTTCACTATAAATTAAAGAGCATCTATGTAAGAGATGCTGTGGTTTGTTACAGTTTCACAGGCAGAGTTCAACTAGATATGGTCCGTATGAGTAGGAAATACAGTTCTTTTTTTATGGACATGCTCATATTTTTTGCTGTATTGCAACTCTGGACAGAAGAGGATGCTTCCTGCGTTAAAACAGAGTGTGTTTCATGGATGAGAACACTGGTCTGAATTTCACTTCACAAACGGAGTTAAAACAAAGGCTCTGTGTCTTCCTGCAACCAAGAGTTCATTTCCGGAAAACCCAGTGATTTTTCGGCTCAAATGAATTTACCCAGTTCACTAACCCCACAAGTTTTTCACTATAAACTAAAGAGCATCTATGTAAGAGGTGCTGTGGTTTATTACAGTTTCACAAGCAGAGTTCAACTAGATGGTCCCTATGAGTAGGAAACACAGTTCGTTTTTTCTGGGCATGCTCATGTTTCTTGCTGTATTGGAGATGCTGGAAAGAAGAGCATGCTTCTTGCGTTAAATCAGAGGGTGTTTCATGGATGAGAACACTGGTCTCCATTTCCCTTCACAAACGGTGTTAAACCAAAGGCTCTGTGTCTTCCTACAAGCAAGAGTTCATTTCCGGTAAACCCAGTGATTTTTCGGCACAAATGAATATACACAGTTCACAAACACAATACGTTTTTCACTATTAACTAAATTGAGGCTATGTAAGAGATGCTGTGGTTTGTTACAGTTTCACAAGCAGAGTTTAACTAGATATGGTCCGTATGAGTAGGAAACACAGTTCTTTTTTTCTGGACATGCTCATATTTCTTGCTGCATTGCAGACTAGGACAGAAGAGGATGCTTCTTGCGTTAAAACAGAGTATGTTTCATTGATGAGAACACTGGTCTGAATTTCCCTTCACAAACAGAGTTAAACCAAAGTCTCTGTGTCTTCCTACCAGCAAGAGGTCATTTCCGGAAATCCCAGTGATTTTCGGCTCAAATGAATTTACCCAGTTCACGAACCCCACAGGTGTTTCACTATAAATGAAACAGCATCTATGTAAGAGATGCTGTGGTTTGTTACAGTTTCACAGGCAGAGTTCAACTAGATATGGTCCGTATGAGTAGGAAATACAGTTCTTTTTTTATGGACATGCTCATATTTTTTGCTGTATTGCAACTCTGGACAGAAGAGGATGCTTCCTGCGTTAAAACAGAGTGTGTTTCATGGATGAGAACACTGGTCTGAATTTCACTTCACAAACGGAGTTAAAACAAAGGCTCTGTGTCTTCCTGCAAGCAAGAGTTCATTTCCGGAAAACCCAGTGATTTTTCGGCTCAAATGAATTTACCCAGTTCACTAACCCCACAAGTTTTTCACTATAAACTAAAGAGCATCTATGTAAGAGGTGCTGTGGTTTGTTACAGTTTCACAAGCAGAGTTCAACTAGATGGTCCCTATGAGTAGGAAACACAGTTCGTTTTTTCTGGGCATGCTCATGTTTCTTGCTGTATTGGAGATGCTGGAAAGAAGAGCATGCTTCTTGCGTTAAATCAGAGGGTGTTTCATGGATGAGAACACTGGTCTCCATTTCCCTTCAGAAACGGTGTTAAACCAAAGGCTCTGTGTCTTCCTACAAGCAAGAGTTCATTTCCGGTAAACCCAGTGATTTTTCGGCACAAATGAATATACACAGTTCACAAACACAATATGTTTTTCACTATTAACTAAATTGAGGCTATGTAAGAGATGCTGTGGTTTGTTACAGTTTCACAAGCAGAGTTTAACTAGATATGGTCCGTATGAGTAGGAAACACAGTTCTTTTTTTCTGGACATGCTCATATTTCTTGCTGCATTGCAGACTAGGACAGAAGAGGATGCTTCTTGCGTTAAAACAGAGTATGTTTCATTGATGAGAACACTGGTCTGAATTTCCCTTCACAAACAGAGTTAAACCAAAATCTCTGTGTCTTCCTACATGCAAGAGGTCATTTCCGGAAAACCCAGTGATTTTCGGCTCAAATGAATTTACCCAGTTCACGAACCCCACAGGTGTTTCACTATAAACGAAACAGCATCTATGTAAGAGATGCTGTGGTTTGTTACAGTTTCACAGGCAGAGTTCAACTAGATATGGTCCGTATGAGTAGGAAATACAGTTCTTTTTTTATGGACATGCTCATATTTTTTGCTGTATTGCAACTCTGGACAGAAGAGGATGCTTCCTGCGTTAAAACAGAGTGTGTTTCATGGATGAGAACACTGGTCTGAATATCACTTCACAAACGGAGTTAAAACAAAGGCTCTGTGTCTTCCTGCAAGCAAGAGTTCATTTCCGGAAAACCCAGTGATTTTTCGGCTCAAATGAATTTACCCAGTTCACTAACCCCACAAGTTTTTCACTATAAACTAAAGAGCATCTATGTAAGAGGTGCTGTGGTTTGTTACAGTTTCACAAGCAGAGTTCAACTAGATGGTCCCTATGAGTAGGAAACACAGTTCGTTTTTTCTGGGCATGCTCATGTTTCTTGCTGTATTGGAGATGCTGGAAAGAAGAGCATGCTTCTTGCGTTAAATCAGATGGTGTTTCATGGATGAGAACACTGGTCTCCATTTCCCTTCACAAACGGTGTTAAACCAAAGGCTCTGTGTCTTCCTACAAGCAAGAGTTCATTTCCGGTAAACCCAGTGATTTTTCGGCACAAATGAATATACACAGTTCACAAACACAATACGTTTTTCACTATTAACTAAATTGAGGCTATGTAAGAGATGCTGTGGTTTGTTACAGTTTCACAAGCAGAGTTTAACTAGATATGGTCCGTATGAGTAGGAAACACAGTTCTTTTTTTCTGGACATGCTCATATTTCTTGCTGCATTGCAGACAAGGACAGAAGAGGATGCTTCTTGCGTTAAAACAGAGTATGTTTCATTGATGAGAACACTGGTCTGAATTTCCCTTCACAAACAGAGTTAAACCAAAGTCTCTGTGTCTTCCTACAAGCAAGAGGTCATTTCCGGAAAACCCAGTGATTTTCGGCTCAAATGAATTTACCCAGTTCACGAACCCCACAGGTGTTTCACTATAAACGAAACAGCATCTATGTAAGAGATGCTGTGGTTTGTTACAGTTTCAAAAGCAGAGTTCAACTAGATATTGTCAGTATGAGTAGGAAACACAGTTCTTTTTTTCTGGGCATGCTCATGTTTCTTGCTGTATTGCAGACTCTGGAAAGAAGAGCATGCTCTTAGCGTTAAAACAGAGTGTGTTTCATGGATGAGAACACTGGTGTGAATTTCACTTCACAAACGGAGCTAAACCAAAGGCTCTGTGTCTTCCTACAAGCAACAGTTCATTTCCGGAAAACCCAGTTATTTTCCGGCTCAAATGAATTTACACAGTTCACGTACCAAACACCTTTTAGCACTATAAACTAAAGAGCATCTGTGTAAGAGAAGCTGTGGTTTGTTACAGTTTCACGAGCAGAGTTTAACTAGATATGGTCCGTATGAGTAGGAAACCCAATTCCTTTTTTCTGGACATGCTCATATTTCTTGCTGTATTGCAGACTCTGGACAGAAGAGGATGCTTCTTGCGTTAAAACAGAGGGTGTTTCATGGATGAGAACACTGGTCTGAATTTCCATTCATAAACGGAGTTAAACCAAAGGCTCTGTGTCTTCCTAGAAGCAAGAGTACATTTCCGGAAATCCCAGTGATTTTTCGGCTCAAATGAATTTACACAGTTCACGCACCCAACACGTTTTTCATTATAAACTAAAGAGCATCTATGTAAGAGATGCTGTGGTTTGTTATAGTTTCACAAGAAGAGTTCAACTAGATATGGTCCATATGAGTAGGAAACACAGTTCTTTTTTTCTGGACATGCTCATATTTCTTGCTGTATTGGAGATGCTGGAAAGAAGAGCATGCTTCTTGCGTTAAAACAGAGTATGTTTCATTGATGATAACACTGGTCTGAATTTCCCTTCACAAACGGAGTTAAACCAAAGTCTCTGTGTCTTCCTACAAGCAAGAGGTCATTTCCGGAAAACCCAGTGATTTTTCGCCTCAAATGAATTTACCCAGTTCACGAACCCCACAGGTGTTTCACTATAAATGAAACAGCATCTATGTAAGAGATGCTGTGGTTTGTTACAGTTTCATAAGCAGAGTTCAACTAGATATTGTCAGTATGAGTAGGAAACACAGTTCTTTTTTTCTGGGCATGCTCATGTTTCTTGCAGTATTAGAGACTTGGAAAGAAGAGCATACTCTTTGCGTTAAAACAGAGTGTGTTTCATGGATGAGAACACTGGTCTGAATTTCCCTTCACAAACGGAGTTAAACCAAAGGCTCTGTGTCTTCCTACAAGCAAGAGTTCATTTCCGGAAATCGCAGTGATTTTTCGGCTCAAATGAATTTACACAGTTCACGAATCCAACACGTTTTTCATTATAAACTAAAGAGCATCTATGTAAGTGATGCTGTGGTTTGTTACACTTTCACAAGCAGAGTTTAACTAGATATGGTCCATATGAGTAAGAAACACAGTTCGTTTTTTCTGGCCATGCTCATGTTTCTTGCTGTATTGGAGATGCTGGAAAGAAGAGCATGCTTCTTGCGTTAAAACAGAGTATGTTTCATGGATGAGAACACTGGTCTGAATTTCACTTCACAAACGGAGTTTAAACAAAGGCTCTGTGTCTTCCTACAAGCAAGAGTTCATTTCCGGAAAACCCAGTGATTTTTCGGCTCAAATGAATTTACCCAGTTCACGAACCCCACGCGTTTTTCACTATAAATTAAAGAGCACCTATGTAAGAGATGCTGTGGTTTGTTACAGTTTCACAGGCAGAGTTCAACTAGACATGGTCCGTATGAGTAGGAAATACAGTTCTTTTTTTATGGACATGCTCATATTTTTTGCTGTATTGCAACTCTGGACAGAAGAGGATGCTTCCTGCGTTAAAACAGAGTGTGTTTCATGGATGAGAACACTGGTCTGAATTTCACTTCACAAACGGAGTTAAAACAAAGGCTCTGTGTCTTCCTACAAGCAAGAGTTCATTTCCGGAAAACCCAGTGATTTTTCGGCTCAAATGAATTTACCCAGTTCACGAACCCCACAAGTTTTTCACTATAAACTAAAGAGCATCTATGTAAGAGGTGCTGTGGTTTGTTACAGTTACACAAGCAGAGTTCAACTAGATGGTCCCTATGAGTAGGAAACACAGTTCTTTTTTTCTGGGCATGCTCATGTTTCTTGCAGTATTAGAGACTCTGGAAAGAAGAGCATGCTCTTTGCGTTAAAAGAGAGTGTGTTTCATGGATGAGAACACTGGTCTGAATTTCCCTTCACAAACGGAGTTAAAGCAAAGGTTCTGTGTCTTCCTACAAGCAAGAGTTCATTTCCGTAAAACCCAGTGAATTTCCGGCTCAAATGAATTTACACAGTTCACGAACCCAACACGTTTTTCACTATAAACTAAAGAGCATCTGTGTAAGAGATGCTGTGGTTTCTTACACTTTCACAAGCAGAGTTTAACTAGATATGGTCCGTATGAATAGGAAACACAGTTCGTTTTTTCTGGGCATGCTCATGTTTCTTGCTGTATTAGAGATGCTGGAAAGAAGAGCATGCTTCTTGCGTTAAATCAGATGGTGTTTCATGGATGAGAACACTGGTCTCCATTTCCCTTCACAAACGGAGTTAAACCAAAGGCTCTGTGTCTTCCTACAAGCAAGAGTTCATTTCCGCTAAACCCAGTGATTTTTCGGCTCAAATGAATATACACAGTTCACAAACACAATACGTTTTTCACTATTAACTAAATTGAGGCTATGTAAGAGATGCTGTGGTTTGTTACAGTTTCACAAGCAGAGTTTAACTAGATATGGTCCGTATGAGTAGGAAACACAGTTCTTTTTTTCTGGACATGATCATATTTCTTGCTGCATTGCAGACTAGGACAGAAGAGGATGCTTCTTGCGTTAAAACAGAGGGTGTTTCATGGATGAGAACACTGGTCTGAATTTCCATTCACAAACGGAGTTAAACCAAAGGCTCTGTGTCTTCCTAGAAGCAAGAGTTCATTTCCTGAAATCCCAGTGATTTTTCGGCTCAAATGAATTTACACAGTTCACGCACCCAACACGTTTCTCCCTATAAACTAAAGAGCATCTATGTAAGAGATGCTGTGGTTTGTTATAGTTTCACAAGAAGAGTTCAACTAGATATGGTCCATATGAGTAGGAAACACAGTTCTTTTTTTCTGGACATGCTCATATTTCTTGCTGTATTGGAGATGCTGGAAAGAAGAGCATGCTTCTTGCGTTAAAACAGAGTATGTTTCATTGATGATAACACTGGTCTGAATTTCCCTTCACAAACGGAGTTAAACCAAAGTCTCTGTGTCTTCCTACAAGCAAGAGGTCATTTCCGGAAAACCCAGTGATTTTTCGCCTCAAATGAATTTACCCAGTTCACGAACCCCACAGGTGTTTCACTATAAATGAAACAGCATCTATGTAAGAGATGCTGTGGTTTGTTACAGTTTCATAAGCAGAGTTCAACTAGATATTGTCAGTATGAGTAGGAAACACAGTTCTTTTTTTCTGGGCATGCTCATGTTTCTTGCAGTATTAGAGACTTGGAAAGAAGAGCATACTCTTTGCGTTAAAACAGAGTGTGTTTCATGGATGAGAACACTGGTCTGAATTTCCCTTCACAAACGGAGTTAAACCAAAGGCTCTGTGTCTTCCTACAAGCAAGAGTTCATTTCCGGAAATCGCAGTGATTTTTCGGCTCAAATGAATTTACACAGTTCACGAATCCAACACGTTTTTCATTATAAACTAAAGAGCATCTATGTAAGTGATGCTGTGGTTTGTTACAGTTTCACAAGCAGAGTTTAACTAGATATGGTCCGTATGAGTAGGAAACACAGTTCTTTTTTTCTGGACATGCTCATATTTCTTGCTGCATTGCAGACTAGGACAGAAGAGGATGCTTCTTGCGTTAAAACAGAGGGTGTTTCATGGATGAGAACACTGGTCTGAATTTCCATTCACAAACGGAGTTAAACCAAAGGCTCTGTGGCTTCCTACAAGGAAGAGTTCATTTCCGGAAATCCCAGTGATTTTTCGGCTCAAATGAATTTACACAGTTCACGCACCCAACACGTTTTTCACTATAAACTAAAGAGCATCTATGTAAGAGATGCTGTTGTTTGTTACAGTTTCACAAGCAGAGTTTCACTAGATATGGTCCGTATGAGTAAGAAACACAGTTCGTTTTTTCTGGCCATGCTAATGTTTCTTGCTGTTTTGGAGACGCTGGAAAGAAGAGCATGCTCTTTGCGTTAAAACAGAGTGTGTTTCATTGATGAGAATGCTGGTCTGAATTTCCCTTCACAAACGGAGTTAAACCAAAGGCTCTGTGTCTTCCTACAAGCAGGAGATCATTTCAGGAAATCCCAGTGATTTTTTGGCTCAAATGAATTTACACAGTTCACGAACCCAACACGTTTTTCACTATAAACTAAAGAGCATCTATGTAAGAGATGCTGTGGTTTATTACACTTTCACAAGCAGAGTTTAACTAGATATGGTCCATATGAGTAAGAAACACAGTTCGTTTTTTCTGGCCATGCTCATGTTTCTTGCAGTATTGGAGATGCTGGAAAGAAGAGCATGCTTCTTGCGTTAAAACAGAGTATGTTTCATGGATGAGAACACTGGTCTGAATTTCACTTCACAAACGGAGTTTAAACAAAGGCTCTGTGTCTTCCTACAAGCAAGAGTTCATTTCCGGAAAACCCAGTGATTTTTCGGCTCAAATGAATTTACCCAGTTCACGAACCCCACGCGTTTTTCACTATAAATTAAAGAGCACCTATGTAAGAGATGCTGTGGTTTGTTACAGTTTCACAGGCAGAGTTCAACTAGACATGGTCCGTATGAGTAGGAAATACAGTTCTTTTTTTATGGACATGCTCATATTTTTTGCTGTATTGCAACTCTGGACAGAAGAGGATGCTTCCTGCGTTAAAACAGAGTGTGTTTCATGGATGAGAACACTGGTCTGAATTTCACTTCACAAACGGAGTTAAAACAAAGGCTCTGTGTCTTCCTACAAGCAAGAGTTCATTTCCGGAAAACCCAGTGATTTTTCGGCTCAAATGAATTTACCCAGTTCACGAACCCCACAAGTTTTTCACTATAAACTAAAGAGCATCTATGTAAGAGGTGCTGTGGTTTGTTACAGTTACACAAGCAGAGTTCAACTAGATGGTCCCTATGAGTAGGAAACACAGTTCTTTTTTTCTGGGCATGCTCATGTTTCTTGCAGTATTAGAGACTCTGGAAAGAAGAGCATGCTCTTTGCGTTAAAAGAGAGTGTGTTTCATGGATGAGAACACTGGTCTGAATTTCCCTTCACAAACGGAGTTAAAGCAAAGGTTCTGTGTCTTCCTACAAGCAAGAGTTCATTTCCGTAAAACCCAGTGAATTTCCGGCTCAAATGAATTTACACAGTTCACGAACCCAACACGTTTTTCACTATAAACTAAAGAGCATCTGTGTAAGAGATGCTGTGGTTTCTTACACTTTCACAAGCAGAGTTTAACTAGATATGGTCCGTATGAATAGGAAACACAGTTCGTTTTTTCTGGGCATGCTCATGTTTCTTGCTGTATTAGAGATGCTGGAAAGAAGAGCATGCTTCTTGCGTTAAATCAGATGGTGTTTCATGGATGAGAACACTGGTCTCCATTTCCCTTCACAAACGGAGTTAAACAAAAGGCTCTGTGTCTTCCTACAAGCAAGAGTTCATTTCCGCTAAACCCAGTGATTTTTCGGCTCAAATGAATATACACAGTTCACAAACACAATACGTTTTTCACTATTAACTAAATTGAGGCTATGTAAGAGATGCTGTGGTTTGTTACAGTTTCACAAGCAGAGTTTAACTAGATATGGTCCGTATGAGTAGGAAACACAGTTCTTTTTTTCTGGACATGATCATATTTCTTGCTGCATTGCAGACTAGGACAGAAGAGGATGCTTCTTGCGTTAAAACAGAGGGTGTTTCATGGATGAGAACACTGGTCTGAATTTCCATTCACAAACGGAGTTAAACCAAAGGCTCTGTGTCTTCCTAGAAGCAAGAGTTCATTTCCTGAAATCCCAGTGATTTTTCGGCTCAAATGAATTTACACAGTTCACGCACCCAACACGTTTCTCCCTATAAACTAAAGAGCATCTATGTAAGAGATGCTGTGGTTTGTTACAGTTTCACAAGCAGAGTTCAACTAGATATGGTCCATATGAGTAGGAAACACAGTTCTTTTTTTCTGGACATGCTCATATTTCTTGCTGTATTGGAGATGCTGGAAAGAAGAGCATGCTTCTTGCGTTAAAACAGAGTATGTTTCATTGATGAGAACACTGGTCTGAATTTCCCTTCACAAACAGAGTTAAACCAAAGTCTCTGTGTCTTCCTACAAGCAAGAGGTCATTTCCGGAAAACCCAGTGATTTTCGGCTCAAATGAATATACCCAGTTCACGAACCCCACAGGTGTTTCACTATAAACGAAACAGCATCTATGTAAGAGATGCTGTGGTTTGTTACAGTTTCAAAAGCAGAGTTCAACTAGATATTGTCAGTATGAGTAGGAAACACAGTTCTTTTTTTCTGGGCATGCTCATGTTTCTTGCAGTATTAGAGACTTGGAAAGAAGAGCATACTCTTTGCGTTAAAACAGAGTGTGTTTCATGGATGAGTACACTGGTCTGAATTTCCCTTCACAAACGGAGTTAAACCAAAGTCTCTAGTAATTCCTACAAGCAAGAGTTCATTTCCGGAAAACCCAGTGATTTTCCGGCTCAAATGAATTTACACAGTTCACGTACCAAACACCTTCTACGGTATAAACTAAAGAGCATCTGTGTAAGAGATGCTGTGGTTTGTTACAGATTCACAAGAAGAGTTCAAATAGATATGGTCCGCATGAGTAGAAACACAGTTCTTTTTTTCTGGACATGCTCATATTTCTTGCTGTATTGCAGACTCTGGAAAGAAGAGGATGCTTCTTGCGTTAAAACAGAGGATGTTTCATGGATGAGAACACTGGTCTGAATTTCCCTTCATAAACGGAGTTAATCCAAAGGCTCTCTCTTCCTACAAGCAAGAGTTCATTTCCGGAAATCCCAGTGATTTTTCGGCTCATATGAATTTACACAGTTCACGAACCCTACACGTTTTTCACTATAAAGTAAAGAGCATCTTTGTAAGAGATGCTGTGGTTTGTTACAGTTTCACAAGCAGAGTTAAACTAGATATGGTCCTTATGAGTTGGAAATACAGTTCTTTTTTTATGGACATGCTCATGTTTCTTGCAGTATTAGAGACTCTGGAAAGAAGAGCATGCTCTTTGCGTTAAAACAAAGTGTGTTTCATGGATGAGAACACTGGTCTGAATTTCCCTTCACAAATGGAGTTAAACCAAAGGCTCTGTGTCTTCCTACAAGCAAGAGTTCATTTCCAGTAAACCCAGTGATTTTTCGGCTCAAATGAATTTACCCAGGTCACGAACCCAACATGATTTTCACTATAAACCAAAGAGCATCTATGTAAGAGATGTTGTGATTTGTTACAGTTTCACAAGTAGAGTTCAACTAGATATGGTCCGTATGAGTAGGAAACACAGTTCTTTTTTTCTGGGCATGCTCATGTTTCTTGCAGTATTAGAGACTCTGGAAAGAAGAGCATGCTCTTTACGTTAAAACAGAGTGTGTTTCATGCATGAGAACACTGGTGTGAATTTCACTTCACAAACGGAGTTAAACCAAAGGCTCTGTGTCTTCCTACAAGCAACAGTTCATTTCCGGAAAACCCAGTTATTTTCCGGCACAAATGAATTTACACAGTTCACGTACCAAACACCTTTTAGCACTATAAACTAAAGAGCATCTGTGTAAGAGATGCTGTGGTTTGTTACAGTTTCACGAGCAGAGTTTAACTAGATATGGTCCGTACGAGTAGGAAACCCAATTCCTTTTTTCTGGACATGCTCATATTTCTTGCTGTATTGCAGACTCTGGACAGAAGAGGATGCTTCTTGCGTTAAAACAGATGGTGTTTCATGGATGAGAACTCTGGTCTGAATTTCCATTCATAAACGGAGTTAGATCAAAAGCTCTGTGTCTTCCTACAAGCAAGAGTTCATTTCCGGAAATCCCAGTGATTTTTTGGCTCAAATGAATTTACCCAGTTCACGAACCCCACACGTTTTTCACTATAAACCAAAGAGCATCTATGTAAGAGATGTTGTGGTTTGTACAGTTTCACAAGTAGAGTTCAACTAGATATGGTCCGTATGAGTAGGAAACACAGTTCTTTTTTTCTGGGCATGCTCATGTTTCTTGCAGTATTAGAGACTTGGAAAGAAGAGCATACTCTTTGCGTTAAAAGAGAGTGTGTTTCATGGATGAGAACACTGGTCTGAATTTCCCTTCACAAACGGAGTTAAACCAAAGGCTCTGTGTCTTCCTACAAGCAAGAATTCATTTCCGGAAATCGCAGTGATTTTTCGGCTCAAATGAATTTACACAGTTCACGAATCCAACACGTTTTTCATTATAAACTAAAGAGCATCTATGTAAGTGATGCTGTGGTTTGTTACAGTTTCATAAGCAGAGTTCAACTAGATATGGTCTGTATGAGTAGAAAACACAGTTCTTTTTTTCTGGACATGCTCATATTTCTTGCTGTATTGCAGACTCTGGAAAGAAGAGGATGCTTCTTTCATAAAACAGAGGGTGTTTCATGGATGAGAACACTGGTCTGAATTTCCCTTCACAAACGGAGTTTAACCAAAGCCTCTGTGTCTTCCTACAAGCAAGAGTTCTTTTCCGGTAAAACCAGGGATTTTTCAGTACAAATGAATTTACACAGTTCACGAACCCAACCAGTTTTTCACTATTAACTAAAGAGCATCTATGTAAGAGATGCTGTGGTTTGTTACAGTTTGTTGAGCAGAGTTCAACTAGATATGGTCAGTATGAGTAGGAAACACAGTTCTTTTTTTCTGGGTATGCTCATGTTTCTTGCTGTATTAGAGACTCAGGAAAGAAGAGCATGCTTCTTGCGTTAAAACAGAGTGTGTTTCGTGAATGAGAACACTGGTCTGAATTTCCCTTCACAAATGGAGTTAAACCAAGGGCTCTGTGTCTTCCTACAAGCAAGAGTTCATTTCCGGAAAACCCAGTGATTTTCCGGTCAAATGAATTAACACAGTTCACGAACCCAACTCGTCATTCAGTATAAAATAAAGAGCATCTATGTAAGAGATGCTGTGGTTTGTTACACTTTCACAAGCAGAGTTCAACTAGATATGGTCCATATGAGTAGGAAACACAGCTCATTTTTTCTGGACATGCTCATATTTGCTGTATTGCAACTCAGGACAGAAGAGGATGCTTCTTGAGTTAAATCTGAGGGTGTTTCATGGATGAGAACACTGGTCTGAATTTCCCTTCACAAAAGGAGTTAAACCAAAGGCTCTGTGTCTTCCTACAAAGAAGAGTTCATTTCCGGAAATCCCAGTGATTTTTCGGCTCAAATGAATTTACACAGTTCACGCACCCAACTCGTTTTTAACTATAAACTAAAGAGCATCTATGTAAGAGATGCTGAGGTTTGTTACAGTTTCATAAGCAGAGTTTAACCAGATATGATCTGTATGAGTAGGAAACACAGTTATTTTTTTCTGGACATGCTCATATTTCATGCTGTATTGGACATGCTGGAAAGAATAGCATGCTTCTTGCGCTAAAACAGAGGATGTTTCATTGATGAGAACACTGGTCTGAATTTCCCTTCACAAACGGAGTTAAAACAAAGGCTCTGTGTCTTCCTACAAGCAAGAGTTCATTTCCGAAAATCCCAGTTATTTTTCCGCTCAAATGAATTTACCCAGTTCACGAACCCAACTCGTTTTTCACTATAAACTAAAGAGCATCTATGTAAGAGATGCTGACGTTTGTTACAGTTTCACAAACAGAGTACAACTAGATATGGTCCGTATGAGTAGGAAAGACAGTTCTTTTTTTTTTGGACATGCTCATATTTCTTGCTGTATTGCAGACTCTGGACAGAAGAGGATGCTTCTTGCGGTAAAACAGAGGGTGTTTCATGGATGAGAACACTCGTCTGATTTCCCTTCACAAACGGAGTTAAAACAAAGTCTCTGTGTCTTCCTACAAGCAAGATTTCATTTCCAGTAAACCCAGTGATTTTTCGGCTCACATGAATTTACCCAGGTCACGAACCCAACACGATTTTCACTATAAACCAAAGAGCATCTATGTGAGAGATGTTGTGGTTTGTTACAGTTTCACAAGTAGAGTTCAACTAGATATGGTCCGTATGAGTAGGAAACACAGTTCTTTTTTTCTGGGCATGCTCATGTTTCTTGCAGTATTAGAGACTCTGGAAAGAAGAGCATGCTCTTTACGTTAAAACAGAGTGTGTTTCATGGATGAGAACACTGGTGTGAATTTCACTTCACAAACGGAGTTAAACCAAAGGCTCTGTGTCTTCCTACAAGCAACAGTTCATTTCCGGAAAACCCAGTTATTTTCCGGCTCAAATGAATTTACACAGTTCACGTACCAAACACCTTTTAGCACTATAAACTAAAGAGCATCTGTGTAAGAGAAGCTGTGGTTTGTTACAGTTTCATGAGCAGAGTTTAACTAGATATGGTCCATATGAGTAGGAAACCCAATTACTTTTTTCTGGACATGCTCATATTTCTTGCTGTATTGCATACTCTGGACAGAAGATGATGCTTCTTGCGTTAAAACAGAGGGTGTTTCATGGATGAGAACACTGGTCTGAATTTCCATTCATAAACGGAGTTAAACCAAAGGCTCTGTGTCTTCCTAGAAGCAAGAGTTCATTTCCGGAAATCCCAGTGATTTTTCGGCTCAAATGAATTTACACAGTTCACGCACCCAACACGTTTCTCCCTATAAACTAAAGAGCATCTATGTAAGAGATGCTGTGGTTTGTTACAGTTTCACAAGAAGAGTTCAACTAGATATGGTCCATATGAGTAGGAAACACAGTTCTTTTTTTCTGGACATGCTCATATTTCTTGCTGTATTGGAGATGCTGGAAAGAAGAGCATGCTTCTTGCGTTAAAACAGAGTATGTTTCATTGATGAAAACACTGGTCTGAATTTCCCTTCACAAACGGAGTTAAACCAAAGTCTCTGTGTCTTCCTACAAGCAAGAGGTCATTTCCGGAAAACCCAGTGATTTTTCGCCTCAAATGAATTTACCCAGTTCACGAACCCCACAGGTGTTTCACTATAAATGAAACAGCATCTATGTAAGAGATGCTGTGGTTTGTTACAGTTTCATAAGCAGAGTTCAACTAGGTATTGTCAGTATGAGTAGGAAACACAGTTCTTTTTTTCTGGGCATGCTCATGTTTCTTGCAGTATTAGAGACTTGGAAAGAAGAGCATACTCTTTGCGTTAAAAGAGAGTGTGTTTCATGGATGAGAACACTGGTCTGAATTTCCCTTCACAAACGGAGTTAAACCAAAGGCTCTGTGTCTTCCTACAAGCAAGAATTCATTTCCGGAAATCGCAGTGATTTTTCGGCTCAAATGAATTTACACAGTTCACGAATCCAACACGTTTTTCATTATAAACTAAAGAGCATCTATGTAAGTGATGCTGTGGTTTGTTACAGTTTCATAAGCAGAGTTCAACTAGATATGGTCTGTATGAGTAGAAAACACAGTTCTTTTTTTCTGGACATGCTCATATTTCTTGCTGTATTGCAGACTCTGGAAAGAAGAGGATGCTTCTTGCATAAAACAGAGGGTGTTTCATGGATGAGAACACTGGTCTGAATTTCCCTTCACAAACGGAGTTTAACCAAAGCCTCTGTGTCTTCCTACAAGCAAGAGTTCTTTTCCGGTAAAACCAGGGATTTTTCAGTACAAATGAATTTACACAGTTCACGAACCCAACCAGTTTTTCACTATTAACTAAAGAGCATCTATGTAAGAGATGCTGTGGTTTGTTACAGTTTGTTGAGCAGAGTTCAACTAGATATGGTCAGTATGAGTAGGAAACACAGTTCTTTTTTTCTGGGTATGCTCATGTTTCTTGCTGTATTAGAGACTCAGGAAAGAAGAGCATGCTTCTTGCGTTAAAACAGAGTGTGTTTCGTGAATGAGAACACTGGTCTGAATTTCCCTTCACAAATGGAGTTAAACCAAGGGCTCTGTGTCTTCCTACAAGCTAGAGTTCATTTCCGGAAAACCCAGTGATTTTCCGGTCAAATGAATTAACACAGTTCACGAACCCAACTCGTCATTCAGTATAAAATAAAGAGCATCTATGTAAGAGATGCTGTGGTTTGTTACACTTTCACAAGCAGAGTTCAACTAGATATGGTCCATATGAGTAGGAAACACAGCTCATTTTTTCTGGACATGCTCATATTTGCTGTATTGCAACTCAGGACAGAAGAGGATGCTTCTTGAGTTAAATCTGAGGGTGTTTCATGGATGAGAACATTGGTCTGAATTTCCCTTCACAAAAGGAGTTAAACCAAAGGCTCTGTGTCTTCCTACAAAGAAGAGTTCATTTCCAGAAATCCCAGTGATTTTTCGGCTCAAATGAATTTACACAGTTCACGCACCCAACTCGTTTTTAACTATAAACTAAAGAGCATCTATGTAAGAGATGCTGAGGTTTGTTACAGTTTCATAAGCAGAGTTTAACCAGATATGATCTGTATGAGTAGGAAACACAGTTATTTTTTTCTGGACATGCTCATATTTCATGCTGTATTGGACATGCTGGAAAGAATAGCATGCTTCTTGCGCTAAAACAGAGGATGTTTCATTGATGAGAACACTGGTCTGAATTTCCCTTCACAAACGGAGTTAAAACAAAGGCTCTGTGTCTTCCTACAAGCAAGAGTTCATTTCCGAAAATCCCAGTTATTTTTCCGCTCAAATGAATTTACCCAGTTCATGAACCCAACTCGTTTTTCACTATAAACTAAAGAGCATCTATGTAAGAGATGCTGACGTTTGTTACAGTTTCACAAACAGAGTACAACTAGATATGTTCCGTATGAGTAGGAAACACAGTTCTTTTTTTCTGGACATGCTCGTATTTCTTGCTGTATTGCAGATTCTGGACAGAAGAGCATGCTTCTTGCGTTAAAACACAGGGAGTTTCATGGATGAGAATACTGGTCTGAATTTCCATTCACAAACGGAGTTAAAGCAAAGGCTCTGTGTCTTCCTACAAGCAAGAGGTCATTTCCGGAAAACCCAGTGATTTTTCGCCTCAAATGAATTTACCCAGTTCACGAACCCCACAGGTGTTTCACTATAAATGAAACAGCATCTATGTAAGAGATGCTGTGGTTTGTTACAGTTTCATAAGCAGAGTTCAACTAGATATTGTCAGTATGAGTAGGAAACACAGTTCTTTTTTTCTGGGCATGCTCATGTTTCTTGCAGTATTAGAGACTTGGAAAGAAGAGCATACTCTTTGCGTTAAAACAGAGTGTGTTTCATGGATGAGAACACTGGTCTGAATTTCCCTTCACAAACGGAGTTAAACCAAAGGCTCTGTGTCTTCCTACAAGCAAGAGTTCATTTCCGGAAATCGCAGTGATTTTTCGGCTCAAATGAATTTACACAGTTCACGAATCCAACACGTTTTTCATTATAAACTAAAGAGCATCTATGTAAGTGATGCTGTGGTTTGTTACAGTTTCATAAGCAGAGTTCAACTAGATATGGTCTGTATGAGTAGAAAACACAGTTCTTTTTTTCTGGACATGCTCATATTTCTTGCTGTATTGCAGACTCTGGAAAGAAGAGGATGCTTCTTGCATAAAACAAGGGTGTTTCATGGATGAGAACACTGGTCTGAATTTCCCTTCACAAACGGAGTTTAACCAAAGCCTCTGTGTCTTCCTACAAGCAAGAGTTCTTTTCCGGTAAAACCTGGGATTTTTCGGTACAAATGAATTTACACAGTTCACGAACCCAACCAGTTTTTCACTATTAACTAAAGAGCATCTATGTAAGAGATGCTGTGGTTTGTTACAGTTTGTTGAGCAGAGTTCAACTAGATATGGTCAGTATGAGTAGGAAACACAGTTCTTTTTTTCTGGGTATGCTCATGTTTCTTGCTGTATTAGAGACTCAGGAAAGAAGAGCATGCTTCTTGCGTTAAAACAGAGTGTGTTTCGTGAATGAGAACACTGGTCTGAATTTCCCTTCACAAATGGAGTTAAACCAAAGGCTCTGTGTCTTCCTACAAGCAAGAGTTCATTTCCGGAAAACCCAGTGATTTTCCGGTCAAATGAATTAACACAGTTCACGAACCCAACTCGTCATTCAGTATAAACTAAAGAGCATCTATGTAAGAGATGCTGTGGTTTGTTACACTTTCACAAGCAGAGTTCAACTAGATATGGTCCATATGAGTAGGAAACACAGCTCATTTTTTCTGGACATGCTCATATTTTGCTGTATTGCAACTCAGGACAGAAGAGGATGCTTCTTGAGTTAAATCTGAGGGTGTTTCATGGATGAGAACACTGGTCTGAATTTCCCTTCACAAAAGGAGTTAAACCAAAGGCTCTGTGTCTTCCTACAAAGAAGAGTTCATTTCCGGAAATCCCAGTGAATCAAATGAATTTACACAGTTCACGCACCCAACTCGTTTTTCACTATAAACTAAAGAGCATCTATGTAAGAGATGCTGAGGTTTGTTACAGTTTCATAAGCAGAGTATAACTAGATATGATCCGTATGAGTAAGTAACACAGTTCGTTTTTTCTGGGCATGCTCATGTTTCTTGCTGTCTTGGAGACGCTGGAAAGAAGAGCATGCTTCTTGCGTTAAAACACAGTATGTTTCATGGATGAGAACACTGGTCTGAGTTTCCCTTCACAAACGGTGTTAAACTGAAGTCTCTGTGTCTTCCTATAAGCAAGAGTTCACTTCCGGAAAACCCAGTGATTTTTCGGCTCAAATGAATTTACTCAGTTCACGAACCCAACACGTTTTTCAGTATAAACTAAAGAGCATCTGTGTAGGAGATGCTGTGGTTTGTTACAGTTTCACAAACAGAGTTTAACTAGATATGACCCGTATGAGTAGGTAACAGAGTTTTTTTTTTTTTTCTGGACATGATCATATTTCTTGCTGTATTGCAGACTCTGGAAAGAAGAGCATGCTCTTAGCGTTAAAACAGAGTGTGTTTCATGGATGAGAACACTGGTGTGAATTTCACTTCACAAACGGAGTTAAACCAAAGGCTCTGTGTCTTCCTACAAGCAACAGTTCATTTCCGGAAAACCCAGTTATTTTCCGGCTCAAATGAATTTACACAGTTCACGTACCAAACACCTTTTAGCACTATAAACTAAAGAGCATCTGTGTAAGAGAAGCTGTGGTTTGTTACAGTTTCACGAGCAGAGTTTAACTAGATATGGTCCGTATGAGTAGGAAACCCAATTCCTTTTTTCTGGACATGCTCATATTTCTTGCTGTATTGCAGACTCTGGACAGAAGAGGATGCTTCTTGCGTTAAAACAGAGGGTGTTTCATGGATGAGAACACTGGTCTGAATTTCCATTCATAAACGGAGTTAAACCAAAGGCTCTGTGTCTTCCTAGAAGCAAGAGTTCATTTCCGGAAATCCCAGTGATTTTTCGGCTCAAATGAATTTACACAGTTCACGCACCCAACACGTTTCTCCCTATAAACTAAAGAGCATCTATGTAAGAGATGCTGTGGTTTGTTACAGTTTCACAAGAAGAGTTCAACTAGATATGGTCCATATGAGTAGGAAACACAGTTCTTTTTTTCTGGACATGCTCGTATTTCTTGCTGTATTGCAGATTCTGGACAGAAGAGCATGCTTCTTGCGTTAAAACACAGGGAGTTTCATGGATGAGAATACTGGTCTGAATTTCCATTCACAAACGGAGTTAAAGCAAAGGCTCTGTGTCTTCCTTCAAGCAAGAGTTCATTACCGGAAAACCCAGTGATTTTTCGGCTCAAATGAATTTTCACAGTTCACGCACCAACACGTTTTTCACTATAAACTAAAGAGCATCTATGTAAAAGATGCTGTGGTTTGTTACAGTTTCATAAGCAGAGTATAACTAGATATGATCCGTATGAGTAAGTAACACAGTTCGTTTTTTCTGGGCATGCTCATGTTTCTTGCTGTCTTGGAGACGCTGGAAAGAAGAGCATGCTTCTTGCGTTAAAACACAGTATGTTTCATGGATGAGAACACTGGTCTGAGTTTCCCTTCACAAACGGAGTTAAACTGAAGTCTCTGTGTCTTCCTACAAGCAAGAGTTCACTTCCGGAAAACCCAGTGATTTTTCGGCTCAAATGAATTTACTCAGTTCACGAACCCAACACGTTTTTCACTATAAACTAAAGAGCATCTGTGTAGGAGATGCTGTGGTTTGTTACAGTTTCACAAACAGAGTTTAACTAGATATGATCCGTATGAGTAGGTAACAGAGTTTTTTTTTTTTTTCTGGACATGATCATATTTCTTGCTGTATTGCAGACTCTGGAAAGAAGAGCATGCTCTTAGCGTTAAAACAGAGTGTGTTTCATGGATGAGAACACTGGTGTGAATTTCACTTCACAAACGGAGTTAAACCAAAGGCTCTGTGTCTTCCTACAAGCAACAGTTCATTTCCGGAAAACCCAGTTATTTTCCGGCTCAAATGAATTTACACAGTTCACGTACCAAACACCTTTTAGCACTATAAACTAAAGAGCATCTGTGTAAGAGAAGCTGTGGTTTGTTACAGTTTCACAAGCAGAGTTTAACTAGATATGGTCCGTATGAGTAGGAAACCCAATTCCTTTTTTCTGGACATGCTCATATTTCTTGCTGTATTGCAGACTCTGGACAGAAGAGGATGCTTCTTGCGTTAAAACAGAGGGTGTTTCATGGATGAGAACACTGGTCTGAATTTCTATTCATAAACGGAGTTAAACCAAAGGCTCTGTGTCTTCCTAGAAGCAAGAGTTCATTTCCGGAAATCCCAGTGATTTTTCGGCTCAAATGAATTTACACAGTTCACGCACCCAACACGTTTCTCCCTATAAACTAAAGAGCATCTATGTAAGAGATGCTGTGGTTTCTTACACTTTCACAAGAAGAGTTCAACTAGATATGGTCTGTATGAGTAGAAAACACAGTTTTTTTTTCTGGACATGCTCATATTTCTTGCTGTATTGCAGACTCTGGAAAGAAGAGGATGCTTCTTGCATAAAACAGAGGGTGTTTCATGGATGAGAACACTGGTCTGAATTTCCCTTCACAAACGGAGTTTAACCAAAGCCTCTGTGTCTTCCTACAAGCAAGAGTTCTTTTCCGGTAAAACCAGGGATTTTTCGGTACAAATGAATTTACACAGTTCATGAACCCAACCCGGTTTTCACTATTAACTAAAGAGCATCTATGTAAGAGATGCTGTGGTTTGTTACAGTTTGTTGAGCAGAGTTCAACTAGATATGGTCAGTATGAGTAGGAAACACAGTTCTTTTTTTCTGGGTATGCTCATGTTTCTTGCTGTATTAGAGACAGGAAAGAAGAGCATGCTTCTTGCGTTAAAACAGAGTGTGTTTCGTGAATGAGAACACTGGTCTGAATTTCCCTTCACAAATGGAGTTAAACCAAAGGCTCTGTGTCTTCCTACAAGCAAGAGTTCATTTCCGGAAAACCCAGTGATTTTCCGGTCAAATGAATTAACACAGTTCACGAACCCAACTCGTTATTCAGTATAAACTAAAGAGCATCTATGTAAGAGATGCTGTGGTTTGTTACACTTTCACAAGCAGAGTTCAACTAGATATGGTCCATATGAGTAGGAAACACAGCTCATTTTTTCTGGACATGCTCATATTTTGCTGTATTGCAACTCAGGACAGAAGAGGATGCTTCTTGAGTTAAATCTGAGGGTGTTTCATGGATGAGAACACTGGTCTGAATTTCCCTTCACAAAAGGAGTTAAACCAAAGGCTCTGTGTCTTCCTACAAAGAAGAGTTCATTTCCGGAAATCCCAGTGATTTTTCAGCTCAAATGAATTTACACAGTTCACGCACCCAACTCGTTTTTCACTATAAACTAAAGAGCATCTATGTAAGAGATGCTGAGGTTTGTTACAGTTTCATAAGCAGAGTTTAACTAGATATGATCTGTATGAGTAGGAAACACAGTTATTTTTTTCTGGACATGCTCATATTTCATGCTGTATTGGACATGCTGGAAAGAATAGCATGCTTCTTGCGCTAAAACAGAGGATGTTTCATTGATGAGAACAATGGTCTGAATTTCCCTTCACAAACGGAGTTAAAACAAAGGCTGTGTGTCTTCCTACAAGCAAGAGTTCATTTCCGGAAAACCCAGTTATTTTTCCGCTCAAATGAATTTACCCAGTTCACGAACCCAACTCGTTTTTCACTATAAACTAAAGAGCATCTATGTAAGAGATGCTGACGTTTGTTACAGTTTCACAAACAGAGTACAACTAGATATGTTCTGTATGAGTAGGAAATACAGTTCTTTTTTTCTGGACATGCTCGTATTTCTTGCTGTATTGCAGATTCTGGACAGAAGAGCATGCTTCTTGCGTTAAAACAGAGGGTGTTTCATGGATGAGAATACTGGTCTGAATTTCCATTCACAAACGGAGTTAAAGCAAAGGCTCTGTGTCTTCCTTCGAGCAAGAGTTCATTTCCGGAAAACCCAGTGATTTTTCGGCTCAAATGAATTTACACAGTTCACGCACCAACACGTTTTTCACTATAAACTAAAGAGCATCTATGTAAAAGATGCTGTGGTTTGTTACAGTTTCATAAGCAGAGTATAACTAGATATGATCCGTATGAGTAAGTAACACAGTTCGTTTTTTCTGGGCATGCTCATGTTTCTTGCTGTCTTGGAGACGCTGGAAAGAAGAGCATGCTTCTTGCGTTAAAACACAGTATGTTTCATGGATGAGAACACTGGTCTGAGTTTCCCTTCACAAACGGAGTTAAACTAAAGTCTCTGTGTCTTCCTACAAGCAAGAGTTCACTTCCGGAAAACCCAGTGATTTTTCGGCTCAAATGAATTTACTCAGTTCACGAACCCAACACGTTTTTCACTATAAACTAAAGAGCATCTGTGTAGGAGATGCTGTGGTTTGTTACAGTTTCACAAACAGAGTTTAACTAGATATGATCCGTATGAGTAGGTAACAGAGTTTTTTTTTTTTTTTCTGGACATGATCATATTTCTTGCTGTATTGCAGACTCTGGAAAGAAGAGCATGCTCTTAGCGTTAAAACAGAGTGTATTTCATGGATGAGAACACTGGTCTGAATTTCCCTTCACAAACGGAATTAAACCAAAGGCTCTGTGTCTTCCTACAAGCAAGCGTTCATTTCCGGAAAACCCAGTGATTTTCCGGCTCAAATGAATTTACACAGTTCACGTACCAAACACCTTTTTCACTATAAACGAAAGAGCATCTGTGTAAGAGATGCTGTGGTTTCTTAGAGTTTCACAAGCAGAGTTTAACTAGATATGGTCATTATGAGTAGGAAACCCAGTTCTTTTTTTCTGGACATGCTCATATTTCTTGCTGTATTGCAGACTCTGGACAGAAGAGGATGCTTCTTGCGTTAAAACAGAGGGTGTTTCATGGATGAGAACACTGGTCTGAATTTCCATTCACAAACGGAGGTAAAGCAAAGGCTCTGTGTCTTCCTTCGAGCAAGAGTTCATTTCCGGAAAACCCAGTGATTTTTCGGCTCAAATGAATTTACACAGATCACGCACCCAACACGTTTTTCATTATAAACTAAAGAGCATCTATGTAAAAGATGCTGTGGTTTGTTACAGTTTCATAAGCAGAGTTTAACTAGATATGATCCGTATGAGTAAGTAACACAGTTTGTTTTTTCTGGGCATGCTCATGTTTCTTGCCTCTTGGAGACGTTGGAAAGAAGAGCATGCTTCTTGCGTTAAAACAGAGTATGTTTCATGGATGAGAACACTGGTCTGAATTTCCCTTCACAAACGGAGTTAAACTAAAGTCTCTGTGTATTCCTACAAGCAAGAGTTCACTTCCGGAAAACTCAGTGATTTTTCGGCTCAAATGAATTTAATCAGTTCACCAACCCAACACGATTTTCACTATAAACTAAAGAGCATCTTTGTAAGAGATGCTTTGGTTTGTTACAGTTTCACAAGTAGAGTTCAAGTAGATATGGTACGTATGAGTAGGAAACACAGTTCTTTTTTTCTGGGCATGCTCATGTTTCTTGCAGTATTAGAGACTCCGGAAAGAAGAGCATGCTCTTTGCGTTAAAACAGAGTGTGTTTCATGGATTAGAACACTGGTGTGAATTTCACTTCACAAACGGAGTTAAACCAAAGGCTCTGTGTCTTCCTACAAGCAACAGTTCATTTCCGGAAAACCCAGTTATTTTCCGGCTCAAATGAATTTACACAGTTCACGTACCAAACACCTTTTAGCACTATAAACTAAAGAGCATCTGTGTAAGAGATGCTGTGGTTTGTTACAGTTTCACGAGCAGAGTTTAACTAGATATGGTCCGTATGAGTAGGAAACCCAATTCATTTTTTTCTGGACATGCTCATATTTCTTGCTGTATTGCAGACTCTGGACAGAAGAGGATGCTTCTTGCGTTAAAACAGAGGGTGTTTCATGGATGAGAACACTGGTCTGAATTTCCATTCATAAACGGAGTTAAACCAAAGGCCCTGTGTCTTCCTACAAGCAAGAGTTCATTTCCGGAAATCCCAGTGATTTTTCGGCTCAAATGAATTTACACAGTTCACGCACCCAACACGTTTCTCCCTATAAACTAAAGAGCATCTATGTAAGAGATGCTGTGGTTTCTTACAGTTTCACAAGAAGAGTTCAACTAGATATGGTCCATATGAGTAGGAAACACAGTTCTTTTTTTCTGGACATGCTCATATTTCTTGCTGTATTGGAGATGCTGGGAAGAAGAGCATGCTTCTTGCGTTAAAACAGAGTATGTTTCATTGATGAGAACACTGGTCTGAATTTCCCTTCACACACAGAGTTAAACCAAAGTATCTGTGTCTTCCTCAAAGCAAGAGTTCATTTCCGGAAATCCCAGGGATTTTTCGGCTCAAATGAATTTACCCAGTTCACGAACCCAAGTCGTTTTTCACTATAAACTAAAGAGCATCTACGTAAGAGATGCTGAGGTTTGTTACAGTTTCATAAGCAGAGTTTAACTAGATATGATCCGTATGAGTAAGTAACACAGTTCGTTTTTTCTGGGCATGCTCATGTTTCTTGCTGTCTTGGAGACGCTGGAAAGAAGAGCATGCTTCTTGCGTTAAAACACAGTATGTTTCATGGATGAGAACACTGGTCTGAATTTCCCTTCACAAACGGAGTTAAACTAAAGTCTCTTTGTCTTCCTACAAGCAAGAGTTCACTTCCGGAAAACCCAGTGATTTTTCGGCTCAAATGAATTAACTCAGTTCACGAACCCAACACGTTTTTCACTATAAACTAAAGAGCATCTGTGTAAGAGATGCTGTGGTTTGTTACAGTTTCACAAACAGAGTTTAACTAGATATGATCCGTATGAGTAGGTAACAGAGTTTTTTTTTTTTCTTGACATGCTCATATTTCTTGCTGTATTGCAGACTCTGGAAAGAAGAGCATGCTCTTAGCGTTAAAACAGAGTGTATTTCATGGATGAGAACACTGGTCTGAAAATCCCTTCACAAACAGAGTTAAACCAAAGTCTCTGTGTCTTCCTACAAGCAAGAGTTCATTTCCGGTAAACCCAGTGATTTTTCGGCTCAAATGAATTTACCCAGGTCACGAACCCAACATGTTTTTCACTATAAACCAAAGAGCATCTGTGTAAGAGATGCTGTGGTTTCTTACAGTTTCACAAGCAGAGTTTAACTAGATATGGTCCTGATGAGTAGGAAACCCAGTTCTTTTTTTCTGGACATGCTCATATTTCTTGCTGTATTGCATACTCTGGACAGAAGAGGATGCTTCTTGCGTTAAAACAGAGGGTGTTTCATGGATGAGAACACTGGTCTGAATTTCCATTCACAAACGGAGTTAAAGCAAAGGCTCTGTGTCTTCCTTCGTGCAAGAGATCATTTCCGGAAAACCCAGTGATTTTTCAGCTCAAATGAATTTACACCGTTCACGCACGCAACACGTTTTTCACTATAAACTAAAGAGCATCTATGTAAAAGATGCTGTGGTTTGTTACAGTTTCATAAGCAGAGTTTAACTAGATATGATCCGTATGAGTAAGTAACACAGTTCGTTTTTTCTGGGCATGCTCATGTTTCTTGCTGTCTTGGAGACGCTGGAAAGAAGAGCATGCTTCTTGCGTTAAAACACAGTATGTTTCATGGATGAGAACACTGGTCTGAATTTCCCTTCACAAACGGAGTTAAACTAAAGTCTCTTTGTCTTCCTACAAGCAAGAGTTCACTTCCGGAAAACCCAGTGATTTTTCGGCTCAAATGAATTAACTCAGTTCACGAACCCAACACGTTTTTCACTACAAACTAAACAGCATCTGTGTAAGAGATGCTGTGGTTTGTTACAGTTTCACAAACAGAGTTTAACTAGATATGATCCGTATGAGTAGGTAACAGAGTTTTTTTTTTTTTTTCTTGACATGCTCATATTTCTTGCTGTATTGCAGACTCTGGAAAGAAGAGCATGCTCTTAGCGTTAAAACAGAGTGTATTTCATGGATGAGAACACTGGTCTGAAAATCCCTTCACAAACAGAGTTAAACCAAAGTCTCTGTGTCTTCCTACAAGCAAGAGTTCATTTCCGGTAAACCCAGTGATTTTTCGGCTCAAATGAATTTACCCAGGTCACGAACCCAACATGTTTTTCACTATAAACCAAAGAGCATCTGTGTAAGAGATGCTGTGGTTTCTTACAGTTTCACAAGCAGAGTTTAACTAGATATGGTCCTGATGAGTAGGAAACCCAGTTCTTTTTTTCTGGACATGCTCATATTTCTTGCTGTATTGCATACTCTGGACAGAAGAGGATGCTTCTTGCGTTAAAACAGAGGGTGTTTCATGGATGAGAACACTGGTCTGAATTTCCATTCACAAACGGAGTTAAAGCAAAGGCTCTGTGTCTTCCTTCGAGCAAGAGTTCATTTCCGGAAATCAAAGTGATTTTTCGGCTCAAATGAATTTACACAGTTCACGCACGCAACACGTTTTTCACTATAAACTAAAGAGCATCTATGTAAAAGATGCTGTGGTTTGTTACAGTTTCATAAGCAGAGTTTTACTAGATATGATCCGTATGAGTAAGTAACACAGTTCGTTTTTTCTGGGCATGCTCATGTTTCTTGCTGTCTTGGAGACGTTGGAAAGAAGAGCATGCTTCTTGCGTTAAAACACAGTATGTTTCATGGATGAGAACACTGGTCTGAATTTCCCTTCACAAACGGAGTTAAACTAAAGTCTCTGTGTATTCCTACAAGCAAGAGTTCACTTCCGGAAAACTCAGTGATTTTTCGGCTCAAATGAATTTAATCAGTTCACCAACCCAACACGATTTTCACTGTAAACTAAAGAGCATCTTGGTAAGAGATGCTTTGGTTTGTTACAGTTTCACAAGTAGAGTTCAAGTAGATATGGTACGTATGAGTAGGAAACACAGTTCTTTTTTTCTGGGCATGCTCATGTTTCTTGCAGTATTAGAGACTCTGGAAAGAAGAGCATGCTCTTTGCGTTAAAACAGAGTGTGTTTCATGGATTAGAACACTGGTGTGAATTTCACTTCACAAACGGAGTTAAACCAAAGGCTCTGTGTCTTCCTACAAGCAACAGTTCATTTCCGGAAAACCCAGTTATTTTCCGGCTCAAATGAATTTACACAGTTCACGTACCAAACACCTTTTAGCACTATAAACTAAAGAGCATCTGTGTAAGAGATGCTGTGGTTTGTTACAGTTTCACGAGCAGAGTTTAACTAGATATGGTCCGTATGAGTAGGAAACCCAATTCATTTTTTTCTGGACATGCTCATATTTCTTGCTGTATTGCAGACTCTGGACAGAAGAGGATGCTTCTTGCGTTAAAACAGAGGGTGTTTCATGGATGAGAACACTGGTCTGAATTTCCATTCATAAACGGAGTTAAACCAAAGGCCCTGTGTCTTCCTACAAGCAAGAGTTCATTTCCGGAAATCCCAGTGATTTTTCGGCTCAAATGAATTTACACAGTTCACGCACCCAACACGTTTCTCCCTATAAACTAAAGAGCATCTATGTAAGAGATGCTGTGGTTTCTTACAGTTTCACAAGAAGAGTTCAACTAGATATGGTCCATATGAGTAGGAAACACAGTTCTTTTTTTCTGGACATGCTCATATTTCTTGCTGTATTGGAGATGCTGGGAAGAAGAGCATGCTTCTTGCGTTAAAACAGAGTATGTTTCATTGATGAGAACACTGGTCTGAATTTCCCTTCACACACAGAGTTAAACCAAAGTATCTGTGTCTTCCTCAAAGCAAGAGTTCATTTCCGGAAATCCCAGGGATTTTTCGGCTCAAATGAATTTACCCAGTTCACGAACCCAAGTCGTTTTTCACTATAAACTAAAGAGCATCTACGTAAGAGATGCTGAGGTTTGTTACAGTTTCATAAGCAGAGTTTAACTAGATATGATCCGTATGAGTAAGTAACACAGTTCGTTTTTTCTGAGCATGCTCATGTTTCTTGCTGTATTGCAGATTCTGGACAGAAGAGCATGCTTCTTGCGTTAAAACAGAGGGTGTTTCATGGATGAGAATACTGGTCTGAATTTCCATTCACAAACGGAGTTAAAGCAAAGGCTCTGTGTCTTCCTTCGAGCAAGAGTTCATTTCCGGAAAACCCAGTGATTTTTCGGCTCAAATGAATTTACACAGTTCACGCACCAACACGTTTTTCACTATAAACTAAAGAGCATCTATGTAAAAGATGCTGTGGTTTGTTACAGTCATAAGCAGAGTATAACTAGATATGATCCGTATGAGTAAGTAACACAGTTCGTTTTTTCTGGGCATGCTCATGTTTCTTGCTGTCTTGGAGACGCTGGAAAGAAGAGCATGCTTCTTGCGTTAAAACACAGTATGTTTCATGGATGAGAACACTGGTCTGAGTTTCCCTTCACAAACGGAGTTAAACTAAAGTCTCTGTGTCTTCCTACAAGCAAGAGTTCACTTCCGGAAAACCCAGTGATTTTTCGGCTCAAATGAATTTACTCAGTTCACGAACCCAACACGTTTTTCACTATAAACTAAAGAGCATCTGTGTAGGAGATGCTGTGGTTTGTTACAGTTTCACAAACAGAGTTTAACTAGATATGATCCGTATGAGTAGGTAACAGAGTTTTTTTTTTTTTTCTGGACATGATCATATTTCTTGCTGTATTGCAGACTCTGGAAAGAAGAGCATGCTCTTAGCGATAAAACAGAGTGTATTTCATGGATGAGAACACTGGTCTGAATTTCCCTTCACAAACGGAATTAAACCAATGTCTCTGTGTCTTCCTACAAGCAAGAGTTCATTTCCGGTAAACCCAGTGATTTTTTGGCTCAAATGAATTTACCCAGGTCACGAACCCAACACGTTTTTCACTATAAACCAAAGAGCACCTATGTAAGAGATGTTGTGGTTTGTTACAGTTTCATAAGTAGAGTTCAACTAGATATGGTCCATATGAGTAGGAAACACAGTTCTTTTTTTCTGGGCATGCTAATGTTTCTGGCAGTATTAGAGACTCTGGAAAGAAGAGCATGCTCTTTGCGTTAAAACAGAGTGTGTTTCATGGATGAGAACACTGGTCTGAATTTCCCTTCACAAACGGAATTAAACCAAAGGCTCTGTGTCTTCCTACAAGCAAGCGTTCATTTCTGGAAAACCCAGTGATTTTCCGGCTCAAATGAATTTACACAGTTCACGTACCAAACACCTTTTTCACTATAAACGAAAGAGCATCTGTGTAAGAGATGCTGTGGTTTCTTAGAGTTTCACAAGCAGAGTTTAACTAGATATGGTCCTTATGAGTAGGAAACCCAGTTCTTTTTTTCTGGACATGCTCATATTTCTTGCTGTATTGCAGACTCTGGACAGAAGAGCATGCTTCTTGCGTTAAAACAGAGGGTGTTTCATGGATGAGAACACTGGTCTGAATTTCCATTCACAAACGGAGGTAAAGCAAAGGCTCTGTGTCTTCCTTCGAGCAAGAGTTCATTTCCGGAAAACCCAGTGATTTTTCAGCTCAAATGAATTTACACAGATCACGCACCCAACACGTTTTTCATTATAAACTAAAGAGCATCTATGTAAAAGATGCTGTGGTTTGTTACAGTTTCATAAGCAGAGTTTAACTAGATATGATCCGTATGAGTAAGTAACACAGTTCGTTTTTTCTGGGCATGCTCATGTTTCTTGCTGTCTTGGAGACGTTGGAAAGAAGAGCATGCTTCTTGCGTTAAAACACAGTATGTTTCATGGATGAGAACACTGGTCTGAATTTCCCTTCACAAACGGAGTTAAACTAAAGTCTCTGTGTATTCCTACAAGCAAGAGTTCACTTCTGGAAAACTCAGTGATTTTTCGGCTCAAATGAATTTAATCAGTTCACCAACCCAACACGATTTTCACTATAAACTAAAGAGCATCTTTGTAAGAGATGCTTTGGTTTGTTACAGTTTCACAAGTAGAGTTCAAGTAGATATGGTACGTATGAGTAGGAAACACAGTTCTTTTTTTCTGGGCATGCTCATGTTTCTTGCAGTATTAGAGACTCTGGAAAGAAGAGCATGCTCTTTGCGTTAAAACAGAGTGTGTTTCATGGATTAGAACACTGGTGTGAATTTCACTTCACAAACGGAGTTAAACCAAAGGCTCTGTGTCTTCCTACAAGCAACAGTTCATTTCCGGAAAACCCAGTTATTTTCCGGCTCAAATGAATTTACACAGTTCACGTACCAAACACCTTTTAGCACTATAAACTAAAGAGCATCTGTGTAAGAGATGCTGTGGTTTGTTACAGTTTCACGAGCAGAGTTTAACTAGATATGGTCCGTATGAGTAGGAAACCCAATTCATTTTTTTCTGGACATGCTCATATTTCTTGCTGTATTGCAGACTCTGGACAGAAGAGGATGCTTCTTGCGTTAAAACAGAGGGTGTTTCATGGATGAGAACACTGGTCTGAATTTCCATTCATAAACGGAGTTAAACCAAAGGCCCTGTGTCTTCCTACAAGCAAGAGTTCATTTCCGGAAATCCCAGTGATTTTTCGGCTCAAATGAATTTACACAGTTCACGCACCCAACACGTTTCTCCCTATAAACTAAAGAGCATCTATGTAAGAGATGCTGTGGTTTGTTACAGTTTCACAAAAAGAGTTTAACTAGATATGATCCGTATGAGTAGGTAACAGAGTTTTTTTTTTTTCTTGACATGCTCATATTTCTTGCTGTATTGCAGACTCTGGAAAGAAGAGCATGCTCTTAGCGTTAAAACAGAGTGTATTTCATGGATGAGAACACTGGTCTGAAAATCCCTTCACAAACAGTGTTAAACCAAAGTCTCTATGTCTTCCTACAAGCAAGAGTTCATTTCCGGTAAACCCAGTGATTTTTCGGCTCAAATGAATTTACCCAGGTCACGAACCCAACATGTTTTTCACTATAAACCAAAGAGCATCTGTATAAGAGATGCTGTGGTTTCTTACAGTTTCACAAGCAGAGTTTAACTAGATATGGTCCTGATGAGTAGGAAACCCAGTTCTTTTTTTCTGGACATGCTCATATTTCTTGCTGTATTGCATACTCTGGACAGAAGAGGATGCTTCTTGCGTTAAAACAGAGGGTGTTTCATGGATGAGAACACTGGTCTGAATTTCCATTCACAAACGGAGTTAAAGCAAAGGCTCTGTGTCTTCCTTCGAGCAAGAGTTCATTTCCGGAAAACCCAGTGATTTTTCAGCTCAAATGAATTTACACAGTTCACGCACGCAACACGTTTTTCACTATAAACTACAGAGCATCTATGTAAAAGATGCTGTGGTTTGTTACAGTTTCATAAGCAGAGTTTAACTAGATATGATCCGTATGAGTAAGTAACACAGTTCGTTTTTTCTGGGCATGCTCATGTTTCTTGCTGTCTTGGAGACGTTGGAAAGAAGAGCATGCTTCTTGCGTTAAAACACAGTATGTTTCATGGATGAGAACACTGGTCCGAATTTCCCTTCACAAACGGAGTTAAACTAAAGTGTCTGTGTATTCCTACAAGCAAGAGTTCACTTCCGGAAAACTCAGTGATTTTTCGGCTCAAATGAATTTACTCAGTTCACCAACCCAACACGTTTTTCACTATAAACTAAAGAGCATCTTTGTAAGAGATGCTTTGGTTTGTTACAGTTTCACAAACAGAGTTTAAATAGATATGATCCGTATGAGTAGGAAACAGAGTTTTTTTTTTTTCTGGACATTCTCATATTTCTTGCTGTATTGCAGACTCTGGAAAGAAGAGCATGCTCTTAGCGTTAAAACAGAGTGTGTTTCATGGATGAGAACACTGGTTTGAATTTCCCTTCACAAACGGAATTAAACCAAAGGCTCTGTGTCTTCCTACAAGCAAGCGTTCATTTCCGGAAAACACAGTGATTTTCCGGCTCAAATGAATTTACACAGTTCACGTACCAAACACCTCTTTCACTATAAACTAAAGAGCATCTGTGTAAGAGATGCTGTGGTTTGTTACAGTTTCACAAGCAGAGTTTAATTAGATATGGTATGTATGAGTAGGAAACCCAGTTCTTTTTTTCTGGACATGCTCATATTTCTTGCTTTATTGCAGAATCTGGACAGAAGAGGATGCTTCTTGCGTTAAAACAGAAGGTGTTTAATGGATGAGAACACTGGTCTGAATTTCCATTCACAAACGGAGTTAAACCAAAGGCTCTGTGTCTTCCTACAAGCAAGAGTTCATTTCCGGAAATCCCAGTGATTTTTCGGCTCAAATGAATTTACACAGTTCACGCACCCCACACGTGTTTCACTATAAACTAATGAGCATCTATGTAAGAGATGCTGTGGTTTGTTACAGTTTCATAAGCAGAGTTCAACTATATATTGTCAGTATGAGTAGGAAACACAGTTCTTTTTTTCTGGGCATGCTCATGTTTCTTGCAGTATTAGAGACTTGGAAAGAAGAGCATACTCTTTGCGTTAAAACAGAGTGTGTTTCATGGATGAGACCACTGGTCTGAATTTCCTTTCACAAACGGAGTTAAACCAAAGGCTCTGTGTCTTCCTACAAGCAAGATTTCTTTTCCGGAAATCCCAGTGATTTTCCGGATTAAATGAATTTACACAGTTCACGCACCCAACACGTTTTTCACTATTAAATAAAGAACATCTATGTAAGAGATGCTGTGGTTTGTTACAGTTTCATAAGCAGAGTTCAACTAGATATGGTCCGTATGAGTAAGAAACACAGTTCGTTTTTTCTGGGCATGCTCATGTTTCTTGCTGTATTGCAGACTCTGGACAGAAGAGGATGCTTCTTGTGTTAAAACAGAGGGTGTTTCATGGATGAGAACACTGGTCTTAATTTCCATTCACAAACGGGGTTAAACCAAAGGCTCTGTGTCTTCCTACAAGCAAGAGTTCATTTCCGGAACTCCTACTGATTTTTCGGCTCAAATGAATTTACAGAGTTCACGAACCCAACACGTTTTTCACTATAAACTAAAGAGCATCTTTGTAAGAGATGCTGTGGTTTGTTACAGTTTCATAAGCAGAGTTCAACTAGATATGGTCCGTATGAGTAAGAAACACAGTTCTTTTTTTCTGGGCATGCTCATGTTTCTTTCTGTATTGCAGACTCTGGACAGAAGAGGATGCTTCTTGCATTAAAACAGAGGGTGTTTCATGGATGAGAACACTGGTCTGAATTTCCATTCACAAACGGAGTTAAACCAAAGGCTCTGTGTCTTCCTACAAGCAAGAGTTCATTTCCGGAAATCCCAGTGATTTTTTGGCTCAAATGAATTACCCAGTTCACGAATCCAACACGTTTTTCATTATGAACTAAAGAACATCTCTGTAAGTGATGCTGTGGTTTGTTACAGTTTCATAAGCAGAAATCAACTAGATATGGTCTCTATGAGTAGAAAACACAGTTCTTTTTTTACGGACATGCTCATATTTCTTGCTGTATTGCAGAGTCTGGACAGAAGAGGATGCTTTTTGCATAAAACAGAGGGTGTTTCATGGATGAGAACACTGGTCTTAATTTCCTTTCACAAACGGAGTTAAACCAAAGGCTCTGTGTCTTCCTACAAGCAAGAAATCATATCCGGAAATCCCAGTGATTTTTCGGCTCATATGAATTTACACAGTTCACACACCCAACACGTTTTTCACTATAAACTAAAGAGCATCTATGTAAGAGATGCTGTGGTTTGTTACAGTTTCAAAAGCAGAGTTCAACTAGATATGGTCAGTATGAGTAGGAAACACAGTTCTTTTTCTGGGCATGCTCATGTTTCTTGCTGTATTAGAGACTCTGGAAAGAAGAGCGTGCTCTTTGCGTTAAAACAGAGTGTGTTTCATGGATGAGAACACTGGTCTGAATTTCCCTTCACAAACGGAGTTAAACCAAAGTATCTGTGTCTTCCTACAAGCAAGAGTTAATTTCCGGCAAACCCAGTGATTTTTCGGCTCAAATGAATTTACACAGTTCACGAATCCAACACGTTTTTCATTATAATGTAAAAAGCATCTATGTAAGAGATGCTGTGGTTTTTTCCAGTTTCACAAGCAGTGTTTAACTAGATATGGTCCATATGAGTAAGAAACACAGTTCGTATTTTCTGTGCATGCTCATGTTTCTTGCTGTATTGCAGAATCTGGACAGAAGAGGATGCTTCTTGCGTTAAAACAGAGGGTGTTTCATGGATGAGAACACTGGTCTGAATTTCCCTTCACAAATGGAGTTAAACCAAAGTCTCTGTGTCTTCCTACAAGCAAGAGTTCATTTCCGGTAAACCCAGGGATTTTTTGGCTCAAATGAATTTACACAGTCCACGCACACAACACGTTTTTCACTATTAACTAAAGAGCATCTATGTAAGAGATGCTGTGGTTTGTTCCAGTTTCATAAGTAGAGTTCAACTAGATATGGTCAGTATGAGTAGGAAACACAGTTCTTTTTTTATGGGCATGCTCATGTTTCTTGCTATATTGGAGATGCTGGAAAAAAGAGCATGCTTCTTGTGTTAAAACAGAGTATGTTTCATTGATGAGAACACTGGTCTGAATTTCCCTTCACAAACGGAGTTAAAACAAAGGCTCTGTGTCTTCCTACAAGCAAGAGGTCATTTCCGGAAAACCCATGATTTTTAGCCTCAAATGAATTTACCCA
The DNA here is from genome assembly GCA_949786385.1 of Onychomys leucogaster. Lineage (NCBI taxonomy): Eukaryota > Metazoa > Chordata > Mammalia > Rodentia > Cricetidae > Onychomys > Onychomys leucogaster. Next base: position 1,127,237 of record CATKUP010000151.1, on the reverse strand, counting down.
GTTCACGAACCCCACACGTGTTTCCCTATAAACTAAAGAGCATCTATGTAAGAGATGCTGTGGTTTGTTACAGTTTCATAAGCAGAGTTCAACTAGATATTGTCAGTATGAGTAGGAAACACAGTTCTTTTTTTCTGGGCATGCTCATGTTTCTTGCAGTATTAGAGACTTGGAAAGAAGAGCATACTCTTTGCGTTAAAACAGAGTGTGTTTCATGGATGAGACCACTGGTCTGAATTTCCTTTCACAAACGGAGTTAAACCAAAGGCTCTGTGTCTTCCTACAAGCAAGATTTCTTTTCCGGAAATCCCAGTGATTTTCCGGATCAAATGAATTTACACAGTTCACGCACCCAACACGTTTTTCACTATAAAATAAAGAACATCTATGTAAGAGATGCTGTGGTTTGTTACAGTTTCATAAGCAGAGTTCAACTAGATATGGTCTGTATGAGCAAGAAACACAGTTCGTTTTTTCTGGGCATGCTCATGTTTCTTGCTGTATTGCAGACTCTGGACAGAAGAGGATGCTTCTTGTGTTAAAACAGAGTGTGTTTCATGGATGAGAACACTGGTCTTAATTTCCATTCACAAACGGGGTTAAACCAAAGTCTCTGTGTCTTCCTACAAGCAAGAGTTCATTTCCGGAACTCCTACTGATTTTTCGGCTCAAATGAATTTACAGAGTTCACGAACCCAACACGTTTTTCACTATAAACTACAGAGCATCTATGTAAAAGATGCTGTGGTTTGTTACAGTTTCATAAGCAGAGTTTAACTAGATATGATCCGTATGAGTAAGTAACACAGTTCGTTTTTTCTGGGCATGCTCATGTTTCTTGCTGTCTTGGAGACGTTGGAAAGAAGAGCATGCTTCTTGCGTTAAAACACAGTATGTTTCATGGATGAGAACACTGGTCCGAATTTCCCTTCACAAACGGAGTTAAACTAAAGTGTCTGTGTATTCCTACAAGCAAGAGTTCACTTCCGGAAAACTCAGTGATTTTTCGGCTCAAATGAATTTACTCAGTTCACCAACCCAACACGTTTTTCACTATAAACTAAAGAGCATCTTTGTAAGAGATGCTTTGGTTTGTTATAGTTTCACAAACAGAGTTTAAATAGATATGATCCGTATGAGTAGGAAACAGAGTTTTTTTTTTTTTTCTGGACATTCTCATATTTCTTGCTGTATTGCAGACTCTGGAAAGAAGAGCATGCTCTTAGCGTTAAAACAGAGTGTGTTTCATGGATGAGAACACTGGTTTGAATTTCCCTTCACAAACGGAATTAAACCAAAGGCTCTGTGTCTTCCTACAAGCAAGCGTTCATTTCCGGAAAACACAGTGATTTTCCGGCTCAAATGAATTTACACAGTTCACGTACCAAACACCTCTTTCACTATAAACTAAAGAGCATCTGTGTAAGAGATGCTGTGGTTTGTTACAGTTTCACAAGCAGAGTTTAATTAGATATGGTATGTATGAGTAGGAAACCCAGTTCTTTTTTTCTGGACATGCTCATATTTCTTGCTTTATTGCAGAATCTGGACAGAAGAGGATGCTTCTTGCGTTAAAACAGAAGGTGTTTCATGGATGAGAACACTGGTCTGAATTTCCATTCACAAACGGAGTTAAACCAAAGGCTCTGTGTCTTCCTACAAGCAAGAGTTCATTTCCGGAAATCCCAGTGATTTTTCGGCTCAAATGAATTTACACATTTCACGCACCCCACACGTGTTTCACTATAAACTAAAGAGCATCTATGTAAGAGATGCTGTGGTTTGTTACAGTTTCATAAGCAGAGTTCAACTAGATATTGTCAGTATGAGTAGGAAACACAGTTCTTTTTTTCTGGGCATGCTCATGTTTCTTGCAGTATTAGAGACTTGGAAAGAAGAGCATACTCTTTGCGTTAAAACAGAGTGTGTTTCATGGATGAGACCACTGGTCTGAATTTCCTTTCACAAACGGAGTTAAACCAAAGGCTCTGTGTCTTCCTACAAGCAAGATTTCTTTTCCGGAAATCCCAGTGATTTTCCGGATTAAATGAATTTACACAGTTCACGCACCCAACACGTTTTTCACTATTAAATAAAGAACATCTATGTAAGAGATGCTGTGGTTTGTTACAGTTTCATAAGCAGAGTTCAACTAGATATGGTCCGTATGAGTAAGAAACACAGTTCGTTTTTTCTGGGCATGCTCATGTTTCTTGCTGTATTGCAGACTCTGGACAGAAGAGGATGCTTCTTGTGTTAAAACAGAGGGTGTTTCATGGATGAGAACACTGGTCTTAATTTCCATTCACAAACGGGGTTAAACCAAAGTCTCTGTGTCTTCCTACAAGCAAGAGTTCATTTCCGGAACTCCTACTGATTTTTCGGCTCAAATGAATTTACAGAGTTCACGAACCCAACACGTTTTTCACTATAAACTAAAGAGCATCTTTGTAAGAGATGCTGTGGTTTGTTACAGTTTCATAAGCAGAGTTCAACTAGATATGGTCCGTATGAGTAAGAAACACAGTTCTTTTTTTCTGGGCATGCTCATGTTTCTTTCTGTATTGCAGACTCTGGACAGAAGAGGATGCTTCTTGCATTAAAACAGAGGGTGTTTCATGGATGAGAACACTGGTCTGAATTTCCATTCACAAACGGAGTTAAACCAAAGGCTCTGTGTCTTCCTACAAGCAAGAGTTCATTTCCGGAAATCCCAGTGATTTTTTGGCTCAAATGAATTACCCAGTTCACGAATCCAACACGTTTTTCATTATGAACTAAAGAACATCTCTGTAAGTGATGCTGTGGTTTGTTACAGTTTCATAAGCAGAAATCAACTAGATATGGTCTCTATGAGTAGAAAACACAGTTCTTTTTTTACGGACATGCTCATATTTCTTGCTGTATTGCAGAGTCTGGACAGAAGAGGATGCTTTTTGCATAAAACAGAGGGTGTTTCATGGATGAGAACACTGGTCTGAATTTCCTTTCACAAACGGAGTTAAACCAAAGGCTCTGTGTCTTCCTACAAGCAAGAAATCATTTCCGGAAATCCCAGTGATTTTTCGGCTCATATGAATTTACACAGTTCACACACCCAACACGTTTTTCACTATAAACTAAAGAGCATCTATGTAAGAGATGCTGGGGTTTGTTACAGTTTCAAAAGCAGAGTTCAACTAGATATGGTCAGTATGAGTAGGAAACACAGTTCTTTTTCTGGGCATGCTCATGTTTCTTGCTGTATTAGAGACTCTGGAAAGAAGAGCGTGCTCTTTGCGTTAAAACAGAGTGTGTTTCATGGATGAGAACACTGGTCTGAATTTCCCTTCACAAACGGAGTTAAACCAAGTATCTGTGTCTTCCTACAAGCAAGAGTTAATTTCCGGCAAACCCAGTGATTTTTCGGCTCAAATGAATTTACACAGTTCACGAATCCAACACGTTTTTCATTATAATGTAAAAAGCATCTATGTAAGAGATGCTGTGGTTTTTTCCAGTTTCACAAGCAGTGTTTAACTAGATATGGTCCATATGAGTAAGAAACACAGTTCGTATTTTCTGTGCATGCTCATGTTTCTTGCTGTATTGCAGAATCTGGACAGAAGAGGATGCTTCTTGCGTTAAAACAGAGGGTGTTTCATGGATGAGAACACTGGTCTGAATTTCCCTTCACAAATGGAGTTAAACCAAAGTCTCTGTGTCTTCCTACAAGCAAGAGTTCATTTCCGGTAAAGCCAGGGATTTTTTGGCTCAAATGAATTTACACAGTCCACGCACACAACACGTTTTTCACTATTAACTAAAGAGCATCTATGTAAGAGATGCTGTGGTTTGTTCCAGTTTCATAAGTAGAGTTCAACTAGATATGGTCAGTATGAGTAGGAAACACAGTTCTTTTTTTATCGGCATGCTCATGTTTCTTGCTGTATTGGAGATGCTGGAAAAAAGAGCATGCTTCTTGTGTTAAAACAGAGTATGTTTCATTGATGAGAACACTGGTCTGAATTTCCCTTCACAAACGGAGTTAAAACAAAGGCTCTGTGTCTTCCTACAAGCAAGAGGTCATTTCCGGAAAACCCATGATTTTTAGCCTCAAATGAATTTACCCAGTTCACGAACCCCACACGTGTTTCACTATAAACCAAAGAGCATCTATGTAAGAGATGCTGTGGTTTGTTACAGTTTCATAAGCAGAGTTCAACTAGATATTGTCAGTATGAGTAGGAAACACAGTTCTTTTTTTCTGGGCATGCTCATGTTTCTTGCAGTATTAGAGACTTGGAAAGAAGAGCATACTCTTTGCGTTAAAACAGAGTGTGTTTCATGGATGAGACCACTGGTCTGAATTTCCTTTCACAAACGGAGTTAAACCAAAGGCTCTGTGTCTTCCTACAAGCAAGATTTCTTTTCCGGAAATCCCAGTGATTTTCCGGATCAAATGAATTTACACAGTTCATGCACCCAACACGTTTTTCACTATAAAATAAAGAACATCTATGTAAGAGATGCTGTGGTTTGTTACAGTTTCATAAGCAGAGTTCAACTAGATATGGTCCGTATGAGCAAGAAACACAGTTCGTTTTTTCTGGGCATGCTCATGTTTCTTGCTGTATTGCAGACTCTGGACAGAAGAGGATGCTTCTTGTGTTAAAACAGAGTGTGTTTCATGGATGAGAACACTGGTCTTAATTTCCATTCACAAACGGGGTTAAACCAAAGTCTCTGTGTCTTCCTACAAGCAAGAGTTCATTTCCGGAACTCCTACTGATTTTTCGGCTCAAATGAATTTACAGAGTTCACGAACCCAACACGTTTTTCACTATAAACTAAAGAGCATCTGTGTAAGAGATGCTGTGGTTTGTTACAGTTTCATAAGCAGAGTTCAACTAGATATGGTCCGTATGAGTAGGAAACACAGTTCTTTTTTTCTGGGCATGCTCATGTTTCTTGCTGTATTGCAGACTCTGGACAGAAGAGGATGCTTCTTGCCTTAAAACAGAGGGTGTTTCATGGATGAGAACACTGGTCTGAATTTCCATTCACAAACGGAGTTAAACCAAAGGCTCTGTGTCTTCCTACATGCAAGAGTTCATTTCCGGAAATCCCAGTGATTTTTTGGCTCAAATGAATTACCCAGTTCACGAATCCAACACGTTTTTCATTATGAACTAAAGAACATCTCTGTAAGTGATGCTGTGGTTTGTTACAGTTTCATAAGCAGAAATCAACTAGATATGGTCTCTATGAGTAGAAAACACAGTTCTTTTTTTACGGACATGCTCATATTTCTTGCTGTATTGCAGATTCTGGACAGAAGAGGATGCTTTTTGCATAAAACAGAGGGTGTTTCATGGATGAGAACACTGGTCTGAATTTCCTTTCACAAACGGAGTTAAACCAAAGGCTCTGTGTCTTCCTACAAGCAAGAAATCATTTCCGGAAATCCCAGTGATTTTTCGGCTCATATGAATTTACACAGTTCACACACCCAACACGTTTTTCACTATAAACTAAAGAGCATCTATGTAAGAGATGCTGTGGTTTGTTACAGTTTCAAAAGCAGAGTTCAACTAGATATGGTCAGTATGAGTAGGAAACACAGTTCTTTTTCTGGGCATGCTCATGTTTCTTGCTGTATTGCAGAATCTGGACAGAAGAGGATGCTTCTTGAGTTAAAACAGAGGGTGTTTCATGGATGAGAACACTGGTCTGAATTTCCCTTCACAAATGGAGTTAAACCAAAGTCTCTGTGTCTTCCTACAAGCAAGAGTTGATTTCCGGTAAACCCAGGGATTTTTTGGCTCAAATGAATTTACACAGTCCACGCACCCAACACGTTTTTCACTATTAACTAAAGAGCATCTATGTAAGAGATGCTGTGGTTTGTTACAGTTTCATAAGCAGAGTTCAACTATATATTGTCAGTATGAGTAGGAAACACAGTTCTTTTTTTCTGGGCATGCTCTTGTTTCTTGCAGTATTAGAGACTTGGAAAGAAGAGCATACTCTTTGCGTTAAAACAGAGTGTGTTTCATGGATGAGACCACTGGTCTGAATTTCCTTTCACAAACGGAGTTAAACCAAAGGCTCTGTGTCTTCCTACAAGCAAGATTTCTTTTCCGAAAATCCCAGTGATTTTCTGGATCAAATGAATTTACACAGTTCACGCACCCAACACGTTTTTCACTATAAACTAAAGAACATCTATGTAAGAGATGCTGTGGTTTGTTACAGTTTCACAAGCAGAGTTTAACTAGATATGGTCCGTATGAGTAAGAAACACAGTTCGTTTTTTCTGGGCATGCTCATGTTTCTTGCTGTATTGCAGACTCTGGACAGAAGCGGATGCTTCTTGTGTTAAAACAGAGGGTGTTTCATGGATGAGAACACTGGTCTGAATTTCCATTCACAAACGGGGTTAAACCAAAGTCTCTGTGTCTTCCTATAAGCAAGAGTTCATTTCCGGAACTCCTACTGATTTTTCGGCTAAAATGAATTTACAGAGTTCACGAACCCAACACGTTTTTCACTATAAACTAAAGAGCATCTTTGTAAGAGATGCTGTGGTTTGTTACAGTTTCACAAGCAGAGTTCAACTAGATATGGTCCGTATGAGTAGGAAGTACATTTCTTTTTTTGTGGACATGCTCATATTTCTTGCTGTATTGCAAATATGGACAGAAGAGGATGCTTCTTGTCTTAAAACAGACGGTGTTTCATGGATGAGACCAGTGGTCTGAATTTCCCTTCACAAACGGAGTTAAACCATAGGCTGTGTGTCTTCCTACAAGCAAGAGTTCATTTCCGGAAATCCCAGCGATTTTTTGGCTCAAATGAATTTACACAGTTCACGAACCCAACACGTTTTTCACTATTAACTAAAGAGCATTTATGTAGGAGATGCTGTGGTTTGTTACAGTTTCATAAGTAGAGTTCAACTAGATATGGTCCGTATGAGTAGGAAATACAGTTCTTTTTTTATGGACATGCTCATATTTCTTGCGGTATTGCAACTCTGGACAGAAGAGGATGCTCCTTGTGTTAAAAGAGACAGTGATTCATGGATGAGAACACTGGTCTGAATTTCCCTTCACAAACAGAGTTAAACCAAAGGCTCTGTGTCATCCTAAAAGCAAGAGTTCATTTCCGGAAAACACAGTGATTTTTCGGCTCAAATGAATTTACACAGTTCACGAACCCAACACGTTTTTCACTATAAACTAAAGAGCATCTATGTAAGAGATGCTGTAGTTTGTCACAGTTTCACAAGCAGAGTTTAACTAGATATGGTCCCTATGAGTAAGAAACACAGTTCGTATTTTCTGGGCATGCTCATGTTTCTTGCTGTATTGGAGATGCTGGAAAGGAGAGCATGCTTCTTGCGTTAAAACAGAGTATGTTTCATGGATGAGAACACTGGTCTGAATTTCCCTTCACAAACGGAGTTAAACCAAAGTCTCTGTGCCTTCCTACAAGCAAGAGTTCATTTCCGGAAATCCCAGTGATTTTTCGGCTCAAATGAATTTACACAGTTCATGAACCCAACACGTTTTTCACTATAAACTAAAGAGCATCTTTGTAAGAGATGCTGTGGTTTGTTACAGTTTCACAAGCAGAGTTCAACTATATATGGTCCGTATGAGTAGGAAAGACAGTTCTTTTTTTCTGGACATGCTCATATTTCTTGCTGTATTGAAGATGCTGGAAAGAAGAGCATGCTTCTTGCGTTAAAAAAAAGGATGTTTCATGGATGAGAACACTGGTCTGAATTTCCATTCACAAATGGAGTTAAACCAAAGTCTCTGTGTCTTCCTACAGCAAGAGTTAAGTTCCAGTAAACCCAGGGATTTTTCGGTTCAAATGAACTTACACAGTTCACGAACCCAACACGTGTTTCACTATTAACTAAAGAGCATTTATGTAAGAGTTGCTGTGGTTTGTTACAGTTTCACAAGCAGAGTTCAACTAGATATGGTACGTGTCAGTAGGAAATACAGTTCTTTTTTTATGGACATGCTCATATTTCTTGTTGTATTGCAACTCTGGACAGAATAGGATGCTTCTTGTGTTAGAACAGACGGTGTTTCATGGATGAGAACGCTGGTCTGAATTTCCCTTCAGAAACGGAGTTAAACCAAAGGCTCTGTGTCATCCTAAAAGCAAGAGTTCATTTGCAGAAAACCCAGTAATTTTTCGGCTCATATGAATTTACACAGTTCACGAACCCAACACGTTTTTCACTATAAACTAAAGAGCTTCTATGTAAGAGATGCTGTGGTTTGTTACAGTTTCACAAGCAGAGTTTAACTAGATATGGTCCGTATGAGTAGGAAACACAGTTCTTTTTTTCTGGACATGCTCATATTTCTTGCTGTATTGCAGACTCTGGACAGAAGAGGATGCTTCTTGCGTTAAAACAGAGGGTGTTTCATGGATGAGAACACTGGTCTGAATTTCCCTTCACAAACGGAGTTAAACCAAAGGCTCTGTGTCTTCCTACAAGCAAGAGTTAATTTCCGGTAATCCCAGGGATTTTTCTGCTCAAATGAACTTACACAGTTCACGAACCCAACACGTTTTTCACTATTAACTAAAGAGCATTTCTGTAGGAGATGCTGTGGTTTGTTACAGTTTCATAAGTAGAGTTCAACTAGATATGGTCCGTATGAGTAGGAAATACAGTTCTTTTTTTATGGACATGCTCATATTTCTTGCGGTATTGCAACTCTGGACAGAAGAGGATGCTTCTTGTGTTAAAAGAGACAGTGATTCATGGATGAGAACACTGGTCTGAATTTCCCTTCACAAACGGAGTTAAACCAAAGGCTCTGTGTCTTCCTACAAGCAAGAGTTCATTTCCGGAAAACCCAGTGATTTTTGGGCTCAAATGAATTTACCCAGTTCACGAACCCCACACGTTTTTCACTATAAACTAAAGAGCATTTATGTAAGAGATGTTGTGGTTTGTTACAGTTTCCCAAGCAGAGTTCAACTAGATATGGTCCGTATCAGTAGGAAATATAGTTCTTTTTTTATGGACATGCTCATATTGCTTCCTGTATTGCAACTCTGGACAGAATCGGATGCTTCTTGTGTTAAAACAGACGGTGTTTCATGGATGAGAACACAGGTCTGAATTTCCCTTCACAAACGGAGTTAAACCAAAGGCTCTGTGTCATCCTAAAAGCAAGAGTTCATTTCCGGAAAACACAGTGATTTTTCGGCTCAAATGAATTTACACAGTTTACGAACCCAACACGTTTTTCACTATAAACTAAAGAGCATCTATGTAAGAGATGCTGTGGTTTGTCACAGTTTCACAAGCAGAGTTTAACTAGATATGGTCCCTATGAGTAAGAAACACAGTTCGTATTCTCTCGGCATGCTCATGTTTCTTGCTGTATTGGAGATGCTGGAAAGGAGAGCTTGCTTCTTGCGTTAAAACAGAGTATGTTTCATGGATGAGAACACTGGTCTGAATTTCCCTTCACAAACGGAGTTAAACCAAAGTCTCTGTGCCTTCCTACAAGCAAGAGTTCATTTCCGGAAATCCCAGTGATTTTTCGGCTCAAATGAATTTACACAGTTCATGAACCCAACACGTTTTTCACTATAAACTAAAGAGCATCTTTGTAAGAGATGCTGTGGTTTGTTAGAGTTTCACAAGCAGAGTTCAACTATATATGGTCCGTATGAGTAGGAAAGACAGTTCTTGTTTTCTGGACATGCTCATATTTCTTGCTGTATTGCAGACTCTGGACAGAAGAGGATGCTTCTTGCGTTAAAACAGAGGGTGTTTCATGGATGAGAACACTGGTCTGAATTTCACTTCACAAATGGAGTTAAACCAAAGTCTCTTTGTCTTCCTACAAGCAAGAGTTAAGTTCCGGTAAACCCAGGGATTTTTCGGCTCAAATGAACTTACACAGTTCACGAACCCAACACGTTTTTCACTATTAACTAAAGATTATCTATGTAAGAGATGCTGTGGTTTGTTACAGTTTCATAAGTAGAGTTCAACTAGATATGGTCAGTATGAGTAGGAAACACAGTTCTTTTTTTCTGGGCATGTTCATGTTTCTTGTTGTATAGGAGAAGCTGGAAAGAAGAGCATGCTTCTTACGTTAAAACAGAGGGTGTTTCATGGATGAGAACACTGGTCTGAATTTCCATTCACAAATGGAGTTAAACCAAAGTCTCTGTGTCTTCCTACAGCAAGAGTTAAGTTCCGGTAAACCCAGGGATTTTTCGGCTCAAATGAACTTACACAGTTCACGAACCCAACACGTATTTCACTATTAACTAAAGAGCATTTATGTAAGAGATGCTGTGGTTTGTACAGTTTCACAAGCAGAGTTCAACTAGATATGGTACGTGTCAGTAGGAAATACAGTTCTTTTTTTATGGACATGCTCATATTTCTTGTTGTATTGCAACTCTGGACAGAATAGGATGCTTCTTGTGTTAGAACAGACGGTGTTTCATGGATGAGAACGCTGGTCTGAATTTCCCTGCAGAAACGGAGTTAAACCAAAGGCTCTGTGTCATCCTAAAAGCAAGAGTTCATTTGCAGAAAACCCAGTAATTTTTCGGCTCATATGAATTTACGCAGTTCACGAACCCAACACGTTTTTCACTATAAACTAAAGAGCTTCTATGGAAGAGATGCTGTGGTTTGTTACAGTTTCACAAGCAGAGTTTAACTAGATATGGTCCGTATGAGTAAGAAACACAGTTCGTTTTTTCTGGGCATGCTCATGTTTCTTGCTGTATTGGAGATGCTGGAAAGGAGAGCATGCTTCTTGCGTTAAAACAGAGTATGTTTCATGGATGAGAACACTGGTCTGAATTTTCCTTCAGAAACAGAGTTAAACCAAAGTCTCTGTGCCTTCCTACAAGCAAGAGTTCATTTCCGGAAATCCCAGTGATTTTTCGGCTCAAATGAATTTACACAGATCACGAACCAAACACGTTTTTCACTATAAACTAAAGAGCATCTTTGTAAGAGTTGCGGTGGTTTGTTACAGTTTCACAAGCAGAGTTCAACTAGATATGGTCCGTATGAGTAGGAAACACAGTTCTTTTTTTCTGGACATGCTCATATTTCTTGCTGTATTGCAGACTCTGGACAGAAGAGGATGCTTCTTGCGTTAAAACAGAGGGTGTTTCATGGATGAGAACACTGGTCTGAATTTCCCTTCACAAATGGAGTTAAACCAAAGTCTCTTTGTATTCCTCCAAACAAGAGTTAAGTTCCAGTAAACCCAGGGATTTTTCGGCTCAAATGAACTTACACAGTTCACGAACCCAACTCGTTTTTCACTATTAACTAAAGATTATCTATGTAAGAGATGCTGTGGTTTGTTACAGTTTCATAAGTAGAGTTCAACTAGATATGGTCAGTATGAGTAGGAAACACAGTTCTTTTTTTCTGGGCATGTTCATGTTTCTTGTTGTATTGGAGAAGCTGGAAAGAAGAGCATGCTTCTTACGTTAAAACAGAGGGTGTTTCATGGATGAGAACACTGGTCTGAATTTCCCTTCACAAACGGAGTTAAACCAAAGGCTCTGTGTCTTCCTACAAGCAAGAGTTAATTTCCGGTAATCCCAGGGATTTTTCGGCTCAAATGAACTTACACAGTTCACGAACCCAACACGTTTTTCACTATTAACTAAAGAGCATTTCTGTAGGAGATGCTGTGGTTTGTTACAGTTTCATAAGTAGAGTTCAACTAGATATGGAACGTATGAGTAGGAAATACAGTTCTTTTTTTATGGACATGCTCATATTTCTTGCGGTATTGCAACTCTGGAAAGAAGAGGATGCTTCTTGTGTTAAAAGAGACAGTGATTCATGGATGAGAACACTGGTCTGAATTTCCCTTCACAAACGGAGTTAAACCAAAGGCTCTGTGTCACCCTAAAAGCAAGAGTTCATTTGCAGAAAACCCAGTAATTTTTCGGCTCATATGAATTTACGCAGTTCACGAACCCAACACGTTTTTCACTATAAACTAAAGAGCTTCTATGGAAGAGATGCTGTGGTTTGTTACAGTTTCACAAGCAGAGTTTAACTAGATATGGTCCGTATGAGTAAGAAACACAGTTCGTTTTTTCTGGGCATGCTCATGTTTCTTGCTGTATTGGAGATGCTGGAAAGGAGAGCATGCTTCTTGCGTTAAAACAGAGTATGTTTCATGGATGAGAACACTGGTCTGAATTTTCCTTCAGAAACAGAGTTAAACCAAAGTCTCTGTGCCTTCCTACAAGCAAGAGTTCATTTCCGGAAATCCCAGTGATTTTTCGGCTCAAATGAATTTACACAGATCACGAACCAAACACGTTTTTCACTATAAACTAAAGAGCATCTTTGTAAGAGTTGCGGTGGTTTGTTACAGTTTCACAAGCAGAGTTCAACTAGATATGGTCCGTATGAGTAGGAAACACAGTTCTTTTTTTCTGGACATGCTCATATTTCTTGCTGTATTGCAGACTCTGGACAGAAGAGGATGCTTCTTGCGTTAAAACAGAGGGTGTTTCATGGATGAGAACACTGGTCTGAATTTCCCTTCACAAATGGAGTTAAACCAAAGTCTCTTTGTATTCCTCCAAGCAAGAGTTAAGTTCCAGTAAACCCAGGGATTTTTCGGCTCAAATGAACTTACACAGTTCACGAACCCAACTCGTTTTTCACTATTAACTAAAGATTATCTATGTAAGAGATGCTGTGGTTTGTTACAGTTTCATAAGTAGAGTTCAACTAGATATGGTCAGTATGAGTAGGAAACACAGTTCTTTTTTTCTGGGCATGTTCATGTTTCTTGTTGTATTGGAGAAGCTGGAAAGAAGAGCATGCTTCTTACGTTAAAACAGAGGGTGTTTCATGGATGAGAACACTGGTCTGAATTTCCCTTCACAAACGGAGTTAAACCAAAGGCTCTGTGTCTTCCTACAAGCAAGAGTTAATTTCCGGTAATCCCAGGGATTTTTCGGCTCAAATGAACTTACACAGTTCACGAACCCAACACGTTTTTCACTATTAACTAAAGAGCATTTCTGTAGGAGATGCTGTGGTTTGTTACAGTTTCATAAGTAGAGTTCAACTAGATATGGAACGTATGAGTAGGAAATACAGTTCTTTTTTTATGGACATGCTCATATTTCTTGCGGTATTGCAACTCTGGAAAGAAGAGGATGCTTCTTGTGTTAAAAGAGACAGTGATTCATGGATGAGAACACTGGTCTGAATTTCCCTTCACAAACGGAGTTAAACCAAAGGCTCTGTGTCACCCTAAAAGCAAGAGTTCATTTGCAGAAAACCCAGTAATTTTTCGGCTCATATGAATTTACACAGTTCACGAACCCAAAACGTTTTTCACTATAAACTAAAGAGCTTCTATGTAAGAGATGCTGTGGTTTGTTACAGTTTCACAAGCAGAGTTTAACTAGATATGGTCCGTATGAGTAAGAAACACAGTTCGTTTTTTCTGGGCATGCTCATGTTTCTTGCTGTATTGGAGATGCTGGAAAGGAGAGCATGCTTCTTGCGTTAAAACAGAGTATGTTTCATGGATGAGAACACTGGTCTGAATTTTCCTTCAGAAACAGAGTTAAACCAAAGTCTCTGTGCCTTCCTACAAGCAAGAGTTCATTTCCGGAAATCCCAGTGATTTTTCGGCTCAAATGAATTTACACAGATCACGAACCAAACACGTTTTTCACTATAAACTAAAGAGCATCTTTGTAAGAGTTGCTGTGGTTTGTTACAGTTTCACAAGCAGAGTTCAACTAGATATGGTCCGTATGAGTAGGAAATACAGTTCTTTTTTTATGGATATGCTCATATTTCTTGCGGTATTGCAACTCTGGACAGAAGAGGATGCTTCTTGTGTTAAAAGAGACAGTGATTCATGGATGAGAACACTGGTCTGAATTTCCCTTCACAAACGGAGTTAAACCAAAGGCTCTGTGTCTTCCTACAAGCAAGAGTTCATTTCCGGAAAACCCAGTGATTTTTGGGCTCAAATGAATTTACCCAGTTCACGAACCCCACACGTTTTTCACTATAAACTAAAGAGCATTTATGTAAGAGATGTTGTGGTTTGTTACAGTTTCCCAAGCAGAGTTCAACTAGATATGGTCCGTATCAGTAGGAAATATAGTTCTTTTTTTATGGACATGCTCATATTGCTTCCTGTATTGCAACTCTGGACAGAATCGGATGCTTCTTGTGTTAAAACAGACGGTGTTTCATGGATGAGAACACAGGTCTGAATTTCCCTTCACAAACGGAGTTAAACCAAAGGCTCTGTGTCATCCTAAAAGCAAGAGTTCATTTCCGGAAAACACAGTGATTTTTCGGCTCAAATGAATTTACACAGTTTACGAACCCAACACGTTTTTCACTATAAACTAAAGAGCATCTATGTAAGAGATGCTGTGGTTTGTCACAGTTTCACAAGCAGAGTTTAACTAGATATGGTCCCTATGAGTAAGAAACACAGTTCGTATTCTCTCGGCATGCTCATGTTTCTTGCTGTATTGGAGATGCTGGAAAGGAGAGCATGCTTCTTGCGTTAAAACAGAGTATGTTTCATGGATGAGAACACTGGTCTGAATTTCCCTTCACAAACGGAGTTAAACCAAAGTCTCTGTGCCTTCCTACAAGCAAGAGTTCATTTCCGGAAATCCCAGTGATTTTTCGGCTCAAATGAATTTACACAGTTCATGAACCCAACACGTTTTTCACTATAAACTAAAGAGCATCTTTGTAAGAGATGCTGTGGTTTGTTAGAGTTTCACAAGCAGAGTTCAACTATATATGGTCCGTATGAGTAGGAAAGACAGTTCTTGTTTTCTGGACATGCTCATATTTCTTGCTGTATTGCAGACTCTGGACAGAAGAGGATGCTTCTTGCGTTAAAACAGAGGGTGTTTCATGGATGAGAACACTGGTCTGAATTTCACTTCACAAATGGAGTTAAACCAAAGGCTCTGTGTCTTCCTACAAGCAAGAGTTAATTTCCGGTAATCCCAGGGATTTTTCGGCTCAAATGAACTTACACAGTTCACGAACCCAACACGTTTTTCACTATTAACTAAAGAGCATTTCTGTAGGAGATGCTGTGGTTTGTTACAGTTTCATAAGTAGAGTTCAACTAGATATGGTCAGTATGAGTAGGAAACACAGTTCTTTTTTTCTGGGCATGTTCATGTTTCTTGTTGTATAGGAGAAGCTGGAAAGAAGAGCATGCTTCTTACGTTAAAACAGAGGGTGTTTCATGGATGAGAACACTGGTCTGAATTTCCATTCACAAATGGAGTTAAACCAAAGTCTCTGTGTCTTCCTACAGCAAGAGTTAAGTTCCGGTAAACCCAGGGATTTTTCGGCTCAAATGAACTTACACAGTTCACGAACCCAACACGTATTTCACTATTAACTAAAGAGCATTTATGTAAGAGATGCTGTGGTTTGTACAGTTTCACAAGCAGAGTTCAACTAGATATGGTACGTGTCAGTAGGAAATACAGTTCTTTTTTTATGGACATGCTCATATTTCTTGTTGTATTGCAACTCTGGACAGAATAGGATGCTTCTTGTGTTAGAACAGACGGTGTTTCATGGATGAGAACGCTGGTCTGAATTTCCCTTCAGAAACGGAGTTAAACCAAAGGCTCTGTGTCATCCTAAAAGCAAGAGTTCATTTGCAGAAAACCCAGTAATTTTTCGGCTCATATGAATTTACGCAGTTCACGAACCCAACACGTTTTTCACTATAAACTAAAGAGCTTCTATGGAAGAGATGCTGTGGTTTGTTACAGTTTCACAAGCAGAGTTTAACTAGATATGGTCCGTATGAGTAAGAAACACAGTTCGTTTTTTCTGGGCATGCTCATGTTTCTTGCTGTATTGGAGATGCTGGAAAGGAGAGCATGCTTCTTGCGTTAAAACAGAGTATGTTTCATGGATGAGAACACTGGTCTGAATTTTCCTTCAGAAACAGAGTTAAACCAAAGTCTCTGTGCCTTCCTACAAGCAAGAGTTCATTTCCGGAAATCCCAGTGATTTTTCGGCTCAAATGAATTTACACAGATCACGAACCAAACACGTTTTTCACTATAAACTAAAGAGCATCTTTGTAAGAGTTGCGGTGGTTTGTTACAGTTTCACAAGCAGAGTTCAACTAGATATGGTCCGTATGAGTAGGAAACACAGTTCTTTTTTTCTGGACATGCTCATATTTCTTGCTGTATTGCAGACTCTGGACAGAAGAGGATGCTTCTTGCGTTAAAACAGAGGGTGTTTCATGGATGAGAACACTGGTCTGAATTTCCCTTCACAAATGGAGTTAAACCAAAGTCTCTTTGTATTCCTCCAAGCAAGAGTTAAGTTCCAGTAAACCCAGGGATTTTTCGGCTCAAATGAACTTACACAGTTCACGAACCCAACTCGTTTTTCACTATTAACTAAAGATTATCTATGTAAGAGATGCTGTGGTTTGTTACAGTTTCATAAGTAGAGTTCAACTAGATATGGTCCGTATGAGTAGGAAACACAGTTCTTTTTTTCTGGGCATGTTCATGTTTCTTGTTGTATTGGAGAAGCTGGAAAGAAGAGCATGCTTCTTACGTTAAAACAGAGGGTGTTTCATGGATGAGAACACTGGTCTGAATTTCCCTTCACAAACGGAGTTAAACCAAAGGCTCTGTGTCTTCCTACAAGCAAGAGTTAATTTCCGGTAATCCCAGGGATTTTTCGGCTCAAATGAACTTACACAGTTCACGAACCCAACACGTTTTTCACTATTAACTAAAGAGCATTTCTGTAGGAGATGCTGTGGTTTGTTACAGTTTCATAAGTAGAGTTCAACTAGATATGGAACGTATGAGTAGGAAATACAGTTCTTTTTTTATGGACATGCTCATATTTCTTGCGGTATTGCAACTCTGGAAAGAAGAGGATGCTTCTTGTGTTAAAAGAGACAGTGATTCATGGATGAGAACACTGGTCTGAATTTCCCTTCACAAACGGAGTTAAACCAAAGGCTCTGTGTCACCCTAAAAGCAAGAGTTCATTTGCAGAAAACCCAGTAATTTTTCGGCTCATATGAATTTACACAGTTCACGAACCCAAAACGTTTTTCACTATAAACTAAAGAGCTTCTATGTAAGAGATGCTGTGGTTTGTTACAGTTTCACAAGCAGAGTTTAACTAGATATGGTCCGTATGAGTAAGAAACACAGTTCGTTTTTTCTGGGCATGCTCATGTTTCTTGCTGTATTGGAGATGCTGGAAAGGAGAGCATGCTTCTTGCGTTAAAACAGAGTATGTTTCATGGATGAGAACACTGGTCTGAATTTTCCTTCAGAAACAGAGTTAAACCAAAGTCTCTGTGCCTTCCTACAAGCAAGAGTTCATTTCCGGAAATCCCAGTGATTTTTCGGCTCAAATGAATTTACACAGATCACGAACCAAACACGTTTTTCACTATAAACTAAAGAGCATCTTTGTAAGAGTTGCTGTGGTTTGTTACAGTTTCACAAGCAGAGTTCAACTAGATATGGTCCGTATGAGTAGGAAATACAGTTCTTTTTTTATGGACATGCTCATATTTCTTGCGGTATTGCAACTCTGGACAGAAGAGGATGCTTCTTGTGTTAAAAGAGACAGTGATTCATGGATGAGAACACTGGTCTGAATTTCCCTTCACAAACGGAGTTAAACCAAAGGCTCTGTGTCTTCCTACAAGCAAGAGTTCATTTCCGGAAAACCCAGTGATTTTTGGGCTCAAATGAATTTACCCAGTTCACGAACCCCACACGTTTTTCACTATAAACTAAAGAGCATTTATGTAAGAGATGTTGTGGTTTGTTACAGTTTCCCAAGCAGAGTTCAACTAGATATGGTCCGTATCAGTAGGAAATATAGTTCTTTTTTTATGGACATGCTCATATTGCTTCCTGTATTGCAACTCTGGACAGAATCGGATGCTTCTTGTGTTAAAACAGACGGTGTTTCATGGATGAGAACACAGGTCTGAATTTCCCTTCACAAACGGAGTTAAACCAAAGGCTCTGTGTCATCCTAAAAGCAAGAGTTCATTTCCGGAAAACACAGTGATTTTTCGGCTCAAATGAATTTACACAGTTTACGAACCCAACACGTTTTTCACTATAAACTAAAGAGCATCTATGTAAGAGATGCTGTGGTTTGTCACAGTTTCACAAGCAGAGTTTAACTAGATATGGTCCCTATGAGTAAGAAACACAGTTCGTATTCTCTCGGCATGCTCATGTTTCTTGCTGTATTGGAGATGCTGGAAAGGAGAGCATGCTTCTTGCGTTAAAACAGAGTATGTTTCATGGATGAGAACACTGGTCTGAATTTCCCTTCACAAACGGAGTTAAACCAAAGTCTCTGTGCCTTCCTACAAGCAAGAGTTCATTTCCGGAAATCCCAGTGATTTTTCGGCTCAAATGAATTTACACAGTTCATGAACCCAACACGTTTTTCACTATAAACTAAAGAGCATCTTTGTAAGAGATGCTGTGGTTTGTTAGAGTTTCACAAGCAGAGTTCAACTATATATGGTCCGTATGAGTAGGAAAGACAGTTCTTGTTTTCTGGACATGCTCATATTTCTTGCTGTATTGCAGACTCTGGACAGAAGAGGATGCTTCTTGCGTTAAAACAGAGGGTGTTTCATGGATGAGAACACTGGTCTGAATTTCACTTCACAAATGGAGTTAAACCAAAGGCTCTGTGTCTTCCTACAAGCAAGAGTTAATTTCCGGTAATCCCAGGGATTTTTCGGCTCAAATGAACTTACACAGTTCACGAACCCAACACGTTTTTCACTATTAACTAAAGAGCATTTCTGTAGGAGATGCTGTGGTTTGTTACAGTTTCATAAGTAGAGTTCAACTAGATATGGTCAGTATGAGTAGGAAACACAGTTCTTTTTTTCTGGGCATGTTCATGTTTCTTGTTGTATAGGAGAAGCTGGAAAGAAGAGCATGCTTCTTACGTTAAAACAGAGGGTGTTTCATGGATGAGAACACTGGTCTGAATTTCCATTCACAAATGGAGTTAAACCAAAGTCTCTGTGTCTTCCTACAGCAAGAGTTAAGTTCCGGTAAACCCAGGGATTTTTCGGCTCAAATGAACTTACACAGTTCACGAACCCAACACGTATTTCACTATTAACTAAAGAGCATTTATGTAAGAGATGCTGTGGTTTGTACAGTTTCACAAGCAGAGTTCAACTAGATATGGTACGTGTCAGTAGGAAATACAGTTCTTTTTTTATGGACATGCTCATATTTCTTGTTGTATTGCAACTCTGGACAGAATAGGATGCTTCTTGTGTTAGAACAGACGGTGTTTCATGGATGAGAACGCTGGTCTGAATTTCCCTTCAGAAACGGAGTTAAACCAAAGGCTCTGTGTCATCCTAAAAGCAAGAGTTCATTTGCAGAAAACCCAGTAATTTTTCGGCTCATATGAATTTACGCAGTTCACGAACCCAACACGTTTTTCACTATAAACTAAAGAGCTTCTATGGAAGAGATGCTGTGGTTTGTTACAGTTTCACAAGCAGAGTTTAACTAGATATGGTCCGTATGAGTAAGAAACACAGTTCGTTTTTTCTGGGCATGCTCATGTTTCTTGCTGTATTGGAGATGCTGGAAAGGAGAGCATGCTTCTTGCGTTAAAACAGAGTATGTTTCATGGATGAGAACACTGGTCTGAATTTTCCTTCAGAAACAGAGTTAAACCAAAGTCTCTGTGCCTTCCTACAAGCAAGAGTTCATTTCCGGAAATCCCAGTGATTTTTCGGCTCAAATGAATTTACACAGATCACGAACCAAACACGTTTTTCACTATAAACTAAAGAGCATCTTTGTAAGAGTTGCGGTGGTTTGTTACAGTTTCACAATCAGAGTTCAACTAGATATGGTCCGTATGAGTAGGAAACACAGTTCTTTTTTTCTGGACATGCTCATATTTCTTGCTGTATTGCAGACTCTGGACAGAAGAGGATGCTTCTTGCGTTAAAACAGAGGGTGTTTCATGGATGAGAACACTGGTCTGAATTTCCCTTCACAAATGGAGTTAAACCAAAGTCTCTTTGTATTCCTCCAAGCAAGAGTTAAGTTCCAGTAAACCCAGGGATTTTTCGGCTCAAATGAACTTACACAGTTCACGAACCCAACTCGTTTTTCACTATTAACTAAAGATTATCTATGTAAGAGATGCTGTGGTTTGTTACAGTTTCATAAGTAGAGTTCAACTAGATATGGTCCGTATGAGTAGGAAACACAGTTCTTTTTTTCTGGGCATGTTCATGTTTCTTGTTGTATTGGAGAAGCTGGAAAGAAGAGCATGCTTCTTACGTTAAAACAGAGGGTGTTTCATGGATGAGAACACTGGTCTGAATTTCCCTTCACAAACGGAGTTAAACCAAAGGCTCTGTGTCTTCCTACAAGCAAGAGTTAATTTCCGGTAATCCCAGGGATTTTTCGGCTCAAATGAACTTACACAGTTCACGAACCCAACACGTTTTTCACTATTAACTAAAGAGCATTTCTGTAGGAGATGCTGTGGTTTGTTACAGTTTCATAAGTAGAGTTCAACTAGATATGGAACGTATGAGTAGGAAATACAGTTCTTTTTTTATGGACATGCTCATATTTCTTGCGGTATTGCAACTCTGGAAAGAAGAGGATGCTTCTTGTGTTAAAAGAGACAGTGATTCATGGATGAGAACACTGGTCTGAATTTCCCTTCACAAACGGAGTTAAACCAAAGGCTCTGTGTCACCCTAAAAGCAAGAGTTCATTTGCAGAAAACCCAGTAATTTTTCGGCTCATATGAATTTACACAGTTCACGAACCCAAAACGTTTTTCACTATAAACTAAAGAGCTTCTATGTAAGAGATGCTGTGGTTTGTTACAGTTTCACAAGCAGAGTTTAACTAGATATGGTCCGTATGAGTAAGAAACACAGTTCGTTTTTTCTGGGCATGCTCATGTTTCTTGCTGTATTGGAGATGCTGGAAAGGAGAGCATGCTTCTTGCGTTAAAACAGAGTATGTTTCATGGATGAGAACACTGGTCTGAATTTTCCTTCAGAAACAGAGTTAAACCAAAGTCTCTGTGCCTTCCTACAAGCAAGAGTTCATTTCCGGAAATCCCAGTGATTTTTCGGCTCAAATGAATTTACACAGATCACGAACCAAACACGTTTTTCACTATAAACTAAAGAGCATCTTTGTAAGAGTTGCTGTGGTTTGTTACAGTTTCACAAGCAGAGTTCAACTAGATATGGTCCGTATGAGTAGGAAATACAGTTCTTTTTTTATGGACATGCTCATATTTCTTGCGGTATTGCAACTCTGGACAGAAGAGGATGCTTCTTGTGTTAAAAGAGACAGTGATTCATGGATGAGAACACTGGTCTGAATTTCCCTTCACAAACGGAGTTAAACCAAAGGCTCTGTGTCTTCCTACAAGCAAGAGTTCATTTCCGGAAAACCCAGTGATTTTTGGGCTCAAATGAATTTACCCAGTTCACGAACCCCACACGTTTTTCACTATAAACTAAAGAGCATTTATGTAAGAGATGTTGTGGTTTGTTACAGTTTCCCAAGCAGAGTTCAACTAGATATGGTCCGTATCAGTAGGAAATATAGTTCTTTTTTTATGGACATGCTCATATTGCTTCCTGTATTGCAACTCTGGACAGAATCGGATGCTTGTTGTGTTAAAACAGACGGTGTTTCATGGATGAGAACACAGGTCTGAATTTCCCTTCACAAACGGAGTTAAACCAAAGGCTCTGTGTCATCCTAAAAGCAAGAGTTCATTTCCGGAAAACACAGTGATTTTTCGGCTCAAATGAATTTACACAGTTTACGAACCCAACACGTTTTTCACTATAAACTAAAGAGCATCTATGTAAGAGATGCTGTGGTTTGTCACAGTTTCACAAGCAGAGTTTAACTAGATATGGTCCCTATGAGTAAGAAACACAGTTCGTATTCTCTCGGCATGCTCATGTTTCTTGCTGTATTGGAGATGCTGGAAAGGAGAGCATGCTTCTTGCGTTAAAACAGAGTATGTTTCATGGATGAGAACACTGGTCTGAATTTCCCTTCACAAACGGAGTTAAACCAAAGTCTCTGTGCCTTCCTACAAGCAAGAGTTCATTTCCGGAAATCCCAGTGATTTTTCGGCTCAAATGAATTTACACAGTTCATGAACCCAACACGTTTCTCACTATAAACTAAAGAGCATCTTTGTAAGAGATGCTGTGGTTTGTTAGAGTTTCACAAGCAGAGTTCAACTATATATGGTCCGTATGAGTAGGAAAGACAGTTCTTGTTTTCTGGACATGCTCATATTTCTTGCTGTATTGCAGACTCTGGACAGAAGAGGATGCTTCTTGCGTTAAAACAGAGGGTGTTTCATGGATGAGAACACTGGTCTGAATTTCACTTCACAAATGGAGTTAAACCAAAGGCTCTGTGTCTTCCTACAAGCAAGAGTTAATTTCCGGTAATCCCAGGGATTTTTCGGCTCAAATGAACTTACACAGTTCACGAACCCAACACGTTTTTCACTATTAACTAAAGAGCATTTCTGTAGGAGATGCTGTGGTTTGTTACAGTTTCATAAGTAGAGTTCAACTAGATATGGTCCGTATGAGTAGGAAATACAGTTCTTTTTTTATGGACATGCTCATATTTCTTGCGGTATTGCAACTCTGGAAAGAAGAGGATGCTTCTTGTGTTAAAAGAGACAGTGATTCATGGATGAGAACACTGGTCTGAATTTCCCTTCACAAACGGAGTTAAACCAAAGGCTCTGTGTCATCCTAAAAGCAAGAGTTCATTTGCAGAAAACCCAGTAATTTTTCGGCTCATATGAATTTACACAGTTCACGAACCCAACACGTTTTTCACTATAAACTAAAGAGCTTCTATGTAAGAGATGCTGTGGTTTGTTACAGTTTCACAAGCAGAGTTTAACTAGATATGGTCCGTATGAGTAAGAAACACAGTTCGTTTTTTCTGGGCATGCTCATGTTTCTTGCTGTATTGGAGATGCTGGAAAGGAGAGCATGCTTCTTGCGTTAAAACAGAGTATGTTTCATGGATGAGAACACTGGTCTGAATTTTCCTTCAGAAACAGAGTTAAACCAAAGTCTCTGTGCCTTCCTACAAGCAAGAGTTCATTTCCGGAAATCCCAGTGATTTTTCGGCTCAAATGAATTTACACAGATCACGAACCAAACACGTTTTTCACTATAAACTAAAGAGCATCTTTGTAAGAGTTGCTGTGGTTTGTTACAGTTTCACAAGCAGAGTTCAACTAGATATGGTCCGTATGAGTAGGAAATACAGTTCTTTTTTTATGGACATGCTCATATTTCTTGCGGTATTGCAACTCTGGACAGAAGAGGATGCTTCTTGTGTTAAAAGAGACAGTGATTCATGGATGAGAACACTGGTCTGAATTTCCCTTCACAAACGGAGTTAAACCAAAGGCTCTGTGTCTTCCTACAAGCAAGAGTTCATTTCCGGAAAACCCAGTGATTTTTGGGCTCAAATGAATTTACCCAGTTCACGAACCCCACACGTTTTTCACTATAAACTAAAGAGCATTTATGTAAGAGATGTTGTGGTTTGTTACAGTTTCCCAAGCAGAGTTCAACTAGATATGGTCCGTATCAGTAGGAAATATAGTTCTTTTTTTATGGACATGCTCATATTGCTTCCTGTATTGCAACTCTGGACAGAATCGGATGCTTGTTGTGTTAAAACAGACGGTGTTTCATGGATGAGAACACAGGTCTGAATTTCCCTTCACAAACGGAGTTAAACCAAAGGCTCTGTGTCATCCTAAAAGCAAGAGTTCATTTCCGGAAAACACAGTGATTTTTCGGCTCAAATGAATTTACACAGTTTACGAACCCAACACGTTTTTCACTATAAACTAAAGAGCATCTATGTAAGAGATGCTGTGGTTTGTCACAGTTTCACAAGCAGAGTTTAACTAGATATGGTCCCTATGAGTAAGAAACACAGTTCGTATTCTCTCGGGATGCTCATGTTTCTTGCTGTATTGGAGATGCTGGAAAGGAGAGCATGCTTCTTGCGTTAAAACAGAGTATGTTTCATGGATGAGAACACTGGTCTGAATTTCCCTTCACAAACGGAGTTAAACCAAAGTCTCTGTGCCTTCCTACAAGCAAGAGTTCATTTCCGGAAATCCCAGTGATTTTTCGGCTCAAATGAATTTACACAGTTCATGAACCCAACACGTTTTTCACTATAAACTAAACAGCATCTTTGTAAGAGATGCTGTGGTTTGTTTGAGTTTCACAAGCAGAGTTCAACTATATATGGTCCGTATGAGTAGGAAAGACAGTTCTTGTTTTCTGGACATGCTCATATTTCTTGCTGTATTGCAGACTCTGGACAGAAGAGGATGCTTCTTGCGTTAAAACAGAGGGTGTTTCATGGATGAGAACACTGGTCTGAATTTCACTTCACAAATGGAGTTAAACCAAAGTCTCTTTGTCTTCCTACAAGCAAGAGTTAAGTTCCGGTAAACCCAGGGATTTTTCGGCTCAAATGAACTTACACAGTTCACGAACCCAACACGTTTTTCACTATTAACTAAAGATTATCTATGTAAGAGATGCTGTGGTTTGTTACAGTTTCATAAGTAGAGTTCAACTAGATATGGTCAGTATGAGTAGGAAACACAGTTCTTTTTTTCTGGGCATGTTCATGTTTCTTGTTGTATAGGAGAAGCTGGAAAGAAGAGCATGCTTCTTACGTTAAAACAGAGGGTGTTTCATGGATGAGAACACTGGTCTGAATTTCCATTCACAAATGGAGTTAACCCAAAGTCTCTGTGTCTTCCTACAGCAAGAGTTAAGTTCCGGTAAACCCAGGGATTTTTCGGCTCAAATGAACTTACACAGTTCACGAACCCAACACGTATTTCACTATTAACTAAAGAGCATTTATGTAAGAGATGCTGTGGTTTGTACAGTTTCACAAGCAGAGTTCAACTAGATATGGTACGTGTCAGTAGGAAATACAGTTCTTTTTTTATGGACATGCTCATATTTCTTGTTGTATTGCAACTCTGTACAGAATAGTATGCTTCTTGTGTTAGAACAGACGGTGTTTCATGGATGAGAACGCTGGTCTGAATTTCCCTTCAGAAACGGAGTTAAACCAAAGGCTCTGTGTCATCCTAAAAGCAAGAGTTCATTTGCAGAAAACCCAGTAATTTTTCGGCTCATATGAATTTACACAGATCATGAACCAAACACGTTTTTCACTATAAACTAAAGAGCATCTTTGTAAGAGTTGCTGTGGTTTGTTACAGTTTCACAAGCAGAGTTCAACTAGATATGGTCCGTATGAGTAGGAAACACAGTTCTTTTTTTCTGGACATGCTCATATTTCTTGCTGTATTGCAGACTCTGGACCGAAGAGGATGCTTCTTGCGTTAAAACAGAGGGTGTTTCATGGATGAGAACACTGGTCTGAATTTCCCTTCACAAATGGAGTTAAACCAAAGTCTCTTTGTATTCCTCCAAGCAAGAGTTAAGTTCCAGTAAACCCAGGGATTTTTCGGCTCAAATGAACTTACACAGTTCACGAACCCAACTCGTTTTTCACTATTAACTAAAGATTATCTATGTAAGAGATGCTGTGGTTTGTTACAGTTTCATAAGTAGAGTTCAACTAGATATGGTCAGTATGAGTAGGAAACACAGTTCTTTTTTTCTGGGCATGTTCATGTTTCTTGTTGTATTGGAGAAGCTGGAAAGAAGAGCATGCTTCTTACGTTAAAACAGAGGGTGTTTCATGGATGAGAACACTGGTCTGAATTTCCCTTCACAAACGGAGTTAAACCAAAGGCTCTGTGTCTTCCTACAAGCAAGAGTTAATTTCCGGTAATCCCAGGGATTTTTCGGCTCAAATGAACTTACACAGTTCACGAACCCAACACGTTTTTCACTATTAACTAAAGAGCATTTCTGTAGGAGATGCTGTGGTTTGTTACAGTTTCATAAGTAGAGTTCAACTAGATATGGTCCGTATGAGTAGGAAATACAGTTCTTTTTTTATGGACATGCTCATATTTCTTGCGGTATTGCAACTCTGGAAAGAAGAGGATGCTTCTTGTGTTAAAAGAGACAGTGATTCATGGATGAGAACACTGGTCTGAATTTCCCTTCACAAACGGAGTTAAACCAAAGGCTCTGTGTCATCCTAAAAGCAAGAGTTCATTTGCAGAAAACCCAGTAATTTTTCGGCTCATATGAATTTACACAGTTCACGCACCCAACACGTTTTTCACTATAAACTAAAGAGCTTCTATGTAAGAGATGCTGTGGTTTGTTACAGTTTCACAAGCAGAGTTTAACTAGATATGGTCCGTATGAGTAAGAAACACAGTTCGTTTTTTCTGGGCATGCTCATGTTTCTTGCTGTATTGGAGATGCTGGAAAGGAGAGCATGCTTCTTGCGTTAAAACAGAGTATGTTTCATGGATGAGAACACTGGTCTGAATTTTCCTTCAGAAACGGAGTTAAACCAAAGGCTCTGTGTCATCCTAAAAGCAAGAGTTCATTTGCAGAAAACCCAGTAATTTTTCGGCTCATATGAATTTACACAGATCATGAACCAAACACGTTTTTCACTATAAACTAAAGAGCATCTTTGTAAGAGTTGCTGTGGTTTGTTACAGTTTCACAAGCAGAGTTCAACTAGATATGGTCCGTATGAGTAGGAAACACAGTTCTTTTTTTCTGGACATGCTCATATTTCTTGCTGTATTGCAGACTCTGGACCGAAGAGGATGCTTCTTGCGTTAAAACAGAGGGTGTTTCATGGATGAGAACACTGGTCTGAATTTCCCTTCACAAATGGAGTTAAACCAAAGTCTCTTTGTATTCCTCCAAGCAAGAGTTAAGTTCCAGTAAACCCAGGGATTTTTCGGCTCAAATGAACTTACACAGTTCACGAACCCAACACGTTTTTCACTATTAACTAAAGATTATCTATGTAAGAGATGCTGTGGTTTGTTACAGTTTCATAAGTAGAGTTCAACTAGATATGGTCAGTATGAGTAGGAAACACAGTTCTTTTTTTCTGGGCATGTTCATGTTTCTTGTTGTATTGGAGAAGCTGGAAAGAAGAGCATGCTTCTTACGTTAAAACAGAGGGTGTTTCATGGATGAGAACACTGGTCTGAATTTCCCTTCACAAACGGAGTTAAACCAAAGGCTCTGTGTCTTCCTACAAGCAAGAGTTAATTTCCGGTAATCCCAGGGATTTTTCGGCTCAAATGAACTTACACAGTTCACGAACCCAACACGTTTTTCACTATTAACTAAAGAGCATTTCTGTAGGAGATGCTGTGGTTTGTTACAGTTTCATAAGTAGAGTTCAACTAGATATGGTCCGTATGAGTAGGAAATACAGTTCTTTTTTTATGGACATGCTCATATTTCTTGTGGTATTGCAACTCTGGAAAGAAGAGGATGCTTCTTGTGTTAAAAGAGACAGTGATTCATGGATGAGAACACTGGTATGAATTTCCCTTCACAAACGGAGTTAAAACAAAGGCTCTGTGTCTTCCTACAAGCAAGAGTTCATTTCCGGAAAACCCAGTGATTTTTGGGCTCAAATGAATTTACCCAGTTCACGAACCCCACACGTTTTTCACTATAAACTAAAGAGCATCTATGTAAGAGATGTTGTGGTTTGTTACAGTTTCCCAAGCAGAGTTTAACTAGATATGGTCCGTATCAGTAGGAAATATAGTTCTTTTTTTTATGGACATGCTCATATTGCTTGCTGTATTGCAACTGTGGACAGAATCGGATGCTTCTTGTGTTAAAACAGACAGTGTTTCATGGATGAGAACACTGGTCTGAATTTCCCTTCACAAACGGATTTAAACCAAAGGCTCTGTGTCATCCTAAAAGCAAGAGTTCATTTCCGGAAAACACAGTGATTTTTCGGCTCAAATGAATTTACACAGTTCACGAACCCAACACGTTTTTCACTATAAACTAAAGAGCATCTATGTAAGAGATGCTGTGGTTTGTCACAGTTTCACAAGCAGAGTTTAACTAGATATGGTCCCTATGAGTAAGAAACACAGTTCGTATTCTCTCGGCATGCTCATGTTTCTTGCTGTATTGGAGATGCTGGAAAGGAGAGCATGCTTCTTGCGTTAAAACAGAGTATGTTTCATGGATGAGAACACTGGTCTGAATTTCCCTTCACAAACGGAGTTAAACCAAAGTCTCCTTGCCTTCCTACAAGCAAGAGTTCATTTCCGGAAATCCCAGTGATTTTTCGGCTCAAATGAATTTACACAGTTCATGAACCCAACACGTTTTTCACTATAAACTAAAGAGCATCTTTGTAAGAGATGCTGTGGTTTGTTACAGTTTCACAAGCAGAGTTCAACTATATATGGTCCGTATGAGTAGGAAAGACAGTTCTTTTTTTCTGGACATGCTCATATTTCTTGCTGTATTGCAGACTCTGGACAGAAGAGGATGCTTCTTGCGTTAAAACAGAGGGTGTTTCATGGATGAGAACACTGGTCTGAATTTCCCTTCACAAATGGAGTTAAACCAAAGTCTCTTTGTATTCCTACAAGCAAGAGTTAAGTTCCGGTAAACCCAGGGATTTTTCGGCTCAAATGAACTTACACAGTTCACGAACCCAACACGTTTTTCACTATTAACTAAAGATTATCTATGTAAGAGATGCTGTGGTTTGTTACAGTTTCACAAGCAGAGTTTTACCAGATATGGTCCGTATGAGTAATAAACATAGTTCGATTTTTCTGGACATGCTCATATTCTTGCTGTATTGGAGATGCTGGAAAGAAGAGCATGCTTCTTGCGTTAAAACAGAGGATGTTTCATGGATGAGAACACTGGTCTGAATTTCCATTCATAAATGGAGTTAAACCAAAGTCTCTGTGTCTTCCTACAGCAAGAGTTAAGTTCCGGTAAACCCAGGGATTTTTCGGCTCAAATGAACTTACACAGTTCACGAACCCAACACGTGTTTCACTATTAACTAAAGGGCATTTATGTAAGAGATGCTGTGGTTTGTTACAGTTTCACAAGCAGAGTTCAACTAGATATGGTACGTGTCAGTAGGAAATACAGTTCTTTTTTTATGGACATGCTCATATTTCTTGTTGTATTGCAACTCTGGACAGAATAGGATGCTTCTTGTGTTAGAACAGACGGTGTTTCATGGATGAGAACACTGGTCTGAATTTCCCTTCAGAAACGGAGTTAAACCAAAGGCTCTGTGTCATCCTAAAAGCAAGAGTTCATTTCCGGAAAACCCAGTAATTTTTCGGCTAATATGAATTTACACAGTTCACGAACCCAACACGTTTTTCACTATAAACTAAAGAGCATCTATGTAAGAGATGCTGTGGTTTGTTACAGTTTCACAAGCAGAGTTTAACTAGATATGGTCCGTATGAGTAAGAAACACTGTTTGCTTTTTCTGGGCATGCTCATGTTTCTTGCTGTATTGGAGATGCTGGAAAGGAGAGCATGCTTCTTGCGTTAAAACAGAGTATGTTTCATGGATGAGAGCACTGGTCTGAATTTTCCTTCACAAACGGAGTTAAACCAAGGTCTCTGTGCCTTCCTACAAGCAAGAGTTCATTTCCGGAAATCCCAGTGATTTTTCGGCTCAAATGAATTTACACAGATCACGAACCAAACACGTTTTTCTCTATAAACTAAAGAGCATCTTTGTAAGAGTTGCTGTGGTTTGTTACAGTTTCACAAGCAGAGATCAACTAGATATGGTCCGTATGAGTAGGAAACACAGTTCTTTTTTTCTGGACATGCTCATATTTCTTGCTGTATTGCAGACTCTGGACAGAAGAGGATGCTTCTTGCGTTAAAACAGAGGGTGTTTCATGGATGAGAACACTGGTCTGTATTTCCCTTCACAAATGGAGTTAAACCAAAGTCTCTTTGTATTCCTCCAAGCAAGAGTTAATTCCAGTAAACCCAGGGATTTTTCGGCTCAAATGAACTTACACAGTTCACGAACCCAACACGTTTTTCACTATTAACTAAAGATTATCTATGTAAGAGATGCTGTGGTTTGTTACAGTTTCATAAGTAGAGTTCAACTAGATATGGTCAGTATGAGTAGGAAACACAGTTCTTTTTTTCTGGGCATGTTCATGTTTCTTGTTGTATTGGAGAAGCTGGAAAGAAGAACATGCTTCTTACGTTAAAACAGAGGGTGTTTCATGGATGAGAACACTGGTCTGAATTTCCCTTCACAAACGGAGTTAAACCAAAGGCTCTGTGTCTTCCTACAAGCAAGAGTTAATTTCCGGTAAACCCAGGGATTTTTCGGCTCAAATGAACTTACACAGTTCACGAACCCCACACGTTTTTCACTATAAACTAAAGAGCATCTATGTAAGAGATGTTGTGGTTTGTTACAGTTTCCCAATCAGAGTTCAACTTGATATGTCCGTACCAGTAGGAAATACAGTTCTTTTTTTTATGGACATGCTCATATTTCTTGCTGTATTGCAACTCTGGACAGAATCGGATGCTTCTTGTGTTAAAACAGACGGTGTTTCATGGATGAGAACACTGGTCTGAATTTCCCTTCACAAACGGAGTTAAACCAAAGGCTCTGTGTCATCCTTAAAGCAAGAGTTCATTTCCGGAAAACACAGTGATTTTTCGGCTCAAATGAATTTACCCAGTTCACGAACCCAACACGTTTTTCACTATAAACTAAAGAGCATCTATGTAAGAGATGCTGTGGTTTGTCACAGTTTCACAAGCGGAGTTTAACTAGATATGGTCCCTATGAGTAAGAAACACAGTTCGTATTTTCTGGGCATGCTCATGTTTCTTGCTGTATTGGAGATGCTGGAAAGGAGAGCATGCTTCTTGCGTTAAAACAGAGTATGTTTCATGGATGAGAACACTGGTCTGAATTTCCCTTCACAAACGGAGTTAAACCAAAGTCTCTGTGCCTTCCTACAAGCAAGAGTTCATTTCCGGAAATCCCAGTGATTTTTCGGCTCAAATGAATTTACACAGTTCATGAACCCAACACGTTTTTCACTATAAACTAAAGAGCATCTTTGTAAGAGATGCTGTGGTTTGTTACAGTTTCACAAGCAGAGTTCAACTAGATATGGTCCGTATGAGTAGAAAACACAGTTCTTTTTTTTTGGACATGCTCATATTTCTTGCTGTATTGCAGACTCTGGACAGAAGAGGATGCTTCTTGCGTTAAAACAGAGGGTGTTTCATGGATGAGAACACTGGTCTGAATTACCCTTCACAAATGGAGTTAAACCAAAGTCTCTTTGTCTTCCTACAAGCAAGAGTTAAGTTCCGGTAAAC
This sequence comes from Onychomys leucogaster, assembly GCA_949786385.1. Taxonomy (NCBI): domain Eukaryota; kingdom Metazoa; phylum Chordata; class Mammalia; order Rodentia; family Cricetidae; genus Onychomys; species Onychomys leucogaster. Next base: position 1,095,762 of record CATKUP010000151.1, on the reverse strand, counting down.
CCAGGGATTTTTCAGCTCAAATGAATTTACACAGTTCACGAACCCAACACGTGTTTCACTATAAACTAAAGAGCATCTTTGTAAGAGATGCTGTGGTTTGTTACAGTTTCACAAGCAGAGTTCAACTATATATGGTCCGTATGAGTAGGAAAGACAGTTCTTTTTTTCTGGACATGCTCATATTTCTTGCTGTATTGCAGACTCTGGACAGAAGAGGATGCTTCTTGCGTTAAAACAGAGGGTGTTTCATGGATGAGAACACTGGTCTGAATTTCACTTCACAAATGGAGTTAAACCAAAGTCTCTTTGTCTTCCTACAAGCAAGAGTTAAGTTCCGGTAAACCCAGGGATTTTTCGGCTCAAATGAACTTACACAGTTCACGAACCCAACACGTTTTTCACTATTAACTAAAGATTATCTATGTAAGAGATGCTGTGGTTTGTTACAGTTTCACAAGCAGAGTTTTACTTGATATGGTCCGTGTGAGTAATAAACATAGTTCGTTTTTTCTGGGCATGCTCATATTCTTGCTGTATTGGAGATGCTGGAAAGAAGAGCATGCTTCTTGCGTTAAAACAGAGGGTGTTTCATGGATGAGAACACCGGTCTGAATTTCCATACATAAATGGAGTTAAACCAAAGTCTCTGTGTCTTCCTACAGCAAGAGTTAAGTTCCGGTAAACCCAGGGATTTTTCGGCTCAAATGAACTTACACAGTTCACGAACCCAACACGTGTTTCACCATTAACTAAAGAGCATTTATGTAAGAGATGCTGTGGTTTGTTACAGTTTCACAAGCAGAGTTCAACTAGATATGGTACGTGTCAGTAGGAAATACAGTTCTTTTTTTATGGACATGCTCATATTTCTTGTTGTATTGCAACTCTGGACAGAATAGGATGCTTCTTGTGTTAGAACAGACGGTGTTTCATGGATGAGAACACTGGTCTGAATTTCCCTTCAGAAACGCAGTTAAACCAAAGGCTCTGTGTCATCCTAAAAGCAAGAGTTCATTTCCGGAAAACCCAGTAATTTTTCGGCTCATATGAATTTACACAGTTCACGAACCCAACACGTTTTTCACTATAAACTAAAGAGCATCTATGTAAGAGATGCTGTGGTTTGTTACAGTTTCACAAGCAGAGTTTAACTAGATATGGTCCGTATGAGTAAGAAACACAGTTCTTTTTTTCTGGGCATGCTCATGTTTCTTGCTGTATTGGAGATGCTGGAAAGGAGAGCATGCTTCTTGCGTTAAAACAGAGTATGTTTCATGGATGAGAACACTGGTCTGAATTTTCCTTCAGAAACAGAGTTAAACCAAAGTCTCTGTGCCTTCCTACAAGCAAGAGTTCATTTCCGGAAATCCCAGTGATTTTTCGGCTCAAATGAATTTACACAGATCACGAACCAAACACGTTTTTCACTATAAACTAAAGAGCATCTTTGTAAGAGTTGCTGTGGTTTGTTACAGTTTCACAAGCAGAGTTCAACTAGATATGGTCCGTATGAGTAGGAAACACAGTTCTTTTTTTCTGGACATGCTCATATTTCTTGCTGTATTGCAGACTCTGGACAGAAGAGGATGCTTCTTGCGTTAAAACAGAGGGTGTTTCATGGATGAGAACACTGGTCTGAATTTCCCTTCACAAATGGAGTTAAACCAAAGTCTCTTTGTATTCCTCCAAGCAAGAGTTAAGTTCCAGTAAACCCAGGGATTTTTCAGCTCAAATGAACTTACACAGTTCACGACCCCAACACGTTTTTCACTATTAACTAAAGATTATCTATGTAAGAGATGCTGTGGTTTGTTACAGTTTCATAAGTAGAGTTCAACTAGATATGGTCAGTATGAGTAGGAAACACAGTTCTTTTTTTCTGGGCATGTTCATGTTTCTTGTTGTATTGGAGAAGCTGGAAAGAAGAGCATGCTTCTTACGTTAAAACAGAGGGTGTTTCATGGATGAGAACACTGGTCTGAATTTCCCTTCACAAACGGAGTTAAACCAAAGGCTCTGTGTCTTCCTACAAGCAAGAGTTAATTTCCGGTAATCCCAGGGATTTTTCGGCTCAAATGAACTTACACAGTTCACGAACCCAACACGTTTTTCACTATTAACTAAAGAGCATTTCTGTAGGAGATGCTGTGGTTTGTTACAGTTTCATAAGTAGAGTTCAACTAGATATGGTCCGTATGAGTAGGAAATACAGTTCTTTTTTTATGGACATGCTCATATTTCTTGCGGTATTGCAACTCTGGAAAGAAGAGGATGCTTCTTGTGTTAAAAGAGACAGTGATTCATGGATGAGAACACTGGTCTGAATTTCCCTTCACAAACGGAGTTAAACCAAAGGCTCTGTGTCTTCCTACAAGCAAGAGTTCATTTCCGGAAAACCCAGTGATTTTTGGGCTCAAATGAATTTACCCAGTTCACGAACCCCACACGTTTTTCACTATAAACTAAAGAGCATCTATGTAAGAGATGTTGTGGTTTGTTACAGTTTCCCAAGCAGAGTTCAACTAGATATGGTCCGTATCAGTAGGAAATATAGTTCTTTTTTTTATGGACATGCTCATATTGCTTGCTGTATTGCAACTCTGGACAGAATCGGATGCTTCTTGTGTTAAAACAGACGGTGTTTCATGGATGAGAACACTGGTCTGAATTTCCCTTCACAAACGGAGTTAAACCAAAGGCTCTGTGTCATCCTAAAAGCAAGACTCATTTCCGGAAAACACAGTGATTTTTCGGCTCAAATGAATTTACACAGTTTACGAACCCAACACGTTTTTCACTATAAACTAAAGAGCATCTATGTAAGAGATGCTGTGGTTTGTCACAGTTTCACAAGCAGAGTTTAACTAGATATGGTCCCTATGAGCAAGAAACACAGTTCGTATTCTCTCGGCATGCTCATGTTTCTTGCTGTATTGGAGATGCTGGAAAGGAGAGCATGCTTCTTGCGTTAAAACAGAGTATGTTTCATGGATGAGAACACTGGTCTGAATTTCCCTTCACAAACGGAGTTAAACCAAAGTCTCTGTGCCTTCCTACAAGCAAGAGTTCATTTCCGGAAATCCCAGTGATTTTTCGGCTCAAATGAATTTACACAGTTCATGAACCCAACACGTTTTTCACTATAAACTAAAGAGCATCTTTGTAAGAGATGCTGTGGTTTGTTACAGTTTCACAAGCAGAGTTCAACTATATATGGTCCGTATGAGTAGGAAAGACAGTTCTTTTTTTCTGGACATGCTCATATTTCTTGATGTATTGCAGACTCTGGACAGAAGAGGATGCTTCTTGCGTTAAAACAGAGGGTGTTTCATGGATGAGAACACTGGTCTGAATTTCCCTTCACAAATGGAGTTAAACCAAAGTCTCTTTGTCTTCCTACAAGCAAGAGTTAAGTTCCGGTAAACCCAGGGATTTTTCGGCTCAAATGAACTTACACAGTTCACGAACCCAACACGTTTTTCACTATTAACTATAGATTATCTATGTAAGAGATGCTGTGGTTTGTTACAGTTTCATAAGTAGAGTTCAACTAGATATGGTCAGTATGAGTAGGAAGCACAGTTCTTTTTTTCTGGGCATGTTCATGTTTCTTGTTGTATTGGAGATGCTGGAAAGGAGAGCATGCTTCTTGCGTTAAAACAGAGTATGTTTCATGGATGAGAACACTGGTCTGAATTTTCCTTCACAAACGGAGTTAAACCAAAGTCTCTGTGCCTTCCTACAAGCAAGAGTTCATTTCCGGAAATCCCAGTGATTTTTCGGCTCAAATGAACTTACACAGTTCACGAATCCAACACGTTTTTCACTATTAACTAAAGATTATCTATGTAAGAGATGCTGTGGTTTGTTACAGTTTCATAAGTAGAGTTCAACTAGATATGGTCTGTATGAGTAGGAAATACAGTTCTTTTTTTATGGACATGCTCATATTTCTTGCTGTATTGGAGATGCTGGAAAGAAGAGCATGCTTCTTGTGTTAAAAGAGACAGTGATTCATGGATGAGAACACTGGTCTGAATTTCCCTTCACAAACGGAGTTAAACCTAAGGCTCTGTGTCTTCCTACAAGCAAGAGTTCATTTCCGGAAAACCCAGTGATTTTTGGGCTCAAATGAATTTACCCAGTTCACGAACCCCACACGTTTTTCACTATAAACTAAAGAGCATCTATGTAAGAGATGTTGTGGTTTGTTACAGTTTCCCAAGCAGAGTTCAACTAGATATGGTACGTGTCAGTAGGAAATACAGTTCTTTTTTTATGGACATGCTCATATTTCTTGCTGTATTGCAACTCTGGACAGAATCGGATGCTTCTTGTGTTAAAACAGACGGTGTTTCATGGATGAGAACACTCGTCTGAATTTCCCTTCACAAACGGAGTTAAACCAAAGGCTCTGTGTCATCCTAAAAGCAAGAGTTCATTTCCGGAAAACACAGTGATTTTTCGGCTCAAATGAATTTACACAGTTCACGAACCCAACACGTTTTTCACTATAAACTAAAGAGCATCTATGTAAGAGATGCTGTAGTTTGTCACAGTTTCACAAGCAGAGTTTAACTAGATATGGTCCCTATGAGTAAGAAACTCAGTTCGTATTTTCTGGGCATGCTCATGTTTCTTGCTGTATTGGAGATGCTGGAAAGGAGAGCATGCTTCTTGCGTTAAAACAGAGTATGTTTCATGGATGAGAACACTGGTCTGAATTTCCCTTCACAAACGGAGTTAAACCAAAGTCTCTGTGCCTTCCTACAAGCAAGAGTTCATTTCCGGAAATCCCAGTGATTTTTCGGCTCAAATGAATTTACACAGTTCATGAACCCAACACGTTTTTCACTATAAACTAAAGAGCATCTTTGTAAGAGTTGCTGTGGTTTGTTACAGTTTCACAAGCAGAGTTCAACTATATATGGTCCGTATGAGTAGGAAAGACAGTTCTTTTTTTCTGGACATGCTCATATTTCTTGCTGTATTGAAGATGCTGGAAAGAAGAGCATGCTTCTTGCGTTAAAAAAAAGGATGTTTCATGGATGAGAACACTGGTCTGAATTTCCATTCACAAATGGAGTTAAACCAAAGTCTCTGTGTCTTCCTACAGCAAGAGTTAAGTTCCAGTAAACCCAGGGATTTTTCGGCTCAAATGAACTTACACAGTTCACGAACCCAACACGTGTTTCACTATTAACTAAAGAGCATTTATGTAAGAGTTGCTGTGGTTTGTTACAGTTTCACAAGCAGAGTTCAACTAGATATGGTACGTGTCAGTAGGAAATACAGTTCTTTTTTTATGGACATGCTCATATTTCTTGTTGTATTGCAACTCTGGACAGAATAGGATGCTTCTTGTGTTAGAACAGACGGTGTTTCATGGATGAGAACGCTGGTCTGAATTTCCCTTCAGAAACGGAGTTAAACCAAAGGCTCTGTGTCATCCTAAAAGCAAGAGTTCATTTGCAGAAAACCCAGTAATTTTTCGGCTCATATGAATTTACACAGTTCACGAACCCAACACGTTTTTCACTATAAACTAAAGAGCTTCTATGTAAGAGATGCTGTGGTTTGTTACAGTTTCACAAGCAGAGTTTAACTAGATATGGTCCGTATGAGTAGGAAACACAGTTCTTTTTTTCTGGACATGCTCATATTTCTTGCTGTATTGCAGACTCTGGACAGAAGAGGATGCTTCTTGCGTTAAAACAGAGGGTGTTTCATGGATGAGAACACTGGTCTGAATTTCCCTTCACAAACGGAGTTAAACCAAAGGCTCTGTGTCTTCCTACAAGCAAGAGTTAATTTCCGGTAATCCCAGGGATTTTTCGGCTCAAATGAACTTACACAGTTCACGAACCCAACACGTTTTTCACTATTAACTAAAGAGCATTTCTGTAGGAGATGCTGTGGTTTGTTACAGTTTCATAAGTAGAGTTCAACTAGATATGGTCCGTATGAGTAGGAAATACAGTTCTTTTTTTATGGACATGCTCATATTTCTTGCGGTATTGCAACTCTGGACAGAAGAGGATGCTTCTTGTGTTAAAAGAGACAGTGATTCATGGATGAGAACACTGGTCTGAATTTCCCTTCACAAACGGAGTTAAACCAAAGGCTCTGTGTCTTCCTACAAGCAAGAGTTCATTTCCGGAAAACCTAGTGATTTTTGGGCTCAAATGAATTTACCCAGTTCACGAACCCCACACGTTTTTCACTATAAACTAAAGAGCATTTATGTAAGAGATGTTGTGGTTTGTTACAGTTTCCCAAGCAGAGTTCAACTAGATATGGTCCGTATCAGTAGGAAATATAGTTCTTTTTTTATGGACATGCTCATATTGCTTCCTGTATTGCAACTCTGGACAGAATCGGATGCTTCTTGTGTTAAAACAGACGGTGTTTCATGGATGAGAACACAGGTCTGAATTTCCCTTCACAAACGGAGTTAAACCAAAGGCTCTGTGTCATCCTAAAAGCAAGAGTTCATTTCCGGAAAACACAGTGATTTTTCGGCTCAAATGAATTTACACAGTTTACGAACCCAACACGTTTTTCACTATAAACTAAAGAGCATCTATGTAAGAGATGCTGTGGTTTGTCACAGTTTCACAAGCAGAGTTTAACTAGATATGGTCCGTATGAGTAAGAAACACAGTTCGTTTTTTCTGGGCATGCTCATGTTTCTTGCTGTATTGGAGATGCTGGAAAGGAGAGCATGCTTCTTGCGTTAAAACAGAGTATGTTTCATGGATGAGAACACTGGTCTGAATTTTCCTTCAGAAACAGAGTTAAACCAAAGTCTCTGTGCCTTCCTACAAGCAAGAGTTCATTTCCGGAAATCCCAGTGATTTTTCGGCTCAAATGAATTTACACAGATCACGAACCAAACACGTTTTTCACTATAAACTAAAGAGCATCTTTGTAAGAGTTGCTGTGGTTTGTTACAGTTTCACAAGCAGAGTTCAACTAGATATGGTCCGTATGAGTAGGAAACACAGTTCTTTTTTTCTGGACATGCTCATATTTCTTGCTGTATTGCAGACTCTGGACCGAAGAGGATGCTTCTTGCGTTAAAACAGAGGGTGTTTCATGGATGAGAACACTGGTCTGAATTTCCCTTCACAAATGGAGTTAAACCAAAGTCTCTTTGTATTCCTCCAAGCAAGAGTTAAGTTCCAGTAAACCCAGGGATTTTTCGGCTCAAATGAACTTACACAGTTCACGAACCCAACTCGTTTTTCACTATTAACTAAAGATTATCTATGTAAGAGATGCTGTGGTTTGTTACAGTTTCATAAGTAGAGTTCAACTAGATATGGTCAGTATGAGTAGGAAACACAGTTCTTTTTTTCTGGGCATGTTCATGTTTCTTGTTGTATTGGAGAAGCTGGAAAGAAGAGCATGCTTCTTACGTTAAAACAGAGGGTGTTTCATGGATGAGAACACTGGTCTGAATTTCCCTTCACAAACGGAGTTAAACCAAAGGCTCTGTGTCTTCCTACAAGCAAGAGTTAATTTCCGGTAATCCCAGGGATTTTTCGGCTCAAATGAACTTACACAGTTCACGAACCCAACACGTTTTTCACTATTAACTAAAGAGCATTTCTGTAGGAGATGCTGTGGTTTGTTACAGTTTCATAAGTAGAGTTCAACTAGATATGGTCCGTATGAGTAGGAAATACAGTTCTTTTTTTATGGACATGCTCATATTTCTTGCGGTATTGCAACTCTGGAAAGAAGAGGATGCTTCTTGTGTTAAAAGAGACAGTGATTCATGGATGAGAACACTGGTCTGAATTTCCCTTCACAAACGGAGTTAAACCAAAGGCTCTGTGTCACCCTAAAAGCAAGAGTTCATTTGCAGAAAACCCAGTAATTTTTCGGCTCATATGAATTTACACAGTTCACGAACCCAAAACGTTTTTCACTATAAACTAAAGAGCTTCTATGTAAGAGATGCTGTGGTTTGTTACAGTTTCATAAGTAGAGTTCAACTAGATATGGTCAGTATGAGTAGGAAACACAGTTCTTTTTTTCTGGGCATGTTCATGTTTCTTGTTGTATTGGAGAAGCTGGAAAGAAGAGCATGCTTCTTACGTTAAAACAGAGGGTGTTTCATGGATGAGAACACTGGTCTGAATTTCCCTTCACAAACGGAGTTAAACCAAAGGCTCTGTGTCTTCCTACAAGCAAGAGTTAATTTCCGGTAATCCCAGGGATTTTTCGGCTCAAATGAACTTACACAGTTCACGAACCCAACACGTTTTTCACTATTAACTAAAGAGCATTTCTGTAGGAGATGCTGTGGTTTGTTACAGTTTCATAAGTAGAGTTCAACTAGATATGGTCCGTATGAGTAGGAAATACAGTTCTTTTTTTATGGACATGCTCATATTTCTTGCGGTATTGCAACTCTGGAAAGAAGAGGATGCTTCTTGTGTTAAAAGAGACAGTGATTCATGGATGAGAACACTGGTCTGAATTTCCCTTCACAAACGGAGTTAAACCAAAGGCTCTGTGTCACCCTAAAAGCAAGAGTTCATTTGCAGAAAACCCAGTAATTTTTCGGCTCATATGAATTTACACAGTTCACGAACCCAAAACGTTTTTCACTATAAACTAAAGAGCTTCTATGTAAGAGATGCTGTGGTTTGTTACAGTTTCACAAGCAGAGTTTAACTAGATATGGTCCGTATGAGTAAGAAACACAGTTCGTTTTTTCTGGGCATGCTCATGTTTCTTGCTGTATTGGAGATGCTGGAAAGGAGAGCATGCTTCTTGCGTTAAAACAGAGTATGTTTCATGGATGAGAACACTGGTCTGAATTTTCCTTCAGAAACAGAGTTAAACCAAAGTCTCTGTGCCTTCCTACAAGCAAGAGTTCATTTCCGGAAATCCCAGTGATTTTTCGGCTCAAATGAATTTACACAGATCACGAACCAAACACGTTTTTCACTATAAACTAAAGAGCATCTTTGTAAGAGTTGCTGTGGTTTGTTACAGTTTCACAAGCAGAGTTCAACTAGATATGGTCCGTATGAGTAGGAAATACAGTTCTTTTTTTATGGACATGCTCATATTTCTTGCGGTATTGCAACTCTGGACAGAAGAGGATGCTTCTTGTGTTAAAAGAGACAGTGATTCATGGATGAGAACACTGGTCTGAATTTCCCTTCACAAACGGAGTTAAACCAAAGGCTCTGTGTCTTCCTACAAGCAAGAGTTCATTTCCGGAAAACCCAGTGATTTTTGGGCTCAAATGAATTTACCCAGTTCACGAACCCCACACGTTTTTCACTATAAACTAAAGAGCATTTATGTAAGAGATGTTGTGGTTTGTCACAGTTTCACAAGCAGAGTTTAACTAGATATGGTCCCTATGAGTAAGAAACACAGTTCGTATTCTCTCGGCATGCTCATGTTTCTTGCTGTATTGGAGATGCTGGAAAGGAGAGCATGCTTCTTGCGTTAAAACAGAGTATGTTTCATGGATGAGAACACTGGTCTGAATTTCCCTTCACAAACGGAGTTAAACCAAAGTCTCTGTGCCTTCCTACAAGCAAGAGTTCATTTCCGGAAATCCCAGTGATTTTTCGGCTCAAATGAATTTACACAGTTCATGAACCCAACACGTTTTTCACTATAAACTAAAGAGCATCTTTGTAAGAGATGCTGTGGTTTGTTAGAGTTTCACAAGCAGAGTTCAACTATATATGGTCCGTATGAGTAGGAAAGACAGTTCTTGTATTCTGGACATGCTCATATTTCTTGCTGTATTGCAGACTCTGGACAGAAGAGGATGCTTCTTGCGTTAAAACAGAGGGTGTTTCATGGATGAGAACACTGGTCTGAATTTCACTTCACAAATGGAGTTAAACCAAAGGCTCTGTGTCTTCCTACAAGCAAGAGTTAATTTCCGGTAATCCCAGGGATTTTTCGGCTCAAATGAACTTACACAGTTCACGAACCCAACACGTTTTTCACTATTAACTAAAGAGCATTTCTGTAGGAGATGCTGTGGTTTGTTACAGTTTCATAAGTAGAGTTCAACTAGATATGGTCCGTATGAGTAGGAAATACAGTTCTTTTTTTATGGACATGCTCATATTTCTTGCGGTATTGCAACTCTGGAAAGAAGAGGATGCTTCTTGTGTTAAAAGAGACAGTGATTCATGGATGAGAACACTGGTCTGAATTTCCCTTCACAAACGGAGTTAAACCAAAGGCTCTGTGTCATCCTAAAAGCAAGAGTTCATTTGCAGAAAACCCAGTAATTTTTCGGCTCATATGAATTTACACAGTTCACGAACCCAACACGTTTTTCACTATAAACTAAAGAGCTTCTATGTAAGAGATGCTGTGGTTTGTTACAGTTTCACAAGCAGAGTTTAACTAGATATGGTCCGTATGAGTAAGAAACACAGTTCGTTTTTTCTGGGCATGCTCATGTTTCTTGCTGTATTGGAGATGCTGGAAAGGAGAGCATGCTTCTTGCGTTAAAACAGAGTATGTTTCATGGATGAGAACACTGGTCTGAATTTTCCTTCAGAAACAGAGTTAAACCAAAGTCTCTGTGCCTTCCTACAAGCAAGAGTTCATTTCCGGAAATCCCAGTGATTTTTCGGCTCAAATGAATTTACACAGATCACGAACCAAACACGTTTTTCACTATAAACTAAAGAGCATCTTTGTAAGAGTTGCTGTGGTTTGTTACAGTTTCACAAGCAGAGTTCAACTAGATATGGTCCGTATGAGTAGGAAATACAGTTCTTTTTTTATGGACATGCTCATATTTCTTGCGGTATTGCAACTCTGGACAGAAGAGGATGCTTCTTGTGTTAAAAGAGACAGTGATTCATGGATGAGAACACTGGTCTGAATTTCCCTTCACAAACGGAGTTAAACCAAAGGCTCTGTGTCTTCCTACAAGCAAGAGTTCATTTCCGGAAAACCCAGTGATTTTTGGGCTCAAATGAATTTACCCAGTTCACGAACCCCACACGTTTTTCACTATAAACTAAAGAGCATTTATGTAAGAGATGTTGTGGTTTGTTACAGTTTCCCAAGCAGAGTTCAACTAGATATGGTCCGTATCAGTAGGAAATATAGTTCTTTTTTTATGGACATGCTCATATTGCTTCCTGTATTGCAACTCTGGACAGAATCGGATGCTTGTTGTGTTAAAACAGACGGTGTTTCATGGATGAGAACACAGGTCTGAATTTCCCTTCACAAACGGAGTTAAACCAAAGGCTCTGTGTCATCCTAAAAGCAAGAGTTCATTTCCGGAAAACACAGTGATTTTTCGGCTCAAATGAATTTACACAGTTTACGAACCCAACACGTTTTTCACTATAAACTAAAGAGCATCTATGTAAGAGATGCTGTGGTTTGTCACAGTTTCACAAGCAGAGTTTAACTAGATATGGTCCCTATGAGTAAGAAACACAGTTCGTATTCTCTCGGGATGCTCATGTTTCTTGCTGTATTGGAGATGCTGGAAAGGAGAGCATGCTTCTTGCGTTAAAACAGAGTATGTTTCATGGATGAGAACACTGGTCTGAATTTCCCTTCACAAACGGAGTTAAACCAAAGTCTCTGTGCCTTCCTACAAGCAAGAGTTCATTTCCGGAAATCCCAGTGATTTTTCGGCTCAAATGAATTTACACAGTTCATGAACCCAACACGTTTTTCACTATAAACTAAAGAGCATCTTTTTAAGAGATGCTGTGGTTTGTTTGAGTTTCACAAGCAGAGTTCAACTATATATGGTCCGTATGAGTAGGAAAGACAGTTCTTGTTTTCTGGACATGCTCATATTTCTTGCTGTATTGCAGACTCTGGACAGAAGAGGATGCTTCTTGCGTTAAAACAGAGGGTGTTTCATGGATGAGAACACTGGTCTGAATTTCACTTCACAAATGGAGTTAAACCAAAGTCTCTTTGTCTTCCTACAAGCAAGAGTTAAGTTCCGGTAAACCCAGGGATTTTTCGGCTCAAATGAACTTACACAGTTCACGAACCCAACACGTTTTTCACTATTAACTAAAGATTATCTATGTAAGAGATGCTGTGGTTTGTTACAGTTTCATAAGTAGAGTTCAACTAGATATGGTCAGTATGAGTAGGAAACACAGTTCTTTTTTTCTGGGCATGTTCATGTTTCTTGTTGTATAGGAGAAGCTGGAAAGAAGAGCATGCTTCTTACGTTAAAACAGAGGGTGTTTCATGGATGAGAACACTGGTCTGAATTTCCATTCACAAATGGAGTTAACCCAAAGTCTCTGTGTCTTCCTACAGCAAGAGTTAAGTTCCGGTAAACCCAGGGATTTTTCGGCTCAAATGAACTTACACAGTTCACGAACCCAACACGTATTTCACTATTAACTAAAGAGCATTTATGTAAGAGATGCTGTGGTTGGTACAGTTTCACAAGCAGAGTTCAACTAGATATGGTACGTGTCAGTAGGAAATACAGTTCTTTTTTTATGGACATGCTCATATTTCTTGTTGTATTGCAACTCTGTACAGAATAGTATGCTTCTTGTGTTAGAACAGACGGTGTTTCATGGATGAGAACGCTGGTCTGAATTTCCCTTCAGAAACGGAGTTAAACCAAAGGCTCTGTGTCATCCTAAAAGCAAGAGTTCATTTGCAGAAAACCCAGTAATTTTTCGGCTCATATGAATTTACACAGATCATGAACCAAACACGTTTTTCACTATAAACTAAAGAGCATCTTTGTAAGAGTTGCTGTGGTTTGTTACAGTTTCACAAGCAGAGTTCAACTAGATATGGTCCGTATGAGTAGGAAACACAGTTCTTTTTTTCTGGACATGCTCATATTTCTTGCTGTATTGCAGACTCTGGACCGAAGAGGATGCTTCTTGCGTTAAAACAGAGGGTGTTTCATGGATGAGAACACTGGTCTGAATTTCCCTTCACAAATGGAGTTAAACCAAAGTCTCTTTGTATTCCTCCAAGCAAGAGTTAAGTTCCAGTAAACCCAGGGATTTTTCGGCTCAAATGAACTTACACAGTTCACGAACCCAACTCGTTTTTCACTATTAACTAAAGATTATCCATGTAAGAGATGCTGTGGTTTGTTACAGTTTCATAAGTAGAGTTCAACTAGATATGGTCAGTATGAGTAGGAAACACAGTTCTTTTTTTCTGGGCATGTTCATGTTTCTTGTTGTATTGGAGAAGCTAGAAAGAAGAGCATGCTTCTTACGTTAAAACAGAGGGTGTTTCATGGATGAGAACACTGGTCTTAATTTCCCTTCACAAACGGAGTTAAACCAAAGGCTCTGTGTCTTCCTACAAGCAAGAGTTAATTTCCGGTAATCCCAGGGATTTTTCGGCTCAAATGAACTTACACAGTTCACGAACCCAACACGTTTTTCACTATTAACTAAAGAGCATTTCTGTAGGAGATGCTGTGGTTTGTTACAGTTTCATAAGTAGAGTTCAACTAGATATGGTCCGTATGAGTAGGAAATACAGTTCTTTTTTTATGGACATGCTCATATTTCTTGCGGTATTGCAACTCTGGAAAGAAGAGGATGCTTCTTGTGTTAAAAGAGACAGTGATTCATGGATGAGAACACTGGTCTGAATTTCCCTTCACAAACGGAGTTAAACCAAAGGCTCTGTGTCTTCCTACAAGCAAGAGTTCATTTCCGGAAAACCCAGTGATTTTTGGGCTCAAATGAATTTACCCAGTTCACGAACCCCACACGTTTTTCACTATAAACTAAAGAGCATCTATGTAAGAGATGTTGTGGTTTGTTACAGTTTCCCAAGCAGAGTTTAACTAGATATGGTCCGTATCAGTAGGAAATATAGTTCTTTTTTTTATGGACATGCTCATATTGCTTGCTGTATTGCAACTCTGGACAGAATCGGATGCTTCTTGTGTTAAAACAGACAGTGTTTCATGGATGAGAACACTGGTCTGAATTTCCCTTCACAAACGGAGTTAAACCAAAGGCTCTGTGTCATCCTAAAAGCAAGAGTTCATTTCCGGAAAACACAGTGATTTTTCGGCTCAAATGAATTTACACAGTTCACGAACCCAACACGTTTTTCACTATAAACTAAAGAGCATCTATGTAAGAGATGCTGTGGTTTGTCACAGTTTCACAAGCAGAGTTTAACTAGATATGGTCCCTATGAGTAAGAAACACAGTTCGTATTTTCTGGGCATGCTCATGTTTCTTGCTGTATTGGAGATGCTGGAAAGGAGAGCATGCTTCTTGCGTTAAAACAGAGTATGTTTCATGGATGAGAACACTGGTCTGAATTTCCCTTCACAAACGGAGTTAAACCAAAGTCTCCTTGCCTTCCTACAAGCAAGAGTTCATTTCCGGAAATCCCAGTGATTTTTCGGCTCAAATGAATTTACACAGTTCATGAACCCAACACGTTTTTCACTATAAACTAAAGAGCATCTTTGTAAGAGATGCTGTGGTTTGTTACAGTTTCACAAGCAGAGTTCAACTATATATGGTCCGTATGAGTAGGAAAGACAGTTCTTTTTTTCTGGACATGCTCATATTTCTTGCTGTATTGCAGACTCTGGACAGAAGAGGATGCTTCTTGCGTTAAAACAGAGGGTGTTTCATGGATGAGAACACTGGTCTGAATTTCCCTTCACAAATGGAGTTAAACCAAAGTCTCTTTGTATTCCTACAAGCAAGAGTTAAGTTCCGGTAAACCCAGGGATTTTTCGGCTCAAATGAACTTACACAGTTCACGAACCCAACACGTTTTTCACTATTAACTAAAGATTATCTATGTAAGAGATGCTGTGGTTTGTTACAGTTTCACAAGCAGAGTTTTACCAGATATGGTCCGTATGAGTAATAAACATAGTTCGATTTTTCTGGACATGCTCATATTCTTGCTGTATTGGAGATGCTGGAAAGAAGAGCATGCTTCTTGCGTTAAAACAGAGGATGTTTCATGGATGAGAACACTGGTCTGAATTTCCATTCATAAATGGAGTTAAACCAAAGTCTCTGTGTCTTCCTACAGCAAGAGTTAAGTTCCGGTAAACCCAGGGATTTTTCGGCTCAAATGAACTTACACAGTTCACGAACCCAACACGTGTTTCACTATTAACTAAAGGGCATTTATGTAAGAGATGCTGTGGTTTGTTACAGTTTCACAAGCAGAGTTCAACTAGATATGGTACGTGTCAGTAGGAAATACAGTTCTTTTTTTATGGACATGCTCATATTTCTTGTTGTATTGCAACTCTGGACAGAATAGGATGCTTCTTGTGTTAGAACAGACGGTGTTTCATGGATGAGAACACTGGTCTGAATTTCCCTTCAGAAACGGAGTTAAACCAAAGGCTCTGTGTCATCCTAAAAGCAAGAGTTCATTTCCGGAAAACCCAGTAATTTTTCGGCTAATATGAATTTACACAGTTCACGAACCCAACACGTTTTTCACTATAAACTAAAGAGCATCTATGTAAGAGATGCTGTGGTTTGTTACAGTTTCACAAGCAGAGTTTAACTAGATATGGTCCGTATGAGTAAGAAACACAGTTTGTTTTTTCTGGGCATGCTCATGTTTCTTGCTGTATTGGAGATGCTGGAAAGGAGAGCATGCTTCTTGCGTTAAAACAGAGTATGTTTCATGGATGAGAGCACTGGTCTGAATTTTCCTTCACAAACGGAGTTAAACCAAGGTCTCTGTGCCTTCCTACAAGCAAGAGTTCATTTCCGGAAATCCCAGTGATTTTTCGGCTCAAATGTATTTACACAGATCACGAACCAAACACGTTTTTCACTATAAACTAAAGAGCATCTTTGTAAGAGTTGCTGTGGTTTGTTACAGTTTCACAAGCAGAGTTCAACTAGATATGGTCCGTATGAGTAGGAAACACAGTTCTTTTTTTCTGGACATGCTCATATTTCTTGCTGTATTGCAGACTCTGGCCAGAAGAGGATGCTTCTTGCGTTAAAACAGAGGGTGTTTCATGGATGAGAACACTGGTCTGTATTTCCCTTCACAAATGGAGTTAAACCAAAGTCTCTTTGTATTCCTCCAAGCAAGAGTTAATTCCAGTAAACCCAGGGATTTTTCGGCTCAAATGAACTTACACAGTTCACGAACCCAACACGTTTTTCACTATTAACTAAAGATTATCTATGTAAGAGATGCTGTGGTTTGTTACAGTTTCATAAGTAGAGTTCAACTAGATATGGTCAGTATGAGTAGGAAACACAGTTCTTTTTTTCTGGGCATGTTCATGTTTCTTGTTGTATTGGAGAAGCTGGAAAGAAGAACATGCTTCTTACGTTAAAACAGAGGGTGTTTCATGGATGAGAACACTGGTCTGAATTTCCCTTCACAAACGGAGTTAAACCAAAGGCTCTGTGTCTTCCTACAAGCAAGAGTTAATTTCCGGTAAACCCAGGGATTTTTCGGCTCAAATGAACTTACACAGTTCACGAACCCCACACGTTTTTCACTATAAACTAAAGAGCATCTATGTAAGAGATGTTGTGGTTTGTTACAGTTTCCCAATCAGAGTTCAACTTGATATGGTCCGTACCAGTAGGAAATACAGTTCTTTTTTTTATGGACATGCTCATATTTCTTGCTGTATTGCAACTCTGGACAGAATCGGATGCTTCTTGTGTTAAAACAGACGGTGTTTCATGGATGAGAACACTGGTCTGAATTTCCCTTCACAAACGGAGTTAAACCAAAGGCTCTGTGTCATCCTTAAAGCAAGAGTTCATTTCCGGAAAACACAGTGATTTTCGGCTCAAATGAATTTACCCAGTTCACGAACCCAACACGTTTTTCACTATAAACTAAAGAGCATCTATGTAAGAGATGCTGTGGTTTGTATCAGTTTCACAAGCGGAGTTTAACTAGATATGGTCCCTATGAGTAAGAAACACAGTTCGTATTTTCTGGGCATGCTCATGTTTCTTGCTGTATTGGAGATGCTGGAAAGGAGAGCATGCTTCTTGCGTTAAAACAGAGTATGTTTCATGGATGAGAACACTGGTCTGAATTTCCCTTCACAAACGGAGTTAAACCAAAGTCTCTGTGCCTTCCTACAAGCAAGAGTTCATTTCCGGAAATCAAAGTGATTTTTTGGCTCAAATGAATTTACACAGTTCATGAACCCAACACGTTTTTCACTATAAACTAAAGAGCATCTTTGTAAGAGATGCTGTGGTTTGTTACAGTTTCACAAGCAGAGTTCAACTAGATATGGTCCGTATGAGTAGGAAACACAGTTCTTTTTTTTTGGACATGCTCATATTTCTTGCTGTATTGCAGACTCTGGACAGAAGAGGATGCTTCTTGCGTTAAAACAGAGGGTGTTTCATGGATGAGAACACTGGTCTGAATTTCCCTTCACAAATGGAGTTAAACCAAAGTCTCTTTGTCTTCCTACAAGCAAGAGTTAAGTTCCGGTAAACCCAGGGATTTTTCAGCTCAAATGAATTTACACAGTTCACGAACCCAACACGTGTTTCACTATAAACTAAAGAGCATCTTTGTAAGAGATGCTGTGGTTTGTTACAGTTTCACAAGCAGAGTTCAACTATATATGGTCCGTATGAGTAGGAAAGACAGTTCTTTTTTTCTGGACATGCTCATATTTCTTGCTGTATTGCAGACTCTGGACAGAAGAGGATGCTTCTTGCGTTAAAACAGAGGGTGTTTCATGGATGAGAACACTGGTCTGAATTTCACTTCACAAATGGAGTTAAACCAAAGTCTCTTTGTCTTCCTACAAGCAAGAGTTAAGTTCCGGTAAACCCAGGGATTTTTCGGCTCAAATGAACTTACACAGTTCACGAACCCAACACGTTTTTCACTATTAACTAAAGATTATCTATGTAAGAGATGCTGTGGTTTGTTACAGTTTCACAAGCAGAGTTTTACTTGATATGGTCCGTGTGAGTAATAAACATAGTTCGTTTTTTCTGGGCATGCTCATATTCTTGCTGTATTGGAGATGCTGGAAAGAAGAGCATGCTTCTTGCGTTAAAACAGAGGATGTTTCATGGATGAGAACACTGGTCTGAATTTCCATACATAAATGGAGTTAAACCAAAGTCTCTGTGTCTTCCTACAGCAAGAGTTAAGTTCCGGTAAACCCAGGGATTTTTCGGCTCAAATGAACTTACACAGTTCACGAACCCAACACGTGTTTCACCATTAACTAAAGAGCATTTATGTAAGAGATGCTGTGGTTTGTTACAGTTTCACAAGCAGAGTTCAACTAGATATGGTACGTGTCAGTAGGAAATACAGTTCTTTTTTTATGGACATGCTCATATTTCTTGTTGTATTGCAACTCTGGACAGAATAGGATGCTTCTTGTGTTAGAACAGACGGTGTTTCATGGATGAGAACACTGGTCTGAATTTCCCTTCAGAAACGGAGTTAAACCAAAGGCTCTGTGTCATCCTAAAAGCAAGAGTTCATTTCCGGAAAACCCAGTAATTTTTCGGCTCATATGAATTTACACAGTTCACGAACCCAACACGTTTTTCACTATAAACTAAAGAGCATCTATGTAAGAGATGCTGTGGTTTGTTACAGTTTCACAAGCAGAGTTTAACTAGATATGGTCCGTATGAGTAAGAAACACAGTTCTTTTTTTCTGGGCATGCTCATGTTTCTTGCTGTATTGGAGATTCTGGAAAGGAGAGCATGCTTCTTGCGTTAAAACAGAGTATGTTTCATGGATGAGAACACTGGTCTGAATTTTCCTTCAGAAACAGAGTTAAACCAAAGTCTCTGTGCCTTCCTACAAGCAAGAGTTCATTTCCGGAAATCCCAGTGATTTTTCGGCTCAAATGAATTTACACAGATCACGAACCAAACACGTTTTTCACTATAAACTAAAGAGCATCTTTGTAAGAGTTGCTGTGGTTTGTTACAGTTTCACAAGCAGAGTTCAACTAGATATGGTCCGTATGAGTAGGAAACACAGTTCTTTTTTTCTGGACATGCTCATATTTCTTGCTGTATTGCAGACTCTGGACAGAAGAGGATGCTTCTTGCGTTAAAACAGAGGGTGTTTCATGGATGAGAACACTGGTCTGAATTTCCCTTCACAAATGGAGTTAAACCAAAGTCTCTTTGTATTCCTCCAAGCAAGAGTTAATTCCAGTAAACCCAGGGATTTTTCGGCTCAAATGAACTTACACAGTTCACGAACCCAACACGTTTTTCACTATTAACTAAAGATTATCTATGTAAGAGATGCTGTGGTTTGTTACAGTTTCATAAGTAGAGTTCAACTAGATATGGTCAGTATGAGTAGGAAACACAGTTCTTTTTTTCTGGGCATGTTCATGTTTCTTGTTGTATTGGAGAAGCTGGAAAGAAGAACATGCTTCTTACGTTAAAACAGAGGGTGTTTCATGGATGAGAACACTGGTCTGAATTTCCCTTCACAAACGGAGTTAAACCAAAGGCTCTGTGTCTTCCTACAAGCAAGAGTTAATTTCCGGTAAACCCAGGGATTTTTCGGCTCAAATGAACTTACACAGTTCACGAACCCCACACGTTTTTCACTATAAACTAAAGAGCATCTATGTAAGAGATGTTGTGGTTTGTTACAGTTTCCCAATCAGAGTTCAACTTGATATGGTCCGTACCAGTAGGAAATACAGTTCTTTTTTTTATGGACATGCTCATATTTCTTGCTGTATTGCAACTCTGGACAGAATCGGATGCTTCTTGTGTTAAAACAGACGGTGTTTCATGGATGAGAACACTGGTCTGAATTTCCCTTCACAAACGGAGTTAAACCAAAGGCTCTGTGTCATCCTTAAAGCAAGAGTTCATTTCCGGAAAACACAGTGATTTTCGGCTCAAATGAATTTACCCAGTTCACGAACCCAACACGTTTTTCACTATAAACTAAAGAGCATCTATGTAAGAGATGCTGTGGTTTGTCACAGTTTCACAAGCGGAGTTTAACTAGATATGGTCCCTATGAGTAAGAAACACAGTTCGTATTTTCTGGGCATGCTCATGTTTCTTGCTGTATTGGAGATGCTGGAAAGGAGAGCATGCTTCTTGCGTTAAAACAGAGTATGTTTCATGGATGAGAACACTGGTCTGAATTTCCCTTCACAAACGGAGTTAAACCAAAGTCTCTGTGCCTTCCTACAAGCAAGAGTTCATTTCCGGAAATCAAAGTGATTTTTTGGCTCAAATGAATTTACACAGTTCATGAACCCAACACGTTTTTCACTATAAACTAAAGAGCATCTTTGTAAGAGATGCTGTGGTTTGTTACAGTTTCACAAGCAGAGTTCAACTAGATATGGTCCGTATGAGTAGGAAACACAGTTCTTTTTTTTTGGACATGCTCATATTTCTTGCTGTATTGCAGACTCTGGACAGAAGAGGATGCTTCTTGCGTTAAAACAGAGGGTGTTTCATGGATGAGAACACTGGTCTGAATTTCCCTTCACAAATGGAGTTAAACCAAAGTCTCTTTGTCTTCCTACAAGCAAGAGTTAAGTTCCGGTAAACCCAGGGATTTTTCAGCTCAAATGAATTTACACAGTTCACGAACCCAACACGTGTTTCACTATAAACTAAAGAGCATCTTTGTAAGAGATGCTGTGGTTTGTTACAGTTTCACAAGCAGAGTTCAACTATATATGGTCCGTATGAGTAGGAAAGACAGTTCTTTTTTTCTGGACATGCTCATATTTCTTGCTGTATTGCAGACTCTGGACAGAAGAGGATGCTTCTTGCGTTAAAACAGAGGGTGTTTCATGGATGAGAACACTGGTCTGAATTTCACTTCACAAATGGAGTTAAACCAAAGTCTCTTTGTCTTCCTACAAGCAAGAGTTAAGTTCCGGTAAACCCAGGGATTTTTCGGCTCAAATGAACTTACACAGTTCACGAACCCAACACGTTTTTCACTATTAACTAAAGATTATCTATGTAAGAGATGCTGTGGTTTGTTACAGTTTCACAAGCAGAGTTTTACTTGATATGGTCCGTGTGAGTAATAAACATAGTTCGTTTTTTCTGGGCATGCTCATATTCTTGCTGTATTGGAGATGCTGGAAAGAAGAGCATGCTTCTTGCGTTAAAACAGAGGATGTTTCATGGATGAGAACACTGGTCTGAATTTCCATACATAAATGGAGTTAAACCAAAGTCTCTGTGTCTTCCTACAGCAAGAGTTAAGTTCCGGTAAACCCAGGGATTTTTCGGCTCAAATGAACTTACACAGTTCACGAACCCAACACGTGTTTCACCATTAACTAAAGAGCATTTATGTAAGAGATGCTGTGGTTTGTTACAGTTTCACAAGCAGAGTTCAACTAGATATGGTACGTGTCAGTAGGAAATACAGTTCTTTTTTTATGGACATGCTCATATTTCTTGTTGTATTGCAACTCTGGACAGAATAGGATGCTTCTTGTGTTAGAACAGACGGTGTTTCATGGATGAGAACACTGGTCTGAATTTCCCTTCAGAAACGGAGTTAAACCAAAGGCTCTGTGTCATCCTAAAAGCAAGAGTTCATTTCCGGAAAACCCAGTAATTTTTCGGCTCATATGAATTTACACAGTTCACGAACCCAACACGTTTTTCACTATAAACTAAAGAGCATCTATGTAAGAGATGCTGTGGTTTGTTACAGTTTCACAAGCAGAGTTTAACTAGATATGGTCCGTATGAGTAAGAAACACAGTTCTTTTTTTCTGGGCATGCTCATGTTTCTTGCTGTATTGGAGATTCTGGAAAGGAGAGCATGCTTCTTGCGTTAAAACAGAGTATGTTTCATGGATGAGAACACTGGTCTGAATTTTCCTTCAGAAACAGAGTTAAACCAAAGTCTCTGTGCCTTCCTACAAGCAAGAGTTCATTTCCGGAAATCCCAGTGATTTTTCGGCTCAAATGAATTTACACAGATCACGAACCAAACACGTTTTTCACTATAAACTAAAGAGCATCTTTGTAAGAGTTGCTGTGGTTTGTTACAGTTTCACAAGCAGAGTTCAACTAGATATGGTCCGTATGAGTAGGAAACACAGTTCTTTTTTTCTGGACATGCTCATATTTCTTGCTGTATTGCAGACTCTGGACAGAAGAGGATGCTTCTTGCGTTAAAACAGAGGGTGTTTCATGGATGAGAACACTGGTCTGAATTTCCCTTCACAAATGGAGTTAAACCAAAGTCTCTTTGTATTCCTCCAAGCAAGAGTTAAGTTCCAGTAAACCCAGGGATTTTTCAGCTCAAATGAACTTACACAGTTCACGACCCCAACACGTTTTTCACTATTAACTAAAGATTATCTATGTAAGAGATGCTGTGGTTTGTTACAGTTTCATAAGTAGAGTTCAACTAGATATGGTCAGTATGAGTAGGAAACACAGTTCTTTTTTTCTGGGCATGTTCATGTTTCTTGTTGTATTGGAGAAGCTGGAAAGAAGAGCATGCTTCTTACGTTAAAACAGAGGGTGTTTCATGGATGAGAACACTGGTCTGAATTTCCCTTCACAAACGGAGTTAAACCAAAGGCTCTGTGTCTTCCTACAAGCAAGAGTTAATTTCCGGTAATCCCAGGGATTTTTCGGCTCAAATGAACTTACACAGTTCACGAACCCAACACGTTTTTCACTATTAACTAAAGAGCATTTCTGTAGGAGATGCTGTGGTTTGTTACAGTTTCATAAGTAGAGTTCAACTAGATATGGTCCGTATGAGTAGGAAATACAGTTCTTTTTTTATGGACATGCTCATATTTCTTGCGGTATTGCAACTCTGGAAAGAAGAGGATGCTTCTTGTGTTAAAAGAGACAGTGATTCATGGATGAGAACACTGGTCTGAATTTCCCTTCACAAACGGAGTTAAACCAAAGGCTCTGTGTCTTCCTACAAGCAAGAGTTCATTTCCGGAAAACCCAGTGATTTTTGGGCTCAAATGAATTTACCCAGTTCACGAACCCCACACGTTTTTCACTATAAACTAAAGAGCATCTATGTAAGAGATGTTGTGGTTTGTTACAGTTTCCCAAGCAGAGTTCAACTAGATATGGTCCGTATCAGTAGGAAATATAGTTCTTTTTTTTATGGACATGCTCATATTGCTTGCTGTATTGCAACTCTGGACAGAATCGGATGCTTCTTGTGTTAAAACAGACGGTGTTTCATGGATGAGAACACTGGTCTGAATTTCCCTTCACAAACGGAGTTAAACCAAAGGCTCTGTGTCATCCTAAAAGCAAGAGCTCATTTCCGGAAAACACAGTGATTTTTCGGCTCAAATGAATTTACACAGTTTACGAACCCAACACGTTTTTCACTATAAACTAAAGAGCATCTATGTAAGAGATGCTGTGGTTTGTCACAGTTTCACAAGCAGAGTTTAACTAGATATGGTCCCTATGAGCAAGAAACACAGTTCGTATTCTCTCGGCATGCTCATGTTTCTTGCTGTATTGGAGATGCTGGAAAGGAGAGCATGCTTCTTGCGTTAAAACAGAGTATGTTTCATGGATGAGAACACTGGTCTGAATTTCCCTTCACAAACGGAGTTAAACCAAAGTCTCTGTGCCTTCCTACAAGCAAGAGTTCATTTCCGGAAATCCCAGTGATTTTTCGGCTCAAATGAATTTACACAGTTCATGAACCCAACACGTTTTTCACTATAAACTAAAGAGCATCTTTGTAAGAGATGCTGTGGTTTGTTACAGTTTCACAAGCAGAGTTCAACTATATATGGTCCGTATGAGTAGGAAAGACAGTTCTTTTTTTCTGGACATGCTCATATTTCTTGATGTATTGCAGACTCTGGACAGAAGAGGATGCTTCTTGCGTTAAAACAGAGGGTGTTTCATGGATGAGAACACTGGTCTGAATTTCCCTTCACAAATGGAGTTAAACCAAAGTCTCTTTGTCTTCCTACAAGCAAGAGTTAAGTTCCGGTAAACCCAGGGATTTTTCGGCTCAAATGAACTTACACAGTTCACGAACCCAACACGTTTTTCACTATTAACTATAGATTATCTATGTAAGAGATGCTGTGGTTTGTTACAGTTTCACAAGCAGAGTTTTACCAGATATGGTCCGTATGAGTAATAAACATAGTTCGATTTTTCTGGACATGCTCATATTCTTGCTGTATTGGAGATGCTGGAAAGAAGAGCATGCTTCTTGCGTTAAAACAGAGGATGTTTCATGGATGAGAACACTGGTCTGAATTTCCATTCATAAATGGAGTTAAACCAAAGTCTCTGTGTCTTCCTACAGCAAGAGTTAAGTTCCGGTAAACCCAGGGATTTTTCGGCTCAAATGAACTTACACAGTTCACGAACCCAACACGTGTTTCACTATTAACTAAAGGGCATTTATGTAAGAGATGCTGTGGTTTGTTACAGTTTCACAAGCAGAGTTCAACTAGATATGGTACGTGTCAGTAGGAAATACAGTTCTTTTTTTATGGACATGCTCATATTTCTTGTTGTATTGCAACTCTGGACAGAATAGGATGCTTCTTGTGTTAGAACAGACGGTGTTTCATGGATGAGAACACTGGTCTGAATTTCCCTTCAGAAACGGAGTTAAACCAAAGGCTCTGTGTCATCCTCAAAGCAAGAGTTCATTTCCGGAAAACCCAGTAATTTTTCGGCTAATATGAATTTACACAGTTCACGAACCCAACACGTTTTTCACTATAAACTAAAGAGCATCTATGTAAGAGATGCTGTGGTTTGTTACAGTTTCACAAGCAGAGTTTAACTAGATATGGTCCGTATGAGTAAGAAACACAGTTTGTTTTTTCTGGGCATGCTCATGTTTCTTGCTGTATTGGAGATGCTGGAAAGGAGAGCATGCTTCTTGCGTTAAAACAGAGTATGTTTCATGGATGAGAGCACTGGTCTGAATTTTCCTTCACAAACGGAGTTAAACCAAGGTCTCTGTGCCTTCCTACAAGCAAGAGTTCATTTCCGGAAATCCCAGTGATTTTTCGGCTCAAATGAATTTACACAGATCACGAACCCAACACGTTTTTCACTATAAACTAAAGAGCATCTTTGTAAGAGTTGCTGTGGTTTGTTACAGTTTCACAAGCAGAGTTCAACTAGATATGGTCCGTATGAGTAGGAAACACAGTTCTTTTTTTCTGGACATGCTCATATTTCTTGCTGTATTGCAGACTCTGGACAGCAGAGGATGCTTCTTGCGTTAAAACAGAGGGTGTTTCATGGATGAGAACACTGGTCTGTATTTCCCTTCACAAATGGAGTTAAACCAAAGTCTCTTTGTATTCCTCCAAGCAAGAGTTAATTCCAGTAAACCCAGGGATTTTTCGGCTCAAATGAACTTACACAGTTCACGAACCCAACACGTTTTTCACTATTAACTAAAGATTATCTATGTAAGAGATGCTGTGGTTTGTTACAGTTTCATAAGTAGAGTTCAACTAGATATGGTCAGTATGAGTAGGAAACACAGTTCTTTTTTTCTGGGCATGTTCATGTTTCTTGTTGTATTGGAGAAGCTGGAAAGAAGAACATGCTTCTTACGTTAAAACAGAGGGTGTTTCATGGATGAGAACACTGGTCTGAATTTCCCTTCACAAACGGAGTTAAACCAAAGGCTCTGTGTCTTCCTACAAGCAAGAGTTAATTTCCGGTAAACCCAGGGATTTTTCGGCTCAAATGAACTTACACAGTTCACGAACCCCACACGTTTTTCACTATAAACTAAAGAGCATCTATGTAAGAGATGTTGTGGTTTGTTACAGTTTCCCAATCAGAGTTCACCTTGATATGGTCCGTACCAGTAGGAAATACAGTTCTTTTTTTATGGACATGCTCATATTTCTTGCTGTATTGCAACTCTGGACAGAATCGGATGCTTCTTGTGTTAAAACAGACGGTGTTTCATGGATGAGAACACTGGTCTGAATTTCCCTTCACAAACGGAGTTAAACCAAAGGCTCTGTGTCATCCTAAAAGCAAGAGTTCATTTCCGGAAAACACAGTGATTTTTCGGCTCAAATGAATATACACAGTTCACGAACCCAACACGTTTTTCACTATAAACTAAAGAGCATCTATGTAAGAGATGCTGTGGTTTGTCACAGTTTCACAAGGGGAGTTTAACTAGATATGGTCCCTATGAGTAAGAAACACAGTTCGTATTTTCTGGGCATGCTCATGTTTCTTGCTGTATTGGAGATGCTGGAAAGGAGAGCATGCTTCTTGCGTTAAAACAGAGTATTTTTCATGGATGAGAACACTGGTCTGAATTTCCCTTCACAAACGGAGTTAAACCAAAGTCTCTGTGCCTTCCTACAAGCAAGAGTTCATTTCCGGAAATCAAAGTGATTTTTCGGCTCAAATGAATTTACACAGTTCATGAACCCAACACGTTTTTCACTATAAACTAAAGAGCATCTTTGTAAGAGATGCTGTGGTTTGTTACAGTTTCACAAGCAGAGTTCAACTAGATATGGTCCGTATGAGTAGGAAACACAGTTCTTTTTTTTTGGACATGCTCATATTTCTTGCTGTATTGCAGACTCTGGACAGAAGAGGATGCTTCTTGCGTTAAAACAGAGGGTGTTTCATGGATGAGAACACTGGTCTGAATTTCCCTTCACAAATGGAGTTAAACCAAAGTCTCTTTGTCTTCCTACAAGCAAGAGTTAAGTTCCGGTAAACCCAGGGATTTTTCAGCTCAAATGAATTTACACAGTTCACGAACCCAACACGTGTTTCACTATAAACTAAAGAGCATCTTTGTAAGAGATGCTGTGGTTTGTTACAGTTTCACAAGCAGAGTTCAACTATATATGGTCCGTATGAGTAGGAAAGACAGTTCTTTTTTTCTGGACATGCTCATATTTCTTGCTGTATTGCAGACTCTGGACAGAAGAGGATGCTTCTTGCGTTAAAACAGAGGGTGTTTCATGGATGAGAACACTGGTCTGAATTTCACTTCACAAATGGAGTTAAACCAAAGTCTCTTTGTCTTCCTACAAGCAAGAGTTAAGTTCCGGTAAACCCAGGGATTTTTCGGCTCAAATGAACTTACACAGTTCACGAACCCAACACGTTTTTCACTATTAACTAAAGATTATCTATGTAAGAGATGCTGTGGTTTGTTACAGTTTCACAAGCAGAGTTTTACTTGATATGGTCCGTGTGAGTAATAAACATAGTTCGTTTTTTCTGGGCATGCTCATATTCTTGCTGTATTGGAGATGCTGGAAAGAAGAGCATGCTTCTTGCGTTAAAACAGAGGATGTTTCATGGATGAGAACACTGGTCTGAATTTCCATACATAAATGGAGTTAAACCAAAGTCTCTGTGTCTTCCTACAGCAAGAGTTAAGTTCCGGTAAACCCAGGGATTTTTCGGCTCAAATGAACTTACACAGTTCACGAACCCAACACGTGTTTCACCATTAACTAAAGAGCATTTATGTAAGAGATGCTGTGGTTTGTTACAGTTTCACAAGCAGAGTTCAACTAGATATGGTACGTGTCAGTAGGAAATACAGTTCTTTTTTTATGGACATGCTCATATTTCTTGTTGTATTGCAACTCTGGACAGAATAGGATGCTTCTTGTGTTAGAACAGACGGTGTTTCATGGATGAGAACACTGGTCTGAATTTCCCTTCAGAAACGGAGTTAAACCAAAGGCTCTGTGTCATCCTAAAAGCAAGAGTTCATTTCCGGAAAACCCAGTAATTTTTCGGCTCATATGAATTTACACAGTTCACGAACCCAACACGTTTTTCACTATAAACTAAAGAGCATCTATGTAAGAGATGCTGTGGTTTGTTACAGTTTCACAAGCAGAGTTTAACTAGATATGGTCCGTATGAGTAAGAAACACAGTTCTTTTTTTCTGGGCATGCTCATGTTTCTTGCTGTATTGGAGATTCTGGAAAGGAGAGCATGCTTCTTGCGTTAAAACAGAGTATGTTTCATGGATGAGAACACTGGTCTGAATTTTCCTTCAGAAACAGAGTTAAACCAAAGTCTCTGTGCCTTCCTACAAGCAAGAGTTCATTTCCGGAAATCCCAGTGATTTTTCGGCTCAAATGAATTTACACAGATCACGAACCAAACACGTTTTTCACTATAAACTAAAGAGCATCTTTGTAAGAGTTGCTGTGGTTTGTTACAGTTTCACAAGCAGAGTTCAACTAGATATGGTCCGTATGAGTAGGAAACACAGTTCTTTTTTTCTGGACATGCTCATATTTCTTGCTGTATTGCAGACTCTGGACAGAAGAGGATGCTTCTTGCGTTAAAACAGAGGGTGTTTCATGGATGAGAACACTGGTCTGAATTTCCCTTCACAAATGGAGTTAAACCAAAGTCTCTTTGTATTCCTCCAAGCAAGAGTTAAGTTCCAGTAAACCCAGGGATTTTTCAGCTCAAATGAACTTACACAGTTCACGACCCCAACACGTTTTTCACTATTAACTAAAGATTATCTATGTAAGAGATGCTGTGGTTTGTTACAGTTTCATAAGTAGAGTTCAACTAGATATGGTCAGTATGAGTAGGAAACACAGTTCTTTTTTTCTGGGCATGTTCATGTTTCTTGTTGTATTGGAGAAGCTGGAAAGAAGAGCATGCTTCTTACGTTAAAACAGAGGGTGTTTCATGGATGAGAACACTGGTCTGAATTTCCCTTCACAAACGGAGTTAAACCAAAGGCTCTGTGTCTTCCTACAAGCAAGAGTTAATTTCCGGTAATCCCAGGGATTTTTCGGCTCAAATGAACTTACACAGTTCACGAACCCAACACGTTTTTCACTATTAACTAAAGAGCATTTCTGTAGGAGATGCTGTGGTTTGTTACAGTTTCATAAGTAGAGTTCAACTAGATATGGTCCGTATGAGTAGGAAATACAGTTCTTTTTTTATGGACATGCTCATATTTCTTGCGGTATTGCAACTCTGGAAAGAAGAGGATGCTTCTTGTGTTAAAAGAGACAGTGATTCATGGATGAGAACACTGGTCTGAATTTCCCTTCACAAACGGAGTTAAACCAAAGGCTCTGTGTCTTCCTACAAGCAAGAGTTCATTTCCGGAAAACCCAGTGATTTTTGGGCTCAAATGAATTTACCCAGTTCACGAACCCCACACGTTTTTCACTATAAACTAAAGAGCATCTATGTAAGAGATGTTGTGGTTTGTTACAGTTTCCCAAGCAGAGTTCAACTAGATATGGTCCGTATCAGTAGGAAATATAGTTCTTTTTTTTATGGACATGCTCATATTGCTTGCTGTATTGCAACTCTGGACAGAATCGGATGCTTCTTGTGTTAAAACAGACGGTGTTTCATGGATGAGAACACTGGTCTGAATTTCCCTTCACAAACGGAGTTAAACCAAAGGCTCTGTGTCATCCTAAAAGCAAGAGCTCATTTCCGGAAAACACAGTGATTTTTCGGCTCAAATGAATTTACACAGTTTACGAACCCAACACGTTTTTCACTATAAACTAAAGAGCATCTATGTAAGAGATGCTGTGGTTTGTCACAGTTTCACAAGCAGAGTTTAACTAGATATGGTCCCTATGAGCAAGAAACACAGTTCGTATTCTCTCGGCATGCTCATGTTTCTTGCTGTATTGGAGATGCTGGAAAGGAGAGCATGCTTCTTGCGTTAAAACAGAGTATGTTTCATGGATGAGAACACTGGTCTGAATTTCCCTTCACAAACGGAGTTAAACCAAAGTCTCTGTGCCTTCCTACAAGCAAGAGTTCATTTCCGGAAATCCCAGTGATTTTTCGGCTCAAATGAATTTACACAGTTCATGAACCCAACACGTTTTTCACTATAAACTAAAGAGCATCTTTGTAAGAGATGCTGTGGTTTGTTACAGTTTCACAAGCAGAGTTCAACTATATATGGTCCGTATGAGTAGGAAAGACAGTTCTTTTTTTCTGGACATGCTCATATTTCTTGATGTATTGCAGACTCTGGACAGAAGAGGATGCTTCTTGCGTTAAAACAGAGGGTGTTTCATGGATGAGAACACTGGTCTGAATTTCCCTTCACAAATGGAGTTAAACCAAAGTCTCTTTGTCTTCCTACAAGCAAGAGTTAAGTTCCGGTAAACCCAGGGATTTTTCGGCTCAAATGAACTTACACAGTTCACGAACCCAACACGTTTTTCACTATTAACTATAGATTATCTATGTAAGAGATGCTGTGGTTTGTTACAGTTTCACAAGCAGAGTTTTACCAGATATGGTCCGTATGAGTAATAAACATAGTTCGATTTTTCTGGACATGCTCATATTCTTGCTGTATTGGAGATGCTGGAAAGAAGAGCATGCTTCTTGCGTTAAAACAGAGGATGTTTCATGGATGAGAACACTGGTCTGAATTTCCATTCATAAATGGAGTTAAACCAAAGTCTCTGTGTCTTCCTACAGCAAGAGTTAAGTTCCGGTAAACCCAGGGATTTTTCGGCTCAAATGAACTTACACAGTTCACGAACCCAACACGTGTTTCACTATTAACTAAAGGGCATTTATGTAAGAGATGCTGTGGTTTGTTACAGTTTCACAAGCAGAGTTCAACTAGATATGGTACGTGTCAGTAGGAAATACAGTTCTTTTTTTATGGACATGCTCATATTTCTTGTTGTATTGCAACTCTGGACAGAATAGGATGCTTCTTGTGTTAGAACAGACGGTGTTTCATGGATGAGAACACTGGTCTGAATTTCCCTTCAGAAACGGAGTTAAACCAAAGGCTCTGTGTCATCCTCAAAGCAAGAGTTCATTTCCGGAAAACCCAGTAATTTTTCGGCTAATATGAATTTACACAGTTCACGAACCCAACACGTTTTTCACTATAAACTAAAGAGCATCTATGTAAGAGATGCTGTGGTTTGTTACAGTTTCACAAGCAGAGTTTAACTAGATATGGTCCGTATGAGTAAGAAACACAGTTTGTTTTTTCTGGGCATGCTCATGTTTCTTGCTGTATTGGAGATGCTGGAAAGGAGAGCATGCTTCTTGCGTTAAAACAGAGTATGTTTCATGGATGAGAGCACTGGTCTGAATTTTCCTTCACAAACGGAGTTAAACCAAGGTCTCTGTGCCTTCCTACAAGCAAGAGTTCATTTCCGGAAATCCCAGTGATTTTTCGGCTCAAATGAATTTACACAGATCACGAACCCAACACGTTTTTCACTATAAACTAAAGAGCATCTTTGTAAGAGTTGCTGTGGTTTGTTACAGTTTCACAAGCAGAGTTCAACTAGATATGGTCCGTATGAGTAGGAAACACAGTTCTTTTTTTCTGGACATGCTCATATTTCTTGCTGTATTGCAGACTCTGGACAGCAGAGGATGCTTCTTGCGTTAAAACAGAGGGTGTTTCATGGATGAGAACACTGGTCTGTATTTCCCTTCACAAATGGAGTTAAACCAAAGTCTCTTTGTATTCCTCCAAGCAAGAGTTAATTCCAGTAAACCCAGGGATTTTTCGGCTCAAATGAACTTACACAGTTCACGAACCCAACACGTTTTTCACTATTAACTAAAGATTATCTATGTAAGAGATGCTGTGGTTTGTTACAGTTTCATAAGTAGAGTTCAACTAGATATGGTCAGTATGAGTAGGAAACACAGTTCTTTTTTTCTGGGCATGTTCATGTTTCTTGTTGTATTGGAGAAGCTGGAAAGAAGAACATGCTTCTTACGTTAAAACAGAGGGTGTTTCATGGATGAGAACACTGGTCTGAATTTCCCTTCACAAACGGAGTTAAACCAAAGGCTCTGTGTCTTCCTACAAGCAAGAGTTAATTTCCGGTAAACCCAGGGATTTTTCGGCTCAAATGAACTTACACAGTTCACGAACCCCACACGTTTTTCACTATAAACTAAAGAGCATCTATGTAAGAGATGTTGTGGTTTGTTACAGTTTCCCAATCAGAGTTCACCTTGATATGGTCCGTACCAGTAGGAAATACAGTTCTTTTTTTATGGACATGCTCATATTTCTTGCTGTATTGCAACTCTGGACAGAATCGGATGCTTCTTGTGTTAAAACAGACGGTGTTTCATGGATGAGAACACTGGTCTGAATTTCCCTTCACAAACGGAGTTAAACCAAAGGCTCTGTGTCATCCTAA
Organism: Onychomys leucogaster; assembly: GCA_949786385.1. Classification (NCBI taxonomy): domain Eukaryota; kingdom Metazoa; phylum Chordata; class Mammalia; order Rodentia; family Cricetidae; genus Onychomys; species Onychomys leucogaster. The sequence goes on along the minus strand of CATKUP010000151.1, from coordinate 1,063,593 downwards.
AAGCAAGAGTTCATTTCCGGAAAACACAGTGATTTTTCGGCTCAAATGAATATACACAGTTCACGAACCCAACACGTTTTTCACTATAAACTAAAGAGCATCTATGTAAGAGATGCTGTGGTTTGTCACAGTTTCACAAGGGGAGTTTAACTAGATATGGTCCCTATGAGTAAGAAACACAGTTCGTATTTTCTGGGCATGCTCATGTTTCTTGCTGTATTGGAGATGCTGGAAAGGAGAGCATGCTTCTTGCGTTAAAACAGAGTATTTTTCATGGATGAGAACACTGGTCTGAATTTCCCTTCACAAACGGAGTTAAACCAAAGTCTCTGTGCCTTCCTACAAGCAAGAGTTCATTTCCGGAAATCAAAGTGATTTTTCGGCTCAAATGAATTTACACAGTTCATGAACCCAACACGTTTTTCACTATAAACTAAAGAGCATCTTTGTAAGAGATGCTGTGGTTTGTTACAGTTTCACAAGCAGAGTTCAACTAGATATGGTCCGTATGAGTAGGAAACACAGTTCTTTTTTTTTGGACATGCTCATATTTCTTGCTGTATTGCAGACTCTGGACAGAAGAGGATGCTTCTTGCGTTAAAACAGAGGGTGTTTCATGGATGAGAACACTGGTCTGAATTTCCCTTCACAAATGGAGTTAAACCAAAGTCTCTTTGTCTTCCTACAAGCAAGAGTTAAGTTCCGGTAAACCCAGGGATTTTTCAGCTCAAATGAATTTACACAGTTCACGAACCCAACACGTGTTTCACTATAAACTAAAGAGCATCTTTGTAAGAGATGCTGTGGTTTGTTACAGTTTCACAAGCAGAGTTCAACTATATATGGTCCGTATGAGTAGGAAAGACAGTTCTTTTTTTCTGGACATGCTCATATTTCTTGCTGTATTGCAGACTCTGGACAGAAGAGGATGCTTCTTGCGTTAAAACAGAGGGTGTTTCATGGATGAGAACACTGGTCTGAATTTCACTTCACAAATGGAGTTAAACCAAAGTCTCTTTGTCTTCCTACAAGCAAGAGTTAAGTTCCGGTAAACCCAGGGATTTTTCGGCTCAAATGAACTTACACAGTTCAAGAACCCAACACGTTTTTCACTATTAACTAAAGATTATCTATGTAAGAGATGCTGTGGTTTGTTACAGTTTCACAAGCAGAGTTTTACTTGATATGGTCCGTGTGAGTAATAAACATAGTTCGTTTTTTCTGGGCATGCTCATATTCTTGCTGTATTGGAGATGCTGGAAAGAAGAGCATGCTTCTTGCGTTAAAACAGAGGATGTTTCATGGATGAGAACACTGGTCTGAATTTCCATTCATAAATGGAGTTAAACCAAAGTCTCTGTGTCTTCCTACAGCAAGAGTTAAGTTCCGGTAAACCCAGGGATTTTTCGGCTCAAATGAACTTACACAGTTCACTAACCCAACACGTGTTTCACCATTAACTAAAGGGCATTTATGTAAGAGATGCTGTGGTTTGTTACAGTTTCACAAGCAGAGTTCAACTAGATATGGTACGTGTCAGTAGGAAATACAGTTCTTTTTTATGGATATGCTCATATTTCTTGTTGTATTGCAACTCTGGACAGAATAGGATGCTTCTTGTGTTAGAACAGACGGTGTTTCATGGATGAGAACACTTGTCTGAATTTCCCTTCAGAAATGGAGTTAAACCAAAGGCTCTGTGTCATCCTAAAAGCAAGAGTTCATTTCCGGAAAACCCAGTAATTTTTCGGTTAATATGAATTTACACAGTTCACGAACCCAACACGTTTTTCACTATAAACTAAAGAGCATCTATGTAAGAGATGCTGTGGTTTGTTACAGTTTCACAAGCAGAGTTTAACTAGATATGGTCCGTATGAGTAAGAAACACAGTTTGTTTTTTCTGGGCATGCTCATGTTTCTTGCTGTATTGGAGATGCTGGAAAGGAGAGCATGCTTCTTGCGTTAAAACAGAGTATGTTTCATGGATGAGAACACTGGTCTGAATTTCCCTTCACAAACGGAGTTAAACCAAAGTCTCTGTGCCTTCCTACAAGCAAGAGTTCATTTCCGGAAATCCCAGTGATTTTTCGGCTCAAATGAATTTACACAGTTCATGAACCCAACACGTTTTTCACTATAAACTAAAGAGCATCTTTGTAAGAGATGCTGTGGTTTGTTACAGTTTCACAAGCAGAGTTCAACTATATATGGTCCGTATGAGTAGGAAAGACAGTTCTTTTTTTCTGGACATGCTCATATTTCTTGCTGTATTGCAGACTCTGGACAGAAGAGGATGCTTCTTGCATTAAAACAGAGGGTGTTTCATGGATGAGAACACTGGTCTGAATTTCCCTTCACAAATGGAGTTAAACCAAAGTCTCTTTGTCTTCCTACAAGCAAGAGTTAAGTTCCGGTAAACCCAGGGATTTTTCGGCTCAAATGAACTTACACAGTTCACGAACCCAACACGTTTTTCACTATTAACTATAGATTATCTATGTAAGAGATGCTGTGGTTTGTTACAGTTTCACAAGCAGAGTTTTACCAGATATGGTCCGTATGAGTAATAAACATAGTTCGATTTTTCTGGACATGCTCATATTCTTGCTGTATTGGAGATGCTGGAAAGAAGAGCATGCTTCTTGCGTTAAAACAGAGGATGTTTCATGGATGAGAACACTGGTCTGAATTTCCATTCATAAATGGAGTTAAACCAAAGTCTCTGTGTCTTCCTACAGCAAGAGTTAAGTTCCGGTAACCCAGGGATTTTTCGGCTCAAATGAACTTACAGAGTTCACGAACCCAACACTTGTTTCACTATTAACTAAAGGGCATTTATGTAAGAGATGCTGTGGTTTGTTACAGTTTCACAAGCAGAGTTCAACTAGATATGGTACGTGTCAGTAGGAAATACAGTTCTTTTTTTATGGACATGCTCATATTTCTTGTTGTATTGCAACTCTGGACAGAATAGGATGCTTCTTGTGTTAGAACAGACGGTGTTTCATGGATGAGAACACTGGTCTGAATTTCCCTTCAGAAACGGAGTTAAACCAAAGGCTCTGTGTCATCCTAAAAGCAAGAGTTCATTTCCGGAAAACCCAGTAATTTTTCGGCTAATATGAATTTACACAGTTCACGAACCCAACACGTTTTTCACTATAAACTAAAGAGCATCTATGTAAGAGATGCTGTGGTTTGTTACAGTTTCACAAGCAGAGTTTAACTAGATATGGTCCGTATGAGTAAGAAACACAGTTTGTTTTTTCTGGGCATGCTCATGTTTCTTGCTGTATTGGAGATGCTGGAAAGGAGAGCATGCTTCTTGCGTTAAAACAGAGTATGTTTCATGGATGAGAGCACTGGTCTGAATTTTCCTTCACAAACGGAGTTAAACCAAGGTCTCTGTGCCTTCCTACAAGCAAGAGTTCATTTCCGGAAATCCCAGTGATTTTTCGGCTCAAATGAATTTACACAGATCACGAACCAAACACGTTTTTCACTATAAACTAAAGAGCATCTTTGTAAGAGTTGCTGTGGTTTGTTACAGTTTCACAAGCAGAGTTCAACTAGATATGGTCCGTATGAGTAGGAAACACAGTTCTTTTTTTCTGGACATGCTCATATTTCTTGCTGTATTGCAGACTCTGGACAGAAGAGGATGCTTCTTGCGTTAAAACAGAGGGTGTTTCATGGATGAGAACACTGGTCTGAATTTCCCTTCACAAATGGAGTTAAACCAAAGTCTCTTTGTCTTCCTACAAGCAAGAGTTAAGTTCCGGTAAACCCAGGGATTTTTCAGCTCAAATGAATTTACACAGTTCACGAACCCAACACGTGTTTCACTATAAACTAAAGAGCATCTTTGTAAGAGATGCTGTGGTTTGTTACAGTTTCACAAGCAGAGTTCAACTATATATGGTCCGTATGAGTAGGAAAGACAGTTCTTTTTTTCTGGACATGCTCATATTTCTTGCTGTATTGCAGACTCTGGACAGAAGAGGATGCTTCTTGCGTAAAAACAGAGGGTGTTTCATGGATGAGAACACTGGTCTGAATTTCACTTCACAAATGGAGTTAAACCAAAGTCTCTTTGTCTTCCTACAAGCAAGAGTTAAGTTCCGGTAAACCCAGGGATTTTTCGGCTCAAATGAACTTACACATTTCACGAACCCAACACGTTTTTCACTATTAACTAAAGATTATCTATGTAAGAGATGCTGTGGTTTGTTACAGTTTCACAAGCAGAGTTTTACTTGATATGGTCCGTGTGAGTAATAAACATAGTTCGTTTTTTCTGGGCATGCTCATATTCTTGCTGTATTGGAGATGCTGGAAAGAAGAGCATGCTTCTTGCGTTAAAACAGAGGATGTTTCATGGATGAGAACACTGGTCTGAATTTCCATTCATAAATGGAGTTAAACCAAAGTCTCTGTGTCTTCCTACAGCAAGAGTTAAGTTCCGGTAAACCCAGGGATTTTTCGGCTCAAATGAACTTACACAGTTCACGAACCCAACACGTGTTTCACCATTAACTAAAGAGCATTTATGTAAGAGATGCTGTGGTTTGTTACAGTTTCACAAGCAGAGTTCAACTAGATATGGTACGTGTCAGTAGGAAATACAGTTCTTTTTTTATGGACATGCTCATATTTCTTGTTGTATTGCAACTCTGGACAGAATAGGATGCTTCTTGTGTTAGAACAGACGGTGTTTCATGGATGAGAACACTGGTCTGAATTTCCCTTCAGAAACCGAGTTAAACCAAAGGCTCTGTGTCATCCTAAAAGCAAGAGTTCATTTCCGGAAAACCCAGTAATTTTTCGGCTCATATGAATTTACACAGTTCACGAACCCAACACGTTTTTCACTATAAACTAAAGAGCATCTATGTAAGAGATGCTGTGGTTTGTCACAGTTTCACAAGCAGAGTTTAACTAGATATGGTCCCTATGAGTAAGAAACACAGTTCGTATTTTCTGGGCATGCTCATGTTTCTTGCTGTATTGGAGATGCTGGAAAGGAGAGCATGCTTCTTGCGTTAAAACAGAGTATGTTTCATGGATGAGAACACTGGTCTGAATTTCCCTTCACAAACGGAGTTAAACCAAAGTCTCTGTGCCTTCCTACAAGCAAGAGTTCATTTCCGGAAATCCCAGTGATTTTTCGGCTCAAATGAATTTACACAGTTCATGAACCCAACACGTTTTTCACTATAAACTAAAGAGCATCTTTGTAAGAGTTGCTGTGGTTTGTTACAGTTTCACAAGCAGAGTTCAACTAGATATGGTCCGTATGAGTAGGAAACACAGTTCTTTTTTTCTGGGCATGTTCATGTTTCTTGTTGTATTGGAGAAGCTGGAAAGAAGAACATGCTTCTTACGTTAAAACAGAGGGTGTTTCATGGATGAGAACACTGGTCTGAATTTCCCTTCACAAACGGAGTTAAACCAAAGGCTCTGTGTCTTCCTACAAGCAAGAGTTAATTTCCGGTAAACCCAGGGATTTTTCGGCTCAAATGAACTTACACAGTTCACGAACCCCACACGTTTTTCACTATAAACTAAAGAGCATCTATGTAAGAGATGTTGTGGTTTGTTACAGTTTCCCAATCAGAGTTCACCTTGATATGGTCCGTACCAGTAGGAAATACAGTTCTTTTTTTATGGACATGCTCATATTTCTTGCTGTATTGCAACTCTGGACAGAATCGGATGCTTCTTGTGTTAAAACAGACGGTGTTTCATGGATGAGAACACTGGTCTGAATTTCCCTTCACAAACGGAGTTAAACCAAAGGCTCTGTGTCATCCTAAAAGCAAGAGTTCATTTCCGGAAAACACAGTGATTTTTCGGCTCAAATGAATTTACACAGTTCACGAACCCAACACGTTTTTCACTATAAACTAAAGAGCATCTATGTAAGAGATGCTGTGGTTTGTCACAGTTTCACAAGCGGAGTTTAACTAGATATGGTCCCTATGAGTAAGAAACACAGTTCGTATTTTCTGGGCATGCTCATGTTTCTTGCTGTATTGGAGATGCTGGAAAGGAGAGCATGCTTCTTGCGTTAAAACAGAGTATGTTTCATGGATGAGAACACTGGTCTGAATTTCCCTTCACAAACGGAGTTAAACCAAAGTCTCTGTGCCTTCCTACAAGCAAGAGTTCATTTCCGGAAATCAAAGTGATTTTTCGGCTCAAATGAATTTACACAGTTCACGAACCCAACACGTTTTTCACTATAAACTAAAGAGCATCTTTGTAAGAGATGCTGTGGTTTGTTACAGTTTCACAAGCAGAGTTCAACTAGATATGGTCCGTATGAGTAGGAAACACAGTTCTTTTTTTTTGGACATGCTCATATTTCTTGCTGTATTGCAGACTCTGGACAGAAGAGGATGCTTCTTGCGTTAAAACAGAGGGTGTTTCATGGATGAGAACACTGGTCTGAATTTCCCTTCACAAATGGAGTTAAACCAAAGTCTCTTTGTCTTCCTACAAGCAAGAGTTAAGTTCCGGTAAACCCAGGGATTTTTCAGCTCAAATGAATTTACACAGTTCACGAACCCAACACGTGTTTCACTATAAACTAAAGAGCATCTTTGTAAGAGATGCTGTGGTTTGTTACAGTTTCACAAGCAGAGTTCAACTATATATGGTCCGTATGAGTAGGAAAGACAGTTCTTTTTTTCTGGACATGCTCATATTTCTTGCTGTATTGCAGACTCTGGACAGAAGAGGATGCTTCTTGCGTTAAAACAGAGGGTGTTTCATGGATGAGAACACTGGTCTGAATTTCACTTCACAAATGGAGTTAAACCAAAGTCTCTTTGTCTTCCTACAAGCAAGAGTTAAGTTCCGGTAAACCCAGGGATTTTTCGGCTCAAATGAACTTACACAGTTCACGAACCCAACACGTTTTTCACTATTAACTAAAGATTATCTATGTAAGAGATGCTGTGGTTTGTTACAGTTTCACAAGCAGAGATTTACTTGATATGGTCCGTGTGAGTAATGAACATAGTTCGTTTTTTCTGGGCATGCTCATATTCTTGCTGTATTGGAGATGCTGGAAAGAAGAGCATGCTTCTTGCGTTAAAACAGAGGATGTTTCATGGATGAGAACACTGGTCTGAATTTCCATTCATAAATGGAGTTAAACCAAAGTCTCTGTGTCTTCCTACAGCAAGAGTTAAGTTCCGGTAAACCCAGGGATTTTTCGGCTCAAATGAACTTACACAGTTCACGAACCCAACACGTGTTTCACCATTAACTAAAGGGCATTTATGTAAGAGATGCTGTGGTTTGTTACAGTTTCACAAGCAGAGTTCAACTAGATATGGTACGTGTCAGTAGGAAATACAGTTCTTTTTTTATGGATATGCTCATATTTCTTGTTGTATTGCAACTCTGGACAGAATAGGATGCTTCTTGTGTTAGAACAGACGGTGTTTCATGGATGAGAACACTGGTCTGAATTTCCCTTCAGAAACGGAGTTAAACCAAAGGCTCTGTGTCATCCTAAAAGCAAGAGTTCATTTCCGGAAAACCCAGTAATTTTTCGGCTAATATGAATTTACACAGTTCACGAACCCAACACGTTTTTCACTATAAACTAAAGAGCATCTATGTAAGAGATGCTGTGGTTTGTCACAGTTTCACAAGCAGAGTTTAACTAGATATGGTCAGTATGAGTAAGAAACACAGTTTGTTTTTTCTGGGCATGCTCATGTTTCTTGCTGTATTGGAGATGCTGGAAAGGAGAGCATGCTTCTTGCGTTAAAACAGAGTATGTTTCATGGATGAGAACACTGGTCTGAATTTCCCTTCACAAACGGAGTTAAACCAAAGTCTCTGTGCCTTCCTACAAGCAAGAGTTCATTTCCGGAAATCCCAGTGATTTTTCGGCTCAAATGAATTTACACAGTTCATGAACCCAACACGTTTTTCACTATAAACTAAAGAGCATCTTTGTAAGAGATGCTGTGGTTTGTTACAGTTTCACAAGCAGAGTTCAACTATATATGGTCCGTATGAGTAGGAAAGACAGTTCTTTTTTTCTGGACATGCTCATATTTCTTGCTGTATTGCAGACTCTGGACAGAAGAGGATGCTTCTTGCGTTAAAACAGAGGGTGTTTCATGGATGAGAACACTGGTCTGAATTTCCCTTCACAAATGGAGTTAAACCAAAGTCTCTTTGTCTTCCTACAAGCAAGAGTTAAGTTCCGGTAAACCCAGGGATTTTTCGGCTCAAATGAACTTACACAGTTCACGAACCCAACACGTTTTTCACTATTAACTATAGATTATCTATGTAAGAGATGCTGTGGTTTGTTACAGTTTCACAAGCAGAGTTTTACCAGATATGGTCCGTATGAGTAATAAACATAGTTCGATTTTTCTGGACATGCTCATATTCTTGCTGTATTGGAGATGCTGGAAAGAAGAGCATGCTTCTTGCGTTAAAACAGAGGATGTTTCATGGATGAGAACACTGGTCTGAATTTCCATTCATAAATGGAGTTAAACCAAAGCCTCTGTGTCTTCCTACAGCAAGAGTTAAGTTCCGGTAAACCCAGGGATTTTTCGGCTCAAATGAACTTACACAGTTCACGAACCCAACACTTGTTTCACTATTAACTAAAGGGCATTTATGTAAGAGATGCTGTGGTTTGTTACAGTTTCACAAGCAGAGTTCAACTAGATATGGTACGTGTCAGTAGGAAATACAGTTCTTTTTTTATGGACATGCTCATATTTCTTGTTGTATTGCAACTCTGGACAGAATAGGATGCTTCTTGTGTTAAAACAGAGGATGTTTCATGGATGAGAACACTGGTCTGAATTTCCATTCATAAATGGAGTTAAACCAAAGTCTCTGTGTCTTCCTACAGCAAGAGTTAAGTTCCGGTAAACCCAGGGATTTTTCGGCTCAAATGAACTTACACAGTTCACGAACCCAACACGTGTTTCACCATTAACTAAAGAGCATTTATGTAAGAGATGCTGTGGTTTGTTACAGTTTCACAAGCAGAGTTCAACTAGATATGGTACGTGTCAGTAGGAAATACAGTTCTTTTTTTATGGACATGCTCATATTTCTTGTTGTATTGCAACTCTGGACAGAATAGGATGCTTCTTGTGTTAGAACAGACGGTGTTTCATGGATGAGAACACTGGTCTGAATTTCCCTTCAGAAACCGAGTTAAACCAAAGGCTCTGTGTCATCCTAAAAGCAAGAGTTCATTTCCGGAAAACCCAGTAATTTTTCGGCTCATATGAATTTACACAGTTCACGAACCCAACACGTTTTTCACTATTAACTAAAGATTATCTATGTAAGAGATGCTGTGATTTGTTACAGTTTCATAAGTAGAGTTCAACTAGATATGGTCAGTATGAGTAGGAAACACAGTTCTTTTTTTCTGGGCATGTTCATGTTTCTTGTTGTATTGGAGAAGCTGGAAAGAAGAACATGCTTCTTACGTTAAAACAGACGGTGTTTCATGGATGAGAACACTGGTCTGAATTTCCCTTCAGAAACGGAGTTAAACCAAAGGCTCTGTGTCATCCTAAATGCAAGAGTTCATTTCCGGAAAACCCAGTAATTTTTCGGCTAATATGAATTTACACAGTTCACGAACCCAACACGTTTTTCACTATAAACTAAAGAGCATCTATGTAAGAGATGCTGTGGTTTGTTACAGTTTCACAAGCAGAGTTTAACTAGATATGGTCCGTATGAGTAAGAAACACAGTTTGTTTTTTCTGGGCATGCTCATGTTTCTTGCTGTATTGGAGATGCTGGAAAGGAGAGCATGCTTCTTGCGTTAAAACAGAGTATGTTTCATGGATGAGAGCACTGGTCTGAATTTTCCTTCACAAACGGAGTTAAACCAAGGTCTCTGTGCCTTCCTACAAGCAAGAGTTCATTTCCGGAAATCCCAGTGATTTTTCGGCTCAAATGAATTTACACAGATCACGAACCAAACACGTTTTTCACTATAAACTAAAGAGCATCTTTGTAAGAGTTGCTGTGGTTTGTTACAGTTTCACAAGCAGAGTTCAACTAGATATGGTCCGTATGAGTAGGAAACACAGTTCTTTTTTTCTGGGCATGTTCATGTTTCTTGTTGTATTGGAGAAGCTGGAAAGAAGAACATGCTTCTTACGTTAAAACAGAGGGTGTTTCATGGATGAGAACACTGGTCTGAATTTCCCTTCACAAACGGAGTTAAACCAAAGGCTCTGTGTCTTCCTACAAGCAAGAGTTAATTTCCGGTAAACCCAGGGATTTTTCGGCTCAAATGAACTTACACAGTTCACGAACCCCACACGTTTTTCACTATAAACTAAAGAGCATCTATGTAAGAGATGTTGTGGTTTGTTACAGTTTCCCAATCAGAGTTCACCTTGATATGGTCCGTACCAGTAGGAAATACAGTTCTTTTTTTATGGACATGCTCATATTTCTTGCTGTATTGCAACTCTGGACAGAAGCGGATGCTTCTTGTGTTAAAACAGACGGTGTTTCATGGATGAGAACACTGGTCTGAATTTCCCTTCACAAACGGAGTTAAACCAAAGGCTCTGTGTCATCCTAAAAGCAAGAGTTCATTTCCGGAAAACACAGTGATTTTTCGGCTCAAATGAATTTACACAGTTCACGAACCCAACACGTTTTTCACTATAAACTAAAGAGCATCTATGTAAGAGATGCTGTGGTTTGTTACAGTTTCACAAGCAGAGTTCAACTAGATATGGTCCGTATGAGTAGGAAACACAGTTCTTTTTTTTTGGACATGCTCATATTTCTTGCTGTATTGCAGACTCTGGACAGAAGAGGATGCTTCTTGCGTTAAAACAGAGGGTGTTTCATGGATGAGAACACTGGTCTGAATTTCCCTTCACAAATGGAGTTAAACCAAAGTCTCTTTGTCTTCCTACAAGCAAGAGTTAAGTTCCGGTAAACCCAGGGATTTTTCAGCTCAAATGAATTTACACAGTTCACGAACCCAACACGTGTTTCACTATAAACTAAAGAGCATCTTTGTAAGAGATGCTGTGGTTTGTTACAGTTTCACAAGCAGAGTTCAACTATATATGGTCCGTATGAGTAGGAAAGACAGTTCTTTTTTTCTGGACATGCTCATATTTCTTGCTGTATTGCAGACTCTGGACAGAAGAGGATGCTTCTTGCGTTAAAACAGAGGGTGTTTCATGGATGAGAACACTGGTCTGAATTTCACTTCACAAATGGAGTTAAACCAAAGTCTCTTTGTCTTCCTACAAGCAAGAGTTAAGTTCCGGTAAACCCAGGGATTTTTCGGCTCAAATGAACTTACACAGTTCACGAACCCAACACGTTTTTCACTATTAACTAAAGATTATCTATGTAAGAGATGCTGTGGTTTGTTACAGTTTCACAAGCAGAGTTTTACTTGATATGGTCCGTGTGAGTAATAAACATAGTTCGTTTTTTCTGGGCATGCTCATATTCTTGCTGTATTGGAGATGCTGGAAAGAAGAGCATGCTTCTTGCGTTAAAACAGAGGATGTTTCATGGATGAGAACACTGGTCTGAATTTCCATTCATAAATGGAGTTAAACCAAAGTCTCTGTGTCTTCCTACAGCAAGAGTTAAGTTCCGGTAAACCCAGGGATTTTTCGGCTCAAATGAACTTACACAGTTCACGAACCCAACACGTGTTTCACCATTAACTAAAGGGCATTTATGTAAGAGATGCTGTGGTTTGTTACAGTTTCACAAGCAGAGTTCAACTAGATATGGTACGTGTCAGTAGGAAATACAGTTCTTTTTTTATGGATATGCTCATATTTCTTGTTGTATTGCAACTCTGGACAGAATAGGATGCTTCTTGTGTTAGAACAGACGGTGTTTCATGGATGAGAACACTGGTCTGAATTTCCCTTCAGAAACGGAGTTAAACCAAAGGCTCTGTGTCATCCTAAAAGCAAGAGTTCATTTCCGGAAAACCCAGTAATTTTTCGGCTAATATGAATTTACACAGTTCACGAACCCAACACGTTTTTCACTATAAACTAAAGAGCATCTATGTAAGAGATGCTGTGGTTTGTTACAGTTTCACAAGCAGAGTTTAACTAGATATGGTCCGTATGAGTAAGAAACACAGTTTGTTTTTTCTGGGCATGCTCATGTTTCTTGCTGTATTGGAGATGCTGGAAAGGAGAGCATGCTTCTTGCGTTAAAACAGAGTATGTTTCATGGATGAGAACACTGGTCTGAATTTCCCTTCACAAACGGAGTTAAACCAAAGTCTCTGTGCCTTCCTACAAGCAAGAGTTCATTTCCGGAAATCCCAGTGATTTTTCGGCTCAAATGAATTTACACAGTTCATGAACCCAACACGTTTTTCACTATAAACTAAAGAGCATCTTTGTAAGAGATGCTGTGGTTTGTTACAGTTTCACAAGCAGAGTTCAACTATATATGGTCCGTATGAGTAGGAAAGACAGTTCTTTTTTTCTGGACATGCTCATATTTCTTGCTGTATTGCAGACTCTGGACAGAAGAGGATGCTTCTTGCGTTAAAACAGAGGGTGTTTCATGGATGAGAACACTGGTCTGAATTTCCCTTCACAAATGGAGTTAAACCAAAGTCTCTTTGTCTTCCTACAAGCAAGAGTTAAGTTCCGGTAAACCCAGGGATTTTTCGGCTCAAATGAACTTACACAGTTCACGAACCCAACACGTTTTTCACTATTAACTATAGATTATCTATGTAAGAGATGCTGTGGTTTGTTACAGTTTCACAAGCAGAGTTTTACCAGATATGGTCCGTATGAGTAATAAACATAGTTCGATTTTTCTGGACATGCTCATATTCTTGCTGTATTGGAGATGCTGGAAAGAAGAGCATGCTTCTTGCGTTAAAACAGAGGATGTTTCATGGATGAGAACACTGGTCTGAATTTCCATTCATAAATGGAGTTAAACCAAAGTCTCTGTGTCTTCCTACAGCAAGAGTTAAGTTCCGGTAAACCCAGGGATTTTTCGGCTCAAATGAACTTACACAGTTCACGAACCCAACACTTGTTTCACTATTAACTAAAGGGCATTTATGTAAGAGATGTTGTGGTTTGTTACAGTTTCACAAGCAGAGTTCAACTAGATATGGTACGTGTCAGTAGGAAATACAGTTCTTTTTTTATGGACATGCTAATATTTCTTGTTGTATTGCAACTCTGGACAGAATAGGATGCTTCTTGTGTTAGAACAGACGGTGTTTCATGGATGAGAACACTGGTCTGAATTTCCCTTCAGAAACGGAGTTAAACCAAAGGCTCTGTGTCATCCTAAAAGCAAGAGTTCATTTCCGGAAAACCCAGTAATTTTTCGGCTAATATGAATTTACACAGTTCACGAACCCAACACGTTTTTCACTATAAACTAAAGAGCATCTATGTAAGAGATGCTGTGGTTTGTTACAGTTTCACAAGCAGAGTTTAACTAGATATGGTCCGTATGAGTAAGAAACACAGTTTGTTTTTTCTGGGCATGCTCATGTTTCTTGCTGTATTGGAGATGCTGGAAAGGAGAGCATGCTTCTTGCGTTAAAACAGAGTATGTTTCATGGATGAGAGCACTGGTCTGAATTTTCCTTCACAAACGGAGTTAAACCAAGGTCTCTGTGCCTTCCTACAAGCAAGAGTTCATTTCCGGAAATCCCAGTGATTTTTCGGCTCAAATGAATTTACACAGATCACGAACCAAACACGTTTTTCACTATAAACTAAAGAGCATCTTTGTAAGAGTTGCTGTGGTTTGTTACAGTTTCACAAGCAGAGTTCAACTAGATATGGTCCGTATGAGTAGGAAACACAGTTCTTTTTTTCTGGACATGCTCATATTTCTTGCTGTATTGCAGACTCTGGACAGAAGAGGATGCTTCTTGCGTTAAAACAGAGGGTGTTTCATGGATGAGAACACTGGTCTGTATTTCCCTTCACAAATGGAGTTAAACCAAAGTCTCTTTGTATTCCTCCAAGCAAGAGTTAATTCCAGTAAACCCAGGGATTTTTCGGCTCAAATGAACTTACACAGTTCACGAACCCAACACGTTTTTCACTATTAACTAAAGATTATCTATGTAAGAGATGCTGTGGTTTGTTACAGTTTCATAAGTAGAGTTCAACTAGATATGGTCAGTATGAGTAGGAAACACAGTTCTTTTTTTCTGGGCATGTTCATGTTTCTTGTTGTATTGGAGAAGCTGGAAAGAAGAACATGCTTCTTACGTTAAAACAGAGGGTGTTTCATGGATGAGAACACTGGTCTGAATTTCCCTTCACAAACGGAGTTAAACCAAAGGCTCTGTGTCTTCCTACAAGCAAGAGTTAATTTCCGGTAAACCCAGGGATTTTTCGGCTCAAATGAACTTACACAGTTCACGAACCCCACACGTTTTTCACTATAAACTAAAGAGCATCTATGTAAGAGATGCTGTGGTTTGTCACAGTTTCACAAGCGGAGTTTAACTAGATATGGTCCCTATGAGTAAGAAACACAGTTCGTATTTTCTGGGCATGCTCATGTTTCTTGCTGTATTGGAGATGCTGGAAAGGAGAGCATGCTTCTTGCGTTAAAACAGAGTATGTTTCATGGATGAGAACACTGGTCTGAATTTCCCTTCACAAACGGAGTTAAACCAAAGTCTCTGTGCCTTCCTACAAGCAAGAGTTCATTTCCGGAAATCAAAGTGATTTTTCGGCTCAAATGAATTTACACAGTTCATGAACCCAACACGTTTTTCACTATAAACTAAAGAGCATCTTTGTAAGAGATGCTGTGGTTTGTTACAGTTTCACAAGCAGAGTTCAACTAGATATGGTCCGTATGAGTAGGAAACACAGTTCTTTTTTTTTGGACATGCTCATATTTCTTGCTGTATTGCAGACTCTGGACAGAAGAGGATGCTTCTTGCGTTAAAACAGAGGGTGTTTCATGGATGAGAACACTGGTCTGAATTTCCCTTCACAAATGGAGTTAAACCAAAGTCTCTTTGTCTTCCTACAAGCAAGAGTTAAGTTCCGGTAAACCCAGGGATTTTTCAGCTCAAATGAATTTACACAGTTCACGAACCCAACACGTGTTTCACTATAAACTAAAGAGCATCTTTGTAAGAGATGCTGTGGTTTGTTACAGTTTCACAAGCAGAGTTCAACTATATATGGTCCGTATGAGTAGGAAAGACAGTTCTTTTTTTCTGGACATGCTCATATTTCTTGCTGTATTGCAGACTCTGGACAGAAGAGGATGCTTCTTGCGTTAAAACAGAGGGTGTTTCATGGATGAGAACACTGGTCTGAATTTCACTTCACAAATGGAGTTAAACCAAAGTCTCTTTGTCTTCCTACAAGCAAGAGTTAAGTTCCGGTAAACCCAGGGATTTTTCGGCTCAAATGAACTTACACAGTTCACGAACCCAACACGTTTTTCACTATTAACTAAAGATTATCTATGTAAGAGATGCTGTGGTTTGTTACAGTTTCACAAGCAGAGTTTTACTTGATATGGTCCGTGTGAGTAATAAACATAGTTCGTTTTTTCTGGGCATGCTCATATTCTTGCTGTATTGGAGATGCTGGAAAGAAGAGCATGCTTCTTGCGTTAAAACAGAGGATGTTTCATGGATGAGAACACTGGTCTGAATTTCCATTCATAAATGGAGTTAAACCAAAGTCTCTGTGTCTTCCTACAGCAAGAGTTAAGTTCCGGTAAACCCAGGGATTTTTCGGCTCAAATGAACTTACACAGTTCACGAACCCAACACGTGTTTCACCATTAACTAAAGAGCATTTATGTAAGAGATGCTGTGGTTTGTTACAGTTTCACAAGCAGAGTTCAAGTAGATATGGTACGTGTCAGTAGGAAATACAGTTCTTTTTTTATGGACATGCTCATATTTCTTGTTGTATTGCAACTCTGGACAGAATAGGATGCTTCTTGTGTTAGAACAGACGGTGTTTCATGGATGAGAACACTGGTCTGAATTTCCCTTCAGAAACGGAGTTAAACCAAAGGCTCTGTGTCATCCTAAAAGCAAGAGTTCATTTCCGGAAAACCCAGTAATTTTTCGGCTCATATGAATTTACACAGTTCACGAACCCAACACGTTTTTCACTATAAACTAAAGAGCATCTATGTAAGAGACGCTGTAGTTTGTCACAGTTTCACAAGCAGAGTTTAACTAGATATGGTCCCTATGAGTAAGAAACACAGTTCGTATTTTCTGGGCATGCTCATGTTTCTTGCTGTATTGGAGATGCTGGAAAGGAGAGCATGCTTCTTGCGTTAAAACAGAGTATGTTTCATGGATGAGAACACTGGTCTGAATTTCCCTTCACAAACGGAGTTAAACCAAAGTCTCTGTGCCTTCCTACAAGCAAGAGTTCATTTCCGGAAATCCCAGTGATTTTTCGGCTCAAATGAATTTACACAGTTCATGAACCCAACACGTTTTTCACTATAAACTAAAGAGCATCTTTGTAAGAGTTGCTGTGGTTTGTTACAGTTTCACAAGCAGAGTTCAACTAGATATGGTCCGTATGAGTAGGAAACACAGTTCTTTTTTTCTGGACATGCTCATATTTCTTGCTGTATTGCAGACTCTGGACAGAAGAGGATGCTTCTTGCGTTAAAACAGAGGTTGTTTCATGGATGAGAACACTGGTCTGTATTTCCCTTCACAAATGGAGTTAAACCAAAGTCTCTTTGTATTCCTCCAAGCAAGAGTTAATTCCAGTAATCCCAGGGATTTTTCGGCTCAAATGAACTTACACAGTTCACGAACCCAACACGTTTTTCACTATTAACTAAAGATTATCTATGTAAGAGATGCTGTGATTTGTTACAGTTTCATAAGTAGAGTTCAACTAGATATGGTCAGTATGAGTAGGAAACACAGTTCTTTTTTTCTGGGCATGTTCATGTTTCTTGTTGTATTGGAGAAGCTGGAAAGAAGAACATGCTTCTTACGTTAAAACAGAGGGTGTTTCATGGATGAGAACACTGGTCTGAATTTCCCTTCACAAACGGAGTTAAACCAAAGGCTCTGTGTCTTCCTACAAGCAAGAGTTAATTTCCGGTAAACCCAGGGATTTTTCGGCTCAAATGAACTTACACAGTTCACGAACCCCACACGTTTTTCACTATAAACTAAAGAGCATCTATGTAAGAGATGTTGTGGTTTGTTACAGTTTCCCAATCAGAGTTCAACTTGATATGGTCCGTACCAGTAGGAAATACAGTTCTTTTTTTATGGACATGCTCATATTTCTTGCTGTATTGCAACTCTGGACAGAATCGGATGCTTCTTGTGTTAAAACAGACGGTGTTTCATGGATGAGAACACTGGTCTGAATTTCCCTTCACAAACGGAGTTAAACCAAAGGCTCTGTGTCATCCTAAAAGCAAGAGTTCATTTCCGGAAAACACAGTGATTTTTCGGCTCAAATGAATTTACACAGTTCACGAACCCAACACGTTTTTCACTATAAACTAAAGAGCATCTATGTAAGAGATGCTGTGGTTTGTCACAGTTTCACAAGCGGAGTTTAACTAGATATGGTCCCTATGAGTAAGAAACACAGTTCGTATTTTCTGGGCATGCTCATGTTTCTTGCTGTATTGGAGATGCTGGAAAGGAGAGCATGCTTCTTGCGTTAAAACAGAGTATGTTTCATGGATGAGAACACTGGTCTGAATTTCCCTTCACAAATGGAGTTAAACCAAAGTCTCTGTGCCTTCCTACAAGCAAGAGTTCATTTCCGGAAATCAAAGTGATTTTTCGGCTCAAATGAATTTACACAGTTCATGAACCCAACACGTTTTTCACTATAAACTAAAGAGCATTTTTGTAAGAGATGCTGTGGTTTGTTACAGTTTCACAAGCAGAGTTCAACTAGATATGGTCCGTATGAGTAGGAAACACAGTTCTTTTTTTTTGGACATGCTCATATTTCTTGCTGTATTGCAGACTCTGGACAGAAGAGGATGCTTCTTGCGTTAAAACAGAGGGTGTTTCATGGATGAGAACACTGGTCTGAATTTCCCTTCACAAATGGAGTTAAACCAAAGTCTCTTTGTCTTCCTACAAGCAAGAGTTAAGTTCTGGTAAACCCAGGGATTTTTCAGCTCAAATGAATTTACACAGTTCACGAACCCAACACGTGTTTCACTATAAACTAAAGAGCATCTTTGTAAGAGATGCTGTGGTTTGTTACAGTTTCACAAGCAGAGTTCAACTATATATGGTCCGTATGAGTAGGAAAGACAGTTCTTTTTTTCTGGACATGCTCATATTTCTTGCTGTATTGCAGACTCTGGACAGAAGAGGATGCTTCTTGCGTTAAAACAGAGGGTGTTTCATGGATGAGAACACTGGTCTGAATTTCACTTCACAAATGGAGTTAAACCAAAGTCTCTTTGTCTTCCTACAAGCAAGAGTTAAGTTCCGGTAAACCCAGGGATTTTTCGGCTCAAATGAACTTACACAGTTCACGAACCCAACACGTTTTTCACTATTAACTAAAGATTATCTATGTAAGAGATGCTGTGGTTTGTTACAGTTTCACAAGCAGAGTTTTACTTGATATGGTCCGTGTGAGTAATAAACATAGTTCGTTTTTTCTGGGCATGCTCATATTCTTGCTGTATTGGAGATGCTGGAAAGAAGAGCATGCTTCTTGCGTTAAAACAGAGGATGTTTCATGGATGAGAACACTGGTCTGAATTTCCCTTCACAAACGGAGTTAAACCAAAGTCTCTGTGCCTTCCTACAAGCAAGAGTTCATTTCCGGAAATTCAAGTGATTTTTCGGCTCAAATGAATTTACACAGTTCATGAACCCAACACGTTTTTCACTATAACCTAAAGAGCATCTATGTAAGAGATGCTGTGGTTTGTTACAGTTTCACAAGCAGAGTTTAACTAGATATGGTCCATATGAGTAAGAAACACAGTTCGTTTTTTCTGGGCATGCTCATATTCTTGCTGTATTGGAGATGCTGGAAAGAAGAGCATGCTTCTTGCGTTAAAACAGAGGGTGTTTCATGGATGAGAACACTGGTCTGAATTTCCATTCACAAATGGAGTTAAACCAAAGTCTCTGTGTCTTCCTACAGCAAGAGTTAAGTTCCGGTAAACCCAGGGATTTTTCGGCTCAAATGAACTTACACAGTTCACGAACCCAACACGTGTTTCACTATTAACTAAAGGGCATTTATGTAAGAGATGGTGTGGTTTGTTACAGTTTCACAAGCAGAGTTCAACTAGATATGGTACGTGTCAGTAGGAAATACAGTTCTTTTTTTATGGACATGCTCATATTTCTTGTTGTATTGCAACTCTGGACAGAATAGGATGCTTCTTGTGTTAGAACAGACGGTGTTTCATGGATGAGAACACTGGTCTGAATTTCCCTTCAGAAACGGAGTTAAACCAAAGGCTCTGTGTCATCCTAAAAGCAAGAGTTCATTTCCGGAAAACCCAGTAATTTTTCGGCTAATATGAATTTACACAGTTCACGAACCTAACACGTTTTTCACTATAAACTAAAGAGCATCTATGTAAGAGATGCTGTGGTTTGTTACAGTTTCACAAGCAGAGTTTAACTAGATATGGTCCGTATGAGTAAGAAACACAGTTCGTATTTTCTGGGCATGCTCATGTTTCTTGCTGTATTGGAGATGCTGGAAAGGAGAGCATGCTTCTTGCGTTAAAACAGAGTATGTTTCATGGATGAGAACACTGGTCTGAATTTCCCTTCACAAACGGAGTTAAACCAAAGTCTCTGTGCCTTCCTACAAGCAAGAGTTCATTTCCGGAAATCAAAGTGATTTTTCGGCTCAAATGAATTTACACAGTTCATGAACCCAACACGTTTTTCACTATAAACTAAAGAGCATTTTTGTAAGAGATGCTGTGGTTTGTTACAGTTTCACAAGCAGAGTTCAACTAGATATGGTCCGTATGAGTAGGAAACACAGTTGTTTTTTTTTGGACATGCTCATATTTCTTGCTGTATTGCAGACTCTGGACAGAAGAGGATGCTTCTTGCGTTAAAACAGAGGGTGTTTCATGGATGAGAACACTGGTCTGAATTTCCCTTCACAAATGGAGTTAAACCAAAGTCTCTTTGTCTTCCTACAAGCAAGAGTTAAGTTCCGGTAAACCCAGGGATTTTTCAGCTCAAATGAATTTACACAGTTCACGAACCCAACACGTGTTTCACTATAAACTAAAGAGCATCTTTGTAAGAGTTGCTGTGGTTTGTTACAGTTTCACAAGCAGAGTTTAACTAGATATGGTCCGTATGAGTAGGAAACACAGTTCTTTTTTTCTGGACATGCTCATATTTCTTGCTGTATTGCAGACTCTGGACAGATGAGGATGCTTCTTGCGTTAAAACAGAGGGTGTTTCATGGATGAGAACACTGGTCTGTATTTCCCTTCACAAATTGAGTTAAACCAAAGTCTCTTTGTATTCCTCCAAGCAAGAGTTAAGTTCCAGTAAACCCAGGGATTTTTCGGCTCAAATGAACTTACACGGTTCACGAACCCAACAAGTTTTTCACTATTAACTAAAGAGCATTTATGTAAGAGATGCTGTGGTTTGTTACAGTTTCATAAGTAGAGTTCAACTAGATATGGTCCGTATGAGTAGGAAATACAGTTCTTTTTTTATGGACATGCTCATATTTCTTGCGGTATTGCAACTCTGGACTGAAGAGGATGCTTCTTGTGTTACAAGAGACAGTGATTCATGGATGAGTACACTGGTCTGAATTTCCCTTCACAAACGGAGTTAAACCAACGGCTCTGTGTCTTCCTACAAGCAAGAGTTCATTTCCGGAAAACCCAGTGATTTTTGGGCTCAAATGAATTTACCCAGTTCACGAACCCCACACGTTTTTCACTATAAACTAAAGAGCATCTATGTAAGAGATGTTGTCGTTTGTTACAGTTTCCCAAGCAGAGTTCAACTAGATATGGTCCGTATCAGTAGGAAATACAGTTCTTTTTTTATGGACATGCTCATATTTCTTGCTGTATTGCAACTCTGGACAGAATCGGATGCTTCTTGTGTTAAAACAGACGGTGTTTCATGGATGAGAACACTGGTCTGAATTTCCCTTCACAAACGGAGTTAAACCAAAGGCTCTGTGTCATCCTAAAAGCAAGAGTTCATTTCCGGAAAACACAGTGATTTTTCGGCTCAAATGAATTTACACAGTTCACGAACCCAACACGTTTTTCACTATAAACTAAAGAGCATCTATGTAAGAGATGCTGTGGTTTGTCACAGTTTCACAAGCAGAGTTTAACTAGATATGGTCCCTATGAGTAAGAAACACAGTTCGTATTTTCTGGGCATGCTCATGTTTCTTGCTGTATTGGAGATGCTAGAAAGGAGAGCATGCTTCCTGCTTTAAAACAGAGTATGTTTCATGGATGAGAACACTGGTCTGAATTTCCCTTCACAAACGGAGTTAAACCAAAGGCTCTGTGCCTTCCTACAAGCAAGAGTTCATTTCCGGAAATCAAAGTGATTTTTCGGCTCAAATGAATTTACACAGGTCATGAACCCAACACGTTTTTCACTATAAACTAAAGAGCATCTTTGTAAGAGATGCTGTGGTTTGTTACAGTTTCACAAGCAGAGTTCAACTAGATATGGTCCGTATGAGTAGGAAACACAGTTCTTTTTTTTTGGACATGCTCATATTTCTTGCTGTATTGCAGACTCTGGACAGAAGAGGATGCTTCTTGCGTTAAAACAGAGGGTGTTTCATGGATGAGAACACTGGTCTGAATTTCCCTTCACAAATGGAGTTAAACCAAAGTCTCTTTGTCTTCCTACAAGCAAGAGTTAAGTTCCGGTAAACCCAGGGATTTTTCAGCTCAAATGAATTTACACAGTTCACGAACCCAACACGTTTTTCACTATAACCTATAGAGCATCTATGTAAGAGATTCTGTGGTTTGTTACAGTTTCACAAGCAGAGTTTAACTAGATATGGTCCGTATGAGTAAGAAACACAGTTCGTTTTTTCTGGGCATGCTCATATTCTTGCTGTATTGGAGATGCTGGAAAGAAGAGCATGCTTCTTGTGTTAAAACAGAGGATGTTTCATGGATGAGAACACTGGTCTGAATTTCCATTCACAAATGGAGTTAAACCAAAGTCTCTGTGTCTTCCTACAGCAAGAGTTAAGTTCCGGTAAACCCAGGGATTTTTCGGCTCAAATGAACTTACACAGTTCACGAACCCAACACGTGTTTCACTATTAACTAAAGAGCATTTATGTAAGAGATGCTGTGGTTTGTTACAGTTTCACAAGCAGAGTTCAACTAGATATGGTACGTGTCAGTAGGAAATACAGTTCTTTTTTTATGGACATGCTCATATTTCTTGTTGTATTGCAACTCTGGACAGAATAGGATGCTTCTTGCGTTAAAACAGAGTATGTTTCATGGATGAGAACACTGGTCTGAATTTTCCTTCACAAACGGAGTTAAACCAAAGTCTGTGTGCCTTCCTACAAGCAAGAGTTCATTTCTGGAAATCCCAGTGATTTTTCGGCTCAAATGAATTTACACATTTCACGAACCCAACACATTTTTCACTATAAACTAAAGAGCATCTTTGTAAGAGTTGCTGTGGTTTGTTACAGTTTCACAAGCAGAGTTCAACTAGATATGGTCCGTATGAGTAGGAAACACAGTTCTTTTTTTCTGGACATGCTCATATTTCTTGCTGTATTGCAGACTCTGGACAGAAGAGGATGCTTCTTGCGTTAAAACAGAGGGTGTTTCATGGATGAGAACACTGGTCTGAATTTCCCTTCACAAATGGAGTTAAACCAAAGTCTCTTTGTATTCCTCCAAGCAAGAGTTAAGTTCCAGTAAACCCAGGGATTTTTCGGCTCAAATGAACTTATACAGTTCACGAACCCAACACGTTTTTCACTATTAACTAAAGATTATCTATGTAAGAGATGCTGTGGTTTGTCACAGTTTCATAAGTAGAGTTCAACTAGATATGGTCAGTATGAGTAGCAAACACAGTTCTTTTTTTCTGGGCATGTTCATGTTTCTTGTTGTATTGGAGAAGCTGGAAAGAAGAGCATGCTTCTTACGTTAAAACAGAGGGTGTTTCATGGATGAGAACACTGGTCTGAATTTCCCTTCACAAACGGAGTTAAACAAAAGGCTCTGTGTCTTCCTAGAACCAAGAGTTAATTTCCAGTAAACCCAGGGATTTTTCGGCTCAAATGAACTTACACAGTTCACGAACCCAACACGTTTTTCACTATTAACTAATGAGCATTTATGTAGGAGATGCTGTGGTTTGTTACAGTTTCATAAGTAGAGTTCAACTAGATATGGTCCGTATGAGTAGGAAATACAGTTCTTTTTTTATGGACATGCTCATATTTCTTGCGGTATTGCAACTCTGGACAGAAGAGGATGCTTCTTGTGTTAAAAGAGACAGTGATTCATGGATGAGAACACTGGTCTGAATTTCCCTTCATGAACGGAGTTAAACCAAAGGCTCTGTGTCTTCCTACAAGCAAGAGTTCATTTCCGGAAAACCCAGTGATTTTTGGGCTCAAATGAATTTACCCAGTTCACGAACCCCACACGTTTTTCACTATAAACTAAAGAGCATCTATGTAAGAGATGTTGTGGTTTGTTACAGTTTCCCAAGCAGAGTTCAACTAGATATGGTCCGTATCAGTAGGAAATACTGTTCTTTTTTTATGGACATGCTCATATTTCTTGCTGTATTGCAACTCTGGACAGAATCGGATGCTTCTTGTGTTAAAACAGACGGTGTTTCATGGATGAGAACACTGGTCTGAATTTCCCTTCACAAACGGAGTTAAACCAAAGGCTCTGTGTCATCCTAAAAGCAAGAGTTCATTTCCGGAAAACACAGTGATTTTTCGGCTCAAATGAATTTACACAGTTCACGAACCCAACACGTTTTTCACTATAAACTAAAGAGCATCTATGTAAGAGATGCTGTGGTTTGTCACAGTTTCACAAGCAGAGTTTAACTAGATATGGTCCCTATGAGTAAGAAACACAGTTCGTATTTTCTCGGCATGCTCATGTTTCTTGCTGTATTGGAGATGCTGGAAAGGAGAGCATGCTTCTTGCGTTAAAACAGAGTATGTTTCATGGATGAGAACACTGGTCTGAATTTCCCTTCACAAACGGAGTTAAACCAAAGTCTCTGTGCCGTCCTACAAGCAAGAGCTCATTTCCGGAAATCCCAGGGATTTTTCGGCTCAAATGAATTTACACAGTTCATGAACCCAACATGTTTTTCACTATAAACTAAAGAGCATCTTTGTAAGAGATGCTGTGGTTTGTTACAGTTTCACAAGCAGAGTTCAACTAGATATGGTCCCTATGAGTAGGAAACTAAGTTCTTTTTTTCTGGACATGCTCATATTTCTTGCTGTATTGCAGAATCTAGACAGAAGAGGATGCTTCTTGCGTTAAAACAGAGGGTGTTTCATGGATGAGAACACTGGTCTGAATTTCCCTTCACAAATGGAGTTAAACCAAAGTCTCTTTGTCTTCCTACAAGCAAGAGTTAAGTTCCGGTAAACCCAGAGATTTTTCGGCTCAAATGAACTTATACAGTTCACGAACCCAACACGTTTTTCACTATTAACTAAAGATTATCTATGTAAGAGATGCTGTGGTTTGTTACAGTTTCATAAGTAGAGTTCAACTAGATATGGTCAGTATGAGTAGGAAACACAGTTCTTTTTTTCTGGGCATGTTCATGTTTCTTGCTGTATTGGAGATGCTGGAAAGAAGAGCATGCTTCTTGCGTTAAAACAGAGGATGTTTCATGGATGAGAACACTGGTCTGAATTTTCCTTCACAAACGGAGTTAAACCAAAGTCTCTGTGCCTTCCTACAAGCAAGAGTTCATTTCCGGAAATCCCAGTGATTTTTCGGCTCAAATGAATTTACACAGATCACGAACCAAACACGTTTTTCACTATAAACTAAAGAGCATCTTTGTAAGAGTTGCTGTGGTTTGTTACAGTTTCACAAGCAGAGTTCAACTAGATATGGTCCGTATGAGTAGGAAACAGAGTTCTTTTTTTCTGGACATGCTCATATTTCTTGCTGTATTGCAGAATCTGGACAGAAGAGGATGCTTCTTGCGTTAAAACAGAGGGTGTTTCATGGATGAGAACACTGGTCTGTATTTCCCTTCACAAATGGAGTTAAACCAAAGTCTCTTTGTATTCCTCCAAGCAAGAGTTAAGTTCCAGTAAACCCAGGGATTTTTCGGCTCAAATGAACTTACACGGTTCACGAACCCAAAACGTTTTTCACTATTAACTAAAGATTATCTATGTAAGAGATGCTGTGTTTTGTTACAGTTTCATAAGTAGAGTTCAACTAGATATGGTCAGTATGAGTAGGAAACACAGTTCTTTTTTTCTGGGCATGTTCATGTTTCTTGTTGTATTGGAGAAGCTGGAAAGAAGAGCATGCTTCTTACGTTAAAACAGAGGGTGTTTCATGGATGAGAACACTGGTCTGAATTTCCCTTCACAAACGGAGTTAAACCAAAGGCTCTGTATCTTCCTACAAGCAAGAGTTAATTTCCGGTAAACCCAGGGATTTTTCGGCTCAAATGAACTTACACAGTTCACGAACCCAACACGTTTTTCACTATTAACTAAAGAGCATTTATGTAAGAGATGCTGTGGTTTGTTACAGTTTCATAAGTAGAGTTCAACTAGATATGGTCCGTATGAGTAGGAAATACAGTTCTTTTTTTATGGACATGCTCATATTTCTTGCGGTATTGTAACTCTGGACTGAAGAGGATGCTTCTTGTGTTACAAGAGACAGTGATTCATGGATGAGAACACTGGTCTGAATTTCCCTTCACGAACGGAGTTAAACCAAAGGCTCTGTGTCTTCCTACAAGCAAGAGTTCATTTCCGGAAAACCCAGTGATTTTTGGGCTCAAATGAATTTACCCAGTTCACGAACCCCACACGTTTTTCACTATAAACTAAAGAGCATCTATGTAAGAGATGTTGTCGTTTGTTACAGTTTCCCAAGCAGAGTTCAACTAGATATGGTCCGTATCAGTAGGAAATACAGTTCTTTTTTTATGGACATGCTCATATTTCTTGCTGTATTGCAACTCTGGACAGAATCGGATGCTTCTTGTGTTAAAACAGACGGTGTTTCATGGATGAGAACACTGGTCTGAATTTCCCTTCACAAACGGAGTTAAACCAAAGGCTCTGTGTCATCCTAAAAGCAAGAGTTCATTTCCGGAAAACACAGTGATTTTTCGGCTCAAATGAATTTACACAGTTCACGAACCCAACACATTTTTCACTATAAACTAAAGAGCATCTTTGTAAGAGTTGCTGTGGTTTGTTACAGTTTCACAAGCAGAGTTCAACTAGATATGGTCCGTATGAGTAGGAAACACAGTTCTTTTTTTCTGGACATGCTCATATTTCTTGCTGTATTGCAGACTCTGGACAGAAGAGGATGCTTCTTGCGTTAAAACAGAGGGTGTTTCATGGATGAGAACACTGGTCTGAATTTCCCTTCACAAATGGAGTTAAACCAAAGTCTCTTTGTATTCCTCCAAGCAAGAGTTAAGTTCCAGTAAACCCAGGGATTTTTCGGCTCAAATGAACTTACACAGTTCACGAACCCAACACGTTTTTCACTATTAACTAAAGATTATCTATGTAAGAGATGCTGTGGTTTGTCACAGTTTCATAAGTAGAGTTCAACTAGATATGGTCAGTATGAGTAGCAAACACAGTTCTTTTTTTCTGGGCATGTTCATGTTTCTTGTTGTATTGGAGAAGCTGGAAAGAAGAGCATGCTTCTTACGTTAAAACAGAGGGTGTTTCATGGATGAGAACACTGGTCTGAATTTCCCTTCACAAACGGAGTTAAACAAAAGGCTCTGTGTCTTCCAAGAACCAAGAGTTAATTTCCGGTAAACCCAGGGATTTTTCGGCTCAAATGAACTTACACAGTTCACG
The DNA here is from genome assembly GCA_949786385.1 of Onychomys leucogaster. Lineage (NCBI taxonomy): Eukaryota > Metazoa > Chordata > Mammalia > Rodentia > Cricetidae > Onychomys > Onychomys leucogaster. The sequence goes on along the minus strand of CATKUP010000151.1, from coordinate 1,036,477 downwards.
AACCCAACACGTTTTTCACTATTAACTAAAGAGCATTTATGTAGGAGATGCTGTGGTTTGTTACAGTTTCATAAGTAGAGTTCAACTAGATATGGTCCGTATGAGTAGGAAATACAGTTCTTTTTTTATGGACATGCTCATATTTCTTGCGGTATTGCAACTCTGGACAGAAGAGGATGCTTCTGGTGTTAAAAGAGACAGTGATTCATGGATGAGAACACTGGTCTGAATTTCCCTTCATGAACGGAGTTAAACCAAAGGCTCTGTGTCTTCCTACAAGCAAGAGTTCATTTCCGGAAAACCCAGTGATTTTTGGGCTCAAATGAATTTACCCAGTTCACGAACCCCACACGTTTTTCACTATAAACTAAAGAGCATCTATGTAAGAGATGTTGTGGTTTGTTACAGTTTCCCAAGCAGAGTTCAACTAGATATGGTCCGTATCAGTAGGAAATACAGTTCTTTTTTTATGGACATGCTCATATTTCTTGCTGTATTGCAACTCTGGACAGAATCGGATGCTTCTTGTGTTAAAACAGACGGTGTTTCATGGATGAGAACACTGGTCTGAATTTCCCTTCACAAACGGAGTTAAACCAAAGGCTCTGTGTCATCCTAAAAGCAAGAGTTCATTTCCGGAAAACACAGTGATTTTTCGGCTCAAATGAATTTACACAGTTCACGAACCCAACACGTTTTTCACTATAAACTAAAGAGCATCTATGTAAGAGATGCTGTGGTTTGTCACAGTTTCACAAGCAGAGTTTAACTAGATATGGTCCCTATGAGTAAGAAACACAGTTCGTATTTTCTCGGCATGCTCATGTTTCTTGCTGTATTGGAGATGCTGGAAAGGAGAGCATGCTTCTTGCGTTAAAACAGAGTATGTTTCATGGATGAGAACACTGGTCTGAATTTCCCTTCACAAACGGAGTTAAACCAAAGTCTCTGTGCCGTCCTACAAGCAAGAGCTCATTTCCGGAAATCCCAGGGATTTTTCGGCTCAAATGAATTTACCCAGTTCATGAACCCAACACGTTTTTCACTATAAACTAAAGAGCATCTTTGTAAGAGATGCTGTGGTTTGTTACAGTTTCACAAGCAGAGTTCAACTAGATATGGTCCCTATGAGTAAGAAACTAAGTTCTTTTTTTCTGGACATGCTCATATTTCTTGCTGTATTGCAGAATCTAGACAGAATAGGATGCTTCTTGCGTTAAAACAGAGGGTGTTTCATGGATGAGAACACTGGTCTGAATTTCCCTTCACAAATGGAGTTAAACCAAAGTCTCTTTGTCTTCCTCCAAGCAAGAGTTAAGTTCCGGTAAACCCAGAGATTTTTCGGCTCAAATGAACTTACACAGTTCACGAACCCAACACGTTTTTCACTATTAACTAAAGATTATCTATGTAAGAGATGCTGTGGTTTGTTACAGTTTCATAAGTAGAGTTCAACTAGATATGGTCAGTATGAGTAGGAAACACAGTTCTTTTTTTCTGGACATGTTCATGTTTCTTGCTGTATTGGAGATGCTGGAAAGAAGAGCATGCTTCATGCGTTAAAACAGAGGATGTTTCATGGATGAGAACACTGGTCTGAATTTCCATTCACAAATGGAGTTAAACCAAAGTCTCTGTGTCTTCCTACAGCAAGAGTTAATTTCCGGTAAACCCAGGGATTTTTCGGCTCAAATGAACTTACACAGTTCACGAACCCAACACGTGTTTCACTATTAACTAAAGAGCATTTATGTAAGAGATGGTGTGGTTTGTTACAGTTTCACAAGCAGAGTTCAACTAGATATGGTACGTGTCAGTAGGAAATACAGTTCTTTTTTTATGGACATGCTCATATTTCTTGTTGTATTGCAACTCTGGACAGAATAGGATGCTTCTTGTGTTAGAACAGACGGTGTTTCATGGATGAGAACACTGGTCTGAATTTCCCTTCAGAAACGGAGTTAAACCAAAGGCTCTGTGTCATCCTAAAAGCAAGAGTTCATTTCCGGAAAACCCAGTAATTTTTCGGCTAATATGTATTTACACAGTTCACGAAACTAACACGTTTTTCACTATAAACTAAAGAGCATCTATGTAAGAGATGCTGTGGTTTGTTACAGTTTCACAAGCAGAGTTTAACTAGATATGGTCCGTATGAGTAAGAAACACAGTTCGTTTTTTCTTGGCATGCTCATGTTTCTTGCTGTATTGGAGATGCTGGAAAGGAGAGCATGCTTCTTGCGTTAAAACAGAGTATGTTTCATGGATGAGAACACTGGTCTGAATTTTCCTTCACAAACGGAGTTAAACCAAAGTCTCTGTGCCTTCCTACAAGCAAGAGTTCATTTCCGGAAATCCCAGTGATTTTTCGGCTCAAATGAATTTACACAGATCACGAACCAAACACGTTTTTCAATATAAACTAAAGAGCATCTTTGTAAGAGTTGCTGTGGTTTGTTACAGTTTCACAAGCAGAGTTCAACTAGATATGGTCCGTATGAGTAGGAAACACAGTTCTTTTTTTCTGGACATGCACATATTTCTTGCTGTATTGCAGAATCTGGACAGAAGAGGATGCTTCTTGCGTTAAAACAGAGGGTGTTTCATGGATGAGAACACTGGTCTGTATTTCCCTTCACAAATGGAGTTAAACCAAAGTCTCTTTGTATTCCTCCAAGCAAGAGTTAAGTTCCAGTAAACCCAGGGATTTTTCGGCTCAAATGAACTTACACAGTTCACGAACCCAAAACGTTTTTCACTATTAACTAAAGATTATCTATGTAAGAGATGCTGTGTTTTGTTACAGTTTCATAAGTAGAGTTCAACTAGATATGGTCAGTATGAGTAGGAAACACAGTTCTTTTTTTCTGGGCATGTTCATGTTTCTTGTTGTATTGGAGAAGCTGGAAAGAAGAGCATGCTTCTTACGTTAAAACAGAGGGTGTTTCATGGATGAGAACACTGGTCTGAATTTCACTTCACAAACGGAGTTAAACCAAAGGCTCTGTATCTTCCTACAAGCAAGAGTTAATTTCCGGTAAACCCAGGGATTTTTCAGCTCAAATGAATTTACACAGTTCACGAACCCAACACGTTTTTCACTATAAACTAAAGAGCATCTATGTAAGAGATGCTGTGGTTTGTCACAGTTTCACAAGCAGAGTTTAACTAGATATGGTCCCTATGAGTAAGAAACACAGTTCGTATTTTCTGGGCATGCTCATGTTTCTTGCTGTATTGGAGATGCTAGAAAGGAGAGCATGCTTCTTGCTTTAAAACAGAGAATGTTTCATGGATGAGAACACTGGTCTGAATTTCCCTTCACAAACGGAGTTAAACCAAAGGCTCTGTGCCTTCCTACAAGCAAGAGTTCATTTCCGGAAATCAAAGTGATTTTTCGGCTCAAATGAATTTACACAGTTCATGAACCCAACACGTTTTTCACTATAAACTAAAGAGCATCTTTGTAAGAGATGCTGTGGTTTGTTACAGTTTCACAAGCAGAGTTCAACTAGATATGGTCCGTATGAGTAGGAAACACAGTTCTTTTTTTTTTGGACATGCTCATATTTCTTACTGTATTGCAGACTCTGGACAGAAGAGGATGCTTCTTGCGTTAAAACAGAGGGTGTTTCATGGATGAGAACACTGGTCTGAATTTCCCTTCACAAATGGAGTTAAACCAAAGTCTCTTTGTCTTCCTACAAGCAAGAGTTAAGTTCCGGTAAACCCAGGGATTTTTCAGCTCAAATGAATTTACACAGTTCACGAACCCAACACGTTTTTCACTATAACCTAAAGAGCATCTATGTAAGAGATTCTGTGGTTTGTTACAGTTTCACAAGCAGAGTTTAACTAGATATGGTCCGTATGAGTAAGAAACACAGTTCGTTTTTTCTGGGCATGCTCTTATTCTTGCTGTATTGGAGATGCTGGAAAGAAGAGCATGCTTCTTGTGTTAAAACAGAGGATGTTTCATGGATGAGAACACTGGTCTGAATTTCCATTCACAAATGGAGTTAAACCAAAGTCTCTGTGTCTTCCTACAGCAAGAGTTAAGTTCCGGTAAACCCAGGGATTTTTCGGCTCAAATGAACTTACACAGTTCACGAACCCAACACGTGTTTCACTATTAACTAAAGAGCATTTATGTAAGAGATGCTGTGGTTTGTTACAGTTTCACAAGCAGAGTTCAACTAGATATGGTACGTGTCAGTAGGAAATACAGTTCTTTTTTTATGGACATGCTCATATTTCTTGTTGTATTGCAACTCTGGACAGAATAGGATGCTTCTTGCGTTAAAACAGAGTATGTTTCATGGATGAGAACACTGGTCTGAATTTTCCTTCACAAACGGAGTTAAACCAAAGTCTCTGTGCCTTCCTACAAGCAAGAGTTCATTTCCGGAAATCCCAGTGATTTTTCGGCTCAAATGAATTTACACATTTCACGAACCCAACATATTTTTCACTATAAACTAAAGAGCATCTTTGTAAGAGTTGCTGTGGTTTGTTACAGTTTCACAAGCAGAGTTCAACTAGATATGGTCCGTATGAGTAGGAAACACAGTTCTTTTTTTCTGGACATGCTCATATTTCTTGCTGTATTGCAGACTCTGGACAGAAGAGGATGCTTCTTGCGTTAAAACAGAGGGTGTTTCATGGATGAGAACACTGGTCTGAATTTCCCTTCACAAATGGAGTTAAACCAAAGTCTCTTTGTATTCCTCCAAGCAAGAGTTAAGTTCCAGTAAACCCAGGGATTTTTCGGCTCAAATGAACTTATACAGTTCACGAACCCAACACGTTTTTCACTATTAACTAAAGATTATCTATGTAAGAGATGCTGTGGTTTGTTACAGTTTCATAAGTAGAGTTCAACTAGATATGGTCAGTATGAGTAGGAAACACAGTTCTTTTTTTCTGGGCATGTTCATGTTTCTTGTTGTATTGGAGAAGCTGGAAAGAAGAGCATGCTTCTTACGTTAAAACAGAGGGTGTTTCATGGATGAGAACACTGGTCTGAATTTCCCTTCACAAACGGAGTTAAACAAAAGGCTCTGTGTCTTCCTACAAGCAAGAGTTCATTTCCGGAAAACCCAGTGATTTTTGGGCTCAAATGAATTTACCCAGTTCACGAACCCCACACGTTTTTCACTATAAACTAAAGAGCATCTATGTAAGAGATGTTGTGGTTTGTTACAGTTTCCCAAGCAGAGTTCAACTAGATATGGTCCGTATCAGTAGGAAATACAGTTCTTTTTTTATGGACATGCTCATATTTCTTGCTGTATTGCAACTCTGGACAGAATCGGATGCTTCTTGTGTTAAAACAGACGGTGTTTCATGGATGAGAACACTGGTCTGAATTTCCCTTCACAAACGGAGTTAAACCAAAGGCTCTGTGTCATCCTAAAAGCAAGAGTTCATTTCCGGAAAACACAGTGATTTTTCGGCTCAAATGAATTTACACAGTTCACGAACCCAACACGTTTTTCACTATAAACTAAAGAGCATCTATGTAAGAGATGCTGTGGTTTGTCACAGTTTCACAAGCAGAGTTTAACTAGATATGGTCCCTATGAGTAAGAAACACAGTTCGTATTTTCTGGGCATGCTCATGTTTCTTGCTGTATTGGAGATGCTGGAAAGGAGAGCATGCTTCTTGCGTTAAAACAGAGTATGTTTCATGGATGAGAACACTGGTCTGAATTTCCCTTCACAAACGGAGTTAAACCAAAGTCTCTGTGCCGTCCTACAAGCAAGAGCTCATTTCCGGAAATCCCAGTGATTTTTCGGCTCAAATGAATTTACACAGTTCATGAACCCAACACGTTTTTCACTATAAACTAAAGAGCATCTTTGTAAGAGATGCTGTGGTTTGTTACAGTTTCACAAGCAGAGTTCAACTAGATATGGTCCCTATGAGTAGGAAACTAAGTTCTTTTTTTCTGGACATGCTCATATTTCTTGCTGTATTGCAGAATCTAGACAGAAGAGGATGCTTCTTGCGTTAAAACAGAGGGTGTTTCATGGATGAGAACACTGGTCTGAATTTCCCTTCACAAATGGAGTTAAACCAAAGTCTCTTTGTCTTCCTACAAGCAAGAGTTAAGTTCCGGTAAACCCAGGGATTTTTCGGCTCAAATGAACTTACACAGTTCACGAACCCAACACGTTTTTCACTATTAACTAAAGATTATCTATGTAAGAGATGCTGTGGTTTGTTACAGTTTCATAAGTAGAGTTCAACTAGATATGGTCAGTATGAGTAGGAAACACAGTTCTTTTTTTCTGGGCATGTTCATGTTTCTTGTTGTATTGGAATAGCTGGAAAGAAGAGCATGCTTCTTACGTTAAAACAGAGGGTGTTTCTTGGATGAGAACACTGGTCTGAATTTCCCTTCACAAACGGAGTTAAACCAAAGGCTCTGTGTCTTCCTACAAGCAAGAGTTAATTTCCGGTAAACCCAGGGATTTTTCGGCTCAAATGAACTTACACAGTTCACGAACCCAACACGTTTTTCACTATTAACTAAAGAGCATTTATGTAAGAGATGCTGTGGTTTGTTACAGTTTCATAAGTAGAGTTCAACTAGATATGGTCCGTATGAGTAGGAAATACAGTTCTTTTTTTGTGGACATGCTCATATTTCTTGCGGTATTGCAACTCTGGACAGAAGAGGATGCTTCTTGTGTTACAAGAGACAGTGATTCATGGATGAGAACACTGGTCTGAATTTCCCTTCACAAACGGAGTTAAACCAAAGGCTCTGTGTCTTCCTACAAGCAAGAGTTCATTTCCGGAAAACCCAGTGATTTTTGGGCTCAAATGAATTTACCCAGTTCACGAACCCCACACGTTTTTCACTATAAACTAAAGAGCATCTATGTAAGAGATGTTGTGGTTTGTTACAGTTTCCCAAGCAGAGTTCAACTAGATATGGTCCGTATCAGTAGGAAATACAGTTCTTTTTTTATGGACATGCTCATATTTCTTGCTGTATTGCAACTCTGGACAGTATCGGATGCTTCTTGTGTTAAAACAGACGGTGTTTCATGGATGAGAACACTGGTCTGAATTTCCCTTCAGAAACGGAGTTAAACCAAAGGTTCTGTGTCATCCTAAAAGCAAGAGTTCATTTCCGGAAAACACAGTGATTTTTCGGCTCAAATGAATTTACACAGTTCACGAACCCAACACGTTTTTCACTATAAACTAAAGAGCATCTATGTAAGAGATGCTGTGGTTTGTCACAGTTTCACAAGCAGAGTTTAACTAGATATGGTCCCTATGAGTAAGAAACACAGTTCGTATTTTCTGGGCATGCTCATGTTTCTTGCTGTATTGGAGATGCTGGAAAGGAGAGCATGCTTCTTGCGTTAAAACAGAGTATGTTTCATGGATGAGAACACTGGTCTGAATTTCCCTTCACAAACGGAGTTAAACCAAAGTCTCTGTGCCGTCCTACAAGCAAGAGCTCATTTCCGGAAATCCCAGTGATTTTTCGGCTCAAATGAATTTACACAGTTCATGAACCCAACACGTTTTTCACTATAAACTAAAGAGCATCTTTGTAAGAGATGCTGTGGTTTGTTACAGTTTCACAAGCAGAGTTCAACTAGATATGGTCCCTATGAGTAGGAAACTAAGTTCTTTTTTTCTGGACATGCTCATATTTCTTGCTGTATTGCAGAATCTAGACAGAAGAGGATGCTTCTTGCGTTAAAACAGAGGGTGTTTCATGGATGAGAACACTGGTCTGAATTTCCCTTCACAAATGGAGTTAAACCAAAGTCTCTTTGTCTTCCTACAAGCAAGAGTTAAGTTCCGGTAAACCCAGGGATTTTTCGGCTCAAATGAACTTACACAGTTCACGAACCCAACACGTTTTTCACTATTAACTAAAGATTATCTATGTAAGAGATGCTGTGGTTTGTTACAGTTTCATAAGTAGAGTTCAACTAGATATGGTCAGTATGAGTAGGAAACACAGTTCTTTTTTTCTGGGCATGTTCATGTTTCTTGTTGTATTGGAATAGCTGGAAAGAAGAGCATGCTTCTTACGTTAAAACAGAGGGTGTTTCTTGGATGAGAACACTGGTCTGAATTTCCCTTCACAAACGGAGTTAAACCAAAGGCTCTGTGTCTTCCTACAAGCAAGAGTTAATTTCCGGTAAACCCAGGGATTTTTCGGCTCAAATGAACTTACACAGTTCACGAACCCAACACGTTTTTCACTATTAACTAAAGAGCATTTATGTAAGAGATGCTGTGGTTTGTTACAGTTTCATAAGTAGAGTTCAACTAGATATGGTCCGTATGAGTAGGAAATACAGTTCTTTTTTTGTGGACATGCTCATATTTCTTGCGGTATTGCAACTCTGGACAGAAGAGGATGCTTCTTGTGTTACAAGAGACAGTGATTCATGGATGAGAACACTGGTCTGAATTTCCCTTCACAAACGGAGTTAAACCAAAGGCTCTGTGTCTTCCTACAAGCAAGAGTTCATTTCCGGAAAACCCAGTGATTTTTGGGCTCAAATGAATTTACCCAGTTCACGAACCCCACACGTTTTTCACTATAAACTAAAGAGCATCTATGTAAGAGATGTTGTGGTTTGTTACAGTTTCCCAAGCAGAGTTCAACTAGATATGGTCCGTATCAGTAGGAAATACAGTTCTTTTTTTATGGACATGCTCATATTTCTTGCTGTATTGCAACTCTGGACAGTATCGGATGCTTCTTGTGTTAAAACAGACGGTGTTTCATGGATGAGAACACTGGTCTGAATTTCCCTTCAGAAACGGAGTTAAACCAAAGGTTCTGTGTCATCCTAAAAGCAAGAGTTCATTTCCGGAAAACACAGTGATTTTTCGGCTCAAATGAATTTACACAGTTCACGAACCCAACACGTTTTTCACTATAAACTAAAGAGCATCTATGTAAGAGATGCTGTGGTTTGTTACAGTTTCACAAGCAGAGTTTAACTAGATATGGTCCGTATGAGTAAGAAACACAGTTCGTTTTTTCTTGGCATGCTCATGTTTCTTGCTGTATTGGAGATGCTGGAAAGGAGAGCATGCTTCTTGCGTTAAAACAGAGTATGTTTCATGGATGAGAACACTGGTCTGAATTTTCCTTCACAAACGGAGTTAAACCAAAGTCTCTGTGCCTTCCTACAAGCAAGAGTTCATTTCCGGAAATCCCAGTGATTTTTCGGCTCAAATGAATTTACACAGATCACGAACCAAACACGTTTTTCAATATAAACTAAAGAGCATCTTTGTAAGAGTTGCTGTGGTTTGTTACAGTTTCACAAGCAGAGTTCAACTAGATATGGTCCGTATGAGTAGGAAACACAGTTCTTTTTTTCTGGACATGCACATATTTCTTGCTGTATTGCAGAATCTGGACAGAAGAGGATGCTTCTTGCGTTAAAACAGAGGGTGTTTCATGGATGAGAACACTGGTCTGTATTTCCCTTCACAAATGGAGTTAAACCAAAGTCTCTTTGTATTCCTCCAAGCAAGAGTTAAGTTCCAGTAAACCCAGGGATTTTTCGGCTCAAATGAACTTACACAGTTCACGAACCCAAAACGTTTTTCACTATTAACTAAAGATTATCTATGTAAGAGATGCTGTGTTTTGTTACAGTTTCATAAGTAGAGTTCAACTAGATATGGTCAGTATGAGTAGGAAACACAGTTCTTTTTTTCTGGGCATGTTCATGTTTCTTGTTGTATTGGAGAAGCTGGAAAGAAGAGCATGCTTCTTACGTTAAAACAGAGGGTGTTTCATGGATGAGAACACTGGTCTGAATTTCCCTTCACAAACGGAGTTAAACCAAAGGCTCTGTATCTTCCTACAAGCAAGAGTTAATTTCCGGTAAACCCAGGGATTTTTCAGCTCAAATGAATTTACACAGTTCACGAACCCAACACGTTTTTCACTATAAACTAAAGAGCATCTATGTAAGAGATGCTGTGGTTTGTCACAGTTTCACAAGCAGAGTTTAACTAGATATGGTCCCTATGAGTAAGAAACACAGTTCGTATTTTCTGGGCATGCTCATGTTTCTTGCTGTATTGGAGATGCTAGAAAGGAGAGCATGCTTCTTGCTTTAAAACAGAGAATGTTTCATGGATGAGAACACTGGTCTGAATTTCCCTTCACAAACGGAGTTAAACCAAAGGCTCTGTGCCTTCCTACAAGCAAGAGTTCATTTCCGGAAATCAAAGTGATTTTTCGGCTCAAATGAATTTACACAGTTCATGAACCCAACACGTTTTTCACTATAAACTAAAGAGCATCTTTGTAAGAGATGCTGTGGTTTGTTACAGTTTCACAAGCAGAGTTCAACTAGATATGGTCCGTATGAGTAGGAAACACAGTTCTTTTTTTTTTGGACATGCTCATATTTCTTACTGTATTGCAGACTCTGGACAGAAGAGGATGCTTCTTGCGTTAAAACAGAGGGTGTTTCATGGATGAGAACACTGGTCTGAATTTCCCTTCACAAATGGAGTTAAACCAAAGTCTCTTTGTCTTCCTACAAGCAAGAGTTAAGTTCCGGTAAACCCAGGGATTTTTCAGCTCAAATGAATTTACACAGTTCACGAACCCAACACGTTTTTCACTATAACCTAAAGAGCATCTATGTAAGAGATTCTGTGGTTTGTTACAGTTTCACAAGCAGAGTTTAACTAGATATGGTCCGTATGAGTAAGAAACACAGTTCGTTTTTTCTGGGCATGCTCTTATTCTTGCTGTATTGGAGATGCTGGAAAGAAGAGCATGCTTCTTGTGTTAAAACAGAGGATGTTTCATGGATGAGAACACTGGTCTGAATTTCCATTCACAAATGGAGTTAAACCAAAGTCTCTGTGTCTTCCTACAGCAAGAGTTAAGTTCCGGTAAACCCAGGGATTTTTCGGCTCAAATGAACTTACACAGTTCACGAACCCAACACGTGTTTCACTATTAACTAAAGAGCATTTATGTAAGAGATGCTGTGGTTTGTTACAGTTTCACAAGCAGAGTTCAACTAGATATGGTACGTGTCAGTAGGAAATACAGTTCTTTTTTTATGGACATGCTCATATTTCTTGTTGTATTGCAACTCTGGACAGAATAGGATGCTTCTTGCGTTAAAACAGAGTATGTTTCATGGATGAGAACACTGGTCTGAATTTTCCTTCACAAACGGAGTTAAACCAAAGTCTCTGTGCCTTCCTACAAGCAAGAGTTCATTTCCGGAAATCCCAGTGATTTTTCGGCTCAAATGAATTTACACATTTCACGAACCCAACATATTTTTCACTATAAACTAAAGAGCATCTTTGTAAGAGTTGCTGTGGTTTGTTACAGTTTCACAAGCAGAGTTCAACTAGATATGGTCCGTATGAGTAGGAAACACAGTTCTTTTTTTCTGGACATGCTCATATTTCTTGCTGTATTGCAGACTCTGGACAGAAGAGGATGCTTCTTGCGTTAAAACAGAGGGTGTTTCATGGATGAGAACACTGGTCTGAATTTCCCTTCACAAATGGAGTTAAACCAAAGTCTCTTTGTATTCCTCCAAGCAAGAGTTAAGTTCCAGTAAACCCAGGGATTTTTCGGCTCAAATGAACTTATACAGTTCACGAACCCAACACGTTTTTCACTATTAACTAAAGATTATCTATGTAAGAGATGCTGTGGTTTGTTACAGTTTCATAAGTAGAGTTCAACTAGATATGGTCAGTATGAGTAGGAAACACAGTTCTTTTTTTCTGGGCATGTTCATGTTTCTTGTTGTATTGGAGAAGCTGGAAAGAAGAGCATGCTTCTTACGTTAAAACAGAGGGTGTTTCATGGATGAGAACACTGGTCTGAATTTCCCTTCACAAACGGAGTTAAACAAAAGGCTCTGTGTCTTCCTACAAGCAAGAGTTCATTTCCGGAAAACCCAGTGATTTTTGGGCTCAAATGAATTTACCCAGTTCACGAACCCCACACGTTTTTCACTATAAACTAAAGAGCATCTATGTAAGAGATGTTGTGGTTTGTTACAGTTTCCCAAGCAGAGTTCAACTAGATATGGTCCGTATCAGTAGGAAATACAGTTCTTTTTTTATGGACATGCTCATATTTCTTGCTGTATTGCAACTCTGGACAGAATCGGATGCTTCTTGTGTTAAAACAGACGGTGTTTCATGGATGAGAACACTGGTCTGAATTTCCCTTCACAAACGGAGTTAAACCAAAGGCTCTGTGTCATCCTAAAAGCAAGAGTTCATTTCCGGAAAACACAGTGATTTTTCGGCTCAAATGAATTTACACAGTTCACGAACCCAACACGTTTTTCACTATAAACTAAAGAGCATCTATGTAAGAGATGCTGTGGTTTGTCACAGTTTCACAAGCAGAGTTTAACTAGATATGGTCCCTATGAGTAAGAAACACAGTTCGTATTTTCTGGGCATGCTCATGTTTCTTGCTGTATTGGAGATGCTGGAAAGGAGAGCATGCTTCTTGCGTTAAAACAGAGTATGTTTCATGGATGAGAACACTGGTCTGAATTTCCCTTCACAAACGGAGTTAAACCAAAGTCTCTGTGCCGTCCTACAAGCAAGAGCTCATTTCCGGAAATCCCAGTGATTTTTCGGCTCAAATGAATTTACACAGTTCATGAACCCAACACGTTTTTCACTATAAACTAAAGAGCATCTTTGTAAGAGATGCTGTGGTTTGTTACAGTTTCACAAGCAGAGTTCAACTAGATATGGTCCCTATGAGTAGGAAACTAAGTTCTTTTTTTCTGGACATGCTCATATTTCTTGCTGTATTGCAGAATCTAGACAGAAGAGGATGCTTCTTGCGTTAAAACAGAGGGTGTTTCATGGATGAGAACACTGGTCTGAATTTCCCTTCACAAATGGAGTTAAACCAAAGTCTCTTTGTCTTCCTACAAGCAAGAGTTAAGTTCCGGTAAACCCAGGGATTTTTCGGCTCAAATGAACTTACACAGTTCACGAACCCAACACGTTTTTCACTATTAACTAAAGATTATCTATGTAAGAGATGCTGTGGTTTGTTACAGTTTCATAAGTAGAGTTCAACTAGATATGGTCAGTATGAGTAGGAAACACAGTTCTTTTTTTCTGGGCATGTTCATGTTTCTTGTTGTATTGGAATAGCTGGAAAGAAGAGCATGCTTCTTACGTTAAAACAGAGGGTGTTTCTTGGATGAGAACACTGGTCTGAATTTCCCTTCACAAACGGAGTTAAACCAAAGGCTCTGTGTCTTCCTACAAGCAAGAGTTAATTTCCGGTAAACCCAGGGATTTTTCGGCTCAAATGAACTTACACAGTTCACGAACCCAACACGTTTTTCACTATTAACTAAAGAGCATTTATGTAAGAGATGCTGTGGTTTGTTACAGTTTCATAAGTAGAGTTCAACTAGATATGGTCCGTATGAGTAGGAAATACAGTTCTTTTTTTGTGGACATGCTCATATTTCTTGCGGTATTGCAACTCTGGACAGAAGAGGATGCTTCTTGTGTTACAAGAGACAGTGATTCATGGATGAGAACACTGGTCTGAATTTCCCTTCACAAACGGAGTTAAACCAAAGGCTCTGTGTCTTCCTACAAGCAAGAGTTCATTTCCGGAAAACCCAGTGATTTTTGGGCTCAAATGAATTTACCCAGTTCACGAACCCCACACGTTTTTCACTATAAACTAAAGAGCATCTATGTAAGAGATGTTGTGGTTTGTTACAGTTTCCCAAGCAGAGTTCAACTAGATATGGTCCGTATCAGTAGGAAATACAGTTCTTTTTTTATGGACATGCTCATATTTCTTGCTGTATTGCAACTCTGGACAGTATCGGATGCTTCTTGTGTTAAAACAGACGGTGTTTCATGGATGAGAACACTGGTCTGAATTTCCCTTCAGAAACGGAGTTAAACCAAAGGTTCTGTGTCATCCTAAAAGCAAGAGTTCATTTCCGGAAAACACAGTGATTTTTCGGCTCAAATGAATTTACACAGTTCACGAACCCAACACGTTTTTCACTATAAACTAAAGAGCATCTATGTAAGAGATGCTGTGGTTTGTCACAGTTTCACAAGCAGAGTTTAACTAGATATGGTCCCTATGAGTAAGAAACACAGTTCGTATTTTCTGGGCATGCTCATGTTTCTTGCTGTATTGGAGATGCTGGAAAGGAGAGCATGCTTCTTGCTTTAAAACAGAGTATGTTTCATGGATGAGAACACTGGTCTGAATTTCCCTTCACAAACGGAGTTAAACCAAAGTCTCTGTGCCTTCCTACAAGCAAGAGTTCATTTCCGGAAATCAAAGTGATTTTTCGGCTCAAATGAATTTACACAGTTCATGAACCCAACACGTTTTTCACTATAAACTAAAGAGCATCTTTGTAAGAGATGCTGTGGTTTGTTACAGTTTCACAAGCAGAGTTCAACTAGATATGGTCCGTATGAGTAGGAAACACAGTTCTTTTTTTTTGGACATGCTCATATTTCTTGCTGTATTGCAGACTCTGGACAGAAGAGGATGCTTCTTGCGTTAAAACAGAGGGTGTTTCATGGATGAGAACACTGGTCTGAATTTCCCTTCACTAATGGAGTTAAACCAAAGTCTCTTTGTATTCCTCCAAGCAAGAGTTAAGTTCCAGTAAACCCAGGGATTTTTCGGCTCAAATGAATTTACACAGTTCACGAACCCAACACGGTTTTCACTATTAACTAAAGATTATCTATGTAAGAGATGCTGTGGTTTGTTACAGTTTCATAAGTAGAGTTCAACTAGATATGGTCAGTATGAGTAGGAAACACAGTTCTTTTTTCTGGGCATGTTCATGTTTCTTGTTGTATTGGAGAAGCTGGAAAGAAGAGCATGCTTCTTACGTTAAAACAGAGGGTGTTTCATGGATGAGAACACTGGTCTGAATTTCCCTTCACAAACGGAGTTAAACCAAAGGCTCTGTGTCTTCCTACAAGCAAGAGTTAATTTCCGGTAAACCCAGGGATTTTTCGGCTCAAATGAACTTACACAGTTCACGAACCCAACACGTTTTTCACTATTAACTAAAGAGCATTTATGTAAGAGATGCTGTGGTTTGTTACAGTTTCATAAGTAGAGTTCAACTAGATATGGTCCGTATGAGTAGGAAATACAGTTCTTTTTTTGTGGACATGCTCATATTTCTTGCGGTATTGCAACTCTGGACAGAAGAGGATGCTTCTTGTGTTACAAGAGACAGTGATTCATGGATGAGAACACTGGTCTGAATTTCCCTTCACAAACGGAGTTAAACCAAAGGCTCTGTGTCTTCCTACAAGCCAGAGTTCATTTCCGGAAATCCCAGTGATTTTTCGGCTCAAATGAATTTACACAGTTCACGAACCCAACACGTTTTTCACTATAACCTAAAGAGCATCTATGTAAGAGATGCTGTGGTTTGTTACAGTTTCACAAGCAGAGTTTAACTAGATATGGTCCTATGAGTAAGAAACACAGTTCGTTTTTTCTGGGCATGCTCATATTCTTGCTGTATTGGAGATGCTGGAAAGAAGAGCATGCTTCTTGCGTTAAAACAGAGGATGTTTCATGGATGAGAACACTGGTCTGAATTTCCATTCACAAACGGAGTTAAACCAAAGTCTCTGTGTCTTCCTACAGCAAGAGTTAGTTCCGGTAAACCCAGGGATTTTTTGGCTCAAATGAACTTACACAGTTCACGAACCCAACACTTGTTTCACTATTAACTAAAGAGCATTTATGTAAGAGATGCTGTGGTTTGTTACAGTTTCATAAGTAGAGTTCAACTAGGTATGGTCCGTATGAGTAAGAAACACATTTCGTTTTTTCTGGGCATGCTCATATTCTTGCTGTATTGGAGATGCTGGAAAGAAGAGCATGCTTCTTGCGTTAAAACAGAGTATGTTTCATGGATGAGAACACTGGTCTGAATTTCCCTTCACAAACGGAGTTAAAGCAAAGGCTCTGTGTCTTCCTACAAGCAAGAGTTCATTTCTGGAAAACCCAGTGATTTTTCGGCTCAAATGAATTTACCCAGTTCACGAACCCCACACGTTTTTCACTATAAAATAAAGAGCATCAATGTAAGAGATGTTGTGGTTTGTTACAGTTTCACAAGCAGAGTTCAACTAGATATGGTCCGTATGAGTAGGATATACAGTTCTTTTTTTGTGGACATGCTCATATTTCTTGCTGTATTGCAACTATGGACAGAAGAGGATGCTTCTTGTCTTAAAACAGACGGTGTTTCATGGATGAGACCACTGGTCTGAATTTCCTTTCACAAACGGAGTTAAACCATAGGCTGTGTGTCTTCCTACAAGCAAGAGTTCATTTCCAGATATCCCAGTGATTTTTTGGCTCAAATGAATTTACACAGTTCATGAACCCAACACGTTTTTCACTATAAACTAAAGAGCATCTATGTACGAGATGCTGTGGTTTGTTACAGTTTCACAAGCAGTGTTCAACTAGATATGGTCCCCATGAGTAGGATACACAGTTCTTTTTTTCTGGACATGCTCATATTTCTTGCTGTATTGCAGACTCTAGACAGAAGAGGGTGCTTCTTGCGTTAAAACAGAGGGTGTTTCATGGATGAGAACACTGGTCTGAATTTCCCTTCACAAAAGGAGTTAAACCAAAGGCTCTGTGTCTTCCTACAAGCAAGAGTTCATTTCCGGAAAACCCAGTGATTTTTCGACTCAAATGAATTTACCCAGTTCACGAACCCCAGACGTTTTTCATTTTAAAATAAAGAGCATCAATGTAAGAGATGCTGTGGTTTGTTACAGTTTCAAAAGCAGAGTTCAACTAGATATGGTCCATATGAGTAGGAAATACAGTTCTTTTTTTGCGGACATGCTCATATTGCTGTATTGCAACTATGGACAGAAGAGGATGCTTCTTGTGTTAAAACAGAGGGTGTTTCATGGATGAGACCACTGGTCTGAATTTCCCTTAACAAACGGAGTTAAACCATAGGCTGTGTGTCTTCCTACAAGCAAGAGTTCTTTTCCGGAAATTCCAGTGATTTTTTGGCTGAAATGAATTTACACAGTTCACCAACCCAACACGTTTTTCACTATAAACTAAAGAGCATCTATGTAAGAGATGCTGTGGTTTGTTACAGTTTCACAAGCAGAGTTTAACTAGATATGGTCCCTATGAGTAAGAAACACAGTTCGTTTTTTCTGGGCATGCTCATGTTTCTTGCTGTATTGGAGATGCTGGAAAGAAGAGCATGCTTCTTGCTTTAAAACAGAGGATGTTTCATGGATGAGAACACTGGTCTGAATTTCCCTTCACAAACGGAGTTAAAGCAAAGGCTCTGTGTCTTCCTACAAGCAAGAGTTCATTTCTGGAAAACCCAGTGATTTTTCGGCTCAAATGAATTTACCCAGTTCACGAACCCCACACGTTTTTCACTATAAAATAAAGAGCATCAATGTAAGAGATGTTGTGGTTTGTTACAGTTTCACAAGCAGAGTTCAACTAGATATGGTCCGTATGAGTAGGATATACAGTTCTTTTTTTGTGGACATGCTCATATTTCTTGCTGTATTGCAACTATGGACAGAAGAGGATGCTTCTTGTCTTAAAACAGACGGTGTTTCATGGATGAGACCACTGGTCTGAATTTCCTTTCACAAACGGAGTTAAACCATAGGCTGTGTGTCTTCCTACAAGCAAGAGTTCATTTCCAGATATCCCAGTGATTTTTTGGCTCAAATGAATTTACACAGTTCATGAACCCAACACGTTTTTCACTATAAACTAAAGAGCATCTATGTACGAGATGCTGTGGTTTGTTACAGTTTCACAAGCAGTGTTCAACTAGATATGGTCCCCATGAGTAGGATACACAGTTCTTTTTTTCTGGACATGCTCATATTTCTTGCTGTATTGCAGACTCTAGACAGAAGAGGGTGCTTCTTGCGTTAAAACAGAGGGTGTTTCATGGATGAGAACACTGGTCTGAATTTCCCTTCACAAACGGAGTTAAACCAAAGGCTCTGTGTCTTCCTATAAGCAAGAGTTCATTTCCGGAAATCCCAGTGATTTTTCGGCTCAAATGAATTTACACAGTTCACGAACCCAACCCGTTTTTCACTACAAACTAAAGAGCATCTTTGTAAGAGATGATGTGGTTTGTTACAGTTTCACAAGCAGAGTTTAACTAGATATGGTCCATATAAGTAAGAAACACAGATCGTTTTTTCTGGGCATGCTCATGTTTCTTGGTGTATTGGAGATGCTGGAAAGAAGAGCATGCTTCTTTCGTTAAAACAGAGAATGTTTCATGGATGAGAACACTGGTCAGAATTTCCCTTCACAAATGGAGTTAAACCAAAGGCTCTGTGTCTTCCTACAAGCAAGAGTTCATTTCCGGAAAACCCAGTGATTTTTCGACTCAAATGAATTTACCCAGTTCACGAACCCCAGACGTTTTTCATTTTAAAATAAAGAGCATCAATGTAAGAGATGCTGTGGTTTGTTACAGTTTCAAAAGCAGAGTTCAACTAGATATGGTCCATATGAGTAGGAAATACAGTTCTTTTTTTGCGGACATGCTCATATTGCTGTATTGCAACTATGGACAGAAGAGGATGCTTCTTGTGTTAAAACAGAGGGTGTTTCATGGATGAGACCACTGGTCTGAATTTCCCTTAACAAACGGAGTTAAACCATAGGCTGTGTGTCTTCCTACAAGCAAGAGTTCTTTTCCGGAAATTCCAGTGATTTTTTGGCTGAAATGAATTTACACAGTTCACCAACCCAACACGTTTTTCACTATAAACTAAAGAGCATCTATGTAAGAGATGCTGTGGTTTGTTACAGTTTCACAAGCAGAGTTTAACTAGATATGGTCCCTATGAGTAAGAAACACAGTTCGTTTTTTCTGGGCATGCTCATGTTTCTTGCTGTATTGGAGATGCTGGAAAGAAGAGCATGCTTCTTGCTTTAAAACAGAGTATGTTTCATGGATGAGAACACTGGTCTGAATTTCTCTTCACAAACGGAGTTAAACCAAAGTCTCTGTGCCTTCCTACAAGCAAGAGTTCATTTCCGGAAAACCCAGTGATTTTTCGGCTCAAATGAATTTACACAGTTCACGAACCCAACACGTTTTTCACTATAAACTAAAGAGCATCTTTGTAAGAGATGCTGTGTTTTGTTACAGTTTTACAAGCAGAGTTCAACTAGATATGGTCCCTATGAGTAGGAAACACAGTTCTTTTTTTCTGGACATGCTCATATTTCTTGCTGTATTGCAACTATGGACAGAAGAGGATGCTTCTTGTCTTAAAACAGAGGGTGTTTCATGGATGACAACACAGTTCTGAATTTCCCTTCACAAACGGAGTTAAACCAAAGGCTCTGTGTCTTGCTACAAGCAAGAGTTCATTTCCGGGAATCCCACTGATTTTTCGGCTCAAATGAATTTACATAGTTCACGAACCCAACAGGTTTTTCACTATAAACTAAAGAGCATCTATGTGAGAGATGCTGTGGTTTGTTACAGTTTCCCAAGCAGAGTTTAACTAGATATGGTCCCTATGAGTAAGAAACACAGTTGGTTTTTTCTGGGCATGCTCATGTTTCTTGCTGTATTGGAGATGCTGGAAAGAAGAGCATGCTTCTTGCGTTAAAACAGAGTATGTTTCATGGATTAGAACACTGGCCTGAATTTCCCTTCACAAACGGAGTTAAACCAAAGGCTCTGTGTCTTCCTACAAGCAAGAGTTCATTTCCGGAAAACCTAGGGATTTTTCGGGTCAAATTAATTTACCCAGTTCACGAGCCCCTCACGTTTTTCACTATAAACTAAAGAGCATCTATGTAAGAGATGCTGTGGTTTGTTACAGTTTCACCAGCAGAGTACAACTAGATATGGTCCTTATGAGTAGGAAATACAGTTCTATTTTTATGGACATGCTCATATTTCTGGCTGTATTGCAACTCTGTACAGAATAGGATGCTTCTTGTGTTAAAACACATGGTGTTTCATGGATGAGAACACTGGTCTGAATTTCCCTTCACAAATGGAGTTAAACCAAAGTCTCTGTATCTTCCTCCAAGCAAGAGTTCATTTCCGGAAAACACAGTGATTTTTCGGCTCAAATGAATTTACACTGTTCACGAACCAAACACGTTTTTCACTATAAACTAAAGAGCATCTTTGTAATAGATGCTGTGGTTTGTTAGAGTTTCACAAGCAGAGTTCAACTATATATGTTCCCTATGAGTAGGAAACACAGTTCTTTTTTTCTGGATATGCTCATATTTCTTGCTGTATTGCAGACTCTGGACAGAAGTGGATGCTTCTTGCGTTAAAACAGAGGGTGTTTCATGGATGAGAACACTGGTCTGAATTTCCCTTCACAAATGGAGTTAAACCAAAGTCTCTTTGTCTTCCTACAAGCAAGAGTTAAGTTGCGGTAAACCCAGGGATTTTTCGGCTCAAATGAAATTACACAGTTCACGAACCCAACACGTTTTTCACTATTAACTAAAGATTATCTATGTAAGAGATGCTGTGGTTTGTTACAGTTTCATAAGTAGAGTTCAACTAGATATGGTCAGTATGAGTAGGAAACACAGTTCTTTTTTTCTGGGCATGTTCATGTTTCTTGTTGTATTGGAGAAGCTGGAAAGAAGAGCATGCTTCTTACGTTAAAACAGAGGGTGTTTCATGGATGAGAACACTGGTCTGAATTTCCCTTCACAAATGGAGTTAAACCAAAGGCTCTGTGTCTTCCTACAAGCAATAGTTCATATCTGGAAATCCCAGTGATTTTTCGGCTCAAATGAATTTACACAGTTCACGAACCCTACACGTTTTTCACTACAAACTAAAGAGCATCTATGTAAGAGATGCTGTGGTTTGTTACAGTTTCACAAGCAGAGTTTAACTAGATATGGTCCGTATGAGTAGGAAACACAGTTCTTTTTTTCTGGACATGCTCATATTTCTTGCTGTATTGCAGACTCTGGACAGAAGAGGATGCTTCTTGCGTTAAAACAGAGGGTGTTTCATGGATGAGAACACTGGTCTGAATTTCCCTTCACAAATGGAGTTAAACCAAAGTCTCTTTGTCTTCCTACAAGCAAGAGTTAAGTTCCAGGAAACCCAGGGATTTTTCGGCTCAAATGAACTTACACAGTTCACGACCCCAACACGTTTTTCACTATTAACTAAAGATTATCTATGTAAGAGATGCTGTGGTTTGTTACAGTTTCATAAGTAGAGTTCAACTAGATATGGTCAGTATGAGTAGGAAACACAGTTCTTTTTTTCTGGGCATGTTCATGTTTCTTGTTGTATTGGAGAAGCTGGAAAGAAGAGCATGCTTCTTACGTTAAAACAGAGGATGTTTCATGGATGAGAACACTGGTCTGAATTTCCCTTCACAAACGGAGTTAAACCAAAGTCTCTGTGCCTTCCTACAAGCAAGAGTTCATTTCCGGAAAACCCAGTGATTTTTCGGCTCAAATGAATTTACACAGTTCACGAACCCAACACGTTTTTCACTATAAACTAAAGAGCATCTTTGTAAGAGATGCTGTGTTTTGTTACAGTTTTACAAGCAGAGTTCAACTAGATATGGTCCCTATGAGTAGGAAACACAGTTCTTTTTTTCTGGACATGCTCATATTTCTTGCTGTATTGCAACTATGGACAGAAGAGGATGCTTCTTGTCTTAAAACAGAGGGTGTTTCATGGATGACAACACAGTTCTGAATTTCCCTTCACAAACGGAGTTAAACCAAAGGCTCTGTGTCTTGCTACAAGCAAGAGTTCATTTCCGGGAATCCCACTGATTTTTCGGCTCAAATGAATTTACATAGTTCACGAACCCAACAGGTTTTTCACTATAAACTAAAGAGCATCTATGTGAGAGATGCTGTGGTTTGTTACAGTTTCCCAAGCAGAGTTTAACTAGATATGGTCCCTATGAGTAAGAAACACAGTTGGTTTTTTCTGGGCATGCTCATGTTTCTTGCTGTATTGGAGATGCTGGAAAGAAGAGCATGCTTCTTGCGTTAAAACAGAGTATGTTTCATGGATTAGAACACTGGCCTGAATTTCCCTTCACAAACGGAGTTAAACCAAAGGCTCTGTGTCTTCCTACAAGCAAGAGTTCATTTCCGGAAAACCTAGGGATTTTTCGGCTCAAATTAATTTACCCAGTTCACGAGCCCCTCACGTTTTTCACTATAAACTAAAGAGCATCTATGTAAGAGATGCTGTGGTTTGTTACAGTTTCACCAGCAGAGTACAACTAGATATGGTCCTTATGAGTAGGAAATACAGTTCTATTTTTATGGACATGCTCATATTTCTGGCTGTATTGCAACTCTGTACAGAATAGGATGCTTCTTGTGTTAAAACACATGGTGTTTCATGGATGAGAACACTGGTCTGAATTTCCCTTCACAAATGGAGTTAAACCAAAGTCTCTGTATCTTCCTCCAAGCAAGAGTTCATTTCCGGAAAACACAGTGATTTTTCGGCTCAAATGAATTTACACTGTTCACGAACCAAACACGTTTTTCACTATAAACTAAAGAGCATCTTTGTAATAGATGCTGTGCTTTGTTAGAGTTTCACAAGCAGAGTTCAACTATATATGTTCCCTATGAGTAGGAAACACAGTTCTTTTTTTCTGGATATGCTCATATTTCTTGCTGTATTGCAGACTCTGGACAGAAGTGGATGCTTCTTGCGTTAAAACAGAGGGTGTTTCATGGATGAGAACACTGGTCTGAATTTCCCTTCACAAATGGAGTTAAACCAAAGTCTCTTTGTCTTCCTACAAGCAAGAGTTAAGTTGCGGTAAACCCAGGGATTTTTCGGCTCAAATGAAATTACACAGTTCACGAACCCAACACGTTTTTCACTATTAACTAAAGATTATCTATGTAAGAGATGCTGTGGTTTGTTACAGTTTCATAAGTAGAGTTCAACTAGATATGGTCAGTATGAGTAGGAAACACAGTTCTTTTTTTCTGGGCATGTTCATGTTTCTTGTTGTATTGGAGAAGCTGGAAAGAAGAGCATGCTTCTTACGTTAAAACAGAGGGTGTTTCATGGATGAGAACACTGGTCTGAATTTCCCTTCACAAATGGAGTTAAACCAAAGGCTCTGTGTCTTCCTACAAGCAAGAGTTCATATCCGGAAATCCCAGTGATTTTTCGGCTCAAATGAATTTACACAGTTCACGAACCCAACACGTTTTTCACTACAAACTAAAGAGCATCTATGTAAGAGATGCTGTGGTTTGTTACAGTTTCACAAGCAGAGTTTAACTAGATATGGTCCGTATGAGTAGGAAACACAGTTCTTTTTTTCTGGACATGCTCATATTTCTTGCTGTATTGCAGACTCTGGACAGAAGAGGATGCTTCTTGCGTTAAAACAGAGGGTGTTTCATGGATGAGAACACTGGTCTGAATTTCCCTTCACAAATGGAGTTAAACCAAAGTCTCTTTGTCTTCCTACAAGCAAGAGTTAAGTTCCAGGAAACCCAGGGATTTTTCGGCTCAAATGAACTTACACAGTTCACGACCCCAACACGTTTTTCACTATTAACTAAAGATTATCTATGTAAGAGATGCTGTGGTTTGTTACAGTTTCATAAGTAGAGTTCAACTAGATATGGTCAGTATGAGTAGGAAACACAGTTCTTTTTTTCTGGGCATGTTCATGTTTCTTGTTGTATTGGAGAAGCTGGAAAGAAGAGCATGCTTCTTACGTTAAAACAGAGGATGTTTCATGGATGAGAACACTGGTCTGAATTTCCCTTCACAAACGGAGTTAAACCAAAGGCTCTGTATCTTCCTACAAGCAAGAGTTCATTTCCGGAAATCCCAGTGATTTTTTGGCTCAAATGAATTTACACAGTTCACGAACCCAACACGTTTTTCACTATAACCTAAAGAGCATCTATGTAAGAGATGCTGTGGTTTGTTATAGTTTCACAAGCAGAGTTTAACTAGATATGGTCCTATGAGTAAGAAACACAGTTCGTTTTTTCTGGGCATGCTCATATTCTTGCTGTTTTGGAGATGCTGGAAAGAAGAGCATGCTTCTTGCGTTAAAACAGAGGATGTTTCATGGATGAGAACACTGGTCTGAATTTCCATTCACAAACGGAGTTAAACCAAAGTCTCTGTGTCTTCCTACAGCAAGAGTTAAGTTCCGGTAAACCCAGGGATTTTTCGGCTCAAATGAACTTACACAGTTCACGAACCCAACACGTGTTTCACTATTAACTAAAGAGCATTTATGTAAGAGATGCTGTGGTTTGTTACAGTTTCATAAGTAGAGTTCAACTAGGTATGGTCCGTATGAGTAAGAAACACATTTCGTTTTTTCTGGGCATGCTCATATTCTTGCTGTATTGGAGATGCTGGAAAGAAGAGCATGCTTCTTGCGTTAAAACAGAGTATGTTTCATGGATGAGAACACTGGTCTGAATTTCCCTTCACAAACGGAGTTAAAGCAAAGGCTCTGTGTCTTCCTACAAGCAAGAGTTCATTTCTGGAAAACCCAGTGATTTTTCGGCTCAAATGAATTTACCCAGTTCACGAACCCCACACGTTTTTCACTATAAAATAAAGAGCATCAATGTAAGAGATGTTGTGGGTGTTACAGTTTCACAAGCAGAGTTCAACTAGATATGGTCCGTATGAGTAGGATATACAGTTCTTTTTTTGTGGACATGCTCATATTTCTTGCTGTATTGCAACTATGGACAGAAGAGGATGCTTCTTGTCTTAAAACAGACGGTGTTTCATGGATGAGACCACTGGTCTGAATTTCCTTTCACAAACGGAGTTAAACCATAGGCTGTTTGTCTTCCTACAAGCAAGAGTTCATTTCCTGAAATTCCAGTGATTTTTTGGCTCAAATGAATTTACACAGTTCATGAACCCAACACGTTTTTCACTATAAACTAAAGAGCATCTATGTACGAGATGCTGTGGTTTGTTACAGTTTCACAATCAGAGTTTAACTAGATATGGTCCTATGAGTAAGAAACACAGTTCGTTTTTTCTGGGCATGCTCATGTTTCTTGCTGTATTGGAGATGCTGGAGAGAAGAGCATGCTTCTTGCGTTAAAACAGAGTATGTTTCATGTATGAGAACACTGGTCTGAATTTCCCTTCACAAACGGAGTTAAACCAAAGTCTCTGTGTCTTCCTACAAGCAAGAGTTCATTTCGGGAAAACCCAGTGATTTTTCGGCTCAAATGAATTTACACAGTTCATGAACCCAACACGTTTTTCACTATAAACTAAAGAGCATCTTTGTAAGAGATGCTGTGGTTTGTTACAGTTTCACAAGCAGTGTTCAACTAGATATCGTCCCTATGAGTAGGATACACAGTTCTTTTTTTCTGGACATGCTCATATTTCTTGCTGTATTGCAGACTCTAGACAGAAGAGGGTGCTTCTTGCGTTAAAACAGAGGGTGTTTCATGGATGAGAACACTGGTCTGAATTTCCCTTCACAAACGGAGTTAAACCAAAGGCTCTGTGTCTTCCTATAAGCAAGAGTTCATTTCCGGAAATCCCAGTGATTTTTCGGCTCAAATGAATTTACACAGTTCACGAACCCAACCCGTTTTTCACTACAAACTAAAGAGCATCTTTGTAAGAGATGATGTGGTTTGTTACAGTTTCACAAGCAGAGTTTAACTAGATATGGTCCATATAAGTAAGAAGCACAGATCGTTTTTTCTGGGCATGCTCATGTTTCTTGCTGTATTGGAGATGCTGGAAAGAAGAGCATGCTTCTTTCGTTAAAACAGAGAATGTTTCATGGATGAGAACACTGGTCTGAATTTCCCTTCACAAAAGGAGTTAAACCAAAGGCTCTGTGTCTTCCTACAAGCAAGAGTTCATTTCCGGAAAACCCAGTGATTTTTCGACTCAAATGAATTTACCCAGTTCACGAACCCCAGACGTTTTTCATTATAAAATAAAGAGCATCAATGTAAGAGATGCTGTGGTTTGTTACAGTTTCAAAAGCAGAGTTCAACTAGATATGGTCCATATGAGTAGGAAATACAGTTCCTTTTTTGTGGACATGCTCATATTGCTGTATTGCAACTATGGACAGAAGAGGATGCTTCTTGTGTTAAAACAGAGGGTGTTTCATGGATGAGACCACTGGTCTGAATTTCCCTTAACAAACGGAGTTAAACAATAGGCTGTGTGTCTTCCTACAAGCAAGAGTTCTTTTCCGGAAATTCCAGTGATTTTTTGGCTGAAATGAATTTACACAGTTCACCAACCCAACACGTTTTTCACTATAAACTAAAGAGCATCTTTGTAAGAGATGCTGTGGTTTGTTACAGTTTCACAAGCAGAGTTCAACTAGATATGGTCCGTATGAGTAGGAAACACAGATCTTTTTTTTTGGACATGCTCATATTTCTTGCTGTATTGCAGACTCTGGACAGAAGAGGATGCTTCTTGCGTTAAAACAGAGGGTGTTTCATGGATGAGAACACTGGTCTGAATTTCCCTTCACTAATGGAGTTAAACCAAAGTCTCTTTGTATTCCTCCAAGCAAGAGTTAAGTTCCAGTAAACCCAGGGATTTTTCGGCTCAAATGAACTTACACAGTTCACGAACCCAACACGTGTTTCACTATTAACTAAAGAGCATTTATGTAAGAGATGCTGTGGTTTGTTACAGTTTCATAAGTAGAGTTCAACTAGGTATGGTCCGTATGAGTAAGAAACACATTTCGTTTTTTCTGGGCATGCTCATATTCTTGCTGTATTGGAGATGCTGGAAAGAAGAGCATGCTTCTTGCGTTAAAACAGAGTATGTTTCATGGATGAGAACACTGGTCTGAATTTCCCTTCACAAACGGAGTTAAAGCAAAGGCTCTGTGTCTTCCTACAAGCAAGAGTTCATTTCTGGAAAACCCAGTGATTTTTCGGCTCAAATGAATTTACCCAGTTCACGAACCCCACACGTTTTTCACTATAAAATAAAGAGCATCAATGTAAGAGATGTTGTGGGTGTTACAGTTTCACAAGCAGAGTTCAACTAGATATGGTCCGTATGAGTAGGATATACAGTTCTTTTTTTGTGGACATGCTCATATTTCTTGCTGTATTGCAACTATGGACAGAAGAGGATGCTTCTTGTCTTAAAACAGACGGTGTTTCATGGATGAGACCACTGGTCTGAATTTCCTTTCACAAACGGAGTTAAACCATAGGCTGTTTGTCTTCCTACAAGCAAGAGTTCATTTCCTGAAATTCCAGTGATTTTTTGGCTCAAATGAATTTACACAGTTCATGAACCCAACACGTTTTTCACTATAAACTAAAGAGCATCTATGTACGAGATGCTGTGGTTTGTTACAGTTTCACAATCAGAGTTTAACTAGATATGGTCCTATGAGTAAGAAACACAGTTCGTTTTTTCTGGGCATGCTCATGTTTCTTGCTGTATTGGAGATGCTGGAGAGAAGAGCATGCTTCTTGCGTTAAAACAGAGTATGTTTCATGTATGAGAACACTGGTCTGAATTTCCCTTCACAAACGGAGTTAAACCAAAGTCTCTGTGTCTTCCTACAAGCAAGAGTTCATTTCGGGAAAACCCAGTGATTTTTCGGCTCAAATGAATTTACACAGTTCATGAACCCAACACGTTTTTCACTATAAACTAAAGAGCATCTTTGTAAGAGATGCTGTGGTTTGTTACAGTTTCACAAGCAGTGTTCAACTAGATATCGTCCCTATGAGTAGGATACACAGTTCTTTTTTTCTGGACATGCTCATATTTCTTGCTGTATTGCAGACTCTAGACAGAAGAGGGTGCTTCTTGCGTTAAAACAGAGGGTGTTTCATGGATGAGAACACTGGTCTGAATTTCCCTTCACAAACGGAGTTAAACCAAAGGCTCTGTGTCTTCCTATAAGCAAGAGTTCATTTCCGGAAATCCCAGTGATTTTTCGGCTCAAATGAATTTACACAGTTCACGAACCCAACCCGTTTTTCACTACAAACTAAAGAGCATCTTTGTAAGAGATGATGTGGTTTGTTACAGTTTCACAAGCAGAGTTTAACTAGATATGGTCCATATAAGTAAGAAGCACAGATCGTTTTTTCTGGGCATGCTCATATTTCTTGCTGTATTGCAGACTCTGGACAGAAGAGGATGCTTCTTGCGTTAAAACAGAGGGTGTTTCATGGATGAGAACACTGGTCTGAATTTCCCTTCACTAATGGAGTTAAACCAAAGTCTCTTTGTATTCCTCCAAGCAAGAGTTAAGTTCCAGTAAACCCAGGGATTTTTCGGCTCAAATGAATTTACACAGTTCACGAACCCAACACGGTTTTCACTATTAACTAAAGATTATCTATGTAAGAGATGCTGTGGTTTGTTACAGTTTCATAAGTAGAGTTCAACTAGATATGGTCAGTATGAGTAGGAAACACAGTTCTTTTTTCTGGGCATGTTCATGTTTCTTGTTGTATTGGAGAAGATGGAAAGAAGAGCATGCTTCTTACGTTAAAACAGAGGGTGTTTCATGGATGAGAACACTGGTCTGAATTTCCCTTCACAAATGGAGTTAAACCAAAGGCTCTGTGTCTTCCTATAAGCAAGAGTTAATTTCCGGTAAACCCAGGGATTTTTCGGCTCAAATGAACTTACACAGTTCACGAACCCAACACGTTTTTCACTATTAAGTAAAGAGCATTTATGTAGGAGATGCTTTTGTTTGTTACAGTTTCATAAGTAGAGTTCAACTAGATATGGTCCGTATCAGTAGGAAATACAGTTCTTTTTTTATGGACATGCTCATATTTCTTGCTGTATTGCAACTCTGGACAGAATCGGATGCTTCTTGTGTTAAAACACACGGTGTTTCATGGATGAGAACACTGGTCTGAATTTCCCTTCACAAACGGAGTTAAACCAAAGGCTCTGTGTCATCCTAAAAGCAAGAGTTCATTTCCGGAAAACACAGTGATTTTTCGGCTCATATGAATTTACACAGTTCACGAACCCAACACGTTTTTCACTATAAAGTAAAGAGCATCTATGTAAGAGATGCTGTGGTTTGTCACAGTTTCACAAGCAGAGTTTAACTAGATATGGTCCCTATGAGTAAGAAACACAGTTCGTATTTTCTCGGCATGCTCATGTTTCTTGCTGTATTGGAGATGCTGGAAAGGAGAGCATGCTTCATGCGTTAAAACAGAGTATGTTTCATGGATGAGAACACTGGTCTGAATTTCCCTTCACAAACGGAGTTAAACCAAAGTCTCTGTGCCTTCCTACAAGCAAGAGTTCATTTCCGGAAATCCCAGTGATTTTTCGGCTCAAATGAATTTACACAGTTCATGAACCCAACACGTTTTTCACTATAAACTAAAGAGCATCTTTGTAAGAGAAGCTGTGGTTTGTTACAGTTTCAAAAGCAGAGTTCAACTATATATGGTCCGTATGAGTAGGAAACACAGTTCTTTTTTTCTGGACATGCTCATATTTCTTGCTGTATTGCAGACTCTGGACAGAAGAGGATGCTTCTTGCGTTAAAACAGAGGGTGTTTCATGGATGAGAACACTGGTCTGAATTTCCCTTCACAAATGGAGTTAAACCAAAGTCTCTTTGTCTTCCTACAAGCAAGAGTTAAGTTCCGGTAAACCCAGGGATTTTTCGGCTCAAATGAACTTACACAGTTCACGAACCCAACACGTTTTTCACTATTAACTAAAGATTATCTATGTAAGAGATGCTGTGGTTTGTTACAGTTTCATAAGTAGAGTTCAACTAGATATGGTCCGTATGAGTAGGAAACACAGTTCTTTTTTTCTGGGCATGTTCATGTTTCTTGTTGTATTGGAGAAGCTGGAAAGAATAGCATGCTTCTTGCGTTAAAACAGAGGATGTTTCATGGATGAGAACACTGGTCTGAATTTCCCTTCACAAACGGAGTTAAAGCAAAGGCTCTGTGTCTTCCTACAAGCAAGAGTTCATTTCTGGAAAACCCAGTGATTTTTCGGCTCAAATGAATTTACCCAGTTCACGAACCCCACACGTTTTTCACTATAAAATAAAGAGCATCAATGTAAGAGATGTTGTGGTTTGTTACAGTTTCACAAGCAGAGTTCAACTAGATATGGTCCGTATGAGTAGGATATACAGTTCTTTTTTTGTGGACATGCTCATATTTCTTGCTGTATTGCAACTATGGACAGAAGAGGATGCTTCTTGTCTTAAAACAGACGGTGTTTCATGGATGAGACCACTGGTCTGAATTTCCTTTCACAAACGGAGTTAAACCATAGGCTGTGTGTCTTCCTACAAGCAAGAGTTCATTTCCAGATATCCCAGTGATTTTTTGGCTCAAATGAATTTACACAGTTCATGAACCCAACACGTTTTTCACTATAAACTAAAGAGCATCTATGTACGAGATGCTGTGGTTTGTTACAGTTTCACAAGCAGTGTTCAACTAGATATGGTCCCCATGAGTAGGATACACAGTTCTTTTTTTCTGGACATGCTCATATTTCTTGCTGTATTGCAGACTCTAGACAGAAGAGGGTGCTTCTTGCGTTAAAACAGAGGGTGTTTCATGGATGAGAACACTGGTCTGAATTTCCCTTCACAAACGGAGTTAAACCAAAGGCTCTGTGTCTTCCTATAAGCAAGAGTTCATTTCCGGAAATCCCAGTGATTTTTCGGCTCAAATGAATTTACACAGTTCACGAACCCAACCCGTTTTTCACTACAAACTAAAGAGCATCTTTGTAAGAGATGATGTGGTTTGTTACAGTTTCACAAGCAGAGTTTAACTAGATATGGTCCATATAAGTAAGAAACACAGATCGTTTTTTCTGGGCATGCTCATGTTTCTTGGTGTATTGGAGATGCTGGAAAGAAGAGCATGCTTCTTTCGTTAAAACAGAGAATGTTTCATGGATGAGAACACTGGTCAGAATTTCCCTTCACAAATGGAGTTAAACCAAAGGCTCTGTGTCTTCCTACAAGCAAGAGTTCATTTCCGGAAAACCCAGTGATTTTTCGACTCAAATGAATTTACCCAGTTCACGAACCCCAGACGTTTTTCATTTTAAAATAAAGAGCATCAATGTAAGAGATGCTGTGGTTTGTTACAGTTTCAAAAGCAGAGTTCAACTAGATATGGTCCATATGAGTAGGAAATACAGTTCTTTTTTTGCGGACATGCTCATATTGCTGTATTGCAACTATGGACAGAAGAGGATGCTTCTTGTGTTAAAACAGAGGGTGTTTCATGGATGAGACCACTGGTCTGAATTTCCCTTAACAAACGGAGTTAAACCATAGGCTGTGTGTCTTCCTACAAGCAAGAGTTCTTTTCCGGAAATTCCAGTGATTTTTTGGCTGAAATGAATTTACACAGTTCACCAACCCAACACGTTTTTCACTATAAACTAAAGAGCATCTATGTAAGAGATGCTGTGGTTTGTTACAGTTTCACAAGCAGAGTTTAACTAGATATGGTCCCTATGAGTAAGAAACACAGTTCGTTTTTTCTGGGCATGCTCATGTTTCTTGCTGTATTGGAGATGCTGGAAAGAAGAGCATGCTTCTTGCTTTAAAACAGAGTATGTTTCATGGATGAGAACACTGGTCTGAATTTCTCTTCACAAACGGAGTTAAACCAAAGTCTCTGTGCCTTCCTACAAGCAAGAGTTCATTTCCGGAAAACCCAGTGATTTTTCGGCTCAAATGAATTTACACAGTTCACGAACCCAACACGTTTTTCACTATAAACTAAAGAGCATCTTTGTAAGAGATGCTGTGTTTTGTTACAGTTTTACAAGCAGAGTTCAACTAGATATGGTCCCTATGAGTAGGAAACACAGTTCTTTTTTTCTGGACATGCTCATATTTCTTGCTGTATTGCAACTATGGACAGAAGAGGATGCTTCTTGTCTTAAAACAGAGGGTGTTTCATGGATGACAACACAGTTCTGAATTTCCCTTCACAAACGGAGTTAAACCAAAGGCTCTGTGTCTTGCTACAAGCAAGAGTTCATTTCCGGGAATCCCACTGATTTTTCGGCTCAAATGAATTTACATAGTTCACGAACCCAACAGGTTTTTCACTATAAACTAAAGAGCATCTATGTGAGAGATGCTGTGGTTTGTTACAGTTTCCCAAGCAGAGTTTAACTAGATATGGTCCCTATGAGTAAGAAACACAGTTGGTTTTTTCTGGGCATGCTCATGTTTCTTGCTGTATTGGAGATGCTGGAAAGAAGAGCATGCTTCTTGCGTTAAAACAGAGTATGTTTCATGGATTAGAACACTGGCCTGAATTTCCCTTCACAAACGGAGTTAAACCAAAGGCTCTGTGTCTTCCTACAAGCAAGAGTTCATTTCCGGAAAACCTAGGGATTTTTCGGCTCAAATTAATTTACCCAGTTCACGAGCCCCTCACGTTTTTCACTATAAACTAAAGAGCATCTATGTAAGAGATGCTGTGGTTTGTTACAGTTTCACCAGCAGAGTACAACTAGATATGGTCCTTATGAGTAGGAAATACAGTTCTATTTTTATGGACATGCTCATATTTCTGGCTGTATTGCAACTCTGTACAGAATAGGATGCTTCTTGTGTTAAAACACATGGTGTTTCATGGATGAGAACACTGGTCTGAATTTCCCTTCACAAATGGAGTTAAACCAAAGTCTCTGTATCTTCCTCCAAGCAAGAGTTCATTTCCGGAAAACACAGTGATTTTTCGGCTCAAATGAATTTACACTGTTCACGAACCAAACACGTTTTTCACTATAAACTAAAGAGCATCTTTGTAATAGATGCTGTGGTTTGTTAGAGTTTCACAAGCAGAGTTCAACTATATATGTTCCCTATGAGTAGGAAACACAGTTCTTTTTTTCTGGATATGCTCATATTTCTTGCTGTATTGCAGACTCTGGACAGAAGTGGATGCTTCTTGCGTTAAAACAGAGGGTGTTTCATGGATGAGAACACTGGTCTGAATTTCCCTTCACAAATGGAGTTAAACCAAAGTCTCTTTGTCTTCCTACAAGCAAGAGTTAAGTTGCGGTAAACCCAGGGATTTTTCGGCTCAAATGAAATTACACAGTTCACGAACCCAACACGTTTTTCACTATTAACTAAAGATTATCTATGTAAGAGATGCTGTGGTTTGTTACAGTTTCATAAGTAGAGTTCAACTAGATATGGTCAGTATGAGTAGGAAACACAGTTCTTTTTTTCTGGGCATGTTCATGTTTCTTGTTGTATTGGAGAAGCTGGAAAGAAGAGCATGCTTCTTACGTTAAAACAGAGGGTGTTTCATGGATGAGAACACTGGTCTGAATTTCCCTTCACAAATGGAGTTAAACCAAAGGCTCTGTGTCTTCCTACAAGCAAGAGTTCATATCCGGAAATCCCAGTGATTTTTCGGCTCAAATGAATTTACACAGTTCACGAACCCAACACGTTTTTCACTACAAACTAAAGAGCATCTATGTAAGAGATGCTGTGGTTTGTTACAGTTTCACAAGCAGAGTTTAACTAGATATGGTCCGTATGAGTAGGAAACACAGTTCTTTTTTTCTGGACATGCTCATATTTCTTGCTGTATTGCAGACTCTGGACAGAAGAGGATGCTTCTTGCGTTAAAACAGAGGGTGTTTCATGGATGAGAACACTGGTCTGAATTTCCCTTCACAAATGGAGTTAAACCAAAGTCTCTTTGTCTTCCTACAAGCAAGAGTTAAGTTCCAGGAAACCCAGGGATTTTTCGGCTCAAATGAACTTACACAGTTCACGACCCCAACACGTTTTTCACTATTAACTAAAGATTATCTATGTAAGAGATGCTGTGGTTTGTTACAGTTTCATAAGTAGAGTTCAACTAGATATGGTCAGTATGAGTAGGAAACACAGTTCTTTTTTTCTGGGCATGTTCATGTTTCTTGTTGTATTGGAGAAGCTGGAAAGAAGAGCATGCTTCTTACGTTAAAACAGAGGATGTTTCATGGATGAGAACACTGGTCTGAATTTCCCTTCACAAACGGAGTTAAACCAAAGGCTCTGTATCTTCCTACAAGCAAGAGTTCATTTCCGGAAATCCCAGTGATTTTTTGGCTCAAATGAATTTACACAGTTCACGAACCCAACACGTTTTTCACTATAACCTAAAGAGCATCTATGTAAGAGATGCTGTGGTTTGTTATAGTTTCACAAGCAGAGTTTAACTAGATATGGTCCTATGAGTAAGAAACACAGTTCGTTTTTTCTGGGCATGCTCATATTCTTGCTGTTTTGGAGATGCTGGAAAGAAGAGCATGCTTCTTGCGTTAAAACAGAGGATGTTTCATGGATGAGAACACTGGTCTGAATTTCCATTCACAAACGGAGTTAAACCAAAGTCTCTGTGTCTTCCTACAGCAAGAGTTAAGTTCCGGTAAACCCAGGGATTTTTCGGCTCAAATGAACTTACACAGTTCACGAACCCAACACGTGTTTCACTATTAACTAAAGAGCATTTATGTAAGAGATGCTGTGGTTTGTTACAGTTTCATAAGTAGAGTTCAACTAGGTATGGTCCGTATGAGTAAGAAACACATTTCGTTTTTTCTGGGCATGCTCATATTCTTGCTGTATTGGAGATGCTGGAAAGAAGAGCATGCTTCTTGCGTTAAAACAGAGTATGTTTCATGGATGAGAACACTGGTCTGAATTTCCCTTCACAAACGGAGTTAAAGCAAAGGCTCTGTGTCTTCCTACAAGCAAGAGTTCATTTCTGGAAAACCCAGTGATTTTTCGGCTCAAATGAATTTACCCAGTTCACGAACCCCACACGTTTTTCACTATAAAATAAAGAGCATCAATGTAAGAGATGTTGTGGTTTGTTACAGTTTCACAAGCAGAGTTCAACTAGATATGGTCCGTATGAGTAGGATATACAGTTCTTTTTTTGTGGACATGCTCATATTTCTTGCTGTATTGCAACTATGGACAGAAGAGGATGCTTCTTGTCTTAAAACAGACGGTGTTTCATGGATGAGACCACTGGTCTGAATTTCCTTTCACAAACGGAGTTAAACCATAGGCTGTTTGTCTTCCTACAAGCAAGAGTTCATTTCCTGAAATTCCAGTGATTTTTTGGCTCAAATGAATTTACACAGTTCATGAACCCAACACGTTTTTCACTATAAACTAAAGAGCATCTATGTACGAGATGCTGTGGTTTGTTACAGTTTCACAATCAGAGTTTAACTAGATATGGTCCTATGAGTAAGAAACACAGTTCGTTTTTTCTGGGCATGCTCATGTTTCTTGCTGTATTGGAGATGCTGGAAAGAAGAGCATGCTTCTTGCGTTAAAACAGAGTATGTTTCATGTATGAGAACACTGGTCTGAATTTCCCTTCACAAACGGAGTTAAACCAAAGTCTCTGTGTCTTCCTACAAGCAAGAGTTCATTTCGGGAAAACCCAGTGATTTTTCGGCTCAAATGAATTTACACAGTTCATGAACCCAACACGTTTTTCACTATAAACTAAAGAGCATCTTTGTAAGAGATGCTGTGGTTTGTTACAGTTTCACAAGCAGTGTTCAACTAGATATCGTCCCTATGAGTAGGATACACAGTTCTTTTTTTCTGGACATGCTCATATTTCTTGCTGTATTGCAGACTCTAGACAGAAGAGGGTGCTTCTTGCGTTAAAACAGAGGGTGTTTCATGGATGAGAACAGTGGTCTGAATTTCCCTTCACAAACGGAGTTAAACCAAAGGCTCTGTGTCTTCCTATAAGCAAGAGTTCATTTCCGGAAATCCCAGTGATTTTTCGGCTCAAATGAATTTACACAGTTCACGAACCCAACCCGTTTTTCACTACAAACTAAAGAGCATCTTTGTAAGAGATGATGTGGTTTGTTACAGTTTCACAAGCAGAGTTTAACTAGATATGGTCCATATAAGTAAGAAGCACAGATCGTTTTTTCTGGGCATGCTCATGTTTCTTGCTGTATTGGAGATGCTGGAAAGAAGAGCATGCTTCTTTCGTTAAAACAGAGAATGTTTCATGGATGAGAACACTGGTCTGAATTTCCCTTCACAAAAGGAGTTAAACCAAAGGCTCTGTGTCTTCCTACAAGCAAGAGTTCATTTCCGGAAAACCCAGTGATTTTTCGACTCAAATGAATTTACCCAGTTCACGAACCCCAGACGTTTTTCATTATAAAATAAAGAGCATCAATGTAAGAGATGCTGTGGTTTGTTACAGTTTCAAAAGCAGAGTTCAACTAGATATGGTCCATATGAGTAGGAAATACAGTTCCTTTTTTGTGGACATGCTCATATTGCTGTATTGCAACTATGGACAGAAGAGGATGCTTCTTGTGTTAAAACAGAGGGTGTTTCATGGATGAGACCACTGGTCTGAATTTCCCTTAACAAACGGAGTTAAACAATAGGCTGTGTGTCTTCCTACAAGCAAGAGTTCTTTTCCGGAAATTCCAGTGATTTTTTGGCTGAAATGAATTTACACAGTTCACCAACCCAACACGTTTTTCACTATAAACTAAAGAGCATCTATGTAAGAGATGCTGTGGTTTGTTACAGTTTCATAAGTAGAGTTCAACTAGATATGGTCAGTATGAGTAGGAAACACAGTTCTTTTTTTCTGGGCATGTTCATGTTTCTTGTTGTATTGGAGAAGCTGGAAAGAAGAGCATGCTTCTTACGTTAAAACAGAGGGTGTTTCATGGATGAGAACACTGGTCTGAATTTCCCTTCACAAATGGAGTTAAACCAAAGGCTCTGTGTCTTCCTACAAGCAAGAGTTCATATCCGGAAATCCCAGTGATTTTTCGGCTCAAATGAATTTACACAGTTCACGAACCCAACACGTTTTTCACTATAAACTAAAGAGCATCTATGTAAGAGATGCTGTGGTTTGTTACAGTTTCACAAGCAGAGTTTAACTAGATATGGTCCCTATGAGTAAGAAACACAGTTCGTATATTTGGGCATGCTCATTTTTCTTGCTGTATTGGAGATGCTGGAAAGGAGAGCATGCTTCTTGCGTTACAACAGAGGGTGTTTCATGGATGAGAACACTGGTCTGAATTTCCCTTCACAAATGGAGTTAAACCAAAGTCTCTGTGTCTTCCTACAAGCAAGAGTTAAGTTCCGGTAAACCCAGGGATTTTTCGGCTCAAATGAACTTACACAGTTCACGAACCCAACATGTTTTTCACTATTAACTAAAGATTATCTATGTAAGAGGTGCTGTGGTTTGTTACAGTTTCATAAGTAGAGTTCAACTAGGTATGGTCCATATGAGTAAGAAAAACATTTCGTTTTTTCTGGGCATGCTCATATTCTTGCTGTATTGGAGATGCTGGAAAGAAGAGCATGCTTCTTGCGTTAAAACAGAGTATGTTTCATGGATGAGAACACTGGTCTGAATTTCCCTTCACAAACGGAGTTAAAGCAAAGGCTCTGTGTCTTCCTACAAGCAAGAGTTCATTTCTGGAAAACCCAGTGATTTTTCGGCTCAAATGAATTTACCCAGTTCACGAACCCCACACGTTTTTCACTATAAAATAAAGAGCATCAATGTAAGAGATGTTGTGGTTTGTTACAGTTTCACAAGCAGAGTTCAACTAGATATGGTCCGTATGAGTAGGATATACAGTTCTTTTTTTGTGGACATGCTCATATTTCTTGCTGTATTGCAACTATGGACAGAAGAGGATGCTTCTTGTCTTAAAACAGAGGGTGTTTCATGGATGAGACCACTGGTCTGAATTTCCTTTCACAAACGGAGTTAAACCATAGGCTGTGTGTCTTCCTACAAGCAAGAGTTCATTTCCGGAAATCCCAGTGATTTTTTTGCTCAAATGAATTTACACAGTTCATGAACCCAACACGTTTTTCACTATAAACTAAAGAGCATCTATGTACGAGATGCTGTGGTTTGTTACAGTTTCACAAGCAGAGTTTAACTAGATATGGTCCCTATGAGTAAGAAACACAGTTGGTTTTTTCTGGGCATGCTCATGTTTCTTGCTGTATTGGAGATGCTGGAAAGAAGAGCATGCTTCTTGCGTTAAAACAGAGTATGTTTCATGGATTAGAACACTGGCCTGAATTTCCCTTCACAAACGGAGTTAAACCAAAGGCTCTGTGTCTTCCTACAAGCAAGAGTTCATTTCCGGAAAACCTAGGGATTTTTCGGCTCAAATTAATTTACCCAGTTCACGAGCCCCTCACGTTTTTCACTATAAACTAAAGAGCATCTATGTAAGAGATGCTGTGGTTTGTTACAGTTTCACCCGCAGAGTACAACTAGATATGGTCCTTATGAGTAGGAAATACAGTTCTATTTTTATGGACATGCTCATATTTCTGGCTGTATTGCAACTCTGTACAGAATAGGATGCTTCTTGTGTTAAAACACATGGTGTTTCATGGATGAGAACACTGGTCTGAATTTCCCTTCACAAATGGAGTTAAACCAAAGTCTCTGTATCTTCCTCCAAGCAAGAGTTCATTTCCGGAAAACACAGTGATTTTTCGGCTCAAATGAATTTACACTGTTCACGAACCAAACACGTTTTTCACTATAAACTAAAGAGCATCTTTGTAATAGATGCTGTGGTTTGTTAGAGTTTCACAAGCAGAGTTCAACTATATATGTTCCCTATGAGTAGGAAACACAGTTCTTTTTTTCTGGACATGCTCATATTTCTTGCTGTATTGCAGACTCTGGACAGAAGTGGATGCTTCTTGCGTTAAAACAGAGGGTGTTTCATGGATGAGAACACTGGTCTGAATTTCCCTTCACAAATGGAGTTAAACCAAAGTCTCTTTGTCTTCCTACAAGCAAGAGTTAAGTTGCGGTAAACCCTGGGATTTTTCGGCTCAAATGAAATTACACAGTTCACGAACCCAACACGTTTTTCACTATTAACTAAAGATTATCTATGTAAGAGATGCTGTGGTTTGTTACAGTTTCATAAGTAGAGTTCAACTAGATATGGTCAGTATGAGTAGGAAACACAGTTCTTTTTTTCTGGGCATGTTCATGTTTCTTGTTGTATTGGAGAAGCTGGAAAGAAGAGCATGCTTCTTACCTTAAAACAGAGGGTGTTTCATGGATGAGAACACTGGTCTGAATTTCCCTTCACAAATGGAGTTAAACCAAAGGCTCTGTGTCTTCCTACAAGCAAGAGTTCATATCCGGAAATCCCAGTGATTTTTCGGCTCAAATGAATTTACACAGTTCACGAACCCAACACGTTTTTCACTATAAACTAAAGAGCATCTATGTAAGAGATGCTGTGGTTTGTTACAGTTTCACAAGCAGAGTTTAACTAGATATGGTCCGTATGAGTAGGAAACACAGTTCTTTTTTTCTGGACATGCTCATATTTCTTGCTGTATTGCAGACTCTGGACAGAAGAGGATGCTTCTTGCGTTAAAACAGAGGGTGTTTCATGGATGAGAACACTGGTCTGAATTTCCCTTCACAAATGGAGTTAAACCAAAGTCTCTTTGTCTTCCTACAAGCAAGAGTTAAGTTCCGGTAAACCCAGGGATTTTTCGGCTCAAATGAACTTACACAGTTCACGACCCCAACACGTTTTTCACTATTAACTAAAGATTATCTATGTAAGAGATGCTGTGGTTTGTTACAGTTTCATAAGTAGAGTTCAACTAGATATGGTCAGTATGAGTAGGAAACACAGTTCTTTTTTTCTGGGCATGTTCATGTTTCTTGTTGTATTGGAGAAGCTGGAAAGAAGAGCATGCTTCTTACGTTAAAACAGAGGATGTTTCATGGATGAGAACACTGGTCTGAATTTCCCTTCACAAACGGAGTTAAACCAAAGGCTCTGTATCTTCCTACAAGCAAGAGTTCATTTCCGGAAATCCCAGTGATTTTTTGGCTCAAATGAATTTACACAGTTCACGAACCCAACACGTTTTTCACTATAACCTAAAGAGCATCTATGTAAGAGATGCTGTGGTTTGTTATAGTTTCACAAGCAGAGTTTAACTAGATATGGTCCTATGAGTAAGAAACACAGTTCGTTTTTTCTGGGCATGCTCATATTCTTGCTGTTTTGGAGATGCTGGAAAGAAGAGCATGCTTCTTGCGTTAAAACAGAGGATGTTTCATGGATGAGAACACTGGTCTGAATTTCCATTCACAAACGGAGTTAAACCAAAGTCTCTGTGTCTTCCTACAGCAAGAGTTAAGTTCCGGTAAACCCAGGGATTTTTCGGCTCAAATGAACTTACACAGTTCACGAACCCAACACGTGTTTCACTATTAACTAAAGAGCATTTATGTAAGAGATGCTGTGGTTTGTTACAGTTTCATAAGTAGAGTTCAACTAGGTATGGTCCGTATGAGTAAGAAACACATTTCGTTTTTTCTGGGCATGCTCATATTCTTGCTGTATTGGAGATGCTGGAAAGAAGAGCATGCTTCTTGCGTTAAAACAGAGTATGTTTCATGGATGAGAACACTGGTCTGAATTTCCCTTCACAAACGGAGTTAAAGCAAAGGCTCTGTGTCTTCCTACAAGCAAAAGTTCATTTCTGGAAAACCCAGTGATTTTTCGGCTCAAATGAATTTACCCAGTTCACGAACCCCACACGTTTTTCACTATAAAATAAAGAGCATCAATGTAAGAGATGTTGTGGTTTGTTACAGTTTCACAAGCAGAGTTCAACTAGATATGGTCCGTATGAGTAGGATATACAGTTCTTTTTTTGTGGACATGCTCATATTTCTTGCTGTATTGCAACTATGGACAGAAGAGGATGCTTCTTGTCTTAAAACAGACGGTGTTTCATGGATGAGACCACTGGTCTGAATTTCCTTTCACAAACGGAGTTAAACCATAGGCTGTTTGTCTTCCTACAAGCAAGAGTTCATTTCCTGAAATTCCAGTGATTTTTTGGCTCAAATGAATTTACACAGTTCATGAACCCAACACGTTTTTCACTATAAACTAAAGAGCATCTATGTACGAGATGCTGTGGTTTGTTACAGTTTCACAATCAGAGTTTAACTAGATATGGTCCTATGAGTAAGAAACACAGTTCGTTTTTTCTGGGCATGCTCATGTTTCTTGCTGTATTGGAGTTGCTGGAAAGAAGAGCATGCTTCTTGCGTTAAAACAGAGTATGTTTCATGTATGAGAACACTGGTCTGAATTTCCCTTCACAAACGGAGTTAAACCAAAGTCTCTGTGTCTTCCTACAAGCAAGAGTTCATTTCGGGAAAACCCAGTGATTTTTCGGCTCAAATGAATTTACACAGTTCATGAACCCAACACGTTTTTCACTATAAACTAAAGAGCATCTTTGTAAGAGATGCTGTGGTTTGTTACAGTTTCACAAGCAGTGTTCAACTAGATATCGTCCCTATGAGTAGGATACACAGTTCTTTTTTTCTGGACATGCTCATATTTCTTGCTGTATTGCAGACTCTAGACAGAAGAGGGTGCTTCTTGCGTTAAAACAGAGGGTGTTTCATGGATGAGAACACTGGTCTGAATTTCCCTTCACAAACGGAGTTAAACCAAAGGCTCTGTGTCTTCCTATAAGCAAGAGTTCATTTCCGGAAATCCCAGTGATTTTTCGGCTCAAATGAATTTACACAGTTCACGAACCCAACCCGTTTTTCACTACAAACTAAAGAGCATCTTTGTAAGAGATGATGTGGTTTGTTACAGTTTCACAAGCAGAGTTTAACTAGATATGGTCCATATAAGTAAGAAGCACAGATCGTTTTTTCTGGGCATGCTCATGTTTCTTGCTGTATTGGAGATGCTGGAAAGAAGAGCATGCTTCTTTCGTTAAAACAGAGAATGTTTCATGGATGAGAACACTGGTCTGAATTTCCCTTCACAAAAGGAGTTAAACCAAAGGCTCTGTGTCTTCCTACAAGCAAGAGTTCATTTCCGGAAAACCCAGTGATTTTTCGACTCAAATGAATTTACCCAGTTCACGAACCCCAGACGTTTTTCATTATAAAATAAAGAGCATCAATGTAAGAGATGCTGTGGTTTGTTACAGTTTCAAAAGCAGAGTTCAACTAGATATGGTCCATATGAGTAGGAAATACAGTTCCTTTTTTGTGGACATGCTCATATTGCTGTATTGCAACTATGGACAGAAGAGGATGCTTCTTGTGTTAAAACAGAGGGTGTTTCATGGATGAGACCACTGGTCTGAATTTCCCTTAACAAACGGAGTTAAACAATAGGCTGTGTGTCTTCCTACAAGCAAGAGTTCTTTTCCGGAAATTCCAGTGATTTTTTGGCTGAAATGAATTTACACAGTTCACCAACCCAACACGTTTTTCACTATAAACTAAAGAGCATCTATGTAAGAGATGCTGTGGTTTGTTACAGTTTCATAAGTAGAGTTCAACTAGATATGGTCAGTATGAGTAGGAAACACAGTTCTTTTTTTCTGGGCATGTTCATGTTTCTTGTTGTATTGGAGAAGCTGGAAAGAAGAGCATGCTTCTTACGTTAAAACAGAGGGTGTTTCATGGATGAGAACACTGGTCTGAATTTCCCTTCACAAATGGAGTTAAACCAAAGGCTCTGTGTCTTCCTACAAGCAAGAGTTCATATCCGGAAATCCCAGTGATTTTTCGGCTCAAATGAATTTACACAGTTCACGAACCCAACACGTTTTTCACTATAAACTAAAGAGCATCTATGTAAGAGATGCTGTGGTTTGTTACAGTTTCACAAGCAGAGTTTAACTAGATATGGTCCCTATGAGTAAGAAACACAGTTCGTATATTTGGGCATGCTCATTTTTCTTGCTGTATTGGAGATGCTGGAAAAGAGAGCATGCTTCTTGCGTTACAACAGAGGGTGTTTCATGGATGAGAACACTGGTCTGAATTTCCCTTCACAAATGGAGTTAAACCAAAGTCTCTGTGTCTTCCTACAAGCAAGAGTTAAGTTCCGGTAAACCCAGGGATTTTTCGGCTCAAATGAACTTACACAGTTCATGAACCCAACATGTTTTTCACTATTAACTAAAGATTATCTATGTAAGAGGTGCTGTGGTTTGTTACAGTTTCATAAGTAGAGTTCAACTAGGTATGGTCCATATGAGTAAGAAAAACATTTCGTTTTTTCTGGGCATGCTCATATTCTTGCTGTATTGGAGATGCTGGAAAGAAGAGCATGCTTCTTGCGTTAAAACAGAGTATGTTTCATGGATGAGAACACTGGTCTGAATTTCCCTTCACAAACGGAGTTAAAGCAAAGGCTCTGTGTCTTCCTACAAGCAAGAGTTCATTTCTGGAAAACCCAGTGATTTTTCGGCTCAAATGAATTTACCCAGTTCACGAACCCCACACGTTTTTCACTATAAAATAAAGAGCATCAATGTAAGAGATGTTGTGGTTTGTTACAGTTTCACAAGCAGAGTTCAACTAGATATGGTCCGTATGAGTAGGATATACAGTTCTTTTTTTGTGTACATGCTCATATTTCTTGCTGTATTGCAACTATGGACAGAAGAGGATGCTTCTTGTCTTAAAACAGAGGGTGTTTCATGGATGAGACCACTGGTCTGAATTTCCTTTCACAAACGGAGTTAAACCATAGGCTGTGTGTCTTCCTACAAGCAAGAGTTCATTTCCGGAAAT
This sequence comes from Onychomys leucogaster, assembly GCA_949786385.1. Classification (NCBI taxonomy): domain Eukaryota; kingdom Metazoa; phylum Chordata; class Mammalia; order Rodentia; family Cricetidae; genus Onychomys; species Onychomys leucogaster. Next base: position 992,708 of record CATKUP010000151.1, on the reverse strand, counting down.
CCCAGTGATTTTTTTGCTCAAATGAATTTACACAGTTCATGAACCCAACACGTTTTTCACTATAAACTAAAGAGCATCTATGTACGAGATGCTGTGGTTTGTTACAGTTTCACAAGCAGAGTTTAACTAGATATGGTCCTATGAGTAAGAAACACAGTTCGTTTTTTCTGGGCATGCTCATGTTTCTTGCTGTATTGGAGATGCTGGAAAGAATAGCATGCTTCTTTCGTTAAAACAGAGAATGTTTCATGGATGAGAACACTGGTCTGAATTTCCCTTCACAAAAGGAGTTAAACCAAAGGCTCTGTGTCTTCCTACAAGCAAGAGTTCATTTCCGGAAAACCCAGTGATTTTTCGACTCAAATGAATTTACCCAGTTCACGAACCCCACACGTTTTTCATTATAAAATAAAGAGCATCAATGTAAGAGATGCTGTGGTTTGTTACAGTTTCAAAAGCAGAGTTCCACTAGATATGGTCCGTATGAGTAGGAAATACAGTTCTTTTTTTGTGGACATGCTCATATTTCTTGGTGTATTGCAACTATGGACAGAACAGGATGCTTCTTGTCTTAAAACAGACGGTGTTTCATGGATGAGACCACTGGTCTGAATTTCCCTTCCCAAACGGAGTTAAACCATAGGCTGTGTGTCTTCCTACAAGCAAGAGTTCATTTCCTGAAATTCCAGTGATTTTTTGGCTCAAATGAATTTATACAGTTCATGAACCCAACACGTTTTTCACTATAAACTAAAGAGCATCTATGTAAGAGATGCTGTGGTTTGTTACAGTTTCACAAGCAGAGTTTAACTAGATATGGTCCGTATGAGTAAGAAACACAGTTCGTATTTTCTGGACATGCTCATGTTTCTTGCTGTATTGGAGATGCTGGAAAGAAGAGCATGCTTCTTGCGTTAAAACAGAGTATGTTTCATGGATGAGAACACTGGTCTGAATTTCCCTTCACAAACGGAGTTAAAGCAAAGGCTCTGTGTCTTCCTACAAGCAAGAGTTCATTTCTGGAAAACCCAGTGATTTTTCGGCTCAAATGAATTTACCCAGTTCACGAACCCCACACGTTTTTCACTATAAAATAAAGAGCATCAATGTAAGAGATGTTGTGGTTTGTTACAGTTTCACAAGCAGAGTTCAACTAGATATGGTCCGTATGAGTAGGATATACAGTTCTTTTTTTGTGTTCATGCTCATATTTCTTGCTGTATTGCAACTATGGACAGAAGAGGATGCTTCTTGTCTTAAAACAGACGGTGTTTCATGGATGAGACCACTGGTGTGAATTTCCCTTAACAAACGGAGTTAAACAATAGGCTGTGTGTCTTCCTACAAGCAAGAGTTCTTTTCCAGAAATTCCAGTGATTTTTTGGCTGAAATGAATTTACACAGTTCACCAACCCAACACGTTTTTCACTATAAACTAAAGAGCATCTATGTAAGAGATGCTGTGGTTTGTTACAGTTTCACAAGCAGAGTTTAAATAGATATGGTCCCTATGAGTAAGAAACACAGTTCGTTTTTTCTGGGCATGCTCATGTTTCTTGCTGTATTGGAGAGGCTGGAAAGAAGAGCATGCTTCTTGCTTTAAAACAGAGTATGTTTCATGGATGAGAACACTGGTCTGAATTTCTCTTCACAAACAGAGTTAAACCAAAGTCTCTGTGCCTTCCTACAAGCAAGAGTTCATTTCCGGAAAACCCAGTGATTTTTCGGCTCAAATGAATTTACAAAGTTCACGAACCCAACACGTTTTTCACTATAAACTAAAGAGCATCTTTGTAAGAGATGCTGTGTTTTGTTACAGTTTTACAAGCAGAGTTCAACTAGATATGGTCCCTATGAGTAGGAAACACAGTTCTTTTTTTCTGGACATGCTCATATTTCTTGCTCTATTGCAGACTCTGGACAGAAGAGGATGCTTCTTGCGTTAAAACAGAGGGTGTTTCATGGATGACAACACAGGTCTGAATTTCCCTTCACAAACGGAGTTAAACCAAAGGCTCTGTGTCTTGCTACAAGCAAGAGTTCATTTCCGGGAATCCCACTGATTTTTCGGCTCAAATGAATTTACATAGTTCACGAACCCAACAGGTTTTTCACTATAAACTAAAGAGCATCTATGTGAGAGATGCTGTGGTTTGTTACAGTTTCACAAGCAGAGTTTAACTAGATATGGCCCCTATGAGTAAGAAACACAGTTGGTTTTTTCTGGGCATGCTCATGTTTCTTGCTGTATTGGAGATGCTGGAAAGAAGAGCATGCTTCTTGCGTTAAAACAGAGTATGTTTCATGGATTAGAACACTGGCCTGAATTTCCCTTCACAAACGGAGTTAAACCAAAGGCTCTGTGTCTTCCTACAAGCAAGAGTTCATTTCCGGAAAACCTAGGGATTTTTCGGCTCAAATTAATTTACCCAGTTCACGAACCCCTCACGTTTTTCACTATAAACTAAAGAGCATCTATGTAAGAGATGCTGTGGTTTGTTACATTTTCACCAGCAGAGTACAACTAGATATGGTCCGTATGAGTAGGAAATACAGTTCTATTTTTATGGACATGCTCATATTTCTGGCTGTATTGCAACTCTGTACAGAATAGGATGCTTCTTGTGTTAAAACACATGGTGTTTCATGGATGAGAACACTGGTCTGAATTTCCCTTCACAAATGGAGTTAAACCAAAGTCTCTGTATCTTCCTCCAAGCAAGAGTTCATTTCCGGAAAACACAGTGATTTTTCGGCTCAAATGAATTTACACTGTTCACGAACCAAACACGTTTTTCACTATAAACTAAAGAGCATCTTTGTAATAGATGCTGTGGTTTGTTACAGTTTCACAAGCAGAGTTCAACTATATATGTTCCCTATGAGTAGGAAACACAGTTCTTTTTTTCTGGACATGCTCATATTTCTTGCTGTATTGCAGACTCTGGACAGAAGTGGATGCTTCTTGCGTTAAAACAGAGGGTGTTTCATGGATGAGAACACTGGTCTGAATTTCCCTTCACAAATGGAGTTAAACCAAAGTCTCTTTGTCTTCCTACAAGCAAGAGTTAAGTTGCAGTAAACCAAGGGATTTTTCGGCTCAAATGAAATTACACAGTTCACGAACCCAACACGTTTTTCACTATTAACTAAAGATTATCTATGTAAGAGATGCTGTGGTTTGTTACAGTTTCACAAGCAGAGTTCAACTATATATGTTCCCTATGAGTAGGAAACACAGTTCTTTTTTTCTGGACATGCTCATATTCTTGCTGTATTGGAGATGCTGGAAAGAAGAGCATGCTTCTTGCGTTAAAACAGAGTATGTTTCATGGATGAGAACACTGGTCTGAATTTCCCTTCACAAAAGGAGTTAAACCAAAGGCTCTGTGTCTTCCTACAAGCAAGAGTTCATTTCCGGAAAACCCAGTGATTTTTCGGCTCAAATGAATTTACCCAGTTCACGAACCCCACACGTTTTTCACTATAAAATAAAGAGCATCAATGTAAGAGATGTTGTGGTTTGTTACAGTTTCACAAGCAGAGTTCAACTAGATATGGTCCGTATGAGTAGGATATACAGTTCTTTTTTTGTGGACATGCTCATATTTCCTGCTGTATTGCAACTATGGACAGAAGAGGATGCTTCTTGTCTTAAAACAGAGGGTGTTTCATGGATGAGACCACTGGTCTGAATTTCCTTTCACAAACGGAGTTAAACCATAGGCTGTGTGTCTTCCTACAAGCAAGAGTTCATTTCCGGAAATCCCAGTGATTATTTTGCTCAAATGAATTTACACAGTTCATGAACCCAACACGTTTTTCACTATAAACTAAAGAGCATCTATGTACGAGATGCTGTGGTTTGTTACAGTTTCACAAGCAGAGTTTAACTAGATATGGTCCTATGAGTAAGAAACACAGTTCGTTTTTTCTGGGCATGCTCATGTTTCTTGCTGTATTGGAGATGCTGGAAAGAATAGCATGCTTCTTTCGTTAAAACAGAGAATGTTTCATGGATGAGAACACTGGTCTGAATTTCCCTTCACAAAAGGAGTTAAACCAAAGTCTCTGTGTCTTCCTACAAGCAAGAGTTCATTTCCGGAAAACCCAGTGATTTTTCGACTCAAATGAATTTACCCAGTTCACGAACCCCACACGTTTTTCATTATAAAATAAAGAGCATCAATGTAAGAGATGCTGTGGTTTGTTACAGTTTCAAAAGCAGAGTTCCACTAGATATGGTCCGTATGAGTAGGAAATACAGTTCTTTTTTTGTGGACATGCTCATATTTCTTGGTGTATTGCAACTATGGACAGAACAGGATGCTTCTTGTCTTAAAACAGACGGTGTTTCATGGATGAGACCACTGGTCTGAATTTCCCTTCCCAAACGGAGTTAAACCATAGGCTGTGTGTCTTCCTACAAGCAAGAGTTCATTTCCTGAAATTCCAGTGATTTTTTGGCTCAAATGAATTTACACAGTTCATGAACCCAACACGTTTTTCACTATAAACTAAAGAGCATCTATGTAAGAGATGCTGTGGTTTGTTAAAGTTTCACAAGCAGAGTTTAACTAGATATGGTCCGTATGAGTAAGCAACACAGTTCGTATTTTCTGGACATGCTCATGTTTCTTGCTGTATTGGAGATGCTGGAAAGAAGAGCATGCTTCTTGCGTTAAAACAGAGTATGTTTCATGGATGAGAACACTGGTCTGAATTTCCCTTCACAAATGGAGTTAAACCAAAGTCTCTTTGTCTTCCTACAAGCAAGAGATAAGTTCCGGTAAACCCAGGGATTTTTCGGCTCAATGAACTTACACAGTTCACGAACCCAACACGTTTTTCACTATTAACTAAAGATTATCTATGTAAGAGATGCTGTGGTTTGTTACAGTTTCATAAGTAGAGTTCAACTAGATATGGTCAGTATGAGTAGGAAACACAGTTCTTTTTTTCTGGGCATGTTCATGTTTCTTGTTGTATTGGAGAAGCTGGAAAGAAGAGCATGCTTCTTACGCTAAAACAGAGGGTGTTTCATGGCTGAGAACACTGGTCTGAATTTCCCTTCACAAACGAAGTTAAACCAAAGGCTCTGTGTCATCCTAAATGCAAGAGTTCATTTCCGGAAAACCCAGTAATTTTTCGGCTCAAATGAATTTACACAGTTCACGAACCCAACACGTTTTTCACTATAAACTAAAGAGCATCTATGTAAGAGATGCTCTGGTTTGTTACAGTTTCACAAGCAGAGTTTAACTAGATATGGTCCCTATGAGTAAGAAACACAGTTCTCTTTTTCTGGACATGATCATATTTCTTGCTGTATTGCAACTCTGGACAGAAGAGGATGCTTCTTGTCTTAAAACAGACGGTATTTCATGGATGAGACCACTGGTCTGAATTTCCTTTCACAAACGGAGTTAAACCATAGGCTGTGTGTCTTCCTACAAGCAAGAGTTCATTTCCTGAAATCCCAGTGATTTTTTGGTTCAAATGAATTTACACAGTTCATGAACCCAACACGTTTTTCACTATAAACTAAAGAGCATCTATGTACGAGATGCTGTGGTTTGTTATAGTTTGTCAAGCAGAGTTTAACTAGATATGGTCCCTATGAGTAAGAAACACAGTTCGTTTTTTCTGGGCATGCTCATGTTTCTTCCTGTATTGGAGATGCTGGAAAGAAGAGCATGCTTCTTGCGTTAAAACAGAGTATGTTTCATGGATTAGAGCACTGGCCTGAATTTCCCTTCACAAACGGAGTTAAACCAAAGGCTCTGTGTCTTCCTGCAAGCAAGAGTTCATTTCCGGAAAACCTAGTGATTTTTCGGCTCAAATGAATTTACCCAGTTCACGAACCCCTCACGTTTTTCACTATAAACTAAACAGCATCGATGTAAGAGATGCTGTGGTTTGTTACAGTTTCACCAGCAGAGTACAACTAGATATGGTCTGTATGAGTAGGAAATACAGTTCTATTTTTATGGACATGCTCATATTTCTGTCTGTATTGCAACTCTGGACAGAATAGGATGCTTCTTGTGTTAAAACACATGGTGTTTCATGGATGAGAACACTGGTCTGAATTTCCCTTCACAAATGGAGTTAAACCATAGACTCTGTGTCTTCCTACAAGCAAGAGTTCATTTCTGGAAATCCCAGGGATTTTTCGGCTCAAATGAATTTACACAGTTCATGAACCCAACATGTTTTTCACTATTAACTAAAGAGCATCTATGTAAGAGATGCTGTGGTTTGTTACAGTTTCATAAGTAGAGTTCAACTAGATATGGTCAGTATGAGTAGGTAACACAGTTCATTTTTTCTGGGCATGCTCATGTTTCTTGCTGTATTGGAGAAGCTGGAAAGAAGAGAATGTGTCTTACGTTAAAACAGAGGGTGTTTCATGGATGAGAACACTGGTCTGAATTTCCCTTCACAATCGGAGTTAAACCAAAGGCTCTGTGTCTTACTACAAGCAAGAGTTCATTTCCGGAAATCCCAGTGATTATTCGGCTCAAATGAATTTACAAATTTCACGAACCCAACACGTTTTTCACTATAAACTAAAGAGCATCAATGTAAGAGATGCTGTGGTTTGTTACAGTTTCACAAGGAGAGTTCAACTAGATATGGTCCATATGAGTAGGAAATTCAGTTCTTTTTTTGTGGACATGCTCATATTTCTTGCTCTCTTGCAACTATGGACAGAAGAGGATGCTTCTCATCGTAAAACAGACGATGTTTCATTCATGAGAACACTGGTCTGAATTTCCCTTCACAAAAGGTGTTAAACCATAGGCTCTGTGTCTTCCTACAAGCAAGAGTTGATTTCCGGAAATCCCAGTGATTTTTTGGCTCAAATGAATTTACCCAGTTCACGAACCCAACACGTTTTTCACTATAAACTAAAGAGCATCTATGTAAGAGATCCTGTGGTTTGTTACAGTTTCACAAGCAGAGTTCCACTAGATATGGTCCGTATGAGTAGGAAACACAGTACTTTTTTTCTGGACATGCTCATATTTCTTGCTGTATTGCAGACTCTGGACAGAAGAGGAAGCTTCTCGCGTTAAAACAGAGGGTGTTTCATGGATGAGAACACTGGTCTGAATTTTCCTTCACAAACGGAGTTAAACCAAAGTCTCTGTGTCTTCCTACAAGCAAGAGTTCATTTCCGGAAAACCCAGTGATTTTTCGGCTCAAATGAATTTACACAGTTCACGAACCCCACACGTTTTTCATTATAAACTAAAGAGCCTCTACGTAAGAGATGCTGTGGTTTGTTACAGTTTCACAAGCAGAGTTCAACTGGATATGGTCCGTATGAGTAGGAAATACAGTTCTTTTTTTATGGATATGCTCATATTTCTTGCTGTATTGCAACCCTGGACAGAAGAGGATGCTTCTTGTGTTAAAACAGAGGGTTTTTCATGGATGAGAACACTGTTCTGAATTTCCCTTCACAAACATAGTTAAACCAAAGGGTCCGTGTCTTCCTACAAGCAAGAGTTCATTTCCGGAAATCCTAGTGATTTTTTGGCTCAAATGTATTAACACAGTTCAAGAACACAACAAGTTTTTCACTATTAATTAAAGAGCATCTATGTAAGAGATGCTGTGGTTTGTTACAGTTTCACAAGCAGAGTTTAACTAGATATGGTCCGTATGAGTAAGAAACACAGTTCGTATTTTCTGGACATGCTCATGTTTCTTGCTGTATTGGAGATGCTGGAAAGAAGAGCATGCTTCTTGCGTTAAAACAGAGTATGTTTCATGAATGAGATCACTGGTCTGAATTTCCCTTCACAAATGGAGTTAAACCAAATTCTCTGTGTCTTCCTATAAGCAAGAGTTAATTTCAGGTAAACCCACGGATTTTTCGGCTCAAATGAATTTACGCAGTTCACGAACCCAACACGTTTTTAACTATTAACTAAAGAGCATCTATGTAAGAGCTGCTGTGGTTTGTTACAGTTTCACAAGCAGAGTTCCACTAGATATGGTCCGTATGAGTAGGAAATACAGTTCTTTTTTTATGGACATGCTCATATTTCTTGGTGTATTGCAACTATGGACAGAACAGGATGCTTCTTGTCTTAAAACAGACGGTGTTTCATGGATGAGACCACTGGTCTGAATTTCCCTTCACAAACGGAGTTAAACCATAGGCTGTGTGTCTTCCTACAAGCAAGAGTTCATTTCCTGAAATCCCAGTGATTTTTTGGCTCAAATGAATTTACACAGTTCATGAACCCAACACGTTTTTCACTATAAACTAAAGAGCATCTATGTAAGAGATGCTGTTGTTTGTTACAGTTTCACAAGCAGAGTTTAACTAGATATGGTCCATATGAGTAAGAAACACAGTTCGTATTTTCTGGACATGCTCATGTTTCTTGCTGTATTGGAGATGCTGGAAAGAAGAGCATGCTTCTTGTGTTAAAACAGAGTATGTTTCATGGATGAGAACACTGGTCTGAATTTCCCTTCACAAACGGAGTTAAACCTAAGTCTCTGTGTCTTCCTACAAGCAAGAGTTCATTTCCGGAAATCCCAGTGATTTTTCGGCTCAAATGAATTAACACAGTTAACGATCCCAACAAGTTTTTCACGATAAACTAAAGAGCATCTATGTAAGAGATGCTGTGGTTTGTTACAGTTTCACAAGCAGAGTTTAACTAGATATGGTCAGTATGAGTAGGTAACACAGTTCATTTTTTCTGGGCATGCTCATGTTTCTTGCTGTATTGGAGAAGCTGGAAAGAAGAGCATGCTTCTTACGATAAAACAGAGGGTGTTTCATGGATGAGAACACTGGTCTGAATTTCCCTTCACAAACGGAGTTAAACCAAAGGCTCTGTGTCTTCCTACAAGCAAGAGTTCATTTCCGGAAATCCCAGTGATTTTTCGGCTCAAATGAATTTACACATTTCACGAACCCAACACGTTTTTCACTATAAACTAAAGAGCATCAATGTAAGAGATGATGTGGTGTGTTACAGTTTCACAAGGAGAGTTCAACTAGATATGGTCCGTATGAGTAGGAAATTCAGTTTTTTTTTTGTGGACATGCTCATATTTCTTGTTCTATTTCAACTATGGACAGAAGAGGATTCTTCTCATCGTAAAACAGACGATGTTTCATCCATGAGAACACTGGTCTGAATTTCCCTTCACAAAAGGAGTTAAACCATAGGCTCTGTGTCTTCCTACAAGCAAGAGTTGATTTCCGGAAATCCCAGTGATTTTTCGGCTCAAATGAATTTACACATTTCACGAACCCAACACGTTTTTCACTATAAACTAAAGAGCATCTATGTAAGAGATGCTGTGGTTTGTTACAGTTTCACAAGCAGAGTTCCACTAGATATGGTCCGTATGAGTAGGAAACACAGTACTTTTTTTCTGGACATGCTCATATTTCTTGCTGTATTGCAGACTCTGGACAGAAGAGGAAGCTTCTTGCGTTAAAACAGAGGGTGTTTCATGGATGAGAACACTGGTCTGAATTTCCCTTCACAAACATAGTTAAACCAAAGGCTCCGTGTCTTCCTACAAGCAAGAGTTCATTTCCGGAAATCCCAGTGATTTTGTGGCTCAAATGTATTAACACAGTTCACGAACCGAACAAGTTTTTCACTATAAACTAAAGAGCATCTATGTAAGAGATGCTGTGGTTTGTTACAGTTTCACAAGCAGAGTTTAACTAGATATGGTCCGTATGAGTAAGAAACACAGTTCGTATTTTCTGGACATGCTCATGTTTCTTGCTGTATTGGAGATGATGGAAAGAAGAGCATGCTTCTTGTGTTAAAACAGAGTATGTTTTATGGATGAGAACACTGGTCTGTATTTCCCTTCACAAACGGAGTTAAACCAAAGGCTCTGTGTCTTCCTACAAGCAAGAGTTCATTTCCGGAAATCCCAGTGATTTTTCGGCTCAAATGAATTAACACAGTTAACGATCCCAACAAGTTTTTCACTATAAACTAAAGAGCATCTATGTAAGAGATGCTGTGGTTTGTTACAGTTTCACAAGCAGAGTTCAACTAGATATGGTCCGTATGAGTAGGAAATTCAGTTCTTTTTTTGTGGACATGCTCATATTTCTTTTTCTATTGAAACTATGGACAGAAGTGGATGCTTCTTGTCGTAAAACAGACGGTGTTTCATCCATGAGAACACTGGTCTGAATTTCCCTTCACCAACGGAGTTAAACAATAGGCTGTGTGTCTTCCTACAAGCAAGAGTTCATTTCTGGAAATCCCAGTGATTTTTCGACTCAAATGAATTTACACAGTTCATGAACCCAACAAATTTTTCACTATAAACTAAAGCGCATCTATGTAAGAGATGCTGTGGTTTGTTACAGTTTCACAAGCAGAGTTTAACTAGATATGGTCCGTATGAGTAAGAAAACAGTTCGTTTTTTCTGGGCATGCTCATGTTTCTTGCTGTATTGGAGATGCTGGAAAGAAGAGCATGCTTCTTGCGTTAAAACAGAGTATGTTTCATGTATGAGAACACTGGTCTGAATTTCCCTTCAGAAACGGAGTTAAACCAAAGTCTCTGTGTCTTCCTACAAGCAAGAGTTCATTTCCGGGAATCCCTCTGATTTTTCGGCTCAAATGAATTTACATAGTTCACGAACCCAACAGGTTTTTCACTATAAACTAAAGAGCATCTATGTGAGAGATGCTGTGGTGTTTTACAGTTTCACAAGCAGAGTTTAACTAGATATGGTCCCTATGAGTAAGAAACACAGTTGGTTTTTTCTGGGCATGCTCATGTTTCTTGCTGTATTGGAGATGCTGGAAAGAAGAGCATGCTTCTTGCGTTAAAACAGAGTATGTTTCATGGATTAGAGCACTGGCCTGAATTTCCCTTCACAAACGGAGTTAAACCAAAGGCTCTGTGTCTTCCTACAAGCAGGAGTTCATTTCCAGAAAACCTAGTGATTTTTCGGCTCAAATGAATTTACCCAGTTCATGAACCCCTCACGTTTTTCACTATAAACTAAAGAGCATCTATGTAAGAGATGCTCTGGTTTGTTACAGTTTCACAAGCAGAGTTTAACTAGATATGGTCCCTATGAGTAAGAAACACAGTTCTCTTTTTCTGGACATGATCATGTTTCTTGCTGTATTGCAGACTCTGGACAGAAGAGGATGCTTCTTGTCTTAAAACAGACGGTATTTCATGGATGAGACCACTGGTCTGAATTTCCTTTCACAAACGGAGTTAAACCATAGGCTGTGTGTCTTCCTACAAGCAAGAATTCATTTCCGGAAATCCCAGTGATTTTTTGGCTCAAATGAATTTACACAGTTCATGAACCCAACACGTTTTTCACTATAAACTAAAGAGCATCTATGTACGAGATGCTGTGGTTTGTTATAGTTTCTCAAGAAGAGTTTAACTAGATATGGTCCCTATGAGTAAGAAACACAGTTCGTTTTTTCTGGGCATGCTCATGTTTCTTCCTGTATTGGAGATGCTGGAAAGAAGAGCATGCTTCTTGCGTTAAAACAGAGTATGTTTCATGGATTAGAGCACTGGCCTGAATTTCCCTTCACAAACGGAGTTAAACCAAAGGCTCTGTGTCTTCCTGCAAGCTAGAGTTCATTTCCGGAAAACCTAGTGATTTTTCGGCTCAAATGAATTTACCCAGTTCACGAACCCCTCACGTTTTTCACTATAAACTAAACAGCATCGATGTAAGAGATGCTGTGGCTTGTTACAGTTTCACCAGCAGAGTACAACTAGATATGGTCCGTATGAGTAGGAAATACAGTTCTATTTTTATGGACATGCTCATATTTCTGTCTGTATTGCAACTCTGGACAGAATAGGATGCTTCTTGTGTTAAAACACATGGTGTTTCATGGATGAGAACACTGGTCTGAATTTCCCTTCACAAATGGAGTTAAACCATAGACTCTGTGTCTTCCTACAAGCAAGAGTTCATTTCTGGAAATCCCAGGGATTTTTCAGCTCAAATGAATTTACACAGTTCATGAACCCAACATGTTTTTCACTATTAACTAAAGAGCATCCATGTAAGAGATGCTTTGGTTTGTTACAGTTTCATAAGTAGAGTTCAACTAGATATGGTCAGTATGAGTAGGTAACACAGTTCATTTTTTCTGGGCATGCTCATGTTTCTTGCTGTATTGGAGAAGCTGGAAAGAAGAGAATGCTTCTTACGTTAAAACAGAGGGTGTTTCATGGATGAGAACACTGGTCTGAATTTCCCTTCACAAACGGAGTTAAACCAAAGGCTCTGTGTCTTACTACAAGCAAGAGTTCATTTCCGGAAATCCCAGTGATTATTCGGCTCAAATGTATTTACAAATTTCACGAACCCAACACGTTTTTCACTATAAACTAAAGAGCATCAATGTAAGAGATGCTGTGGTTTGTTACAGTTTCACAAGGAGAGATCAACTAGATATGGTCCGTATGAGTAGGAAATTCAGTTCTTTTTTTGTGGACATGCTCATATTTCTTGCTCTATAGCAACTATGGATAGAAGAGGATGCTTCTCATCGTAAAACAGACGATGTTTCATTCATGAGAACACTGGTCTGAATTTCCCTTCACAAAAGTTGTTAAACCATAGGCTCTGTGTCTTCCTACAAGCAAGAGTTCATTTCCGGAAAACCCAGTGATTTTTCGGCTCAAATGAATTTACACAGTTCACGAACCCCACACGTTTTTCACTATAAACTAAAGAGCCTCTACGTAAGAGATGCTGTGGTTTGTTACAGTTTCACAAGCAGAGTTCAACTGGATATGGTCCGTATGAGTAGGAAATACAGTTCTTTTTTTATGGATATGCTCATATTTCTTGCTGTATTGCAACCCTGGACAGAAGAGGATGCTTCTTGTGTTAAAACAGAGGGTGTTTCATGGATGAGAACACTGTTCTGAATTTCCCTTCACAAACATAGTTAAACCAAAGGGTCCGTGTCTTCCTACAAGCAAGAGTTCATTTCCGGAAATCCTAGTGATTTTTTGGCTCAAATGTATTAACACAGTTCAAGAACACAACAAGTTTTTCACTATAAATTAAAGAGCATCTATGTAAGAGATGCTGTGGTTTGTTACAGTTTCACAAGCAGAGTTTAACTAGATATGGTCCGTATGAGTAAGAAACACAGTTCGTATTTTCTGGACATGCTCATGTTTCTTGCTGTATTGGAGATGCTGGAAAGAAGAGCATGCTTCTTGCGTTAAAACAGAGTATGTTTCATGAATGAGATCACTGGTCTGAATTTCCCTTCACAAATGGAGTTAAACCAAATTCTCTGTGTCTTCCTATAAGCAAGAGTTAATTTCGGGTAAACCCACGGATTTTTCGGCTCAAATGAATTTACGCAGTTCACGAACCCAACACGTTTTTAACTATTAACTAAAGAGCATCTATGTAAGAGCTGCTGTGGTTTGTTACAGTTTCACAAGCAGAATTCCACTAGATATGGTCCGTATGAGTAGGAAATACAGTTCTTTTTTTGTGGACATGCTCATATTTCTTGGTGTATTGCAACTATGGACAGAACAGGATGCTTCTTGTCGTAAAACAGACGGTGTTTCATCCATGAGAACACTGGTCTGAATTTCCCTTCACCAACGGAGTTAAACAATAGGCTGTGTGTCTTCCTACAAGCAAGAGTTCATTTCTGGAAATCCCAGTGATTTTTCGACTCAAATGAATTTACACAGTTTATGAACCCAACAAATTTTTCACTATAAACTAAAGAGCATCTATGTAAGAGATGCTGTGGTTTGTTACAGTTTCACAAGCAGAGTTTAACTAGATATGGTCCGTATGAGTAAGAAACACAGTTCGTTTTTTCTGGGCATGCTCATGTTTCTTGCTGTATTGGAGATGCTTGAAAGAAGAGCATGCTTCTTGCGTTAAAACAGAGTATGTTTCATGTATGAGAACACTGGTCTGAATTTCCCTTCAGAAACGGAGTTAAACCAAAGTCTCTGTGTCTTCCTACAAGCAAGAGTTCATTTCCGGGAATCCCACTGATTTTTCGGCTCAAATGAATTTACATAGTTCACGAACCCAACAGGTTTTTCACTATAAACTAAAGAGCATCTATGTGAGAGATGCTGTGGTTTGTTACAGTTTCACAAGCAGAGTTTAACTAGATATGGTCCCTATGAGTAAGAAACACAGTTGGTTTTTTCTGGGCATGCTCATGTTTCTTGCTGTATTGGAGATGCTGGAAAGAAGAGCATGCTTCTTGCGTTAAAACAGAGTATGTTTCATGGATTAGAGCACTGGCCTGAATTTCCCTTCACAAACGGAGTTAAACCAAAGGCTCTGTGTCTTCCTACAAGCAGGAGTTCATTTCCGGAAAACCTAGTGATTTTTCGGCTCAAATGAATTTACCCAGTTCATGAACCCCTCACGTTTTTCACTATAAACTAAAGAGCATCTTTGTAAGAGATGCTGTGGTTTGTTACAGTTTCACCAGCAGAGTACAACTAGATATGGTCCGTATGAGTAGGAAATACAGTTCTATTTTTATGGACATGCTCATATTTCTGTCTGTATTGCAACTCTGGACAGAATAGGATGCTTCTTGTGTTAAAACACATGGTGTTTCATGGATGAGAACACTGGTCTGAATTTCCCTTCACAAATGGAGTTAAACCAAAGACTCTGTGTCTTCCTACAAGCCCTAAAAGCAAGAGTTCATTTCCGGAATTCCCAGGGATTTTTCGGCTCAAATGAATTTACACAGTTCATGAACCCAACATGTTTTTCACTATTAACTAAAGAGCATCTATGTAAGAGATGCTGTGGTTTGTTACAGTTTCATAAGTAGAGTTCAACTAGATATGGTCAGTATGAGTAGGTAACACAGTTCATTTTTTCTGGGCATGCTCATGTTTCTTGCTGTATTGGAGAAGCTGGAAAGAAGAGCATGCTTCTTACGATAAAACAGAGGGTGTTTCATGGATGAGAACACTGGTCTGAATTTCCCTTCACAAACGGAGTTAAACCAAAGGCTCTGTGTCTTACTACAAGCAAGAGTTCATTTCCGGAAATCCCAGTGATTTTTCGGCTCAAATGAATTTACACATTTCACGAACCCAACACGTTTTTCACTATAAACTAAAGAGCATCAATGTAAGAGATGCTGTGGTTTGTTACAGTTTCACAAGGAGAGTTCAACTAGATATGGTCCGTATGAGTAGGAAATTCAGTTCTTTTTTTGTGGACATGCTCAAATTTCTTGCTCTGTTGCAACTATGGACAGAAGAGGATGCTTCTCATCGTAAAACAGATGATGTTTCATCCATGAGAACACTTTTCTGAATTTCCCTTCACAAAAGGAGGTAAACCATAGGCTCTGTGTCTTCCTACAAGCAAGAGTTGATTTCCGGAAATCCCAGTGATTTTTTGGCTCAAATGAATTTACACAGTTCACGAACCCAACACGTTTTTCACTATAAACTAAAGAGCATCTATGTAAGAGATGCTGTGGTTTGTTACAGTTTCACAAGCAGAGTTCCACTAGATATGGTCCGTATGAGTAGGAAACACAGTACTTTTTTTCTGGACATGCTCATATTTCTTGCTGTATTGCAGACTCTGGACAGAAGAGGAAGCTTCTTGCGTTAAAACAGAGGGTGTTTCATGGATGAGAACACTGGTCTGAATTTTCCTTCACAAACGGAGTTAAACCAAAGTCTCTGTGTCTTCCTACAAGCAAGAGTTCATTTCCGGAAAACCCAGTGATTTTTCGGCTCAAATGAATTTACACAGTTCACGAACCCCACACGTTTTTCACTATAAACTAAAGAGCATCTATGTAAGAGATGCTGTGGTTTGTTACAGTTTCACAAGCAGAGTTCAACTAGATATGGTCCGTATGAGTAGGAAATACAGTTCTTTTTTTATGGACATGCTCATATTTCTTGCTGTATTGCAACCCTGGACAGAAGAGGATGCTTCTTGTGTTAAAACAGACAGTGTTTCATGGATGAGAACACTGGTCTGAATTTCCCTTCACAAACATAGTTAAACCAAAGGCTCCGTGTCTTCCTACAAGCAAGAGTTCATTTCCGGAAATCCCAGTGATTTTGTGGCTCAAATGTATTAACACAGTTCACGAACCCAACAAGTTTTTCACTATAAACTAAAGAGCATCTATGTAAGAGATGCTGTGGTTTGTTACAGTTTCACAAGCAGAGTTTAACTAGATATGGTCAGTATGAGTAGGAAACACAGTTCTTATTTTCTAGACATGCTCATTTTTCTTGCTGTATTGGAGAAGCTGGAAAGAAGAGCATGGTTCTTGCGTTAAAACAGAGGGTGTTTCATGGATGAGAACACTGGTCTGAATTTTCCTTCACAAACGGAGTAAAACCAAAGGCTCTGTGTCTTCCTACAAGCAAGAGTTCATTTCCGGAAATCCCAGTGATTTTTCGGCTCAAATGAATTTACACAGTTCACGAACCCCACACGTTTTTCACTATAAACTAAAGAGCATCAATGTAAGAGATGCTGTGGTTTGTTACAGTTTCACAAGCAGAGTTCAACTAGATATGGTCCGTATGAGTAGGAAATTCAGTTCTTTTTTTGTGGACATGCTCATATTTCTTTTTCTATTGCAACTCTGGACAGAAGAGGATGCTTCTTGTCGTAAAACAGACGGTGTTTCATCCATGAGAACACTGGTCTGAATTTCCCTTCACAAGCGGAGTTAAACAATAGGCTGTGTGTCTTCCTACAAGCAAGAGTTCATTTCAGGAAATCCCAGTCATTTTTCGACTCAAATGAATTTACACAGTTCATGAACCCAACAAGTTTTTCACTATAAACTAAAGAGCATCTATGTGAGATGCTGTGGTTTGTTACAGTTTCACAAGCAGAGTTTAACTAGATATGGTCCGTATGAGTAAGAAACACAGTTCGTTTTTTCTGGGCATGCTCATGTTTCTTGCTGTATTGGAGATGCTGGAAAGAAGAGCATGCTTCTTGCGTTAAAACAGAGTATGTTTCATGGATGAGAACACTGGTCTGAATTTCCCTTCACAAACGGAGTTAAACCAAAGGCTCTGTGTCTTCCTACAAGCAAGAGTACATTTCTGGAAAACCTAGTGATTTTTCGGCTCAAATGTATTTACCCAGTTCATGATCCCCTCACGTTTTTCACTATAAACTAAAGAGCATCTTTGTAATAGATGCTGTGTTTTGTTACAGTTTCACAAGCAGAGTTCAACTAGATATGGTCAATATGAGTAGGAAACACTGTTCTTTTTTTCTGGGCATGCTCATGTTTCTTGCTGTATTGGAGATGCTGGAAAGAAGAGCATGCTTCTTGCGTTAAAACAGAGTATGTTTCATGGATGAGAACACTGGTCTGAATTTCCCTTCACAAACGGAGTTAAACCAAATTCTCTGTGTCTTCCTACAAGCAAGAGTTAATTTCCGGAAAACACAGTGATTCTTCGGCTCAAATGAATTTACACAGTTCACGAACCAAACACGTTTTTCACTATAAACTAAAGAGCATCTTTGTAATAGATGCTGTGGTTTGTTACAGTTTCACAAGCAGAGTTTAACTAGATATGGTCCGTATGAGTAAGAAACACAGTTCGTATTTTCTGGACATGCTCATATTTCTTGCTGTATTGGAGATGCTGGAAAGAAGAGCATGCTTCTTGCGTTAAAACAGAGTATGTTTCATGGATGAGAACACTGGTCTGAATTTCCCTTCACAAATGGAGTTAAACCAAAGTCTCTGTATCTTCCTACAAGCAAGAGTTCATTTCCAGAAAACCCAGTGATTTTTCGGCTCAAATGAATTTACACAGTTCACGAACCCAACACGTTTTTCACTATAAACTAAAGAGCATCGTTGTAAGAGATGCTGTGGTTTGTTACAGTTTCACAAGCAGAGTTCAACTAGATATGGTCCGTATGAATAGGAAATTCAGTTCTTTTTTTGTGGACATGCTCACATTTCTTGCTCTATTGCAGCTATGGACAGAAGAGGATGCTTCTTGCGTTAAAACAGAGGGTGTTTCATGGATGAGAACACTGGTCTGAATTTCCCTTCACAAATGGAGTTAAACCAAAGTCTCTGTGTCTTCCTACAAGCAAGAGTTCATTTCCGGTAAACCCAGGGATTTTTCGGCTCAAATGAATTTACACAGTTCACGAACCCAACACGTTTTTCACTATTAACTAAAGAGCATCTATGTAAGAGATGCTCTGGTTTGTTACAGTTTCATAAGTAGAGTTCAACTAGATATGGTCAGTATGAGTAGGAAACACAGTTCTTTTTTTCTGGGCATGCTCATGATTCTTGCTGTATTGGAGAAGCTGGAAAGAAGAGCATGGTTCTTACGTTAAAACAGAGGGTGTTTCATGGATGAGAACACTGGTCTGAATTTCCCTTCACAAACGGAGTTAAACCAAAGGCTCTGTGTCTTCCTACAAGCAAGAGTACATTTCTGGAAAACCTAGTGATTTTTCGGCTCAAATGTATTTACCCAGTTCATGATCCCCTCACGTTTTCCACTATAAACTAAAGAGCATCTTTGTAATAGATGCTGTGTTTTGTTACAGTTTCACAACCAGAGTTCAACTAGATATGGCCAGTATGAGTAGGAAACACTGTTCTTTTTTTCTGGGCATGCTCATGTTTCTTGCTGTATTGGAGATGCTGGAAAGAAGAGCATGCTTCTTGCGTTAAAACAGAGTATGTTTCATGGATGAGAACACTGGTTGGAATTTCCCTTCACAAACGGAGTTAAACCAAATTCTCTGTGTCTTCCTACAAGCAAGAGTTAATTTCCGGAAAACACAGTGATTTTTCGGCTCAAATGAATTTACACAGTTCACGAACCAAACACGTTTTTCACTATAAACTAAAGAGCATCTTTGTAATAGATGCTGTGGTTTGTTACAGTTTCACAAGCAGAGTTTAACTAGATATGGTCCGTATGAGTAAGAAACACAGTTCGTATTTTCTGGACATGCTCATGTTTCTTGCTGTATTGGAGATGCTGGAAAGAAGAGCATGCTTCTTGCGTTAAACAGAGTATGTTTCATGGATGAGAACACTGGTCTGAATTTCCCTTCACAAATGGAGTTAAACCAAAGTCTCTGTATCTTCCTACAAGCAAGAGTACATTTCCAGAAAACCCAGTGATTTTTCGGCTCAAATGAATTTACACAGTTCACGAACCCAACACCTTTTCCACTATAAACTAAAGAGCATCTTTGTAAGAGATGCTGTGGTTTGTTACAGTTTCACAAGCAGAGTTCAACTAGATATGGTCCCTATGAGTAGGAACACAGTTCTTTTTTTCTGGAAATGCTCATATTTCTTGCTGTATTGCAGATTCTAGACAGAAGAGGATGCTTCTTGCGTTAAAAAAGAGGGTGTTTCATGGATGAGAACACTGGTCTGAATTTCCCTTCACAAATGGAGTTAAACCAAAGTCTCTGTGTCTTCCTACAAGCAAGAGTTCATTTCCGGAAATCCTAGTGATTTTTTGGCTCAAATGTATTAACACAGTTCAAGAACACAACAAGTTTTTCACTATAAATTAAAGAGCATCTATGTAAGAGATGCTGTGGTTTGTTACAGTTTCACAAGCAGAGTTTAACGAGATATGGTCCGTATGAGTAAGAAACCCAGTTCGTTTTTTCTGGGCATGCTCATGTTTCTTGCTGTATTGGAGATGCTGAAAAGAAGAGCATGCTTCTTGCGTTAAAACAGAGTATGTTTCATGGATGAGAACACTGGTCTGAATTTCCCTTCCCAAAGGAGTTAAACCAAAAGCTCTGTGTCTTCCTACAAGCAAGAGTACATTTCTGGAAAACCTAGGGATTTTTCGGCTCAAATGTATTTACCCAGTTCATGATCCCCTCACGTTTTTCACTATAAACTAAAGAGCATCTATGTAAGAGATGCTGTGGTTTGTTACAGTTTCACAAGCAGAGTTCAACTAGATATGGTCCGTATGAGTAGGAAATCCAGTTCTTTTTTTATGGACATGCTCATATTTCTTGCTGTATTGCAACTCTGGACAGAAGTGGATGCTTCTTGTGTTCAAACAGAGGGTGTTTCATGCATGAGAACACTGGTCTGAATTTCCCTTCACAAACGGAGTTAAACCAAACGCTCTGTGTCTTCCTACAAGCAAGAGTTCATTTCCGGAAATCCCAGTGATTTTTCGGCTCAAATGAATTTACACAGTTCACGAACCCAACACGTTTTTCACTATTAACTAAAGAGCATTCATGTAAGAGATGCTCTGGTTTGTTACAGTTTCATAAGTAGAGTTCAACTAGATATGGTCAGTATGAGTAGGAAACACAGTTCTTTTTTTCTGGGCATGCTCATGTTTCTTGCTGTATTGGAGAAGCTGGAAAGAAGAGCATGGTTCTTACGTTAAAACAGAGGGTGTTTCATGGATGAGAACACTGGTCTGAATTTTCCTTCACAAACGGAGTAAAACCAAAGGCTCTGTGTCTTCCTACAAGCAAGAGTTCATTTCACGAAATCCCAGTGATTTTTCGGCTCAAATGAATTTACACAGTTCACGAACCCAACACGTTTTTCACTATAAACTAAAGAGCATGTATGTAAGAGATGCTGTGGTTTGTTACAGTTTCACAAGCAGAGTTCAACCAGATATGGTCCGTATGAGTAGAAAATCCAGTTCTTTTTTTATGGACATGCTCATATTTCTTGCTGTATTGCAACTCTGGACAGAAGAGGATGCTTCTTGTGTTCAAACAGAGGGTGTTTCGTGGATGAGAACACTGGTCTGAATTTCCCTTCACAAACGGAGTTAAACCAAACGCTCTGTGTCTTCCTACAAGCAAGAGTGCATTTCCGGTAAACCCAGGGATTTTTCGGCTCAAATGAATTTACACAGTTCACGAACCCAACACGTTTTTCACTATTATCTAAAGAGCATCTATGTAAGAGATGCTGTGGTTTGTTACAGTTTCATAAGTAGAGTTCAACTAGATATGGTCAGTATGAGTAGGAAACACAGTTCTTTTTTTCTGGGCATGCTCATGTTTCTTGCTGTATTGGAGAAGCTGCAAAGAAGAGCATGTTTCCTACGTTAAAACAGAGGGTGTTTCATGGATGAGAACACTGGTCTGAATTTCCCTTCACAAAAGGAGTTAAACCAAAGGCTCTCTGTCTTCCTACAAGCAAGAGTTCATTTCACGAAATCCCAGTGATTTTTCGGCTCAAATGAATTTACACAGTTCATGAACCCAACACGTTTTTCACTATAAACTAAAGAGCATCAATGTAAGAGATGCTGTGGTTTGTTACAGTTTCACAAGCAGAGTTCAACTAGATATGGTCCGTATGAGTAGGAAATTCAGTTCTTTTTTTGTGGATATGCTCATATTTCTTTTTCTATTTCAACTATGGACAGAAGAGGATGCTTCTTGTCGTAAAACAGACGGTGTTTCATCCATGAGAACACTGGTCTGAATTTCCCTTCCCAAACGGAGTTAAACCAAACGCTCTGTGTCTTCCTACAAGCAAGAGTTCATTTCCGGAAATCCCAGTGATTTTTCGGCTCAAATGAATTTACACAGTTCACGAACCAAACACGTTTTTCACTATAAACTAACGAGCATCTTTGTAATAGATGCTGTGGTTTGTTACAGTTTCACAAGCAGAGTTCAACTAGATATGGTCCGAATGAGTAGGAAACACAGTTCTTTTTTTCTGGACATGCTCATATTTCTTGCTCTATTGCAACTATGGACAGAAGAGGATGCTTCTTGCGTTAAAACAGAGGGTGTTTCATGGATGAGAACACTGGTCTGAATTTCCCTTCACAAATGGAGTTAAACCAAAGTCTCTGTGTCTTCCTACAAGCAAGAGTTCATTTCCGGTAAACCCAGGGATTTTTCGGTTCAAATGAATTTACACAGTTCACGAACCCAACACGTTTTTCACTATTAACTAAAGAGCATCTATGTAAGAGATGCTGTGGTTTGTTACAGTTTCATAAGTAGAGTTCAACTAGATATGGTCAGTATGAGTAGGAAACACAGTTCTTTTTTTCTGGGCATGCTCATCTTTCTTGCTGTATTGGAGATGCTGGAAAGGAGAGCATGCTTATTGCGTTAAAACAGAGTATGTTTCATGGATGAGAACACTGGTCTGAATTTCCCTTCCCAAAGGAGTTAAACCAAAAGCTCTGTGTCTTCCTACAAGCAAGAGTACATTTCTGGAAAACCTAGTGATTTTTCGGCTCAAATGTATTTACCCAATTCATGATCCCCTCACGTTTTTCACTATAAACTAAAGAGCATCTATGTAAGAGATGCTGTGGTTTGTTACAGTTTCACAAGCAGAGTTCAACTAGATATGGTCCGTATGAGTAGGAAATCCAGTTCTTTTTTTATGGACATGCTCATATTTCTTGCTGTATTGCAACTCTGGACAGAAGAGGATGCTTCTTGTGTTCAAACAGAGGGTGTTTCATGGATGAGAACACTGGTCTGAATTTCCCTTCACAAACGGAGTTAAACCAAAGGCTCTCTGTCTTCCTACAAGCAAGAGTTCATTTCACGAAATCCCAGTGATTTTTCGGCTCAAATGAATTTACACAGTTCACGAACCCAACACGTTTTTCACTATAAACTAAAGAGCATCAATGTAAGAGATGCTGTGGTTTGTTACAGTTTCACAAGCAGAGTTCAACTAGATATGGTCCGTATGAGTAGGAAATTCTGTTCTTTTTTTGTGGATATGCTCATATTTCTTTTTCTATTTCAACTATGATCAGAAGAGGATGCTTCTTGTCATAAAACAGATGGTGTTTCATCCATGAGAACACTGGTCTTAATTTCCCTTCACAAACGGAGTTTAACAATAGGCTGTGTGTCTTCCTACAAGCAAGAGTTCATTTCCAGAAATCCCAGTGATTTTTCGTCTCAAATGAATTTACACAGTTCATGACCCCAACAAGTTTTTCACTATAAACTAAAGAGAATCTATGTAAGAGATGCTGTGGTTTGTTACAGTTTCACAAGCAGAGTTTAACTAGGTATGGTCCATATGAGTAAGAAACACAGTTCGTTTTTTCTGGGCATGCTCATGTTTCTTGCTGTATTGGAGATGCTGAAAAGAAGAGCATGCTTCTTGTATTAAAACAGAGTATGTTTCATGGATGAGAACACTGGTCTGAATTTTCCTTCCCAAAGGAGTTAAACCAAAGGCTCTGTGTCTTCCTATAAGCAAGAGTACGTTTCTGGAAAACCTAGTGATTTTTCGGCTCAAATGTATTTACCCAGTTCATGATCCCCTCACGTTTTTCACTATAAACTATAGAGCATCTATGTAAGAGATGCTGTGAGTTGTTACAGTTTCACAAGCAGAGTTCAACTAGATATGGTCCGTATGAGTAGGAAATCTAGTTCTTTTTTTATGGACATGCTCATATTTCTTGCTGTATTGCAACTCTGGACAGAAGAGGATGCTTCTTGTGTTCAAACAGAGGGTGTTTCATGGATGAGAACACCGGTCTGAATTTCCCTTCACAAACGGAGTTAAACCAAATGCTCTGTGTCTTCCTACAAGCAAGAGTTCATTTCCGGAAATCCCAGTGATTTTTCGGCTCAAATGAATTTACACAGTTCACGAACCAAACACGTTTTTCCTTATAAACTAACGAGCATCTTTGTAATAGATGCTGTGGTTTTTTACAGTTTCACAAGCAGAGTTCAACTAGATATGGTCCGAATGAGTAGGAAACACAGTTCTTTTTTTCTGGACATGCTCATATTTCTTGCTCTATTGCAACTATGGACAGAAGAGGATGCTTCTTGCGTTAAAACAGAGGGTGTTTCATGGATGAGAACACTGGTCTGAATTTCCCTTCACAAGTGGAGTTAAACCAAAGTCTCTGTGTCTTCCTACAAGCAAGAGTTCATTTCCGGTAAACCCAGGGATTTTTTGGCTCAAATGAATTTACACAGTTCACGAACCCAACACGTTTTTCACTATTAACTAAAGAGCATCTATGTAAGAGATGCTGTGGTTTGTTACAGTTTCATAAGTAGAGTTCAACTAGATATGGTCAGTATGAGTAGGAAACACAGTTCTTTTTTTCTGGGCATGCTCATGTTTCTTGCTGTATTGGAGAAGCTGCAAAGAAGAGCATGTTTCTTATGTTAAAACAGAGGGTGTTTCATGGATGAGAACACTGGTCTGAATTTCCCTTCACAAACGGAGTTAAACCAAAGGCTCTCTGTCTTCCTACAAGCAAGAGTTCATTTCCGGAAATCCCAGTGATTTTTCGGCTCAAATGAATTTACACTGTTCACGAACCCAACACGTTTTTCACTATAAACTAAAGAGCATCAATGTAAGAGATGCTGTGGTTTGTTACAGTTTCACAAGCAGAGTTCAACTAGATATGCTCCGTATGAGTAGGAAATTCAGTTCTTTTTTTGTGGACATGCTCATATTTCTTTTTCTATTTCAACTATGGACAGAAGAGGATGCTTCTTGTCGTAAAACAGACGGTGTTTCATCCATGAGAACACTGGTCTTAATTTCCCTTCACAAACGGAGTTAAACAATAGGCTGTGTGTCTTCCTACAAGCAAGAGTTCATTTCTGGAAATCCCAGTGATTTTTCGTCTCAAATGAATTTACACAGTTCATGACCCCAACAAGTTTTTCACTATAAACTAAAGAGCATCTATGTAAGAGACGCTGTGGTTTGTTACAGTTTCACAAGCAGAGTTTAACTAGATATGGTCCGTATGAGTAAGAAACACAGTTCGTTTTTTCTGGGCATGCTCATGTTTCTTGCTGTATTGGAGATGCTGAAAAGAAGAGCATGCTTCTTGCGTTAAAACAGAGTATGTTTCATGGATGAGAACAGTGGTCTGAATTTCCCTTCCCAAAGGAGTTAAACCAAAGGCTCTGTGTCTTCCTACAAGCAAGAGTGCATTTCTGGTAAACCTAGTGATTTTTCGGCTCAAATGTATTTACCCAGTTCATGATCCCCTCACGTTTTTCACTATAAACTAAAGAGCATCTATGTAAGAGATGCTGTGGTTTGTTACAGTTTCACAAGCAGAGTTCAACTAGATATGGTCCGTGTGAGTAGGAAATACAGTTCTTTTTTTATGGACATGCTCATATTTCTTGCTGTATTGCAACTCTGGACAGAAGAGGATGCTTCTTGTGTTCAAACAGAGGGTGTTTTATGGATGAGAACACTGGTCTGAATTTCCCTTCACAAACGGAGTTAAACCAAACGCTCTGTGTCTTCCTACAAGCAAGAGTTCATTTCCGGAAATCCCAGTGATTTTTCGGCTCAAATGAATTTACACAGTTCACGAACCAAACACGTTTTTCACTATAAACTAACGAGCATCTTTGTAATAGATGCTGTGGTTTGTTACAGTTTCACAAGCAGAGTTCAACTAGATATGGTCCCTATGAGTAGGAAACACAGTTCTTTTTTTCTGGACATGCTTATATTTCTTGCTGTATTGCAGACTCTGGACAGAATAGGATGCTTCTTGTGTTAAAACAGAGGGTGTTTCATGGATGAGATCACTGGTCTGAATTTCCCTTCACAAATGGAGTTAAACCAAAGTCTCTGTGTCTTCCTACAAGCAAGAGTTCATTTCCGGTAAACCCAGTGATTTTTCGGCTCAAATGAATTTACACAGTTCACGAACCCAACACGTTTTTCACTATTAACTAAAGAGCATCTATGTAAGAGATGCTGTGGTTTGTTACAGTTTCACAAGCAGAGTTCAACTAGATATGGTCCGAATGAGTAGGAAACACAGTTCTTTTTTTCTGGACATGCTCATATTTCTTGCTCTATTGCAACTATGGACAGAAGAGGATGCTTCTTGCGTTAAAACAGAGGGTGTTTCATGGATGAGAACACTGGTCTGAATTTTCCTTCACAAATGGAGTTAAACCAAAGTCTCTGTGTCTTCCTACAAGCAAGAGTTCATTTCCGGTAAACCCAGGGATTTTTCGGTTCAAATGAATTTACACAGTTCACGAACCAAACACGTTTTTCCTTATAAACTAACGAGCATCTTTGTAATAGATGCTGTGGTTTTTTCCAGTTTCACAAGCAGAGTTCTACTAGATATGGTCCGAATGAGTAGGAAACACAGTTCTTTTTTTCTGGACATGCTCATATTTCTTGCTCTATTGCAACTATGGACAGAAGAGGATGCTTCTTGCGTTAAAACAGAGGGTGTTTCATGGATGAGAACACTGGTCTGAATATCCCTTCACAAGTGGAGTTAAACCAAAGTCTCTGTGTCTTCCTACAAGCAAGAGTTCATTTCCGGTAAACCCAGGGAATTTTTGGCTCAAATGAATTTACACAGTTCACGAACCCAACACGTTTTTCACTATTAACTAAAGAGCATCTATGTAAGAGATGCTGTGGTTTGTTAGAGTTTCATAAGTAGAGTTCAACTAGATATGGTCAGTATGAGTAGGAAACACAGTTCTTTTTTTCTGGGCATGCTCATGTTTCTTGCTGTATTGGAGAAGCTGCAAAGAAGAGCATGTTTCTTATGTTAAAACAGAGGGTGTTTCATGGATGAGAACACTGGTCTGAATTTCCCTTCACAAACGGAGTTAAACCAAAGGCTCTCTGTCTTCCTACAAGCAAGAGTTCATTTCCGGAAATCCCAGTGATTTTTCGGCTCAAATGAATTTACACAGTTCACGAACCCAACACGTTTTTCACTATAAACTAAAGAGCATCAATGTAAGAGATGCTGTGGTTTGTTACAGTTTCACAAGCAGAGTTCAACTAGATATGCTCCGTATGAGTAGGAAATTCAGTTCTTTTTTTGTGGACATGCTCATATTTCTTTTTCTATTTCAACTATGGACAGAAGAGGATGCTTCTTGTCGTAAAACAGACGGTGTTTCATCCATGAGAACACTGGTCTTAATTTCCCTTCACAAACGGAGTTAAACAATAGGCTGTGTGTCTTCCTACAAGCAAGAGTTCATTTCTGGAAATCCCAGTGATTTTTCGTCTCAAATGAATTTACACAGTTCATGACCCCAACAAGTTTTTCACTATAAACTAAAGAGCATCTATGTAAGAGACGCTGTGGTTTGTTACAGTTTCACAAGCAGAGTTTAACTAGATATGGTCCGTATGAGTAAGAAACACAGTTCGTTTTTTCTGGGCATGCTCATGTTTCTTGCTGTATTGGAGATGCTGAAAAGAAGAGCATGCTTCTTGCGTTAAAACAGAGTATGTTTCATGGATGAGAACAGTGGTATGAATTTCCCTTCCCAAAGGAGTTAAACCAAAGGCTCTGTGTCTTCCTACAAGCAAGAATACATTTCTGGTAAACCTAGTGATTTTTCGGCTCAAATGTATTTACCCAGTTCATGATCCCCTCACGTTTTTCACTATAAACTAAAGAGCATCTATGTAAGAGATGCTGTGGTTTGTTACAGTTTCACAAGCAGAGTTCAACTAGATATGGTCCGTGTGAGTAGGAAATACAGTTCTTTTTTTATGGACATGCTCATATTTCTTGCTGTATTGCAACTCTGGACAGAAGAGGATGCTTCTTGTGTTCAAACAGAGGGTGTTTCATGGATGAGAACACTGGTCTGAATTTCCCTTCACAAACGGAGTTAAACCAAACGCTCTGTGTCTTCCTACAAGCAAGAGTTCATTTCCGGAAATCCCAGTGATTTTTCGGCTCAAATGAATTTACACAGTTCACGAACCAAACACGTTTTTCACTATAAACTAACGAGCATCTTTGTAATAGATGCTGTGGTTTGTTACAGTTTCACAAGCAGAGTTCAACTAGATATGGTCCCTATGAGTAGGAAACACAGTTCTTTTTTTCTGGACATGCTCATATTTCTTGCTGTATTGCAGACTCTGGACAGAATAGGATGCTTCTTGTGTTAAAACAGAGGGTGTTTCATGGATGAGATCACTGGTCTGAATTTCCCTTCACAAATGGAGTTAAACCAAAGTCTCTGTGTCTTCCTACAAGCAAGAGTTCATTTCCGGTAAACCCAGTGATTTTTCGGCTCAAATGAATTTACACAGTTCACGAACCCAACACGTTTTTCACTATTAACTAAAGAGCATCTATGTAAGAGATGCTGTGGTTTGTTACAGTTTCACAAGCAGAGTTCAAGTAGATATGGTCCGAATGAGTAGGAAACACAGTTCTTTTTTTCTGGACATGCTCATATTTCTTGCTCTATTGCAACTATGGACAGAAGAGGATGCTTCTTGCGTTAAAACAGAGGGTGTTTCATGGATGAGAACACTGGTCTGAATTTTCCTTCACAAATGGAGTTAAACCAAAGTCTCTGTGTCTTCCTACAAGCAAGAGTTCATTTCCGGTAAACCCAGGGATTTTTCGGTTCAAATGAATTTACACAGTTCAGGAACCCAACACGTTTTTCACTATTAACTAAAGAGCATCAATGTAAGAGATGCTGTGGTTTGTTACAGTTTCACAAGCAGAGTTCAACTAGATATGGTCCGTATGAGTAGGAAATTCAGTTCTTTTTTTGTGGATATGCTCATATTTCTTTTTCTATTTCAACTATGGGCAGAAGAGGATGCTTCTTGTCGTAAAACAGACGTTGTTTCATCCATGAGAACACTGGTCTTAATTTCCCTTCACAAACGGAGTTAAACAATAGGCTGTGTGTCTTCCTACAAGCAAGAGTTCATTTCCGGAAATCCCAGTGATTTTTCGTCTCAAATGAATTTACACAGTTCATGACCCCAACAAGTTTTTCACTATAAACTAAAGAGCATCTATGTAAGAGATGCTGTGGTTTGTTACAGTTTCACAAGCAGAGTTTAACTAGATATGGTCCGTATGAGTAAGAAACACAGTTCGTTTTTTCTGGGCATGCTCATGTTTCTTGCTGTATTGGAGATGCTGAAAAGAAGAGCATGCTTCTTGCGTTAAAACAGAGTATGTTTCATGGATGAGAACACTGGTCTGAATTTCCCTTCCCAAAGGAGTTAAACCAAAGGCTCTGTGTCTTCCTACAAGCAAGAGTACATTTCTGGAAAACCTAGTGATTTTTCGGCTCAAATGTATTTACCCAGTTCATGATACCCTCACGTTTTTCACTATAAACTAAAGAGCATCTATGTAAGAGATGCTGTGGTTTGTTACAGTTTCATAAGTAGAGTTCAACTAGATATGGTCAGTATGAGTAGGAAACACAGCTCTTTTTTTCTGGGCATGCTCATGTTTCTTGCTGTATTGGAGAAGCTGCAAAGAAGAGCATGTTTCTTACGTTAAAACAGAGGGTGTTTCATGGATGAGAACACTGGTCTGAATTTCCCTTCACAAACGGAATTAAACCAAAGGCTGTCTGTCTTCCTACAAGCAAGAGTTCATTTCACGAAATCCCAGTGATTTTTCGGCTCAAATGAATTTACACAGTTCACGAACCCAACACGTTTTTCACTATAAACTAAAGAGCATCAATGTAAGAGATGCTGTGGTTTGTCACAGTTTCACAAGCAGAGTTCAACTAGATATGGTCCGTATGAGTAGGAAATTCAGTTCTTTTTTTGTGGACATGCTCATATTTCTTTTTCTATTTCAACTATGGACAGAAGAGGATGCTTCTTGTCGTAAAACAGACAGTGTTTCATCCATGAGAACACTGGTCTTAATTTCCCTTCACAAACGGAGTTAAACAATAGGCTGTGTGTCTTCCTACAAGCAAGAGTTCATTTCCGGAAATCCCAGTGATTTTTCGTCTCAAATGAATTTACACAGTTCATGACCCCAACAAGTTTTTCACTATAAACTAAAGAGCATCTATGTAAGAGATGCTGTGGTTTGTTACAGTTTCACAAGCAGAGTTTAACTAGATATGGTCCATATGAGTAAGAAACACAGTTCGTTTTTTCTGGGCATGCTCATGTTTCTTGCTGTATTGGAGATGCTGAAAAGAAGAGTATGCTTTTTGTGTTAAAACAGAGTATGTTTCATGGATGAGAACACTGGTCTGAATTACCCTTCCCAAAGGAGTTAAACCAAAGGCTCTGTGTCTTCCTATAAGCAAGAGTACATTTCTGGAAAACCTAGTGATTTTTCGGCTCAAATGTATTTACCCAGTTCATGATCCCCTCACGTTTTTCATTATAAACTAAAGAGCATCTATGTAAGAGATGCTGTGAGTTGTTACAGTTTCACAAGCAGAGTTCAACTAGATATGGTCCGTATGAGTAGGAAATCCAGTTCTTTTTTTATGGACATGCTCATATTTCTTGCTGTATTGCAACTCTGGACAGAAGAGGATGCTTCTTGTGTTCAAACAGAGGGTGTTTCATGGATGAGAACACTGGTCTGAATTTCCCTTCACAAACGGAGTTAAACCAAACGCTCTGTGTCTTCCTACAAGCAAGAGTTCATTTCCGGAAATCCCAGTGATTTTTCGGCTCAAATGAATTTACACAGTTCACGAACCAAACACGTTTTTCACTATAAACTAACGAGCATCTTTGTAATAGATGCTGTGGTTTGTTACAGTTTCACAAGCAGAGTTCAACTAGATATGGTCCGAATGAGTAGGAAACACAGTTCTTTTTTTCTGGACATGCTCATATTTCTTGCTCTATTGCAACTATGGACAGAAGAGGATGCTTCTTGCGTTAAAACAGAGGGTGTTTCATGGATGAGAACACTGGTCTGAATTTCCCTTCACAAATGGAGTTATACCAAAGTCTCTGTGTCTTCCTACAAGCAAGAGTTCATTTCCGGTAAACCCATTGATTTTTCGGTTCAAATGAATTTACCCAGTTCACGAACCCCACACGTTTTTCACTATTAACTAAAGAGCATCTATGTAAGAGATGCTGTGGTTTGTTACAGTTTCATAAGTAGAGTTCAACTAGATATGGTCAGTATGAGTAGGAAACACATTTCTTTTTTTCTGGGCATGCTCATCTTTCTTGCTGTATTGGAGAAGCTGCAAAGAAGAGCATGTTTCTTACGTTAAAACAGAGGGTGTTTCATGGATGAGAACACTGGTCTGAATTTCCCTTCACAAATGGAGTTAAACCAAAGGCTCTCTGTCTTCCTACAAGCAAGAGTTCATTTCACGAAATCCCAGTGATTTTTCGGCTCAAATGAATTTACACAGTTCACGAACCCAACACGTTTTTCACAATAAACTAAAGAGCATCAATGTAAGAGATGCTGTGGTTTGTTACAGTTTCTCAAGCAGAGTTCAACTAGATATGGTCCGTATGAGTAGGAAATTCAGTTCTTTTTTTGTGGACATGCTCATATTTCTTTTTCTATTTCAACTATGGACAGAAGAGGATGCTTCTTGTCGTAAAACAGACGGTGTTTCATCCATGAGAACACTGGTCTTAATTTCCCTTCACAAACGGAGTTAAACAATAGGCTGTGTGTCTTCCTACAAGCAAGAGTTCATTTCCGGAAATCCCAGTGATTTTTCGGCTCAAATGAATTTACACAGTTCATGACCCCAACAAGTTTTTCACTATAAACTAAAGAGCATCTATGTAAGAGATGCTGTGGTTTGTTACAGTTTCACAAGCAGAGTTTAACTAGATATGGTCCATATGAGTAAGAAACACAGTTCGTTTTTTCTGGGCATGCTCATGTTTCTTGCTGTATTGGAGATGCTGAAAAGAAGAGCATGCTTCTTGCGTTAAAACAGAGTATGTTTCATGGATGAGAACACTGGTCTGAATTTCCCTTCCGAAAGGAGATAAACCAAAGGCTCTGTGTCTTCCTACAAGCAAGAGTACATTTCTGGAAAACCTAGTGATTTTTCGGCTCAAATGTATTTACCCAGTTCATGATCCCCTCACGTTTTTCACTATAAACTAAAGAGCATCTATGTAAGAGATGCTGTGGTTTGTTACAGTTTCACAAGCAGAGTTCAACTAGATATGGTCCGTGTGAGTAGGAAATACAGTTCTTTTTTTATGGACATGCTCATATTTCTTGCTGTATTGCAACTCTGGACAGAAGAGGATGCTTCTTGTGTTCAAACAGAGGGTGTTTCATGGATGAGAACACTGGTCTGAATTTCCCTTCACAAACGGAGTTAAACCAAACGCTCTGTGTCTTCCTACAAGCAAGAGTTCATTTCCGGAAATCCCAGTGATTTTTCGGCTCAAATGAATTTACACAGTTCACGAACCAAACACGTTTTTCACTATAAACTAACGAGCATCTTTGTAATAGATGCTGTGGTTTGTTACAGTTTCACAAGCAGAGTTCAACTAGATATGGTCCCTATGAGTAGGAAACACAGTTCTTTTTTTCTGGACATGCTCATATTTCTTGCTGTATTGCAGACTCTGGACAGAATAGGATGCTTCTTGTGTTAAAACAGAGGGTGTTTCAAGGATGAGATCACTGGTCTGAATTTCCCTTCACAATTGGAGTTAAACCAAAGTCTCTGTGTCTTCCTACAAGCAAGAGTTCATTTCCGGTAAACCCAGGGATTTTTCGGCTCAAATGAATTTACACAGTTCACGAACCCAACACGTTTTTCACTATAAACTAAAGAGCATCTATGTAAGAGATGCTGTGGTTTGTTACAGTTTCATAAGTAGAGTTCAACTAGATATGGTCCGTATGAGTAGGAAACACAGTTCTTTTTTTCTGGACATGCTCATTTTCTTGCTGTATTGCAGACTCTGGACAGAAGAGGATGCTTCTTGCGTTAAAACAGAGGGTGTTTCATGGATGAGAACACTGGTCTTAATTTCCCTTCACAAACGGAGTTAAACAATAGGCTGTGTGTCTTCCTACAAGCAAGAGTTCATTTCCGGAAATCCCAGTGATTTTTCGTCTCAAATGAATTTACACAGTTCATGACCCCAACAAGTTTTTCACTATAAACTAAAGAGCATCTATGTAAGAGATGCTGTGGTTTGTTACAGTTTCACAAGCAGAGTTTAACTAGATATGGTCCATATGAGTAAGAAACACAGTTCGTTTTTTAGGGCATGCTCATGTTTCTTGCTGTATTGGAGATGCTGAAAAGAAGAGCATGCTTTTTGTGTTAAAACAGAGTATGTTTCATGGATGAGAACACTGGTCTGAATTTCCCTTCACAAAGGAGTTAAACCAAAGGCTCTGTGTCTTCCTATAAGCAAGAGTACATTTCTGGAAAACCTAGTGATTTTTCGGCTCAAATGTATTTACCCAGTTCATGATCCCCTCAAGTTTTTCACTATAAACTAAAGAGCATCTATGTAAGAGATGCTGTGAGTTGTTACAGTTTCACAAGCAGAGTTCAACTAGATATGGTCCGTATGAGTAGGAAATCCAGTTCTTTTTTTATGGACATGCTCATATTTCTTGCTGTATTGCAACTCTGGACAGAAGAGGATGCTTCTTGTGTTCAAACAGAGGGTGTTTCATGGATGAGAACACTGGTCTGAATTTCCCTTCACAAACGGAGTTAAACAATAGGCTGTGTGTCTTCCTACAAGCAAGAGTTCATTTCCGGAAATCCCAGTGATTTTTCGGCTCAAATGAATTTACACAGTTCACGAACCAAACACGTTTTTCACTATAAACTAACGAGCATCTTTGTAATAGATGCTGTGGTTTGTTACAGTTTCACAAGCAGAGTTCAACTAGATATGGTCCCTATGAGTAGGAAACACAGTTATTTTTTTCTGGACATGCTCATATTTCTTGCTCTATTGCAACTATGGACAGAAGAGGATGCTTCTTGCGTTAAAACAGAGGGTGTTTCATGGATGAGAACACTGGTCTGAATTTCCCTTCACAAATGGAGTTAAACCAAAGTCTCTGTGTCTTCCTACAAGCAAGAGTTCATTTCCGGTAAACCCATTGATTTTTCGGTTCAAATGAATTTACCCAGTTCACGAACCCCACACGTTTTTCACTATTAACTAAAGAGCATCTATGTAAGAGATGCTGTGGTTTGTTACAGTTTCATAAGTAGAGTTCAACTAGATATGGTCAGTATGAGTAGGAAACACATTTCTTTTTTTCTGGGCATGCTCATCTTTCTTGCTGTATTGGAGAAGCTGCAAAGAAGAGCATGTTTCTTATGTTAAAACAGAGGGTGTTTCATGGATGAGAACACTGGTCTGAATTTCCCTTCACAAATGGAGTTAAACCAAAGGCTCTCTGTCTTCCTACAAGCAAGAGTTCATTTCACGAAATCCCAGTGATTTTTCGGCTCAAATGAATTTACACAGTTCACGAACCCAACACGTTTTTCACAATAAACTAAAGAGCATCAATGTAAGAGATGCTGTGGTTTGTTACAGTTTCTCAAGCAGAGTTCAACTAGATATGGTCCGTATGAGTAGGAAATTCAGTTCTTTTTTTGTGGACATGCTCATATTTCTTTTTCTATTTCAACTATGGACAGAAGAGGATGCTTCTTGTCGTAAAACAGACGGTGTTTCATCCATGAGAACACTGGTCTTAATTTCCCTTCACAAACGGAGTTAAACAATAGGCTGTGTGTCTTCCTACAAGCAAGAGTTCATTTCCGGAAATCCCAGTGATTTTTCGGCTCAAATGAATTTACACAGTTCATGACCCCAACAAGTTTTTCACTATAAACTAAAGAGCATCTATGTAAGAGATGCTGTGGTTTGTTACAGTTTCACAAGCAGAGTTTAACTAGATATGGTCCATATGAGTAAGAAACACAGTTCGTTTTTTCTGGGCATGCTCATGTTTCTTGCTGTATTGGAGATGCTGAAAAGAAGAGCATGCTTCTTGCATTAAAACAGAGTATGTTTCATGGATGAGAACACTGGTCTGAATTTCCCTTCCGAAAGGAGATAAACCAAAGGCTCTGTGTCTTCCTACAAGCAAGAGTACATTTCTGGAAAACCTAGTGATTTTTCGGCTCAAATGTATTTACCCAGTTCATGACCCCCTCACGTTTTTCACTATAAACTAAAGAGCATCTATGTAAGAGATGCTGTGGTTTGTTACAGTTTCATAAGTAGAGTTCAACTAGATATGGTCAGTATGAGTAGGAAACACATTTCTTTTTTTCTGGGCATGCTCATCTTTCTTGCTGTATTGGAGAAGCTGCAAAGAAGAGCATGTTTCTTATGTTAAAACAGAGGGTGTTTCATGGATGAGAACACTGGTCTGAATTTCCCTTCACAAACGGAGTTAAACCAAAGGCTCTCTGTCTTCCTACAAGCAAGAGTTCATTTCACGAAATCCCAGTGATTTTTCGGCTCAAATGAATTTACACAGTTCACGAACCAAACACGTTTTTCACTATAAACTAACGAGCATCTTTGTAATAGATGCTGTGGTTTGTTACAGTTTCACAATCAGAGTTCAACTAGATATGGTCCCTATGAGTAGGAAACACAGTTCTTTTTTTCTGGACATGCTCATATTTCTTGCTCTATTGCAACTATGGACAGAAGAGGATGCTTCTTGCGTTAAAACAGAGGGTGTTTCATGGATGAGAACACTGGTCTGAATTTCCCTTCACAAATGGAGTTAAACCAAAGTCTCTGTGTCTTCCTACAAGCAAGAGTTCATTTCCGGTAAACCCATTGATTTTTCGGTTCAAATGAATTTACCCAGTTCACGAACCCCACACGTTTTTCACTATTAACTAAAGAGCATCTATGTAAGAGATGCTGTGGTTTGTTACAGTTTCATAAGTAGAGTTCAACTAGATATGGTCAGTATGAGTAGGAAACACATTTCTTTTTTTCTGGGCATGCTCATCTTTCTTGCTGTATTGGAGAAGCTGCAAAGAAGAGCATGTTTCTTATGTTAAAACAGAGGGTGTTTCATGGATGAGAACACTGGTCTGAATTTCCCTTCACAAATGGAGTTAAACCAAAGGCTCTCTGTCTTCCTACAAGCAAGAGTTCATTTCACGAAATCCCAGTGATTTTTCGGCTCAAATGAATTTACACAGTTCACGAACCCAACACGTTTTTCACAATAAACTAAAGAGCATCAATGTAAGAGATGCTGTGGTTTGTTACAGTTTCTCAAGCAGAGTTCAACTAGATATGGTCCGTATGAGTAGGAAATTCAGTTCTTTTTTTGTGGACATGCTCATATTTCTTTTTCTATTTCAACTATGGACAGAAGAGGATGCTTCTTGTCGTAAAACAGACGGTGTTTCATCCATGAGAACACTGGTCTTAATTTCCCTTCACAAACGGAGTTAAACAATAGGCTGTGTGTCTTCCTACAAGCAAGAGTTCATTTCCGGAAATCCCAGTGATTTTTCGGCTCAAATGAATTTACACAGTTCATGACCCCAACAAGTTTTTCACTATAAACTAAAGAGCATCTATGTAAGAGATGCTGTGGTTTGTTACAGTTTCACAAGCAGAGTTTAACTAGATATGGTCCATATGAGTAAGAAACACAGTTCGTTTTTTCTGGGCATGCTCATGTTTCTTGCTGTATTGGAGATGCTGAAAAGAAGAGCATGCTTCTTGCGTTAAAACAGAGTATGTTTCATGGATGAGAACACTGGTCTGAATTTCCCTTCCGAAAGGAGATAAACCAAAGGCTCTGTGTCTTCCTACAAGCAAGAGTACATTTCTGGAAAACCTAGTGATTTTTCGGCTCAAATGTATTTACCCAGTTCATGATCCCCTCACGTTTTTCACTATAAACTAAAGAGCATCTATGTAAGAGATGCTGTGGTTTGTTACAGTTTCACAAGCAGAGTTCAACTAGATATGGTCCGTGTGAGTAGGAAATACAGTTCTTTTTTTATGGACATGCTCATATTTCTTGCTGTATTGCAACTCTGGACAGAAGAGGATGCTTCTTGTGTTCAAACAGAGGGTGTTTCATGGATGAGAACACTGGTCTGAATTTCCCTTCACAAACGGAGTTAAACCAAACGCTCTGTGTCTTCCTACAAGCAAGAGTTCATTTCCGGAAATCCCAGTGATTTTTCGGCTCAAATGAATTTACACAGTTCACGAACCAAACACGTTTTTCACTATAAACTAACGAGCATCTTTGTAATAGATGCTGTGGTTTGTTACAGTTTCACAAGCAGAGTTCAACTAGATATGGTCCCTATGAGTAGGAAACACAGTTCTTTTTTTCTGGACATGCTCATATTTCTTGCTGTATTGCAGACTCTGGACAGAATAGGATGCTTCTTGTGTTAAAACAGAGGGTGTTTCAAGGATGAGATCACTGGTCTGAATTTCCCTTCACAATTGGAGTTAAACCAAAGTCTCTGTGTCTTCCTACAA
Source organism: Onychomys leucogaster (assembly GCA_949786385.1). Taxonomy (NCBI): domain Eukaryota; kingdom Metazoa; phylum Chordata; class Mammalia; order Rodentia; family Cricetidae; genus Onychomys; species Onychomys leucogaster. Next base: position 955,404 of record CATKUP010000151.1, on the reverse strand, counting down.
GCAAGAGTTCATTTCCGGTAAACCCAGGGATTTTTCGGCTCAAATGAATTTACACAGTTCACGAACCCAACACGTTTTTCACTATAAACTAAAGAGCATCTATGTAAGAGATGCTGTGGTTTGTTACAGTTTCATAAGTAGAGTTCAACTAGATATGGTCCGTATGAGTAGGAAACACAGTTCTTTTTTTCTGGACATGCTCATTTTCTTGCTGTATTGCAGACTCTGGACAGAAGAGGATGCTTCTTGCGTTAAAACAGAGGGTGTTTCATGGATGAGAACACTGGTCTGAATTTCCCTTCACAAATGGAGTTAAACCAAAGTCTCTGTGTCTTCCTACAAGCAAGAGTTCATTTCCGGTAAACCCAGGGATTTTTCGGCTCAAATGAATTTACACAGTTCACGAACCCAACACGTTTTTCACTATTAACTAAAGAGCATCTATGTAAGAGATGCTGTGGTTTGTTACAGTTTCATAAGTAGAGTTCAACTAGATATGGTCAGTATGAGTAGGAAACTCAGTTCTTTTTTTCTGGGCATGCTCATGTTTCTTGCTGTATTGGAGAAGCTGGAAAGAAGAGCATGCTTCTTACGTTAAAACAGAGGGTGTTTCATGGATGAGAACACTGGTCTGAATTTCCCTTCACAAACGGAGTTAAACCAAAGGCTCTCTGTCTTCCTACAAGCAAGAGTTCATTTCCGGAATTCCCAGTGATTTTTCGGCTCAAATGAATTTACACAGTTGACAAACCCAACACGTTTTTCACTATAAACTAAAGAGCATCAATGTAAGAGATGCTGTGGTTTGTTACAGTTTCACAAGCAGAGTTCAACTAGATACGGTCCGTATGAGTAGGAAATCCAGTTCTTTTTTTATGGACATGCTCATATTTCTTGCTGTATTGCAACTCTGGACAGAAGAGGATGCTTCTTGTGTTCAAACAGAGGGTGTTTCATGGATGAGAACACTGGTCTGAATTTCCCTTCACAAACGGAGTTAAACCAAACGCTCTGTGTCTTCCTACAAGCAAGAGTTCATTTCCGGAAATCCCAGTGATTTTTTGGCTCAAATGAATTTACACAGTTCACGAACCAAACACGTTTTTCACTATAAACTAACGAGCATCTTTGTAATAGATGCTGTGGTTTGTTACAGTTTCACAAGCAGAGTTCAACTAGATATGGTCCGAATGAGTAGGAAACACAGTTCTTTTTTTCTGGACATGCTCATATTTCTTGCTCTATTGCAACTATGGACAGAAGAGGATGCTTCTTGCGTTAAAACAGAGGGTGTTTCATGGATGAGAACACTGGTCTGAATTTCCCTTCACAAATGGAGTTAAACCAAAGTCTCTGTGTCTTCCTACAAGCAAGAGTTCATTTCCGGTAAACCCAGGGATTTTTCGGTTCAAATGAATTTACACAGTTCACGAATCCAACACGTTTTTCACTATTAACTAAAGAGCATCTATGTAAGAGATGCTGTGGTTTGTTACAGTTTCATAAGTAGAGTTCAACTAGATATGGTCAGTATGAGTAGGAAACACAGTTCTTTTTTTCTGGGCATGCTCATCTTTCTTGCTGTATTGGAGAAGCTGCAAAGAAGAGCATGTTTCTTACGTTAAAACAGAGGGTGTTTCATGGATGAGAACACTGGTCTGAATTTCCCTTCACAAACGGAGTTAAACCAAAGGCTCTCTGTCTTCCTACAAGCAAGAGTTCATTTCACGAAATCCCAGTGATTTTTCGGCTCAAATGAATTTACACAGTTCACGAACCCAACACGTTTTTCACAATAAACTAAAGAGCATCAATGTAAGAGATGCTGTGGTTTGTTACAGTTTCACAAGCAGAGTTCAACTAGATATGGTCCGTATGAGTAGGAAATTCAGTTCTTTTTTTGTGGACATGCTCATATATCTTTTTCTATTTCAACTATGGACAGAAGAGGATGCTTCTTGTCGTAAAACAGACGGTGTTTCATCCATGAGAACACTGGTCTTAATTTCCCTTCACAAACGGAGTTAAACAATAGGCTGTGTGTCTTCCTACAAGCAAGAGTTCATTTCCGGAAATCCCAGTGATTTTTCGTCTCAAATGAATTTACACAGTTCATGACACCAACAAGTTTTTCACTATAAACTAAAGAGCATCTATGTAAGAGATGCTGTGGTTTGTTACAGTTTCACAAGCAGAGTTTAACTAGATATGGTCCATATGAGTAAGAAACACAGTTCGTTTTTTCTGGGCATGCTCATGTTTCTTGCTGTATTGGAGATGCTGAAAAGAAGAGCATGCTTTTTGTGTTAAAACAGAGTATGTTTCATGGATGAGAACACTGGTCTGAATTTCCCTTCCCAAAGGAGTTAAACCAAAGGCTCTGTGTCTTCCTACAAGCAAGAGTACATTTCTGGAAAACCTAGTGATTTTTCGGCTCAAATGTATTTACCCAGTTCATGATCCCCTCAAGTTTTTCACTATAAACTAAAGAGCATCTATGTAAGAGATGCTGTGGTTTGTTACAGTTTCACAAGCAGAGTTCAACTAGATATGGTCCGTCTGAGTAGGAAATACAGTTCTTTTTTTATGGACATGCTCATATTTCTTGCTGTATTGCAACTCTGGACAGAAGAGGATGCTTCTTGTGTTCAAACAGAGGGTGTTTCATGGATGAGAACACTGGTCTGAATTTCCCTTCACAAACGGAGTTAAACCAAACGCTCTGTGTCTTCCTACAAGCAAGAGTTCATTTCCGGAAATCCCAGTGATTTGTCGGCTCAAATGAATTTACACAGTTCACGAACCAAACACGTTTTTCACTATAAACTAACGAGCATCTTTGTAATAGATGCTGTGGTTTGTTACAGTTTCACAAGCAGAGTTCAACTAGATATGGTCCCTATGAGTAGGAAACACAGTTCTTTTTTTCTGGACATGCTCATATTTCTTGCTGTATTGCAGACTCTGGACAGAAGAGGATGCTTCTTGCGTTAAAACAGAGGGTGTTTCATGGATGAGAACACTGGTCTGAATTTCCCTTCACAAATGGAGTTAAACCAAAGTCTCTGTGTCTTCCTACAAGCAAGAGTTCATTTCCGGTAAACCCAGGGATTTTTCGGCTCAAATGAATTTACACAGTTCACGAACCCAACACGTTTTTCACTATTAACTAAAGAGCATCTATGTAAGAGATGCTGTGGTTTGTTCCAGTTTCATAAGTAGAGTTCAACTAGATATGGTCAGTATGAGTAGGAAACACAGTTCTTTTTTTCTGGCCATGCTCATGTTTCTTGCTGTATTGGAGAAGCTGGAAAGAAGAGCATGCTTCTTACGTTAAAACAGAGGGTGTTTCATGGATGAGAACACTGGTCTGAATTTCCCTTCACAAACGGAGTTAAACCAAAGGCTCTCTGTCTTCCTACAAGCAAGAGTTCATTTCCGGAATTCCCAGTGATTTTTCGGCTCAAATGAATTTACACAGTTCACGAACCCAACACGTTTTTCACTATAAACTAAAGAGCATCAATGTAAGAGATGCTGTGGTTTGTTACAGTTTCACAAGCAGAGTTCAACTAGATATGGTCCGTATGAGTAGGAAATCCAGTTCTTTTTTTATGGACATGCTCATATTTCTTGCTGTATTGCAACTCTGGACAGAAGAGGATGCTTCTTGTGCTCAAACAGAGGGTGTTTCATGGATGAGAACACTGGTCTGAATTTCCCTTCACAAACGGAGTTAAACCAAACGCTCTGTGTCTTCCTACAAGCAAGAGTTCATTTCCGGAAATCCCAGTGATTTTTCGGCTCAAATGAATTTACACAGTTCACGAACCAAACACGTTTTTCACTATAAAATAACGAGCATCTTTGTAATAGATGCTGTGGTTTGTTACAGTTTCACAAGCAGAGTTCAACTAGATATGGTCCGAATGAGTAGGAAACACAGTTCTTTTTTTCTGGACATGCTCATATTTCTTGCTCTATTGCAACTATGGACAGAAGAGGATGCTTCTTGCGTTAAAACAGAGGGTGTTTCATGGATGAGAACACTGGTCTGAATTTCCCTTCACAAATGGAGTTAAACCAAAGTCTCTGTGTCTTCCTACAAGCAAGAGTTCATTTCCGGTAAACCCAGGGATTTTTCGGCTCAAATGAATTTACACAGTTCACGAACCCAACACGTTTTTCACTATTAACTAAAGAGCATCTATGTAAGAGATGCTGTGGTTTGTTACAGTTTCATAAGTAGAGTTCAACTAGATATGGTCAGTATGAGTAGGAAACACAGTTTTTTTTTTCTGGGCATGCTCATCTTTCTTGCTGTATTGGAGAAGCTGCAAAGAAGAGCATGTTTCTTACGTTAAAACAGAGGGTGTTTCATGGATGAGAACACTGGTCTGAATTTCCCTTCACAAACGGAGTTAAACCAAAGGCTCTCTGTCTTCCTACAAGCAAGAGTTCATTTCACGAAATCCCAGTGATTTTTCGGCTCAAATGAATTTACACAGTTCACGAACCCAACACGTTTTTCACAATAAACTAAAGAGCATCAATGTAAGAGATGCTGTGGTTTGTTACAGTTTCACAAGCAGAGTTCAACTAGATATGGTCCGTATGAGTAGGAAATTCAGTTCTTTTTTTGTGGACATGCTCATATTTCTTTTTCTATTTCAACTATGGACAGAAGAGGATGCTTCTTGTCGTAAAACAGACGGTGTTTTATCCATGAGAACACTGGTCTTAATTTCCCTTCACAAACGGAGTTAAACAATAGGCTGTGTGTCTTCCTACAAGCAAGAGTTCATTTCCGGAAATCCCAGTGATTTTTCGTCTCAAATGAATTTACACAGTTCATGACCCCAACAAGTTTTTCACTATAAACTAAAGAGCATCTATGTAAGAGATGCTGTGGTTTGTTACAGTTTCACAAGCAGAGTTTAACTAGATATGGTCCATATGAGTAAGAAACACAGTTCGTTTTTTCTGGGCATGCTCATGTTTCTTGCTGTATTGGAGATGCTGAAAAGAAGAGCATGCTTCTTGCGTTAAAACAGAGTATGTTTCATAGATGAGAACACTGGTCTGAATTTCCCTTCCCAAAGGAGTTAAACCAAAGGCTCTGTGTCTTCCTACAAGCAAGAGTACATTTCTGGAAAACCTAGTGATTTTTCGGCTCAAATGTATTTACCCAGTTCATGATCCCCTCACGTTTTTCACTATAAACTAAAGAGCATCTATGTAAGAGATGCTGTGAGTTGTTACAGTTTCACAAGCAGAGTTCAACTAGATATGGTCCGTATGAGTAGGAAATCCAGTTCTTTTTTTATGGACATGCTCATATTTCTTGCTGTATTGCAACTCTGGACAGAAGAGGATGCTTCTTGTGTTCAAACAGAGGGTGTTTCATGGATGAGAACACTGGTCTGAATTTCCCTTCACAAACGGAGTTAAACCAAACGCTCTGTGTCTTCCTACAAGCAAGAGTTCATTTCCGGAAATCCCAGTGATTTTTCGGCTCAAATGAATTTACAGAGTTCACGAACCAAACACGTTTTTCACTATAAACTAACGAGCATCTTTGTAATAGATGCTGTGGTTTGTTACAGTTTCATAATCAGAGTTCAACTAGATATGGTCCGAATGAGTAGGAAACACAGTTCTTTTTTTTCTGGACATGCTCATATTTCTTGCTCTATTGCAACTATGGACAGAAGAGGATGCTTCTTGCGTTAAAACAGAGGGTGTTTCATGGATGAGAACACTGGTCTGAATTTCCCTTCACAAATGGAGTTAAACCAAAGTCTCTGTGTCTTCCTACAAGCAAGAGTTCATTTCCGGTAAACCCATTGATTTTTCGGTTCAAATGAATTTACCCAGTTCACGAACCCCACACGTTTTTCACTATTAACTAAAGAGCATCTATGTAAGAGATGCTGTGGTTTGTTACAGTTTCATAAGTAGAGTTCAACTAGATATGGTCAGTATGAGTAGGAAACACATTTCTTTTTTTCTGGGCATGCTCATCTTTCTTGCTGTATTGGAGAAGCTGCAAAGAAGAGCATGTTTCTTACGTTAAAACAGAGGGTGTTTCATGGATGAGAACACTGGTCTGAATTTCCCTTCACAAATGGAGTTAAACCAAAGGCTCTCTGTCTTCCTACAAGCAAGAGTTCATTTCACGAAATCCCAGTGATTTTTCGGCTCAAATGAATTTACACAGTTCACGAACCCAACACGTTTTTCACAATAAACTAAAGAGCATCAATGTAAGAGATGCTGTGGTTTGTTACAGTTTCTCAAGCAGAGTTCAACTAGATATGGTCCGTATGAGTAGGAAATTCAGTTCTTTTTTTGTGGACATGCTCATATTTCTTTTTCTATTTCAACTATGGACAGAAGAGGATGCTTCTTGTCGTAAAACAGACGGTGTTTCATCCATGAGAACACTGGTCTTAATTTCCCTTCACAAACGGAGTTAAACAATAGGCTGTGTGTCTTCCTACAAGCAAGAGTTCATTTCCGGAAATCCCAGTGATTTTTCGGCTCAAATGAATTTACACAGTTCATGACCCCAACAAGTTTTTCACTATAAACTAAAGAGCATCTATGTAAGAGATGCTGTGGTTTGTTACAGTTTCACAAGCAGAGTTTAACTAGATATGGTCCATATGAGTAAGAAACACAGTTCGTTTTTTCTGGGCATGCTCATGTTTCTTGGTGTATTGGAGATGCTGAAAAGAAGAGCATGCTTCTTGCGTTAAAACAGAGTATGTTTCATGGATGAGAACACTGGTCTGAATTTCCCTTCCGAAAGGAGATAAACCAAAGGCTCTGTGTCTTCCTACAAGCAAGAGTACATTTCTGGAAAACCTAGTGATTTTTCGGCTCAAATGTATTTACCCAGTTCATGATCCCCTCACGTTTTTCACTATAAACTAAAGAGCATCTATGTAAGAGATGCTGTGGTTTGTTACAGTTTCACAAGCAGAGTTCAACTAGATATGGTCCGTGTGAGTAGGAAATACAGTTCTTTTTTTATGGACATGCTCATATTTCTTGCTGTATTGCAACTCTGGACAGAAGAGGATGCTTCTTGTGTTCAAACAGAGGGTGTTTCATGGATGAGAACACTGGTCTGAATTTCCCTTCACAAACGGAGTTAAACCAAACGCTCTGTGTCTTCCTACAAGCAAGAGTTCATTTCCGGAAATCCCAGTGATTTTTCGGCTCAAATGAATTTACACAGTTCACGAACCAAACACGTTTTTCACTATAAACTAACGAGCATCTTTGTAATAGATGCTGTGGTTTGTTACAGTTTCACAAGCAGAGTTCAACTAGATATGGTCCCTATGAGTAGGAAACACAGTTCTTTTTTTCTGGACATGCTCATATTTCTTGCTGTATTGCAGACTCTGGACAGAATAGGATGCTTCTTGTGTTAAAACAGAGGGTGTTTCAAGGATGAGATCACTGGTCTGAATTTCCCTTCACAATTGGAGTTAAACCAAAGTCTCTGTGTCTTCCTACAAGCAAGAGTTCATTTCCGGTAAACCCAGGGATTTTTCGGCTCAAATGAATTTACACAGTTCACGAACCCAACACGTTTTTCACTATAAACTAAAGAGCATCTATGTAAGAGATGCTGTGGTTTGTTACAGTTTCATAAGTAGAGTTCAACTAGATATGGTCCGTATGAGTAGGAAACACAGTTCTTTTTTTCTGGACATGCTCATTTTCTTGCTGTATTGCAGACTCTGGACAGAAGAGGATGCTTCTTGCGTTAAAACAGAGGGTGTTTCATGGATGAGAACACTGGTCTGAATTTCCCTTCACAAATGGAGTTAAACCAAAGTCTCTGTGTCTTCCTACAAGCAAGAGTTCATTTCCGGTAAACCCAGGGATTTTTCGGCTCAAATGAATTTACACAGTTCACGAACCCAACACGTTTTTCACTATTAACTAAAGAGCATCTATGTAAGAGATGCTGTGGTTTGTTACAGTTTCATAAGTAGAGTTCAACTAGATATGGTCAGTATGAGTAGGAAACACAGTTCTTTTTTTCTGGGCATGCTCATGTTTCTTGCTGTATTGGAGAAGCTGGAAAGAAGAGCATGCTTCTTACGTTAAAACAGAGGGTGTTTCATGGATGAGAACACTGGTCTGAATTTCCCTTCACAAACGGAGTTAAACCAAAGGCTCTCTGTCTTCCTACAAGCAAGAGTTCATTTCCGGAATTCCCAGTGATTTTTCGGCTCAAATGAATTTACACAGTTGACAAACCCAACACGTTTTTCACTATAAACTAAAGAGCATCAATGTAAGAGATGCTGTGGTTTGTTACAGTTTCACAAGCAGAGTTCAACTAGATACGGTCCGTATGAGTAGGAAATCCAGTTCTTTTTTTATGGACATGCTCATATTTCTTGCTGTATTGCAACTCTGGACAGAAGAGGATGCTTCTTGTGTTCAAACAGAGGGTGTTTCATGGATGAGAACACTGGTCTGAATTTCCCTTCACAAACGGAGTTAAACCAAACGCTCTGTGTCTTCCTACAAGCAAGAGTTCATTTCTGGAAATCCCAGTGATTTTTCGTCTCAAATGAATTTACACAGTTCATGACCCCAACAAGTTTTTCACTATAAACTAAAGAGCATCTATGTAAGAGACGCTGTGGTTTGTTACAGTTTCACAAGCAGAGTTTAACTAGATATGGTCCGTATGAGTAAGAAACACAGTTCGTTTTTTCTGGGCATGCTCATGTTTCTTGCTGTATTGGAGATGCTGAAAAGAAGAGCATGCTTCTTGCGTTAAAACAGAGTATGTTTCATGGATGAGAACAGTGGTCTGAATTTCCCTTCCCAAAGGAGTTAAACCAAAGGCTCTGTGTCTTCCTACAAGCAAGAATACATTTCTGGTAAACCTAGTGATTTTTCGGCTCAAATGTATTTACCCAGTTCATGATCCCCTCACGTTTTTCACTATAAACTAAAGAGCATCTATGTAAGAGATGCTGTGGTTTGTTACAGTTTCACAAGCAGAGTTCAACTAGATATGGTCCGTGTGAGTAGGAAATACAGTTCTTTTTTTATGGACATGCTCATATTTCTTGCTGTATTGCAACTCTGGACAGAAGAGGATGCTTCTTGTGTTCAAACAGAGGGTGTTTCATGGATGAGAACACTGGTCTGAATTTCCCTTCACAAACGGAGTTAAACCAAACGCTCTGTGTCTTCCTACAAGCAAGAGTTCATTTCCGGAAATCCCAGTGATTTTTCGGCTCAAATGAATTTACACAGTTCACGAACCAAACACGTTTTTCACTATAAACTAACGAGCATCTTTGTAATAGATGCTGTGGTTTGTTACAGTTTCACAAGCAGAGTTCAACTAGATATGGTCCCTATGAGTAGGAAACACAGTTCTTTTTTTCTGGACATGCTCATATTTCTTGCTGTATTGCAGACTCTGGACAGAATAGGATGCTTCTTGTGTTAAAACAGAGGGTGTTTCATGGATGAGATCACTGGTCTGAATTTCCCTTCACAAATGGAGTTAAACCAAAGTCTCTGTGTCTTCCTACAAGCAAGAGTTCATTTCCGGTAAACCCAGTGATTTTTCGGCTCAAATGAATTTACACAGTTCACGAACCCAACATGTTTTTCACTATTAACTAAAGAGCATCTATGTAAGAGATGCTGTGGTTTGTTACAGTTTCACAAGCAGAGTTCAACTAGATATGGTCGGAATGAGTAGGAAACACAGTTCTTTTTTTCTGTACATGCTCATATTTCTTGCTCTATTGCAACTATGGACAGAAGAGGATGCTTCTTGCGTTAAAACAGAGGGTGTTTCATGGATGAGAACACTGGTCTGAATTTTCCTTCACAAATGGAGTTAAACCAAAGTCTCTGTGTCTTCCTACAAGCAAGAGTTCATTTCCGGTAAACCCAGGGATTTTTCGGTTCAAATGAATTTACACAGTTCAGGAACCCAACACGTTTTTCACTATTAACTAAAGAGCATCAATGTAAGAGATGCTGTGGTTTGTTACAGTTTCTCAAGCAGAGTTCAACTAGATATGGTCCGTATGAGTAGGAAATTCAGTTCTTTTTTTGTGGATATGCTCATATTTCTTTTTCTATTTCAACTATGGGCAGAAGAGGATGCTTCTTGTCGTAAAACAGACGTTGTTTCATCCATGAGAACACTGGTCTTAATTTCCCTTCACAAACGGAGTTAAACAATAGGCTGTGTGTCTTCCTACAAGCAAGAGTTCATTTCCGGAAATCCCAGTGATTTTTCGTCTCAAATGAATTTACACAGTTCATGACCCCAACAAGTTTTTCACTATAAACTAAAGAGCATCTATGTAAGAGATGCTGTGGTTTGTTACAGTTTCACAAGCAGAGTTTAACTAGATATGGTCCGTATGAGTAAGAAACACAGTTCGTTTTTTCTGGGCATGCTCATGTTTCTTGCTGTATTGGAGATGCTGAAAAGAAGAGCATGCTTCTTGCGTTAAAACAGAGTATGTTTCATGGATGAGAACACTGGTCTGAATTTCCCTTCCCAAAGGAGTTAAACCAAAGGCTCTGTGTCTTCCTACAAGCAAGAGTACATTTCTGGAAAACCTAGTGATTTTTCGGCTCAAATGTATTTACCCAGTTCATGATACCCTCACGTTTTTCACTATAAACTAAAGAGCATCTATGTAAGAGATGCTGTGGTTTGTTACAGTTTCATAAGTAGAGTTCAACTAGATATGGTCAGTATGAGTAGGAAACACAGCTCTTTTTTTCTGGGCATGCTCATGTTTCTTGCTGTATTGGAGAAGCTGCAAAGAAGAGCATGTTTCTTACGTTAAAACAGAGGGTGTTTCATGGATGAGAACACTGGTCTGAATTTCCCTTCACAAACGGAGTTAAACCAAAGGCTGTCTGTCTTCCTACAAGCAAGAGTTCATTTCACGAAATCCCAGTGATTTTTCGGCTCAAATGAATTTACACAGTTCACGAACCCAACACGTTTTTCACTATAAACTAAAGAGCATCAATGTAAGAGATGCTGTGGTTTGTCACAGTTTCACAAGCAGAGTTCAACTAGATATGGTCCGTATGAGTAGGAAATTCAGTTCTTTTTTTGTGGACATGCTCATATTTCTTTTTCTATTTCAACTATGGACAGAAGAGGATGCTTCTTGTCGTAAAACAGACAGTGTTTCATCCATGAGAACACTGGTCTTAATTTCCCTTCACAAACGGAGTTAAACAATAGGCTGTGTGTCTTCCTACAAGCAAGAGTTCATTTCTGGAAATCCCAGTGATTTTTCGTCTCAAATGAATTTACACAGTTCATGACCCCAACAAGTTTTTCACTATAAACTAAAGAGCATCTATGTAAGAGATGCTGTGGTTTGTTACAGTTTCACAAGCAGAGTTTAACTAGATATGGTCCATATGAGTAAGAAACACAGTTCGTTTTTTCTGGGCATGCTCATGTTTCTTGCTGTATTGGAGATGCTGAAAAGAAGAGCATGCTTTTTGTGTTAAAACAGAGTATGTTTCATGGATGAGAACACTGGTCTGAATTACCCTTCCCAAAGGAGTTAAACCAAAGGCTCTGTGTCTTCCTATAAGCAAGAGTACATTTCTGGAAAACCTAGTGATTTTTCGGCTCAAATGTATTTACCCAGTTCATGATCCCCTCACGTTTTTCATTATAAACTAAAGAGCATCTATGTAAGAGATGCTGTGAGTTGTTACAGTTTCACAAGCAGAGTTCAACTAGATATGGTCCGTATGAGTAGGAAATCCAGTTCTTTTTTTATGGACATGCTCATATTTCTTGCTGTATTGCAACTCTGGACAGAAGAGGATGCTTCTTGTGTTCAAACAGAGGGTGTTTCATGGATGAGAACACTGGTCTGAATTTCCCTTCACAAACGGAGTTAAACCAAACGCTCTGTGTCTTCCTACAAGCAAGAGTTCATTTCCGGAAATCCCAGTGATTTTTCGGCTCAAATGAATTTACACAGTTCACGAACCAAACACGTTTTTCACTATAAACTAACGAGCATCTTTGTAATAGATGCTGTGGTTTGTTACAGTTTCACAAGCAGAGTTCAACTAGATATGGTCCGAATGAGTAGGAAACACAGTTCTTTTTTTCTGGACATGCTCATATTTCTTGCTCTATTGCAACTATGGACAGAAGAGGATGCTTCTTGCGTTAAAACAGAGGGTGTTTCATGGATGAGAACACTGGTCTGAATTTCCCTTCAAAAATGGAGTTAAACCAAAGTCTCTGTGTCTTCCTACAAGCAAGAGTTCATTTCCGGTAAACCCATTGATTTTTCGGTTCAAATGAATTTACCCAGTTCACGAACCCCACACGTTTTTCACTATTAACTAAAGAGCATCTATGTAAGAGATGCTGTGGTTTGTTACAGTTTCATAAGTAGAGTTCAACTAGATATGGTCAGTATGAGTAGGAAACACATTTCTTTTTTTCTGGGCATGCTCATCTTTCTTGCTGTATTGGAGAAGCTGCAAAGAAGAGCATGTTTCTTACGTTAAAACAGAGGGTGTTTCATGGATGAGAACACTGGTCTGAATTTCCCTTCACAAATGGAGTTAAACCAAAGGCTCTCTGTCTTCCTACAAGCAAGAGTTCATTTCACGAAATCCCAGTGATTTTTCGGCTCAAATGAATTTACACAGTTCACGAACCCAACACGTTTTTCACAATAAACTAAAGAGCATCAATGTAAGAGATGCTGTGGTTTGTTACAGTTTCTCAAGCAGAGTTCAACTAGATATGGTCCGTATGAGTAGGAAATTCAGTTCTTTTTTTGTGGACATGCTCATATTTCTTTTTCTATTTCAACTATGGACAGAAGAGGATGCTTCTTGTCGTAAAACAGACGGTGTTTCATCCATGAGAACACTGGTCTTAATTTCCCTTCACAAACGGAGTTAAACAATAGGCTGTGTGTCTTCCTACAAGCAAGAGTTCATTTCCGGAAATCCCAGTGATTTTTCGGCTCAAATGAATTTACACAGTTCATGACCCCAACAAGTTTTTCACTATAAACTAAAGAGCATCTATGTAAGAGATGCTGTGGTTTGTTACAGTTTCACAAGCAGAGTTTAACTAGATATGGTCCATATGAGTAAGAAACACAGTTCGTTTTTTCTGGGCATGCTCATGTTTCTTGGTGTATTGGAGATGCTGAAAAGAAGAGCATGCTTCTTGCGTTAAAACAGAGTATGTTTCATGGATGAGAACACTGGTCTGAATTTCCCTTCCGAAAGGAGATAAACCAAAGGCTCTGTGTCTTCCTACAAGCAAGAGTACATTTCTGGAAAACCTAGTGATTTTTCGGCTCAAATGTATTTACCCAGTTCATGATCCCCTCACGTTTTTCACTATAAACTAAAGAGCATCTATGTAAGAGATGCTGTGGTTTGTTACAGTTTCACAAGCAGAGTTCAACTAGATATGGTCCGTGTGAGTAGGAAATACAGTTCTTTTTTTATGGACATGCTCATATTTCTTGCTGTATTGCAACTCTGGACAGAAGAGGATGCTTCTTGTGTTCAAACAGAGGGTGTTTCATGGATGAGAACACTGGTCTGAATTTCCCTTCACAAACGGAGTTAAACCAAACGCTCTGTGTCTTCCTACAAGCAAGAGTTCATTTCCGGAAATCCCAGTGATTTTTCGGCTCAAATGAATTTACACAGTTCACGAACCAAACACGTTTTTCACTATAAACTAACGAGCATCTTTGTAATAGATGCTGTGGTTTGTTACAGTTTCACAAGCAGAGTTCAACTAGATATGGTCCCTATGAGTAGGAAACACAGTTCTTTTTTTCTGGACATGCTCATATTTCTTGCTGTATTGCAGACTCTGGACAGAATAGGATGCTTCTTGTGTTAAAACAGAGGGTGTTTCAAGGATGAGATCACTGGTCTGAATTTCCCTTCACAATTGGAGTTAAACCAAAGTCTCTGTGTCTTCCTACAAGCAAGAGTTCATTTCCGGTAAACCCAGGGATTTTTCGGCTCAAATGAATTTACACAGTTCACGAACCCAACACGTTTTTCACTATAAACTAAAGAGCATCTATGTAAGAGATGCTGTGGTTTGTTACAGTTTCATAAGTAGAGTTCAACTAGATATGGTCCGTATGAGTAGGAAACACAGTTCTTTTTTTCTGGACATGCTCATTTTCTTGCTGTATTGCAGACTCTGGACAGAAGAGGATGCTTCTTGCGTTAAAACAGAGGGTGTTTCATGGATGAGAACACTGGTCTTAATTTCCCTTCACAAACGGAGTTAAACAATAGGCTGTGTGTCTTCCTACAAGCAAGAGTTCATTTCCGGAAATCCCAGTGATTTTTCGTCTCAAATGAATTTACACAGTTCATGACCCCAACAAGTTTTTCACTATAAACTAAAGAGCATCTATGTAAGAGATGCTGTGGTTTGTTACAGTTTCACAAGCAGAGTTTAACTAGATATGGTCCATATGAGTAAGAAACACAGTTCGTTTTTTCTGGGCATGCTCATGTTTCTTGCTGTATTGGAGATGCTGAAAAGAAGAGCATGCTTTTTGTGTTAAAACAGAGTATGTTTCATGGATGAGAACACTGGTCTGAATTTCCCTTCCCAAAGGAGTTAAACCAAAGGCTCTGTGTCTTCCTATAAGCAAGAGTACATTTCTGGAAAACCTAGTGATTTTTCGGCTCAAATGTATTTACCCAGTTCATGATCCCCTCAAGTTTTTCACTATAAACTAAAGAGCATCTATGTAAGAGATGCTGTGAGTTGTTACAGTTTCACAAGCAGAGTTCAACTAGATATGGTCCGTATGAGTAGGAAATCCAGTTCTTTTTTTATGGACATGCTCATATTTCTTGCTGTATTGCAACTCTGGACAGAAGAGGATGCTTCTTGTGTTCAAACAGAGGGTGTTTCATGGATGAGAACACTGGTCTGAATTTCCCTTCACAAACGGAGTTAAACCAAACGCTCTGTGTCTTCCTACAAGCAAGAGTTCATTTCCGGAATTCCCAGTGATTTTTCGGCTCAAATGAATTTACACAGTTCACGAACCAAACACGTTTTTCACTATAAACTAACGAGCATCTTTGTAATAGATGCTGTGGTTTGTTACAGTTTCACAATCAGAGTTCAACTAGATATGGTCCCTATGAGTAGGAAACACAGTTCTTTTTTTCTGGACATGCTCATATTTCTTGCTCTATTGCAACTATGGACAGAAGAGGATGCTTCTTGCGTTAAAACAGAGGGTGTTTCATGGATGAGAACACTGGTCTGAATTTCCCTTCACAAATGGAGTTAAACCAAAGTCTCTGTGTCTTCCTACAAGCAAGAGTTCATTTCCGGTAAACCCATTGATTTTTCGGTTCAAATGAATTTACCCAGTTCACGAACCCCACACGTTTTTCACTATTAACTAAAGAGCATCTATGTAAGAGATGCTGTGGTTTGTTACAGTTTCATAAGTAGAGTTCAACTAGATATGGTCAGTATGAGTAGGAAACACATTTCTTTTTTTCTTGGCATGCTCATCTTTCTTGCTGTATTGGAGAAGCTGCAAAGAAGAGCATGTTTCTTATGTTAAAACAGAGGGTGTTTCATGGATGAGAACACTGGTCTGAATTTCCCTTCACAAATGGAGTTAAACCAAAGGCTCTCTGTCTTCCTACAAGCAAGAGTTCATTTCACGAAATCCCAGTGATTTTTCGGCTCAAATGAATTTACACAGTTCACGAACCCAACACGTTTTTCACAATAAACTAAAGAGCATCAATGTAAGAGATGCTGTGGTTTGTTACAGTTTCTCAAGCAGAGTTCAACTAGATATGGTCCGTATGAGTAGGAAATTCAGTTCTTTTTTTGTGGACATGCTCATATTTCTTTTTCTATTTCAACTATGGACAGAAGAGGATGCTTCTTGTCGTAAAACAGACGGTGTTTCATCCATGAGCACACTGGTCTTAATTTCCCTTCACAAACGGAGTTAAACAATAGGCTGTGTGTCTTCCTACAAGCAAGAGTTCATTTCCGGAAATCCCAGTGATTTTTCGGCTCAAATGAATTTACACAGTTCATGACCCCAACAAGTTTTTCACTATAAACTAAAGAGCATCTATGTAAGAGATGCTGTGGTTTGTTACAGTTTCACAAGCAGAGTTTAACTAGATATGGTCCATATGAGTAAGAAACACAGTTCGTTTTTTCTGGGCATGCTCATGTTTCTTGTTGTATTGGAGATGCTGAAAAGAAGAGCATGCTTCTTGCGTTAAAACAGAGTATGTTTCATGGATGAGAACACTGGTCTGAATTTCCCTTCCGAAAGGAGATAAACCAAAGGCTCTGTGTCTTCCTACAAGCAAGAGTACATTTCTGGAAAACCTAGTGATTTTTCGGCTCAAATGTATTTACCCAGTTCATGATCCCCTCACGTTTTTCACTATAAACTAAAGAGCATCTATGTAAGAGATGCTGTGGTTTGTTACAGTTTCACAAGCAGAGTTCAACTAGATATGGTCCGTGTGAGTAGGAAATACAGTTCTTTTTTTATGGACATGCTCATATTTCTTGCTGTATTGCAACTCTGGACAGAAGAGGATGCTTCTTGTGTTCAAACAGAGGGTGTTTCATGGATGAGAACACTGGTCTGAATTTCCCTTCACAAACGGAGTTAAACCAAACGCTCTGTGTCTTCCTACAAGCAAGAGTTCATTTCCGGAAATCCCAGTGATTTTTCGGCTCAAATGAATTTACACAGTTCACGAACCAAACACGTTTTTCACTATAAACTAACGAGCATCTTTGTAATAGATGCTGTGGTTTGTTACAGTTTCACAAGCAGAGTTCAACTAGATATGGTCCCTATGAGTAGGAAACACAGTTCTTTTTTTCTGGACATGCTCATATTTCTTGCTGTATTGCAGACTCTGGACAGAATAGGATGCTTCTTGTGTTAAAACAGAGGGTGTTTCAAGGATGAGATCACTGGTCTGAATTTCCCTTCACAATTGGAGTTAAACCAAAGTCTCTGTGTCTTCCTACAAGCAAGAGTTCATTTCCGGTAAACCCAGGGATTTTTCGGCTGAAATGAATTTACACAGTTCACGAACCCAACACGTTTTTCACTATAAAC
The DNA here is from genome assembly GCA_949786385.1 of Onychomys leucogaster. NCBI lineage: Eukaryota > Metazoa > Chordata > Mammalia > Rodentia > Cricetidae > Onychomys > Onychomys leucogaster. The sequence continues at coordinate 938,200 of CATKUP010000151.1, read as the reverse complement.
TAAAGAGCATCTATGTAAGAGATGCTGTGGTTTGTTACAGTTTCATAAGTAGAGTTCAACTAGATATGGTCCGTATGAGTAGGAAACACAGTTCTTTTTTTCTTGACATGCTCATTTTCTTGCTGTATTGCAGACTCTGGACAGAAGAGGATGCTTCTTGCGTTAAAACAGAGGGTGTTTCATGGATGAGAACACTGGTCTGAATTTCCCTTCACAAATGGAGTTAAACCAAAGTCTCTGTGTCTTCCTACAAGCAAGAGTTTATTTCCGGTAAACCCAGGGATTTTTCGGCTCAAATGAATTTACACAGTTCACGAACCCAACACGTTTTTCACTATTAACTAAAGAGCATCTATGTAAGAGATGCTGTGGTTTGTTACAGTTTCATAAGTAGAGTTCAACTAGATATGGTCAGTATGAGTAGGAAACACAGTTCTTTTTTTCTGGGCATGCTCATTTTCTTGCTGTATTGCAGACTCTGGACAGAAGAGGATGCTTCTTGCGTTAAAACAGAGGGTGTTTCATGGATGAGAACACTGGTCTTAATTTCCCTTCACAAACGGAGTTAAACAATAGGCTGTGTGTCTTCCTACAAGCAAGAGTTCATTTCCGGAAATCCCAGTGATTTTTCGTCTCAAATGAATTTACACAGTTCATGACCCCAACAAGTTTTTCACTATAAACTAAAGAGCATCTATGTAAGAGATGCTGTGGTTTGTTACAGTTTCACAAGCAGAGTTTAACTAGATATGGTCCATATGAGTAAGAAACACAGTTCGTTTTTTCTGGGCATGCTCATGTTTCTTGCTGTATTGGAGATGCTGAAAAGAAGAGCATGCTTTTTGTGTTAAAACAGAGTATGTTTCATGGATGAGAACACTGGTCTGAATTTCCCTTCCCAAAGGAGTTAAACCAAAGGCTCTGTGTCTTCCTATAAGCAAGAGTACATTTCTGGAAAACCTAGTGATTTTTCGGCTCAAATGTATTTACCCAGTTCATGATCCCCTCAAGTTTTTCACTATAAACTAAAGAGCATCTATGTAAGAGATGCTGTGAGTTGTTACAGTTTCACAAGCAGAGTTCAACTAGATATGGTCCGTATGAGTAGGAAATCCAGTTCTTTTTTTATGGACATGCTCATATTTCTTGCTGTATTGCAACTCTGGACAGAAGAGGATGCTTCTTGTGTTCAAACAGAGGGTGTTTCATGGATGAGAACACTGGTCTGAATTTCCCTTCACAAACGGAGTTAAACCAAACGCTCTGTGTCTTCCTACAAGCAAGAGTTCATTTCCGGAAATCCCAGTGATTTTTCGGCTCAAATGAATTTACACAGTTCACGAACCAAACACGTTTTTCACTATAAACTAACGAGCATCTTTGTAATAGATGCTGTGGTTTGTTACAGTTTCACAAGCAGAGTTCAACTAGATATGGTCCCTATGAGTAGGAAACACAGTTCTTTTTTTCTGGACATGCTCATATTTCTTGCTCTATTGCAACTATGGACAGAAGAGGATGCTTCTTGCGTTAAAACAGAGGGTGTTTCATGGATGAGAACACTGGTCTGAATTTCCCTTCACAAATGGAGTTAAACCAAAGTCTCTGTGTCTTCCTACAAGCAAGAGTTCATTTCCGGTAAACCCATTGATTTTTCGGTTCAAATGAATTTACCCAGTTCACGAACCCCACACGTTTTTCACTATTAACTAAAGAGCATCTATGTAAGAGATGCTGTGGTTTGTTACAGTTTCATAAGTAGAGTTCAACTAGATATGGTCAGTATGAGTAGGAAACACATTTCTTTTTTTCTGGGCATGCTCATCTTTCTTGCTGTATTGGAGAAGCTGCAAAGAAGAGCATGTTTCTTATGTTAAAACAGAGGGTGTTTCATGGATGAGAACACTGGTCTGAATTTCCCTTCACAAATGGAGTTAAACCAAAGGCTCTCTGTCTTCCTACAAGCAAGAGTTCATTTCACGAAATCCCAGTGAATTTTCGGCTCAAATGAATTTACACAGTTCACGAACCCAACACGTTTTTCACAATAAACTAAAGAGCATCAATGTAAGAGATGCTGTGGTTTGTTACAGTTTCTCAAGCAGAGTTCAACTAGATATGGTCCGTATGAGTAGGAAATTCAGTTCTTTTTTTGTGGACATGCTCATATTTCTTTTTCTATTTCAACTATGGACAGAAGAGGATGCTTCTTGTCGTAAAACAGACGGTGTTTCATCCATGAGCACACTGGTCTTAATTTCCCTTCACAAACGGAGTTAAACAATAGGCTGTGTGTCTTCCTACAAGCAAGAGTTCATTTCCGGAAATCCCAGTGATTTTTCGGCTCAAATGAATTTACACAGTTCATGACCCCAACAAGTTTTTCACTATAAACTAAAGAGCATCTATGTAAGAGATGCTGTGGTTTGTTACAGTTTCACAAGCAGAGTTTAACTAGATATGGTCCATATGAGTAAGAAACACAGTTCGTTTTTTCTGGGCATGCTCATGTTTCTTGCTGTATTGGAGATGCTGAAAAGAAGAGCATGCTTCTTGCGTTAAAACAGAGTATGTTTCATGGATGAGAACACTGGTCTGAATTTCCCTTCCGAAAGGAGATAAACCAAAGGCTCTGTGTCTTCCTACAAGCAAGAGTACATTTCTGGAAAACCTAGTGATTTTTCGGCTCAAATGTATTTACCCAGTTCATGATCCCCTCACGTTTTTCACTATAAACTAAAGAGCATCTATGTAAGAGATGCTGTGGTTTGTTACAGTTTCACAAGCAGAGTTCAACTAGATATGGTCCGTGTGAGTAGGAAATACAGTTCTTTTTTTATGGACATGCTCATATTTCTTGCTGTATTGCAACTCTGGACAGAAGAGGATGCTTCTTGTGTTCAAACAGAGGGTGTTTCATGGATGAGAACACTGGTCTGAATTTCCCTTCACAAACGGAGTTAAACCAAACGCTCTGTGTCTTCCTACAAGCAAGAGTTCATTTCCGGAAATCCCAGTGATTTTTCGGCTCAAATGAATTTACACAGTTCACGAACCAAACACGTTTTTCACTATAAACTAACGAGCATCTTTGTAATAGATGCTGTGGTTTGTTACAGTTTCACAAGCAGAGTTCAACTAGATATGGTCCCTATGAGTAGGAAACACAGTTCTTTTTTTCTGGACATGCTCATATTTCTTGCTGTATTGCAGACTCTGGACAGAATAGGATGCTTCTTGTGTTAAAACAGAGGGTGTTTCAAGGATGAGATCACTGGTCTGAATTTCCCTTCACAATTGGAGTTAAACCAAAGTCTCTGTGTCTTCCTACAAGCAAGAGTTCATTTCCGGTAAACCCAGGGATTTTTCGGCTCAAATGAATTTACACAGTTCACGAACCCAACACGTTTTTCACTATTAACTAAAGAGCATCTATGTAAGAGATGCTGTGGTTTGTTACAGTTTCATAAGTAGAGTTCAACTAGATATGGTCAGTATGAGTAGGAAACACAGTTCTTTTTTTCTGGGCATGCTCATGTTTCTTGCTGTATTGGAGAAGCTGGAAAGAAGAGCATGCTTCTTACGTTAAAACAGAGGGTGTTTCATGGATGAGAACACTGGTCTGAATTTCCCTTCACAAACGGAGTTAAACCAAAGGCTCTCTGTCTTCCTACAAGCAAGAGTTCATTTCCGGAATTCCCAGTGATTTTTCGGCTCAAATGAATTTACACAGTTGACAAACCCAACACGTTTTTCACTATAAACTAAAGAGCATCAATGTAAGAGATGCTGTGGTTTGTTACAGTTTCACAAGCAGAGTTCAACTAGATACGGTCCGTATGAGTAGGAAATCCAGTTCTTTTTTTATGGACATGCTCATATTTCTTGCTGTATTGCAACTCTGGACAGAAGAGGATGCTTCTTGTGTTCAAACAGAGGGTGTTTCATGGATGAGAACACTGGTCTGAATTTCCCTTCACAAACGGAGTTAAACCAAACGCTCTGTGTCTTCCTACAAGCAAGAGTTCATTTCCGGAAATCCAAGTGATTTTTTGGCTCAAATGAATTTACACAGTTCACGAACCAAACACGTTTTTCACTATAAACTAACGAGCATCTTTGTAATAGATGCTGTGGTTTGTTACAGTTTCACAAGCAGAGTTCAACTAGATATGGTCCGAATGAGTAGGAAACACAGTTCTTTTTTTCTGGACATGCTCATATTTCTTGCTCTATTGCAACTATGGACAGAAGAGGATGCTTCTTGCGTTAAAACAGAGGGTGTTTCATAGATGAGAACACTGGTCTGAATTTCCCTTCACAAATGGAGTTAAACCAAAGGCTCTCTGTCTTCCTACAAGCAAGAGTTCATTTCCGGTAAACCCAGGGATTTTTCGGTTCAAATGAATTTACACAGTTCACGAATCCAACACGTTTTTCACTATTAACTAAAGAGCATCTATGTAAGAGATGCTGTGGTTTGTTACAGTTTCATAAGTAGAGTTCAACTAGATATGGTCAGTATGAGTAGGAAACACAGTTCTTTTTTTCTGGGCATGCTCATCTTTCTTGCTGTATTGGAGAAGCTGCAAAGAAGAGCATGTTTCTTACGTTAAAACAGAGGGTGTTTCATGGATGAGAACACTGGTCTGAATTTCCCTTCACAAACGGAGTTAAACCAAAGGCTCTCTGTCTTCCTACAAGCAAGAGTTCATTTCACGAAATCCCAGTGATTTTTCGGCTCAAATGAATTTACACAGTTCACGAACCCAACACGTTTTTCACAATAAACTAAAGAGCATCAATGTAAGAGATGCTGTGGTTTGTTACAGTTTCACAAGCAGAGTTCAACTAGATACGGTCCGTATGAGTAGGAAATCCAGTTCTTTTTTTATGGACATGCTCATATTTCTTGCTGTATTGCAACTCTGGACAGAAGAGGATGCTTCTTGTGTTCAAACAGAGGGTGTTTCATGGATGAGAACACTGGTCTGAATTTCCCTTCACAAACGGAGTTAAACCAAACGCTCTGTGTCTTCCTACAAGCAAGAGTTCATTTCCGGAAATCCCAGTGATTTTTTGGCTCAAATGAATTTACACAGTTCACGAACCAAACACGTTTTTCACTATAAACTAACGAGCATCTTTGTAATAGATGCTGTGGTTTGTTACAGTTTCACAAGCAGAGTTCAACTAGATATGGTCCGAATGAGTAGGAAACACAGTTCTTTTTTTCTGGACATGCTCATATTTCTTGCTCTATTGCAACTATGGACAGAAGAGGATGCTTCTTGCGTTAAAACAGAGGGTGTTTCATAGATGAGAACACTGGTCTGAATTTCCCTTCACAAATGGAGTTAAACCAAAGGCTCTCTGTCTTCCTACAAGCAAGAGTTCATTTCCGGTAAACCCAGGGATTTTTCGGTTCAAATGAATTTACACAGTTCACGAATCCAACACGTTTTTCACTATTAACTAAAGAGCATCTATGTAAGAGATGCTGTGGTTTGTTACAGTTTCATAAGTAGAGTTCAACTAGATATGGTCAGTATGAGTAGGAAACACAGTTCTTTTTTTCTGGGCATGCTCATCTTTCTTGCTGTATTGGAGAAGCTGCAAAGAAGAGCATGTTTCTTACGTTAAAACAGAGGGTGTTTCATGGATGAGAACACTGGTCTGAATTTCCCTTCACAAACGGAGTTAAACCAAAGGCTCTCTGTCTTCCTACAAGCAAGAGTTCATTTCACGAAATCCCAGTGATTTTTCGGCTCAAATGAATTTACACAGTTCACGAACCCAACACGTTTTTCACAATAAACTAAAGAGCATCAATGTAAGAGATGCTGTGGTTTGTTACAGTTTCACAAGCAGAGTTCAACTAGATACGGTCCGTATGAGTAGGAAATCCAGTTCTTTTTTTATGGACATGCTCATATTTCTTGCTGTATTGCAACTCTGGACAGAAGAGGATGCTTCTTGTGTTCAAACAGAGGGTGTTTCATGGATGAGAACACTGGTCTGAATTTCCCTTCACAAACGGAGTTAAACCAAACGCTCTGTGTCTTCCTACAAGCAAGAGTTCATTTCCGGAAATCCCAGTGATTTTTTGGCTCAAATGAATTTACACAGTTCACGAACCAAACACGTTTTTCACTATAAACTAACGAGCATCTTTGTAATAGATGCTGTGGTTTGTTACAGTTTCACAAGCAGAGTTCAACTAGATATGGTCCGAATGAGTAGGAAACACAGTTCTTTTTTTCTGGACATGCTCATATTTCTTGCTCTATTGCAACTATGGACAGAAGAGGATGCTTCTTGCGTTAAAACAGAGGGTGTTTCATAGATGAGAACACTGGTCTGAATTTCCCTTCACAAATGGAGTTAAACCAAAGGCTCTCTGTCTTCCTACAAGCAAGAGTTCATTTCCGGTAAACCCAGGGATTTTTCGGTTCAAATGAATTTACACAGTTCACGAATCCAACACGTTTTTCACTATTAACTAAAGAGCATCTATGTAAGAGATGCTGTGGTTTGTTACAGTTTCATAAGTAGAGTTCAACTAGATATGGTCAGTATGAGTAGGAAACACAGTTCTTTTTTTCTGGGCATGCTCATCTTTCTTGCTGTATTGGAGAAGCTGCAAAGAAGAGCATGTTTCTTACGTTAAAACAGAGGGTGTTTCATGGATGAGAACACTGGTCTGAATTTCCCTTCACAAACGGAGTTAAACCAAAGGCTCTCTGTCTTCCTACAAGCAAGAGTTCATTTCACGAAATCCCAGTGATTTTTCGGCTCAAATGAATTTACACAGTTCACGAACCCAACACGTTTTTCACAATAAACTAAAGAGCATCAATGTAAGAGATGCTGTGGTTTGTTACAGTTTCACAAGCAGAGTTCAACTAGATATGGTCCGTATGAGTAGGAAATTCAGTTCTTTTTTTGTGGACATGCTCATATATCTTTTTCTATTTCAACTATGGACAGAAGAGGATGCTTCTTGTCGTAAAACAGACGGTGTTTCATCCATGAGAACACTGGTCTTAATTTCCCTTCACAAACGGAGTTAAACAATAGGCTGTGTGTCTTCCTACAAGCAAGAGTTCATTTCCGGAAATCCCAGTGATTTTTCGTCTGAAATGAATTTACACAGTTCATGACACCAACAAGTTTTTCACTATAAACTAAAGAGCATCTATGTTAGAGATGCTGTGGTTTGTTACAGTTTCACAAGCAGAGTTTAACTAGATATGGTCCATATGAGTAAGAAACACAGTTCGTTTTTTCTGGGCATGCTCATGTTTCTTGCTGTATTGGAGATGCTGAAAAGAAGAGCATGCTTTTTGTGTTAAAACAGAGTATGTTTCATGGATGAGAACACTGGTCTGAATTTCCCTTCCCAAAGGAGTTAAACCAAAGGCTCTGTGTCTTCCTACAAGCAAGAGTACATTTCTGGAAAACCTAGTGATTTTTCGGCTCAAATGTATTTACCCAGTTCATGATCCCCTCACGTTTTTCACTATAAACTAAAGAGCATCTATGTAAGAGATCCTGTGGTTTGTTACAGTTTCACAAGCAGAGTTCAACTAGATATGGTCCGTCTGAGTAGGAAATACAGTTCTTTTTTTATGGACATGCTCATATTTCTTGCTGTATTGCAACTCTGGACAGAAGAGGATGCTTCTTGTGTTCAAACAGAGGGTGTTTCATGGATGAGAACACTGGTCTGAATTTCCCTTCACAAACGGAGTTAAACCAAACGCTCTGTGTCTTCCTACAAGCAAGAGTTCATTTCCGGAAATCCCAGTGATTTGTCGGCTCAAATGAATTTACACAGTTCACGAACCAAACACGTTTTTCACTATAAACTAACGAGCATCTTTGTAATAGATGCTGTGGTTTGTTACAGTTTCACAAGCAGAGTTCAACTAGATATGGTCCCTATGAGTAGGAAACACAGTTCTTTTTTTCTGGACATGCTCATATTTCTTGCTGTATTGCAGATTCTGGACAGAAGAGGATGCTTCTTGCGTTAAAACAGAGGGTGTTTCATGGATGAGAACACTGGTCTGAATTTCCCTTCACAAATGGAGTTAAACCAAAGTCTCTGTGTCTTCCTACAAGCAAGAGTTCATTTCCGGTAAACCCAGGGATTTTTCGGCTCAAATGAATTTACACAGTTCACGAACCCAACACGTTTTTCACTATTAACTAAAGAGCATCTATGTAAGAGATGCTGTGGTTTGTTACAGTTTCATAAGTAGAGTTCAACTAGATATGGTCAGTATGAGTAGGAAACACAGTTCTTTTTTTCTGGCCATGCTCATGTTTCTTGCTGTATTGGAGAAGCTGGAAAGAAGAGCACGCTTCTTACGTTAAAACAGAGGGTGTTTCATGGATGAGAACACTGGTCTGAATTTCCCTTCACAAACGGAGTTAAACCAAGGCTCTCTGTCTTCCTACAAGCAAGAGTTCATTTCCGGAATTCCCAGTGATTTTTCGGCTCAAATGAATTTACACAGTTCACGAACCCAACACGTTTTTCACTATAAACTAAAGAGCATCAATGTAAGAGATGCTGTGGTTTGTTACAGTTTCACAAGCAGAGTTCAACTAGATATGGTCCGTATGAGTAGGAAATCCAGTTCTTTTTTTATGGACATGCTCATATTTCTTGCTGTATTGCAACTCTGGACAGAAGAGGATGCTTCTTGTGCTCAAACAGAGGGTGTTTCATGGATGAGAACACTGGTCTGAATTTCCCTTCACAAACGGAGTTAAACCAAACGCTCTGTGTCTTCCTACAAGCAAGAGTTCATTTCCGGAAATCCCAGTGATTTTTCGGCTCAAATGAATTTACACAGTTCACGAACCAAACACGTTTTTCACTATAAAATAACGAGCATCTTTGTAATAGATGCTGTGGTTTGTTACAGTTTCACAAGCAGAGTTCAACTAGATATGGTCCGAATGAGTAGGAAACACAGTTCTTTTTTTCTGGACATGCTCATATTTCTTGCTCTATTGCAACTATGGACAGAAGAGGATGCTTCTTGCGTTAAAACAGAGGGTGTTTCATGGATGAGAACACTGGTCTGAATTTCCCTTCACAAATGGAGTTAAACCAAAGTCTCTGTGTCTTCCTACAAGCAAGAGTTCATTTCCGGTAAACCCAGGGATTTTTCGGCTCAAATGAACTTACACAGTTCACGAACCCAACACGTTTTTCACTATTAACTAAAGAGCATCTATGTAAGAGATGCTGTGGTTTGTTACAGTTTCATAAGTAGAGTTCAACTAGATATGGTCAGTATGAGTAGGAAACACAGTTCTTTTTTTCTGGGCATGCTCATCTTTCTTGCTGTATTGGAGAAGCTGCAAAGAAGAGCATGTTTCTTACGTTAAAACAGAGGGTGTTTCATGGATGAGAACACTGGTCTGAATTTCCCTTCACAAACGGAGTTAAACCAAAGGCTCTCTGTCTTCCTACAAGCAAGAGTTCATTTCACGAAATCCCAGTGATTTTTCGGCTCAAATGAATTTACACAGTTCACGAACCCAACACGTTTTTCACAATAAACTAAAGAGCATCAATGTAAGAGATGCTGTGGTTTGTTACAGTTTCACAAGCAGAGTTCAACTAGATATGGTCCGTATGAGTAGGAAATTCAGTTCTTTTTTTGTGGACATGCTCATATTTCTTTTTCTATTTCAACTATGGACAGAAGAGGATGCTTCTTGTCGTAAAACAGACGGTGTTTTATCCATGAGAACACTGGTCTTAATTTCCCTTCACAAACGGAGTTAAACAATAGGCTGTGTGTCTTCCTACAAGCAAGAGTTCATTTCCGGAAATCCCAGTGATTTTTCGTCTCAAATGAATTTACACAGTTCATGACCCCAACAAGTTTTTCACTATAAACTAAAGAGCATCTATGTAAGAGATGCTGTGGTTTGTTACAGTTTCACAAGCAGAGTTTAACTAGATATGGTCCATATGAGTAAGAAACACAGTTCGTTTTTTCTGGGCATGCTCATGTTTCTTGCTGTATTGGAGATGCTGAAAAGAAGAGCATGCTTCTTGCGTTAAAACAGAGTATGTTTCATAGATGAGAACACTGGTCTGAATTTCCCTTCCCAAAGGAGTTAAACCAAAGGCTCTGTGTCTTCCTACAAGCAAGAGTACATTTCTGGAAAACCTAGTGATTTTTCGGCTCAAATGTATTTACCCAGTTCATGATCCCCTCACGTTTTTCACTATAAACTAAAGAGCATCTATGTAAGAGATGCTGTGAGTTGTTACAGTTTCACAAGCAGAGTTCAACTAGATATGGTCCGTATGAGTAGGAAATCCAGTTCTTTTTTTATGGACATGCTCATATTTCTTGCTGTATTGCAACTCTGGACAGAAGAGGATGCTTCTTGTGTTCAAACAGAGGGTGTTTCATGGATGAGAACACTGGTCTGAATTTCCCTTCACAAACGGAGTTAAACCAAACGCTCTGTGTCTTCCTACAAGCAAGAGTTCATTTCCGGAAATCCCAGTGATTTTTCGGCTCAAATGAATTTACACAGTTCACGAACCAAACACGTTTTTCACTATAAACTAACGAGCATCTTTGTAATAGATGCTGTGGTTTGTTACAGTTTCACAATCAGAGTTCAACTAGATATGGTCCGAATGAGTAGGAAACACAGTTCTTTTTTTCTGGACATGCTCATATTTCTTGCTCTATTGCAACTATGGACAGAAGAGGATGCTTCTTGCGTTAAAACAGAGGGTGTTTCATGGATGAGAACACTGGTCTGAATTTCCCTTCACAAATGGAGTTAAACCAAAGTCTCTGTGTCTTCCTACAAGCAAGAGTTCATTTCCGGTAAACCCATTGATTTTTCGGTTCAAATGAATTTACCCAGTTCACGAACCCCACACGTTTTTCACTATTAACTAAAGAGCATCTATGTAAGAGATGCTGTGGTTTGTTACAGTTTCATAAGTAGAGTTCAACTAGATATGGTCAGTATGAGTAGGAAACACATTTCTTTTTTTCTGGGCATGCTCATCTTTCTTGCTGTATTGGAGAAGCTGCAAAGAAGAGCATGTTTCTTACGTTAAAACAGAGGGTGTTTCATGGATGAGAACACTGGTCTGAATTTCCCTTCACAAATGGAGTTAAACCAAAGGCTCTCTGTCTTCCTACAAGCAAGAGTTCATTTCACGAAATCCCAGTGATTTTTCGGCTCAAATGAATTTACACAGTTCACGAACCCAACACGTTTTTCACAATAAACTAAAGAGCATCAATGTAAGAGATGCTGTGGTTTGTTACAGTTTCTCAAGCAGAGTTCAACTAGATATGGTCCGTATGAGTAGGAAATTCAGTTCTTTTTTTGTGGACATGCTCATATTTCTTTTTCTATTTCAACTATGGACAGAAGAGGATGCTTCTTGTCGTAAAACAGACGGTGTTTCATCCATGAGAACACTGGTCTTAATTTCCCTTCACAAACGGAGTTAAACAATAGGCTGTGTGTCTTCCTACAAGCAAGAGTTCATTTCCGGAAATCCCAGTGATTTTTCGGCTCAAATGAATTTACACAGTTCAAGACCCCAACAAGTTTTTCACTATAAACTAAAGAGCATCTATGTAAGAGATGCTGTGGTTTGTTACAGTTTCACAAGCAGAGTTTAACTAGATATGGTCCTTATGAGTAAGAAACACAGTTCGTTTTTTCTGGGCATGCTCCTGTTTCTTGGTGTATTGCAGACTCTGGACAGAATAGGATGCTTCTTGTGTTAAAACAGAGGGTGTTTCAAGGACGAGATCACTGGTCTGAATTTCCCTTCACAATTGGAGTTAATCCAAAGTCTCTGTGTCTTCCTACAAGCAAGAGTTCATTTCCGGTAAACCCAGGGATTTTTCGGCTCAAATGAATTTACACAGTTCACGAACCCAACACGTTTTTCACTATAAACTAAAGAGCATCTATGTAAGAGATGCTGTGGTTTGTTACAGTTTCATAAGTAGAGTTCAACTAGATATGGTCCGTATGAGTAGGAAACACAGTTCTTTTTTTCTGGACATGCTCATTTTCTTGCTGTATTGCAGACTCTGGACAGAAGAGGATGCTTCTTGCGTTAAAACAGAGGGTGTTTCATGGATGAGAACACTGGTCTGAATTTCCCTTCACAAATGGAGTTAAACCAAAGTCTCTGTGTCTTCCTACAAGCAAGAGTTCATTTCCGGTAAACCCAGGGATTTTTCGGCTCAAATGAATTTACACAGTTCACGAACCCAACACGTTTTTCACTATTAACTAAAGAGCATCTATGTAAGAGATGCTGTGGTTTGTTACAGTTTCATAAGTAGAGTTCAACTAGATATGGTCAGTATGAGTAGGAAACACAGTTCTTTTTTTCTGGGCATGCTCATGTTTCTTGCTGTATTGGAGAAGCTGGAAAGAAGAGCATGCTTCTTACGTTAAAACAGAGGGTGTTTCATGGATGAGAACACTGGTCTGAATTTCCCTTCACAAACGGAGTTAAACCAAAGGCTCTCTGTCTTCCTACAAGCAAGAGTTCATTTCCGGAATTCCCAGTGATTTTTCGGCTCAAATGAATTTACACAGTTGACAAACCCAACACGTTTTTCACTATAAACTAAAGAGCATCAATGTAAGAGATGCTGTGGTTTGTTACAGTTTCACAAGCAGAGTTCAACTAGATACGGTCCGTATGAGTAGGAAATCCAGTTCTTTTTTTATGGACATGCTCATATTTCTTGCTGTATTGCAACTCTGGACAGAAGAGGATGCTTCTTGTGTTCAAACAGAGGGTGTTTCATGGATGAGAACACTGGTCTGAATTTCCCTTCACAAACGGAGTTAAACCAAACGCTCTGTGTCTTCCTACAAGCAAGAGTTCATTTCCGGTAAACCCAGGGATTTTTCGGTTCAAATGAATTTACACAGTTCACGAACCCAACACGTTTTTCACTATTAACTAAAGAGCATCTATGTAAGAGATGCTGTGGTTTGTTACAGTTTCATAAGTAGAGTTCAACTAGATATGGTCAGTATGAGTAGGAAACACAGTTCTTTTTTTCTGGGCATGCTCATCTTTCTTGCTGTATTGGAGAAGCTGCAAAGAAGAGCATGTTTCTTACGTTAAAACAGAGGGTGTTTCATGGATGAGAACACTGGTCTGAATTTCCCTTCACAAATGGAGTTAAACCAAAGTCTCTGTGTCTTCCTACAAGCAAGAGTTCATTTCCGGAAAACCCAGTTTCACAAGCAGAGTTCAACTAGATATGGTCCTTATGAGTAGAAATTCAGTTTTTTTTTTTTTTGTGGACTTGCTCATATTTCTTGCTCTATTGCAAGTATGGACAGAAGAGGATGCTTCTTGTCTTAAAACAGACGGTGTTTCATGCATGAGAACACTGGTCTGAATTTCCCTTCACAAACGGTTTAAACCATAGGCTGTGTGTCTTCCTACAAGCAAGAGTTCATTTCCGGAAGTCCCAGTGATTTTTCGGCTCAAATGAATTTACACAGTTCACGAACCCAACACGTTTTTCACTATAAACTAAAGAGCATCAATGTAAGAGATGCTGTGGTTTGTTACAGTTCCATAGCAGAGTTCAACAAGATATGGTCCGTATGAGTAGGAAATGCAGTTCTTTATTTCTGGCCATGCTCATGTTTCTTGCTCTATTGCAACTATGGACAGAAGAGGATGCTTCTTGTCTTAAAACAGACAGTGTTTCATGCATAAGACCACTGGTTGAATTTCCCTTCACAAATGGAGTTAAACCAAAGGCTCTGTGTCTTCCTACAAGCAAGAGTTCGTTTCCGGAAATCCCTGTGATTTTTCGACTCAAATGAATTTACACAGTTCACGAACCCAACACGTTTTTCACTATAAACTGAAGAGCATCTATGTAAGAGATGCTGTGGTTTGTTACAGTTTCATAAGTAGAGTTCAACTATATGGTCAGTATGAGTAGGAAACACAGTTCTTTTTTTCGGTGCATGCTCATGTTTCTTGCTGTATTGGAGATGCTGGAAAGAAGAGCATGCTTCTTGCGTTAAAGCAGAGTATGTTTCATGGATGAGAACACTGTTCTGAATTTCCCTTCACAAATGGAGTTAAACCAAGGTCTCTGTGTCTTCCTACAAGCAAGAGTTCATTTCCCGAAAACCTAGTGATTTTTCGGCTCAAATGAATTTACACAGTTCATGAACCCAACACGTTTTTCACTATAAAAAAAAGAGCATCTATGTAAGAGATGCTATGCTTTGTTACAGTTTCACAAGCAGAGTTCAACTAGATATGGTCCATATGAGTAGGAAACACAGTTCTTATTTTCTGGACATGCTCATATTTCTTGCTGTATTGCAGACTCTGGACAGAAGAGGATGCTTCTTGCGTTAAAACAGAGGGTATTTCATGGATGAGAACACTGGTCTTAATTTCCCTTCACAAATGGAGTTAAACCAAAGTCTCTGTGTCTTCCTACAAGCAAGAGTTCACTTCCGGTTATCCCAGGGATTTTTCAGCTCAAATGAATTTACACAGTTCACGAACGCAACACGTTTTTCACTACTAACTAAAGAGCATTTATGAAAGCGATGCTGTGGTTTGTTACAGTTTCATAAGTAGAGTTCAACTAGATATGGTCAGTATGAGTAGGAAACACAGTTCTTTTTTTCTGGCCATGCTCATGTTTCTTGCTGTATTGGAGAAGCTGGAAAGAAGAGCATGCTTCTTACGTTAAAACAGAGGGTGTTTCATGGATGAGAACACTGGTCTGAATTTCCCTTCACAAACGGAGTTAAACCAAAGGCTCTGTGTCTTCCTACAAGCAAGAGTTCATTTCCGGAAATCCCAGTGATTTTTCGGCTCAAATGAATTTACACAGTTCACTAACCAAACACGTTTTTCACTATAAAGTAAAGAGCATCAATGTAAGAGATGCTGTGGTTTGTTACAGTTTCACAAGCAGAGTTCAACTAGATATGGTCCGTATGATTAGAAATTCAGTTTTTTTTTTTTTTGGACTTGCTCATATTTCTTGCTCTATTGCAACTATGGACAGAAGAGGATGCTTCTTGTCTTAAAACAGACGGTGTTTCATGCATGAGAACACTGGTCTGAATTTCCCTTCACAAACGGTTTAAACCATAGGCTGTGTGTCTTCCTACAAGCAAGAGTTCATTTCCGGAAGTCCCAGTGATTTTTCGGCTCAAATGTATTTACACAGTTCACGAACCCAACACGTTTTTCACTATAAACTAAAGAGCATCTATGTAAGAGATGCTGTGGTTTGTTACAGTTCCATAGCAGAGTTCAACAAGATATGGTCCGTATGAGTAGGAAATGCAGTTCTTTTTTTGTGGACATGCTCATATTTCTTGCTCTATTGCAACTATGGACAGAAGAGGATGCTTCTTGTCTTAAAACAGACAGTGTTTCATGCATAAGACCACTGGTCTGAATTTCCCTTCACAAATGGAGTTAAACCAAAGGCTCTGTGTCTTCCTACAAGCAAGAGTTCGTTTCCGGAAATCCCAGTGATTTATCGACTCAAATGAATTTACATAGTTCACGAACCCAACACGTTTTTCACTATAAACTAAAGAGCATCTATGTAAGAGATGCTGTGGTTTGTTACAGTTTCACAAGCAGAGTTTAACTAGATATGGTCCGTATAAGTAAGAAACACAGTTCTTTTTTTCTGGGCATGCTCATATTTCTTGCTGTATTGGAGATGCTGGAAAGAAGAGCATGCTTCTTGCGTTAAAACAGAGTATGTTTAATTGATGAGAACACTGGTCTGAATTTCCCTTCACAAATGGAGTTAAACCAAAGTCTCTGTGTCTTCCTACAAGCAAGAGTTAATTTCAGGAAAAACCAGTGATTTTCGGCTCAAATGAATTTACACATTTCACGAGCCCAACACGTTTTTCACTATAAACTAAAGAGCATCGTTGTAAGAGATGCTGCGGTTTGTTACAGTTTCACAAGCAGAGTTTAACTAGATATGTTCCTTATGAGTAGAAACACAGTTTGTATTTTCTGGACATCCTATGTTTCTTCCTGTATTGGAGATGTTGGAAAGAAGAGCATGCTTCTTGCGTTAAAGCAGAGTATGATTCATAGATGAGAACACTGGTCTGAATTTCCCTTCACAAATGGAGTTAAACCAAAATCTCTGTGTCTTCCTACATGCAAGAGTTCATTTCCAGAAAACCCAGTGATTTTTCGGCTCAAATGAATTTACACAGTTCACGAACCCAACACGTTTCTCACTATAAACTAAAGAGCATCTTTGTAAGAGATGCTGTGGTTTGTTACAGTTTCACAAGCATAGTTCAACTAGATATGGTCTCTATGAGTAGGAAACTAAGTTCTTTTTTTCTGGACATGCTCATATTTCTTGCTGTATTGCAGACTCTGGACAGAAGAGGATGCTTCTTGCGTTAAAACAGAGGGTGTTTCATGGATGAGAACACTGGTCTGAATTTCCCTTCACAAATGGAGTTAAACCAAAGGCTCTGTGTCTTCCTACAAGCAAGAGTTCGTTTCCGGAAATCCCAGTGATTTTTCGACTCAAATGAATTTACACTGTTCACGAACCCAACACGTATTTCACTTTAAACTGAAGAGCATCTATGTAAGAGATGCTGTGTTTTGTTACAGTTTCACAAGCAGAGTTTAACTAGATATGGTCCGTATGAGTACGAAACACAGTTCGTATTTTCTGGGCATGCTCATGTTTCTTGCTGTATTGGAGATGCTGGAAAGAAGAGCATGTTTCTTGCGTTAAAGCAGAGTATGATTCATGGATGAGAACACTGGTCTGAATTTCCCTTCACAAATGGAGTTAAACCAAAATCTCTGTGTCTTCCTACATGGAAGAGTTCATTTCCAGAAAACCCAGTGATTTTTCGGCTCAAATGAATTTACACAGTTCACGAACCCAACACGTTTCTCACTATAAACTAAAGAGCATCTTTGTGAGAGATGCTGTGGTTTGTTACAGTTTCACAAGCATAGTTCAACTAGATATGGTCCCTATGAGTAGGAAACTAAGTTCGTTTTTTTCTGGGCATGCTCATATTTCTTGCTGTATTGCAGACTCTAGACAGAAGTGGATGCTTCTTGCGTTAAAACAGAGGGTGTTTCATGAATTAGAACACTGGTCTGAATTTCCCTTCACAAACGGAGTTAAACCAAAGGCTCTGTGTCTTCCTACAAGCAAGAGTTCATTTCCGGAAATCCCAGTGATTTTTCGGCTCAAATGAATTTACACAATTCACGAACCCAACACGTTTTTCACTATTATCTAAAGAGGATCTATGTAAGAGATGCTGTGGTTTGTTACAGTTTCATAAGTAGAGTTCAACTATATGGTCAGTATGAGTAGGAAACACAGTTCTTTTTTTCGGTGCATGCTCATGTTTCTTGCTGTATTGGAGATGCTGGAAAGAAGAGCATGCTTCTTGTGTTAAAGCAGAGTATGTTTCATGGATGAGAACACTGTTCTGAATTTCCCTTCACAAATGGAGTTAAACCAAGGTCTCTGTGTCTTCCTACAAGCAAGAGTTCATTTCCCGAAAACCTAGTGATTTTTCGGCTCAAATGAATTTACACAGTTCATGAACCCAACACGTTTTTCACTATAAACTAAAGAGCATCAATGTAAGAGATGCTATGCTTTGTTACAGTTTCACAAGCAGAGTTCAACTAGATATGGTCCGTATGAGTAGGAAACACAGTTCTTTTTTTCTGGACATGCTCATATTTCTTGCTGTATTGCAGACTCTGGACAGAAGAGGATGCTTCTTGCGTTAAAACAGAGGGTATTTCATGGATGAGAACACTGGTCTTAATTTCCCTTCACAAATGGAGTTAAACCAAAGTCTCTGTGTCTTCCTACAAGCAAGAGTTCACTTCCGGTTATCCCAGGGATTTTTCAGCTCAAATGAATTTACACAGTTCACGACCCAACACGTTTTTCACTATTAACTAAAGAGCATCTATGAAAGCGATGCTGTGGTTTGTTACAGTTTCATAAGTAGAGTTCAACTAGATATGGTCAGTATGAGTAGGAAACACAGTTCTTTTTTTCTGGCCATGCTCATGTTTCTTGCTGTATTGGAGAAGCTGGAAAGAAGAGCATGCTTCTTACGTTAAAACAGAGGGTGTTTCATGGATGACAACACTGGTCTGAATTTCCCTTCACAAACGGAGTTAAACCAAAGGCTCTGTGTCTTCCTACAAGCAAGAGTTCATTTCCGGAAATCCCTGTGATTTTTCGGCTCAAATGAATTTACACAGTTCACTAACCAAACACGTTTTTCACTATAAAGTAAAGAGCATCAATGTAAGAGATGCTGTGGTTTGTTACAGTTTCACAAGCAGAGTTCAACTAGATATGGTCCGTATGAGTAGAAATTCAGTTTTTTTTTTTTTGTGGACTTGCTCATATTTCTTGCTCTATTGCAACTATGGACAGAAGAGGATGCTTCTTGTCTTAAAACAGACGGTGTTTCATGCATGAGAACACTGGTCTGAATTTCCCTTCACAAACGGTTTAAACCATAGGCTGTGTGTCTTCCTACAAGCAAGAGTTCATTTCCGGAAGTCCCAGTGATTTTTCGGCTCAAATGAATTTACACAGTTCACGAACCCACCACGTTTTTCACTATAAACTAAAGAGCATCAATGTAAGAGATGCTGTGGTTTGTTACAGTTCCATAGCAGAGTTCAACAAGATATGGTCCGTATGAGTAGGAAATGCAGTTCTTTTTTTGGGGACATGCTCATATTTCTTGCTCTATTGCAACTATGGACAGAAGAGGATGCTTCTTGTCTTAAAACAGACAGTGTTTCATGCATAAGACCACTGGTCTGAATTTCCCTTCACAAACGGAGTTAAACCAAAGGCTCTGTGTCTTCCTACAAGCAAGAGTTCATTTCCGGAAATCCCAGGATTTTTCAGCTCAAATGAATTTACATAGTTCACGAACCCAACATGTTTTTCACTATAAACTAAAGAGCATCTATGTAAGAGATGCTGTGGTTTGTTACAGTTTCACAAGCAGAGTTTAACTAGATATGGTCCTTATGAGTAAGAAACACAGTTCGTTTTTTCTGGGCATGCTCATATTTCTTGCTGTATTGGAGATGCTGGAAAGAAGAGCATGCTTCTTGCGTTAAAACAGAGTATGTTTAATTGATGAGAACACTGGTCTGAATTTCCCTTCACAAATGGAGTTAAACCAAAGTCTCTGTGTCTTCCTACAAGCAAGAGTTAATTTCCGGAAAAACCAGTGATTTTCGGCTCAAATGAATTTACACATTTCACGAACCCAACACGTTTTTCACTATAAACTAAAGAGCATCGTTGTAAGAGATGCTGTGGTTTGTTACAGTTCCATAGCAGAGTTCAACAAGATATGGTCCGTATGAGTAGGAAATGCAGTTCTTTTTTTGTGGACATGCTCATATTTCTTGCTGTATTGCAGACTCTGGACAGAAGAGGATGCTTCTTGCTTTAAAACAGAGGGTGTTTCATGGATGAGAACACTGGTCTGAATTTCCCTTCACAAATGGAGTTAAACCAAAGGCTCTGTGTCTTCCTACAAGCAAGAGTTCTTTTCCGGAATTCCCAGTGATTTTTCGACTCAAATGAATTTACACAGTTCACGAACCCAACACGTTTTTCACTATAAACTGAAGAGCATCTATGTAAGAGATGCTGTGTTTTGTTACAGTTTCACAAGCAGAGTTTAACTAGATATGGTCCGTATGAGTACGAAACACAGTTCGTATTTTCTGGGCATGCTCATGTTTCTTGCTGTATTGGAGATGCTGGAAAAAAGAGCATGCTTCTTGCGTTAAAGCAGAGTATGATTCATGGATGAGAACACTGGTCTGAATTTCCCTTCACAAATGGAGTTAAACCAAAATCTCTGTGTCTTCCTACATGCAAGAGTTCATTTCCAGAAAACCCAGTGATTTTTCGGCTCGAATGAATTTACACAGTTCACGAACCCAACACGTTTCTCACTATAAACTAAAGAGCATCTTTGTGAGAGATGCTGTGGTTTCTTACAGTTTCACAAGCATAGTTCTACTAGATATGGTCCCTATGAGTAGGAAACTAAGTTCTTTTTTTCTGGACATGCTCATATTTCTTGCTGTATTGCAGACTCTAGACAGAAGTGGATGCTTCTTGCGTTAAAACAGAGGGTGTTTCATGAATGAGAACACTGGTCTGAATTTCCCTTCACAAACGGAGTTAAACCAAAGGCTCTGTGTCTTCCTACAAGCAAGAGTTCATTTCCGGAAATCCCAGTGATTTTTTGGCTCAAATGAATTTACATAGTTCACGAACCCAACATGTTTTTCACTATAAACTAAAGAGCATCTATGTAAGAGATGCTGTGGTTTGTTACAGTTTCAGAAGCAGAGTGTAACTAGATATGGTCCGTATGAGTAAGAAACACAGTTCGGTTTTTCTGGGCATGCTCACGTTTCTTGCTGTATTGGAGAAGCTGGAAAGAAGAGCATGCTTCTTACGTTAAAACAGAGGGTGTTTCATGGATGAGAACACTGGTCTGAATTTCCCTTCACAAACGGAGTTAAACCAAAGGCTCTGTGTCTTCCTACAAGCAAGAGTTCATTTCCGGAAATCCCAGTGATTTTTCGGCTCAAATGAATTTACACAGTTCACTAACCAAACACGTTTTTCACTATAAAGTAAAGAGCATCAATGTAAGAGATGCTGTGGTTTGTTACAGTTTCACAAGCAGAGTTCAACTAGATATGGTCCGTATGAGTAGAAATTCAGTTTTTTTTTTTTTTTGTGGACTTGCTCATATTTCTTGCTCTATTGCAACTATGGACAGAAGAGGATGCTTCTTGTCTTAAAACAGACGGTGTTTCATGCATGAGAACACTGGTCTGAATTTCCCTTCACAAACGGTTTAAACCATAGGCTGTGTGTCTTCCTACAAGCAAGAGGTCATTTCCGGAAGTCCCAGTGATTTTTCGGCTCAAATGAATTTACACAGTTCACTAACCCAACACGTTTTTCACTATAAACTAAAGAGCATCAATGTAAGAGATGCTGTGGTTTGTTACAGTTCCATAGCAGAGTTCAACAAGATATGGTCCGTATGAGTAGGAAATGCAGTTGTTTTTTTGTGGACATGCTCATATTTCTTGCTCTATTGCAACCATGGACAGAAGAGGATGCTTCTTGTCTTAAAACAGACAGTGTTTCATGCATAAGACCACTGGTCTGAATTTCCCTTCACAAACGGAGTTAAACCAAAGGCTCTGTGTCTTCCTACAAGCAAGAGTTCATTTCCGGAAAACCCAGTGATTTTTCGGCTCAAATGAATTTACACAGTTCACGAACCCAACACGTTTCTCACTATAAACTAAAGAGCATCTTTGTAAGAGATGCTGTGGTTTGTTACAGCTTCACAAGCAGAGTTCAACTAGATATGGTCCGTATGAGTAGGAAACACAGTTCTTTTATTCTGGACATGCTCATATTTCTTGCTGTATTGCAGACTCTGGACAGAAGAGGATGCTTCTTGCGTTAAAACAGAGGGTGTTTCATGGATGAGAACACTGGTCTGAATTTCCCTTCACAAACGGAGTTAAACCAAAGGCTCTGTGTCTTCCTACAAGCAAGAGTTCATTTCCGGAAATCCCAGTGATTTTTCGGCTCAAATGAATTTACACAGTTCACTAACCAAACACGTTTTTCACTATAAAGTAAAGAGCATCAATGTAAGAGATGCTGTGGTTTGTTACAGTTTCACAAGCAGAGTTCAACTAGATATGGTCCGTATGAGTAGAAATTCAGTTTTTTTTTTTTTTGTGGACTTGCTCATATTTCTTGCTCTATTGCAACTATGGACAGAAGAGGATGCTTCTTTTCTTAAAACAGACGGTGTTTCATGCATGAGAACACTGGTCTGAATTTCCCTTCACAAACGGTTTAAACCATAGGCTGTGTGTCTTCCTACAAGCAAGAGTTCATTTCCGGAATTCCCCGTGATTTTTCGGCTCAAATGAATTTACACAGTTCACGAACCCAACACGTTTTTCACTATAAACTAAAGAGCATCAATGTAAGAGATGCTGTGGTTTGTTACAGTTCCATAGCAGAGTTCAA
This sequence comes from Onychomys leucogaster, assembly GCA_949786385.1. Taxonomy (NCBI): domain Eukaryota; kingdom Metazoa; phylum Chordata; class Mammalia; order Rodentia; family Cricetidae; genus Onychomys; species Onychomys leucogaster. Next base: position 915,992 of record CATKUP010000151.1, on the reverse strand, counting down.
CAAGATATGGTCCGTATGAGTAGGAAATGCAGTTCTTTTTTTGTGGACATGCTCATATTTCTTGCTCTATTGCACGTATGGACAGAAGAGGATGCTTCTTGTCTTAAAACAGACAGTGTTTCATGCATAAGACCACTGGTCTGAATTTCCCTTCACAAACGGAGTTAAACCAAAGGCTCTGTGTCTTCCTACAAGCAAGAGTTCATTTCCGGAAATCCCAGGATTTTTTGGCTCAAATGAATTTACATAGTTCACGAACCCAACACGTTTTTCACTATAAACTAAAGAGCATCTATGTAAGAGATGCTGTGGTTTGTTACAGTTTCACAAGCAGAGTTTAACTAGATATGGTCCGTATGAGTAAGAAACACAGTTCGTTTTTTCTGGGCATGCTCATATTTCTTGCTGTATTGGAGATGCTGGAAAGAAGAGCATGCTTCTTGCGTTAAAACAGAGTATGTTTAATTGATGAGAACACTGGTCTGAATTTCCCTTCACAAATGGAGTTAAACCAAAGTCTCTGTGTCTTCCTACAAGCAAGAGTTAATTTCCGGAAAAACCAGTGATTTTCGGCTCAAATGAATTTACACATTTCACGAACCCAACACGTTTTTCACTATAAACTAAAGAGCATCGTTGTAAGAGATGCTGTGGTTTGTTACAGTTTCACAAGCAGAGTTTAACTAGATATGGTCCTTATGAGTAGAAACACAGTTCGTATTTTCTGGACATCCTATGTTTCTTCCTGTATTGGAGATGTTGGAAAGAAGAGCATGCTTCTTGCGTTAAAGCAGAGTATGATTCATGGATGAGAACACTGGTCTGAATTTCCCTTCACAAATGGAGTTAAACCAAAATCTCTGTGTCTTCCTACATGCAAGAGTTCATTTCCAGAAAACCCAGTGATTTTTCGGCTCAAATGAATTTACACAGTTCACGAACCCAACACGTTTCTCACTATAAACTAAAGAGCATCTTTGAAAGAGATGCTGTGGTTTGTTACAGTTTCACAAGCAGAGTTCAACTAGATATGGTCCGTATGAGTAGAAATTCAGTTTTGTTTTTTTTTTTGTGGACTTGCTCATATTTCTTGCTCTATTGCAACTATGGACAGAAGAGGATGCTTCTTGTCTTAAAACAGACGGTGTTTCATGCATGAGAACACTGGTCTGAATTTCCCTTCACAAACGGTTTAAACCATAGGCTGTGTGTCTTCCTACAAGCAAGAGGTCATTTCCGGAAGTCCCAGTGATTTTTCGGCTCAAATGAATTTACACAGTTCACTAACCCAACACGTTTTTCACTATAAACTAAAGAGCATCAATGTAAGAGATGCTGTGGTTTGTTACAGTTCCATAGCAGAGTTCAACAAGATATGGTCCGTATGAGTAGGAAATGCAGTTGATTTTTGGGGACATGCTCATATTTCTTGCTCTATTGCAACTATGGACAGAAGAGGATGCTTCTTGTCTTAAAACAGACAGTGTTTCATGCATAAGACCACTGGTCTGAATTTCCCTTCACAAACGGAGTTAAACCAAAGGCTCTGTGTCTTCCTACAAGCAAGAGTTCATTTCCGGAAAACCCAGTGATTTTTCGGCTCAAATGAATTTACACAGTTCACGAACCCAACACGTTTCTCACTATAAACTAAAGAGCATCTTTGTAAGAGATGCTGTGGTTTGTTACAGTTTCACAAGCAGAGTTCAACTAGATATGGTCCGTATGAGTAGGAAACACAGTTCTTTTATTCTGGACATGCTCATATTTCTTGCTGTATTGCAGACTCTGGACAGAAGAGGATGCTTCTTGCGTTAAAACAGAGGGTGTTTCATGGATGAGAACACTGGTCTGAATTTCCCTTCACAAATGGAGTTAAACCAAAGGCTCTGTGTCTTCCTACAAGCAAGAGTTCATTTCCGGAAATCCCAGTGATTTTTCGACTCAAATGAATTTACACAGTTCACGAACCCAACACGTTTTTCACTATAAACTGAAGAGCATCTATGTAAGAGATGCTGTGTTTTGTTACAGTTTCACAAGCAGAGTTTAACTAGATGGTCCGTATGAGTACGAAACACAGTTCGTATTTTCTGGGCATGCTCATGTTTCTTGCTGTATTGGAGATGCTGGAAAGAAGGGCATGCTTCTTGCGTTAAAGCAGAGTATGATTCATGGATGAGAACACTGGTCTGAATTTCCCTTCACAAATGGAGTTAAACCAAAATCTCTGTGTCTTCCTACATGCAAGAGTTCATTTCCAGAAAACCCAGTGATTTTTCAGCTCAAATGAATTTACACAGTTCACGAACCCAACACGTTTCTCACTATAAACTAAAGAGCATCTTTGTAAGAGATGCTGTGGTTTGTTACAGTTCACAAGCATAGTTCAACTAGATATGGTCCCTATGAGTAGGAAACTAAGTTCTTTTTTTCTGGACATACTCATATTTCTTGCTGTATTGCAGACTCTGGACAGAAGAGGATGCTTCTTGCTTTAAATCAGAGGGTGTTTCATGGAGGAGAACACTGGTCTGAATTTCGCTTCACAAACGGAGTTAAACCAAAGGCTCTGTGTCTTCCTACAAGCAAGAGTTCATTTCCGGAAATCCCAGTGATTTTTCGGCTCAAATGAATTTACACAATTCACGAACCCAACACGTTTTTCACTATTATCTAAAGAGCATCTATGTAAGAGATGCTGTGGTTTGTTACAGTTTCATAAGTAGAGTTCAACTATATGGTCAGTATGAGTAGGAAACACAGTTCTTTTTTTCGGTGCATGCTCATGTTTCTTGCTGTTTGGAGATACTGGAAAGAAGAGCATGCTTCTTGCGTTAAAACAGAGGGTATTTCATGGATGAGAACACTGGTCTTAATTTCCCTTCACAAATGGAGTTAAACCAAAGGCTCTGTGTCTTCCTACAAGCAAGAGTTCACTTCCGGTTATCCCAGGGATTTTTCAGCTCAAATGAATTTACACAGTTCAAGAACCCAACACGTTTTTCACTATTAACTAAAGAGCATCTATGAAAGCGATGCTGTGGTTTGTTACAGTTTCATAAGTAGAGTTCAACTAGATATGGTCAGTATGAGTAGGAAACACAGTTCTTTTTTTCTGGCCATGCTCATGTTTCTTGCTGTATTGGAGAAGCTGGAAAGAAGAGCATGCTTCTTACATTAAAACAGAGGGTGTTTCATGGATGAGAACACTGGTCTGAATTTCCCTTCACAAAAGGAGTTAAACCAAAGGCTCTGTGTCTTCCTACAAGCAAGAGTTTATTTCCGGAAATCCCAGTGATTTTTCAGCTCAAATGAATTTACACAGTTCAGGAACCCAACACGTTTTTCACTATAAACTAAAGAGCATCTTTGTAAGAGATGCTGTGGTTTGTTACAGTTTCACAAGCAGAGTTCAACTAGATATGGTCCCTATGAGTAGGAAACACAGTTCTTTTTTTCTGGACATGTTCATATTTCTTGCTGTATTGCAGAATCTAGACAGAAGAGGATGCTTCTTGCGTTAAAACAGAGTATGATTCATGGATGAGAACACTGGTATGAATTTCCCTTCACAAATGGAGTTAAACCAAAATCTCTGTGTCTTCCTACATGCAAGAGTTCATTTCCAGAAAACCCAGTGATTTTTCAGCTCAAATGAATTTACACAGTTCACGAACCCAACACGTTTCTCACTATAAACTAAAGAGCATCTTTGAAAGAGATGCTGTGGTTTGTTACAGTTTCACAAGCAGAGTTCAACTAGATATGGTCCGTATGAGTAGAAATTCAGTTTTTTTTTTTTTTTTTGTGGACTTGATCATATTTCTTGCTCTATTGCAACTATGGACAGAAGAGGATGCTTCTTGTCTTAAAACAGACGGTGTTTCATGCATGAGAACACTGGTCTGAATTTCCCTTCACAAACGGTTTAAACCATAGGCTGTGTGTCTTCCTACAAGCAAGAGGTCATTTCCGGAAGTCCCAGTGATTTTTCGGCTCAAATGAATTTACACAGTTCACTAACCCAACACGTTTTTCACTATAAACTAAAGAGCATCAATGTAAGAGATGCTGTGGTTTGTTACAGTTCCATAGCAGAGTTCAACAAGATATGGTCCGTATGAGTAGGAAATGCAGTTGATTTTTGGGGACATGCTCATATTTCTTGCTCTATTGCAACTATGGACAGAAGAGGATGCTTCTTGTCTTAAAACAGACAGTGTTTCATGCATAAGACCACTGGTCTGAATTTCCCTTCACAAACGGAGTTAAACCAAAGGCTCTGTGTCTTCCTACAAGCAAGAGTTCATTTCCGGAAAACCCAGTGATTTTTCGGCTCAAATGAATTTACACAGTTCACGAACCCAACACGTTTCTCACTATAAACTAAAGAGCATCTTTGTAAGAGATGCTGTGGTTTGTTACAGTTTCACAAGCAGAGTTCAACTAGATATGGTCCGTATGAGTAGGAAACACAGTTCTTTTATTCTGGACATGCTCATATTTCTTGCTGTATTGCAGACTCTGGACAGAAGAGGATGCTTCTTGCGTTAAAACAGAGGGTGTTTCATGGATGAGAACACTGGTCTGAATTTCCCTTCACAAATGGAGTTAAACCAAAGGCTCTGTGTCTTCCTACAAGCAAGAGTTCATTTCCGGAAATCCCAGTGATTTTTCGACTCAAATGAATTTACACAGTTCACGAACCCAACACGTTTTTCACTATAAACTGAAGAGCATCTATGTAAGAGATGCTGTGTTTTGTTACAGTTTCACAAGCAGAGTTTAACTAGATGGTCCGTATGAGTACGAAACACAGTTCGTATTTTCTGGGCATGCTCATGTTTCTTGCTGTATTGGAGATGCTGGAAAGAAGGGCATGCTTCTTGCGTTAAAGCAGAGTATGATTCATGGATGAGAACACTGGTCTGAATTTCCCTTCACAAATGGAGTTAAACCAAAATCTCTGTGTCTTCCTACATGCAAGAGTTCATTTCCAGAAAACCCAGTGATTTTTCAGCTCAAATGAATTTACACAGTTCACGAACCCAACACGTTTCTCACTATAAACTAAAGAGCATCTTTGTAAGAGATGCTGTGGTTTGTTACAGTTCACAAGCATAGTTCAACTAGATATGGTCCCTATGAGTAGGAAACTAAGTTCTTTTTTTCTGGACATACTCATATTTCTTGCTGTATTGCAGACTCTGGACAGAAGAGGATGCTTCTTGCTTTAAATCAGAGGGTGTTTCATGGAGGAGAACACTGGTCTGAATTTCGCTTCACAAACGGAGTTAAACCAAAGGCTCTGTGTCTTCCTACAAGCAAGAGTTCATTTCCGGAAATCCCAGTGATTTTTCGGCTCAAATGAATTTACACAATTCACGAACCCAACACGTTTTTCACTATTATCTAAAGAGCATCTATGTAAGAGATGCTGTGGTTTGTTACAGTTTCATAAGTAGAGTTCAACTATATGGTCAGTATGAGTAGGAAACACAGTTCTTTTTTTCGGTGCATGCTCATGTTTCTTGCTGTTTGGAGATACTGGAAAGAAGAGCATGCTTCTTGCGTTAAAACAGAGGGTATTTCATGGATGAGAACACTGGTCTTAATTTCCCTTCACAAATGGAGTTAAACCAAAGGCTCTGTGTCTTCCTACAAGCAAGAGTTCACTTCCGGTTATCCCAGGGATTTTTCAGCTCAAATGAATTTACACAGTTCAAGAACCCAACACGTTTTTCACTATTAACTAAAGAGCATCTATGAAAGCGATGCTGTGGTTTGTTACAGTTTCATAAGTAGAGTTCAACTAGATATGGTCAGTATGAGTAGGAAACACAGTTCTTTTTTTCTGGCCATGCTCATGTTTCTTGCTGTATTGGAGAAGCTGGAAAGAAGAGCATGCTTCTTACATTAAAACAGAGGGTGTTTCATGGATGAGAACACTGGTCTGAATTTCCCTTCACAAAAGGAGTTAAACCAAAGGCTCTGTGTCTTCCTACAAGCAAGAGTTTATTTCCGGAAATCCCAGTGATTTTTCAGCTCAAATGAATTTACACAGTTCAGGAACCCAACACGTTTTTCACTATAAACTAAAGAGCATCTTTGTAAGAGATGCTGTGGTTTGTTACAGTTTCACAAGCAGAGTTCAACTAGATATGGTCCCTATGAGTAGGAAACACAGTTCTTTTTTTCTGGACATGTTCATATTTCTTGCTGTATTGCAGAATCTAGACAGAAGAGGATGCTTCTTGCGTTAAAACAGAGGGTGTTTCATGGATGAGAACACTGGTATGAATTTCCCTTCACAACGGAGTTAAACCAAAGGCTCTGTGTCTTCCTACAAGCAAGAGTTCATTTCCGGAAATCCCAGTGATTTTTCGGCTCAAATGAATTTACATAGTTCACGAACCCAACATGTTTTTCACTATAAACTAAAGAGCATCTATGTAAGAGAATCTGTGGTTTGTTACAGTTTCAGAAGCAGAGTGTAACTAGATATGGTCCGTATGAGTAAGAAACACAGTTCGGTTTTTCTGGGCATGCTCACGTTTCTTGCTGTATTGGAGAAGCTGGAAAGAAGAGCATGCTTCTTACGTTAAAACAGAGGGTGTTTCATGGATGAGAACACTGGTCTGAATTTCCCTTCACAAACGGAGTTAAACCAAAGGCTCTGTGTCTTCCTACAAGCAAGAGTTCATTTCCGGACATCCCAGTGATTTTTCGGCTCAAATGAATTTACACAGTTCACTAACCAAACACGTTTTTCACTATAAAGTAAAGAGCATCAATGTAAGAGATGCTGTGGTTTGTTACAGTTTCACAAGCAGAGTTTAACTAGATATGGTCCGTATGAGTAAGAAACACAGTTCGTTTTTTCTGGGCATGCTCATATTTCTTGCTGTATTGGAAATGCTGGAAAGAAGAGCATGCTTCTTGCATTAAAACAGAGTATGTTTAATTGATGAGAACACTGGTCTGAATTTCCCTTCACAAATGGAGTTAAACCAAAGTCTCTGTGTCTTCCTACAAGCAAGAGTTAATTTCCGGAAAAACCAGTGATTTTCGGCTCAAATGAATTTACACATTTCACGAACCCAACACGTTATTCACTATAAACTAAAGAGCATCGTTGTAAGAGATGCTGTGGTTTGTTACAGTTTCACAAGCAGAGTTTAACTAGATATGGTCCTTATGAGTAGAAACACAGTTCGTATTTTCTGGACATCCTATGTTTCTTCCTGTATTGGAGATGTTGGAAAGAAGAGCATGCTTCTTGCGTTAAAACAGAGTATGTTTCATGGATGAGAACACTGGTCTGAATTTCCCTTCACAAATGGAGTTAAACCAAAGTCTCTGTGTCTTCCTACAAGCAAGAGTTCATTTCCGGAAAACCCAGTGATTTTTCGGCTCAAATGAATTTACACAGTTCACGAACCCAACACGTTTCTCACTATAAACTAAAGAGCATCTTTGTAAGAGATGCTGTGGTTTGTTACAGTTTCACAAGCAGAGTTCAACTAGATATGGTCCGTATGAGTAGGAAACACAGTTCTTTTATTCTGGACATGCTCATATTTCTTGCTGTATTGCAGACTCTGGACAGAAGAGGATGCTTCTTGCGTTAAAACAGAGGGTGTTTCATGGATGAGAACACTGGTCTGAATTTCCCTTCACAAATGGAGTTAAACCAAAGGCTCTGTGTCTTCCTACAAGCAAGAGTTCATTTCCGGAAATCCCAGTGATTTTTCGACTCAAATGAATTTACACAGTTCACGAACCCAACACGTTTTTCACTATAAACTAAAGAGCATCTATGTAAGAGATGCTGTGTTTTGTTACAGTTTCACAAGCAGAGTTTAACTAGATATGGTCCGTATCAGTACGAAACACAGTTCGTATTTTCTGGGCATGCTCATGTTTCTTGCTGTATTGGAGATGCTGGAAAGAAGAGCATGCTTCTTACGTTAAAGCAGAGTATGATTCATGGATGAGAACACTGGCCTGAATTTCCCTTCACAAATGGAGTTAAACCAAAATCTCTGTGTCTTCCTACATGCAAGAGTTCATTTCCAGAAAACCCAGTGATTTTTCGGCTCAAATGAATTTACACAGTTCACGAACCCAACACGTTTCTCACTATAAACTAAAGAGCATCTTTGTAAGAGATGCTGTGGTTTGTTACAGTTTCACAAGCAGAGTTCAACTAGATATGGTCCCTATGAGTAGGAAACACAGTTCTTTTTTTCTGGACATGTTCATATTTCTTGCTGTATTGCAGAATCTAGACAGAAGAGGATGCTTCTTGCGTTAAAACAGAGGGTGTTTCATGGATGAGAACACTGGTATGAATTTCCCTTCACATCGGAGTTAAACCAAAGGCTCTGTGTCTTCGTACAAGCAAGAGTTCATTTCCGGAAATCCCAGTGATTTTTCGGCTCAAATGAATTTACATAGTTCAGGAACCCAACATGTTTTTCACTATAAACTAAAGAGCATCTATGTAAGAGATGCTGTGTTTTGTTACAGTTTCACAAGCAGAGTTTAACTAGATGGTCCGTATGAGTACGAAACACAGTTCGTATTTTCTGGGCATGCTCATGTTTCTTGCTGTATTGGAGATGCTGGAAAGAAGGGCATGCTTCTTGCGTTAAAGCAGAGTATGATTCATGGATGAGAACACTGGTCTGAATTTCCCTTCACAAATGGAGTTAAACCAAAATCTCTGTGTCTTCCTACATGCAAGAGTTCATTTCCAGAAAACCCAGTGATTTTTCAGCTCAAATGAATTTACACAGTTCACGAACCCAACACGTTTCTCACTATAAACTAAAGAGCATCTTTGTAAGAGATGCTGTGGTTTGTTACAGTTCACAAGCATAGTTCAACTAGATATGGTCCCTATGAGTAGGAAACTAAGTTCTTTTTTTCTGGACATACTCATATTTCTTGCTGTATTGCAGACTCTGGACAGAAGAGGATGCTTCTTGCTTTAAATCAGAGGGTGTTTCATGGAGGAGAACACTGGTCTGAATTTCGCTTCACAAACGGAGTTAAACCAAAGGCTCTGTGTCTTCCTACAAGCAAGAGTTCATTTCCGGAAATCCCAGTGATTTTTCGGCTCAAATGAATTTACACAATTCACGAACCCAACACGTTTTTCACTATTATCTAAAGAGCATCTATGTAAGAGATGCTGTGGTTTGTTACAGTTTCATAAGTAGAGTTCAACTATATGGTCAGTATGAGTAGGAAACACAGTTCTTTTTTTCGGTGCATGCTCATGTTTCTTGCTGTTTGGAGATACTGGAAAGAAGAGCATGCTTCTTGCGTTAAAACAGAGGGTATTTCATGGATGAGAACACTGGTCTTAATTTCCCTTCACAAATGGAGTTAAACCAAAGGCTCTGTGTCTTCCTACAAGCAAGAGTTCACTTCCGGTTATCCCAGGGATTTTTCAGCTCAAATGAATTTACACAGTTCAAGAACCCAACACGTTTTTCACTATTAACTAAAGAGCATCTATGAAAGCGATGCTGTGGTTTGTTACAGTTTCATAAGTAGAGTTCAACTAGATATGGTCAGTATGAGTAGGAAACACAGTTCTTTTTTTCTGGCCATGCTCATGTTTCTTGCTGTATTGGAGAAGCTGGAAAGAAGAGCATGCTTCTTACATTAAAACAGAGGGTGTTTCATGGATGAGAACACTGGTCTGAATTTCCCTTCACAAAAGGAGTTAAACCAAAGGCTCTGTGTCTTCCTACAAGCAAGAGTTTATTTCCGGAAATCCCAGTGATTTTTCAGCTCAAATGAATTTACACAGTTCAGGAACCCAACACGTTTTTCACTATAAACTAAAGAGCATCTTTGTAAGAGATGCTGTGGTTTGTTACAGTTTCACAAGCAGAGTTCAACTAGATATGGTCCCTATGAGTAGGAAACACAGTTCTTTTTTTCTGGACATGTTCATATTTCTTGCTGTATTGCAGAATCTAGACAGAAGAGGATGCTTCTTGCGTTAAAACAGAGGGTGTTTCATGGATGAGAACACTGGTATGAATTTCCCTTCACAACGGAGTTAAACCAAAGGCTCTGTGTCTTCCTACAAGCAAGAGTTCATTTCCGGAAATCCCAGTGATTTTTCGGCTCAAATGAATTTACATAGTTCACGAACCCAACATGTTTTTCACTATAAACTAAAGAGCATCTATGTAAGAGAATCTGTGGTTTGTTACAGTTTCAGAAGCAGAGTGTAACTAGATATGGTCCGTATGAGTAAGAAACACAGTTCGGTTTTTCTGGGCATGCTCACGTTTCTTGCTGTATTGGAGAAGCTGGAAAGAAGAGCATGCTTCTTACGTTAAAACAGAGGGTGTTTCATGGATGAGAACACTGGTCTGAATTTCCCTTCACAAACGGAGTTAAACCAAAGGCTCTGTGTCTTCCTACAAGCAAGAGTTCATTTCCGGACATCCCAGTGATTTTTCGGCTCAAATGAATTTACACAGTTCACTAACCAAACACGTTTTTCACTATAAAGTAAAGAGCATCAATGTAAGAGATGCTGTGGTTTGTTACAGTTTCACAAGCAGAGTTTAACTAGATATGGTCCGTATGAGTAAGAAACACAGTTCGTTTTTTCTGGGCATGCTCATATTTCTTGCTGTATTGGAAATGCTGGAAAGAAGAGCATGCTTCTTGCATTAAAACAGAGTATGTTTAATTGATGAGAACACTGGTCTGAATTTCCCTTCACAAATGGAGTTAAACCAAAGTCTCTGTGTCTTCCTACAAGCAAGAGTTAATTTCCGGAAAAACCAGTGATTTTCGGCTCAAATGAATTTACACATTTCACGAACCCAACACGTTATTCACTATAAACTAAAGAGCATCGTTGTAAGAGATGCTGTGGTTTGTTACAGTTTCACAAGCAGAGTTTAACTAGATATGGTCCTTATGAGTAGAAACACAGTTCGTATTTTCTGGACATCCTATGTTTCTTCCTGTATTGGAGATGTTGGAAAGAAGAGCATGCTTCTTGCGTTAAAACAGAGTATGTTTCATGGATGAGAACACTGGTCTGAATTTCCCTTCACAAATGGAGTTAAACCAAAGTCTCTGTGTCTTCCTACAAGCAAGAGTTCATTTCCGGAAAACCCAGTGATTTTTCGGCTCAAATGAATTTACACAGTTCACGAACCCAACACGTTTCTCACTATAAACTAAAGAGCATCTTTGTAAGAGATGCTGTGGTTTGTTACAGTTTCACAAGCAGAGTTCAACTAGATATGGTCCGTATGAGTAGGAAACACAGTTCTTTTATTCTGGACATGCTCATATTTCTTGCTGTATTGCAGACTCTGGACAGAAGAGGATGCTTCTTGCGTTAAAACAGAGGGTGTTTCATGGATGAGAACACTGGTCTGAATTTCCCTTCACAAATGGAGTTAAACCAAAGGCTCTGTGTCTTCCTACAAGCAAGAGTTCATTTCCGGAAATCCCAGTGATTTTTCGACTCAAATGAATTTACACAGTTCACGAACCCAACACGTTTTTCACTATAAACTAAAGAGCATCTATGTAAGAGATGCTGTGTTTTGTTACAGTTTCACAAGCAGAGTTTAACTAGATATGGTCCGTATCAGTACGAAACACAGTTCGTATTTTCTGGGCATGCTCATGTTTCTTGCTGTATTGGAGATGCTGGAAAGAAGAGCATGCTTCTTACGTTAAAGCAGAGTATGATTCATGGATGAGAACACTGGCCTGAATTTCCCTTCACAAATGGAGTTAAACCAAAATCTCTGTGTCTTCCTACATGCAAGAGTTCATTTCCAGAAAACCCAGTGATTTTTCGGCTCAAATGAATTTACACAGTTCACGAACCCAACACGTTTCTCACTATAAACTAAAGAGCATCTTTGTAAGAGATGCTGTGGTTTGTTACAGTTTCACAAGCAGAGTTCAACTAGATATGGTCCCTATGAGTAGGAAACACAGTTCTTTTTTTCTGGACATGTTCATATTTCTTGCTGTATTGCAGAATCTAGACAGAAGAGGATGCTTCTTGCGTTAAAACAGAGGGTGTTTCATGGATGAGAACACTGGTATGAATTTCCCTTCACATCGGAGTTAAACCAAAGGCTCTGTGTCTTCGTACAAGCAAGAGTTCATTTCCGGAAATCCCAGTGATTTTTCGGCTCAAATGAATTTACATAGTTCAGGAACCCAACATGTTTTTCACTATAAACTAAAGAGCATCTATGTAAGAGATGCTGTGGTTTGTTACAGTTTCAGAAGCAGAGTGTAACTAGATATGGTCCGTATGAGTAAGAAACACAGTTCGTTTTTTCTGGGCATGCTCACGTTTCTTGCTGTATTGGAGAAGCTGGAAAGAAGAGCATGCTTCTTACGTTAAAACAGAGGGTGTTTCATGGATGAGAACACTGGTCTGAATTTCCCTTCACAAACGGAGTTAAACCAAAGGCTCTTTGTCTTCCTACAAGCAAGAGTTCATTTCCGGACATCCCAGTGATTTTTCGGCTCAAATGAATTTACACAGTTCACTAACCAAACACGGTTTTCACTATAAAGTAAAGAGCATCAATGTAAGAGATGCTGTGGTTTGTTACAGTTTCACAAGCAGAGTTTAACTAGATATGGTCCTTATGAGTACGAAACACAGTTCGTATTTTCTGGGCATGCTCATGTTTCTTGCTGTATTGGAGATGCTGGAAAAAAGAGCATGCTTCTTGCGTTAAAGCAGAGTATGATTCATGGATGAGAACACTGGTCTGAATTTCCCTTCACAAATGGAGTTAAACCAAAATCTCTGTGTCTTCCTACATGCAAGAGTTCATTTCCAGAAAACCCAGTGATTTTTCGGCTCAAATGAATTTACACAGTTCACGAACCCAACACGTTTCTCACTATAAACTAAAGAGCACCTTTGTGAGAGATGCTGTGGTTTGTTACAGTTTCACAAGCATAGTTCAACTAGATATGGTCCCTATGAGTAGGAAACTAAGTTCTTTTTTCTGGACATGCTCATATTTCTTGCTGTATTGCAGACTCTAGACAGAAGTGGATGCTTCTTGCGTTAAAACAGAGGGTGTTTCATGAATGAGAACACTGGTCGGAATTTCCCTTCACAAACGGATTTAAACCAAAGGCTCTGTGTCTTCCTACAAGCAAGAGTTCATTTCCGGAAATCCCAGTGATTTTTCGGCTCAAATGAATTTACACAATTCACGAACCCAACACGTTTTTCACTATTATCTAAAGAGCATCTATGTAAGAGATGCTGTGGTTTGTTACAGTTTCATAAGTAGAGTTCAACTATATGGTCAGTATGAGTAGGAAACACAGTTCTTTTTTTCGGTGCATGCTCATGTTTCTTGCTGTATTGGAGATGCTGGAAAGAAGAGCATGCTTCTTGCGTTAAAACAGAGGGTATTTCATGGATGAGAACACTGGTCTTAATTTCCCTTCACAAATGGAGTTAAACCAATGTCTCTGTGTCTTCCTACAAGCAAGAGTTCACTTCCGGTTATCCCAGGGATTTTTCAGCTCAAATGAATTTACACAGTTCAGGAACCCAACACGTTTTTCACTATAAAGTAAAGAGCATCAATGTAAGAGATGCTGTGGTTTGTTACAGTTTCACAAGCAGAGTTCAACTAGATATGGTCCCTATGAGTAGGAAACACAGTTCTTTTTTTCTGGACATGTTCATATTTCTTGCTGTATTGCAGAATCTAGACAGAAGAGGATGCTTCTTGCGTTAAAACAGAGGGTGTTTCATGGATGAGAACACTGGTATGAATTTCCCTTCACAACGGAGTTAAACCAAAGGCTCTGTGTCTTCCTACAAGCAAGAGTTCATTTCCGGAAATCCCAGTGATTTTTCGGCTCAAATGAATTTACATAGTTCACGAACCCAACATGTTTTTCACTATAAACTAAAGAGCATCTATGTAAGAGATGCTGTGGTTTGTTACAGTTTCAGAAGCAGAGTGTAACTAGATATGGTCCATATGAGTAAGAAACACAGTTCGGTTTTTCTGGGCATGCTCACGTTTCTTGCTGTATTGGAGAAGCTGGAAAGAAGAGCATGCTTCTTACGTTAAAACAGAGGGTGTTTCATGGATGAGAACACTGGTCTGAATTTCCCTTCACAAACGGAGTTAAACCAAAGGCTCTGTGTCTTCCTACAAGCAAGAGTTCATTTCCGGACATCCCAGTGATTTTTCGGCTCAAATGAATTTACACAGTTCACTAACCAAACACGTTTTTCACTATAAAGTAAAGAGCATCAATGTAAGAGACGCTGTGGTTTGTTACAGTTTCACAAGCAGAGTTCAACTAGATATGGTCCCTATGAGTAGAAATTCAGTTTTTTTTTTTTTGTGGACTTGCTCATATTTCTTGCTCTATTGCAACTATGGACAGAAGAGGATGCTTCTTGTCTTAAAACAGACGGTGTTTCATGCATGAGAACACTGGTCTGAATTTCCCTTCACAAACGGTTTAAACCATAGGCTGTGTGTCTTCCTACAAGCAAGAGTTCATTTCCGGAAGTCCCAGTGAATTTACACAGTTCACGAACCCAACACGTTTTTCACTATAAACTAAAGATCATCAATGTAAGAGATGCTGTGGTTTGTTACAGTTCCATAGCAGAGTTCAACAAGATATGGTCTGTATGAGTAGGAAATGCAGTTCTTTTATTGTGGACATGCTCATATTTCTTGCTCTATTGCAACTATGGACAGAAGAGGATGCTTCTTGTCTTAAAACAGACAGTGTTTCATGCATAAGACCACTGGTCTGAATTTCCCTTCACAACGGAGTTAAACCAAAGGCTCTGTGTCTTCCTACAAGCAAGAGTTCATTTCCGGAAATCCCAGGATTTTTCGGCTCAAATGAATTTACATAGTTCACGAACCCAACACGTTTTTCACTATAAACTAAAGAGCATCTATGTAAGAGATGCTGTGGTTTGTTACAGTTTCACAAGCAGAGTTTAACTAGATATGGTCCGTATGAGTAAGAAACACAGTTCGTTTTTTCTGGGCATGCTCATATTTCTTGCTGTATTGGAGATGCTGGAAAGAAGAGCATGCTTCTTGCGTTAAAACAGAGTATGTTTAATTGATGAGAACACTGGTCTGAATTTCCCTTCACAAACGGAGTTAAACCAAAGGCTCTGTGTCTTCCTACAAGCAAGAGTTATTTTCCGGAAAAACCAGTGATTTTCGGCTCAAATGAATTTACACATTTCACGAACCCAACACATTTTTCACTATAAACTAAAGAGCATCGTTGTAAGAGATGCTGTGGTTTGTTACAGTTTCACAAGCAGAGTTTAACTAGATATGGTCCTTATGAGTAGAAACACAGTTCGTATTTTCTGGACATCCTATGTTTCTTCCTGTATTGGAGATGTTGGAAAGAAGAACATGCTTCTTGCGTTAAAACAGAGTATGTTTCATGGATGAGAACACTGGTCTGAACTTCCCTTCACTAATGGAGTTAAACCAAAGTCTCTGTGTCTTCCTACAAGCAAGAGTTCATTTCCGGAAAACCCAGTGATTTTTCGGCTCAAATGAATTTACACAGTTCACGAACCCAACACGTTTTTCACTATAAACTAAAGAGCATCTTTGTGAGAGATGCTGTGGTTTGTTACAGTTTCACAAGCAGAGTTCAACTAGATATGGTCCGTATGAGTAGGAAACACAGTACTTTTTTTCTGGACATGCTCATATTTCTTGCTGTATTGCAGACTCTGGACAGAAGAGGATGCTTCTTGCGTTAAAACAAAGGGTGTTTCATGGATGAGAACACTGGTCTGAATTTCCCTTCACAAATGGAGTTAAACCAAAGGCTCTGTGTCTTCCTACAAGCAAGAGTTCATTTCCGGAAATCCCAGTGATTTTTCGACTCAAATGAATTTACACAGTTCACTAACCAAACACGTTTTTCACTATAAACTGAAGAGCATCTATGTAAGAGATGCTGTGTTTTGTTACAGTTTCACAAGCAGAGTTTAACTAGATATGGTCCGTATGAGTATGAAACACAGTTCGTATTTTCTGGGCATGCTCATGTTTCTTGCTGTATTGGAGATGCTGGAAAGAAGAGCATGCTTCTTGCGTTAAAGCAGAGTATGATTCATGGATGAGAACACTGGTCTGAATTTCCCTTCACAAATGGAGTTAAACCAAAATCTCTGTGTCTTCCTACATGCAAGAGTTCATTTCCAGAAAACCCAGTGATTTTTCGGCTCAAATGAATTTACACAGTTCACGAACCCAACACGTTTCTCACTATAAACTAAAGAGCATCTTTGTAAGAGATGCTGTGGTTTGTTACAGTTTCACAAGCATAGTTCAACTAGATATGGTCCCTATGAGTAGGAAACTAAGTTCTTTTTTTCTGGACATGCTCATATTTCTTGCTGTATTGCAGACTCTAGACACAAGTGGATGCTTCTTGCGTTAAAACAGAGGGTGTTTCATGAATGAGAACACTGGTCTGAATTTCCCTTCACAAACGGAGTTAAACCAAAGGCTCTGTGTCTTCCTACAAGCAAGAGTTCATTTCCGGAAATCCCAGTGATTTTTCGGCTCAAATGAATTTACACAATTCACGAACCCAACACGTTTTTCACTATTATCTAAAGAGCATCTATGTAAGAGATGCTGTGGTTTGTTACAGTTTCATAAGTAGAGTTCAACTATATGGTCAGTATGAGTAGGAAACACAGTTCTTTTTTTCTGGGCATGCTCATGTTTCTTGCTGTATTGGAGATGCTGGAAAGAAGAGCATGCTTCTTGCGTTAAAGCAGAGTATGTTTCATGGATGAGAACACTGTTCTGAATTTCCCTTCACAAATGGAGTTAAACCAAAGTCTCTGTGTCTTCCTACAAGCAAGAGTTCATTTCCTGAAAACCTAGTGATTTTTCGGCTCAAATGAATTTACACAGTTCATGATCCCAACACGTTTTTCACTATAAACTAAAGAGCATCTATGTAAGAGATGCTATGCTTTGTTACAGTTTCACAAGCAGAGTTCAACTAGATATGGTCCGTATGAGTAGGAAACACAGTTCTTTTTTTCTGGACATGCTCATATTTCTTGCTGTATTGCAGGCTCTGGACAGAAGAGGATGCTTCTTGCGTTAAAACAGAGGGTGTTTCATGGATGAGAACACTGGTCTTAATTTCCCTTCACAAATAGAGTTAAAGCAAAGTCTCTGTGTCTGCCTACAAGCAAGAGTTCACTTCCGGTTATCCCAGGGTTTTTTCGGCTCAAATGAATTTACAAAGTTCACGAACCCAACATGTTTTTCACTATAAACTAAAGAGCATCTATGTAAGAGATGCTGTGGTTTGTTACAGTTTCAGAAGCAGAGTGTAACTAGATATGGTCCGTATGAGTAAGAAACACAGTTCGTTTTTTCTGGGCATGCTCACGTTTCTTGCTGTATTGGAGAAGCTGGAAAGAAGAGCATGCTTCTTACGTTAAAACAGAGGGTGTTTCATGGATGAGAACACTGGTCTGAATTTCCCTTCACAAACGGAGTTAAACCAAAGGCTCTGTATCTTCCTACAAGCAAGAGTTCATTTCCGGACATCCCAGTGATTTTTCGGCTCAAATGAATTTACACAGTTCACTAACCAAACACGTTTTTCACTATAAGGTAAAGAGCATCAATGTAAGAGATGCTGTGGTTTGTTACAGTTTCACAAGCAGAGTTCAACTAGATCTGGTCCGTATGTGTAGAAATTCAGTTTTTTTTTTTATTTGGACTTGCTCATATTTCTTGCTCTATTGCAACTATGGACAGAAGAGGATGCTTCTTGTCTTAAAACAGACGGTGTTTCATGCATGAGAACACTGGTCTGAATTTCCCTTCACAAACGGTTTAAACCATAGGCTGTGTGTCTTCCTACAAGCAAGAGTTCATTTCCGGAAGTCCCAGTGATTTTTCGGCTCAAATGAATTTACACAGTTCACGAACCCAACACGTTTTTCACTATAAACTAAAGAGCATCTATGTAAGAGATGCTGTGGTTTGTTACAGTTTCACAAGCAGAGTTTCACTAGATATGGTCCGTATTAGTAAGAAACACAGTTCGTTTTTTCTGGGCATGCTCATGTTTCCTGCTGTATTGGAGATGCTGGAAAG
This sequence comes from Onychomys leucogaster, assembly GCA_949786385.1. Lineage (NCBI taxonomy): Eukaryota > Metazoa > Chordata > Mammalia > Rodentia > Cricetidae > Onychomys > Onychomys leucogaster. Next base: position 897,789 of record CATKUP010000151.1, on the reverse strand, counting down.
AGGAGCATGCTTCTTGCGTTAAAACAGAGGGTGTTTCATGGATGAGAACACTGGTCTGAATTTCCCTTCACAAACGGAGTTAAACCAAAGGCTCTGTGTCTTCCTACAAGCAAGAGTTTATTTCCGGTTATCCCAGTGATTTTTCAGCTCAAATGAATTTACACAGTTCAGGAACCCAACACGTTTTTCACTATAAACTAAAGAGCATCAATGTAAGAGATGCTGTGGTTTGTTACAGTTCCATAGCAGAGTTCAACAAGATATGGTCCGTATGAGTAGGAAATGCAGTTCTTTTTTTGTGGACATGCTCATATTTCTTGCTCTATTGCAACTATGGACAGAAGAGGATGCTTCTTGTCTTAAAACAGACAGTGTTTCATGCATAAGAACACTGGTCTGAATTTCCCTTCACAAACGGAGTTAAACCAAAGGCTCTGTGTCTTCCTACAAGCAAGAGTTCATTTCCGGAAATCCCAGGATTTTTCGGCTCAAATGAATTTACATAGTTCACGAAACCAACACGTTTTTCACTATAAAATAAAGAGCATCTTTGTAAGAGATGCTGTGGTGTGTTACAGTTTCACAAGCAGAGTTTAACTAGATATGGTCCGTATGAGTAAGAAACACAGTTCGTTTTTTCTGGGCATGCTCATGTTTCTTGCTGTATTGGAGGTGCGGGAAAGAAGAGCATGCTTCTTGCGTTAAAACAGAGTATGTTTAATTGATGAGAACACTGGTCTGAATTTCCCTTCACAAATGGAGTTAAACCAAAGTCTCTGTGTCTTCCTACAAGCAAGAGTTCATTTCCGGAAAAACCAGTGATTTTCGGCTCAAATGAATTTACACATTTCACGAACCCAACACGTTTTTCACTATAAACTAAAGAGCATCTTTGTAAGAGATGCTGTGGTTTGTTACAGTTTCACAAGCAGAGTTCAACTAGATATGGTCCCTATGAGTAGGAAACACAGTTCTTTTTTTCTGGACATGTTCATATTTCTTGCTGTATTGCAGAATCTAGACAGAAGAGGATGCTTCTTGCGTTAAAACAGAGGGTGTTTCATGGATAAGAACACTGGTCTGAATTTCCCTTCACAAACGGAGTTAAACCAAAGGCTCTGTGTCTTTCTACAAGCAAGAGTTCATTTCCGGAAATCCCAGTGATTTTTCGGCTCAAATGAATTTACATAGTTCACGAACCCAACATGTTTTATACTATTAACTAAAGAGCATCTATGTAAGAGATGCTGTGGTTTGTTACAGATTCAGAAGCAGAGTGTAACTAGATATGGTCCGTATGAGTAAGAAACACAGTTCATTTTTTCTGGGCATGCTCACGTTTCTTGCTCTATTGGAGAAGCTGGAAAGAATAGCATGCTTCTTACGTTAAAACAGAGGGTGTTTCATGGATGAGAACACTGGTATGAATTTCCCTTCACAAACGGAGTTAAACCAAAGGCTCTGTGTCTTCCTACAAGCAAGAGTTCATTTCCGGAAATCCCAGTGATTTTTCGGCTCAAATGAATTTACACAGTTCACTAACCAAACACGTTTTTCACTATAAGGTAAAGAGCATCAATGTAAGAGATGCTGTGGTTTGTTACAGTTTCACAAGCAGAGTTCAACTAGATATGGTCTGTATGAGTAGAAATTCAGTTTTTTTTTTTTTTTTGTGGACTTGCTCATTTTTCTTGCTCTATTGCAACTATGGACAGAAGAGGATGCTTCTTGTCTTAAAACAGACGGTGTTTCATGCATGAGAACACTGGTCTGAATTTCCCTTCACAAACGGTTTAAACCATAGGCTGTGTGTCTTCCTACAAGCAAGAGTTCATTTCCGGTAAACCCAGGGATTTTTCGGCTCAAATGAATTTAGACAGTTCACGAACCCAACACATTTTTCACTATAAACTAAAGAGCATCTATGTAAGAGATGCTGTGGTTTGTTACAGTTTCACAAGCAGAGTTTCACTAGATATGGTCCGTATTAGTAAGAAACACAGTTCGTTTTTTCTGGGCATGCTCATGTTTCCTGCTGTATTGGAGATGCTGGAAAGAAGAGCATGCTTCTTGCGTTAAAGCAGAGTATGTTTCATGGATGAGAACACTGTTCTGAATTTCCCTTCACAAATGGAGTTAAACCAAAGTCTCTGTGTCTTCCTACAAGCAAGAGTTCATTTCCTGAAAACCTAGTGATTTTTCGGCTCAAATGAATTTACACAGTTCATGATCCCAACACGTTTTTCACTATAAACTAAAGAGCATCTATGTAAGAGATGCTATGCTTTGTTACAGTTTCACAAGCAGAGTTCAACTAGATATGGTCCGTATGAGTAGGAAACACAGTTCTTTTTTTCTGGACATGCTCATATTTCTTGCTGTATTGCAGGCTCTGGACAGAAGAGGATGCTTCTTGCGTTAAAACAGAGGGTGTTTCATGGATGAGAACACTGGTCTTAATTTCCCTTCACAAATAGAGTTAAAGCAAAGTCTCTGTGTCTGCCTACAAGCAAGAGTTCACTTCCGGTTATCCCAGGGTTTTTTCGGCTCAAATGAATTTACAAAGTTCACGAACCCAACATGTTTTTCACTATAAACTAAAGAGCATCTATGTAAGAGATGCTGTGGTTTGTTACAGTTTCAGAAGCAGAGTGTAACTAGATATGGTCCGTATGAGTAAGAAACACAGTTCGTTTTTTCTGGGCATGCTCACGTTTCTTGCTGTATTGGAGAAGCTGGAAAGAAGAGCATGCTTCTTACGTTAAAACAGAGGGTGTTTCATGGATGAGAACACTGGTCTGAATTTCCCTTCACAAACGGAGTTAAACCAAAGGCTCTGTATCTTCCTACAAGCAAGAGTTCATTTCCGGACATCCCAGTGATTTTTCGGCTCAAATGAATTTACACAGTTCACTAACCAAACACGTTTTTCACTATAAGGTAAAGAGCATCAATGTAAGAGATGCTGTGGTTTGTTACAGTTTCACAAGCAGAGTTCAACTAGACCTGGTCCGTATGTGTAGAAATTCAGTTTTTTTTTTTATTTGGACTTGCTCATATTTCTTGCTCTATTGCAACTATGGACAGAAGAGGATGCTTCTTGTCTTAAAACAGACGGTGTTTCATGCATGAGAACACTGGTCTGAATTTCCCTTCACAAACGGTTTAAACCATAGGCTGTGTGTCTTCCTACAAGCAAGAGTTCATTTCCGGAAGTCCCAGTGATTTTTCGGCTCAAATGAATTTACACAGTTCACGAACCCAACACGTTTTTCACTATAAACTAAAGAGCATCTATGTAAGAGATGCTGTGGTTTGTTACAGTTTCACAAGCAGAGTTTCACTAGATATGGTCCGTATTAGTAAGAAACACAGTTCGTTTTTTCTGGGCATGCTCATGTTTCCTGCTGTATTGGAGATGCTGGAAAGAGGAGCATGCTTCTTGCGTTAAAACAGAGGGTGTTTCATGGATGAGAACACTGGTCTGAATTTCCCTTCACAAACGGAGTTAAACCAAAGGCTCTGTGTCTTCCTACAAGCAAGAGTTTATTTCCGGATATCCCAGTGATTTTTCAGCTCAAATGAATTTACACAGTTCAGGAACCCAACACGTTTTTCACTATAAACTAAAGAGCATCAATGTAAGAGATGCTGTGGTTTGTTACAGTTCCATAGCAGAGTTCAACAAGATATGGTCCGTATGAGTAGGAAATGCAGTTCTTTTTTTGTGGACATGCTCATATTTCTTGCTCTATTGCAACTATGGACAGAAGAGGATGCTTCTTGTCTTAAAACAGACAGTGTTTCATGCATAAGAACACTGGTCTGAATTTCCCTTCACAAACGGAGTTAAACCAAAGGCTCTGTGTCTTCCTACAAGCAAGAGTTCATTTCCGGAAATCCCAGGATTTTTCGGCTCAAATGAATTTACATAGTTCACGAAACCAACACGTTTTTCACTATAAAATAAAGAGCATCTTTGTAAGAGATGCTGTGGTGTGTTACAGTTTCACAAGCAGAGTTTAACTAGATATGGTCCGTATGAGTAAGAAACACAGTTCGTTTTTTCTGGGCATGCTCATGTTTCTTGCTGTATTGGAGGTGCGGGAAAGAAGAGCATGCTTCTTGCGTTAAAACAGAGTATGTTTAATTGATGAGAACACTGGTCTGAATTTCCCTTCACAAATGGAGTTAAACCAAAGTCTCTGTGTCTTCCTACAAGCAAGAGTTCATTTCCGGAAAAACCAGTGATTTTCGGCTCAAATGAATTTACACATTTCACGAACCCAACACGTTTTTCACTATAAACTAAAGAGCATCTTTGTAAGAGATGCTGTGGTTTGTTACAGTTTCACAAGCAGAGTTCAACTAGATATGGTCCCTATGAGTAGGAAACACAGTTCTTTTTTTCTGGACATGTTCATATTTCTTGCTGTATTGCAGAATCTAGACAGAAGAGGATGCTTCTTGCGTTAAAACAGAGGGTGTTTCATGGATAAGAACACTGGTCTGAATTTCCCTTCACAAACGGAGTTAAACCAAAGGCTCTGTGTCTTTCTACAAGCAAGAGTTCATTTCCGGAAATCCCAGTGATTTTTCGGCTCAAATGAATTTACATAGTTCACGAACCCAACATGTTTTATACTATTAACTAAAGAGCATCTATGTAAGAGATGCTGTGGTTTGTTACAGATTCAGAAGCAGAGTGTAACTAGATATGGTCCGTATGAGTAAGAAACACAGTTCATTTTTTCTGGGCATGCTCACGTTTCTTGCTCTATTGGAGAAGCTGGAAAGAATAGCATGCTTCTTACGTTAAAACAGAGGGTGTTTCATGGATGAGAACACTGGTATGAATTTCCCTTCACAAACGGAGTTAAACCAAAGGCTCTGTGTCTTCCTACAAGCAAGAGTTCATTTCCGGAAATCCCAGTGATTTTTCGGCTCAAATGAATTTACACAGTTCACTAACCAAACACGTTTTTCACTATAAGGTAAAGAGCATCAATGTAAGAGATGCTGTGGTTTGTTACAGTTTCACAAGCAGAGTTCAACTAGATATGGTCTGTATGAGTAGAAATTCAGTTTTTTTTTTTTTTTTGTGGACTTGCTCATTTTTCTTGCTCTATTGCAACTATGGACAGAAGAGGATGCTTCTTGTCTTAAAACAGACGGTGTTTCATGCATGAGAACACTGGTCTGAATTTCCCTTCACAAACGGTTTAAACCATAGGCTGTGTGTCTTCCTACAAGCAAGAGTTCATTTCCGGTAAACCCAGGGATTTTTCGGCTCAAATGAATTTAGACAGTTCACGAACCCAACACATTTTTCACTATAAACTAAAGAGCATCTATGTAAGAGATGCTGTGGTTTGTTACAGTTTCACAAGCAGAGTTTCACTAGATATGGTCCGTATTAGTAAGAAACACAGTTCGTTTTTTCTGGGCATGCTCATGTTTCCTGCTGTATTGGAGATGCTGGAAAGAACAGCATGCTTCTTGGGCTAAAACAGAGTATGTTTCATGGATGAGAACACTGGTCTGAATTTCCCTTCACAAACGGAGTTAAACCAAAGGCTCTGTGTCTTCCTACAAGCAAGAGTTCATTTTCGGAAATCCCAGGATTTTTCGGCTCAAATGAATTTACATTATTCAAGAACCCAACATGTTTTTCACTATAAACTAAAGAGAATCTATGTAAGAGATGCTGTGGTTTGTTACAGTTTCATAAGTAGAGTTCAACTAGATATGGTCAGTATGAGTAGGAAACACAGTTCTTTTTTTCTGGCCATGCTCATGTTTCTTGCTGTATTGGAGAAGCTGGAAAGAAGAGCATGCTTCTTGCGTTAAAGCAGAGTATGATTCATGGATGAGAACACTGGTCTGAATTTCCCTTCAGAAATGGAGTTAAACCAAAATCTCTGTGTCTTCCTACATGCAAGAGTTCATTTCCAGAAAACCCAGTGATTTTTCGGCTCAAATGAATTTACACAGTTCACGAACCCAACACGTTTCTCACTATAAACTAAAGAGCATCTTTGTGAGAGATGCTGTGGTTTGTTACAGTTTCACAAGCATAGTTCAACTAGATATGGTCCCTATGAGTAGGAAACTAAGTTCTTTTTTTCTGGACATGCTCATATTTCTTGCTGTATTGCAGACTCTAGACAGAAGTGGATGCTTCTTGCGTTAAAACAGAGGGTGTTTCATGAATGAGAACACTGGTCTGAATTTCCCTTCACAAATGGAGTTAAACCAAAGGCTCTGTGTCTTCCTACAAGCAAGAGTTCATTTCCGGAAATCCCAGTGATTTTTCGACTCAAATGAATTTACACAGTTCACGAACCCAACACGTTTTTCACTATAAACTGAAGAGCATCTATGTAAGAGATGCTGTGTTTTGTTACAGTTTCACAAGCAGAGTTTAACTAGATATGGTCCGTAGGAGTATGAAACACAGTTCGTATTTTCTGGGCATGCTCATGTTTCTTGCTGTATTGGAGATGCTGGAAAGAAGAGCATGCTTCTTGCGTTAAAGCAGAGTATGATTCATGGATGAGAACACTGGTCTGAATTTCCCTTCACAAATGGAGTTAAACCAAAATCTCTGTGTCTTCCTACATGCAAGAGTTCATTTCCAGAAAACCCAGTGATTTTTCGGCTCAAATGAATTTACACAGTTCACGAACCCAACACGTTTCTCACTATAAACTAAAGAGCATCTTTGTAAGAGATGCTGTGGTTTGTTACAGTTTCACAAGCATAGTTCAACTAGATATGGTCCCTATGAGTAGGAAACTAAGTTCTTTTTTTCTGGACATGCTCATATTTCTTGCTGTATTGCAGACTCTAGACACAAGTGGATGCTTCTTGCGTTAAAACAGAGGGTGTTTCATGAATGAGAACACTGGTCTGAATTTCCCTTCACAAACGGAGTTAAACCAAAGGCTCTGTGTCTTCCTACAAGCAAGAGTTCATTTCCGGAAATCCCAGTGATTTTTCGGCTCAAATGAATTTACACAATTCACGAACCCAACACGTTTTTCACTATTATCTAAAGAGCATCTATGTAAGAGATGCTGTGGTTTGTTACAGTTTCATAAGTAGAGTGCAACTATATGGTCAGTATGAGTAGGAAACACAGTTCTTTTTTTCTGGGCATGCTCATGTTTCTTGCTGTATTGGAGATGCTGGAAAGAAGAGCATGCTTCTTGCGTTAAAGCAGAGTATGTTTCATGGATGAGAACACTGTTCTGAATTTCCCTTCACAAATGGAGTTAAACCAAAGTCTCTGTGTCTTCCTACAAGCAAGAGTTCATTTCCTGAAAACCTAGTGATTTTTCGGCTCAAATGAATTTACACAGTTCATGAACCCAACACGTTTTTCACTATAAACTGAAGAGCATCTATGTAAGAGATCCTGTGTTTTGTTACAGTTTCACAAGCAGAGTTCAACTAGATATGGTCCGTATGAGTAGGAAACACAGTTCTTTTTTTCTGGACATGCTCATATTTCTTGCTGTATTGCAGACTCTGGACAGAAGAGGATGCTTCTTGCGTTAAAACAGAGGGTGTTTCATGGATGAGAACACTGGTCTTAATTTCCCTTCACAAATAGAGTTAAACCAAAGTCTCTGTGTCTTCCTACAAGCAAGAGTTCACTTCCGGTTATCCCAGGGATTTTTCGGCTCAAATGAATTTACATAGTTCACGAACCCAACATGTTTTTCACTATAAACTAAAGAGCATCTATGTAAGAGATGCTGTGGTTTGTTACAGTTTCAGAAGCAGAGTGTAACTAGATATGGTCCGTATGAGTAAGAAACACAGTTCGTTTTTTCTGGGCATGCTCACGTTTCTTGCTGTATTGGAGAAGCTGGAAAGAAGAACATGCTTCTTACGTTAAAACAGAGGGTGTTTCATGGATGAGAACACTGGTCTGAATTTCCCTTCACAAACGGAGTTAAACCAAAGGCTCTGTGTCTTCCTACAAGCAAGAGTTCATTTCCGGAAATCCCAGTGATTTTTCGGCTCAAATGAATTTTCACAGTTCACTAACCAAACACGTTTTTCACTATAAGGTAAAGAGCATCAATGTAAGAGATGCTGTGGTTTGTTACTGTTTCACAAGCAGAGTTCAACTAGATATGGTCCGTATGAGTAGAAATTCAGTTTTTTTTTTATTTGGACTTGCTCATATTTCTTGCTCTATTGCAACTATGGACAGAAGAGGATGCTTCTTGTCTTAAAACAGACGGTGTTTCATGCATGAGAACACTGGTCTGAATTTCCCTTCACAAACGGTTTAAACCATAGGCTGTGTGTCTTCCTACAAGCAAGAGTTCATTTCCGGAAGTCCCAGTGATTTTTCGGCTCAAATGAATTTACACAGTTCACGAACCCAACACGTTTTTCACTATAAACTAAAGAGCATCTATGTAAGAGATGCTGTGGTTTGTTACAGTTTCACAAGCAGAGTTTCACTAGATATGGTCCGTATTAGTAAGAAACACAGTTCGTTTTTTCTGGGCATGCTCATGTTTCCTGCTGTATTGGAGATGCTGGAAAGAGGAGCATGCTTCTTGCGTTAAAACAGAGGGTGTTTCATGGATGAGAACACTGGTCTGAATTTCCCTTCACAAACGGAGTTAAACCAAAGGCTCTGTGTCTTCCTACAAGCAAGAGTTTATTTCCGGAAATCCCAGTGATTTTTCAGCTCAAATGAATTTACACAGTTCAGGAACCCAACACGTTTTTCACTATAAACTAAAGAGCATCAATGTAAGAGATGCTGTGGTTTGTTACAGTTCCATAGCAGAGTTCAACAAGATATGGTCCGTATGAGTAGGAAATGCAGTTCTTTTTTTGTGGACATGCTCATATTTCTTGCTCTATTGCAACTATGGACAGAAGAGGATGCTTCTTGTCTTAAAACAGACAGTGTTTCATGCATAAGAACACTGGTCTGAATTTCCCTTCACAAACGGAGTTAAACCAAAGGCTCTGTGTCTTCCTACAAGCAAGAGTTCATTTCCGGAAATCCCAGGATTTTTCGGCTCAAATGAATTTACATAGTTCACGAAACCAACACGTTTTTCACTATAAAATAAAGAGCATCTTTGTAAGAGATGCTGTGGTTTGTTACAGTTTCACAAGCAGAGTTTAACTAGATATGGTCTGTATGAGTAAGAAACACAGTTCGTTTTTTCTGGGCATGCTCATGTTTCTTGCTGTATTGGAGCTGCTGGAAAGAAGAGCATGCTTCTTGCGTTAAAACATAGTATGTTTCATGGATGAGAACACTGGTCTGAATTTCCCTTCACAAACGGAGTTAAACCAAAGGCTCTGTGTCTTCCTACAAGCAAGAGTTCATTTCCGGAAATCCCAGTGATTTTTTGGCTCAAATGAATTTACATAGTTCACGAACCCAACATGTTTTTCACTATAAACTAAAGAGCATCTATGTAAGAGATGCTGTGGTTTGTTACAGTTTCAGAAGCAGAGTGTAACTAGATATGGTCAGTATGAGTAGGAAACACAGTTCTTTTTTTCTGGCCATGCTCATGTTTCTTGCTGTATTGGAGAAGCTGGAAAGAAGAGCATTCCTCTTACATTAAAACAGAGGGTGTTTCATGGATGAGAACACTGGTCTGAATTTCCCTTCACAAACGGAGTTAAACCAAAGGCTCTGTGTCTTCCTACAAGCAAGAGTTTATTTCCGGAAATCCCAGTGATTTTTCAGCTCAAATGAATTTACACAGTTCAGGAACCCAACACGTTTTTCACTATAAAGTAAAGAGCATCTTTGTAAGAGATGCTGTGGTTTGTTACAGTTTCACAAGCAGAGTTCAACTAGATATGGTCCCTATGAGTAGGAAACACAGTTCTTTTTTTCTGGACATGTTCATATTTCTTGCTGTATTGCAGAATCTAGACAGAAGAGGATGCTTCTTTGCTTTAAAACAGAGGGTGTTTCATGGATGAGAACACTGGTATGAATTTCCCTTCACAACAGAGTTAAACCAAAGGCTCTGTGTCTTCTACAAGCAAGAGTTCATTTCCGGAAATCCCAGTGATTTTTCGGCTCAAATGAATTTACATAGTTCACGAACCCAACATGTTTTTCACTATAAACTAAAGAGCATCTATGTAAGAGATGCTGTGGTTTGTTACAGTTTCAGAAGCAGAGTGTAACTAGATATGGTCCGTATGAGTAAGAAACACAGTTCGGTTTTTCTGGGCATGCTCACGTTTCTTGCTGTATTGGAGAAGCTGGAAAGAAGAGCATGCTTCTTACGTTAAAACAGAGGGTGTTTCATGGATGAGAACACTGGTCTGAATTTCCCTTCACAAACGGAGTTAAACCAAAGGCTCTGTGTCTTCCTACAAGCAAGAGTTCATTTCCGGACATCCCAGTGATTTTTCGGCTCAAATGAATTTACACAGTTCACTAACCAAACACGTTTTTCACTATAAGGTAAAGAGCATCAAAGTAAGAGATGCTGTGGTTTGTTACAGTTTCACAAGCAGAGTTCAACTAGATATGGTCCGTATGAGTAGAAATTCAGTTTTTTTTTTTTTGTGGACTTGCTCATATTTCTTGCTCTATTGCAACTATGGACAGAAGAGGATGCTTCTTGTCTTAAAACAGACGGTGTTTCATGCATGAGAACACTGGTCTGAATTTCCCTTCACAAACGGTTTAAACCATAGGCTGTGTGTCTTCCTACAAGCAAGAGTTCATTTCCGGAAGTCCCAGTGAATTTACACAGTTCACGAACCCAACACGTTTTTCACTATAAACTAAAGAGCATCAATGTAAGAGATGCAGTGGTTTGTTACAGTTCCATAGCAGAGTTCAACAAGATATGGTCTGTATGAGCAGGAAATGCAGTTCTTTTTTTGTGGACATGCTCATATTTCTTGCTCTATTGCAACTATGGACAGAAGAGGATGCTTCTTGTCTTAAAACAGACAGTGTTTCATGCATAAGACCACTGGTCTGAATTTCCCTTCACAAACGGAGTTAAACCAAAGGCTCTGTGTCTTCCTACAAGCAAGAGTTCATTTCCGGAAATCCCAGGATTTTTCGGCTCAAATGAATTTACACAGTTTACGAACCCAACACGTTTTTCACTATAAACTAAAGAGCATCTATGTAAGAGATGCTGTGGTTTGTTACAGTTTCACAAGCAGAGTTTAACTAGATATGGTCCGTATGAGTAAGAAACACAGTTCGTTTTTTCTGGGCATGCTCATATTTCTTGCTGTATTGGAGATGCTGGAAAGAAGAGCATGCTTCTTGCGTTAAAACAGAGTATGTTTAATTGATGAGAACACTGGTCTGAATTTCCCTTCACAAATGGAGTTAAACCAAAATCTCTGTGTCTTCCTACATGCAAGAGTTCATTTCCAGAAAACCCAGTGATTTTTCGGCTCAAATGAATTTACACAGTTCACGAACCCAACACGTTTCTCACTATAAACTAAAGAGCAACTTTGTAAGAGATGCTGTGGTTTGTTACAGTTTCACAAGCATAGTTCAACTAGATATGGTCCCTATGAGTAGGAAACTAAGTTCTTTTTTTCTGGACATGCTCATATTTCTTGCTGTATTGCAGACTCTAGACAGAAGTGGATGCTTCTTGCGTTAAAACATAGGGTGTTTCATGAATGAGAACACTGGTCTGAATTTCCCTTCACAAACGGAGTTAAACCAAAGGCTCTGTGTCTTCATACAAGCAAGAGTTCATTTCCGGAAATCCCAGTGATTTTTCGGCTCAAATGAATTTACACAATTCACGAACCCAACACGTTTTTCACTATTATCTAAAGAGCATCTATGTAAGAGATGCTGTGGGTTGTTACAGTTATAAGTAGAGTTCAACTATATGGTCAGTATGAGTAGGAAACACAGTTCTTTTTTTCTGGGCATGCTCATGTTTCTTGCTGTATTGGAGATGCTGGAAAGAAGAGCATGCTTCTTGCGTTAAAGCAGAGTATGTTTCATGGATGAGAACACTGTTCTGAATTTCCCTTCACAAATGGAGTTAAACCAAAGTCTCTGTGTCTTCCTACAAGCAAGAGTTCATTTCCGGAAAACCTAGTGATTTTTCGTCTCAAATGAATTTACACAGTTCATGAACCCAACACGTTTTTCACTATAAACTAAAGAGCATCTATGTAAGAGATGCTATGCTTTGTTACAGTTTCACAAGCAGAGTTCAACTAGATATGGTCCGTATGAGTAGGAAACACAGTTCTTTTTTTCTGAACATGCTCATATTTCTTGCTGTATTGCAGACTCTGGACAGAAGAGGATGCTTCTTGCGTTAAAACAGAGGGTGTTTCATGGATGAGAACACTGGTCTTAATTTCCCTTCACAAATAGAGTTAAACCAAAGTCTCTGTGTCTTCCTACAAGCAAGAGTTCACTTCCGGTTATCCCAGGGATTTTTCGGCTCAAATGAATTTACATAGTTCACGAACCCACCATGTTTTTCACTATAAACTAAAGAGCATCTATGTAAGAGATGCTGTGGTTTGTTACAGTTTCAGAAGCAGAGTGTAACTAGATATGGTCCGTATGAGTAAGAAACACAGTTCGTTTTTTCTGGGCATGCTCACGTTTCTTGCTGTATTGGAGAAGCTGGAAAGAAGAGCATGCTTCTTACGTTAAAACAGAGGGTGTTTCATGGATGAGAACACTGGTCTGAATTTCCCTTCACAAACGGAGTTAAACCAAAGGCTCTGTGTCTTCCTACAAGCAAGAGTTCATTTCCGGAAATCCCAGTGATTTTTCGGCTCAAATGAATTTACACAGTTCACTAACCAAACACGTTTTTCACTATAAGGTAAAGAGCATCAATGTAAGAGATGCTGTGGTTTGTTACAGTTTCACAAGCAGAGTTCAACTAGATATGGTCCGTATGAGTAGAAATTCAGTTTTTTTTTTTATTTGGTCTTGCTCATATTTCTTGATCTATTGCAACTATGGACAGAAGAGGATGCTTCTTGTCTTAAAACAGACGGTGTTTCATGCATGAGAACACTGGTCTGAATTTCCCTTCACAAACGGTTTAAACCATAGGCTGTGTGTCTTCCTACAAGCAAGAGTTCATTTCCGGTAAACCCAGGGATTTTTCGGCTCAAATGAATTTAGACAGTTCACGAACCCAACACATTTTTCACTATAAACTAAAGAGCATCTATGTAAGAGATGCTGTGGTTTGTTACAGTTTCACAAGCAGAGTTTCACTAGATATGGTCCGTATTAGTAAGAAACACAGTTCGTTTTTTCTGGGCATGCTCATGTTTCCTGCTGTATTGGAGATGCTGGAAAGAACAGCATGCTTCTTGGGCTAAAACAGAGTATGTTTCATGGATGAGAACACTGGTCTGAATTTCCCTTCACAAACGGAGTTAAACCAAAGGCTCTGTGTCTTCCTACAAGCAAGAGTTCATTTTCGGAAATCCCAGGATTTTTCGGCTCAAATGAATTTACATTATTCACGAACCCAACATGTTTTTCACTATAAACTAAAGAGAATCTATGTAAGAGATGCTGTGGTTTGTTACAGTTTCATAAGTAGAGTTCAACTAGATATGGTCAGTATGAGTAGGAAACACAGTTCTTTTTTTCTGGCCATGATCATGTTTCTTGCTGTATTGGAGAAGCTGGAAAGAAGAGCATGCTTCTTGCGTTAAAGCAGAGTATGATTCATGGATGAGAACACTGGTCTGAATTTCCCTTCAGAAATGGAGTTAAACCAAAATCTCTGTGTCTTCCTACATGCAAGAGTTCATTTCCAGAAAACCCAGTGATTTTTCGGCTCAAATGAATTTACACAGTTCACGAACCCAACACGTATCTCACTATAAACTAAAGAGCATCTTTGTGAGAGATGCTGTGGTTTGTTACAGTTTCACAAGCATAGTTCAACTAGATATGGTCCCTATGAGTAGGAAACTAAGTTCTTTTTTTCTGGACATGCTCATATTTCTTGCTGTATTGCAGACTCTAGACAGAAGTGGATGCTTCTTGCGTTAAAACAGAGGGTGTTTCATGAATGAGAACACTGGTCTGAATTTCCCTTCACAAATGGAGTTAAACCAAAGGCTCTGTGTCTTCCTACAAGCAAGAGTTCATTTCCGGAAATCCCAGTGATTTTTCGACTCAAATGAATTTACACAGTTCACGAACCCAACACGTTTTTCACTATAAACTGAAGAGCATCTATGTAAGAGATGCTGTGTTTTGTTACAGTTTCACAAGCAGAGTTTAACTAGATATGGTCCGTATGAGTATGAAACACAGTTCGTATTTTCTGGGCATGCTCATGTTTCTTGCTGTATTGGAGATGCTGGAAAGAAGAGCATGCTTCTTGCGTTAAAACAGAGGGTGTTTCATGGATGAGAACACTGGTCTTAATTTCCCTTCACAAATAGAGTTAAACCAAAGTCTCTGTGTCTTCCTACAAGCAAGAGTTCACTTCCGGTTATCCCAGGGATTTTTCGGCTCAAATGAATTTACATAGTTCACGAACCCAACATGTTTTTCACTATAAACTAAAGAGCATCTATGTAAGAGATGCTGTGGTTTGTTACAGTTTCAGAAGCAGAGTGTAACTAGATATGGTCCGTATGAGTAAGAAACACAGTTCGGTTTTTCTGGGCATGCTCACGTTTCTTGCTGTATTGGAGAAGCTGGAAAGAAGAACATGCTTCTTACGTTAAAACAGAGGGTGTTTCATGGATGAGAACACTGGTCTGAATTTCCCTTCACAAACGGAGTTAAACCAAAGGCTCTGTGTCTTCCTACAAGCAAGAGTTCATTTCCGGAAATCCCAGTGATTTTTCGGCTCAAATGAATTTTCACAGTTCACTAACCAAACACGTTTTTCACTATAAGGTAAAGAGCATCAATGTAAGAGATGCTGTGGTTTGTTACTGTTTCACAAGCAGAGTTCAACTAGATATGGTCCGTATGAGTAGAAATTCAGTTTTTTTTTTATTTGGACTTGCTCATATTTCTTGCTCTATTGCAACTATGGACAGAAGAGGATGCTTCTTGTCTTAAAACAGACGGTGTTTCATGCATGAGAACACTGGTCTGAATTTCCCTTCACAAACGGTTTAAACCATAGGCTGTGTGTCTTCCTACAAGCAAGAGTTCATTTCCGGAAGTCCCAGTGATTTTTCGGCTCAAATGAATTTACACAGTTCACGAACCCAACACGTTTTTCACTATAAACTAAAGAGCATCTATGTAAGAGATGCTGTGGTTTGTTACAGTTTCACAAGCAGAGTTTCACTAGATATGGTCCGTATTAGTAAGAAACACAGTTCGTTTTTTCTGGGCATGCTCATGTTTCCTGCTGTATTGGAGATGCTGGAAAGAGGAGCATGCTTCTTGCGTTAAAACAGAGGGTGTTTCATGGATGAGAACACTGGTCTGAATTTCCCTTCACAAACGGAGTTAAACCAAAGGCTCTGTGTCTTCCTACAAGCAAGAGTTTATTTCCGGAAATCCCAGTGATTTTTCAGCTCAAATGAATTTACACAGTTCAGGAACCCAACACGTTTTTCACTATAAACTAAAGAGCATCAATGTAAGAGATGCTGTGGTTTGTTACAGTTCCATAGCAGAGTTCAACAAGATATGGTCCGTATGAGTAGGAAATGCAGTTCTTTTTTTGTGGACATGCTCATATTTCTTGCTCTATTGCAACTATGGACAGAAGAGGATGCTTCTTGTCTTAAAACAGACAGTGTTTCATGCATAAGAACACTGGTCTGAATTTCCCTTCACAAACGGAGTTAAACCAAAGGCTCTGTGTCTTCCTACAAGCAAGAGTTCATTTCCGGAAATCCCAGGATTTTTCGGCTCAAATGAATTTACATAGTTCACGAAACCAACACGTTTTTCACTATAAAATAAAGAGCATCTTTGTAAGAGATGCTGTGGTTTGTTACAGTTTCACAAGCAGAGTTTAACTAGATATGGTCTGTATGAGTAAGAAACACAGTTCGTTTTTTCTAGGCATGCTCATGTTTCTTGCTGTATTGGAGATGCTGGAAAGAAGAGCATGCTTCTTGCGTTAAAACAGAGTATGTTTCATGGATGAGAACACTGGTCTGAATTTCCCTTCACAAACGGAGTTAAACCAAAGGCTCTGTGTCTTCCTACAAGCAAGAGTTCATTTCCGGAAATCCCAGTGATTTTTTGGCTCAAATGAATTTACATAGTTCACGAACCCAACATGTTTTTCACTATAAACTAAAGAGCATCTATGTAAGAGATGCTGTGGTTTGTTACAGTTTCAGAAGCAGAGTGTAACTAGATATGGTCAGTATGAGTAGGAAACACAGTTCTTTTTTTCTGGCCATGCTCATGTTTCTTGCTGTATTGGAGAAGCTGGAAAGAAGAGCATGCTTCTTACATTAAAACAGAGGGTGTTTCATGGATGAGAACACTGGTCTGAATTTCCCTTCACAAACGGAGTTAAACCAAAGGCTCTGTGTCTTCCTACAAGCAAGAGTTTATTTCCGGAAATCCCAGTGATTTTTCAGCTCAAATGAATTTACACAGTTCAGGAACCCAACACGTTTTTCACTATAAAGTAAAGAGCATCTTTGTAAGAGATGCTGTGGTTTGTGACAGTTTCACAAGCAGAGTTCAACTAGATATGGTCCCTATGAGTAGGAAACACAGTTCTTTTTTTCTGGACATGTTCATATTTCTTGCTGTATTGCAGAATCTAGACAGAAGAGGATGCTTCTTGCGTTAAAACAGAGGGTGTTTCATGGATGAGAACACTGGTATGAATTTCCCTTCACAACGGAGTTAAACCAAAGGCTCTGTGTCTTCTACAAGCAAGAGTTCATTTCCGGAAATCCCAGTGATTTTTCGGCTCAAATGAATTTACATAGTTCACGAACCCAACATGTTTTTCACTATAAACTAAAGAGCATCTATGTAAGAGATGCTGTGGTTTGTTACAGTTTCAGAAGCAGAGTGTAACTAGATATGGTCCGTATGAGTAAGAAACACAGTTCGGTTTTTCTGGG
Source organism: Onychomys leucogaster (assembly GCA_949786385.1). NCBI lineage: Eukaryota > Metazoa > Chordata > Mammalia > Rodentia > Cricetidae > Onychomys > Onychomys leucogaster. The sequence goes on along the minus strand of CATKUP010000151.1, from coordinate 880,719 downwards.
CATGCTCACGTTTCTTGCTGTATTGGAGAAGCTGGAAAGAAGAGCATGCTTCTTACGTTAAAACAGAGGGTGTTTCATGGATGAGAACACTGGTCTGAATTTCCCTTCACAAACGGAGTTAAACCAAAGGCTCTGTGTCTTCCTACAAGCAAGAGTTCATTTCCGGACATCCCAGTGATTTTTCGGCTCAAATGAATTTACACAGTTCACTAACCAAACACGTTTTTCACTATAAGGTAAAGAGCATCAATGTAAGAGATGCTGTGGTTTGTTACAGTTTCACAAGCAGAGTTCAACTAGATATGGTCCGTATGAGTAGAAATTCAGTTTTTTTTTTTTTTTGTGGACTTGCTCATATTTCTTGCTCTATTGCAACTATGGACAGAAGAGGATGCTTCTTGTCTTAAAACAGACGGTGTTTCATGCATGAGAACACTGGTCTGAATTTCCCTTCACAAACGGTTTAAACCATAGGCTGTGTGTCTTCCTACAAGCAAGAGTTCATTTCCGGAAGTCCCAGTGAATTTACACAGTTCACGAACCCAACACGTTTTTCACTATAAACTAAAGAGCATCAATGTAAGAGATGCAGTGGTTTGTTACAGTTCCATAGCAGAGTTCAACAAGATATGGTCTGTATGAGCAGGAAATGCAGTTCTTTTTTTGTGGACATGCTCATATTTCTTGCTCTATTGCAACTATGGACAGAAGAGGATGCTTCTTGTCTTAAAACAGATAGTGTTTCATGCATAAGACCACTGGTCTGAATTTCCCTTCACAAACGGAGTTAAACCAAAGGCTCTGTGTCTTCCTACAAGCAAGAGTTCATTTCCGGAAATCCCAGGATTTTTCGGCTCAAATGAATTTACACAGTTCACGAACCCAACACGTTTTTCACTATAAACTAAAGAGCATCTATGTAAGAGATGCTGTGGTTTGTTACAGTTTCACAAGCAGAGTTTAACTAGATATGGTCCGTATGAGTAAGAAACACAGTTCGTTTTTTCTGGGCATGCTCATATTTCTTGCTGTATTGGAGATGCTGGAAAGAAGAGCATGCTTCTTGCGTTAAAACAGAGTATGTTTAATTGATGAGAACACTGGTCTGAATTTCCCTTCACAAATGGAGTTAAACCAAAATCTCTGTGTCTTCCTACATGCAAGAGTTCATTTCCAGAAAACCCAGTGATTTTTCGGCTCAAATGAATTTACACAGTTCACGAACCCAACACGTTTCTCACTATAAACTAAAGAGCAACTTTGTAAGAGATGCTGTGGTTTGTTACAGTTTCACAAGCATAGTTCAACTAGATATGGTCCCTATGAGTAGGAAACTAAGTTCTTTTTTTCTGGACATGCTCATATTTCTTGCTGTATTGCAGACTCTAGACAGAAGTGGATGCTTCTTGCGTTAAAACATAGGGTGTTTCATGAATGAGAACACTGGTCTGAATTTCCCTTCACAAACGGAGTTAAACCAAAGGCTCTGTGTCTTCATACAAGCAAGAGTTCATTTCCGGAAATCCCAGTGATTTTTCGGCTCAAATGAATTTACACAATTCACGAACCCAACACGTTTTTCACTATTATCTAAAGAGCATCTATGTAAGAGATGCTGTGGGTTGTTACAGTTATAAGTAGAGTTCAACTATATGGTCAGTATGAGTAGGAAACACAGTTCTTTTTTTCTGGGCATGCTCATGTTTCTTGCTGTATTGGAGATGCTGGAAAGAAGAGCATGCTTCTTGCGTTAAAGCAGAGTATGTTTCATGGATGAGAACACTGTTCTGAATTTCCCTTCACAAACGGAGTTAAACCAAAGGCTCTGTGTCTTCCTACAAGCAAGAGTTCATTTCCGGAAATCCCAGGATTTTTCGGCTCAAATGAATTTACATAGTTCACGAAACCAACATGTTTTTCACTATAAAATAAAGAGCATCTTTGTAAGAGATGCTGTGGTTTGTTACAGTTTCACAAGCAGAGTTTAACTAGATATGGTCCGTATGAGTAAGAAACACAGTTCGTTTTTTCTGGGCACGCTCATGTTTCTTGCTGTATTGGAGATGCTGGAAAGAAGAGCATGCTTCTTGCGTTAAAACAGAGTATGTTTAATTGATGAGAACACTGGTCTGAATTTCCCTTCACAAATGGAGTTAAACCAAAGTCTCTGTGTCTTCCTACAAGCAAGAGTTAATTTCCGGAAAAACCAGTGATTTACGGCTCAAATGAATTTACACATTTCACGAACCCAACACGTTTTTCACTATAAAATAAAGAGCATCTTTGTAAGAGATGCTGTGGTTTATTACAGTTTCACAAGCAGAGTTCAACTAGATATGGTCCCTATGAGTAGGAAACACAGTTCTTTTTTTCTGGACATGTTCATATTTCTTGCTGTATTGCAGAATCTAGACAGAAGAGGATGCTTCTTGCGTTAAAACAGAGGGTGTTTCATGGATGAGAACACTGGTCTGAATTTCCCTTCACAAACGGAGTTAAACCAAAGGCTCTGTGTCTTCCTACAAGCAAGAGTTCATTTCCGGAAATCCCAGTGATTTTTCAGCTCAAATGAATTTACATAGTTCACGAACCCAACATGTTTTTCACTATAAACTAAAGAGCATCTATGTAAGAGATGCTGTGGTTTGTTACAGTTTCAGAAGCAGAGTGTAACTAGATATGGTCCGTATGAGTAAGAAACACAGTTCGGTTTTTCTGGGCATGCTCACGTTTCTTGCTGTATTGGAGAAGCTGGAAAGAAGAGCATGCTTCTTACGTTAAAACAGAAGGTGTTTCATGGATGAGAACACTGGTATGAATTTCCCTTCACAAACGGAGTTAAACCAAAGGCTCTGTGTCTTCCTACAAGCAAGAGTTCATTTCCGGAAATCCCAGTGATTTTTCGGCTCAAATGAATTTACACAGTTCACTAACCAAACACGTTTTTCACTATAAGGTAAAGAGCATCAATGTAAGAGATGCTGTGGTTTGTTACAGTTTCACAAGCAGAGTTCAACTAGATATGGTCTGTATGAGTAGAAATTCAGTTTTTTTTTTTTTTTGTGGACTTGCTCATTTTTCTTGCTCTATTGCAACTATGGACAGAAGAGGATGCTTCTTGTCTTAAAACAGACGGTGTTCCATGCATGAGAACACTGGTCTGAATTTCCCTTCACAAACGGTTTAAACCATAGGCTGTGTGTCTTCCTACAAGCAAGAGTTCATTTCCGGTAAACCCAGGGATTTTTCGGCTCAAATGAATTTACACAGTTCACGAACCCAACACATTTTACACTATAAACTAAAGAGCATCTATGTAAGAGATGCTGTGGTTTGTTACAGTTTCACAAGCAGTGTTTAACTAGATATGGTCCATATTAGTAAGAAACACAGTTCGTTTTTTCTGGGCATGCTCATGTTTCCTGCTGTATTGGAGATGCTGGAAAGAACAGCATGCTTCTTGGGTTAAAACAGAGTATGTTTCATGGATGAGAACACTGGTCTGAATTTCCCTTCACAAACGGAGTTAAACCAAAGGCTCTGTGTCTTCCTACAAGCAAGAGTTCATTTTCGGAAATCCCAGGATTTTTCGGCTCAAATGAATTTACATTATTCACGAACCCAACATGTTTTTCACTATAAACTAAAGAGAATCTATGTAAGAGATGCTGTGGTTTGTTACAGTTTCACAAGCAGAGTTTAACTAGATATGGTCTGTATGAGTAAGAAACACAGTTCGTTTTCTCTGGGCATGCACATGTTTCTTGCTGTATTGGAGATGCTGGAAAGAAGAGCATATTTCTTACGTAAAAGCAGAGTATGATTCATGGATGAGAACACCGGTCTGAATTTCCCTTCACAAATGGAGTTAAACCAATGTCTCTGTGTCTTCCTACAAGCAAGTGTTCATTTCCGGAAAACCCAGTGATTTTTCGGCTCAAATGAATTTACACAGTTCAGGAACCCAACACGTTTTTCACTATAAACTAAAGAGCATCTTTGTAAGAGATGCTGTGGTTTGTTACAGTTTCACAAGCAGAGTTCAACTAGATATGGTCCCTATGAGTAGGAAACACAGTTCTTTTTTTCTGGCCATGCTCATATTTCTTGCTGTATTGCAGAATCTAGACAGAAGAGGATGCTTCTTGCGTTAAAACAGAGGGTGTTTCATGGATGAGAACACTGGTCTGAATTTCCCTTCACAAACGGAGTTAAACCAAAGGCTCTGTGTCTTCCTACAAGCAAGAGTTCATTTCCGGAAATCCCAGTGATTTTTCTGCTCAAATGAATTTACATAGTTCACGAACCCAACACGTTTTTCACTATAAACTAAAGAGCATCTATGTAAGAGATGCTGTGGTTTGTTACAGTTTCACAAGCAGCGTTTAACTAGATATGGTCCGTATGAGTAAGAAACACAGTTCGTTTTTTCTGTGCATGCTCACGTTTCATGCTGTATTGGAGATGCTGGAAACAAGAGCATGCTTCTTGCATTAAAACAGAGTATGTTTCATGGATGAGAACACTGGTCTGAATTTCCCTTCACAAACGGAGTTAAAGCAAAGGCTCTGTGTCTTTCTACAAGCCAGAGTTCATTTCCGGAAAACCCAGTGATTTTTCAGCTCAAATGAATTTACCCTGTTCACGAACCCCTCACGTTTTTCACTATAAACTAAAGAGCATCTATGTAAGAGATGCTGTGGTTTGTTACAGTTTCACAAGCAGAGTTCAACTAGATATGGTCTGTATGGGTAGGAAATAGAGTTCTTTTTTTCTGAACATGCTCATATTTCTTGCTGTATTGCAGACTCTGGACAGAAGAGGATGATTCTTGTGTTAAAACAGACGGTGTTTCATGCATGAGAACACTGGTCTGAATTTCCCTTCACAAACGGAGTTAAACCAATGTCTCTGTGTCTTCCTACAAGCAAGAGTTAATTTCTGGAAAACGCAGTGATTTTCGGCTCAAATGTATTTATACAGTTCACGAACCCAACACGTTTTTCACTATAAACTAAAGAGCATCTTTGTAAGAGATGCTGTGGTTTGTTACAGTTTCACAAGCAGAGTTCAACTAGATATGGTCTGTATGAGTAGGAAACACAGTTCTTTTTTTCTGGACATGCTCATATTTCTTGCTGTATTGCAGACTCTGGACAGAAGAGGATGATTCTTGCATTAAAACAGAGGGTGTTTCATGGATGAGAACACTGGTCTGAATTTCCCTTCCCAAATGGAGCTAAACCAAAGTCTCTGTGACTTCCTACAAGCAAGAGTTCATTTCCGGAAATCCCTGTGATTTTTCGGCTCAAATGAATTTACACAGTTCACGCACCCAACACGTTTTTCACTATAAACTAAAGAGCATCAATGTAAGAGATGCTGTTGTTTGTTACAGTTTCACAAGCAGAGTTCAACTAGATATGGTCCGTATGAGTAGGAAATTCAGTTCTTTTTTTGTGGACATGCTCATATTTCTTGCTCTATTGCAACTATGGACAGAAGAGGATGCTTCTTGTCTTAAAACAGACGGTGTTTCATGCATGATAACACTGGTCTGAATTTCCCTCCACAAACGGAGTTAAACCATAGGCTGTGTGTCTTCCTACAAGCAAGAGTTCATTTCCGGAAATCCCAGTGATTTTTCAGCTCATATGAATTTACACAGTTCATGAACCCAACTAGTTCTTCACTATAAACTAAAGAGCATCTATGTAAGAGATGCTGTAGTTTGTTACAGTTTCACAATCAGAGTTTAACTTGATATGGTCCGTATTAGTAAGAAACACAGTTCGTTTTTTCTGGGCATGCTCATGTTTCCTGCTGTATTGGAGATGCTGGAAAGAAGAGCATGCTTCTTGCGTTAAAACAGAGTATGTTTCATGGATGAGAACACTGGTCTGAATTTCCCTTCACAAACGGAGTTAAATCAAAAGCTCTGTGTCTTCCTACAAGCAGGAGTTCATTTCCGGAAATCCCAGGATTTTTCGGCTCAAATGAATTTACATAGTTCACGAACCCAACACGTTTTTCACTATAAACTAAAGAGCATCTATGTAAGAGATACTGTGGTTTGTTACAGTTTCACAAGCAGAGTTTAACTAGATATGGTCCGTATGAGTAAGAAACACAGTTCGTTATTTCTGGGCATGCTCATATTTCTTGCTGTATTGGAGATGCTGGAAAGAAGAGCATGATTCTTGCGTTAAAACAGAGTATGTTTCATGGATGAGAACACTGGTCTGAATTTCCCTTCACAAATGGAGTTAAACCAAAGTCTCTGTGTCTTCCTACAAGCAAGAGTTAATTTCCGGAAAACCCAGTGATTTTCGGCTCAAATGAATTTACACATTTCACGAACCCTACACGTTTTTCACTATAAACTAAAGAGCATCTTTGTAAGAGATGCTGTGGTTTGTTACAGTTTCACAAGCAGAGTTCAACTAGATATGGTCCCTATGAGTAGGAAACACAGTTCTTTTTTTCTGGCCATGCTCATATTTCTTGCTGTATTGCAGAATCTAGACAGAAGAGGATGCTTCTTGCGTTAAAACAGAGGGTGTTTCATGGATGAGAACACTGGTCTGAATTTCCCTTCACAAACGGAGTTAAACCAAAGGCTCTGTGTCTTCCTACAAGCAAGAGTTCATTTCCGGAAATCCCAGTGATTTTTCTGCTCAAATGAATTTACCCTGTTCACGAACCCCACACGTTTTTTACTATAAACTAAAGAGCATCTATGTAAGAGATGCTGTGGTTTGTTACAGTTTCACAAGCAGAGTTCAACTAGATATGGTCCGTATGAGTAGGAAATACAGTTCTTTTTTTATGGACATGCTCATATTTCTTGCTCTATTGCAACTCTGGACAGAAGGGGATGCTTCTTGCGTTAAAACAGAGTATGTTTCATGGATGAGAACACTGGTCTGAATTTCCCTTCACAAATGGAGTTAAACCATAGTCTCTAGTCTTCCTAAAAGCAAGAGTTCATTTCCGGTAAACCCAGGGAATTTTCGGCTCAAATGAATTTACACAGTTCACGAACCCAACACGTTTTTCACTACAAACTAAAGAGCATCTTTGTAAGAGATGATGTGGTTTGTTACAGTTTCACAAGCAGAGTTCAACTAGATATGGTCCGTATGAGTAAGAAACACACTTCGTTTTTTCTGGGCATGCTCATGTTTCTTGCTGTATTGGAGATGCTGGAAAGAAGAGCATGCTTCTTGCGTTAAAACAGAGTATGTTTCATGGATGAGAACACTGGTCTGAATTTCCCTTCACAAACGGAGTTAAATCAAAAGCTCTGTGTCTTCCTCCAAGCAGGAGTTCATTTCCGGAAATCCCAGGATTTTTCGGCGCAAATGAATTTACACAGTTCACACACCCAACACGTTTTTCATTATAAACTAAAGAGCATCAATGTAAGAGATGCTGTGGTTTGTTACAGTTTCACAAGCAGAGTTCAACTAGATATGGTCCGTATGAGTAGGAAATTCAGTTCTTTTTTTGTGGACATGCTCATATTTCTTGCTCTATTGCAACTATGGACAGAAGAGGATGCTTCTTGTCTTAAAAAAGACGGTGTTTCATGCATGATAACACTGGTCTGAATTTCCCTCCACAAACGGAGTTAAACCATAGGCTGTGTGTCTTCCTACAAGCAAGAGTTCATTTCCGGAAATCCCAGTGATTTTTCAGCTCAAATGAATTTACACAGTTCATGAACCCAACTAGTTTTTCACTATAAACTAAAGAGCATCTATGTAAGAGATGCTGTAGTTTGTTACAGTTTCACAATCAGAGTGTAACTTGATATGGTCCGTATTAGTAAGAAACACAGTTCGTTTTTTCTGGGCATGCTCATGTTTCCTGCTGTATTGGAGATGCTGGAAAGAAGAGCATGCTTCTTGCGTTAAAACAGAGTATGTTTCATGGATGAGAACACTGGTCTGAAATTCCATTCACAAACGGAGTTAAAGCAAAGGCTCTGTGTCTTTCTACAAGCAAGAGTTCATTTCCGGAAAACCCAGTGATTTTTCAGCTCAAATGAATTTACCCTGTTCACGAACCCCTCACGTTTTTCACTATAAACTAAAGAGCATCTATGTAAGAGATGCTGTGGTTTGTTACAGTTTCACAAGCAGAGTTCAACTAGATATGGTCCGTATGAGTAGGAAATACAGGTCTTTTTTTATGGACATGCTCATATTTCTTGCTGTATTGCAACTGTGGACAGAAGACGATACTTCTTGTGTTAAAACAGACAGTGTTTCATGCATGAGAACACTGGTCTGAATTTCCCTTCACAAACGGAGTTAAACCAATGTCTCTTTGTCTTCCTACAAGCAAGAGTTAATTTCCGGAAAACCCAGTGATTTTCGGCTCAAATGTATTTACACATTTCACGAACTCAACACGTTTTTCACTATAAACTAAAGAGCATCTTTGTAAGAGATGCTGTGGTTTGTTACAGTTTCACAAGCAGAGTTCAACTAGATATGGTCTGTATGAGTAGGAAACACAGTTCTGTTTTTCTGGACATGCTCATATTTCTTGCTGTATTGCAGACTCTGGACAGAAGAGGATGATTCTTGCATTAAAACAGAGGGTGTTTCATGGATGAGAACACTGGTCTGAATTTCCCTTCCCAAATGGAGCTAAACCAAAGTCTCTGTGTCTTCCTACAAGCAAGATTTCATTTCCGGAAATCCCTGTGATTTTTCGGCTCAAATGAATTTACACAGTTCACGCACCCAACACGTTTTTCACTATAAACTAAAGAGCATCAATGTAAGAGATGCTGTGGTTTGTTACAGTTTCAGAAGCAGAGTTCAACTAGATATGGTCCGTATGAGTAGGAAATTCAGTTCTTTTTTTGTGGACATGCTCATATTTCTTGCTCTATTGCAACTATGGACAGAAGAGGATGCTTCTTGTCTTAAAACAGACGGTGTTTCATGCATGAGAACACTGGTCTGAATTTCCCTCCACAAACGGAGTTAAACCATAGGCTGTGTGTCTTCCTACAAGCAAGAGTTCATTTCCGGAAATCCCAGTGATTTTTCAGCTCAAATGAATTTACACAGTTCATGAACCCAACTAGTTTTTCACTATAAACTAAAGAGCATCTATGTAAGAGATACTGTGGTTTGTTACAGTTTCACAAGCAGAGTTTAACTAGATATGGTCCATATTAGTAAGAAACACAGTTCGTTTTTCCTGGGCATGCTCATGTTTCCTGCTCTATTAGAGATGCTGGAAAGAAGAGCATGCTTCTTGCGTTAAAACAGAGTATGTTTCATGGATGAGAACACTGGTCTGAATTTCCCTTCACAAACGGAGTTAAATCAAAAGCTCTGTGTCTTCCTACAAGCAGGAGTTCATTTCCGGAAATCCCAGGATTTTTCGGCTCAAATGAATTTACATTGTTCACGAACCCAACACGTTTTTCACTATAAACTAAAGAGCATCTATGTAAGAGATACTGTGGTTTGTTACAGTTTCACAAGCAGAGTTTAACTAGATATGGTCCGTATGAGAAAGAAACACAGTTCGTTTTTTCTTGGCATGCTCATATTTCTTGCTGTATTGGAGATGCTGGAAAGAAGAGCATGCTTCTTGCGTTAAAACAGACTATGTTTCATGGATGAGAACACTGGTCTGAATTTCCCTTCACAAATGGAGTTAAACCAAAGTCTCTGTGTCTTCCTACAAGCAAGAGTTAATTTCCGCAAAACGTAGTGATTTTCGGCTCAAATGAATATACACATTTCACGAACCCAACACGTTTTTCACTATAAACTAAAGAGCATCTTTGTAAGAGATGCTGTGGTTTGTTACAGTTTCACAAGCAGAGTTCAACTAGATATGGTCCCTATGAGTAGGAAACACAGTTCTTTTTTTCTGGACATGCTCATATTTCTTGCTGTATTGCAGAATCTAGACAGAAGAGGATGCTTCTTGCGTTAAAACAGAGGGTGTTTCATGGATGAGAACACTGGTCTGAATTTCCCTTCACAAACGGAGTTAAACCAAAGGCTCTGTGTCTTCCTACAAGCAAGAGTTCATTTCCGGAAATCCCAGTGATTTTTCTGCTCAAATGAATTTACACAGTTCATGAACCCAACTAGTTTTTCACTATAAACTAAAGAGCATCTATGTAAGAGATGCTGTGGTATGTTATAGTTTCACAAGCAGCGTTTAACTATATATCGTCCATATGAGTAAGAAACACAGTTCGTTTTTTCTGGGCATGCTCATGTTTCTTGCTGTATTGGAGATGCTGGAAAGAAGAGCATGCTTCTTGCGTTAAAACAGAGTATGTTTCATGGATGAGAACACTGGTCTGAATTTCCCTTCACAAAAGGAGTTAAATCAAAAGTTCTGTGTCTTCCTACAAGCAGGATTTCAATTCCGGAAATCCCAGGATTTTTCGGCTCAAATGAATTTACATAGTTCACGAACCCAACACGTTTTTCACTATAAACTAAAGAGCATCTATGTAAGAGATGCTGTGGTTTGTTACAGATTCACAAGCAGCGTTTAACTAGACATGGTCCGTATGAGTAAGAAACACATTTCGTTTTTTCTGTGCATGCTCACGTTTCATGCTCTATTGGAGATGCTGGAAACAAGAGCATGCTTCTTGCGTTAAAACAGAGTATGTTTCATGGATGAGAACACTGGTCTGAATTTCCCTTCACAAACGGAGTTAAACCAATGTCTCTGTGTCTTCCAACAAGCAAGAGTTAATTTCCGGAAAACCCAGTGATTTTCGGCTCAAATGTTTTTACACAGTTCACGAACCCAACACGTTTTTCACTATAAACTAAAGAGCATCTTTGTAAGAGATGCTGTGGTTTGTTACAGTTTCACAAGCAGAGTTCAACTAGATATGGTCTGTATGAGTAGGAAACACAGTTCTTTTTTTCTGGACATGCTCATATTTCTTGCTGTATTGCAGACCCTGGACAGAAGAGGATGATTCTTGCATTAAAACAGAGGGTGTTTCATGGATGAGAACACTGGTCTGAATTTCCCTTCCCAAATGGAGCTAAACCAAAGTCTCTGTGTCTTCCTACAAGCAAGAATTCAGTTCCGGAAATCCCTGTGATTTTTCGGCTCAAATGAATTTACACAGTTCACGCACCCAACACGTTTTTCACTATAAACTAAAGAGCATCAATGTAAGAGATGCTGTGGTTTGTTACAGTTTCACAAGCAGAGTTCAACTAGATATGGTCCGTATGAGTAGGAAATTCAGTTCTGTTTTTGTGGACATGCTCATATTTCTTGCTCTATTGCAACTATGGACAGAAGAGGATGCTTCTTGTCTTAAAACAGACAGTGTTTCATGCATGAGAACACTGGTCTTAGTTTCCCTCCACAAACAGAGTTAAACCATAGGCTGTGTGTCTTCCTACAAGCAAGAGTTCATTTCCGGAAATCCCAGTGATTTTTCAGCTCAAATGAATTTACACAGTTCATGAACCCAACTAGTCTTTCACTATAAACTAAAGAGCATCTATGTAAGAGTTGCTGTAGTTTGTTACAGTTTCACAAGCAGAGTTTAACTTGATATGGTCCGTATTAGTAAGAAACACAGTTCATTTTTTCTGGGCATGCTCATGTTTCCTACTGTATTGGAGATGCTGGAAAGAAGAGCATGCTTGTTGCGTTAAAACAGAGTATGTTTCATGGATGAGAACACTGGTCTGAATTTCCCTTCACAAACGGAGTTAAATCAAAAGCTCTGTGTCTTCCTACAAGCAGGAGTTCATTTCCGGAAATCCCAGGATTTTTCGGCTCAAATGAATTTACATAGTTCACGAACCCAACACGTTTTTCACTATAAACTAAAGAGCATCTATGTAAGAGATACTGTGGTTTGTTACAGTTTCACAAGCAGAGTTTAACTAGATATGGTCCGTATGAGTAAGAAACACACTTCGTTTTTTCTTGGCATGCTCATATTTCTTGCTGTATTGGAGATGCTGGAAAGAAGAGCATGCTTCTTGCGTTAAAACAGACTATGTTTCATGAATGAGAACACTGGTCTGAATTTCCCTTCACAAATGGAGTTAAACCAAAGTCTCTGTGTCTTCCTACAAGCAAGAGTTAATTTCCGCAAAACCTAGGGATTTTCGGCTCAAATGAATTTACACATTTCACGAACCCAACACGTTTTTCACTATAAACTAAAGAGCATCTTTGTAAGAGATGCTGTGGTTTGTTACAGTTTCACAAGCAGAGTTCAACTAGATATGGTCCCTATGAGTAGGAAATACAGTTCGTTTTTTCTGGGCATGCTCATGTTTCTTGCTGTATTGGAGATGCTGGAAAGAAGAGCATGCTTCTTGCGTTAAAACAGAGTATGTTTCATGGATGAGAACACTGGTCTGAATTTCCCTTCACAAACGGAGTTAAATCAAAAGCTCTGTGTCTTCCTCCAAGCAGGAGTTCATTTCCGGAAATCCCAGGATTTTTCGGCGCAAATGAATTTACACAGTTCACACACCCAACACGTTTTTCACTATAAACTAAAGAGCATCAATGTAAGAGATGCTGTGGTTTGTTACAGTTTCACAAGCAGAGTTCAACTAGATATGGTCCGTATGAGTAGGAAATTCAGTTCTTTTTTGTGGACATGCTCATATTTCTTGCTCTATTGCAACTATGGACAGAAGAGGATGCTTCTTGTCTTAAAAAAGACGGTGTTTCATGCATGATAACACTGGTCTGAATTTCCCTCCACAAACGGAGTTAAACCATAGGCTGTGTGTCTTCCTACAAGCAAGAGTTCATTTCCGGAAATCCCAGTGATTTTTCAGCTCAAATGAATTTACACAGTTCATGAACCCAACTAGTTTTTCACTATAAACTAAAGAGCATCTATGTAAGAGATGCTGTAGTTTGTTACAGTTTCACAATCAGAGTTTAACTTGATATGGTCCGTATTAGTAAGAAACACACTTCATTTTTTCTGGGCATGCTCATGTTTCCTGCTGTATTGGAGATGCTGGAAAGAAGAGCATGCTTCTTGCGTTAAAACAGAGTATGTTTCATGGATGAGAACACTGGTCTGAATTTCCCTTCACAAACGGAGTTAATTCAAAAGCTCTGTGTCTTCCTACAAGCAGGAGTTCATTTCCGGAAATCCCAGGATTTTTCGGCTCAAATGAATTTACATAGTTCACGAACCCAACACGTTTTTCACTATAAACTAAAGAGCATCTTTGTAAGAGATGCTGTGGTTTGTTACAGTTTCACAAGCAGAGTTCAACTAGATATGGTCCCTATGAGTAGGAAACAGAGTTCTTTTTTTCTGGACATGCTCATATTTCTTGCTGTATTGCAGAATCCAGACAGAAGAGGATGCTTCTTGCGTTAAAACAGAGGGTGTTTCATGGATGAGAACACTGGTCTGAATTTCCCTTCACAAACGGAGTTAAACCAAAGGCTCTGTGTCTTCCTACAAGCAAGAGTTCATTTCCGGTAAACCCAGGGAATTTTCGGCTCAAATGAATTTACACAGTTCACGAACCAACATGTTTTTCACTAAAACTAAAGAGCATCTTTGTAAGAGATGATGTGGTTTGTTACAGTTTCACAAGCAGAGTTCAACTAGATATGGTCTGTATGAGTAGGAAACACAGTTCTTTTTTTCTGGACATGCTCATATTTCTGGCTGTATTGCAGACTCTGGACAGAAGAGGATGATTCTTGCATTAAAACAGAGGGTGTTTCATGGATGAGAACACTGGTCTGAATTTCCCTTTCCAAATGGAGCTAAACCAAAGTCTCTGTGTCTTCCTACAAGCAAGAGTTCATTTACGGAAATCCCTGTGATTTTTCGGCTCAAATGAATTTACACAGTTCACGCACCCAACACGTTTTTCACTATAAACTAAAGAGCATCAATGTAAGAGATGCTGTGGTTTGTTACAGTTTCAGAAGCAGAGTTCAACTAGATATGGTCCGTATGAGTAGGAAATTCAGTTCTTTTTTTGTGGACATGCTCATATTTCTTGCTCTATTGCAACTATGGACAGAAGAGGATGCTTCTTGTCTTAAAACAGACGGTGTTTCATGCATGAGAACACTGGTCTGAATTTCCCTCCACAAACGGAGTTAAACCATAGGCTGTGTGTCTTCCTGCAAGCAAGAGTTCATTTCCGTAAATCCCAGTGATTTTTCAGCTCAAATGAATTTACACAGTTCATGAACCCAACTAGTTTTTCACTATAAACTAAAGAGCATCTATGTAAGAGATGCTGTAGTTTGTTACAGTTTCTCAAGCAGAGTTTAACTTGATAAGGTCCGTATTAGTAAGAAACACAGTTCGTTTTTTCTGGGCATGCTCATGTTTCCTGCTGTATTGGAGATGCTGGAAAGAAGAGCATGCTTCTTGCGTTAAAACAGAGTATGTTTCATGGATGAGAACACTGGTCTGAATTTCCCTTCACAAACGGAGTTAAATCAAAAGCTCTGTGTCTTCCTACAAGCAGGAGTTCATTTCCGGATATCCCAGGATTTTTCGGCTCAAATGAATTTACATAGTTCACGAACCTAACACGTTTTTCACTATAAACTAAAGAGCATCTATGTAAGAGATGCTGTGGTTTGTTACAGTTTCACAAGCAGAGTTTAAGTAGATGTGGTCCGTATGAGTAAGAAACACATATCGTTTTTTCTGTGCATGCTCACGTTTCATGCTGTATTGGAGATGCTGGAAACAAGAGCATGCTTCTTGTGTTAAAACAGAGTATGTTTCATGGATGAGAATACTGGTCTGAATTTCCCTTCACAAACGGAGTTAAAGCAAAGGCTCTGTGTCTTTCTACAAGCAAGAGTTCATTTCCGGAAAACCCAGTGATTTTTCAGCTCAAATGAATTTACCCTGTTCACGAACCCCTCACGTTTTTCACTATAAACTAAAGAGCATCTATGTAAGAGATGCTGTGGTTTGTTACAGTTTCACAAGCAGAGTTCAACTAGATATGGCCCGTATGAGTAGGAAATACAGGTCTTTTTTTATGGACATGCTCATATTTCTTGCTGTATTGCTACTGTGGACAGAAGAGGATACTTCTTGTGTTAAAACAGACGGTGTTTCATGGATGAGAACACTTGTCTGAATTTCCCTTCACAAACGGAGTTAAACCAATGTCTCTGTGTCTTCCTACAAGCAAGAGTTAATTTCCGGAAAACCCAGTGATTTTCGGCTCAAATGTATTTACACATTTAACGAACCCAACACGTTTTTCACTATAAACTAAAGAGCATCTTTGTAAGAGATGCTGTGGTTTGTTACAGTTTCACAAGCAGAGTTCAACTAGATATGGTCTGTATGAGTAGGAAACACAGTTCTTTTTTTCTGGACATGCTCATATTTCTTGCTGTATTGCAGACTCTGGACAGAAGAGGATGATTCTTGCATTAAAACAGAGGGTGTTTCATGGATGAGAACACTGGTCTGAATTTCCCTTCCCAAATGGAGCTAAACCAAAGTCTCTGTGTCTTCCTACAAGCAAGAGTTCATTTCCGGAAATCCCTGTGATTTTTCGGCTCAAATGAATTTACACAGTTCACGCACCCAACACGTTTTTCACTATAAACTAAAGAGCATCTATGTAAGAGATGCTGTAGTTTGTTACAGTTTCACAATCAGAGTTTAACTTGATATGGTCCGTATTAGTAAGAAACACAGTTCGTTTTTTCTGGGCATGCTCATGTTTCCTGCTGTATTAGAGATGCTGGAAAGAAGAGCATGCTTCTTGCGTTAAAACAGAGTATGTTTCATGGATGAGAACACTGGTCTGAATTTCCCTTCACAAACGGAGTTAAATCAAAACCTCTGTGTCTTCCTACAAGCAGGAGTTCATTTCCGGAAATCCCAGGATTTTTCGGCTCAAATGAATTTACATACTTCACGAACCCAACACGTTTTTCACTATAAACTAAAGAGCATCTTTGTAAGAGATGCTGTGGTTTGTTACAGTTTCACAAGCAGAGTTCAACTAGATATGGTCCCTATGAGTAGGAAACACAGTTCTTTTTTCTGGACATGCTCATATTTCTTGCTGTATTGCAGAATCTAGACAGAAGAGGATGCTTCCTGCGTTAAAACAGAGGGTGTTTCATGGATGAGAACACTGGTCTGAATTTCCCTTCACAAACGGAGTTAAACCAAAGGCTCTGTGTCTTCCTACAAGCAAGAGTTCATTTCCGGAAATCCCAGTGATTTTTCTGCTCAAATGAATTTACCCTGTTCACCAATCCCACACGTTTTTTACTATAAACTAAAGAGCATCTATGTAAGAGATGCTGTGGTTTGTTACAGTTTCACAAGCAGAGTTCAACTAGATATGGTCCGTATGAGTAGGAAATACAGTTCTTTTTTTATGGACATGCTCACATTTCTTGCTGTATTGCAACTCTGGACAGAAGGGGATGCTTCTTGCGTTAAAATATAGGGTGTTTCATGGATGAGAACACTGGTCTGAATTTCCCTTCACAAATGGAGTTAAACCATAGTCTCTAGTCTTCCTAAAAGCAAGAGTTCATTTCCGGTAAACCCAGGGAATTTTCGGCTCAAATGAATTTACACAGTTCACGAACCCAACACATTTTTCACTACAAACTAAAGAGCATCTTTGTAAGAGATGATGTGGTTTGTTACAGTTTCACAAGCAGAGTTCAACTAGATATGGTCCGTATGAGTAAGAAACACACTTCGTTTTTTCTGGGCATGCTCATGTTTCTTGCTGTTTTGGAGATGCTGGAAAGAAGAGCATGCTTCTTGCGTTAAAACAGAGTATGTTTCATGGATGAGAACACTGGTCTGAATTTCCCTTCTCAAACGGAGTTAAACCAAAGGCTCTGTGTCTTCCTACAAACAAGAGTTCATTTCCGGAAAACCCAGTGATTTTTCGGCTCAAATGAATTTACCCAGTTCACGAACCCCACACGTTTTTCACTATAAACTAAAGAGCATCTATGTAAGAGATGCTGTGGTTTGTTACAGTTTCACAATCAGAGTTCAACTATATATGGTCCGTATGAGTAGGAAATACAGTTCTTTTTTCATGGACATGCTCATATTTCTTGCTGTATTGCAACTCTGGACAGAGAAGGATGCTTCTTGTGTTAAAACAGGGTATGTCTCATGGATGAGAACACTGGTCTGAATTTCCCTGCACAAATGGAGTTAAACCAAAGTCTCTGTGTATTCCTACAAGCAGGAGTTCATTTCAGGAAAACCCAGTGATTTTTCGGCTCGAATGAATTTACACAGTTCACGAACCCAACATGTTTTTCACTATAAACTAAAGAGCATCTTTGTAAGAGATGCTGTGGTTTGTTACAATTTCACAAGCAGAGTTCTACTAGATATGGTCCGTATGAGTAGGAAATACAGGTCTTTTTTTATGGACATGCTCATATTTCTTGCTGTATTGCAACTCTGGACAGAAGAGGATACTTCTTGTGTTAAAACAGACGGTGTTCCATGGATGAGAACACTGGTCTGAATTTCCCTTAACAAACGGAGTTAAACCAAAGGCTCTGGTCTTCCTACAAGCAAGAGTTCATTTCCGGTAAACCCAGGGATTTTCGGCTCAAATGAATTTACACAGTTCATGAACCCAACACGTTTTTCACTATAAACTAAAAGCATCTATGTCAGAGATGCTGTGGTTTGTTACAGTTTCACAAGCAGAGTTTAACTAGATATGGTCCATATTAGTAAGAAACACAGTTCGTTTTTTCTGGGCATGCTCATGTTTCCTGCTGTATTGGAGATGCTGGAAAGAAGAGCATGCTTCTTGCGTTAAAACAGAGTATGTTTCATGGATGAGAACACTGGTCTGAATTTCCCTTCACAAACGGAGTTAAATCAAAAGTTCTGTGTCTTCCTACAAGCAGGAGTTCATTTACGGAAATCCCAGGATTTTTTGGCTCAAATGAATTTACATAGTTCATGAACCCAACACGTTTTTCACTATAAACTAAAGAGCATCTATGTAAGATATACTGTGGTTTGTTACAGTTTCACAAGCAGAGTTTAACTAGATATGGTCCGTATGAGTAAGAAACACACTTCGTTTTTTCTGGGCATGCTCATATTTCTTGCTGTATTGGAGATGCTGGAAAGAAGAGCATGATTCTCTCGTTAAAACAGAGTATGTTTCATGGATGAGAACACTGGTCTGAATTTCCCTTCACAAATGGAGTTAAACCAAAGTCTCTGTGTCTTCCTACAAGCAAGAGTTAATTTCCAGAAAACCCAGTGATTTTCGGCTCAAATGAATTTACACATTTCACGAACCCAACACGTTTTTCACTATAAACTAAAGAGCATCTTTGTAAGAGATGCTGTGGTTTGTTACAGTTTCACAAGCAGAGTTCAACTAGATATGGTCCCTATGAGTAGGAAACACAGTTCTTTTTTTCTGGACATGCTCATATTTCTTGCTGTAGTGCAGAATCTAGACATAAGAGGATGCTTCTTGCGTTAAAACAGAGGGTGTTTCATGGATGAGAACACTGGTCTGAATTTCCCTTCACAAACGGAGTTAAACCCCAAAGGCTCTGTGTCTTCCTACAAGCAAGAGTTCATTTCCGGAAATCCCAGTGATTTTTCGTCTCATATGAATTTACATAGTTCACGAACCCAACACGTTTTTCACTATAAACTAAAGAGCATCTATGTAAGAGATGCTGTGGTTTGTTACAGATTCACAAGCAGCGTTTAACTAGATATGGTCCATATGAGTAAGAAACACAGTTCGTTTTTTCTGTGCATGCTCACGTTTCATGCTCTATTGGAGATGCTGGAAACAAGAGCATGCTTCTTGCGTTAAAACAGAGTATGTTTCATGGATGAGAACACTGGTCTGAATTTCCCTTCACAAACGGAGTTAAACCAATGTCTCTGTGTCTTCCTACAAGCAAGAGTTAATTTCCGGAAAACCCAGTGATTTTCGGCTCAAATGTATTTACACAGTTCACGAACCCAACACGTTTTTCACTATAAACTAAAGAGCATCTTTGTAAGAGATGCTGTGGTTTGTTACAGTTTCACAAGCAGAGTTCAACTAGTTATGGTCTGTATGAGTAGGAAACACAGTTCTTTTTTTCTGTACATGCTCATATTTCTTGCTGTATTGCAGACTCTGGACAGAAGAGGATGATTCTTGCATTAAAACAGAGGGTGTTTCATGGATGAGAACACTGGTCTGAATTTCCCTTCCCAAATGGAGCTAAACCAAAGTCTCTGTGTCTTCCTACAAGCAAGAGTTCATTTCCGGAAATCCCTGTGATTTTTCGGCTCAAATGAATTTACACAGTTCAGGCACCCAACACGTTTTTCACTATAAACTAAAGAGCATCAATGTAAGAGATGCAGTGGTTTGTTACAGTTTCACAAGCAGAGTTCAACTAGATATGGTCCGTATGAGTAGGAAATTCAGTTCTTTTTTTGTGGACATGCTCATATTTCTTGCTCTATTGCAACTATGGACAGAAGAGGATGCTTCTTGTCTTAAAACAGACAGTGTTTCATGCATGAGAACACTGGTCTGAGTTTCCCTCCACAAACGGAGTTAAACCATAGGCTGTGTGTCTTCCTACAAGCAAGAGTTCATTTCCGGAAATCCCAGTGATTTTTCAGCTCAAATGAATTTACACAGTTCATGCACCCAACTAGTTTTTCACTATAAACTAAAGAGCATCTATGTAAGAGTTGCTGTAGTTTGTTACAGTTTCACAAGCAGAGTTTAACTTGATATGGTCCGTATTAGTAAGAAACACAGTTCGTTTTTTCTGGGCATGCTCATGTTTCCTGCTGTATTGGAGATGCTGGAAAGAAGAGCATGCTTCTTGCGTTAAAACAGAGTATGTTTCATGGATGAGAACAATGGTCTGAATTTCCCTTCACAAACGGAGTTAAATCAAAAGCTCTGTGTCTTCCTACAAGCAGGAGTTCATTTCCGGAAATCCCAGGATTTTTCGGCTCAAATGAATTTACATAGTTCACGAACCCAACACGTTTTTCACTATAAACTAAAGAGCATCTATGTAAGAGATACTGTGGTTTGTTACAGTTTCACAAGCAGAGTTTAACTAGATATGGTCCGTATGAGTAAGAAACACAGTTCGTTTTTTCTTGGCATGCTCATATTTCTTGCTGTATTGGAGATGCTGGAAAGAAGAGCATGCTTCTTGCGTTAAAACAGACTATGTTTCATGGATGAGAACACTGGTCTGAATTTCCCTTCACAAATGGAGTTAAACCAAAGTCTCTGTGTCTTCCTACAAGCAAGAGTTAATTTCCGCAAAACCTAGTGATTTTCGGCTCAAATGAATTTACACATTTCACGAACCCAACACGTTTTTCACTATAAACTAAAGAGCATCTTTGTAAGAGATGCTGTGGTTTGTTACAGTTTCACAAGCAGAGTTCAACTAGATATGGTCCCTATGAGTAGGAAACACAGTTCTTTTTTTCAGGACATGCACATATTTCTTGCTGTATTGCAGAATCTAGACAGAAGAGGATGCTTCTTGCGTTAAAACAGAGTATGTTTCATGGATGAGAACACTGGTCTGAATTTCCCTTCACAAACGGAGTTAAACCAAAGGCTCTGTGTCTTCCTACAAGCAAGAGTTCATTTCCGGAAATCCCAGTGATTTTTCTGCTCAAATGAATTTACACAGTTCATGAACCCAACTAGTTTTTCACTATAAACTAAAGAGCATCTATGTAAGAGATGCTGTAGTTTGTTACAGTTTCACAAGCAGAGTTTAACTTGATATGGTCCGTATTAGTAAGAAACACAGTTCGTTTTTTCTGGGCATGCTCATGTTTCCTGCTGTATTGGAGATGCTGGAAAGAAGAGCATGCTTCTTGCGTTAAAACAGAGTATGTTTCATGGATGAGCACACTGGTCTGAATTTCCCTTCACAAACGGAGTTAAACCAATGTCTCTGTGTCTTCCTACAAGCAAGAGTTAATTTCCGGAAAACCCAGTGATTTTCGGCTCAAATGTATTTACACAGTTCACGAACCCAACACGTTTTTCACTATAAACTAAAGAGCATCTTTGTAAGAGATGCTGTGGTTTGTTACAGTTTCACAAGCAGAGTTCAACTAGATATGGTCTGTATGAGTAGGAAACACAGTTCTTTTTTTCTGGACATGCTCATATTTCTTGCTGTATTGCAGACTCTGGACAGAAGAGGATGATTCTTGCATTAAAACAGAGGGTGTTTCATGGATGAGAACACTGGTCTGAATTTCCCTTCCCAAATGGAGTTAAACCAAAGTCTCTGTGTCTTCCTACAAGCAAGAGTTCATTTCCGGAAATCCCTGTGATTTTTCGGCTCAAATGAATTTACACAGTTCACGCACCCAACACGTTTTTCACTATAAACTAAAGAGCATCAATGTAAGAGATGCTGTGGTTTGTTACAGTTTCACAAGCAGAGTTCAACTAGATATGGTCCGTATGAGTAGGAAATTCAGTTCTTTTTTTGTGGACATGCTCATATTTCTTGCTGTATTGCAACTCTGGACAGAAGAGGATACTTCTTGTGTTAAAACAGACGGTGTTCCATGGATGAGAACACTGGTCTGAATTTCCCTTAACAAACGGAGTTAAACCAAAGGCTCTGTGTCTTCCTACAAGCAAGAGTTCATTTCCGGAAATCACAGTGATTTTACGGCTCAAATGAATTTACACAGTTCACGAACCCATCACGTTTTTCACTATAAACTAAAGAGCATCTATGTAAGAGATGCTGTGGTATGTTACAGTTTCACAAGCAGCGTTTAACTATATATGGTTCGTATGAGTAAGAAACACAGTTCGTTTTTTCTGGGCATGCTCATGTTTCTTGCTGTATTGGAGATGCAGGAAAGAAGAGCATGCTTCTTGCGTTAAAACAGAGTATGTTTCATGGATGAGAACACTGGTCTGAATTTCCCTTCACAAACGGAGTTAAATCAAAAGTTCTGTGTCTTCCTACAAGCAGGAGTTCATTTCCGGAAATCCCAGGATTTTTTGGCTCAAATGAATTTACATAGTTCACGAACCCAACACGTTTTTCACTATAAACTAATGAGCATCTATGTAAGATATACTGTGGTTTGTTACAGTTTCACAAGCAGAGTTTAACTAGATATGGTCCGTATGAGTAAGAAACACAGTTCGTTTTTTCTGGGCATGCTCATATTTCTTGCTGTATTGGAGATGCTGGAAAGAAGAGCATGATTCTTTCGTTAAAACAGAGTATGTTTCATGGATGAGAACACTGGTCTGAATTTCCCTTCACAAATGGAGTTAAACCAAAGTCTCTGTGTCTTCCTACAAGCAAGAGTTAATTTCCGGAAAAACCAGTGATTTTCGGCTCAAATGAATTTACAAATTTCACCAACCCAACACGTTTTTCACTATAAACTAAAGATCATCTTTGTAAGATATTCTGTGGTTTGTTACAGTTTCACAAGCAGAGTTCAACTAGATATGGTCCCTATGAGTAGGAAACACAGTTCTTTTTTTCTGGACATGCTCATATTTCTTGCTGTATTGCAGAATCTAGACAGAAGAGGATGCTTCTTGCGTTAAAACAGAGGGTGATTCATGGATGAGAACACTGGTCTGAATTTCCCTTCACAAACGGAGTTAAACCAAAGGCTCTGTGTCTTCCTACAAGCAAGAGTTCATTTCCGGAAATCCCAGAGATTTTTTGGCTCAAATGAATTTACATAGTTCACGAACCCAACACGTTTTTCACTATAAACTAAAGAGCATCTTTGTAAGAGATGCTGTGGTTTGTTACAGTTTCACAAGCAGAGTTCAACTAGATATGGTCTGTATGAGTAGGAAACACAGTTCTTTTTTTCTGGACATGCTCATATTTCTTGCTGTATTGCAGACTCTGGACAGAAGAGGATGATTCTTGCATTAAAACAGAGGGTGTTTCATGGATGAGAACACTGGTCTGAATTTCCCTTCCCAAATGGAGCTAAACCAAAGTCTCTGTGTCTTCCTACAAGCAAGAGTTCATTTCCGGAAATCCCTGTGATTTTTCGGCTCAAATGAATTTACACAGTTCACGCACCCAACACGTTTTTCACTATAAACTAAAGAGCATCAATGTAAGAGATGCTGTGGTTTGTTACAGTTTCACAAGCAGAGTTCAACTAGATATGGTCCCTATGAGTAGGAAACACAGTTCTTTTTTTCTGGACATGCTCATATTTCTTGCTGTATTGCAGAATCTAGACAGAAGAGGATGCTTCTTGCGTTAAAACAGAGGGTGTTTCATGGATGAGAACACTGGTCTGAATTTCCCTTCACAAACGGAGTTAAACCAAAGGCTCTGTGTCTTCCTACAAGCAAGAGTTCATTTCCGGAAATCCCAGTGATTTTTCTGCTCAAATGAATTTACACAGTTCATGAACCCAACTAGTTTTTCACTATAAACTAAAGAGCATCTATGTAAGAGATGCTGTAGTTTGTTACAGTTTCACAAGCAGAGTTTAACTTGATATGGTCCGTATTAGTAAGAAACACAGTTCGTTTTTTCTGGGCATGCTCATGTTTCCTGCTGTATTGGAGATGCTGGAAAGAAGAGCATGCTTCTTGCGTTAAAACAGAGTATGTTTCATGGATGAGAACACTGGTCTGAATTTCCCTTCACAAACGGAGTTAAACCAAAGGCTCTGTGTCTTCCTACAAGGAAGAGTTCATTTCCGGAAATCCCAGGATTTTTCGGCTCAAATGAATTTACACAGTTCACGCACCCAACACGTTTTTCACTATAAACTAAAGAGCATCAATGTAAGAGATGCTGTGGTTTGTTACAGTTTCACAAGCAGAGTTCAACTAGATATGGTCCGTATGAGTAGGAAATTCAGTTCTTTTTTTGTGGACATGCTCATATTTCTTGCAGTATTGCAACTCTGGACAGAAGAGGATACTTCTTGTGTTAAAAAAGACGGTGTTCCATGGATGAGAACACTGGTCTGAATTTCCCTTCACAAACGGAGTTAAACCAAAGGCTGTGTGTCTTCCTACAAGCAAGAGTTCATTTCCGGAAATCACAGTGAATTTACGGCTCAAATGAATTTACACAGTTCACGAACCCATCACGTTTTTCACTATAAACTAAAGAGCATCTATGTAAGAGATGCTGTGGTATGTTACAGTTTCACAAGCAGCGTTTAACTATATATGGTCCGTATGAGTAAGAAACACAGTTCGTTTTTTCTGGAGATGCTCATGTTTCTTGCTGTATTGGAGATGCTGGAAAGAAGAGCATGCTTCTTGCGTTAAAACAGAGTATGTTTCATGGATGAGAACACTGGTCTGAATTTCCCTTCACAAACGGAGTTAAATCAAAAGTTCTGTGTCTTCCTACAAGCAGGAGTTCATTTCCGGAAATCCCAGGATTTTTCGGCTCAAATGAATTTACATAGTTCACGAACCCAACACGTTTTTCACTATAAACTAAAGAGCATCTTTGTAAGAGATGCTGTGGTTTGTTACAGTTTCACAAGCAGAGTTCAACTAGATATGGTCCCTATGAGTAGGAAACACAGTTCTTTTTTTCTGGACATGCTCATATTTCTTGCTGTATTGCAGAATCTAGACAGAAGAGGATGCTTCTTGCGTTAAAACAGAGTATGTTTCATGGATGAGAACACTGGTCTGAATTTCCCTTCACAAACGGAGTTAAACCAATGTCTCTGTGTCTTCCTACAAGCAAGAGTTAATTTCCGGAAAACCCAGTGATTTTCGGCTCAAATGTATTTACACAGTTCACGAACCCAACACGTTTTTCACTATAAACTAAAGAGCATCTTTGTAAGAGATGCTGTGGTTTGTTACAGTTTCACAAGCAGAGTTCAACTAGATATGGTCTGTATGAGTAGGAAACACAGTTCTTTTTTTCTGGACATGCTCATATTTCTTGCTGTATTGCAGACTCTGGACAGAAGAGGATGATTCTTGCATTAAAACAGAGGGTGTTTCATGGATGAGAACACTGGTCTGAATTTCCCTTCCCAAATGGAGCTAAACCAAAGTCTCTGTGTCTTCCTACAAGCAAGAGTTCATTTCCGGAAATCCCTGTGATTTTTCGGCTCAAATGAATTTACACAGTTCACGCACCCAACACGTTTTTCACTATAAACTAAAGAGCATCAATGTAAGAGATGCTGTGGATTGTTACAGTTTCACAAGCAGAGTTCAACTAGATATGGTCCGTATGAGTAGGAAATTCAGTTCTTTTTTTGTGGACATGCTCATATTTCTTGCTCTATTGCAACTATGGACAGAAGAGGATGCTTCTTGTCTTAAAACAGACAGTGTTTCATGCATGAGAACACTGGTCTGAGTTTCCCTCCACAAACGGAGTTAAACCATAGGCTGTGTGTCTTCCTACAAGCAAGAGTTCATTTCCGGAAATCCCAGTGATTTTTCAGCTCAAATGAATTTACACAGTTCATGAACCCAACTAGTTTTTCACTATAAACTAAAGAGCATCTATGTAAGAGTTGCTGTAGTTTGTTACAGTTTCACAAGCAGAGTTTAACTTGATATGGTCCGTATTAGTAAGAAACACAGTTCGTTTTTTCTGGGCATGCTCATGTTTCCTGCTGTATTGGAGATGCTGGAAAGAAGAGCATGCTTCTTGCGTTAAAACAGAGTATGTTTCATGGATGAGAACAATGGTCTGAATTTCCCTTCACAAACGGAGTTAAATCAAAAGCTCTGTGTCTTCCTACAAGCAGGAGTTCATTTCCGGAAATCCCAGGATTTTTCGGCTCAAATGAATTTACATAGTTCACGAACCCAACATGTTTTTCACTATAAACTAAAGAGCATCTATGTAAGAGATACTGTGGTTTGTTACAGTTTCACAAGCAGAGTTTAACTAGATATGGTCCGTATGAGTAAGAAACACAGTTCGTTTTTTCTTGGCATGCTCATATTTCTTGCTGTATTGGAGATGCTGGAAAGAAGAGCATGCTTCTTGCGTTAAAACAGACTATGTTTCATGAATGAGAACACTGGTCTGAATTTCCCTTCACAAATGGAGTTAAACCAAAGTCTCTGTGTCTTCCTACAAGCAAGAGTTAATTTCCGCAAAACCTAGTGATTTTCGGCTCAAATGAATTTACACATTTCACGAACCCAACACGTTTTTCACTATAAACTAAAGAGCATCTTTGTAAGAGATGCTGTTGTTTGTTACAGTTTCACAAGCAGAGTTCAACTAGATATGGTCCCTATGAGTAGGAAACACAGTTCTTTTTTTCTGGACATGCTCATATTTCTTGCTGTATTGCAGAATCTAGACAGAAGAGGATGCTTCTTGCGTTAAAACAGAGGGTGTTTCATGGATGAGAACACTGGTCTGAATTTCCCTTCACAAACGGAGTTAAACCAAAGGCTCTGTGTCTTCCTACAAGCAAGAGTTCATTTCCGGAAATCCCAGTGATTTTTCTGCTCAAATGAATTTACACAGTTCATGAACCCAACTAGTTTTTCACTATAAACTAAAGAGCATCTATGTAAGATATACTGTGGTTTGTTACAGTTTCACAAGCAGAGTTTAACTAGATATGGTACGTATGAGTAAGAAACACAGTTCGTTTTTTCTGGGCATGCTCATATTTCTTGCTGTATTGGAGATGCTGGAAAGAAGAGCATGATTCTTTCGATAAAACAGAGTATGTTTCATGGATGAGAACACTGGTCTGAATTTCCCTTCACAAATGGAGTTAAACCAAAGTCTCTGTGTCTTCCTACAAGCAAGAGTTAATTTCCGGAATTCCCAGTGATTTTCGGCTCAAATGAATTTACACATTTCACGAACCCAACACGTTTTTCACTATAAACTAAAGAGCATCTTTGTAAGAGATGCTGTGGTTTGTTACAGTTTCACAAGCAGAGTTCAACTAGATATGGTCCCTATGAGTAGGAAACACAGTTCTTTTTTTCTGGACATGCTCATATTTCTTGCTGTATTGCAGAATCTAGACAGAAGAGGATGCTTCTTGCGTTAAAACAGAGGGTGATTCATGGATGAGAACACTGGTCTGAATTTCCCTTCACAAACGGAGTTAACCCAAAGGCTCTGTGTCTTCCTACAAGCAAGAGTTCATTTCCGGAAATCCCAGAGATTTTTTGGCTCAAATGAATTTACATAGTTCACGAACCCAACACGTTTTTCACTATAAACTAAAGAGCATCTATGTAAGAGATGCTGTGGTTTGTTACAGATTCACAAGCAGTGTTTAACTAGATATGGTCCGTATGAGTAAGAAACACAGTTCGTTTTTTCTGTGCATGCTCACGTTTCATGCTCTATTGGAGATGCTGGAAACAAGAGCATGCTTCTTGCGTTAAAACAGAGTATGTTTCATGGATGAGAACACTGGTCTGAATTTCCCTTCACAAACGGAGTTAAACCAATGACTCTGTGTCTTCCTACAAGCAAGAGTTAATTTCCGGAAAACCCAGTGATTTTCGGCTCAAATGTATTTACACAGTTCACGAACCCAACACGTTTTTCACTATAAACTAAAGAGCATCTTTGTAAGAGATGCTGTGGTTTGTTACAGTTTCACAAGCAGAGTTCAACTAGATATGGTCTGTATGAGTAGGAAACACAGTTCTTTTTTTCTGGACATGCTCATATTTCTTGCTGTATTGCAGACTCTGGACAGAAGAGGATGATTCTTGCATTAAAACAGAGGGTGTTTCATGGATGAGAACACTGGTCTGAATTTCCCTTCCCAAATGGAGCTAAACCAAAGTCTCTGTGTCTTCCTACAAGCAAGAGTTCATTTCCGGAAATCCCTGTGATTTTTCGGCTCAAATGAATTTACACAGTTCACGCACCCAACACGTTTTTCACTATAAACTAAAGAGCATCAATGTAAGAGATGCTGTGGTTTGTTACAGTTTCACAAGCAGAGTTCAACTAGATATGGTCCGTATGAGTAGGAAATTCAGTTCTTTTTTTGTGGACATGCTCATATTTCTTGCTCTATTGCAACTATGGACAGAAGAGGATGCTTCTTGTCTTAAAACAGACAGTGCTTCATGCATGAGAACACTGGTCTGAGTTTCCCTCCACAAACGGAGTTAAACCATAGGCTCTGTGTCTTCCTACAAGCAAGAGTTCATTTCCGGAAATCCCAGTGATTTTTCAGCTCTAATGAATTTACACAGTTCATGAACCCAACTAGTTTTTCACTATAAACTAAAGAGCATCTATGTAAGAGTTGCTGTAGTTTGTTACAGTTTCACAAGCAGAGTTTAACTTGATATGGTCCGTATTAGTAAGAAACACAGTTCGTTTTTTCTGGGCATGCTCATGTTTCCTGCTGTATTGGAGATGCTGGAAAGAAGAGCATGCTTCTTGCGTTAAAACAGAGTATGTTTCATGGATGAGAACAATGGTCTGAATTTCCCTTCACAAACGGAGTTAAATCAAAAGCTCTGTGTCTTCCTACAAGCAGGAGTTCATTTCCGGAAATCCCAGGATTTTTCGGCTCAAATGAATTTACATAGTTCACGAACCCAACACGTTTTTCACTATAAACTAAAGAGCATCTATGTAAGAGATACTGTGGTTTGTTACAGTTTCACAAGCAGAGTTTAACTAGATATGGTCCGTATGAGTAAGAAACACAGTTCGTTTTTTCTTGGCATGCTCATATTTCTTGCTGTATTGGAGATGCTGGAAAGAAGAGCATGCTTCTTGCGTTAAACAGACTATGTTTCATGGATGAGAACACTGGTCTGAATTTCCCTTCACAAATGGAGTTAAACCAAAGTCTCTGTGTCTTCCTACAAGCAAGAGTTAATTTCCGCAAAACCTAGTGATTTTCGGCTCAAATGAATTTACACATTTCACGAACCCAACACGTTTGTCACTATAAACTAAAGAGCATCTTTGTAAGAGATGCTGTGGTTTGTTACAGTTTCACAAGCAGAGTTCAACTAGATATGGTCCCTATGAGTAGGAAACACAGTTCTTTTTTTCTGGACATGCTCATATTTCTTGCTGTATTGCAGAATCTAGACAGAAGAGGATGCTTCTGGCGTTAAAACAGAGGGTGTTTCATGGATGAGAACACTGGTCTGAATTTCCCTTCACAAACGGAGTTAAACCAAAGGCTCTGTGTCTTCCTACAAGCAAGAGTTCATTTCCGGAAATCCCAGTGATTTTTCTGCTCAAATGAATTTACACAGTTCATGAACCCAACTAGTTTTTCACTATAAACTAAAGAGCATCTATGTAAGAGATGCTGTAGTTTGTTACAGTTTCACAAGCAGAGTTTAACTTGATAAGGTCCGTATTAGTAAGAAACACAGTTCGTTTTTTCTGGGCATGCTCATGTTTCCTGCTGTATTGGAGATGCTGGAAAGAAGAGCATGCTTCTTGCGTTAAAACAGAGTATGTTTCATGGATGAGAACACTGGTCTGAATTTCCCTTCACAAACGGAGTTAAACCAAAGGCTCTGTGTCTTCCTACAAGGAAGAGTTCATTTCCGGAAATCCCAGGATTTTTCGGCTCAAATGTATTTACACAGTTCACGCACCCAACACGTTTTTCACTATAAACTAAAGAGCATCAATGTAAGAGATGCTGTGGTTTGTTACAGTTTCACAAGCAGAGTTCAACTAGATATGGTCCGTATGAGTAGGAAATTCAGTTCTTTTTTTGTGGACATGCTCATATTTCTTGCTGTATTGCAACTCTGGACAGAAGAGGATACTTCTTGTGTTAAAACAGACGGTGTTCCATGGATGAGAACACTGGTCTGAATTTCCCTTAACAAACGGAGTTAAACCAAAGGCTTTGTGTCTTCCTACAAGCAAGAGTTCATTTCCGGAAATCACAGTGATTTTACGGCTCAAATGAATTTACACAGTTCACGAACCCATCACGTTTTTCACTATAAACTAAAGAGCATCTATGTAAGAGATGCTGTGGTATGTTACAGTTTCACAAGCAGCGTTTAACTATATATGGTCCGTATGAGTAAGAAACACAGTTCGTTTTTTCTGGGCATGCTCATGTTTCTTGCTGTTTTGGAGATGCTGGAAAGAAGAGCATGCTTCTTGCGTTAAAACAGAGTATGTTTCATGGATGAGAACACTGGTCTGAATTTCCCTTCACAAACGGAGTTAAATCAAAAGTTCTGTGTCTTCCTACAAGCAGGAGTTCATTTCCGGAAATCCCAGGATTTTTCGGCTCAAATGAATTTACATAGTTCACGAACCCAACACGTTTTTCACTATAAACTAAAGAGCATCTTTGTAAGAGATGCTGTGGTTTGTTACAGTTTCACAAGCAGAGTTCAACTAGATATGGTCCCTATGAGTAGGAAACACAGTTCTTTTTTTCTGGACATGCTCATATTTCTTGCTGTATTGCAGAATCTAGACAGAAGAGGATGCTTCTTGCGTTAAAACAGAGGGTGTATCATGGATGAGAACACTGGTCTGAATTTCCCTTCACAAACGGAGTTAAACCAAAGGCTCTGTGTCTTCCTACAAGCAAGAGTTCATTTCCGGAAATCCCAGTGATTTTTTGGCTCAAATGAATTTACATAGTTCACGAACCCAACACGTTTTTCACTATAAACTAAAGAGCATCTATGTAAGAGATGCTGTGGTTTGTTACAGATTCACAAGCAGCGTTTAACTAGATATGGTCCGTATGAGTAAGTAACACTGTTCGTTTTTTCTGTGCATGCTCACGTTTCATGCTCTATTGGAGATGCTGGAAACAAGAGCATGCTTCTTGCGTTAAAACAGAGTATGTTTCATGGATGAGAACACTGGTCTGAATTTCCCTTCACAAACGGAGTTAAACCAATGTCTCTGTGTCTTCCTACAAGCAAGAGTTAATTTCCGGAAAACCCAGTGATTTTCGGCTCAAATGTATTTACACAGTTCACGAACCCAACACGTTTTTCACTATAAACTAAAGAGCATCTTTGTAAGAGATGCTGTGGTTTGTTACAGTTTCACAAGCAGAGTTCAACTAGATATGGTCTGTATGAGTAGGAAACACAGTTCTTTTTTTCTGGACATGCTCATATTTCTTGCTGTATTGCAGACTCTGGACAGAAGAGGATGATTCTTGCATTAAAACAGAGGGTGTTTCATGGATGAGAACACTGGTCTGAATTTCCCTTCCCAAATGGAGCTAAACCAAAGTCTCTGTGTCTTCCTACAAGCAAGAGTTCATTTCCGGAAATCCCTGTGATTTTTCGGCTCAAATGAATTTACACAGTTCACGCACCCAACACGTTTTTCACTATAAACTAAAGAGCATCAATGTAAGAGATGCTGTGGTTTGTTACAGTTTCACAAGCAGAGTTCAACTAGATATGGTCCGTATGAGTAGGAAATTCAGTTCTTTTTTTGTGGACATGCTCATATTTCTTGCTCTATTGCAACTATGGACAGAAGAGGATGCTTCTTGTCTTAAAACAGACAGTGTTTCATGCATGAGAACACTGGTCTGAGTTTCCCTCCACAAACGGAGTTAAACCATAGGCTGTGTGTATTCCTACAAGCAAGAGTTCATTTCCGGAAATCCCAGTGATTTTTCAGCTCAAATGAATTTACACAGTTCATGAACCCAACTAGTTTTTCACTATAAACTAAAGAGCATCTATGTAAGAGTTGCTGTAGTTTGTTACAGTTTCACAAGCAGAGTTTAACTTGATATGGTCCGTATTAGTAAGAAACACAGTTCGTTTTTTCTGGGCATGCTCATGTTTCCTGCTGTATTGGAGATGCTGGAAAGAAGAGCATGCTTCTTGCGTTAAAACAGAGTATGTTGCATGGATGAGAACAATGGTCTGAATTTCCCTTCACAAACGGAGTTAAATCAAAAGCTCTGTGTCTTCCTACAAGCAGGAGTTCATTTCCGGAAATCCCAGGATTTTTCAGCTCAAATGAATTTACATAGTTCACGAACCCAACACGTTTTTCACTATAAACTAAAGAGCATCTATGTAAGAGATACTGTGGTTTGTTACAGTTTCACAAGCAGAGTTTAACTAGATATGGTCCGTATGAGTAAGAAACACAGTTCGTTTTTTCTTGGCATGCTCATATTTCTTGCTGTATTGGAGATGCTGGAAAGAAGAGCATGCTTCTTGCGTTAAAACAGACTATGTTTCATGAATGAGAACACTGGTCTGAATTTCCCTTCACAAATGGAGTTAAACCAAAGTCTCTGTGTCTTCCTACAAGCAAGAGTTAATTTCCGCAAAACCTAGTGATTTTCGGCTCAAATGAATTTACACATTTCACGAACCCAACACGTTTTTCACTATAAACTAAAGAGCATCTTTGTAAGAGATGCTGTGGTTTGTTACAGTTTCACAAGCAGAGTTCAACTAGATATGGTCCGTATGAGTAGGAAACACAGTTCTTTTTTTCTGGACATGCTCATATTTCTTGCTGTATTGCAGAATCTAGACAGAAGAGGATGCTTCTTGCGTTAAAACAGAGGGTGTTTCATGGATGAGAACACTGGTCTGAATTTCCCTTCACAAACGGAGTTAAACCAAAGGCTCTGTGTCTTCCTACAAGCAAGAGTTCATTTCCGGAAATCCCAGTGATTTTTCTGCTCAAATGAATTTACACAGTTCATGAACCCAACTAGTTTTTCACTATAAACTAAAGAGCATCTATGTAAGATATACTGTGGTTTGTTACAGTTTCACAAGCAGAGTTTAACTAGATATGGTCCGTATGAGTAAGAAACACAGTTCGTTTTTTCTGGGCATGCTCATATTTCTTGCTGTATTGGAGATGCTGGAAAGAAGAGCATGATTCTTTCGTTAAAACAGAGTATGTTTCATGGATGAGAACACTGGTCTGAATTTCCCTTCACAAATGGAGTTAAACCAAAGTCTCTGTGTCTTCCTACAAGCAAGAGTTAATTTCCGGAAAACCCAGTGATTTTCGGCTCAAATGAATTTACACATTTCATGAACCCAACACGTTTTTCACTATAAACTAAAGAGCATCTTTGTAAGAGATGCTGTGGTTTGTTACAGTTTCACAAGCAGAGTTCAACTAGATATGGTCCCTATGAGTAGGAAACACAGTTCTTTTTTTCTGGACATGCTCATATTTCTTGCTGTATTGCAGAATCTAGACAGAAGAGGATGCTTCTTGCGTTAAAACAGAGGGTGATTCATGGATGAGAACACTGGTCTGAATTTCCCTTCACAAACGGAGTTAACCCAAAGGCTCTGTGTCTTCCTACAAGCAAGAGTTCATTTCCGGAAATCCCAGAGATTTTTTGGCTCAAATGAATTTACATAGTTCACGAACCCAACACGTTTTTCACTATAAACTAAAGAGCATCTATGTAAGAGATGCTGTGGTTTGTTACAGATTCACAAGCAGCGTTTAACTAGAAATGGTCCGTATGAGTAAGAAACACAGTTCGTTTTTTCTGTGCATGCTCACGTTTCATGCTCTATTGGAGATGCTGGAAAAAAGAGCATGTTTCTTGCGTTAAAACAGAGTATGTTTCATGGATGAGAACACTGGTCTGAATTTCCCTTCACAAACAGAGTTAAACCAATGTCTCTGTGTCTTCCTACAAGCAAGAGTTAATTTCCGGAAAACCCAGTGATTTTCGGCACAAATGTATTTACACAGTTCACGAACCCAACACGTTTTTCACTATAAACTAAAGAGCATCTTTGTAAGAGATGCTGTGGTTTGTTACAGTTTCACAAGCAGAGTTCAACTAGATATGGTCTGTATGAGTAGGAAACACAGTTCTTTTTTTCTGGACATGCTCATATTTCTTGCTGTATTGCAGAATCTAGACAGAAGAGGATGCTTCTTGCGTTAAAACAGAGGGTGTTTCATGGATGAGAACACTGGTCTGAATTTCCCTTCACAAACGGAGTTAAACCAAAGGCTCTGTGTCTTCCTACAAGCAAGAGTTCATTTCCGGAAATCCCAGTGATTTTTCTGCTCAAATGAATTTACACAGTTCATGAACCCAACTAGTTTTTCACTATAAACTAAAGAGCATCTATGTAAGAGATGCTGTAGTTTGTTACAGTTTCACAAGCAGAGTTTAACTTGATATGGTCCGTATTAGTAAGAAACACAGTTCGTTTTTTCTGGGCATGCTCATGTTTCCTGCTGTATTGGAGATGCTGGAAAGAAGAGCATGCTTCTTGCGTTAAAACAGAGTATGTTTCATGGATGAGAACACTGGTCTGAATTTTCCTTCACAAACGGAGTTAAACCAAAGGCTCTGTGTCTTCCTACAAGGAAGAGTTCATTTCCGGAAATCCCAGGATTTTTCGGCTCAAATGAATTTACACAGTTCACGCACCCAACACGTTTTTCACTATAAACTAAAGAGCATCAATGTAAGAGATGCTGTGGTTTGTTACAGTTTCACAAGCAGAGTTCAACTAGATATGGTCCGTATGAGTAGGAAATTCAGTTCTTTTTTTGTGGACATGCTCATATTTCTTGCTGTATTGCAACTCTGGACAGAAGAGGATACTTCTTGTGTTAAAACAGACGGTGTTCCATGGATGAGAACACTGGTCTGAATTTCCCTTCACAAACGGAGTTAAACCAAAGGCTGTGTGTCTTCCTACAAGCAAGAGTTCATTTCCGGAAATCACAGTGATTTTACGGCTCAAATGAATTTACACAGTTCACGAACCCATCACGTTTTTCACTATAAAGTAAAGAGCATCTATGTAAGAGATGCTGTGGTATGTTACAGTTTCACAAGCAGCGTTTAACTATATATGGTCCGTATGAGTAAGAAACACAGTTCGTTTTTTCTGGGCATGCTCATGTTTCTTGCTGTATTGGAGATGCTGGAAAGAAGAGCATGCTTCTTGCGTTAAAACAGAGTATGTTTCATGGATGAGAACACTGGTCTGAATATCCCTTCACAAACGGAGTTAAATCAAAAGTTCTGTGTCTTCCTACAAGCAGGAGTTCATTTCCGGAAATCCCAGGATTTTTCGGCTCAAATGAATTTACATAGTTCACGAACCCAACACGTTTTTCACTATAAACTAAAGAGCATCTTTGTAAGAGATGCTGTGGTTTGTTACAGTTTCACAAGCAGAGTTCAACTAGATATGGTCCCTATGAGTAGGAAACACAGTTCTTTTTTTCTGGACATGCTCATATTTCTTGCTGTATTGCAGAATCTAGACAGAAGAGGATGCTTCTTGCGTTAAAACAGAGGGTGTTTCATGGATGAGAACACTGGTCTGAATTTCCCTTCACAAACGGAGTTAAACCAAAGGCTCTGTGTCTTCCTACAAGCAAGAGTTCATTTCCGGAAATCCCAGTGATTTTTTGGCTCAAATGAATTTACATAGTTCACGAACCTAACACGTTTTTCACTATAAACTAAAGAGCATCTATGTAAGAGATGCTGTGGTTTGTTACAGATTCACAAGCAGCGTTTAACTAGATATGGTCCGTATGAGTAAGAAACACTGTTCGTTTTTTCTGTGCATGCTCACGTTTCATGCTCTATTGGAGATGCTGGAAACAAGAGCATGCTTCTTGCGTTAAAACAGAGTATGTTTCATGGATGAGAACACTGGTCTGAATTTCCCTTCACAAACGGAGTTAAACCAATGTCTCTGTGACTTCCTACAAGCAAGAGTTAATTTCCGGAAAACCCAGTGATTTTCGGCTCAACTGTATTTACACAGTTCACGAACCCAACACGTTTTTCACTATAAACTAAAGAGCATCTTTGTAAGAGATGCTGTGGTTTGTTACAGTTTCACAAGCAGAGTTCAACTAGATATGGTCTGCATGAGTAGGAAACACAGTTCTTTTTTTCTGGACATGCTCATATTTCTTGCTGTATTGCAGACTCTGGACAGAAGAGGATGATTCTTGCATTAAAACAGAGGGTGTTTCATGGATGAGAACACTGGTCTGAATTTCCCTTCCCAAATGGAGCTAAACCAAAGTCTCTGTGTCTTCCTACAAGCAAGAGTTCATTTCCGGAAATCCCTGTGATTTTTCGGCTCAAATGAATTTACACAGTTCACGCACCCAACACGTTTTTCACTATAAACTAAAGAGCATCTTTGTAAGAGATGCTGTGGTTTGTTACAGTTTCACAAGCAGAGTTCAACTAGATATGGTCCGTATGAGTAGGAAATTCAGTTCTGTTTTTGTGGACATGCTCATATTTCTTGCTCTATTGCAACTATGGACAGAAGAGGATGCTTCTTGTCTTAAAACAGACAGTGTTTCATGCATGAGAACACTGGTCTGAGTTTCCCTCCACAAACGGAGTTAAACCATAGGCTGTGTGTCTTCCTACAAGCAAGAGTTCATTTCCGGAAATCCCAGTGATTTTTCAGCTCTAATGAATTTACACAGTTCATGAACCCAACTAGTTTTTCACTATAAACTAAAGAGCATCTATGTAAGAGTTGCTGTAGTTTGTTACAGTTTCACAAGCAGAGTTTAACTTGATATGGTCCGTATTAGTAAGAAACACAGTTCGTTTTTTCTGGGCATGCTCATGTTTCCTGCTGTATTGGAGATGCTGGAAAGAAGAGCATGCTTCTTGCGTTAAAACAGAGTATGTTTCATGGATGAGAACAATGGTCTGAATTTCCCTTCACAAACGGAGTTAAATCAAAAGCTCTGTGTCTTCCTACAAGCAGGAGTTCATTTCCGGAAATCCCAGGATTTTTCGGCTCAAATGAATTTACATAGTTCACGAACCCAACACGTTTTTCACTATAAACTAAAGAGCATCTATGTAAGAGATACTGTGGTTTGTTACAGTTTCACAAGCAGAGTTTAACTAGATATGGTCCGTATGAGTAAGAAACACAGTTCGTTTTTTCTTGGCATGCTCATATTTCTTGCTGTATTGGAGATGCTGGAAAGAAGAGCATGCTTCTTGCGTTAAAACAGACTATGTTTCATGAATGAGAACACTGGTCTGAATTTCCCTTCACAAATGGAGTTAAACCAAAGTCTCTGTGTCTTCCTACAAGCAAGAGTTAATTTCCGCAAAACCTAGTGATTTTCGGCTCAAATGAATTTACACATTTCACGAACCCAACACGTTTTTCACTATAAACTAAAGAGCATCTTTGTAAGAGATGCTGTTGTTTGTTACAGTTTCACAAGCAGAGTTCAACTAGATATGGTCCCTATGAGTAGGAAACACAGTTCTTTTTTTCTGGACATGCTCATATTTCTTGCTGTATTGCAGAATCTAGACAGAAGAGGATGCTTCTTGCGTTAAAACAGAGGGTGTTTCATGGATGAGAACACTGGTCTGAATTTCCCTTCACAAACGGAGTTAAACCAAAGGCTCTGTGTCTTCCTACAAGCAAGAGTTCATTTCCGGAAATCCCAGTGATTTTTCTGCTCAAATGAATTTACACAGTTCACGAACCCAACACGTTTTTCACTATAAACTAAAGAGCATCTATGTAAGAGATACTGTGGTTTGTTACAGTTTCACAAGCAGAGTTTAACTAGATATGGTCCGTATGAGTAAGAAACACAGTTCGTTTTTTCTTGGCATGCTCATATTTCTTGCTGTATTGGAGATGCTGGAAAGAAGAGCATGCTTCTTGCGTTAAAACAGACTATGTTTCATGAATGAGAACACTGGTCTGAATTTCCCTTCACAAATGGAGTTAAACCAAAGTCTCTGTGTCTTCCTACAAGCAAGAGTTAATTTCCGCAAAACCTAGTGATTTTCGGCTCAAATGAATTTACACATTTCACGAACCCAACACGTTTTTCACTATAAACTAAAGAGCATCTTTGTAAGAGATGCTGTTGTTTGTTACAGTTTCACAAGCAGAGTTCAACTAGATATGGTCCCTATGAGTAGGAAACACAGTTCTTTTTTTCTGGACATGCTCATATTTCTTGCTGTATTGCAGAATCTAGACAGAAGAGGATGCTTCTTGCGTTAAAACAGAGGGTGATTCATGGATGAGAACACTGGTCTGAATTTCCCTTCACAAACGGAGTTAAACCAAAGGCTCTGTGTCTTCCTACAAGCAAGAGTTCATTTCCGGAAATCCCAGAGATTTTTTGGCTCAAATGAATTTACATAGTTCACGAACCCAACACGTTTTTCACTATAAACGAAAGAGCATCTATGTAAGAGATGCTGTGGTTTGTTACAGATTCACAAGCAGCGTTTAACTAGAAATGGTCCTTATGAGTAAGAAACACAGTTCGTTTTTTCTGTGCATGCTCACGTTTCATGCTCTATTGGAGATGCTGGAAAAAAGAGCATGCTTCTTGCGTTAAAACAGAGTATGTTTCATGGATGAGAACACTGGTCTGAATTTCCCTTCACAAACGGAGTTAAACCAATGTCTCTGTGTCTTCCTACAAGCAAGAGCTAATTTCCGGAAAACCCAGTGATTTTCGGCTCAAATGTATTTACACAGTTCACGAACCCAACACGTTTTTCACTATAAACTAAAGAGCATCTTTGTAAGAGATGCTGTGGTTTGTTACAGTTTCACAAGCAGAGTTCAACTAGATATGGTCTGTATGAGTAGGAAACACAGTTCTTTTTTTCTGGACATGCTCATATTTCTTGCTGTATTGCAGACTCTGGACAGAAGAGGATGATTCTTGCATTAAAACAGAGGGTGTTTCATGGATGAGAACACTGGTCTGAATTTCCCTTCCCAAATGGAGCTAAACCAAAGTCTCTGTGTCTTCCTACAAGCAAGAGTTCATTTCCGGAAATCCCTGTGATTTTTCGGCTCAAATGAATTTACACAGTTCACGCACCCAACACGTTTTTCACTATAAACTAAAGAGCATCAATGTAAGAGATGCTGTGGTTTGTTACAGTTTCACAAGCAGAGTTCAACTAGATATGGTCCCTATGAGTAGGAAACACAGTTCTTTTTTTCTGGACATGCTCATATTTCTTGCTGTATTGCAGAATCTAGACAGAAGAGGATGCTTCTTGCGTTAAAACAGAGGGTGTTTCATGGATGAGAACACTGGTCTGAATTTCCCTTCACAAACGGTGTTAAACCAAAGGCTCTGTGTCTTCCTACAAGCAAGAGTTCATTTCCGGAAATCCCAGTGATTTTTCTGCTCAAATGAATTTACACAGTTCATGAACCCAACTAGTTTTTCACTATAAACTAAAGAGCATCTATGTAAGAGATGCTGTAGTTTGTTACAGTTTCACAAGCAGAGTTTAACTTGATATGGTCCGTATTAGTAAGAAACACAGTTCGTTTTTTCTGGGCATGCTCATGTTTCCTGCTGTATTGGAGATGCTGGAAAGAAGAGCATGCTTCTTGCGTTAAAACAGAGTATGTTTCATGGATGAGAACACTGGTCTGAATTTCCCTTCACAAACGGAGTTAAACCAAAGGCTCTGTGTCTTCCTACAAGGAAGAGTTCATTTCCGGAAATCCCAGGATTTTTCGGCTCAAATGAATTTACACAGTTCACGCACCCAACACGTTTTTCACTATAAACTAAAGAGCATCAATGTAAGAGATGCTGTGGTTTGTTACAGTTTCACAAGCAGAGTTCAACTAGATATGGTCCGTATGAGTAGGAAATTCAGTTCTTTTTTTGTGGTCATGCTCATATTTCTTGCTGTATTGCAACTCTGGACAGAAGAGGATACTTCTTGTGTTAAAACAGACGGTGTTCCATGGATGAGAACACTGGTCTGAATTTCCCTTCACAAACGGAGTTAAACCAAAGGCTGTGTGTCTTCCTACAAGCAAGAGTTCATTTCCGGAAATCACAGTGATTTTACGGCTCAAATGAATTTACACAGTTCACGAACCCATCACGTTTTTCACTATAAACTAAAGAGCATCTATGTAAGAGATGCTGTGGTATGTTACAGTTTCACAAGCAGCGTTTAACTATATATGGTCCGTATGAGTAAGAAACACAGTTCGTTTTTTCTGGGCATGCTCATGTTTCTTGCTGTATTGGAGATGCTGGAAAAGAGCATGCTTCTTGCGTTAAAACAGAGTATGTTTCATGGATGAGAACACTGGTCTGAATTTCCCTTCACAAACGGAGTTAAATCAAAAGTTCTGTGTCTTCCTACAAGCAGGAGTTCATTTCCGGAAATCCCAGGATTTTTCGGCTCAAATGAATTTACACAGTTCACGCACCCAACACGTTTTTCACTATAAACTAAAGAGCATCTTTGTAAGAGATGCTGTGGTTTGTTACAGTTTCACAAGCAGAGTTCAACTAGATATGGTCCGTATGAGTAGGAAACACAGTTCTTTTTTTCTGGACATGCTCATATTTCTTGCTGTATTGCAGAATCTAGACAGAAGAGGATGCTTCTTGCGTTAAAACAGAGGGTGTTTCATGGATGAGAACACTGGTCTGAATTTCCCTTCACAAACGGAGTTAAACCAAAGGCTCTGTGTCTTCCTACAAGCAAGAGTTCATTTCCGGAAATCCCAGTGATTTTTTGGCTCAAATGAATTTACATAGTTCACGAACCTAACACGTTTTTCACTATAAACTAAAGAGCATCTATGTAAGAGATGCTGTGGTTTGTTACAGATTCACAAGCAGCGTTTAACTAGATATGGTCCGTATGAGTAAGAAACACTGTTCGTTTTTTCTGTGCATGCTCACGTTTCATGCTCTATTGGAGATGCTGGAAACAAGAGCATGCTTCTTGCGTTAAAACAGAGTATGTTTCATGGATGAGAACACTGGTCTGAATTTCCCTTCACAAACGGAGTTAAACCAATGTCTCTGTGACTTCCTACAAGCAAGAGTTAATTTCCGGAAAACCCAGTGATTTTCGGCTCAACTGTATTTACACAGTTCACGAACCCAACACGTTTTTCACTATAAACTAAAGAGCATCTTTGTAAGAGATGCTGTGGTTTGTTACAGTTTCACAAGCAGAGTTCAACTAGATATGGTCTGCATGAGTAGGAAACACAGTTCTTTTTTTCTGGACATGCTCATATTTCTTGCTGTATTGCAGACTCTGGACAGAAGAGGATGATTCTTGCATTAAAACAGAGGGTGTTTCATGGATGAGAACACTGGTCTGAATTTCCCTTCCCAAATGGAGCTAAACCAAAGTCTCTGTGTCTTCCTACAAGCAAGAGTTCATTTCCGGAAATCCCTGTGATTTTTCGGCTCAAATGAATTTACACAGTTCACGCACCCAACACGTTTTTCACTATAAACTAAAGAGCATCAATGTAAGAGATGCTGTGGTTTGTTACAGTTTCACAAGCAGAGTTCAACTAGATATGGTCCGTATGAGTAGGAAATTCAGTTCTTTTTTTGTGGACATGCTCATATTTCTTGCTCTATTGCAACTATGGACAGAAGAGGATGCTTCTTGTCTTAAAACAGACAGTGTTTCATGCATGAGAACACTGGTCTGAGTTTCCCTCCACAAACGGAGTTAAACCATAGGCTGTGTGTCTTCCTACAAGCAAGAGTTCATTTCCGGAAATCCCAGTGATTTTTCAGCTCAAATGAATTTACACAGTTCATGAACCCAACTAGTTTTTCACTATAAACTAAAGAGCATCTATGTAAGAGTTGCTGTAGTTTGTTACAGTTTCACAAGCAGAGTTTAACTTGATATGGTCCGTATTAGTAAGAAACACAGTTCGTTTTTTCTGGGCATGCTCATGTTTCCTGCTGTATTGGAGATGCTGGAAAGAAGAGCATGCTTCTTGCGTTAAAACAGAGTATGTTTCATGTATGAGAACAATGGTCTGAATTTCCCTTCACAAACGGAGTTAAATCAAAAGCTCTGTGTCTTCCTACAAGCAGGAGTTCATTTCCGGAAATCCCAGGATTTTTCGGCTCAAATGAATTTACATAGTTCACGAACCCAACACGTTTTTCACTATAAACTAAAGAGCATCTATGTAAGAGATACTGTGGTTTGTTACAGTTTCACAAGCAGAGTTTAACTAGATATGGTCCGTATGAGTAAGAAACACAGTTCGTTTTTTCTTGGCATGCTCATATTTCTTGCTGTATTGGAGATGCTGGAAAGAAGAGCATGCTTCTTGCGTTAAAACAGACTATGTTTCATGAATGAGAACACTGGTCTGAATTTCCCTTCACAAATGGAGTTAAACCAAAGTCTCTGTGTCTTCCTACAAGCAAGAGTTAATTTCCGCAAAACCTAGTGATTTTCGGCTCAAATGAATTTACACATTTCACGAACCCAACACGTTTTTCACTATAAACTAAAGAGCATCTTTGTAAGAGATGCTGTTGTTTGTTACAGTTTCACAAGCAGAGTTCAACTAGATATGGTCCGTATGAGTAGGAAACACAGTTCTTTTTTTCTGGACATGCTCATATTTCTTGCTGTATTGCAGAATCTAGACAGAAGAGGATGCTTCTTGCGTTAAAACAGAGGGTGTTTCATGGATGAGAACACTGGTCTGAATTTCCCTTCACAAACGGAGTTAAACCAAAGGCTCTGTGTCTTCCTACAAGCAAGAGTTCATTTCCGGAAATCCCAGTGATTTTTCTGCTCAAATGAATTTACACAGTTCATGAACCCAACTAGTTTTTCACTATAAACTAAAGAGCATCTATGTAAGATATACTGTGGTTTGTTACAGTTTCACAAGCAGAGTTTAACTAGATATGGTCCGTATGAGTAAGAAACACAGTTCGTTTTTTCTGGGCATGCTCATATTTCTTGCTGTATTGGAGATGCTGGAAAGAAGAGCATGATTCTTTCGTTAAAACAGAGTATGTTTCATGGATGAGAACACTGGTCTGAATTTCCCTTCACAAATGGAGTTAAACCAAAGTCTCTGTGTCTTCCTACAAGCAAGAGTTAATTTCCGGAAAACCCAGTGATTTTCGGCTCAAATGAATTTACACATTTCACGAACCCAACACGTTTTTCACTATAAACTAAAGAGCATCTTTGTAAGAGATGCTGTGGTTTGTTACAGTTTCACAAGCAGAGTTCAACTAGATATGGTCCCTATGAGTAGGAAACACAGTTCTTTTTTTCTGGACATGCTCATATTTCTTGCTGTATTGCAGAATCTAGACAGAAGAGGATGCTTCTTGCGTTAAAACAGAGGGTGATTCATGGATGAGAACACTGGTCTGAATTTCCCTTCACAAACGGAGTTAAACCAAAGGCTCTGTGTCTTCCTACAAGCAAGAGTTCATTTCCGGAAATCCCAGAGATTTTTTGGCTCAAATGAATTTACATAGTTCACGAACCCAACACGTTTTTCACTATAAACGAAAGAGCATCTATGTAAGAGATGCTGTGGTTTGTTACAGATTCACAAGCAGCGTTTAACTAGAAATGGTCCGTATGAGTAAGAAACACAGTTCGTTTTTTCTGTGCATGCTCACGTTTCATGCTCTATTGGAGATGCTGGAAAAAAGAGCATGCTTCTTGCGTTAAAACAGAGTATGTTTCATGGATGAGAACACTGGTCTGAATTTCCCTTCACAAACGGAGTTAAACCAATGTCTCTGTGACTTCCTACAAGCAAGAGTTAATTTCCGGAAAACCCAGTGATTTTCGGCTCAACTGTATTTACACAGTTCACGAACCCAACACGTTTTTCACTATAAACTAAAGAGCATCTTTGTAAGAGATGCTGTGGTTTGTTACAGTTTCACAAGCAGAGTTCAACTAGATATGGTCTGCATGAGTAGGAAACACAGTTCTTTTTTTCTGGACATGCTCATATTTCTTGCTGTATTGCAGACTCTGGACAGAAGAGGATGATTCTTGCATTAAAACAGAGGGTGTTTCATGGATGAGAACACTGGTCTGAATTTCCCTTCCCAAATGGAGCTAAACCAAAGTCTCTGTGTCTTCCTACAAGCAAGAGTTCATTTCCGGAAATCCCTGTGATTTTTCGGCTCAAATGAATTTACACAGTTCACGCACCCAAC
This sequence comes from Onychomys leucogaster, assembly GCA_949786385.1. Taxonomy (NCBI): domain Eukaryota; kingdom Metazoa; phylum Chordata; class Mammalia; order Rodentia; family Cricetidae; genus Onychomys; species Onychomys leucogaster. Next base: position 836,706 of record CATKUP010000151.1, on the reverse strand, counting down.
ACGTTTTTCACTATAAACTAAAGAGCATCAATGTAAGAGATGCTGTGGTTTGTTACAGTTTCACAAGCAGAGTTCAACTAGATATGGTCCCTATGAGTAGGAAACACAGTTCTTTTTTTCTGGACATGCTCATATTTCTTGCTGTATTGCAGAATCTAGACAGAAGAGGATGCTTCTTGCGTTAAAACAGAGGGTGTTTCATGGATGAGAACACTGGTCTGAATTTCCCTTCACAAACGGTGTTAAACCAAAGGCTCTGTGTCTTCCTACAAGCAAGAGTTCATTTCCGGAAATCCCAGTGATTTTTCTGCTCAAATGAATTTACACAGTTCATGAACCCAACTAGTTTTTCACTATAAACTAAAGAGCATCTATGTAAGAGATGCTGTAGTTTGTTACAGTTTCACAAGCAGAGTTTAACTTGATATGGTCCGTATTAGTAAGAAACACAGTTCGTTTTTTCTGGGCATGCTCATGTTTCCTGCTGTATTGGAGATGCTGGAAAGAAGAGCATGCTTCTTGCGTTAAAACAGAGTATGTTTCATGGATGAGAACACTGGTCTGAATTTCCCTTCACAAACGGAGTTAAACCAAAGGCTCTGTGTCTTCCTACAAGGAAGAGTTCATTTCCGGAAATCCCAGGATTTTTCGGCTCAAATGAATTTACACAGTTCACGCACCCAACACGTTTTTCACTATAAACTAAAGAGCATCAATGTAAGAGATGCTGTGGTTTGTTACAGTTTCACAAGCAGAGTTCAACTAGATATGGTCCGTATGAGTAGGAAATTCAGTTCTTTTTTTGTGGACATGCTCATATTTCTTGCTGTATTGCAACTCTGGACAGAAGAGGATACTTCTTGTGTTAAAACAGACGGTGTTCCATGGATGAGAACACTGGTCTGAATTTCCCTTCACAAACGGAGTTAAACCAAAGGCTGTGTGTCTTCCTACAAGCAAGAGTTCATTTCCGGAAATCACAGTGATTTTACGGCTCAAATGAATTTACACAGCTCACGAACCCATCACGTTTTTCACTATAAACTAAAGAGCATCTATGTAAGAGATGCTGTGGTATGTTACAGTTTCACAAGCAGCGTTTAACTATATATGGTCCGTATGAGTAAGAAACACAGTTCGTTTTTTCTGGGCATGCTCATGTTTCTTGCTGTATTGGAGATGCTGGAAAAGAGCATGCTTCTTGCGTTAAAACAGAGTATGTTTCATGGATGAGAACACTGGTCTGAATTTCCCTTCACAAACGGAGTTAAATCAAAAGTTCTGTGTCTTCCTACAAGCAGGAGTTCATTTCCGGAAATCCCTGTGATTTTTCGGCTCAAATGAATTTACACAGTTCACGCACCCAACACGTTTTTCACTATAAACTAAAGAGCATCAATGTAAGAGATGCTGTGGTTTGTTACAGTTTCACAAGCAGAGTTCAACTAGATATGGTCCCTATGAGTAGGAAACACAGTTCTTTTTTTCTGGACATGCTCATATTTCTTGCTGTATTGCAGAATCTAGACAGAAGAGGATGCTTCTTGCGTTAAAACAGAGGGTGTTTCATGGATGAGAACACTGGTCTGAATTTCCCTTCACAAACGGAGTTAAACCAAAGGCTCTGTGTCTTCCTACAAGCAAGAGTTCATTTCCGGAAATCCCAGTGATTTTTTGGCTCAAATGAATTTACATAGTTCACGAACCTAACACGTTTTTCACTATAAACTAAAGAGCATCTATGTAAGAGATGCTGTGGTTTGTTACAGATTCACAAGCAGCATTTAACTAGATATGGTCCGTATGAGTAAGAAACACTGTTCGTTTTTTCTGTGCATGCTCACGTTTCATGCTCTATTGGAGATGCTGGAAACAAGAGCATGCTTCTTGCGTTAAAACAGAGTATGTTTCATGGATGAGAACACTGGTCTGAATTTCCCTTCACAAACGGAGTTAAACCAATGTCTCTGTGTCTTCCTACAAGCAAGAGTTAATTTCCGGAAAACCCAGTGATTTTCAGCTCAAATGTATTTACACAGTTCACGAACCCAACACGTTTTTCACTATAAACTAAAGAGCATCTTTGTAAGAGATGCTGTGGTTTGTTACAGTTTCACAAGCAGAGTTCAACTAGATATGGTCTGTATGAGTAGGAAACACAGTTCTTTTTTTCTGGACATGCTCATATTTCTTGCTGTATTGCAGACTCTGGACAGAAGAGGATGATTCTTGCATTAAAACAGAGGGTGTTTCATGGATGAGAACACTGGTCTGAATTTCCCTTCCCAAATGGAGCTAAACCAAAGTCTCTGTGTCTTCCTACAAGCAAGAGTTCATTTCCGGAAATCCCTGTGATTTTTCGGCTCAAATGAATTTACACAGTTCACGCACCCAACACGTTTTTCACTATAAACTAAAGAGCATCAATGTAAGAGATGCTGTGGTTTGTTACAGTTTCACAAGCAGAGTTCAACTAGATATGGTCCGTATGAGTAGGAAATTCAGTTCTTTTTTTGTGGACATGCTCATATTTCTTGCTCTATTGCAACTATGGACAGAAGAGGATGCTTCTTGTCTTAAAACAGACAGTGTTTCATGCATGAGAACACTGGTCTGAGTTTCCCTCCACAAACGGAGTTAAACCATAGGCTGTGTGTCTTCCTACAAGCAAGAGTTCATTTCCGGAAATCCCAGTGATTTTTCAGCTCAAATGAATTTACACAGTTCATGAACCCAACTAGTTTTTCACTATAAACTAAAGAGCATCTATGTAAGAGTTGCTGTAGTTTGTTACAGTTTCACAAGCAGAGTTTAACTTGATATGGTCCGTATTAGTAAGAAACACAGTTCGTTTTTTCTGGGAATGCTCATGTTTCCTGCTGTATTGGAGATGCTGGAAAGAAGAGCATGCTTCTTGCGTTAAAACAGAGGGTGTTTCATGGATGAGAACAATGGTCTGAATTTCCCTTCACAAACGGAGTTAAATCAAAAGCTCTGTGTCTTCCTACAAGCAGGAGTTCATTTCCGGAAATCCCAGGATTTTTCGGCTCAAATGAATTTACATAGTTCACGAACCCAACACGTTTTTCACTATAAACTAAAGAGCATCTATGTAAGAGATACTGTGGTTTGTTACAGTTTCACAAGCAGAGTTTAACTAGATATGGTCCGTATGAGTAAGAAACACAGTTCGTTTTTTCTTGGCATGCTCATATTTCTTGCTGTATTGGAGATGCTGGAAAGAAGAGCATGCTTCTTGCGTTAAAACAGACTATGTTTCATGAATGAGAACACTGGTCTGAATTTCCCTTCACAAATGGAGTTAAACCAAAGTCTCTGTGTCTTCCTACAAGCAAGCGTTAATTTCCGCAAAACCTAGTGATTTTCGGCTCAAATGAATTTACACATTTCACGAACCCAACACGTTTTTCACTATAAACTAAAGAGCATCTTTGTAAGAGATGCTGTGGTTTGTTACAGTTTCACAGGCAGAGTTCAACTAGATATGGTCCCTATGAGTAGGAAACACAGTTCTTTTTTTCTGGACATGCTCATATTTCTTGCTGTATTGCAGAATCTAGACAGAAGAGGATGCTTCTTGCGTTAAAACAGAGGGTGATTCATGGATGAGAACACTGGTCTGAATTTCCCTTCACAAACGGAGTTAAACCAAAGGCTCTGTGTCTTCCTACAAGCAAGAGTTCATTTCCGGAAATCCCAGAGATTTTTTGGCTCAAATGAATTTACATAGTTCACGAACCCAACACGTTTTTCACTATAAACTAAAGAGCATCTATGTAAGAGATGCTGTGGTTTGTTACAGATTCACAAGCAGCGTTTAACTAGAAATGGTCCATATGAGTAAGAAACACAGTTCGTTTTTTCTGTGCATGCTCACGTTTCATGCTCTATTGGAGATGCTGGAAACAAGAGCATGCTTCTTGCGTTAAAACAGAGTATGTTTCATGGATGAGAACACTGGTCTGAATTTCCCTTCACAAACGGAGTTAAACCAATGTCTCTGTGTCTTCCTACAAGCAAGAGTTAATTTCCGGAAAACGCAGTGATTTTCGGCTCAAATGTATTTACACAGTTCACGAACCCAACACGTTTTTCACTATAAACTAAAGAGCATCTTTGTAAGAGATGCTGTGGTTTGTTACAGTTTCACAAGCAGAGTTCAACTAGATATGGTCTGTATGAGTAGGAAACACAGTTCTTTTTTTCTGGACATGCTCATATTTCTTGCTGTATTGCAGACTCTGGACAGAAGTGGATGATTCTTGCATTAAAACAGAGGGTGTTTCATGGATGAGAACACTGGTCTGAATTTCCCTTCCCAAATGGAGCTAAACCAAAGTCTCTGTTTCTTCCTACAAGCAAGAGTTCATTTCCGGAAATCCCTGTGATTTTTCGGCTCAAATGAATTTACACAGTTCACGAACCCAACACGTTTTTCACTATAAACTAAGGAGCATCAATGTAAGAGATGCTGTGGTTTGTTACAGTTTCACAAGCAGAGTTCAACTAGATATGGTCCGTATGAGTAGGAAATTCAGTTCTTTTTTTGTGGACATGCTCATATTTCTTGCTCTATTGCAACTATGGACAGAAGAGGATGCTTCTTGTCTTAAAACAGACAGTGCTTCATGCATGAGAACACTGGTCTGAGTTTCCCTCCACAAACGGAGTTAAACCATAGGCTGTGTGTCTTCCTACAAGCAAGAGTTCATTTCCGGAAATCCCAGTGATTTTTCAGCTCTAATGAATTTACACAGTTCATGAACCCAACTAGTTTTTCACTATAAACTAAAGAGCATCTATGTAAGAGTTGCTGTAGTTTGTTACAGTTTCACAAGCAGAGTTTAACTTGATATGGTCCGTATTAGTAAGAAACACAGTTCGTTTTTTCTGGGCATGCTCATGTTTCCTGCTGTATTGGAGATGCTGGAAAGAAGAGCATGCTTCTTGCGTTAAAACAGAGTATGTTTCATGGATGAGAACAATGGTCTGAATTTCCCTTCACAAACGGAGTTAAATCAAAAGCTCTGTGTCTTCCTACAAGCAAGAGTTCATTTCCGGAAATCCCAGGATTTTTCGGCTCAAATGAATTTACATAGTTCACGAACCCAACACGTTTTTCACTATAAACTAAAGAGCATCTATGTAAGAGATACTGTGGTTTGTTACAGTTTCACAAGCAGAGTTTAACTAGATATGGTCCGTATGAGTAAGAAACACAGTTCGTTTTTTCTTGGCATGCTCATATTTCTTGCTGTATTGGAGATGCTGGAAAGAAGAGCATGCTTCTTGCGTTAAAACAGACTATGTTTCATGGATGAGAACACTGGTCTGAATTTCCCTTCACAAATGGAGTTAAACCAAAGTCTCTGTGTCTTCCTACAAGCAAGAGTTAATTTCCGCAAAACCTGGTGATTTTCGGCTCAAATGAATTTACACATTTCACGAACCCAACACGTTTTTCACTATAAACTAAAGAGCATCTTTGTAAGAGATGCTGTGGTTTGTTACAGTTTCACAAGCAGAGTTCAACTAGATATGGTCCCTATGAGTAGGAAACACAGTTCTTTTTTTCTGGACATGCTCATATTTCTTGCTGTATTGCAGAATCTAGACAGAAGAGGATGCTTCTTGCGTTAAAACAGAGGGTGTTTCATGGATGAGAACACTGGTCTGAATTTCCCTTCACAAACGGAGTTAAACCAAAGGCTCTGTGTCTTCCTACAAGCAAGAGTTCATTTCCGGAAATCCCAGTGATTTTTCTGCTCAAATGAATTTACACAGTTCATGAACCCAACTAGTTTTTCACTATAAACTAAAGAGCATCTATGTAAGAGATGCTGTAGTTTGTTACAGTTTCACAAGCAGAGTTTAACTTGATATGGTCCGTATTAGTAAGAAACACAGTTCGTTTTTTCTGGGCATGCTCATGTTTCCTGCTGTATTGGAGATGCTGGAAAGAAGAGCATGCTTCTTGCGTTAAAACAGAGTATGTTTCATGGATGAGAACACTGGTCTGAATTTCCCTTCACAAACGGAGTTAAACCAAAGGCTCTGTGTCTTCCTACAAGGAAGAGTTCATTTCCGGAAATCCCAGGATTTTTCGGCTCAAATGAATTTACACAGTTCACGCACCCAACACGTTTTTCACTATAAACTAAAGAGCATCAATGTAAGAGATGCTGTGGTTTGTTACAGTTTCACAAGCAGAGTTCAACTAGATATGGTCCGTATGAGTAGGAAATTCAGTTCTTTTTTTGTGGACATGCTCATATTTCTTGCTGTATTGCAACTCTGGACAGAAGAGGATACTTCTTGTGTTAAAACAGACGGTGTTCCATGGATGAGAACACTGGTCTGAATTTCCCTTAACAAACGGAGTTAAACCAAAGGCTATGTGTCTTCCTACAAGCAAGAGTTCATTTCCGGAAATCACAGTGATTTTACGGCTCAAATGAATTTACACAGTTCACGAACCCATCACGTTTTTCACTATAAACTAAAGAGCATCTATGTAAGAGATGCTGTGGTATGTTACAGTTTCACAAGCAGCGTTTAACTATATATGGTCCGTATGAGTAAGAAACACAGTTCGTTTTTTCTGGGCATGCTCATGTTTCTTGCTGTATTGGAGATGCTGGAAAGAAGAGCATGCTTCTTGTGTTAAAACAGAGTATGTTTCATGGATGAGAACACTGGTCTGAATTTCCCTTCACAAACGGAGTTAAATCAAAAGTTCTGTGTCTTCCTACAAGCAGGAGTTCATTTCCAGAAATCCCAGGATTTTTCGGCTCAAATGAATTTACATAGTTCACGAACCCAACACGTTTTTCACTATAAACTAAAGAGCATCTTTGTAAGAGATGCTGTGGTTTGTTACAGTTTCACAAGCAGAGTTCAACTAGATATGGTCCCTATGAGTAGGAAACACAGTTCTTTTTTTCTGGACATGCTCATATTTCTTGCTGTATTGCAGAATCTAGACAGAAGAGGATGCCTCTTGCGTTAAAACAGAGGGTGTTTCATGGATGAGAACACTGGTCTGAATTTCCCTTCACAAACGGAGTTAAACCAAAGGCTCTGTGTCTTCCTACAAGCAAGAGTTCATTTCCGGAAATCCCAGTGATTTTTTGGCTCAAATGAATTTACATAGTTCACGAACCTAACACGTTTTTCACTATAAACTAAAGAGCATCTATGTAAGAGATGCTGTGGTTTGTTACAGATTCACAAGCAGCGTTTAACTAGATATGGTCCGTATGAGTAAGAAACACTGTTCGTTTTTTCTGTGCATGCTCACGTTTCATGCTCTATTGGAGATGCTGGAAACAAGAGCATGCTTCTTGTGTTAAAACAGAGTATGTTTCATGGATGAGAACACTGGTCTGAATGTCCCTTCACAAACGGAGTTAAACCAATGTCTCTGTGTCTTCCTACAAGCAAGAGTTAATTTCCGGAAAACCCAGTGATTTTCGGCTCAAATGTATTTACACAGTTCACGAACCCAACACGTTTTTCACTATAAACTAAAGAGCATCTTTGTAAGAGATGCTGTGGTTTGTTACAGTTTCACAAGCACAGTTCAACTAGATATGGTCTGTATGAGTAGGAAACACAGTTCTTTTTTTCTGGACATGCTCATATTTCTTGCTGTATTGCAGACTCTGGACAGAAGAGGATGATTCTTGCTTTAAAACAGAGGGTGTTTCATGGATGAGAACACTGGTCTGAATTTCCCTTCCCAAATGGAGCTAAACCAAAGTCTCTGTGTCTTCCTACAAGCAAGAGTTCATTTCCGGAAATCCCTGTGATTTTTCGGCTCAAATGAATTTACACAGTTCACGCACCCAACACGTTTTTCACTATAAAATAAAGAGTATCAATGTAAGAGATGCTGTGGTTTGTTACAGTTTCACAAGCAGAGTTCAACTAGATATGGTCCGTATGAGTAGGAAATTCAGTTCTGTTTTTGTGGACATGCTCATATTTCTTGCTCTATTGCAACTATGGACAGAAGAGGATGCTTCTTGTCTTAAAACAGACAGTGTTTCATGCATGAGAACACTGGTCTGAGTTTCCCTCCACAAACGGAGTTAAACCATAGGCTGTGTGTCTTCCTACAAGCAAGAGTTCATTTCCGGAAATCGCAGTGATTTTTCAGCTCAAATGAATTTACACAGTTCATGAACCCAACTAGTTTTTCACTATAAACTAAAGAGCATCTATGTAAGAGTTGCTGTAGTTTGTTACAGTTTCACAAGCAGAGTTTAACTTGATATGGTCCATATTAGTAAGAAACACAGTTCGTTTTTTCTGGGCATGCTCATGTTTCCTGCTGTATTGGAGATGCTGGAAAGAAGAGCATGCTTCTTGCGTTAAAACAGAGTATGTTTCATGGATGAGAACAATGGTCTGAATTTCCCTTCACAAACGGAGTTAAATCAAAAGCTCTGTGTCTTCCTACAAGCAGGAGTTCATTTCCGGAAATCCCAGGATTTTTCGGCTCAAATGAATTTACATAGTTCACGAACCCAACACGTTTTTCACTATAAACTAAAGAGCATCTATGTAAGAGATACTGTGGTTTGTTACAGTTTCACAAGCAGAGTTTAAGTAGATATGGTCCGTATGAGTAAGAAACACAGTTCGTTTTTTCTTGGCATGCTCATATTTCTTGCTCTATTGGAGATGCTGGAAAGAAGAGCATGCTTCTTGCGTTAAAACAGACTATGTTTCATGGATGAGAACACTGGTCTGAATTTCCCTTCACAAATGGAGTTAAACCAAAGTCTCTGTGTCTTCCTACAAGCAAGAGTTAATTTCCGCAAAACCTAGTGATTTTCGGCTCAAATGAATTTACACATTTCACGAACCCAACACGTTTTTCACTATAAACTAAAGAGCATCTTTGTAAGTGATGCTGTGGCTTGTTACAGTTTCACAAGCAGAGTTCAACTAGATATGGTCCCTATGAGTAGGAAACACAGTTCTTTTTTTCTGGACACGCTCATATTTCTTGCTGTATTGCAGAATCTAGACAGAAGAGGATGCTTCTTGCGTTAAAACAGAGGGTTTTTCATGGATGAGAACACTGGTCTGAATTTCCCTTCACAAACGGAGTTAAACCAAAGGCTCTGTGTCTTCCTACAAGCAAGAGTTCATTTCCGGAAATCCCAGTGATTTTTCTGCTCAAATGAATTTACACAGTTCATGAACCCAACTAGTTTTTCACTATAAACTAAAGAGTATCTATGTAAGAGATGCTGTAGTTTGTTACAGTTTCACAAGCAGAGTTTAACTTGATATGGTCCGTATTAGTAAGAAACACAGTTCGTTTTTTCTGGGCATGCTCATGTTTCCTGCTGTATTGGAGATGCTGGAAAGAAGAGCATGCTTCTTGCGTTAAAACAGAGTATGTTTCATGGATGAGAACACTGGTCTGAATTTCCCTTCACAAACGGAGTTAAATCAAAAGCTCTGTGTCTTCCTACAAGCAGGAGTTCATTTCCGGAAATCCCAGGATTTTTCGGCTCAAATGAATTTACATAGTTCACGAACCTAACACGTTTTTCACTATAAACTAAAGAGCATCTATGTAAGAGATGCTGTGGTTTGTTACAGTTTCACAAGCAGAGTTTTAGGAGATATGGTCCGTATGAGTAAGAAACACAGTTCGTTTTTTCTGGGCATGCTCATGTTTCTTGCTGTATTGGAGATGCTAGAAAGAAGAGCATGCTTCTTGCGTTAATACAGAGTACGTTTCATGGATGAGAACTCTGGTCTGAATTTCCCTTCACAAACGGAGTTAAATCAAAAGCTCTGTGTCTTCCTACAAGCAGGAGTTCATTTCCGGAAATCCCAGGATTTTTCGGCTCAAATGAATTTACATAGTTCACGAACCTAACACGTTTTTCACTATAAACTAAAGAGCATCTATGTAAGAGATGCTGTGGTTTGTTACAGTTTCACAAGCAGAGTTTTAGGAGATATGGTCCGTATGAGTAAGAAACACAGTTCGTTTTTTCTGGGCATGCTCATGTTTCTTGCTGTATTGGAGATGCTAGAAAGAAGAGCATGCTTCTTGCGTTAATACAGAGTACGTTTCATGGATGAGAACTCTGGTCTGAATTTCCCTTCACAAACGGAGTTAAACCAAAGGCTCTGTGTCTTCCTACGAGCAAGAGTTCATTTCCGGAAAACCCAGTGATTTTTCGGCTCAAATGAATTTACCCTGTTCACGAACCCCACACGTTTTTTACTATAAACTAAAGAGCATCAATGTAAGAGATGCTGTGGTTTGTTACAGTTTCACAAGCAGAGTTCAACTAGATATGGTCCATATGAGTAGAAATTCAGTTTTTTTTTTGTGGACATGCTCATATTTCTTGCTCTTTTGCAACTATGGACAGAGAGGATGCTTCTTGTCTTAAAACAGACGGTGTTTCATGCATGAGAACACTGGTTTGAATTTCCCTTCACAAACGGTTCAAACCATAGGCTGTGTGTCTTCCTACAAGCAAGAGTTCATTTCCGGAAATCCCAGTGATTTTTCGGCTCAAATGAATTTACGCAGTTCACGAACCCAACACGTTTTTCACTATAAACTAAAGAGCATCTATGTAAGAGATGCTGTGGTTTGTTACAGTTTCACAAGCAGAGTTTAACTAGACATGGTCCGTATGAGTAAGAAACACAGTTCGTTTTTTCTGGGCATGCACACGTTTCTTGCTGAATTGGAGATGCTGGAAAGAAGAGCATGCTTCTTGCGTTAAAGCAGAGTATGATTCATGGATGAGAACACTGGTCTGAATTTCCCTTCACAAATGGAGTTAAAACAATGTCTCTGTGTCTTTCTACAAGCAAGAGTTCATTTCCGGAAAACCCAGTGATTTTTCAGCTCAAATGAATTTACCCTGTTCACGAACCCCACATGATTTTCACTATAAACTAAAGAGCATCTATGTAAGAGATGCTGTGGTTTGTTACAGTTTCACAAGCAGAGTTCAACTAGATATGGTCCGTATGAGTAGGAAATACAGGTCTTTTTTTATGGACATGCTCATATTTCTTGCTGTATTGCAACTGTGGACAGAAGAGGATACTTCTTGTGTTAAAACAGACGGTGTTTCATGGATGAGAACACTGGTCTGAATTTCCCTTCACAAAGGGAGTTAAACCAATGTCTCTGTGTCTTCCTACAAGCAAGAGTTAATTTCCGGAAAACCCAGTGATTTTTCAGCTCAAATGAATTTACACAGTTCACGAACCCAACACATTTTTCACTATAAACTAAAGAGCATCTTTGTAAGAGATGCTGTGGTTTGTTACAGTTTCACAAGCAGAGTTCAACTAGATATGGTCTGTATGAGTAGGAAACACAGTTCTTTTTTCTGGACATGCTCATATTTCTTGCTGTATTGCAGACTCTGGACAGAAGAGGATGATTCTAGCATTAAAACAGAGGGTGTTTCATGGATGAGAACACTGGTCTGAATTTCCCTCCCAAATGGAGCTAAACCAAAGTCTCTGTGTCTTCCTACAAGCAAGAGTTCATTTCCGGAAATCCCTGTGATTTTTCGGCTCATATGAATTTACACAGTTCACGAACCGAACACGTCTTTCATTATAAACTAAAGAGCATCGAAGTAAGAGATGCTGTGGTTTGTTACAGTTTCACAAGCAGAGTTCAACTAGATATGGTCCGTATGAGTAGGAAATTCAGTTCTTTTTTTGTGGACATGCTCATATTTCTTGCTCTATTGCAACTATGGACAGAAGAGGATGCTTCTTTTCTTAAAACAGACGGTGTTTCATGCATGAGAACACTGGTCTGAATTTCCCTTCACAAACAGAGTTAAACCATAGGCTGTGTGTCTTCCTACAAGCAAGAGTTCATTTCCGGTAAACCCAGGGATTTTCGGCTCAAATGAAATTACACAGTTCATGAACCCAACACGTTTTACACTATAAACTAAAGAGCATCTATGTAAGAGATGCTGTGGTTTGTAACAGTTTCACAAGCAGAGTTTAACTAGATATGGTCCGTATTAGTAAGAAACACAGTTCGTTTTTTCTGGGCATGCTCATATTTCTTGCTGTATTGGAGATGCTGGAAAGAAGAGCATGATTCTTGCGTTAAAACAGAGTATGTTTCATGGATAAGAACACTGTTCTTAATTTCCCTTCACAAATGGAGTTAAACCAAAGTCTCTCTGTCTTCCTACAAGCAAGAGTTAATTTCCGGAAAACCCAGTGATTTTCGGCTCAAATGAATTTACACATTTCACGAACCCAACACGTTTTTCACTATAAACTAAAGAGCATCTTTGTAAGAGATGCTGTGGTTTGTTACAGTTTCACTAGCAGAGTTCAACTAGATATGGTCCCTATGAGTAGGAAACACAGTTCTTTTTTTCTGGACATGCTCATATTTCTTGCTGTATTGCAGAATCTAGACAGAAGAGGATGCTTCTTGCGTTAAAAAAGAGGGTGTTTCATGGATGAGAACACAGGTATGAATTTCCCTTCACAAACGGAGTTAAACCAAAGGCTCTGTGTCTTCCTACAAGCAAGAGTTCATTTCTGGAAATCCCAGTGATTTTTCGGCTCAAATGAATTTACACAGTTCACTAACCAAACACGTTTTTCACTATGAACTAAAGAGCATCAATGTAAGAGATGCTGTGGTTTGTTACAGTTTCACAAGCAGAGTTCAACTAGATATGGTCCATATGAGTAGAAATTCAGTTTTTTTTGTGTGGACATGCTCATATTTCTTGCTCTTTTGCAACTATGGACAGAAGAGGATGCTTCTTGTCTTAAAACAGACGGTGTTTCATGCATGAGAACACTGGTTTGAATTTCCCTTCACAAACGGTTCAAACCATAGGCTGTGTGTCTTCCTACAAGCAAGAGTTCATTTCCGGAAATCCCAGTGATTTTTCGGCTCAAATGAATTTACGCAGTTCACGAACCCAACACGTTTTACACTATAAACTAAAGAGCATCTATGTAAGAGATGCTGTGGTTTGTAACAGTTTCACAAGCAGAGTTTAACTAGATATGGTCCGTATTAGTAAGAAACACAGTTCGTTTTTTCTGGGCATGCTCATATTTCTTGCTGTATTGGAGATGCTGGAAAGAAGATCATGATTCTTGCGTTAAAACAGAGTATGTTTCATGGATAAGAACACTGTTCTTAATTTCCCTTCACAAATGGAGTTAAAACAATGTCTCTGTGTCCTTCTACAAGCAAGAGTTTATTTCCGGAAAACCCAGTGATTTTCGGCTCAAATGAATTTACACATTTCACGAACCCAACACGTTTTTCACTATAAACTAAAGAGCATCTTTGTAAGAGATGCTGTGGTTTGTTACAGTTTCACTAGCAGAGTTCAACTAGATATGGTCCCTATGAGTAGGAAACACAGTTGTATTTTTCTGGACATGCTCATATTTCTTGCTGTATTGCAGAATCTAGACAGAAGAGGATGCTTCTTGCGTTAAAAAAGAGGGTGTTTCATGGATGAGAACACAGGTATGAATTTCCCTTCACAAACGGAGTTAAACCAAAGGCTCTGTGTCTTCCTACAAGCAAGAGTTCATTTCTGGAAATCCCAGTGATTATTCGGCTGAAATGAATTTACACAGTTCACTAACCAAACACGTTTTTCACTATGAACTAAAGAGCATCAATGTAAGAGATGCTGTGGTTTGTTACAGTTTCACAAGCAGAGTTCAACTAGATATGGTCCATATGAGTAGAAATTCAGTTTTTTTTTTGTGGACATGCTCATATTTCTTGCTCTTTTGCAACTATGGACAGAAGAGGATGCTTCTTGTCTTAAAACAGACGGTGTTTCATGCATGAGAACACTGGTTTGAATTTCCCTTCACAAACGGTTCAAACCATAGGCTGTGTGTCTTCCTACAAGCAAGAGTTCATTTCCGGAAATCCCAGTGATTTTCGGCTCAAATGAATTTACGCAGTTCACGAACCCAACACGTTTTTCACTATAAACTAAAGAGCATCTATGTAAGAGATGCTGTGGTTTGTTACAGTTTCACAAGCAGAGTTTAACTAGATATGGTCCGTATGAGTAAGAAACACAGTTCGTTTTTTCTGGGCATGCACACGTTTCTTGCTGTATTGGAGATGCTGGAAAGAAGAGCATGCCTCTTGCGATAAAGCAGAGTATGATTCATGGATGAGAACACTGGTCTGAATTTCCCTTCACAAATGGAGTTAAAACAATGTCTCTGTGTCTTTCTACAAGCAAGAGTTCATTTCCGGAAAACCCTCCTACAAGGAGGCGTTCATTTCCGGAAATCCCAGGATTTTTCGACTCAAATGAATTTACATAGTTCACGAACCTAACACGTTTTTCACGATAAACTAAAGAGCATCTTTGTAATAGATGCTGTGGTTTGTTACAGTTTCACAAGCAGAGTTCAACTAGATATGGTCCCTATGAGTAGGAAACACAGTTCTTTTTTTCTGGACATGCTCATATTTTTTGCTGTATTGCAGACTCTGGACAGAAGAGGATGATTCTTGCATTAAAACAGAGGGTGATTCATGGATGAGAACACTGGTCTGAATTTCCCTTCCCAAATGGAGCTAAACCAAAGTCTCTGTGTCTTCCTACAAGCAAGAGTTCATTTCCGGAAATCCCTGTGATTTTTCGGCTCAAATGAATTTACACAATTCACGCACCCAACACGTTTTTCACTATAAACTAAAGAGCATCAATGTAAGAGATGCTGTGGTTTGTTACAGTTTCACAAGCAGAGTTCAACTAGATATGGTCCGTATGAGTAGGAAATTCAGTTCTTTTTTTGTGGACATGCTCATATTTCATGCTCTATTGCAACTATGGACAGAAGAGGATGCTTCTTGTCTTAAAACAGACGGTGTTTCATTCATGAGAACACTGGTCTGAATTTCCCTTCACCAACAGAGTTAAACCATAGGCTGTGTGTCTTCCTACAAGCAAAAGTTCATTTCCGGTAAACCCAGGGATTTTCGGCTCAAATGAATTTACACAGTTCATGAACCCAACACGTTTTTCACTATAAACTAAAGAGCATCTATGTAAGAGATGCTGTGGTTTGTTACCGTTTCACAAGCAGAGTTTAACTAGATATGGTCCGTATTAGTAAGAAACACAGTTCGTTTTTTCTGGGCATGCTCATGTTTCCTGCTGTATTGGAGATGCTGGAAAGAAGAGCATGCTTCTTGTGTTAAAACAGAGTATGTTTCATGGATGAGAACACTGGTCTGAATTTCCCTTCACAAACGGAGTTAAATCAAAGGCTCTTTTGTCTTCCTACAAGCAGGAGTTCATTTCCGGAAATCCCAGGATTTTTCGGCTCAAATGAATTTACATAGTTCACGAACCTAACACGTTTTTCACGATAAACTAAAGAGCATCTATGTAAGAGATGCTGTGGTTTGTTACAGTTTCACAAGCAGAGTTTAAGTAGATATGGTCCGTATGAGTAAGTAACACAGTTCGTTTTTTCTCTGCATGCTCATGTTTCTTGCTGTATTGGAGATGCTGGAAAGAAGAGCATGCTTCTTGCGTTAATACAGAGTACGTTTAATGGATGAGAACTCTGGTCTGAATTTCCCTTCACAAACGGAGTTAAATCAAAGGCTCTGTGTCTTCCTACGAGCAAGAGTTCATTTCCGGAAATCCCAGGATTTTTCGGCTCAAATGAATTTACATAGTTCAAGAACCCAACACGTTTTTCACTATAAACTAAAGAGCATCTATGTAAGAGATGCTGTGGTTTGTTACAGTTTCACAAGCAGATTTAACTAGATATGGTACGTATGAGTAAGAAACACAGTTCGTTTTTTCTGGGCATGCTCATATTTCTTGCTGTATTGGAGATGCTGGAAAGAAGAGCATGATTCTTGCGTTAAAACAGAGTATGTTTCATGGATAAGAACACTGGTCTTAATTTCCCTTCACAAATGGAGTTAAACCAAAGTCTCTGTGTCTTCCTACAAGCAAGAGTTAATTTCCGGAAAACCCAGTGATTTTCGGCTCAAATGAATTTACACATTTCACGAACCCAACACGTTTTCACTATAAACTAAAGAGCATCTTTGTAAGAGATGCTGTGGTTTGTTACAGTTTCACTAGCAGAGTTCAACTAGATATGGTCCCTATGAGTAGGAAACACAGTTCTTTTTTTCTGGACATGCTCATATTTCTTGCTGTATTGCAGAATCTAGACAGAAGAGGATGCTTCTTGCGTTAAAACAGAGGGTGTTTCATGGATGAGAACACAGGTATGAATTTCCCTTCACAAACGGAGTTAAACCAAAGGCTCTATGTCTTCCTACAAGCCAGAGTTCATTTCCGGAAATCCCAGTGATTTTTTGGCTCAAATGAATTTACATAGTTCACGAACCCAACACGTTTTTCACTATGAACTAAAGAGCATCAATGTAAGAGATGCTGTGGTTTGTTACAGTTTCACAAGCAGAGTTCAACTAGATATGGTCCATATGAGTAGAAATTCAGTTTTTTTTTTGTGGACATGCTCATATTTCTTGCTCTTTTGCAACTATGGACAGAAGAGGATGCTTCTTGTCTTAAAACAGACGGTGTTTCATGCATGAGAACACTGGTTTGAATTTCCCTTCACAAACGGTTCAAACCATAGGCTGTGTGTCTTCCTACAAGCAAGAGTTCATTTCCGGAAATCCCAGTGATTTTTCCGCTCAAACTAATTTACACAGTTCACGATCCCAACACGTTTTTCACTATAAACTAAAGAGCATCTATGTAGGAGATGCTGTGGTTTGTTACAATTTCACAAGCAGAGTTTAACTAGATATGGTCCGTATTAGTAAGAAACACAGTTCGTTTTTTCTGGGCATGCACACGTTTCTTGCTGTATTGGAGATGCTGGAAAGAAGAGCATGCTTCTTGCGTTAAAGCAGAGTATGATTCATGGATGAGAACACTGGTCTGAATTTCCCTTCACAAATGGAGTTAAAACAATGTCTCTGTGTCTTTCTACAAGCAAGAGTTCATTTCCGGAAAACCCAGTGATTTTTCAGCTCAAATGAATTTACCCTGTTCACGAACCCCACATGATTTTCACTATAAACTAAAGAGCATCTATGTAAGAGATGCTGTGGTTTGTTACAGTTTCACAAGCAGAGTTCAACTAGATATGGTCCGTATGAGTAGGAAATACAGGTCTTTTTTTATGGACATGCTCATATTTCTTGCTGTATTGCAACTGTGGACAGAAGAGGATACTTCTTGTGTTAAAACAGACGGTGTTTCATGGATGAGAACACTGGTCTGAATTTCCCTTCACAAACGGAGTTAAACCAATGTCTCTGTGTCTTCCTACAAGCAAGAGTTAATTTCCGGAAAACCCAGTGATTTTTCAGCTCAAATGAATTTACACAGTTCACGAACCCAACACATTTTTCACTATAAACTAAAGAGCATCTATGTAAGAGATGCTGTGGTTTGTTACAGTTTCACAAGCAGAGTGTAACTAGATATGGTCCCTATGAGTAAGAAACACAGTTTTTTTTTTTCTGGGCATGCTTACGTTTCTTGCTGTATTGGAGAAGCTGGAAAAAGAGCATGCTTCTTACGTTAAAACAGAGGGTGTTTCATGGATGAGATCACTGGTCTGAATTTCCCTTCACAAACGGAGTTAAACCAAAGGCTCTGTGTCTTCCTACAAGCAAGAGTTCATTTCTGGAAATCCCAGTGATTTTTCGGCTCAAATGAATTTACACAGTTCACTAACCAAACACGTTTTTCACTATGAACTAAAGAGCATCAATGTAAGAGATGCTGTGGTTTGTTACAGTTTCACAAGCAGAGTTCAACTAGATATGGTCCATATGAGTAGAAATTCAGTTTTTTTTTTTTGTGGACATGCTCATATTTCTTGCTCTTTTGCAACTATGGACAGAAGAGGATGCTTCTTGTCTTAAAACAGACGGTGTTTCATGCATGAGAACACTGGTTTGAATTTCCCTTCACAAACGGTTCAAACCATAGGCTGTGTGTCTTCCTACAAGCAAGAGTTCATTTCCGGAAATCCCAGTGATTTTTCGGCTCAAATGAATTTACACAGTTCACGAACCCAACACGTTTTTCACTATAAACTAAAGAGCATCTATGTAAGAGATGCTGTGGTTTGTTACAGTTTCACAAGCAGAGTTCAACTAGATATGGTCTGTATGAGTAGGAAACACAGTTCTTTTTTTCTGGACATGCTCATATTTCTTGCTGTATTGCAGACTCTGGACAGAAGAGGATGATTCTTGCATTAAAACAGAGGGTGTTTCATGGATGAGAACACTGGTCTGAATTTCCCTTCCCAAATGGAGCTAAACCAAAGTCTCTGTGTCTTCCTACAAGCAAGAGTTCATTTCCGGAAATCCCTGTGATTTTTCGGCTCATATGAATTTACACAGTTCACGAACCGAACACGTCTTTCACTATAAACTAAAGAGCATCGAAGTAAGAGAGGCTGTGGTTTGTTACAGTTTCACAAGCAGAGGTCAACTAGATATGGTCCGTATGAGTAGGAAATTCAGTTCTTTTTTTCTGGACAAGCTCATATTTCTTGCTGTATTGGAGAAGCTGGAAAAAGAGCATGCTTCTTACGTTAAAACAGAGGGTGTTTCATGGATGAGATCACTGGTCTGAATTTCCCTTCACAAACGGAGTTAAACCAAAGGCTCTGTGTCTTCCTACAAGCAAGAGTTCATTTCTGGAAATCCCAGTGATTTTTCGGCTCAAATGAATTTACACAGTTCACTAACCAAACACGTTTTTCACTATGAACTAAAGAGCATCAATGTAAGAGATGCTGTGGTTTGTTACAGTTTCACAAGCAGAGTTCAACTAGATATGGTCCATATGAGTAGAAATTCAGTTTTTTTTTTTGTGGACATGCTCATATTTCTTGCTCTTTTGCAACTATGGACAGAAGAGGATGCTTCTTGTCTTAAAACAGACGGTGTTTCATGCATGAGAACACTGGTTTGAATTTCCCTTCACAAACGGTTCAAACCATAGGCTGTGTGTCTTCCTACAAGCAAGAGTTCATTTCCGGAAATCCCAGTGATTTTTCGGCTCAAATGAATTTACACAGTTCACGAACCCAACACGTTTTTCACTATAAACTAAAGAGCATCTATGTAAGAGATGCTGTGGTTTGTTACAGTTTCACAAGCAGAGTTCAACTAGATATGGTCTGTATGAGTAGGAAACACAGTTCTTTTTTTCTGGACATGCTCATATTTCTTGCTGTATTGCAGACTCTGGACAGAAGAGGATGATTCTTGCATTAAAACAGAGGGTGTTTCATGGATGAGAACACTGGTCTGAATTTCCCTTCCCAAATGGAGCTAAACCAAAGTCTCTGTGTCTTCCTACAAGCAAGAGTTCATTTCCGGAAATCCCTGTGATTTTTCGGCTCATATGAATTTACACAGTTCACGAACCGAACACGTCTTTCACTATAAACTAAAGAGCATCGAAGTAAGAGAGGCTGTGGTTTGTTACAGTTTCACAAGCAGAGGTCAACTAGATATGGTCCGTATGAGTAGGAAATTCAGTTCTTTTTTTCTGGACAAGCTCATATTTCTTGCTGTATTGGAGAAGCTGGAAAAAGAGCATGCTTCTTACGTTAAAACAGAGGGTGTTTCATGGATGAGATCACTGGTCTGAATTTCCCTTCACAAACGGAGTTAAACCAAAGGCTCTGTGTCTTCCTACAAGCAAGAGTTCATTTCTGGAAATCCCAGTGATTTTTCGGCTCAAATGAATTTACACAGTTCACTAACCAAACACGTTTTTCACTATGAACTAAAGAGCATCAATGTAAGAGATGCTGTGGTTTGTTACAGTTTCACAAGCAGAGTTCAACTAGATATGGTCCATATGAGTAGAAATTCAGTTTTTTTTTTTGTGGACATGCTCATATTTCTTGCTCTTTTGCAACTATGGACAGAAGAGGATGCTTCTTGTCTTAAAACAGACGGTGTTTCATGCATGAGAACACTGGTTTGAATTTCCCTTCACAAACGGTTCAAACCATAGGCTGTGTGTCTTCCTACAAGCAAGAGTTCATTTCCGGAAATCCCAGTGATTTTTCGGCTCAAATGAATTTACACAGTTCACGAACCCAACACGTTTTTCACTATAAACTAAAGAGCATCTATGTAAGAGATGCTGTGGTTTGTTACAGTTTCACAAGCAGAGTTCAACTAGATATGGTCTGTATGAGTAGGAAACACAGTTCTTTTTTTCTGGACATGCTCATATTTCTTGCTGTATTGCAGACTCTGGACAGAAGAGGATGATTCTTGCATTAAAACAGAGGGTGTTTCATGGATGAGAACACTGGTCTGAATTTCCCTTCCCAAATGGAGCTAAACCAAAGTCTCTGTGTCTTCCTACAAGCAAGAGTTCATTTCCGGAAATCCCTGTGATTTTTCGGCTCATATGAATTTACACAGTTCACGAACCGAACACGTCTTTCACTATAAACTAAAGAGCATCGAAGTAAGAGATGCTGTGGTTTGTTACAGTTTCACAAGCAGAGGTCAACTAGATATGGTCCGTATGAGTAGGAAATTCAGTTCTTTTTTTGTGGACATGCTCATATTTCTTGCTCTATTGCAACTATGGACAGAAGAGGATGCTTCTTTTCTTAAAACAGACGGTGTTTCATGCACGAGAACACTGGTCTGAATTTCCCTTCACAAACAGAGTTAAACCATAGGCTGTGTGTCTTCCTACAAGCAAGAGTTCATTTCCGGTAAACCCAGGGATTTTCGGCTCAAATGAAATTACACAGTTCATGAACCCAACACGTTTTTCACTATTCACTAAAGAGCATCTATGTAAGAGATGCTGTGGTTTGTTACAGTTTCATAAGTAGAGTTCAACTAGATATGGTCAGTATGAGTAGGAAACACAGTTCTTTTTTTCTGGGCATGCTCATATTTCTTGCTGTATTGGAGAAGCTGGAAAGAAGAGCATGCTTCTTACGTTAAAACAGAGGGTGTTTCATGGATGAGAACACTGGTCTGAATTTCCCTTCACAAACGGAGTTAAACCAAAGGCTCTGTGTCTTCCTACAAGCAAGAGTTCATTTCAGGAAATGCCTGTGATTTTTCGGCTCAAATGAATTTACACAGTTCACGAACCCAACACGTTTTTCACTATGAACTAAAGAGCATCGATGTAAGAGATGCTGTGGTTTGTTACAGTTTCACAAGCAGAGTTCAACTAGATATGGTCCATATGAGTAGGAAACACAGTTCTTTTTTTCTGGACATGCTCATATTTCTTGCTGTATTGGAGATGCTGGAAAGAAGAGCATGCTTCTTGCGTTAAAACAGAGTATGTTTCATGGATGAGAACACTGGTCTGAATTTCCCTTCATGAACGGAGTTAAACCAAAGTCTTTGTGTCTTCCTACAAGCAAGAGTTCATTTCCGGAAATCCCTGTGATTTTTCGGCTCAAATGAATTTACACAATTCACGCACCCAACACGTTTTTCACTATAAACTAAAGAGCATCTTTGTAAGAGATGCTGTGTTTTGTTACAGTTTCTCAAGCAGAGTTCAACTAGATATGGTCCGTATGAGTAGGAAATTCAGTTCTTTTTTTGTGGACATGCTCATATTTCTTGCTCTATTGCAACTATGGACAGAAGAGAATGCTTCTTGTCTTAAAACAGACGGTTTTTCATGCATGAGAACACTGGTCTGAATTTCCCTCCACAAACGGAGTTAAACCATAGGCTGTGTGTCTTCCTACAAGCAAGAGTTCATTTCCGGAAATCCCAGTGATTTTTCAGCTCAAATGAATTTACACAGTTCATGAACCCAACACGTTTTTCGCTATAAACTAAAGAGCATCTATGTAAGAGATGCTGTAGTTTGTTACAGTTTCACAAGTAGAGTTTTACTTGATATGGTCCGTATTAGTAAGAAACACAGTTTGTTTTTTCTGGGCATGCTCATGTTTCCTGCTGTATTGGAGATGCTGGAAAGAAGAGCATGCTTCTTGCGTTAAAACAGTATATGTTTCATGGATGAGAACACTGGTCTGAATTTCCCTTCACAAACGGAGTTAAATCAAAGGCTCTGTGTCTTCCTACAAGCAGGAGTTCATTTCCGGAAATCCCAGGATTTTTCGGCTCAAATGAATTTACATAGTTCACGAACCTAACACGTTTTTCAGTATAAACTAAAGAGCATCTATGTAAGAGATGCTGTGGTTTGTTACAGTTTCACAAGCAGAGTTTACGTAGATATGGTCCGTATGAGTAAGAAAAACAGTTCGTTTTTTCTCTGCATGCTCATGTTTCTTGCTGTATTGGAGATGCTGGAAAGAAGAGCATGCTTCTTGCATTAATATAGAGTACGTTTTGTGGATGAGAACTCTGGTCTGAATTTCCCTTCACAAATGGAGTTAAACCATAGTCTCTAGTCTTCCTAAAAGCAAGAGTTCATTTCCGGTAAACCCAGGGAATTTTCGGCTCAAATGAATTTACACAGTTCACGAACCCAACACGTTTTTCACTATAAACTAAAGAGCATCTTTGTAAGAGATGATGTGGTTTGTTACAGTTTCACAAGCAGAGTTCAACTAGATATGGTCCGTATGAGTAGGAAATACAGTTCTTTTTTTATGGACATGCTCATATTTCTTGCTGTATTGCAACTCTGGACAGAGATTGATGCTTCTTGTGTTAAAACAGGGTATGTCTCATGGATGAGAACACTGGTCTGAATTTCCCTTCACAAATGGAGTTTAACCAAAGTCTCTGTGTCTTCCTACAAGCAAGAGTTCATTTCCGGAAATCCCTGTGATTTTTCGGCTCATATGAATTTACACAGTTCACGAACCGAACACGTCTTTCACTATAAACTAAAGAGCATCGAAGTAAGAGATGCTGTGGTTTGTTACAGTTTCACAAGCAGAGTTCAACTAGATATGGTCCGTATGAGTAGGAAATTCAGTTCTTTTTTTGTGGACATGCTCATGTTTCTTGCTCTATTGCAACTATGGATAGAAGAGGATGTTTCTTTTCTTAAAACAGACGGTGTTTCATGCATGAGAACACTGGTCTGAATTTCCCTTCACAAACAGAGTTAAACCATAGGCTGTGTGTCTTCCTACAAGCAAGAGTTCATTTCCGGTAAACCCAGGGATTTTCGGCTCAAATGAAATTACACAGTTCATGAACCCAACACGTTTTTCACTATAAACTAATGAGCATCTATGTAAGAGATGCTGTGGTTTGTTACAGTTTCACAAGCAGAGTTTAACTAGATATGGTCCGTATGAGTAAGAAACACAGTTCGTTTTTTCTGGGCATGCACACGTTTCTTGCTGTATTGGAGATGCTGGAAAGAAGAGCATGCTTCTTGCGTTAAAGCAGAGTATGATTCATGGATGAGAACACTGGTCTGAATTTCCCTTCACAAATCGAGTTAAAACAATGTCTCTGTGTCTTTCTACAAGCAAGAGTTCATTTCTGGAAAACCCAGTGATTTTTCAGCTCAAATGAATTTACCCTGTTCACGAACCCCACATGATTTTCACTATAAACTAAAGAGCATCTATGTAAGAGATGCTGTGGTTTGTTACAGTTTCACAAGCAGAGTTCAACTAGATATGGTCCGTATGAGTAGGAAATACAGGTCTTTTTTTATGGACATGCTCATATTTCTTGCTGTATTGCAACTGTGGACAGAAGAGGATACTTCTTGTGTTAAAACAGACGGTGTTTCATGGATGAGAACACTGGTCTGAATTTCCCTTCACAAAGGGAGTTAAACCAATGTCTCTGTGTCTTCCTACAAGCAAGAGTTAATTTCCGGAAAACCCAGTGATTTTTCAGCTCAAATGAATTTACACAGTTCACGAACCCAACACATTTTTCACTATAAACTAAAGAGCATCTTTGTAAGAGATGCTGTGGTTTGTTACAGTTTCACAAGCAGAGTTCAACTAGATATGGTCTGTATGAGTAGGAAACACAGTTCTTTTTTTCTGGACATGCTCATATTTCTTGCTGTATTGCAGACTCTGGACAGAAGAGGATGATTCTTGCATTAAAACAGAGGGTGTTTCATGGATGAGAACACTGGTCTGAATTTCCCTTCACAAACAGAGTTAAACCATAGGCTGTGTGTCTTCCTACAAGCAAGAGTTCATTTCCGGTAAACCCAGGGATTTTCGGCTCAAATGAAATTACACAGTTCATGAAGCCAACACGTTTTTCACTATAAACTAATGAGCATCTATGTAAGAGATGCTGTGGTTTGTAACAGTTTCACAAGCAGAGTTTAACTAGATATGGTCCGTATTAGTAAGAAACACAGTTCGTTTTTTCTGGGCATGCTCATCTTTCCTGCTGTATTGGAGATGCTGGAAAGAAGAGCATGCTTTTTGCGCTAAAACAGAGTATGCTTCATGGATGAGAACACTGGTCTGAATTTCCCTTCACAAACGGAGTTAAATCAAATGCTATGTGTCTTCCTACAAGGAGGCGTTCATTTCCGGAAATCCCAGGATTTTTCGACTCAAATGAATTTACATAGTTCACGAACCTAACACGTTTTTCACGATAAACTAAAGAGCATCTTTGTAATAGATGCTGTGGTTTGTTACAGTTTCACAAGCAGAGTTCAACTAGATATGGTCCCTATGAGTAGGAAACACAGTTCTTTTTTTCTGGACATGCTCATATTTTTTGCTGTATTGCAGACTCTGGACAGAAGAGGATGATTCTTGCATTAAAACAGAGGGTGATTCATGGATGAGAACACTGGTCTGAATTTCCCTTCCCAAATGGAGCTAAACCAAAGTCTCTGTGTCTTCCTACAAGCAAGAGTTCATTTCCGGAAATCCCTGTGATTTTTCGGCTCAAATGAATTTACACAATTCACGCACCCAACACGTTTTTCACTATAAACTAAAGAGCATCAATGTAAGAGATGCTGTGGTTTGTTACAGTTTCACAAGCAGAGTTCAACTAGATATGGTCCGTATGAGTAGGAAATTCAGTTCTTTTTTTGTGGACATGCTCATATTTCATGCTCTATTGCAACTATGGAAGAAGAGGATGCTTCTTGTCTTAAAACAGACGGTGTTTCATTCATGAGAACACTGGTCTGAATTTCCCTTCACCAACAGAGTTAAACCATAGGCTGTGTGTCTTCCTACAAGCAAAAGTTCATTTCCGGTAAACCCAGGGATTTTCGGATCAAATGAATTTACACAGTTCATGAACCCAACACGTTTTTCACTATAAACTAAAGAGCATCTATGTAAGAGATGCTGTGGTTTGTTACAGTTTCACAAGCAGAGTTTAACTAGATATGGTCCGTATTAGTAAGAAACACAGTTCGTTTTTTCTGGGCATGCTCATGTTTCCTGCTGTATTGGAGATGCTGGAAAGAAGAGCATGCTTCTTGCGTTAAAACAGAGTATGTTTCATGGATGAGAACACTGGTCTGAATTTCCCTTCACAAAGGGAGTTAAACCAATGTCTCTGTGTCTTCCTACAAGCAAGAGTTAATTTCCGGAAAACCCAGTGATTTTTCAGCTCAAATGAATTTACACAGTTCACGAACCCAACACATTTTTCACTATAAACTAAAGAGCATCTTTGTAAGAGATGCTGTGGTTTGTTACAGTTTCACAAGCAGAGTTCAACTAGATATGGTCTGTATGAGTAGGAAACACAGTTCTTTTTTTCTGGACATGCTCATATTTCTTGCTGTATTGCAGACTCTGGACAGAAGAGCATGATTCTTGCATTAAAACAGAGGGTGTTTCATGGATGAGAACACTGGTCTGAATTTCCCTTCCCAAATGGAGCTAAACCAAAGTCTCTGTGTCTTCCTACAAGCAAGAGTTCATTTCCGGAAATCCCTGTGATTTTTCGGCTCATATGAATTTACACAGTTCACGAACCGAACACGTCTTTCACTATAAACTAAAGAGCATCTTTGTAAGAGATGCTGTTGTTTGTTACAGTTTCACAAGCAGAGTTCAACTAGATATGGTCCGTATGAGTAGGAAATTCAGTTCTTTTTTTGTGGACATGCTCATATTTCTTGCTCTATTGCAACTATGGACAGAAGAGGATGCTTCTTTTCTTAAAACAGACGGTGTTTCATGCATGAGAACACTGGTCTGAATTTCCCTTCACAAACAGAGTTAAACCATAGGCTGTGTGTCTTCCTACAAGCAAGAGTTCATTTCCGGTAAACCCAGGGATTTTCGGCTCAAATGAAATTACACAGTTCATGAAGCCAACACGTTTTTCACTATAAACTAATGAGCATCTATGTAAGAGATGCTGTGGTTTGTAACAGTTTCACAAGCAGAGTTTAACTAGATATGGTCCGTATTAGTAAGAAACACAGTTCGTTTTTTCTGGGCATGCTCATCTTTCCTGCTGTATTGGAGATGCTGGAAAGAAGAGCATGCTTTTTGCACTAAAACAGAGTATGCTTCATGGATGAGAACACTGGTCTGAATTTCCCTTCACAAACGGAGTTAAATCAAATGCTATGTGTCTTCCTACAAGGAGGCGTTCATTTCCGGAAATCCCAGGATTTTTCGACTCAAATGAATTTACATAGTTCACGAACCTAACACGTTTTTCACGATAAACTAAAGAGCATCTTTGTAATAGATGCTGTGGTTTGTTACAGTTTCACAAGCAGAGTTCAACTAGATATGGTCCCTATGAGTAGGAAACACAGTTCTTTTTTTCTGGACATGCTCATATTTTTTGCTGTATTGCAGACTCTGGACAGAAGAGGATGATTCTTGCATTAAAACAGAGGGTGATTCATGGATGAGAACACTGGTCTGAATTTCCCTTCCCAAATGGAGCTAAACCAAAGTCTCTGTGTCTTCCTACAAGCAAGAGTTCATTTCCGGAAATCCCTGTGATTTTTCGGCTCAAATGAATTTACACAATTCACGCACCCAACACGTTTTTCACTATAAACTAAAGAGCATCAATGTAAGAGATGCTGTGGTTTGTTACAGTTTCACAAGCAGAGTTCAACTAGATATGGTCCGTATGAGTAGGAAATTCAGTTCTTTTTTTGTGGACATGCTCATATTTCATGCTCTATTGCAACTATGGACAGAAGAGGATGCTTCTTGTCTTAAAACAGACGGTGTTTCATTCATGAGAACACTGGTCTGAATTTCCCTTCACCAACAGAGTTAAACCATAGGCTGTGTGTCTTCCTACAAGCAAAAGTTCATTTCCGGTAAACCCAGGGATTTTCGGCTCAAATGAATTTACACAGTTCATGAACCCAACACGTTTTTCGCTATAAACTAAAGAGCATCTATGTAAGAGATGCTGTGGTTTGTTACAGTTTCACAAGCAGAGTTTAACTAGATATGGTCCGTATTAGTAAGAAACACAGTTCGTTTTTTCTGGGCATGCTCATGTTTCCTGCTGTATTGGAGATGCTGGAAAGAAGAGCATGCTTCTTGCGTTAAAACAGAGTATGTTTCATGGATGAGAACACTGGATCCGAATTTCCCTTCACAAAGGGAGTTAAACCAATGTCTCTGTGTCTTCCTACAAGCAAGAGTTAATTTCCGGAAAACCCAGTGATTTTTCAGCTCAAATGAATTTACACAGTTCACGAACCCAACACATTTTTCACTATAAACTAAAGAGCATCTTTGTAAGAGATGCTGTGGTTTGTTACAGTTTCACAAGCAGAGTTCAACTAGATATGGTCTGTATGAGTAGGAAACACAGTTCTTTTTTTCTGGACATGCTCATATTTCTTGCTGTATTGCAGACTCTGGACAGAAGAGGATGATTCTTGCATTAAAACAGAGGGTGTTTCATGGATGAGAACACTGGTCTGAATTTCCCTTCCCAAATGGAGCTAAACCAAAGTCTCTGTGTCTTCCTACAAGCAAGAGTTCATTTCCGGAAATCCCTGGGATTTTTCGGCTCATATGAATTTACACAGTTCACGAACCGAACACGTCTTTCACTATAAACTAAAGAGCATCGAAGTAAGAGATGCTGTGGTTTGTTACAGTTTCACAAGCAGAGTTCAACTAGATATGGTCCGTATGAGTAGGAAATTCAGTTCTTTTTTTGTGGACATGCTCATATTTCTTGCTCTATTGCAACTATGGACAGAAGAGGATGCTTCTTTTCTTAAAACAGACGGTGTTTCATGCATGAGAACACTGGTCTGAATTTCCCTTCACAAACAGAGTTAAACCATAGGCTGTGTGTCTTCCTACAAGCAAGAGTTCATTTCCGGTAAACCCAGGGATTTTCGGCTCAAATGAAATTACACAGTTCATGAAGCCAACACGTTTTTCACTATAAACTAATGAGCATCTATGTAAGAGATGCTGTGGTTTGTAACAGTTTCACAAGCAGAGTTTAACTAGATATGGTCCGTATTAGTAAGAAACACAGTTCGTTTTTTCTGGGCATGCTCATCTTTCCTGCTGTATTGGAGATGCTGGAAAGAAGAGCATGCTTTTTGCGCTAAAACAGAGTATGCTTCATGGATGAGAACACTGGTCTGAATTTCCCTTCACAAACGGAGTTAAATCAAATGCTATGTGTCTTCCTACAAGGAGGCGTTCATTTCCGGAAATCCCAGGATTTTTCGACTCAAATGAATTTACATAGTTCACGAACCTAACACGTTTTTCACGATAAACTAAAGAGCATCTTTGTAATAGATGCTGTGGTTTGTTACAGTTTCACAAGCAGAGTTCAACTAGATATGGTCCCTATGAGTAGGAAACACAGTTCTTTTTTTCTGGACATGCTCATATTTTTTGCTGTATTGCAGACTCTGGACAGAAGAGGATGATTCTTGCATTAAAACAGAGGGTGATTCATGGATGAGAACACTGGTCTGAATTTCCCTTCCCAAATGGAGCTAAACCAAAGTCTCTGTGTCTTCCTACAAGCAAGAGTTCATTTCCGGAAATCCCTGTGATTTTTCGGCTCAAATGAATTTACACAATTCACGCACCCAACACGTTTTTCACTATAAACTAAAGAGCATCAATGTAAGAGATGCTGTGGTTTGTTACAGTTTCACAAGCAGAGTTCAACTAGATATGGTCCGTATGAGTAGGAAATTCAGTTCTTTTTTTGTGGACATGCTCATATTTCATGCTCTATTGCAACTATGGACAGAAGAGGATGCTTCTTGTCTTAAAACAGACGGTGTTTCATTCATGAGAACACTGGTCTGAATTTCCCTTCACCAACAGAGTTAAACCATAGGCTGTGTGTCTTCCTACAAGCAAAAGTTCATTTCCGGTAAACCCAGGGATTTTCGGATCAAATGAATTTACACAGTTCATGAACCCAACACGTTTTTCGCTATAAACTAAAGAGCATCTATGTAAGAGATGCTGTGGTTTGTTACAGTTTCACAAGCAGAGTTTAACTAGATATGGTCCGTATTAGTAAGAAACACAGTTCGTTTTTTCTGGGCATGCTCATGTTTCCTGCTGTATTGGAGATGCTGGAAAGAAGAGCATGCTTCTTGCGTTAAAACAGAGTATGTTTCATGGATGAGAACACTGGTCTGAATTTCCCTTCACAAAGGGAGTTAAACCAATGTCTCTGTGTCTTCCTACAAGCAAGAGTTAATTTCCGGAAAACCCAGTGATTTTTCAGCTCAAATGAATTTACACAGTTCACGAACCCAACACATTTTTCACTATAAACTAAAGAGCATCTTTGTAAGAGATGCTGTGGTTTGTTACAGTTTCACAAGCAGAGTTCAACTAGATATGGTCTGTATGAGTAGGAAACACAGTTCTTTTTTTCTGGACATGCTCATATTTCTTGCTGTATTGCAGACTCTGGACAGAAGAGGATGATTCTTGCATTAAAACAGAGGGTGTTTCATGGATGAGAACACTGGTCTGAATTTCCCTTCCCAAATGGAGCTAAACCAAAGTCTCTGTGTCTTCCTACAAGCAAGAGTTCATTTCCGGAAATCCCTGGGATTTTTCGGCTCATATGAATTTACACAGTTCACGAACCGAACACGTCTTTCACTATAAACTAAAGAGCATCGAAGTAAGAGATGCTGTGGTTTGTTACAGTTTCACAAGCAGAGTTCAACTAGATATGGTCCGTATGAGTAGGAAATTCAGTTCTTTTTTTGTGGACATGCTCATATTTCTTGCTCTATTGCAACTATGGACAGAAGAGGATGCTTCTTTTCTTAAAACAGACGGTGTTTCATGCATGAGAACACTGGTCTGAATTTCCCTTCACAAACAGAGTTAAACCATAGGCTGTGTGTCTTCCTACAAGCAAGAGTTCATTTCCGGTAAACCCAGGGATTTTCGGCTCAAATGAAATTACACAGTTCATGAAGCCAACACGTTTTTCACTATAAACTAATGAGCATCTATGTAAGAGATGCTGTGGTTTGTAACAGTTTCACAAGCAGAGTTTAACTAGATATGGTCCGTATTAGTAAGAAACACAGTTCGTTTTTTCTGGGCATGCTCATCTTTCCTGCTGTATTGGAGATGCTGGAAAGAAGAGCATGCTTTTTGCGCTAAAACAGAGTATGCTTCATGGATGAGAACACTGGTCTGAATTTCCCTTCACAAACGGAGTTAAATCAAATGCTATGTGTCTTCCTACAAGGAGGCGTTCATTTCCGGAAATCCCAGGATTTTTCGACTCAAATGAATTTACATAGTTCACGAACCTAACACGTTTTTCACGATAAACTAAAGAGCATCTTTGTAATAGATGCTGTGGTTTGTTACAGTTTCACAAGCAGAGTTCAACTAGATATGGTCCCTATGAGTAGGAAACACAGTTCTTTTTTTCTGGACATGCTCATATTTTTTGCTGTATTGCAGACTCTGGACAGAAGAGGATGATTCTTGCATTAAAACAGAGGGTGATTCATGGATGAGAACACTGGTCTGAATTTCCCTTCACAAATGGAGCTAAACCAAAGTCTCTGTGTCTTCCTACAAGCAAGAGTTCATTTCCGGAAATCCCTGTGATTTTTCGGCTCAAATGAATTTACACAATTCACGCACCCAACACGTTTTTCACTATAAACTAAAGAGCATCAATGTAAGAGATGCTGTGGTTTGTTACAGTTTCACAAGCAGAGTTCAACTAGATATGGTCCGTATGAGTAGGAAATTCAGTTCTTTTTTTGTGGACATGCTCATATTTCATGCTCTATTGCAACTATGGACAGAAGAGGATGCTTCTTGTCTTAAAACAGACGGTGTTTCATTCATGAGAACACTGGTCTGAATTTCCCTTCACCAACAGAGTTAAACCATAGGCTGTGTGTCTTCCTACAAGCAAAAGTTCATTTCCGGTAAACCCAGGGATTTTCGGCTCAAATGAATTTACACAGTTCATGAACCCAACACGTTTTTCACTATAAACTAAAGAGCATCTATGTAAGAGATGCTGTGGTTTGTTACAGTTTCACAAGCAGAGTTTAACTAGATATGGTCCGTATTAGTAAGAAACACAGTTCGTTTTTTCTGGGCATGCTCATGTTTCCTGCTGTATTGGAGATGCTGGAAAGAAGAGCATGCTTCTTGCGTTAAAACAGAGTATGTTTCATGGATGAGAACACTGGTCTGAATTTCCCTTCACAAACGGAGTTAAATCAAAGGCTCTGTGTGTTCCTACGAGCAAGAGTTCATTTCCGGAAATCCCAGGATTTTTCGGCTCAAATGAATTTACATAGTTCAAGAACCCAACACGTTTTTCACTATAAACTAAAGAGCATCTATGTAAGAGATGCTGTGGTTTGTTACAGTTTCACAAGCAGATTTAACTAGATATGGTACGTATGAGTAAGAAACACAGTTCGTTTTTTCTGGGCATGCTCATATTTCTTGCTGTATTGGAGATGCTGGAAAGAAGAACATGATTCTTGCGTTAAAACAGAGTATGTTTCATGGATAAGAACACTGGTCTTAATTTCCCTTCACAAATGGAGTTAAACCAAAGTCTCTGTGTCTTCCTACAAGCAAGAGTTAATTTCCGGAAAACCCAGTGATTTTCGGCTCAAATGAATTTACACATTTCACGAACCCAACACGTTTTTCACTATAAACTAAAGAGCATCTTTGTAAGAGATGCTGTGGTTTGTTACAGTTTCACTAGCAGAGTTCAACTAGATATGGTCCCTATGAGTAGGAAACACAGTTCTTTTTTTCTGGACATGCTCATATTTCTTGCTGTTTTGCAGAATCTAGACAGAAGAGGATGCTTCTTGCGTTAAAACAGAGGGTGTTTCATGGATTAGAACACAGGTATGAATTTCCCTTCACAAACGGAGTTAAACCAAAGGCTCTGTGTCTTCCTACAAGCAAGAGTTCATTTCCGGAAATCCCAGTGATTTTTTGGCTCAAATGAATTTACATAGTTCACGAACCCAACACGTTTTTCACTATGAACTAAAGAGCATCAATGTAAGAGATGCTGTGGTTTGTTACAGTTTCACAAGCAGAGTTCAACTAGATATGGTCCATATGAGTAGAAATTCAGTTTTTTTTTTGTGGACATGCTCATATTTCTTGCTCTTTTGCAACTATGGACAGAAGAGGATGCTTCTTGTCTTAAAACAGACGGTGTTTCATGCATGAGAACACTGGTTTGAATTTCCCTTCACAAACGGTTCAAACCATAGGCTGTGTGTCTTCCTACAAGCAAGAGTTCATTTCCGGAAATCCCAGTGATTTTTCCGCTCAAACTAATTTACACAGTTCACGATCCCAACACGTTTTTCACTATAAACTGAAGAGCATTTATGTAAGAGATGCTGTGGTTTGTTACAGTTTCACAAGCAGAGTTTAACTAGATATGGTCCGTATGAGTAAGAAACACAGTTCGTTTTTTCTGGGCATGCACACGTTTCTTGCTGTATTGGAGATGCTGGAAAGAAGAGCATGCTTCTTGCGTTAAAGCAGAGTATGATTCATGGATGAGAACACTGGTCTGAATTTCCCTTCACAAATGGAGTTAAAACAATGTCTCTGTGTCTTTCTACAAGCAAGAGTTCATTTCCGGAAAACCCAGTGATTTTTCAGCTCAAATGAATTTACCCTGTTCACGAACCCCACATGATTTTCACTATAAACTAAAGAGCATCTATGTAAGAGATGCTGTGGTTTGTTACAGTTTCACAAGCAGAGTTCAACTAGATATGGTCCGTATGAGTAGGAAATACAGGTCTTTTTTTATGGACATGCTCATATTTCTTGCTGTATTGCAACTGTGGACAGAAGAGGATACTTCTTGTGTTAAAACAGACGGTGTTTCATGGATGAGAACACTGGTCTGAATTTCCCTTCACAAACGGAGTTAAACCAATGTCTCCGTGTCTTCCTACAAGCAAGAGTTAATTTCCGGAAAACCCAGTGATTTTTCAGCTCAAATGAATTTACACAGTTCACGAACCCAACACGTTTTTCACTATAAACTAAAGAGCATCTATGTAAGAGATGCTGTGGTTTGTTACAGTTTCACAAGCAGAGTTCAACTAGATATGGTCTGTATGAGTAGGAAACACAGTTCTTTTTTTCTGGACATGCTCATATTTCTTGCTGTATTGCAGACTCTGGACAGAAGAGGATGATTCTTGCATTAAAACAGAGGGTGTTTCATGGATGAGAACACTGGTCTGAATTTCCCTTCCCAAATGGAGCTAAACCAAAGTCTCTGTGTCTTCCTACAAGCAAGAGTTCATTTCCGGAAATCCCTGTGATTTTTCGGCTCATATGAATTTACACAGTTCACGAACCGAACACGTCTTTCACTATAAACTAAAGAGCATCGAAGTAAGAGATGCTGTGGTTTGTTACAGTTTCACAAGCAGAGGTCAACTAGATATGGTCCTTATGAGTAGGAAATTCAGTTCTTTTTTTGTGGACATGCTCATATTTCTTGCTCTATTGCAACTATGGACAGAAGAGGATGCGTCTTTTCTTAAAACAGACGGTGTTTCATGCATGAGAACACTGGTCTGATTTTCCCTTCACAAACAGAGTTAAACCATAGGCTGTGTGTCTTCCTACAAGCAAGAGTTCATTTCCGGTAAACCCAGGGATTTTCGGCTCAAATGAAATTACACAGTTCATGAACCCAACACGTTTTTCACTATTCACTAAAGAGCATCTATGTAAGAGATGCTGTGGTTTGTTACAGTTTCATAAGTAGAGTTCAACTAGATATGGTCAGTATGAGTAGGAAACACGGTTCTTTTTTTCTGGGCATGCTCATATTTCTTGCTGTATTGGAGAAGCTGGAAAGAAGAGCATGCTTCTTACGTTAAAACAGAGGGTGTTTCATGGATGAGAACTCTGGTCTGAATTTCCCTTCACAAATGGAGTTAAACCATAGTCTCTAGTCTTCCTAAAAGCAAGAGTTCATTTCCGGTAAACCCAGGGAATTTTCGGCTCAAATGAATTTACACAGTTCACGAACCCAACACGTTTTTCACTACAAACTAAAGAGCATCTTTGTAAGAGATGATGTGGTTTGTTACAGTTTCACAAGCAGAGTTCAACTAGATATGGTCCGTATGAGTAGGAAATACAGTTCTTTTTTTATGGACATGCTCATATTTCTTGCTGTATTGCAACTCTGGACAGAGATTGATGCTTCTTGTGTTAAAACAGGGTATGTCTCATGGATGAGAACACTGGTCTGAATTTCCCTTCACAAACGGAGTTAAATCAAAGGCTCTGTGTGTTCCTACGAGCAAGAGTTCATTTCCGGAAATCCCAGGATTTTTCGGCTCAAATGAATTTACATAGTTCAAGAACCCAACACGTTTTTCACTATAAACTAAAGAGCATCTATGTAAGAGATGCTGTGGTTTGTTACAGTTTCACAAGCAGATTTAACTAGATATGGTACGTATGAGTAAGAAACACAGTTCGTTTTTTCTGGGCATGCTCATATTTGTTGCTGTATTGGAGATGCTGGAAAGAAGAGCATGATTCTTGCGTTAAAACAGAGTATGTTTCATGGATAAGAACACTGGTCTTAATTTCCCTTCACAAATGGAGTTAAACCAAAGTCTCTGTGTCTTCCTACAAGCAAGAGTTAATTTCCGGAAAACCCAGTGATTTTCGGCTCAAATGAATTTACACATTTCACGAACCCAACACGTTTTTCACTATAAACTAAAGAGCATCTTTGTAAGAGATGCTGTGGTTTGTTACAGTTTCACTAGCAGAGTTCAACTAGATATGGTCCCTATGAGTAGGAAACACAGTTCTTTTTTTCTGGACATGCTCATATTTCTTGCTGTATTGCAGAATCTAGACAGAAGAGGATGCTTCTTGTGTTAAAACAGAGGGTGTTTCATGGATGAGAACACAGGTATGAATTTCCCTTCACAAACGGAGTTAAACCAAAGGCTCTGTGTCTTCCTACAAGCAAGAGTTCATTTCCGGAAATCCCAGTGATTTTTTGGCTCAAATGAATTTACATAGTTCACGAACCCAACACGTTTTTCACTATGAACTAAAGAGCATCAATGTAAGAGATGCTGTGGTTTGTTACAGTTTCACAAGCAGAGTTCAACTAGATATGGTCCATATGAGTAGAAATTCAGTTTTTTTTTTGTGGACATGCTCATATTTCTTGCTCTTTTGCAACTATGGACAGAAGAGGATGCTTCTTGTCTTAAAGCAGACGGTGTTTCATGCATGAGAACACTGGTTTGAATTTCCCTTCACAAACGGTTCAAACCATAGGCTGTGTGTCTTCCTACAAGCAAGAGTTCATTTCCGGAAATCCCAGTGATTTTTCCGCTCAAACTAATTTACACAGTTCACGATCCCAACACGTTTTTCACTATAAACTAAAGAGCATTTATGTAAGAGATGCTGTGGTTTGTTACAGTTTCACAAGCAGAGTTTAACTAGATATGGTCCGTATGAGTAAGAAACACAGTTCGTTTTTTCTGGGCATGCACACGTTTCTTGCTGTATTGGAGATGCTGGAAAGAAGAGCATGCTTCTTGCGTTAAAGCAGAGTATGATTCATGGATGAGAACACTGGTCTGAATTTCCCTTCACAAATGGAGTTAAAACAATGTCTCTGTGTCTTTCTACAAGCAAGAGTTCATTTCCGGAAAACCCAGTGATTTTTCAGCTCAAATGAATTTACCCTGTTCACGAACCCCACATGATTTTCACTATAAACTAAAGAGCATCTATGTAAGAGATGCTGTGGTTTGTTACAGTTTCACAAGCAGAGTTCAACTAGATATGGTCCGTATGAGTAGGAAATACAGGTCTTTTTTTATGGACATGCTCATATTTCTTGCTGTATTGCAACTGTGGACAGAAGAGGATACTTCTTGTGTTAAAACAGACGGTGTTTCATGGATGAGAACACTGGTCTGAATTTCCCTTCACAAACGGAGTTAAACCAATGTCTCTGTGTCTTCCTACAAGCAAGAGTTAATTTCCGGAAAACCCAGTGATTTTTCAGCTCAAATGAATTTACACAGTTCACGAACCCAACACGTTTTTCACTATAAACTAAAGAGCATCTATGTAAGAGATGCTGTGGTTTGTTACAGTTTCACAAGCAGAGTTCAACTAGATATGGTCTGTATGAGTAGGAAACACAGTTCTTTTTTTCTGGACATGCTCATATTTCTTGCTGTATTGCAGACTCTGGACAGAAGAGGATGATTCTTGCATTAAAACAGAGGGTGTTTCATGGATGAGAACACTGGTCTGAATTTCCCTTCCCAAATGGAGCTAAACCAAAGTCTCTGTGTCTTCCTACAAGCAAGAGTTCATTTCCGGAAATCCCTGTGATTTTTCGGCTCATATGAATTTACACAGTTCACGAACCGAACACGTCTTTCACTATAAACTAAAGAGCATCGAAGTAAGAGATGCTGTGGTTTGTTACAGTTTCACAAGCAGAGGTCAACTAGATATGGTCCGTATGAGTAGGAAATTCAGTTCTTTTTTTGTGGACATGCTCATATTTCTTGCTCTATTGCAACTATGGACAGAAGAGGATGCGTCTTTTCTTAAAACAGACGGTGTTTCATGCATGAGAACACTGGTCTGATTTTCCCTTCACAAACAGAGTTAAACCATAGGCTGTGTGTCTTCCTACAAGCAAGAGTTCATTTCCGGTAAACCCAGGGATTTTCGGCTCAAATGAAATTACACAGTTCATGAACCCAACACGTTTTTCACTATTCACTAAAGAGCATCTATGTAAGAGATGCTGTGGTTTGTTACAGTTTCATAAGTAGAGTTCAACTAGATATGGTCAGTATGAGTAGGAAACACAGTTCTTTTTTTCTGGGCATGCTCATATTTCTTGCTGTATTGGAGAAGCTGGAAAGAAGAGCATGCTTCTTACGTTAAAACAGAGGGTGTTTCATGGATGAGAACTCTGGTCTGAATTTCCCTTCACAAATGGAGTTAAACCATAGTCTCTAGTCTTCCTAAAAGCAAGAGTTCATTTCCGGTAAACCCAGGGAATTTTCGGCTCAAATGAATTTACACAGTTCACGAACCCAACACGTTTTTCACTACAAACTAAAGAGCATCTTTGTAAGAGATGATGTGGTTTGTTACAGTTTCACAAGCAGAGTTCAACTAGATATGGTCCGTATGAGTAGGAAATACAGTTCTTTTTTTATGGACATGCTCATATTTCTTGCTGTATTGCAACTCTGGACAGAGATTGATGCTTCTTGTGTTAAAACAGGGTATGTCTCATGGATGAGAACACTGGTCTGAATTTCCCTTCACAAATGGAGTTTAACCAAAGTCTCTGTGTCTTCCTACAAGCAGGAGTTCATTTCAGGAAAACCCAGTGATTTTTCGGCTCAAATGAATTTACACAGTTCATGAACCCAACATGTTTTTCACTATAAACTAAAGAGCATCTTTGTAAGAGATGCTGTGGTTTGTTACAGTTTCACAAGCAGAGTTCAACTTGATATGGTCCCTATGAGTAGGAAACACAGTTCTCTTTTTCTGGACATGCTCATATTTCTTGCTGTATTGCAGACTCTGGACAGAAGAGGATGCTTCTTGCATTAAAACAGAGGGTGTTTATTGGATGAGAACACTGGTCTGATTTTCCCTTCACAAACGGAGTTAAACCAAAGGCTCTGTGTCTTCCTACAAGCAAGAGTTCATTTCCAGAAATCCCAGTGATTTTTCGGCTCAAAGGAATTTACATAGTTCACGAACCCAACACGTTTTTCACTATAAACTAAAGAGCATCTATGTAAGAGATGCTGTGGTTTGTTACAGTTTCACAAGCAGAGTTTAACTAGATATGGTCCGTATGAGTAAGAAACACAGTTCGTATTTTCTGGGCATGCTCATGTTTCTTGCTGTACTGGAGATGCTTGAAAGAAGAGCATGCTTCTTGCGTTAAACAGAGTATGTTTCATGGATGAGAACACTGGTCTGAATTTCCCTTCACAAACGGAGTTAAACCAAAGTCTCTGTGTTTTCCTACAAGCAAGAGTTCATTTCCGGAAAACACAGTGATTTTTCGGCTCAAATGAATTTACACAGTTCACGAACAAAACATGTTTTTCACTATAAACTAAAGAGCATCTTTGTAATAGATGCTGTGGGTTGTTACAGTTTCATAAGTAGAGTTCAACTAGATATGGTCAGTATGAGTAGGAAACACAGTTCTTTTTTTCTGGGCATGCTCATGTTTCTTGCTGTATTGGAGAAGCTGGAAAGAAGAGCATGCTTCTTACGTTAAAACAGACGGTGTTTCACGGATGAGAACACTGGTCTGAATTTCCCTTCACAAACGGAGTTAAACCAAAGTCTCTGTGTTTTCCTACAAGCAAGAGTTCATTTCCGGAAAACACAGTGATTTTTCGGCTCAAATGAATTTACATAGTCCACCAACCCAACACGTTTTTCACTATAAACTAAAGAGCATCTTTGTAATAGATGCTGTGGGTTGTTAGAGTTTCACAAGCAGAGTTCAACTAGATATGGTCTGTATGAGTAGGAAACACAGTTCTCTTATTCTGGACATGCTCATATTTCTTGCTGTATTGCAGACTCTGGACAGAAGAGGATGATTCTTGCGTTAAAACAGAGGGTATTTCATGGATGAGAATACTGGTCTGAATTTCCCTTCACAAATGGAGTTAAACCAAAGTCTCTATGTCTTCCTATAAGCAAGAGTTCATTTCCGGTAAACCCAGGGATTTTTCGGCTCAAATAAATTTACACAGTTCACGAACCAAACACGTTTTTCACTATTCACTTAAGAGCATCTATGTAAGAGATGCTGTGGTTTGTTACAGTTTCATAAGTAGAGTTCAACTAGATATGGTCAGTATGAGTAGGAAACACAGTTCTTTTTTTCTGGGCATGCTCATATTTCTTGCTGTATTGGAGAAGCTGGAAAGAAGAGCATGCTTCTTACGTTAAAACAGAGGGTGTTTCATGGATGAGAACACTGGTCTGAATTTCCCTTCACAAACGGAGTTAAACCAAAGGCTCTGTGTCTTCCTACAAGCAAGAGTTCATTTCCGGAAAACACAGTGATTTTTCGGCTCAAATGAATTTACACAGTTCACGAACCCAACACGTTTTTCACTATGAACTAAAGAGCATCGATGTAAGAGATGCTGTGGTTTGTTACAGTTTCACAAGCAGAGTTCAACTAGATATGGTCCATATGAGTAGGAAACACAGTTCTTTTTTTCTGGACATGCTCATATTTCTTGCTGTATTGGAGATGCTGGAAAGAAGAGCATGCTTCTTGCGTTAAAACAGAGTATGTTTCATGGATGAGAACACTGGTCTGAATTTCCCTTCACAAACCGAGTTAAATCAAAGGCTCTGTGTCTTCCTACAAGCAGGAGTTCATTTCCGGAAATCCCAGGATTTTTCGGCTCAAATGAATTTACACAGTTCACGAACCTAACACGTTTTTCACTATAAACTAAAGAGCATCTATGTAAGAGATGCTGTGGTTTGTTACAGTTTCACAAGCAGAGTTTAAGTAGATATGGTCCGTATGAGTAAGAAAAACAGTTCGTTTTTTCTCTGCATGCTCATGTTTCTTGCTGTATTGGAGATGCTGGAAAGAAGAGCATGCTTCTTGCGTTAATACAGAGTACGTTTTGTTGATGAGAACTCTGGTCTGAATTTCCCTTCTCAAACGGAGTTAAATCAAAGGCTCTGTGTCTTCCTACAAGCAAGACTTCATTTCCGGAAAACACAGTGATTTTTCGGCTCAAATGAATTTACCCTGTTCACGAACCCCACATGTTTTTTACTATAAACTAAAGAGCATCTATGTAAGAGATGCTGTGGTTTGTTACAGTTTCACAAGCAGAGTTCAACTAGATATGGTCCGTATGAGTAGGAAATACAGGTCTTTTTTTATGGACATGCTCATATTTCTTGCTGTATTGCAGACTCTGGACAGAAAGGATGCTTCTTACGTTAAAACATAGGGTGTTTCATGGATGAGAACACTGGTCTGAATTTCCCTTCACAAATGGAGTTAAACCATAGTCTCTAGTCTTCCTAAAAGCAAGAGTTCATTTCCGGTAAACCCAGGGAATTTTCGGCTCAAATGAATTTACACAGTTCACGAACCCAACACGTTTTTCACTACAAACTAAAGAGCATCTTTGTAAGAGATGATGTGGTTTGTTACAGTTTCACAAGCAGAGTTCAACTAGATATGGTCCGTATGAGTAGGAAATACAGTTCTTTTTTTATGGACATGCTCATATTTCTTGCTGTATTGCAACTCTGGACAGAGATTGATGCTTCTTGTGTTAAAACAGGGTATGTCTCATGGATGAGAAAACTGGTCTGAATTTCCCTTCACAAATGGAGTTAAACCAAAGTCTCTGTGTCTTCCTACAAGCAGGAGTTCATTTCAGGAAAACCCAGTGATTTTTCGGCTCAAATGAATTTACACAGTTCACGAACCCAACATGTTTTTCACTATAAACTAAAGAGCATCTTTGTAAGAGATGCTGTGGTTTGTTACAGTTTCACAAGCAGAGTTCAACTTGATAAGGTCCCTATGAGTAGGAAACACAGTTCTCTTTTTCTGGACATGCTCATATTTCTTGCTGTATTGCAGACTCTGGACAGAAGAGGATGCTTCTTGCATTAAAACAGAGGGTGTTTATTGGATGAGAACACTGGTCTGATTTTCCCTTCACAAACGGAGTTAAACCAAAGGCTCTGTGTCTTCCTACAAGCAAGAGTTCATTTCCAGAAATCCCAGTGATTTTTCGGCTCAAATGAATTTACATAGTTCACGAACCCAACACGTTTTTCACTATAAACTAAAGAGCATCTATGTAAGAGATGCTGTGGTTTGTTACAGTTTCACAAGCAGAGTTTAACTAGATATGGTCCGTATGAGTAAGAAACACAGTTCGTATTTTCTGGGCATTCTCATGTTTCTTGCTGTACTGGAGATGCTTGAAAGAAGAGCATGCTTCTTGCGTTAAACAGAGTATGTTTCATGGATGAGAACACTGGTCTGAATTTCCCTTCACAAACGGAGTTAAACCAAAGTCTCTGTGTTTTCCTACAAGCAAGAGTTCATTTCCGGAAAACACAGTGATTTTTCGGCTCAAATGAATTTACACAGTTCACGAACAAAACATGTTTTTCACTATAAACTAAAGAGCATCTTTGTAATAGATGCTGTGGGTTGTTACAGTTTCATAAGTAGAGTTCAACTAGATATGGTCAGTATGAGTAGGAAACACAGTTCTTTTTTTCTGGGCATGCTCATGTTTCTTGCTGTATTGGAGAAGCTGGAAAGAAGAGCATGCTTCTTACGTTAAAACAGACGGTGTTTCATGGATGAGAACACTGGTCTGAATTTCCCTTCACATACGGAGTTAAACCAAAGGCTCTGTGTCTTCCTACCAGCAAGAGTTCATTTCAGGAAATGCCTGTTATGTTTCGGCTCAAATGAATTTACACAGTTCACGAACCCAACACGTTTTTCACTATAAACTAAAGAGCATCGATGTAAGAGATGCTGTGGTTTGTTACAGTTTCACAAGCAGAGTTCAACTAGATATGGTCCGTATGAGTAGGAAACACAGTTCTTTTTTTCTGGACATGCTCATATTTCTTGCTGTATTGTAGACTCTAGCCAGAAGAGGATGCTTTTTGCGTTAAAACAGAGGGTGTTTCATGGATGAGAACACTGGTCTGAATTTCCCTTCACAAACGGAGTTAAATCAAAGGCTCTGTGTCTTCCTACAAGCAGGAGTTCATTTCCGGAAATCCCAGGATTTTTCGGCTCAAATGAATTTACATAGTTCACGAACCTAACACGTTTTTCACTATAAACTAAAGAGCATCTATGTAAGAGATGCTGTGGTTTGTTACAGTTTCACAAGCAGAGTTTAAGTAGATATGGTCCGTATGAGTAAGAAAAACAGTTCGTTTTTTCTCTGCATGCTCATGTTTCTTGCTGTATTGGAGATGCTGGAAAGAAGAGCATGCTTCTTGCGTTAATACAGAGTACGTTTTGTTGATGAGAACTCTGGTCTGAATTTCCCTTCTCAAACGGAGTTAAATCAAAGGCTCTGTGTCTTCCTACAAGCAAGAGTTCATTTCCGGAAAACACAGTGATTTTTCGGCTCAAATGAATTTACCCTGTTCACGAACCCCACATGTTTTTTACTATAAACTAAAGAGCATCTATGTAAGAGATGCTGTGGTTTGTTACAGTTTCACAAGCAGAGTTCAACTAGATATGGTCCGTATGAGTAGGAAATACAGGTCTTTTTTTATGGACATGCTCATATTTCTTGCTGTATTGCAGACTCTGGACAGAAAGGATGCTTCTTACGTTAAAACATAGGGTGTTTCATGGATGAGAACACTGGTCTGAATTTCCCTTCACAAATGGAGTTAAACCATAGTCTCTAGTCTTCCTAAAAGCAAGAGTTCATTTCCGGTAAACCCAGGGAATTTTCGGCTCAAATGAATTTACACAGTTCACGAACCCAACACGTTTTTCACTACAAACTAAAGAGCATCTTTGTAAGAGATGATGTGGTTTGTTACAGTTTCACAAGCAGAGTTCAACTAGATATGGTCCGTATGAGTAGGAAATACAGTTCTTTTTTTATGGACATGCTCATATTTCTTGCTGTATTGCAACTCTGGACAGAGATTGATGCTTCTTGTGTTAAAACAGGGTATGTCTCATGGATGAGAACACTGGTCTGAATTTCCCTTCACAAATGGAGTTAAACCAAAGTCTCTGTGTCTTCCTACAAGCAGGAGTTCATTTCAGGAAAACCCAGTGATTTTTCGGCTCAAATGAATTTACACAGTTCACGAACCCAACATGTTTTTCACTATAAACTAAAGAGCATCTTTGTAAGAGATGCTGTGGTTTGTTACAGTTTCACAAGCAGAGTTCAACTTGATAAGGTCCCTATGAGTAGGAAACACAGTTCTCTTTTTCTGGACATGCTCATATTTCTTGCTGTATTGCAGACTCTGGACAGAAGAGGATGCTTCTTGCATTAAAACAGAGGGTGTTTATTGGATGAGAACACTGGTCTGATTTTCCCTTCACAAACGGAGTTAAACCAAAGGCTCTGTGTCTTCCTACAAGCAAGAGTTCATTTCCAGAAATCCCAGTGA
Organism: Onychomys leucogaster; assembly: GCA_949786385.1. Taxonomy (NCBI): domain Eukaryota; kingdom Metazoa; phylum Chordata; class Mammalia; order Rodentia; family Cricetidae; genus Onychomys; species Onychomys leucogaster. The sequence goes on along the minus strand of CATKUP010000151.1, from coordinate 792,927 downwards.
TTTTTCGGCTCAAATGAATTTACATAGTTCACGAACCCAACACGTTTTTCACTATAAACTAAAGAGCATCTATGTAAGAGATGCTGTGGTTTGTTACAGTTTCACAAGCAGAGTTTAACTAGATATGGTCCGTATGAGTAAGAAACACAGTTCGTATTTTCTGGGCATGCTCATGTTTCTTGCTGTACTGGAGATGCTTGAAAGAAGAGCATGCTTCTTGCGTTAAACAGAGTATGTTTCATGGATGAGAACACTGGTCTGAATTTCCCTTCACAAACGGAGTTAAACCAAAGTCTCTCTGTTTTCCTACAAGCAAGAGTTCATTTCCGGAAAACACAGTGATTTTTCGGCTCAAATGAATTTACACAGTTCACGAACAAAACATGTTTTTCACTATAAACTAAAGAGCATCTTTGTAATAGATGCTGTGGGTTGTTACAGTTTCATAAGTAGAGTTCAACTAGATATGGTCAGTATGAGTAGGAAACACAGTTCTTTTTTTCTGGGCATGCTCATGTTTCTTGCTGTATTGGAGAAGCTGGAAAGAAGAGCATGCTTCTTACGTTAAAACAGACGGTGTTTCATGGATGAGAACACTGGTCTGAATTTCCCTTCACATACGGAGTTAAACCAAAGGCTCTGTGTCTTCCTACCAGCAAGAGTTCATTTCAGGAAATGCCTGTTATGTTTCGGCTCAAATGAATTTACACAGTTCACGAACCCAACACGTTTTTCACTATAAACTAAAGAGCATCGATGTAAGAGATGCTGTGGTTTGTTACAGTTTCACAAGCAGAGTTCAACTAGATATTGTCCGTATGAGTAGGAAACACAGTTCTTTTTTTCTGGACATGCTCATATTTCTTGCTGTATTGTAGACTCTAGCCAGAAGAGGATGCTTCTTGCGTTAAAACAGAGGGTGTTTCATGGATGAGAACACTGGTCTGAATTTCCCTTCACAAACGGAGTTAAATCAAAGGCTCTGTGTCTTCCTACAAGCAGGAGTTCATTTCCGGAAATCCCAGGATTTTTCGGCTCAAATGAATTTACATAGTTCACGAACCTAACACGTTTTTCACTATAAACTAAAGAGCATCTATGTAAGAGATGCTGTGGTTTGTTACAGTTTCACAAGCAGAGTTTAAGTAGATATGGTCCGTATGAGTAAGAAAAACAGTTCGTTTTTTCTCTGCATGCTCATGTTTCTTGCTGTATTGGAGATGCTGGAAAGAAGAGCATGCTTCTTGCGTTAATACAGAGTACGTTTTGTTGATGAGAACTCTGGTCTGAATTTCCCTTCTCAAACGGAGTTAAATCAAAGGCTCTGTGTCTTCCTACAAGCAAGAGTTCATTTCCGGAAAACACATTGATTTTTCGGCTCAAATGAATTTACCCTGTTCACGAACCCCACATGTTTTTTACTATAAACTAAAGAGCATCTATGTAAGAGATGCTGTGGTTTGTTACAGTTTCACAAGCAGAGTTCAACTAGATATGGTCCGTATGAGTAGGAAATACAGGTCTTTTTTTATGGACATGCTCATATTTCTTGCTGTATTGCAGACTCTGGACAGAAAGGATGCTTCTTACGTTAAAACATAGGGTGTTTCATGGATGAGAACACTGGTCTGAATTTCCCTTCACAAATGGAGTTAAACCATAGTCTCTAGTCTTCCTAAAAGCAAGAGTTCATTTCCGGTAAACCCAGGGAATTTTCGGCTCAAATGAATTTACACAGTTCACGAACCCAACACGTTTTTCACTACAAACTAAAGAGCATCTTTGTAAGAGATGATGTGGTTTGTTACAGTTTCACAAGCAGAGTTCAACTAGATATGGTCCGTATGAGTAGGAAATACAGTTCTTTTTTTATGGACATGCTCATATTTCTTGCTGTATTGCAACTCTGGACAGAGATTGATGCTTCTTGTGTTAAAACAGGGTATGTCTCATGGATGAGAACACTGGTCTGAATTTCCCTTCACAAATGGAGTTAAACCAAAGTCTCTGTGTCTTCCTACAAGCAGGAGTTCATTTCAGGAAAACCCAGTGATTTTTCGGCTCAAATGAATTTACACAGTTCACGAACCCAACATGTTTTTCACTATAAACTAAAGAGCATCTTTGTAAGAGATGCTGTGGTTTGTTACAGTTTCACAAGCAGAGTTCAACTTGATAAGGTCCCTATGAGTAGGAAACACAGTTCTCTTTTTCTGGACATGCTCATATTTCTTGCTGTATTGCAGACTCTGGACAGAAGAGGATGCTTCTTGCATTAAAACAGAGGGTGTTTATTGGATGAGAACTCTGGTCTGATTTTCCCTTCACAAACGGAGTTAAACCAAAGGCTCTGTGTCTTCCTACAAGCAAGAGTTCATTTCCAGAAATCCCAGTGATTTTTCGGCTCAAATGAATTTACATAGTTCACGAACCCAACACGTTTTTCACTATAAACTAAAGAGCATCTATGTAAGAGATGCTGTGGTTTGTTACAGTTTCACAAGCAGAGTTTAACTAGATATGGTCCGTATGAGTAAGAAACACAGTTCGTATTTTCTGGGCATGCTCATGTTTCTTGCTGTACTGGAGATGCTTGAAAGAAGAGCATGCTTCTTGCGTTAAACAGAGTATGTTTCATGGATGAGAACACTGGTCTGAATTTCCCTTCACAAACGGAGTTAAACCAAAGTCTCTGTGTTTTCCTACAAGCAAGAGTTCATTTCCGGAAAACACAGTGATTTTTCGGCTCAAATGAATTTACACAGTTCACGAACAAAACATGTTTTTCACTATAAACTAAAGAGCATCTTTGTAATAGATGCTGTGGGTTGTTACAGTTTCATAAGTAGAGTTCAACTAGATATGGTCAGTATGAGTAGGAAACACAGTTCTTTTTTTCTGGGCATGCTCATGTTTCTTGCTGTATTGGAGAAGCTGGAAAGAAGAGCATGCTTCTTACGTTAAAACAGACGGTGTTTCATGGATGAGAACACTGGTCTGAATTTCCCTTCACATACGGAGTTAAACCAAAGGCTCTGTGTCTTCCTACCAGCAAGAGTTCATTTCAGGAAATGCCTGTTATGTTTCGGCTCAAATGAATTTACACAGTTCACGAACCCAACACGTTTTTCACTATAAACTAAAGAGCATCGATGTAAGAGATGCTGTGGTTTGTTACAGTTTCACAAGCAGAGTTCAACTAGATATGGTCCGTATGAGTAGGAAACACAGTTCTTTTTTTCTGGACATGCTCATATTTCTTGCTGTATTGCAGACTCTAGCCAGAAGAGGATGCTTCTTGCGTTAAAACAGAGGGTGTTTCATGGATGAGAACACTGGTCTGAATTTCCCTTCACAAACGGAGTTAAATCAAAGGCTCTGTGTCTTCCTACAAGCAGGAGTTCATTTCCGGAAATCCCAGGATTTTTCGGCTCAAATGAATTTACATAGTTCACGAACCTAACACGTTTTTCACTATAAACTAAAGAGCATCTATGTAAGAGATGCTGTGGTTTGTTACAGTTTCACAAGCAGTGTTTAAGTAGATATGGTCCGTATGAGTAAGAAAAACAGTTCGTTTTTTCTCTGCATGCTCATGTTTCTTGCTGTATTGGAGATGCTGGAAAGAAGAGCATGCTTCTTGCGTTAATACAGAGTACGTTTTGTTGATGAGAACTCTGGTCTGAATTTCCCTTCTCAAACGGAGTTAAATCAAAGGCTCTGTGTCTTCCTACAAGCAAGAGTTCATTTCCGGAAAACACAGTGATTTTTCGGCTCAAATGAATTTACCCTGTTCACGAACCCCACATGTTTTTTACTATAAACTAAAGAGCATCTATGTAAGAGATGCTGTGGTTTGTTACAGTTTCACAAGCAGAGTTCAACTAGATATGGTCCGTATGAGTAGGAAATACAGGTCTTTTTTTATGGACATGCTCATATTTCTTGCTGTATTGCAACTCTGGACAGAGATTGATGCTTCTTGTGTTAAAACAGGGTATGTCTCATGGATGAGAACACTGGTCTGAATTTCCCTTCACAAATGGAGTTTAACCAAAGTCTCTGTGTCTTCCTACAAGCAGGAGTTCATTTCAGGAAAACCCAGTGATTTTTCGGCTCAAATGAATTTACACAGTTCACGAACCCAACATGTTTTTCACTATAAACTAAAGAGCATCTTTGTAAGAGATGCTGTGGTTTGTTACAGTTTCACAAGCAGAGTTCAACTTGATATGGTCCCTATGAGTAGGAAACACAGTTCTCTTTTTCTGGACATGCTCATATTTCTTGCTGTATTGCAGACTCTGGACAGAAGAGGATGCTTCTTGCATTAAAACAGAGGGTGTTTATTGGATGAGAACACTGGTCTGATTTTCCCTTCACAAACGGAGTTAAACCAAAGGCTCTGTGTCTTCCTACAAGCAAGAGTTCATTTCCAGAAATCCCAGTGATTTTTCGGCTCAAAGGAATTTACATAGTTCACGAACCCAACACGTTTTTCACTATAAACTAAAGAGCATCTATGTAAGAGATGCTGTGGTTTGTTACAGTTTCACAAGCAGAGTTTAACTAGATATGGTCCGTATGAGTAAGAAACACAGTTCGTATTTTCTGGGCATGCTCATGTTTCTTGCTGTACTGGAGATGCTTGAAAGAAGAGCATGCTTCTTGCGTTAAACAGAGTATGTTTCATGGAGGAGAACACTGGTCTGAATTTCCCTTCACAAACGGAGTTAAACCAAAGTCTCTGTGTTTTCCTACAAGCAAGAGTTCATTTCCGGAAAACACAGTGATTTTTCGGCTCAAATGAATTTACACAGTTCATGAACAAAACATGTTTTTCACTATAAACTAAAGAGCATCTTTGTAATAGATGCTGTGGGTTGTTACAGTTTCATAAGTAGAGTTCAACTACATATGGTCAGTATGAGTAGGAAACACAGTTCTTTTTTTCTGGGCATGCTCATGTTTCTTGCTGTATTGGAGAAGCTGGAAAGAAGAGCATGCTTCTTACGTTAAAACAGACGGTGTTTCACGGATGAGAACACTGGTCTGAATTTCCCTTCACAAACGGAGTTAAACCAAAGTCTCTGTGTTTTCCTACAAGCAAGAGTTCATTTCCGGAAAACACAGTGATTTTTCGGCTCAAATGAATTTACATAGTCCACCAACCCAACACGTTTTTCACTATAAACTAAAGAGCATCTTTGTAATAGATGCTGTGGGTTGTTAGAGTTTCACAAGCAGAGTTCAACTAGATATGGTCTGTATGAGTAGGAAACACAGTTCTCTTATTCTGGACATGCTCATATTTCTTGCTGTATTGCAGACTCTGGACAGAAGAGGATGATTCTTGCGTTAAAACAGAGGGTATTTCATGGATGAGAATACTGGTCTGAATTTCCCTTCACAAATGGAGTTAAACCAAAGTCTCTATGTCTTCCTATAAGCAAGAGTTCATTTCCGGTAAACACAGGGATTTTTCGGCTCAAATAAATTTACACAGTTCACGAACCAAACACGTTTTTCACTATTCACTTAAGAGCATCTATGTAAGAGATGCTGTGGTTTGTTACAGTTTCATAAGTAGAGTTCAACTAGATATGGTCAGTATGAGTAGGAAACACAGTTCTTTTTTTCTGGGCATGCTCATATTTCTTGCTGTATTGGAGAAGCTGGAAAGAAGAGCATGCTTCTTACGTTAAAACAGAGGGTGTTTCATGGATGAGAACACTGGTCTGAATTTCCCTTCACAAACGGAGTTAAACCAAAGGCTCTGTGTCTTCCTACAAGCAAGAGTTCATTTCAGGAAATGCCTGTGATTTTTCGGCTCAAATGAATTTACACAGTTCACGAACCCAACACGTTTTTCACTATGAACTAAAGAGCATCGATGTAAGAGATGCTGTGGTTTGTTACAGTTTCACAAGCAGAGTTCAACTAGATATGGTCCATATGAGTAGGAAACACAGTTCTTTTTTTCTGGACATGCTCATATTTCTTGCTGTATTGGAGATGCTGGAAAGAAGAGCATGCTTCTTGCGTTAAAACAGAGTATGTTTCATGGATGAGAACACTGGTCTGAATTTCCCTTCACAAACGGAGTTAAATCAAAGGCTCTGTGTCTTCCTACAAGCAGGAGTTCATTTCCGGAAATCCCAGGATTTTTCGGCTCAAATGAATTTACATAGTTCACGAACCTAACACGTTTTTCACTATAAACTAAAGAGCATCTATGTAAGAGATGCTGTGGTTTGTTACAGTTTCACAAGCAGAGTTTAAGTAGATATGGTCCGTATGAGTAAGAAAAACAGTTCGTTTTTTCTCTGCATGCTCATGTTTCTTGCTGTATTGGAGATGCTGGAAAGAAGAGCATGCTTCTTGCGTTAATACAGAGTACGTTTTGTTGATGAGAACTCTGGTCTGAATTTCCCTTCTCAAACGGAGTTAAATCAAAGGCTCTGTGTCTTCCTACAAGCAAGAGTTCATTTCCGGAAAACACAGTGATTTTTCGGCTCAAATGAATTTACCCTGTTCACGAACCCCACATGTTTTTTACTCTAAACTAAAGAGCATCTATGTAAGAGATGCTGTGGTTTGTTACAGTTTCACAAGCAGAGTTCAACTAGATATGGTCCGTATGAGTAGGAAATACAGGTCTTTTTTTATGGACATGCTCATATTTCTTGCTGTATTGCAGACTCTGGACAGAAAGGATGCTTCTTACGTTAAAACATAGGGTGTTTCATGGATGAGAACACTGGTCTGAATTTCCCTTCACAAATGGAGTTAAACCATAGTCTCTAGTCTTCCTAAAAGCAAGAGTTCATTTCCGGTAAACCCAGGGAATTTTCGGCTCAAATGAATTTACACAGTTTACGAACCCAACACGTTTTTCACTACAAACTAAAGAGCATCTTTGTAAGAGATGATGTGGTTTGTTACAGTTTCACAAGCAGAGTTCAACTAGATATGGTCCGTATGAGTAGGAAATACAGTTCTTTTTTTATGGACATGCTCATATTTCTTGCTGTATTGCAACTCTGGACAGAGATTGATGCTTCTTGTGTTAAAACAGGGTATGTCTCATGGATGAGAACACTGGTCTGAATTTCCCTTCACAAATGGAGTTAAACCAAAGTCTCTGTGTCTTCCTACAAGCAGGAGTTCATTTCAGGAAAACCCAGTGATTTTTCGGCTCAAATGAATTTACACAGTTCACGAACCCAACATGTTTTTCACTATAAACTAAAGAGCATCTTTGTAAGAGATGCTGTGGTTTGTTACAGTTTCACAAGCAGAGTTCAACTTGATAAGGTCCCTATGAGTAGGAAACACAGTTCTCTTTTTCTGGACATGCTCATATTTCTTGCTGTATTGCAGACTCTGGACAGAAGAGGATGCTTCTTGCATTAAAACAGAGGGTGTTTATTGGATGAGAACACTGGTCTGATTTTCCCTTCACAAACGGAGTTAAACCAAAGGCTCTGTGTCTTCCTACAAGCAAGAGTTCATTTCCAGAAATCCCAGTGATTTTTCGGCTCAAATGAATTTACATAGTTCACGAACCCAACACGTTTTTCACTATAAACTAAAGAGCATCTATGTAAGAGATGCTGTGGTTTGTTACAGTTTCACAAGCAGAGTTTAACTAGATATGGTCCGTATGAGTAAGAAACACAGTTCGTATTTTCTGGGCATGCTCATGTTTCTTGCTGTACTGGAGATGCTTGAAAGAAGAGCATGCTTCTTGCGTTAAACAGAGTATGTTTCATGGATGAGAACACTGGTCTGAATTTCCCTTCACAAACGGAGTTAAACCAAAGTCTCTGTGTTTTCCTACAAGCAAGAGTTCATTTCCGGAAAACACAGTGATTTTTCGGCTCAAATGAATTTACACAGTTCACGAACAAAACATGTTTTTCACTATAAACTAAAGAGCATCTTTGTAATAGATGCTGTGGGTTGTTACAGTTTCATAAGTAGAGTTCAACTAGATATGGTCAGTATGAGTAGGAAACACAGTTCTTTTTTTCTGGGCATGCTCATGTTTCTTGCTGTATTGGAGAAGCTGGAAAGAAGAGCATGCTTCTTACGTTAAAACAGACGGTGTTTCATGGATGAGAACACTGGTCTGAATTTCCCTTCACATACGGAGTTAAACCAAAGGCTCTGTGTCTTCCTACCAGCAAGAGTTCATTTCAGGAAATGCCTGTTATGTTTCGGCTCAAATGAATTTACACAGTTCACGAACCCAACACGTTTTTCACTATAAACTAAAGAGCATCGATGTAAGAGATGCTGTGGTTTGTTACAGTTTCACAAGCAGAGTTCAACTAGATATGGTCCGTATGAGTAGGAAACACAGTTCTTTTTTTCTGGACATGCTCATATTTCTTGCTGTATTGCAGACTCTAGCCAGAAGAGGATGCTTCTTGCGTTAAAACAGAGGGTGTTTCATGGATGAGGACACTGGTCTGAATTTCCCTTCACAAACGGAGTTAAATCAAAGGCTCTGTGTCTTCCTACAAGCAGGAGTTCATTTCCGGAAATCCCAGGATTTTTCGGCTCAAATGAATTTACATAGTTCACGAACCTAACACGTTTTTCACTATAAACTAAAGAGCATCTATGTAAGAGATGCTGTGGTTTGTTACAGTTTCACAAGCAGAGTTTAAGTAGATATGGTCCGTATGAGTAAGAAAAACAGTTCGTTTTTTCTCTGCATGCTCATGTTTCTTGCTGTATTGGAGATGCTGGAAAGAAGAGCATGCTTCTTGCGTTAATACAGAGTACGTTTTGTTGATGAGAACTCTGGTCTGAATTTCCCTTCTCAAACGGAGTTAAATCAAAGGCTCTGTGTCTTCCTACAAGCAAGAGTTCATTTCCGGAAAACACAGTGATTTTTCGGCTCAAATGAATTTACCCTGTTCACGAACCCCACATGTTTTTTACTATAAACTAAAGAGCATCTATGTAAGAGATGCTGTGGTTTGTTACAGTTTCACAAGCAGAGTTCAACTAGATATGGTCCGTATGAGTAGGAAATACAGGTCTTTTTTTATGGACATGCTCATATTTCTTGCTGTATTGCAGACTCTGGACAGAAAGGATGCTTCTTACGTTAAAACATAGGGTGTTTCATGGATGAGAACACTGGTCTGAATTTCCCTTCACAAATGGAGTTAAACCATAGTCTCTAGTCTTCTTAAAAGCAAGAGTTCATTTCCGGTAAACCCAGGGAATTTTCGGCTCAAATGAATTTACACAGTTCACGAACCCAACACGTTTTTCACTACAAACTAAAGAGCATCTTTGTAAGAGATGATGTGGTTTGTTACAGTTTCACAAGCAGAGTTCAACTAGATATGGTCCGTATGAGTAGGAAATACAGTTCTTTTTTTATGGACATGCTCATATTTCTTGCTGTATTGCAACTCTGGACAGAGATTGATGCTTCTTGTGTTAAAACAGGGTATGTCTCATGGATGAGAACACTGGTCTGAATTTCCCTTCACAAATGGAGTTAAACCAAAGTCTCTGTGTCTTCCTACAAGCAGGAGTTCATTTCAGGAAATCCCAGTGATTTTTCGGCTCAAATGAATTTACACAGTTCACGAACCCAACATGTTTTTCACTATAAACTAAAGAGCATCTTTGTAAGAGATGCTGTGGTTTGTTACAGTTTCACAAGCAGAGTTCAACTTGATAAGGTCCCTATGAGTAGGAAACACAGTTCTCTTTTTCTGGACATGCTCATATTTCTTGCTGTATTGCAGACTCTGGACAGAAGAGGATGCTTCTTGCATTAAAACAGAGGGTGTTTATTGGATGAGAACACTGGTCTGATTTTCCCTTCACAAACGGAGTTAAACCAAAGGCTCTGTGTCTTCCTACAAGCAAGAGTTCATTTCCAGAAATCCCAGTGATTTTTCGGCTCAAATGAATTTACATAGTTCACGAACCCAACACGTTTTTCACTATAAACTAAAGAGCATCTATGTAAGAGATGCTGTGGTTTGTTACAGTTTCACAAGCAGAGTTTAACTAGATATGGTCCGTATGAGTAAGAAACACAGTTCGTATTTTCTGGGCATGCTCATGTTTCTTGCTGTACTGGAGATGCTTGAAAGAAGAGCATGCTTCTTGCGTTAAACAGAGTATGTTTCATGGATGAGAACACTGGTCTGAATTTCCCTTCACAAACGGAGTTAAACCAAAGTCTCTGTGTTTTCCTACAAGCAAGAGTTCATTTCCGGAAAACACAGTGATTTTTCGGCTCAAATGAATTTACACAGTTCACGAACAAAACATGTTTTTCACTATAAACTAAAGAGCATCTTTGTAATAGATGCTGTGGGTTGTTACAGTTTCATAAGTAGAGTTCAACTAGATATGGTCAGTATGAGTAGGAAACACAGTTCTTTTTTTCTGGGCATGCTCATGTTTCTTGCTGTATTGGAGAAGCTGGAAAGAAGAGCATGCTTCTTACGTTAAAACAGACGGTGTTTCATGGATGAGAACACTGGTCTGAATTTCCCTTCACATACGGAGTTAAACCAAAGGCTCTGTGTCTTCCTACCAGCAAGAGTTCATTTCAGGAAATGCCTGTTATGTTTCGGCTCAAATGAATTTACACAGTTCACGAACCCAACACGTTTTTCACTATAAACTAAAGAGCATCGATGTAAGAGATGCTGTGGTTTGTTACAGTTTCACAAGCAGAGTTCAACTAGATATGGTCCGTATGAGTAGGAAACACAGTTCTTTTTTTCTGGACATGCTCATATTTCTTGCTGTATTGCAGACTCTAGCCAGAAGAGGATGCTTCTTGCGTTAAAACAGAGGGTGTTTCATGGATGAGAACACTGGTCTGAATTTCCCTTCACAAACGGAGTTAAATCAAAGGCTCTGTGTCTTCCTACAAGCAGGAGTTCATTTCCGGAAATCCCAGGATTTTTCGGCTCAAATGAATTTACATAGTTCACGAACCTAACACGTTTTTCACTATAAACTAAAGAGCATCTATGTAAGAGATGCTGTGGTTTGTTACAGTTTCACAAGCAGAGTTTAAGTAGATATGGTCCGTATGAGTAAGAAAAACAGTTCGTTTTTTCTCTGCATGCTCATGTGTCTTGCTGTATTGGAGATGCTGGAAAGAAGAGCATGCTTCTTGCGTTAATACAGAGTACGTTTTGTTGATGAGAACTCTGGTCTGAATTTCCCTTCTCAAACGGAGTTAAATCAAAGGCTCTGTGTCTTCCTACAAGCAAGAGTTCATTTCCGGAAAACACAGTGATTTTTCGGCTCAAATGAATTTACCCTGTTCACGAACCCCACATGTTTTTTACTATAAACTAAAGAGCATCTATGTAAGAGATGCTGTGGTTTGTTACAGTTTCACAAGCAGAGTTCAACTAGATATGGTCCGTATGAGTAGGAAATACAGGTCTTTTTTTATGGACATGCTCATATTTCTTGCTGTATTGCAGACTCTGGACAGAAAGGATGCTTCTTACGTTAAAACATAGGGTGTTTCATGGATGAGAACACTGGTCTGAATTTCCCTTCACAAATGGAGTAAACCATAGTCTCTAGTCTTCCTAAAAGCAAGAGTTCATTTCCGGTAAACCCAGGGAATTTTCGACTCAAATGAATTTACACAGTTCACGAACCCAACACGTTTTTCACTACAAACTAAAGAGCATCTTTGTAAGAGATGCTGTGGTTTGTTACAGTTTCACAAGCAGAGTTCAACTTGATAAGGTCCCTATGAGTAGGAAACACAGTTCTCTTTTTCTGGACATGCTCATATTTCTTGCTGTATTGCAGACTCTGGACAGAAGAGGATGCTTCTTGCATTAAAACAGAGGGTGTTTATTGGATGAGAACACTGGTCTGATTTTCCCTTCACAAACGGAGTTAAACCAAAGGCTCTGTGTCTTCCTACAAGCAAGAGTTCATTTCCAGAAATCCCAGTGATTTTTCGGCTCAAATGAATTTACATAGTTCACGAACCCAACACGTTTTTCACTATAAACTAAAGAGCATCTATGTAAGAGATGCTGTGGTTTGTTACAGTTTCACAAGCAGAGTTTAACTAGATATGGTCCGTATGAGTAAGAAACACAGTTCGTATTTTCTGGGCATGCTCATGTTTCTTGCTGTACTGGAGATGCTTGAAAGAAGAGCATGCTTCTTGCGTTAAACAGAGTATGTTTCATGGATGAGAACACTGGTCTGAATTTCCCTTCACAAACGGAGTTAAACCAAAGTCTCTGTGTTTTCCTACAAGCAAGAGTTCATTTCCGGAAAACACAGTGATTTTTCGGCTCAAATGAATTTACACAGTTCACGAACAAAACATGTTTTTCACTATAAACTAAAGAGCATCTTTGTAATAGATGCTGTGGGTTGTTACAGTTTCATAAGTAGAGTTCAACTAGATATGGTCAGTATGAGTAGGAAACACAGTTCTTTTTTTCTGGGCATGCTCATGTTTCTTGCTGTATTGGAGAAGCTGGAAAGAAGAGCATGCTTCTTACGTTAAAACAGACGGTGTTTCATGGATGAGAACACTGGTCTGAATTTCCCTTCACATACGGAGTTAAACCAAAGGCTCTGTGTCTTCCTACCAGCAAGAGTTCATTTCAGGAAATGCCTGTTATGTTTCGGCTCAAATGAATTTACACAGTTCACGAACCCAACACGTTTTTCACTATAAACTAAAGAGCATCGATGTAAGAGATGCTGTGGTTTGTTACAGTTTCACAAGCAGAGTTCAACTAGATATGGTCCGTATGAGTAGGAAACACAGTTCTTTTTTTCTGGACATGCTCATATTTCTTGCTGTATTGCAGACTCTAGCCAGAAGAGGATGCTTCTTGCGTTAAAACAGAGGGTGTTTCATGGATGAGAACACTGGTCTGAATTTCCCTTCACAAACGGAGTTAAATCAAAGGCTCTGTGTCTTCCTACAAGCAGGAGTTCATTTCCGGAAATCCCAGGATTTTTCGGCTCAAATGAATTTACATAGTTCACGAACCTAACACGTTTTTCACTATAAACTAAAGAGCATCTATGTAAGAGATGCTGTGGTTTGTTACAGTTTCACAAGCAGAGTTTAAGTAGATATGGTCCGTATGAGTAAGAAAAACAGTTCGTTTTTTCTCTGCATGCTCATGTGTCTTGCTGTATTGGAGATGCTGGAAAGAAGAGCATGCTTCTTGCGTTAATACAGAGTACGTTTTGTTGATGAGAACTCTGGTCTGAATTTCCCTTCTCAAACGGAGTTAAATCAAAGGCTCTGTGTCTTCCTACAAGCAAGAGTTCATTTCCGGAAAACACAGTGATTTTTCGGCTCAAATGAATTTACCCTGTTCACGAACCCCACATGTTTTTTACTATAAACTAAAGAGCATCTATGTAAGAGATGCTGTGGTTTGTTACAGTTTCACAAGCAGAGTTCAACTAGATATGGTCCGTATGAGTAGGAAATACAGGTCTTTTTTTATGGACATGCTCATATTTCTTGCTGTATTGCAGACTCTGGACAGAAAGGATGCTTCTTACGTTAAAACATAGGGTGTTTCATGGATGAGAACACTGGTCTGAATTTCCCTTCACAAATGGAGTAAACCATAGTCTCTAGTCTTCCTAAAAGCAAGAGTTCATTTCCGGTAAACCCAGGGAATTTTCGGCTCAAATGAATTTACACAGTTCACGAACCCAACACGTTTTTCACTACAAACTAAAGAGCATCTTTGTAAGAGATGATGTGGTTTGTTACAGTTTCACAAGCAGAGTTCAACTAGATATGGTCCGTATGAGTAGGAAATACAGTTCTTTTTTTATGGACATGCTCATATTTCTTGCTGTATTGCAACTCTGGACAGAGATTGATGCTTCTTGTGTTAAAACAGGGTATGTCTCATGGATGAGAACACTGGTCTGAATTTCCCTTCACAAATGGAGTTAAACCAAAGTCTCTGTGTCTTCCTACAAGCAGGAGTTCATTTCAGGAAAACCCAGTGATTTTTCGGCTCAAATGAATTTACACAGTTCACGAACCCAACATGTTTTTCACTATAAACTAAAGAGCATCTTTGTAAGAGATGCTGTGGTTTGTTACAGTTTCACAAGCAGAGTTCAACTTGATAAGGTCCCTATGAGTAGGAAACACAGTTCTCTTTTTCTGGACATGCTCATATTTCTTGCTGTATTGCAGACTCTGGACAGAAGAGGATGCTTCTTGCATTAAAACAGAGGGTGTTTATTGGATGAGAACACTGGTCTGATTTTCCCTTCACAAACGGAGTTAAACCAAAGGCTCTGTGTCTTCCTACAAGCAAGAGTTCATTTCCAGAAATCCCAGTGATTTTTCGGCTCAAATGAATTTACATAGTTCACGAACCCAACACGTTTTTCACTATAAACTAAAGAGCATCTATGTAAGAGATGCTGTGGTTTGTTACAGTTTCACAAGCAGAGTTTAACTAGATATGGTCCGTATGAGTAAGAAACACAGTTCGTATTTTCTGGGCATGCTCATGTTTCTTGCTGTACTGGAGATGCTTGAAAGAAGAGCATGCTTCTTGCGTTAAACAGAGTATGTTTCATGGATGAGAACACTGGTCTGAATTTCCCTTCACAAACGGAGTTAAACCAAAGTCTCTGTGTTTTCCTACAAGCAAGAGTTCATTTCCGGAAAACACAGTGATTTTTCGGCTCAAATGAATTTACACAGTTCACGAACAAAACATGTTTTTCACTATAAACTAAAGAGCATCTTTGTAATAGATGCTGTGGGTTGTTACAGTTTCATAAGTAGAGTTCAACTAGATATGGTCAGTATGAGTAGGAAACACAGTTCTTTTTTTCTGGGCATGCTCATGTTTCTTGCTGTATTGGAGAAGCTGGAAAGAAGAGCATGCTTCTTACGTTAAAACAGACGGTGTTTCATGGATGAGAACACTGGTCTGAATTTCCCTTCACATACGGAGTTAAACCAAAGGCTCTGTGTCTTCCTACCAGCAAGAGTTCATTTCAGGAAATGCCTGTTATGTTTCGGCTCAAATGAATTTACACAGTTCACGAACCCAACACGTTTTTCACTATAAACTAAAGAGCATCGATGTAAGAGATGCTGTGGTTTGTTACAGTTTCACAAGCAGAGTTCAACTAGATATGGTCCGTATGAGTAGGAAACACAGTTCTTTTTTTCTGGACATGCTCATATTTCTTGCTGTATTGCAGACTCTAGCCAGAAGAGGATGCTTCTTGCGTTAAAACAGAGGGTGTTTCATGGATGAGAACACTGGTCTGAATTTCCCTTCACAAACGGAGTTAAATCAAAGGCTCTGTGTCTTCCTACAAGCAGGAGTTCATTTCCGGAAATCCCAGGATTTTTCGGCTCAAATGAATTTACATAGTTCACGAACCTAACACGTTTTTCACTATAAACTAAAGAGCATCTATGTAAGAGATGCTGTGGTTTGTTACAGTTTCACAAGCAGAGTTTAAGTAGATATGGTCCGTATGAGTAAGAAAAACAGTTCGTTTTTTCTCTGCATGCTCATGTGTCTTGCTGTATTGGAGATGCTGGAAAGAAGAGCATGCTTCTTGCGTTAATACAGAGTACGTTTTGTTGATGAGAACTCTGGTCTGAATTTCCCTTCTCAAACGGAGTTAAATCAAAGGCTCTGTGTCTTCCTACAAGCAAGAGTTCATTTCCGGAAAACACAGTGATTTTTCGGCTCAAATGAATTTACCCTGTTCACGAACCCCACATGTTTTTTACTATAAACTAAAGAGCATCTATGTAAGAGATGCTGTGGTTTGTTACAGTTTCACAAGCAGAGTTCAACTAGATATGGTCCGTATGAGTAGGAAATACAGGTCTTTTTTTATGGACATGCTCATATTTCTTGCTGTATTGCAGACTCTGGACAGAAAGGATGCTTCTTACGTTAAAACATAGGGTGTTTCATGGATGAGAACACTGGTCTGAATTTCCCTTCACAAATGGAGTAAACCATAGTCTCTAGTCTTCCTAAAAGCAAGAGTTCATTTCCGGTAAACCCAGGGAATTTTCGGCTCAAATGAATTTACACAGTTCACGAACCCAACACGTTTTTCACTACAAACTAAAGAGCATCTTTGTAAGAGATGATGTGGTTTGTTACAGTTTCACAAGCAGAGTTCAACTAGATATGGTCCGTATGAGTAGGAAATACAGTTCTTTTTTTATGGACATGCTCATATTTCTTGCTGTATTGCAACTCTGGACAGAGATTGATGCTTCTTGTGTTAAAACAGGGTATGTCTCATGGATGAGAACACTGGTCTGAATTTCCCTTCACAAATGGAGTTAAACCAAAGTCTCTGTGTCTTCCTACAAGCAGGAGTTCATTTCAGGAAAACCCAGTGATTTTTCGGCTCAAATGAATTTACACAGTTCACGAACCCAACATGTTTTTCACTATAAACTAAAGAGCATCTTTGTAAGAGATGCTGTGGTTTGTTACAGTTTCACAAGCAGAGTTCAACTTGATAAGGTCCCTATGAGTAGGAAACACAGTTCTCTTTTTCTGGACATGCTCATATTTCTTGCTGTATTGCAGACTCTGGACAGAAGAGGATGCTTCTTGCATTAAAACAGAGGGTGTTTATTGGATGAGAACACTGGTCTGATTTTCCCTTCACAAACGGAGTTAAACCAAAGGCTCTGTGTCTTCCTACAAGCAAGAGTTCATTTCCAGAAATCCCAGTGATTTTTCGGCTCAAATGAATTTACATAGTTCACGAACCCAACACGTTTTTCACTATAAACTAAAGAGCATCTATGTAAGAGATGCTGTGGTTTGTTACAGTTTCACAAGCAGAGTTTAACTAGATATGGTCCGTATGAGTAAGAAACACAGTTCGTATTTTCTGGGCATGCTCATGTTTCTTGCTGTACTGGAGATGCTTGAAAGAAGAGCATGCTTCTTGCGTTAAACAGAGTATGTTTCATGGATGAGAACACTGGTCTGAATTTCCCTTCACAAACGGAGTTAAACCAAAGTCTCTGTGTTTTCCTACAAGCAAGAGTTCATTTCCGGAAAACACAGTGATTTTTCGGCTCAAATGAATTTACACAGTTCACGAACAAAACATGTTTTTCACTATAAACTAAAGAGCATCTTTGTAATAGATGCTGTGGGTTGTTACAGTTTCATAAGTAGAGTTCAACTAGATATGGTCAGTATGAGTAGGAAACACAGTTCTTTTTTTCTGGGCATGCTCATGTTTCTTGCTGTATTGGAGAAGCTGGAAAGAAGAGCATGCTTCTTACGTTAAAACAGACGGTGTTTCATGGATGAGAACACTGGTCTGAATTTCCCTTCACATACGGAGTTAAACCAAAGGCTCTGTGTCTTCCTACCAGCAAGAGTTCATTTCAGGAAATGCCTGTTATGTTTCGGCTCAAATGAATTTACACAGTTCACGAACCCAACACGTTTTTCACTATAAACTAAAGAGCATCGATGTAAGAGATGCTGTGGTTTGTTACAGTTTCACAAGCAGAGTTCAACTAGATATGGTCCGTATGAGTAGGAAACACAGTTCTTTTTTTCTGGACATGCTCATATTTCTTGCTGTATTGCAGACTCTAGCCAGAAGAGGATGCTTCTTGCGTTAAAACAGAGGGTGTTTCATGGATGAGAACACTGGTCTGAATTTCCTTTCACAAATGGAGTTAAACCAAAGTCTCTAGTCTTCCTACAAGCAAGAGTTCATTTCTGGCAAACCCAGGGATTTTTCGGCTCAAATGAATTTACACAGTTCAGGAACCCACCGCGTTTTTCACTATAAACTGAAGAGCATCTATGTAAGAGATGCTGTGGTTTGTTACAGTTTCACAAGCAGAGTTTAACTAGATATGGTCCGTATTAGTAAGAAACACAGTTCGTTTTTTCTGGGCATGCTCATATATCCTGCTGTATTGGAGATGCTGGAAAGAAGAGCATGCTTCTTGGGTTAAAACAGAGTATGTTTCATGGATGAGAACACTGTTCTGAATTTCCCTTCACAAACGGAGTTAAACCAAAGGCTCTGTGTCTTCCTACAAGGAAGAGTTCATTTCCGGAAATCCCAGGATTTTTCGGCCCAAATGAATTTACATAGTTCACGAACCCACCGCGTTTTTCACTATAAACTGAAGAGCATCTTTGTAAGAGATGCTGTGGTTTGTTACAGTTTCACAAGCAGTGTTCAACTAGATATGGTCCCTATGAGTAAGAAACACAGTTCGTTTTTTCTGGGCATGCTCATGTTTCTTGCTGTATTGGAGATGCTGGAGAGAAGAGCATGCTTCTTGCGTTAAAACAGAGTACGTTTCATGGATGAGAACACTGGTCTGAATTTCCCTTCACAAACGGAGTTAAAGCAAAGGCTCTGTGTCTTCCTACAAGCAAGAGTTCAATTCCGGAAAACCCAGTGATTTTTCAGCTCAAATGAATTTACCCTGTTCACGAACCCCACACGTTTTTCACTATAGACTAAAGAGCATCTATGTAAGAGATGCTGTGGTTTGTTACAGTTTCACAAGCAGAGTTCAACTAGATATGGTCCGTATGAGTAGGAAATACAGGTCTTTTTTTATGGACATGCTCATATTTCGTGCTGTATTGCAACTCTGGACAGAAGAGGATACTTCAGGTGTTAAAAAAGACGGTGTTTCATGGATGAGAACACTGGTCTCAATTTCCCTTCACAAACAGAGTTAAACCAAAGGCTCTGTGTCTTCCTACAAGCAAGAGTTCATTTCCAGAAATCCCAGGATTTTTTGGCTCAAATGAATTTACATAGTTCACGAACCCAACATGTTTTTCACTATAAACTAAAGAGCATCTATGTAAGAGATGCTGTGGTTTGTTACAGTTTCACAAGCAGAGTTTAACTAGATATGGTCCGTATGAGTAAGAAACACAGTTCGTATTTTCTGGGCATGCTCATGTTTCTTGCTGTATTGGAGATGCTGGAAAGAAGAGCATGCTTCTTGCATTAAAGCAGAGTATGTTTCATGGATGAGAACACTGGTCTGAATTTCCCTTCACAAATGGAGTTAAACCAAAGTCTCTGTGTCTTCCTACAAGCAAGAGTTGATTTCCGGTAAACCCAGGGATATTTCGGCTCAAATGAATTTACACAGTTCACGAACCCAACACGTTTTTCACTATAACCTAAAGAGCATCTATGTAAGAGATGCTGTGGTTTGTTACAGTTTCATAAGTAGAGTTCAACTCGATATGGTCAGTATTAGTAGGAAACACAGTTCTTTTTTTCTGGGCATGCTCATGTTTTTTGCTGTATTGGAGAAGCTGGAAAGAAGAGCATGCTTCTTACGTTAAAACAGAGGGTGTTTCATGGATGAGAACACTGGCCTAATTTCCCTTCACAAACGGAGTTAAACCAAAGGTTCTGTGTCTTCCTACAAGCAAGAGTTCATTTCCGGAAATCCCAGTGATTTTTCGGCTCAAATGAATTTACACAGTTCACAAACCCAACACGTTTTTCACTATAAACTAAAGAGCATCAATGTAAGAGATGCTGTGGTTTGTTACAGTTTCACAAGCAGAGTTCAACTAGATATGGTCCGTATGAGTAGGAAATACAGGTCTTTTTTTATGGACATGCTCATATTTCTTGCTGTATTGCAACTCTGGACAGAAGAGGATACTTCTTGTGTTAAAACAGACGGTATTTCATGGATGAGAACACTGGTCTGAATTTCCCTTCACAAATGGAGGTAAACCAAAATCTCTAGTCTTCCTAAAAGCAAGAGTTCATTTCCGGTAAACCCAGGGATTTTTTGGCTCAAATGAATTTACACAGTTCACGAACCCAACACGTTTTTCACTACAAACTAAAGAGCATCTTTGTAAGAGATGCTGTGGTTTGTTACAGTTTCAAAAGCGGAGTTCAACTAGATATGGTCCGTATGAGTAAGAAACACACTTCGTTTTTTCTGGGCATGCTCATGTTTCTTGCTGTATTGGATAGGCTGGAAAGAACAGCATGCTTCTTGCGTTAAAACAGAGTATGTTTCATGGATGAGAACACTGGTCTGAATTTCCCTTCACAAACGGAGTTAAACCAAAGGCTCTGTGTCTTCCTACCAGCAAGAGTTCATTTCAGGAAATGCCTGTTATGTTTCGGCTCAAATGAATTTACACAGTTCACGAACCCAACACGTTTTTCACTATAAACTAAAGAGCATCGATGTAAGAGATGCTGTGGTTTGTTACAGTTTCACAAGCAGAGTTCAACTAGATATGGTCCGTATGAGTAGGAAACACAGTTCTTTTTTTCTGGACATGCTCATATTTCTTGCTGTATTGCAGACTCTAGCCAGAAGAGGATGCTTCTTGCGTTAAAACAGAGGGTGTTTCATGGATGAGAACACTGGTCTGAATTTCCCTTCACAAACGGAGTTAAATCAAAGGCTCTGTGTCTTCCTACAAGCAGGAGTTCATTTCCGGAAATCCCAGGATTTTTCGGCTCAAATGAATTTACATAGTTCACGAACCTAACATGTTTTTCACTATAAACTAAAGAGCATCTATGTAAGAGATGCTGTGGTTTGTTACAGTTTCACAAGCAGAGTTTAAGTAGATATGGTCCGTATGAGTAAGAAAAACAGTTCGTTTTTTCTCTGCATGCTCATGTTTCTTGCTGTATTGGAGATGCTGGAAAGAAGAGCATGCTTCTTGCGTTAATACAGAGTACGTTTTGTTGATGAGAACTCTGGTCTGAATTTCCCTTCTCAAACGGAGTTAAATCAAAGGCTCTGTGTCTTCCTACAAGCAAGAGTTCATTTCCGGAAAACACAGTGATTTTTCGGCTCAAATGAATTTACCCTGTTCACGAACCCCACATGTTTTTTACTATAAACTAAAGAGCATCTATGTAAGAGATGCTGTGGTTTGTTACAGTTTCACAAGCAGAGTTCAACTAGATATGGTCCGTATGAGTAGGAAATACAGGTCTTTTTTTATGGACATGCTCATATTTCTTGCTGTATTGCAGACTCTGGACAGAAAGGATGCTTCTTACGTTAAAACATAGGGTGTTTCATGGATGAGAACACTGGTCTGAATTTCCCTTCACAAATGGAGTAAACCATAGTCTCTAGTCTTCCTAAAAGCAAGAGTTCATTTCCGGTAAACCCAGGGAATTTTCGGCTCAAATGAATTTACACAGTTCACGAACCCAACACGTTTTTCACTACAAACTAAAGAGCATCTTTGTAAGAGATGATGTGGTTTGTTACAGTTTCACAAGCAGAGTTCAACTAGATATGGTCCGTATGAGTAGGAAATACAGTTCTTTTTTTATGGACATGCTCATATTTCTTGCTGTATTGCAACTCTGGACAGAGATTGATGCTTCTTGTGTTAAAACAGGGTATGTCTCATGGATGAGAACACTGGTCTGAATTTCCCTTCACAAATGGAGTTAAACCAAAGTCTCTGTGTCTTCCTACAAGCAGGAGTTCATTTCAGGAAAACCCAGTGATTTTTCGGCTCAAATGAATTTACACAGTTCACGAACCCAACATGTTTTTCACTATAAACTAAAGAGCATCTTTGTAAGAGATGCTGTGGTTTGTTACAGTTTCACAAGCAGAGTTCAACTTGATAAGGTCCCTATGAGTAGGAAACACAGTTCTCTTTTTCTGGACATGCTCATATTTCTTGCTGTATTGCAGACTCTGGACAGAAGAGGATGCTTCTTGCATTAAAACAGAGGGTGTTTATTGGATGAGAACACTGGTCTGATTTTCCCTTCACAAACGGAGTTAAACCAAAGGCTCTGTGTCTTCCTACAAGCAAGAGTTCATTTCCAGAAATCCCAGTGATTTTTCGACTCAAATGAATTTACATAGTTCACGAACCCAACACGTTTTTCACTATAAACTAAAGAGCATCTATGTAAGAGATGCTGTGGTTTGTTACAGTTTCACAAGCAGAGTTTAACTAGATATGGTCCGTATGAGTAAGAAACACAGTTCGTATTTTCTGGGCATGCTCATGTTTCTTGCTGTACTGGAGATGCTTGAAAGAAGAGCATGCTTCTTGCGTTAAACAGAGTATGTTTCATGGATGAGAACACTGGTCTGAATTTCCCTTCACAAACGGAGTTAAACCAAAGTCTCTGTGTTTTCCTACAAGCAAGAGTTCATTTCCGGAAAACACAGTGATTTTTCGGCTCAAATGAATTTACACAGTTCACGAACAAAACATGTTTTTCACTATAAACTAAAGAGCATCTTTGTAATAGATGCTGTGGGTTGTTACAGTTTCATAAGTAGAGTTCAACTAGATATGGTCAGTATGAGTAGGAAACACAGTTCTTTTTTTCTGGGCATGCTCATGTTTCTTGCTGTATTGGAGAAGCTGGAAAGAAGAGCATGCTTCTTACGTTAAAACAGACGGTGTTTCATGGATGAGAACACTGGTCTGAATTTCCCTTCACATACGGAGTTAAACCAAAGGCTCTGTGTCTTCCTACCAGCAAGAGTTCATTTCAGGAAATGCCTGTTATGTTTCGGCTCAAATGAATTTACACAGTTCACGAACCCAACACGTTTTTCACTATAAACTAAAGAGCATCGATGTAAGAGATGCTGTGGTTTGTTACAGTTTCACAAGCAGAGTTCAACTAGATATGGTCCGTATGAGTAGGAAACACAGTTCTTTTTTTCTGGACATGCTCATATTTCTTGCTGTATTGCAGACTCTAGCCAGAATAGGATGCTTCTTGCGTTAAAACAGAGGGTGTTTCATGGATGAGAACACTGGTCTGAATTTCCTTTCACAAATGGAGTTAAACCAAAGTCTCTAGTCTTCCTACAAGCAAGAGTTCATTTCTGGCAAACCCAGGGATTTTTCGGCTCAAATGAATTTACACAGTTCACGAACCCACCGCGTTTTTCACTATAAACTGAAGAGCATCTATGTAAGAGATGCTGTGGTTTGTTACAGTTTCACAAGCAGAGTTTAACTAGATATGGTCCGTATTAGTAAGAAACACAGTTCGTTTTTTCTGGGCATGCTCATATATCCTGCTGTATTGGAGATGCTGGAAAGAAGAGCATGCTTCTTGGATTAAAACAGAGTATGTTTCATGGATGAGAACACTGTTCTGAATTTCCCTTCACAAACGGAGTTAAACCAAAGGCTCTGTGTCTTCCTACAAGGAAGAGTTCATTTCCGGAAATCCCAGGATTTTTCGGCCCAAATGAATTTACATAGTTCACGAACCCACCGCGTTTTTCACTATAAACTGAAGAGCATCTTTGTAAGAGATGCTGTGGTTTGTTACAGTTTCACAAGCAGTGTTCAACTAGATATGGTCCCTATGAGTAAGAAACACAGTTCGTTTTTTCTGGGCATGCTCATGTTTCTTGCTGTATTGGAGATGCTGGAGAGAAGAGCATGCTTCTTGCGTTAAAACAGAGTACGTTTCATGGATGAGAACACTGGTCTGAATTTCCCTTCACAAACGGAGTTAAAGCAAAGGCTCTGTGTCTTCCTACAAGCAAGAGTTCAATTCCGGAAAACCCAGTGATTTTTCAGCTCAAATGAATTTACCCTGTTCACGAACCCCACACGTTTTTCACTATAGACTAAAGAGCATCTATGTAAGAGATGCTGTGGTTTGTTACAGTTTCACAAGCAGAGTTCAACTAGATATGGTCCGTATGAGTAGGAAATACAGGTCTTTTTTTATGGACATGCTCATATTTCGTGCTGTATTGCAACTCTGGACAGAAGAGGATACTTCAGGTGTTAAAAAAGACGGTGTTTCATGGATGAGAACACTGGTCTCAATTTCCCTTCACAAACAGAGTTAAACCAAAGGCTCTGTGTCTTCCTACAAGCAAGAGTTCATTTCCAGAAATCCCAGGATTTTTTGGCTCAAATGAATTTACATAGTTCACGAACCCAACATGTTTTTCACTATAAACTAAAGAGCATCTATGTAAGAGATGCTGTGGTTTGTTACAGTTTCACAAGCAGAGTTTAACTAGATATGGTCCGTATGAGTAAGAAACACAGTTCGTATTTTCTGGGCATGCTCATGTTTCTTGCTGTATTGGAGATGCTGGAAAGAAGAGCATGCTTCTTGCATTAAAGCAGAGTATATTTCATGGATGAGAACACTGGTCTGAATTTCCCTTCACAAATGGAGTTAAACCAAAGTCTCTGTGTCTTCCTACAAGCAAGAGTTGATTTCCGGTAAACCCAGGGATATTTCGGCTCAAATGAATTTACACAGTTCACGAACCCAACACGTTTTTCACTATAACCTAAAGAGCATCTATGTAAGAGATGCTGTGGTTTGTTACAGTTTCATAAGTAGAGTTCAACTCGATATGGTCAGTATTAGTAGGAAACACAGTTCTTTTTTTCTGGGCATGCTCATGTTTTTTGCTGTATTGGAGAAGCTGGAAAGAAGAGCATGCTTCTTACGTTAAAACAGAGGGTGTTTCATGGATGAGAACACTGGCCTAATTTCCCTTCACAAACGGAGTTAAACCAAAGGTTCTGTGTCTTCCTACAAGCAAGAGTTCATTTCCGGAAATCCCAGTGATTTTTCGGCTCAAATGAATTTACACAGTTCACAAACCCAACACGTTTTTCACTATAAACTAAAGAGCATCAATGTAAGAGATGCTGTGGTTTGTTACAGTTTCACAAGCAGAGTTCAACTAGATATGGTCCGTATGAGTAGGAAATACAGGTCTTTTTTTATGGACATGCTCATATTTCTTGCTGTATTGCAACTCTGGACAGAAGAGGATACTTCTTGTGTTAAAACAGACGGTGTTTCATGGATGAGAACACTGGTCTGAATTTCCCTTCACAAATGGAGGTAAACCAAAATCTCTAGTCTTCCTAAAAGCAAGAGTTCATTTCCGGTAAACCCAGGGATTTTTTGGCTCAAATGAATTTACACAGTTCACGAACCCAACACGTTTTTCACTACAAACTAAAGAGCATCTTTGTAAGAGATGCTGTGGTTTGTTACAGTTTCAAAAGCAGAGTTCAACTAGATATGGTCCGTATGAGTAAGAAACACACTTCGTTTTTTCTGGGCATGCTCATGTTTCTTGCTGTATTGGATAGGCTGGAAAGAACAGCATGCTTCTTGCGTTAAAACAGAGTATGTTTCATGGATGAGAACACTGGTCTGAATTTCCCTTCACAAACGGAGTTAAACCAAAGGCTCTGTGTCTTCCTACCAGCAAGAGTTCATTTCAGGAAATGCCTGTTATGTTTCGGCTCAAATGAATTTACACAGTTCACGAACCCAACACGTTTTTCACTATAAACTAAAGAGCATCGATGTAAGAGATGCTGTGGTTTGTTACAGTTTCACAAGCAGAGTTCAACTAGATATGGTCCGTATGAGTAGGAAACACAGTTCTTTTTTTCTGGACATGCTCATATTTCTTGCTGTATTGCAGACTCTAGCCAGAAGAGGATGCTTCTTGCGTTAAAACAGAGGGTGTTTCATGGATGAGAACACTGGTCTGAATTTCCCTTCACAAACGGAGTTAAATCAAAGGCTCTGTGTCTTCCTACAAGCAGGAGTTCATTTCCGGAAATCCCAGGATTTTTCGGCTCAAATGAATTTACATAGTTCACGAACCTAACACGTTTTTCACTATAAACTAAAGAGCATCTATGTAAGAGATGCTGTGGTTTGTTACAGTTTCACAAGCAGAGTTTAAGTAGATATGGTCCGTATGAGTAAGAAAAACAGTTCGTTTTTTCTCTGCATGCTCATGTTTCTTGCTGTATTGGAGATGCTGGAAAGAAGAGCATGCTTCTTGCGTTAATACAGAGTACGTTTTGTTGATGAGAACTCTGGTCTGAATTTCCCTTCTCAAACGGAGTTAAATCAAAGGCTCTGTGTCTTCCTACAAGCAAGAGTTCATTTCCGGAAACACAGTGATTTTTCGGCTCAAATGAATTTACCCTGTTCACGAACCCCACATGTTTTTTACTATAAACTAAAGAGCATCTATGTAAGAGATGCTGTGGTTTGTTACAGTTTCACAAGCAGAGTTCAACTAGATATGGTCCGTATGAGTAGGAAATACAGGTCTTTTTTTATGGACATGCTCATATTTCTTGCTGTATTGCAGACTCTGGACAGAAAGGATGCTTCTTACGTTAAAACATAGGGTGTTTCATGGATGAGAACACTGGTCTGAATTTCCCTTCACAAATGGAGTAAACCATAGTCTCTAGTCTTCCTAAAAGCAAGAGTTCATTTCCGGTAAACCCAGGGAATTTTCGGCTCAAATGAATTTACACAGTTCACGAACCCAACACGTTTTTCACTACAAACTAAAGAGCATCTTTGTAAGAGATGATGTGGTTTGTTACAGTTTCACAAGCAGAGTTCAACTAGATATGGTCCGTATGAGTAGGAAATACAGTTCTTTTTTTATGGACATGCTCATATTTCTTGCTGTATTGCAACTCTGGACAGAGATTGATGCTTCTTGTGTTAAAACAGGGTATGTCTCATGGATGAGAACACTGGTCTGAATTTCCCTTCACAAATGGAGTTAAACCAAAGTCTCTGTGTCTTCCTACAAGCAGGAGTTCATTTCAGGAAAACCCAGTGATTTTTCGGCTCAAATGAATTTACACAGTTCACGAACCCAACATGTTTTTCACTATAAACTAAAGAGCATCTTTGTAAGAGATGCTGGGGTTTGTTACAGTTTCACAAGCAGAGTTCAACTTGATAAGGTCCCTATGAGTAGGAAACACAGTTCTCTTTTTCTGGACATGCTCATATTTCTTGCTGTATTGCAGACTCTGGACAGAAGAGGATGCTTCTTGCATTAAAACAGAGGGTGTTTATTGGATGAGAACACTGGTCTGATTTTCCCTTCACAAACGGAGTTAAACCAAAGGCTCTGTGTCTTCCTACAAGCAAGAGTTCATTTCCAGAAATCCCAGTGATTTTTCGACTCAAATGAATTTACATAGTTCACGAACCCAACACGTTTTTCACTATAAACTAAAGAGCATCTATGTAAGAGATGCTGTGGTTTGTTACAGTTTCACAAGCAGAGTTTAACTAGATATGGTCCGTATGAGTAAGAAACACAGTTCGTATTTTCTGGGCATGCTCATGTTTCTTGCTGTACTGGAGATGCTTGAAAGAAGAGCATGCTTCTTGCGTTAAACAGAGTATGTTTCATGGATGAGAACACTGGTCTGAATTTCCCTTCACAAACGGAGTTAAACCAAAGTCTCTGTGTTTTCCTACAAGCAAGAGTTCATTTCCGGAAAACACAGTGATTTTTCGGCTCAAATGAATTTACACAGTTCACGAACAAAACATGTTTTTCACTATAAACTAAAGAGCATCTTTGTAATAGATGCTGTGGGTTGTTACAGTTTCATAAGTAGAGTTCAACTAGATATGGTCAGTATGAGTAGGAAACACAGTTCTTTTTTTCTGGGCATGCTCATGTTTCTTGCTGTATTGGAGAAGCTGGAAAGAAGAGCATGCTTCTTACGTTAAAACAGACGGTGTTTCATGGATGAGAACACTGGTCTGAATTTCCCTTCACATACGGAGTTAAACCAAAGGCTCTGTGTCTTCCTACCAGCAAGAGTTCATTTCAGGAAATGCCTGTTATGTTTCGGCTCAAATGAATTTACACAGTTCACGAACCCAACACGTTTTTCACTATAAACTAAAGAGCATCGATGTAAGAGATGCTGTGGTTTGTTACAGTTTCACAAGCAGAGTTCAACTAGATATGGTCCGTATGAGTAGGAAACACAGTTCTTTTTTTCTGGACATGCTCATATTTCTTGCTGTATTGCAGACTCTAGCCAGAAGAGGATGCTTCTTGCGTTAAAACAGAGGGTGTTTCATGGATGAGAACACTGGTCTGAATTTCCTTTCACAAATGGAGTTAAACCAAAGTCTCTAGTCTTCCTACAAGCAAGAGTTCATTTCTGGCAAACCCAGGGATTTTTCGGCTCAAATGAATTTACACAGTTCACGAACCCACCGCGTTTTTCACTATAAACTGAAGAGCATCTATGTAAGAGATGCTGTGGTTTGTTACAGTTTCACAAGCAGAGTTTAACTAGATATGGTCCGTATTAGTAAGAAACACAGTTAGTTTTTTCTGGGCATGCTCATATATCCTGCTGTATTGGAGATGCTGGAAAGAAGAGCATGCTTCTTGGGTTAAAACAGAGTATGTTTCATGGATGAGAACACTGTTCTGAATTTCCCTTCACAAACGGAGTTAAACCAAAGGCTCTGTGTCTTCCTACAAGGAAGAGTTCATTTCCGGAAATCCCAGGATTTTTCGGCTCAAATGAATTTACATAGTTCACGAACCCACCGCGTTTTTCACTATAAACTGAAGAGCATCTTTGTAAGAGATGCTGTGGTTTGTTACAGTTTCACAAGCAGTGTTCAACTAGATATGGTCCCTATGAGTAAGAAACACAGTTCGTTTTTTCTGGGCATGCTCATGTTTCTTGCTGTATTGGAGATGCTGGAGAGAAGAGCATGCTTCTTGCGTTAAAACAGAGTACGTTTCATGGATGAGAACACTGGTCTGAATTTCCCTTCACAAACGGAGTTAAAGCAAAGGCTCTGTGTCTTCCTACAAGCAAGAGTTCAATTCCGGAAAACCCAGTGATTTTTCAGCTCAAATGAATTTACCCTGTTCACGAACCCCACACGTTTTTCACTATAGACTAAAGAGCATCTATGTAAGAGATGCTGTGGTTTGTTACAGTTTCACAAGAAGAGTTCAACTAGATATGGTCCGTATGAGTAGGAAATACAGGTCTTTTTTTATGGACATGCTCATATTTCGTGCTGTATTGCAACTCTGGACAGAAGAGGATACTTCAGGTGTTAAAAAAGACGGTGTTTCATGGATGAGAACACTGGTCTCAATTTCCCTTCACAAACAGAGTTAAACCAAAGGCTCTGTGTCTTCCTACAAGCAAGAGTTCATTTCCAGAAATCCCAGGATTTTTTGGCTCAAATGAATTTACATAGTTCACGAACCCAACATGTTTTTCACTATAAACTAAAGAGCATCTATGTAAGAGATGCTGTGGTTTGTTACAGTTTCACAAGCAGAGTTTAACTAGATATGGTCCGTATGAGTAAGAAACACAGTTCGTATTTTCTGGGCATGCTCATGTTTATTGCTGTATTGGAGATGCTGGAAAGAAGAGCATGCTTCTTGCATTAAAGCAGAGTATGTTTCATGGATGAGAACACTGGTCTGAATTTCCCTTCACAAATGGAGTTAAACCAAAGTCTCTGTGTCTTCCTACAAGCAAGAGTTGATTTCCGGTAAACCCAGGGATATTTCGGCTCAAATGAATTTACACAGTTCACGAACCCAACACGTTTTTCACTATAACCTAAAGAGCATCTATGTAAGAGATGCTGTGGTTTGTTACAGTTTCATAAGTAGAGTTCAACTCGATATGGTCAGTATTAGTAGGAAACACAGTTCTTTTTTTCTGGGCATGCTCATGTTTTTTGCTGTATTGGAGAAGCTGGAAAGAAGAGCATGCTTCTTACGTTAAAACAGAGGGTGTTTCATGGATGAGAACACTGGCCTAATTTCCCTTCACAAACGGAGTTAAACCAAAGGTTCTGTGTCTTCCTACAAGCAAGAGTTCATTTCCGGAAATCCCAGTGATTTTTCGGCTCAAATGAATTTACACAGTTCACAAACCCAACACGTTTTTCACTATAAACTAAAGAGCATCAATGTAAGAGATGCTGTGGTTTGTTACAGTTTCACAAGCAGAGTTCAACTAGATATGGTCCGTATGAGTAGGAAATACAGGTCTTTTTTTATGGACATGCTCATATTTCTTGCTGTATTGCAACTCTGGACAGAAGAGGATACTTCTTGTGTTAAAACAGACGGTGTTTCATGGATGAGAACACTGGTCTGAATTTCCCTTCACAAATGGAGGTAAACCAAAATCTCTAGTCTTCCTAAAAGCAAGAGTTCATTTCCGGTAAACCCAGGGATTTTTTGGCTCAAATGAATTTACACAGTTCACGAACCCAACACGTTTTTCACTACAAACTAAAGAGCATCTTTGTAAGAGATGCTGTGGTTTGTTACAGTTTCAAAAGCAGAGTTCAACTAGATATGGTCCGTATGAGTAAGAAACACACTTCGTTTTTTCTGGGCATGCTCATGTTTCTTGCTGTATTGGAGATGCTGGAAAGAAGAGCATGCTTCTTGCGTTAAAACAGAGTATGTTTCATGGATGAGAACACTGGTCTGAATTTCCCTTCACAAACGGAGTTAAACCAAAGTCTCTGTGTCTTCCTACAAGCAAGAGTTCATTTCCGGAAAACCCAGTGATTTTTCAGCTCAAATGTATTTACACAGTTCATGAACCCCACACGTTTTTCACTATAAACTAAAGAGCATCTATGTAAGAGATGCTGTGGTTTGTTACAGTTTCACAAGCAGAGTTCAACTAGATATGGTCCGTATGAGTAAGAAACACAGTTCTTTTTTTATGGACATGCTCATATTTCTTGCTGTATTGCAACTCTGGACAGAAGAGGATGCTTCTTGTGTTAAAACAGAGTGTGTTTCATGGATGAGAACACTGGTCTGAATTTCCCTTCACAAACGGAGTTAAACCAAAGGCTCTGTGTCTTCCTACAAGCAAGAGTTTATTTCCAGGAATCCCAGTGATTTTTCGGCTCAAATGAATTTACACAGTTCACGAACCCAACACGTTATTCATTATAAACTAAAGAGCATCTATTTAAGCGATGCTGTGGTTTGTTACAGTTTCACAAGCACAGTTTAACTAGATATGATCCGTATTAGTAAGAAACAGAGTTCGTTTTTTCTGGGCATGCTCATGTTTCCTGCTGTATTGGAGATGCTGGAAAGAAGAGCATGCTTCTTGGGTTAAAACAGAGTATGTTTCATGGATGAGAACACTGGTCTGATTTTCCCTTCACAAACGGAGTTAAACCAAAGGCTTTGTGTCTTCCTACAAGGAAGAGTTCATTTCGGAAATCCCAGGATTTTTCAGCTCAAATGAATTTACATAGTTCACGAACCCAACACGTTTTTCACTATAAACTAAAGAGCACCTATGTAAGAGATGCTGTGGTTTGTTAGAGTTTCACAAGCAGAGTTTAACCAGATATGGTCTGTATGAGTAAGAAACACAGTTCGTATTTTCTGGGCATGCTCGTGTTTCTTGCTGTATTGGAGATGCTGGAAAGAAGAGCATGTTTCTTGCGTTAAAGCAGAGTATGTTTCATGGATGAGAATACTGGTCTGAATTTCCCTTCACAAACGGTTTAAACCACAGGCTGTGTGTCTTCCTACAAGCAAGAGTTCATTTCCGGGAATCCCAGTGATTTTTCGGCTCAAATGAATTTACACAGTTCACGAACCCACCACGTTTTTCACTATAAACTAAAGAGCATCTATGTAAGAGATGCTGTGGTTTGTTACAGTTTCACAAGCAGAGTTCAACTAGATATGGTCCGTATGAGCAGGAAATACAGGTCTTTTTTTATGGACATGCTCATATTTCGTGCAGTATTGCAACTCTGGACAGAAGAGGATACTTCTGGTGTTAAAACAGACCATGTTTCATGGATGAGAACACTGGTCTGAATTTCCCTTCACAAACGGAGTTAAACCAAAGGCTCTGTGTCTTCCTACAAGCAATAGTTCATTTCCGGAAATCCCAGGATTTTTTGGCTCAAATGAATTTACATAGTTCACGAACCCAACATGTTTTTCACTATAAACTAAAGAGCATCTATGTAAGAGATGCTGTGGTTTGTTACAGTTTCACAAGCAGAGTTTAACTCGATATGGTCCGTATGAGTAAGAAACACAGTTCGTATTTTCTGGGCATGCTCATGTTTCTTGCTGTATTGGAGATGATGGAAAGAAGAGCATGCTTCTTGCGTTAAAGCAGAGTATGTTTCATGGATGAGAACACTGATCTGAATTTCCCTTCACAAATGGAGTTAAACCAAAGTCTCTGTGTCTTCCTACAAGCAAGAGTTGATTTCCGGAAAACCCAGTGATTTTTCGGCTCAAATGAATTTACACAGTTCACGAACCCAACACGTTTTTCACTATAAACTAAAGAGCATCTTTGTAAGAGAGGCTGTGGTTTGTTACAGTTTCACAAGCAGAGTTCAACTACATATGGTCCCTATGAGTAGGAAACAGTTCTTTTTTTCTGGACATGCTCATATTTCTTGCTGTATTGCAGACTCTAGAGAGAAGAGGATGCTTCTTGCGTTAAAACAGAGGGTGTTTCATGGATGAGAACAATGGTCTGAATTTCCTTTCACATATGGAGTTAAACCAAAGTCTCTGTGTCTTCCTACAAGAAGAGTTCATTTCCGGAAAACACAGTGATTTTTCGGCTCAAATGAATTTACACAGTTCACGAACCAAACACGTTTTTCACTATAAACTAAAGAGCATCTTTGTAATAGATGCTGTGGTTTGTTACAGATTCACAAGCAGAGTTCAACTAGATATGGTCCGTATGAGTAGGAAACACAGTTCTTTTTTTCTGGACATGCACATATTTCTTGCTGTATTGCAGACTCTGGACAGAAGAGGATGATTCTTGCGTTAAAACAGAGGTTGTTTCATGGATGAGAACACTGGTCTGAATTTCCCTTCACAAATGGAGTTAAACCAAAGTCTCTGTGTCTTCCTACAAGCAAGAGTTCATTTCCGGTAAACCCAGGGATATTTCGGCTCAAATGAATTTACACAGTTCACGAACCCAACACGTTTTTCACTATAAACTAAAGAGCATCTATGTAAGAGATGCTGTGGTTTGTTACAGTTTCATCAGTAGAGTTCAACTAGATATGGTCAGTATAAGTAGGAAACACAGTTCTTTTTTTCTAGGCATGCTCATGTTTTTTGCTGTATTGGAGAAGCTGGAAAGAAGAGCATGCTTCTTACGTTAAAACAGAGGGTGTTTCATGGATGAGAACACTGGCCTAATTTCCCTTCACAAACGGTGTTAAACCAAAGGATCTGTGTCTTCCTACAAGCAAGAGTTCATTTCCGGAATTCCCAGTGATTTTTCGGTTCAAATGAATTTACACAGTTCACGAACCCAACACGTTTTTCACTATAAACTAAAGAGCATCAATGTAAGAGATGCTGTGGTTTGTTACAGTTTCACAAGCAGAGTTCAACTAGATATGGTCCGTATGAGTAGGAAATTCAGTTCTTTTTTTGTGGACATGCTCATATTTCTTGCTCTATTGCAACTATGGACAGAAGAGCATGCTTCTTGTGTTAAAACAGAGTGTGTTTCATGGATGAGAACACTGGTCTGAATTTCCCTTCACAAACGGAGTTAAACCAAAGGCTCTGTGTCTTCCTACAAGCAAGAGTTCATTTCCAGAAATCCCAGTGATTTTTCGGCTCAAATGAATTTACACAGTTCACGAACCCAACACGTTATTCATTATAAACTAAAGAGCATCTATTTAAGCGATGCTGTGGTTTGTTACAGTTTCACAAGCACAGTTTAACTAGATATGATCCGTATTAGTAAGAAACAGAGTTCGTTTTTTCTGGGCATGCTCATGTTTCCTGCTGTATTGGAGATGCTGGAAAGAAGAGCATGCTTCTTGGGTTAAAACAGAGGTTGTTTCATGGATGAGAATACTGGTCTGAATTTCCCTTCACAAACGGTTTAAACCACAGGCCGTGTGTCTTCCTACAAGTAAGAGTTCATTTCCGGGAATCCCAGTGATTTTTCGGCTCAAATGAATTTACACAGTTCACGAACCCACCACGTTTTTCACTATAAACTAAAGAGCATCTATGTAAGAGATGCTGTGGTTTGTTACAGTTTCACAAGCAGAGTTTAACTAGATATGGTCCGTATTAGTAAGAAACAGAGTTCGTTTTTTCTGGGCATGCTCATGTTTCCTGCTGTATTGGAGATGCTGGAAAGAAGAGCATGCTTCTTGGGTTAAAACAGAGTATGTTTCATGGATGAGAACACTGGTCTGAATTTCCCTTCACAAACGGAGTTAAACCAAAGGCTCTGTGTCTTCCTACAAGGAAGAGTTCATTTCCGGAAATCCCAGGATTTTTCGGCTCAAATGAATTTACATAGTTCACGAACCCAACACGTTTTTCACTATAAACTTAAGATCATCTATGTAAGAGATGCTGTGGTTTGTTACAGTTTCACAAGCAGAGTTTAACCAGATATGGTCCGTATGAGTAAGAAACACAGTTCGTATTTTCTGGGCATGCTCGTGTTTCTTGCTGTATTGGAGATGCTGGAAAGAAGAGCATGCTTCTTGCGTTAAAGCAGAGTATGTTTCATGGATGAGAATACTGGTCTGAATTTCCCTTCACAAATCGAGTTAAACCAATGTCTCTGTGTCTTCCTACAAGCAAGAATTCATTTCCGGAAAACCCAGGGATTTTTCGGCTCAAATGAATTTACACAGTTCAGGAACCCAACACGTTTTTCACTATAAACTAAAGAGCATCTTTGTAAGAGATGCTGTGGTTTGTTACAGTTTCACAAGCAGTGTTCAACTATATATGGTCCCTATGATTAGGAAACACAGTTCTTTTTCTCTGGACATGCTCATATTTCTTGCTGTATTGCAGAATCTAGACAGAAGAGGATGCTTCTTGCGTTAAAACAGAGTATGTTTCATGGATGAGAACACTGGTCTGAATTTCCCTTCACAAACGGAGTTAAAGCAAAGGCTCTGTGTCTTCCTACAAGCAAGAGTTCAGTTCCGGAAAACCCTGTGATTTTTCAGCTCAAATGAATTTACCCTGTTCACGAACCCCACACGTTTTTCACTATAGACTAAAGAGCATCTATGTAAGAGATGCTGTGGTTTGTTACAGTTTCACAAGCAGAGTTCTACTAGATATGGTCCGTATGAGTAGGAAATACAGGTCTTTTTTTATGGACATGCTCATATTTCGTGCTGTATTGCAACTCTGGACAGAAGAGGATACTTCTGGTGTTAAAACAGACGGTGTTTCATGGATGAGAACACTGGTCTGAATTTCCCTTCACAAACGGAGTTAAACCAAAGGCTCTGTGTCTTCCTACAAGCAAGAGTTCATTTCCAGAAATCCCAGGATTTTTTGGCTCAAATGAATTTACATAGTTCACGAACCCAACATGTTTTTCACTATAAACTAAAGAGCATCTATGTAAGAGATGCTGTGGTTTGTTACAGTTTCACAAGCAGAGTTTAACTAGATATGGTCCATATGAGTAAGAAACACAGTTCGTATTTTCTGGGCATGCTCATGTACCTTGCTGTATTGGAGATGCTGGAAAGAAGAGCATGCTTCTTGCGTTAAAGCAGAGTATGTTTCATGGATGAGAACACTGGTCTGAATTTCCCTTCACAAATGGAGTTAAACCAAAGTCTCTGTGTCTTCCTACAAGCAAGAGTTGATTTCCGGAAAACCCAGTGATTTTTCGGCTCAAATGAATTTACACAGTTCACGAACCCAACACGTTTTTCACTATAAACTAAAGAGCATCAATGTAAGAGATGCTGTGGTTTGTTACAGTTTCACAAGCAGAGTTCAACTAGATATGGTCCGTATGAGTAGGAAATTCAGTTCTTTTTTTGTGGACATGCTCATATTTCTTGCTCTATTGCAACTATGGACAGAAGAGCATGCTTCTTGTGTTAAAACAGAGTGTGTTTCATGGATGAGAACACTGGTCTGAATTTCCCTTCACAAACGGAGTTAAACCAAAGGCTCTGTGTCTTCCTACAAGCAAGAGTTCATTTCCAGAAATCCCAGTGATTTTTCGGCTCAAATGAATTTACACAGTTCACGAACCCAACACGTTATTCATTATAAACTAAAGAGCATCTATTTAAGCGATGCTGTGGTTTGTTACAGTTTCACAAGCACAGTTTAACTAGATATGATCCGTATTAGTAAGAAACAGAGTTCGTTTTTTCTGGGCATGCTCATGTTTCCTGCTGTATTGGAGATGCTGGAAAGAAGAGCATGCTTCTTGGGTTAAAACAGAGGTTGTTTCATGGATGAGAATACTGGTCTGAATTTCCCTTCACAAACGGTTTAAACCACAGGCCGTGTGTCTTCCTACAAGTAAGAGTTCATTTCCGGGAATCCCAGTGATTTTTCGGCTCAAATGAATTTACACAGTTCACGAACCCACCACGTTTTTCACTATAAACTAAAGAGCATCTATGTAAGAGATGCTGTGGTTTGTTACAGTTTCACAAGCAGAGTTTAACTAGATATGGTCCGTATTAGTAAGAAACAGAGTTCGTTTTTTCTGGGCATGCTCATGTTTCCTGCTGTATTGGAGATGCTGGAAAGAAGAGCATGCTTCTTGGGTTAAAACAGAGTATGTTTCATGGATGAGAACACTGGTCTGAATTTCCCTTCACAAACGGAGTTAAACCAAAGGCTCTGTGTCTTCCTACAAGGAAGAGTTCATTTCCGGAAATCCCAGGATTTTTCGGCTCAAATGAATTTACATAGTTCACGAACCCAACACGTTTTTCACTATAAACTTAAGATCATCTATGTAAGAGATGCTGTGGTTTGTTACAGTTTCACAAGCAGAGTTTAACCAGATATGGTCCGTATGAGTAAGAAACACAGTTCGTATTTTCTGGGCATGCTCGTGTTTCTTGCTGTATTGGAGATGCTGGAAAGAAGAGCATGCTTCTTGCGTTAAAGCAGAGTATGTTTCATGGATGAGAATACTGGTCTGAATTTCCCTTCACAAATCGAGTTAAACCAATGTCTCTGTGTCTTCCTACAAGCAAGAATTCATTTCCGGAAAACCCAGGGATTTTTCGGCTCAAATGAATTTACACAGTTCAGGAACCCAACACGTTTTTCACTATAAACTAAAGAGCATCTTTGTAAGAGATGCTGTGGTTTGTTACAGTTTCACAAGCAGTGTTCAACTATATATGGTCCCTATGATTAGGAAACACAGTTCTTTTTCTCTGGACATGCTCATATTTCTTGCTGTATTGCAGAATCTAGACAGAAGAGGATGCTTCTTGCGTTAAAACAGAGTATGTTTCATGGATGAGAACACTGGTCTGAATTTCCCTTCACAAACGGAGTTAAAGCAAAGGCTCTGTGTCTTCCTACAAGCAAGAGTTCAGTTCCGGAAAACCCAGTGATTTTTCAGCTCAAATGAATTTACCCTGTTCACGAACCCCACACGTTTTTCACTATAGACTAAAGAGCATCTATGTAAGAGATGCTGTGGTTTGTTACAGTTTCACAAGCAGAGTTCAACTAGATATGGTCCGTATGAGTAGGAAATACAGGTCTTTTTTAATGGACATGCTCATATTTCGTGCTGTATTGCAACTCTGGACAGAAGAGGATACTTCTGGTGTTAAAACAGACGGTGTTTCATGGATGAGAACACTGGTCTGAATTTCCCTTCACAAACGGAGTTAAACCAAAGGCTCTGTGTCTTCCTACAAGCAAGAGTTCATTTCCAGAAATCCCAGGATTTTTTGGCTCAAATGAATTTACATAGTTCACGAACCCAACACGTTTTTCACTATAAACTAAAGAGCATCTATGTAAGAGATGCTGTGGTTTGTTACAGTTTCACAAGCAGAGTTTAACTAGATATGGTCCATATGAGTAAGAAACACAGTTCGTATTTTCTGGGCATGCTCATGTTTCTTGCTGTATTGGAGATGCTGGAAAGAAGAGCATGCTTCTTGCGTTAAAGCAGAGTATGTTTCATGGATGAGAACACTGGTCTGAATTTCCCTACACAAATGGAGTTAAGCCAAAATCTCTAGTCTTCCTAAAAGCAAGAGTTCATTTCCAGGAAACCCAGGGATTTTTCGGGTCAAATGAATTTACACAGTTCACGAACCCAACACGTTTTTCACTACAAACTAAAGAGCATCTTTGTAAGAGATGCTGTGGTTTGTTACAGTTTCAAAAGCAGAGTTCAACTAGATATGGTCCCTATGAGTAAGAAACACACTTCGTTTTTTCTGGGCATGCTCATGTTTCTTGCTGTATTGGAGATGCTGGAAAGAAGAGCATGCTTCTTGCGTTAAATCAGAGTATGTTTCATGGATGAGAACACTGGTCTGAATTTCCCTTCACAAACGGAGTTAAACCAAAGGCTCTGTGTCTTCCTACAAGCAAGAGTTCATTTCCGGAAAACCCAGTGATTTTTCAGCTCAAATGAATTTACACAGTTCACGAACCC
Organism: Onychomys leucogaster; assembly: GCA_949786385.1. NCBI lineage: Eukaryota > Metazoa > Chordata > Mammalia > Rodentia > Cricetidae > Onychomys > Onychomys leucogaster. Next base: position 754,564 of record CATKUP010000151.1, on the reverse strand, counting down.
CACACGTTTTTCACTATAAACTAAAGAGCATCTATGTAAGAGATGCTATGGTTTGTTACAGTTTCACAAGCAGAGTTCAACTAGATATGGTCCGTATGAGTAGGAAATACAGTTCTTTTTTTATGGACATGCTCATATTTCTTGCTGTATTGCAACTCTGGACAGAAGAGGATGCTTCTTGTGTTAAAACAGACGGTGTTTCATGCATGAGAACACTGGTCTGAATTTCCCTTCACAAACGGAGTTAAACCAAAGGCTCTGTGTCTTCCTACAAGCAAGAGTTCATTTCCAGAAATCCCAGTGATTTTTCGGCTCAAATGAATTTACACAGTTCACGAACCCAACACGTTATTCATTATAAACTAAAGAGCATCTATTTAAGCGATGCTGTGGTTTGTTACAGTTTCACAAGCAGAGTTTAACTAGAAATGGTCCGTATGAGTAAGAAACACAGTTCGTATTTTCTGGGCATGCTCATGTTTCTTGCTGTATTGGAGATGCTGGAAAGAAGAGCATGCTTCCTGCGTTAAAGCAGAGTATGTTTCATGGATGAGATCACTGGTCTGAATTTCCCTTCATAAATCGAGTTAAACCAAAGTCTCTGTGTCTTCCTACAAGCAAGAGTTGATTTCCGGAAAACCCAGTGATTTTTCGGCTCAAATGAATTTACACAGTTCACGAACCCAACACGTTTTTCACTATAAACTAAAGAGCATCTTTGTAAGAGATGCTGTGGTTTGTTACAGTATCACAAGCAGAGTTCAACTAGATATGGTCCCTATGAGAAGAAACACAGTTCTTTTTTTCTGGACATGCTCATATTTCTTGCTGTATTACAACTCTGGACAGAAGAGGATACTTCTTGTGTTAAAACCGACGGTGTTTCATGGATGAGAACACTGGTCTGAATTTCCCTACACAAATGGAGTTAAGCCAAAATCTCTAGTCTTCCTAAAAGCAAGAGTTCATTTCCGGAAAACCCAGGGATTTTTCGGCTCAAATGAATTTACACAGTTCAGGAACCCAACACGTTTTTCACTATAAACTAAAGAGCATCTTTGTAAGAGATGCTGTGCTTTGTTACAGTTTCACAAGCAGAGTTCAACTAGATATGGTCCGTATGAGTAGGAAACACAGTTCTTTTTTTTCTGGACATGCTCATATTTCTTGCTGTATTACAGACTCTAGAGAGAAGAGGATGCTTCTTGCGTTAAAACAGAGGGTGTTTCATGGATGAGAACACTGGTCTGAATTTCCTTTCACACACGGAGTTAAACCATAGGCTGTGTGTCTTCCTACAAGCAAGAGTTCATTTCCGGAAAACACAGTGATTTTTCGGCTCAAATGAATTTACACAGTTCACGAACCAAACACGTTTTTCACTATAAACTAAAGAGCATCTTTGTAATAGATGCTGTGGTTTGTTACAGTTTCACAAGCAGAGTTCAACTAGATATGGTCCGTATGAGTAGGAAACACAGTTCTTTTTTTCTGGACATGCACATATTTCTTGCTGTATTGCAGACTCTGGACAGAAGAGGATGATTCTTGCGTTAAAACAGAGGTTGTTTCATGGATGAGAATACTGGTCTGAATATCCCTTCACAAATGGAGTTAAACCAAAGTCTCTCTGTCTTCCTACAAGCAAGAGTTCATTTCCGGTAAACCCAGGGATATTTCGTCTCAAATGAATTTACACAGTTCACGAACCCAACATGTTTTTCACTATAAACTAAAGAGCATCTATGTAAGAGATGCTGTGGTTTGTTACAGTTTCATAAGTAGAGTTCAACTAGATATGGTCAGTATTAGTAGGAAACACAGTTCTTTTTTTCTGGGCATGCTCATGTTTTTTGCTGTATTGGAGAAGCTGGAAAGAAGAGCATGCTTCTTACGTTAAAACAGAGGGTGTTTCATGGATGAGAACACTGGCCTAATTTCCCTTCACAAACGGATTTAAACCAAAGGATCTGTGTCTTCCTACAAGCAAGAGTTCATTTCCGGAAATCCCAGTGATTTTTCGGCTCAAATGAATTTACACAGTTCACGAACCCAACACGTTTTTCACTATAAACTAAAGCGCATCAATGTAAGAGATGCTGTGGTTTGTTACAGTTTCACAAGCAGAGTTCAACTAGATATGGTCCGTATGAGTAGGAAAATCAGTTCTTTTTTTGTGGACATGCTCATATTTCTTGCTCTATTGCAACTATGGACAGAAGAGGATGCTTCTTGCCTTTAAACAGATGGTGTTTCATGCATGAGAACACTGGTCTGAATTTCCCTTCACAAACGGAGTTAAACAATAGGCTGTGTGTCTTCCTACAAGCAAGAGTTCATTTCGGGAAATCCCAGTGATTTTTCGGCTCAAATGAATTTACACCGTTCATGAACCCAACACGTTTTTCACTATAAACTAAAGAGCATCTATGTAAGAGATGATGTGGTTTTTAAAGTTTCACAAGCAGAGTTTTAGTAGATATGGTCCGTTTTAGTAAGAAACACAGTTCGTTTTTTCTGGGCATGCTCATGTTTCCTGCTGTATTGGAGATGCTGGAAAGAAGAGCATGCTTCTTGGGTTAAAACAGAGTATGTTTCATGGATGAGAACACTGGTCTGAATTTCCCTTCACAAACGGAGTTAAATCAAAGGCTCTGTGTCTTCCTACAAGCAGGTGTTCATTTCCGGAAATCCCAGGATTTTTCGGCTCAAATGAATTTACATAGTTCACGATCCTAACACGTTTTTCACTATAAACTAAAGAGCATCTATGTAAGAGATGCTGTGGTTTGTTACAGTTTCACAAGCAGAGTTCAACTAGATATGGTCCGTATGAGTAGGAAATACAGTTCTTTTTTTATGGACATGCTCATATTTCTTGCTGTATTGCAACTCTGGAAAGAAGAGCATGCTTCTTGGGTTAAAACAGAGTATGTTTCATGGATGAGAACACTGGTCTGAATTTCCCTTCACAAACGGAGTTAAACCAAAGGCTCTGTGTCTTCCTACAAGCAAGAGTTCATTTCCGGAAATCCCAGGATTTTTCGGCTCAAATGAATTTACATAGTTCACGAACCCAACACGTTTTTCACTATAAACTAAAGAGCATCTATGTAAGAGATGCTGTGGTTTGTTACAGTTTCACAAGCAGAGTTTAACCAGATATGGTCCGTATGAGTAAGAAACACAGTTCGTTTTTTCTGGGCATGCTCATATTTCTTGCTGTATTGGTGATTCTGGAGAGAAGAGCATACTTCTTGCGTTAAAACAGAGTACGTTTCATGGATGAGAACACTGGTCTGAATTTCCCTTCACAAACGGAGTTAAAGCAAAGGCTCTGTGTCTTCCTACAAGCAAGAGTTCAATTCCGGAAAACCTAGTGATTTTTCAGCTCAAATGAATTTACCCTGTTCACGAACCCCACACGTTTTTCACTATAGACTAAAGAGCATCTATGTAAGAGATGCTGTGGTTTGTTACAGTTTCACAAGCAGAGTTCAACTAGATATGGTCCGTATGAGTAGGAAATACAGGTCTTTTTTTATGGACATGCTCATATTTCGTGCTGTATTGCAACTCTGGACAGAAGAGGATACTTCTGGTGTTAAAACAGACGGTGTTTCATGGATGAGAACACTGGTCTGAATTTCCCTTCACAAACGGAGTTAAATCAAAGGCTCTGTGTCTTCCTACAAGCAGGAGTTCATTTCCGGAAATCCCAGGATTTTTCGGCTCAAATGAATTTACATAGTTCACGAACCTAACACGTTTTTCACTATAAACTAAAGAGCATCTATGTAAGAGATGCTGTGGTTTGTTACAGTTTCACAAGCAGAGTTCAACTAGATATGGTTAGTATGAGTAGGAAATACAGGTCTTTTTTTATGGACATGCTCATATTTCTTGCTGTATTGCAACTCTGGACAGAAGAGGATACTTCTTGTGTTAAAACAGACGGTGTTTCATGGATGAGAACACTGGTCTGAATTTCCCTACACAAATGGAGTTAAACCAAAATCTCTAGTCTTCCTAAAAGCAAGAGTTCATTTCCAGGAAACCCAGGGATTTTTCGGCTCAAATGAATTTACACAGTTCACGAACCCAACACGTTTTTCACTACAAACTAAAGAGCATCTTTGTAAGAGATGCTGTGGTTTGTTACAGTTTCAAAAGCAGAGTTCAACTAGATATGGTCCGTATGAGTAAGAAACACACTTCGTTTTTTCTGGGCATGCTCATGTTTCTTGCTGTATTAGAGATGCTGGAAAGAAGAGCATGCTTCTTGCGTTAAAACAGAGTATGTTTCATGGATGAGAACACTGGTCTGAATTTCCCTTAACAAACGGAGTTAAACCAAAAGCTCTGTGTCTTCCTACAAGCAAGAGTTCATTTCCGGAAAACCCAGTGATTTTTCAGCTCAAATGAATTTACACTGTTCACGAACCCAACACGTTATTCATTATAAACTAAAGAGCATCTATTTAAGCGATGCTTTGGTTTGTTACAGTTTCACAAGCAGAGTTTAACTAGATATGGTCCGAATGAGTAAGAAACACAGTTCGTATTTTCTGGGCATGCTCATGGTTCTTGCTGTATTGGAGAAGCTGGAAAGAACAGCATCCTTCTTGCGTTAAAAGAGAGTATGTCTCATGGATGAGAACACTGGTCTGAATTTCCATTCACAAATGGAGTTAAACCAAAGTCTCTGTGTCTTCCTACAAGCAGGAGTTCATTTCCGGAAAACCCAGTGATTTTTCGGCTCAAATGAATTTACACAGTTCACGAACCAAACACGTTTTTCACTATAAACTAAAGAGCATCTTTGTAAGAGATGCCGTGGTTTGTTACAGTTTCACAAGCAGAGTTCAACTAGATATGGTCCCTATGAGTAGGAAACACAGTTCTCTTTTTCTGGACATGCTCATATTTCTTGCTGTATTGCAGACTCTGGACAGAAGAGGATGCTTCTTGCGTTAAAACAAAGGGTGTTTCATGGATGAGAACACTGGTCTGAATTTCCCTTCACAAACCGAGTTAAACCAAAGGCTCTGTATCCTCCTACAAGCAAGAGTTTATTTCCGGAAATCCCAGTGATTTTTCGGCTGAAATGAATTTACATAGTTCATGAACAGAACACCTTTTTCACTATAAACTAAAGAGCATCTATGTAAGAGATGCTGTGGTTTGTTACAGTTTCACAAGCAGAGTTCAACTAGATATGGTCCGTATGAGTAAGAAACACAGTTCTTATTTTCTGGGCATGCTCATGTTTCTTGCTGTATTGGAGATGCTGGAAAGAACAGCATGCTTCTTGAGTTAAAACAGAGTATGTCTCATGGATGAGAACACTGGTCTGAATTTCCCTTCACAAACGGAGTTAAACCAAAGGCTCTGTGTCTTCCTACAAGGAAGAGTTCATTTCCGGAAATCCCAGGATTTTTCGGCTCAAATGAATTTACATTGTTCACGAACCCAACACGTTTTTCACTATAAACTAAAGAGCATCTATGTAAGAGATGCTGTGGTTTGTTACAGTTTCACAAGCAGAGTTTAACCAGATATGGTCCGTATGAGTAAGAAACACAGTTCGTTTTTTCTGGGCATGCTCATGTTTCTTGCTGTATTGCAGATGCTGGAGAGAAGAGCATGCTTCTTGCGTTAGAACAGAGTACGTTTCATGGATGAGAACACTGGTCTGAATTTCCCTTCACAAACGGAGTTAAAGCAAAGGCTCTGTGTCTTCCTACAAGCAAGAGTTCAATTCCGGAAAACCCAGTGATTTTTCAGGTCAAATGAATTTACCCTGTCCACGAACCCCACAAGTTTTTCACTATAAACTAAAGAGCATCTATGTAAGAAATGCTGTGGTTTGTTACAGTTTCATAAGTAGAGTTCAACTAGATATGGTCAGTATTGGTAGGAAACACAGTTCTTTTTTTCTGGGCATGCTCATGTTTTTTGCTGTATTGGAGAAGCTGGAAAGAAGAGCATGCTTCTTACGTTAAAACAGAGGATGTTTCATGGATGAGAACACTGGCCTAATTTCCCTTCACAAACGGATTTAAACCAAAGGATCTGTGTCTTCCTACAAGCAAGAGTTCATTTCCGGAAATCCCAGTGATTTTTCGGCTCAAATGAATTTACACAGTTCACGAACCCAACACGTTTTTCACTATAAACTAAAGTGCATCAATGTAAGAGATGCTGTGGTTTGTTACAGTTTCACAAGCAGAGTTCAACTAGATATGGTCCGTATGAGTAGGAAATTCAGTTCATTTTTTGTGGACATGCTCATATTTCTTGCTCTATTGCAACTATGGACAGAAGAGGATGCTTCTTGCCTTTAAACAGATGGTGTTTCATGCATGAGAACACTGGTCTGAATTTCCCTTCACAAACGGAGTTAAACCATAGGCTGTGTGTCTTCCTACAAGCAAGAGTTCATTTCCGGAAATCCCAGTGATTTTTCGGCTCAAATGAATTTACACAGTTCATGAACCCAACACGTTTTTCAGTATAAACTAAAGAGCATCTATGTAAGAGATGATGTGGTTTTTAAAGTTTCACAAGCAGAGTTTTAGTAGATATGGTCCGTTTTAGTAAGAAACACAGTTCGTTTTTTCTGGGCATGCTCATGTTTCCTGCTGTATTGGAGATGCTGGAAAGAAGAGCATGCTTCTTGGGTTAAAACAGAGTATGTTTCATGGATGAGAACACTGGTCTGAATTTCCCTTCACAAACGGAGTTAAATCAAAGGCTCTGTGTCTTCCTACAAGCAGGTGTTCATTTCCGGAAATCCCAGTGATTTTTCGGCTCAAATGAATTTACATAGTTCACGATCCTAACACGTTTTTCACTATAAACTAAAGAGCATCTATGTAAGAGATGCTGTGGTTTGTTACAGTTTCACAAGCAGAGTTCAACTAGATATGGTCCGTATGAGTAGGAAATACAGTTCTTTTTTTATGGACATGCTCATATTTCTTGCTGTATTGCAACTCTGGAAAGAAGAGCATGCTTCTTGGGTTAAAACAGAGTATGTTTCATGGATGAGAACACTGGTCTGAATTTCCCTTCACAAACGGAGTTAAACCAAAGGCTCTGTGTCTTCCTACAAGGAAGAGTTCATTTCCGGAAATCCCAGGATTTTTCGGCTCAAATGAATTTACATAGTTCACGAACCCAACACGTTTTTCACTATAAACTAAAGAGCATCTATGTAAGAGATGCTGTGGTTTGTTACAGTTTCGCAAGCAGAGTTTAACCAGATATGGTCCGTATGAGTAAGAAACACAGTTCGTTTTTTCTGGGCATGCTCATATTTCTTGCTGTATTGGTGATTCTGGAGAGAAGAGCATACTTCTTGCGTTAAAACAGAGTACGTTTCATGGATGAGAACACTGGTCTGAATTTCCCTTCACAAACGGAGTTAAAGCAAAGGCTCTGTGTCTTCCTACAAGCAAGAGTTCAATTCCGGAAAACCTAGTGATTTTTCAGCTCAAATGATTTTACCCTGTTCACGAACCCCACAAGTTTTTCACTATAGACTAAAGAGCATCTATGTAAGAGATGCTGTGGTTTGTTACAGTTTCACAAGCAGAGTTCAACTAGATATGGTCCGTATGAGTAGGAAATACAGGTCTTTTTTTATGGACATGCTCATATTTCGTGCTGTATTGCAACTCTGGACAGAAGAGGATACTTCTGGTGTTAAAACAGACGGTGTTTCATGGATGAGAACACTGGTCTGAATTTTCCTTCACAAACGGAGTTAAACCAAAGGCTCTGTGTCTTCCTACAAGCAAGAGTTCATTTCCGGAAATCCCAGGATTTTTTGGCTCAAATGAATTTACATAGTTCACGAACCCAACATGTTTTTCACTATAAACTAAAGAGCATCTATGTAAGAGATGCTGTGGTTTGTTACAGTTTCACAAGCAGAATTTAACTAGATATGGTCCGTATGAGTAAGAAACAGAGTTCGTATTTTCTGGGCATGCTCATGTTTCTTGCTGTATTGGAGATGCTGGAAAGAAGAGCATGCTTCCTGCGTTAAAGCAGAGTATGTTTCATGGATGAGATCACTGGTCTGAATTTCCCTTCATAAATGGAGTTAAACCAAAGTCTCTGTGTCTTCCTACAAGCAAGAGTTGATTTCCGGAAAACCCAGTGATTTTTCGGCTCAAATGAATTTACACAGTTCACGAACCCAACACGTTTTTCACTATAAACTAAAGAGCATCTTTGTAAGAGATGCTGTGGTTTGTTACAGTTTCACAAGCAGAGTTCAACTAGATATGGTCCCTATGAGAAGAAACACAGTTCTTTTTTTCTGGACATGCTCACATTTCTTGCTGTATTGCAGACTCTGGACAGAAGAGGATGCTTCTTGCATTAAAACAGAGGGTGTTTCATGGATGAGAACACTGGTCTGAATTTCCCTTCACAAATGGAGTTAAACCAATGTCTCTGTGTCTTCCTACAAGCAAGAGTTCATTTCCGGTAAACCCAGGGATATTTCGGCTGAAATGAATTTACACAGTTCACGAACCCAACACGTTTTTCACTATAAACTAAAGAGCATCTATGTAAGAGATGCTGTGGTTTGTTACAGTTTCATAAGTAGAGTTCAACTAGATATGGTCAGTATTAGTAGGAAACACAGTTCTTTTTTTCTGGGCATGCTCATCTTTTTTGCTGTATTGGAGAACCTGGAAAGAAGAGCATGCTTCTTACGTTAAAACAGAGGGTGTTTCATGGATGAGAACACTGGCCTAATTTCCCTTCACAAACGGAGTTAAACCAAAGGATCTGTGTCTTCCTACAAGCAAGAGTTCATTTCCGGAAATCCCAGTGATTTTTCGGCTCAAATGAATTTACACAGTTCACGAACCCAACACGTTTTTCACTATAAACTAAAGCGCATCAATGTAAGTGATGCTGTGGTTTGTTACAGTTTCACAAGCAGAGTTTAAGTAGATATGGTCCGTATGAGTAAGAAAAACAGTTCGTTTTTTCTCTGCATGCTCATGTTTCTTGCTGTATTGGAGATGCTGGAAAGAAGAGCATGCTTCTTGCGTTAATACAGAGTATGTTTTGTTGATGAGAACTCTGGTCTGAATTTCCCTTCTCAAACGGAGTTAAATCAAAGGCTCTGTGTCTTCCTACAAGCAAGAGTTCATTTCCGGAAAACACAGTGATTTTTCGGCTCAAATGAATTTACCCTGTTCACGAACCCCACATGTTTTTTACTATAAACTAAAGAGCATCTATGTAAGAGATGCTGTGGTTTGTTACAGTTTCACAAGCAGAGTTCAACTAGATATGGTCCGTATGAGTAGGAAATACAGGTCTTTTTTTATGGACATGCTCATATTTCTTGCTGTATTGCAGACTCTGGACAGAAAGGATGCTTCTTACGTTAAAACATAGGGTGTTTCATGGATGAGAACACTGGTCTGAATTTCCCTTCACAAATGGAGTAAACCATAGTCTCTAGTCTTCCTAAAAGCAAGAGTTCATTTCCGGTAAACCCAGGGAATTTTCGGCTCAAATGAATTTACACAGTTCACGAACCCAACACGTTTTTCACTACAAACTAAAGAGCATCTTTGTAAGAGATGATGTGGTTTGTTACAGTTTCACAAGCAGAGTTCAACTAGATATGGTCCGTATGAGTAGGAAATACAGTTCTTTTTTTATGGACATGCTCATATTTCTTGCTGTATTGCAACTCTGGACAGAGATTGATGCTTCTTGTGTTAAAACAGGGTATGTCTCATGGATGAGAACACTGGTCTGAATTTCCCTTCACAAATGGAGTTAAACCAAAGTCTCTGTGTCTTCCTACAAGCAGGAGTTCATTTCAGGAAAACCCAGTGATTTTTCGGCTCAAATGAATTTACACAGTTCACGAACCCAACATGTTTTTCACTATAAACTAAAGAGCATCTTTGTAAGAGATGCTGTGGTTTGTTACAGTTTCACAAGCAGAGTTCAACTTGATAAGGTCCCTATGAGTAGGAAACACAGTTCTCTTTTTCTGGACATGCTCATATTTCTTGCTGTATTGCAGACTCTGGACAGAAGAGGATGCTTCTTGCATTAAAACAGAGGGTGTTTATTGGATGAGAACACTGGTCTGATTTTCCCTTCACAAACGGAGTTAAACCAAAGGCTCTGTGTCTTCCTACAAGCAAGAGTTCATTTCCAGAAATCCCAGTGATTTTTCGGCTCAAATGAATTTACATAGTTCACGAACCCAACACGTTTTTCACTATAAACTAAAGAGCATCTATGTAAGAGATGCTGTGGTTTGTTACAGTTTCACAAGCAGAGTTTAACTAGATATGGTCCGTATGAGTAAGAAACACAGTTCGTATTTTCTGGGCATGCTCATGTTTCTTGCTGTACTGGAGATGCTTGAAAGAAGAGCATGCTTCTTGCGTTAAACAGAGTATGTTTCATGGATGAGAACACTGGTCTGAATTTCCCTTCACAAACGGAGTTGAATCAAAGTCTCTGTGTTTTCCTACAAGCAAGAGTTCATTTCCGGAAAACACAGTGATTTTTCGGCTCAAATGAATTTACACAGTTCACGAACAAAACATGTTTTTCAATATAAACTAAAGAGCATCTTTGTAATAGATGCTGTGGGTTGTTACAGTTTCATAAGTAGAGTTCAACTAGATATGGTCAGTATGAGTAGGAAACACAGTTCTTTTTTTCTGGGCATGCTCATGTTTCTTGCTGTATTGGAGAAGCTGGAAAGAAGAGCATGCTTCTTACGTTAAAACAGACGGTGTTTCATGGATGAGAACACTGGTCTGAATTTCCCTTCACATACGGAGTTAAACCAAAGGCTCTGTGTCTTCCTACCAGCAAGAGTTCATTTCAGGAAATGCCTGTTATGTTTCGGCTCAAATGAATTTACACAGTTCACGAACCCAACACGTTTTTCACTATAAACTAAAGAGCATCGATGTAAGAGATGCTGTGGTTTGTTACAGTTTCACAAGCAGAGTTCAACTAGATATGGTCCGTATGAGTAGGAAACACAGTTCTTTTTTTCTGGACATGCTCATATTTCTTGCTGTATTGCAGACTCTAGCCAGAAGAGGATGCTTCTTGCGTTAAAACAGAGGGTGTTTCATGGATGAGAACACTGGTCTGAATTTCCTTTCACAAATGGAGTTAAACCAAAGTCTCTAGTCTTCCTACAAGCAAGAGTTCATTTCTGGCAAACCCAGGGATTTTTCGGCTCAAATGAATTTACACAGTTCACGAAACCACCGCGTTTTTCACTATAAACTGAAGAGCATCTATGTAAGAGATGCTGTGGTTTGTTACAGTTTCACAAGCAGAGTTTAACTAGATATGGTCCGTATTAGTAAGAAACACAGTTCGTTTTTTCTGGGCATGCTCATATATCCTGCTGTATTGGAGATGCTGGAAAGAAGAGCATGCTTCTTGGGTTAAAACAGAGTATGTTTCATGGATGAGAACACTGTTCTGAATTTCCCTTCACAAACGGAGTTAAACCAAAGGCTCTGTGTCTTCCTACAAGGAAGAGTTCATTTCCGGAAATCCCAGGATTTTTCGGCTCAAATGAATTTACATAGTTCACGAACCCACCGCGTTTTTCACTATAAACTGAAGAGCATCTTTGTAAGAGATGCTGTGGTTTGTTACAGTTTCACAAGCAGTGTTCAACTAGATATGGTCCCTATGAGTAAGAAACACAGTTCGTTTTTTCTGGGCATGCTCATGTTTCTTGCTGTATTGGAGATGCTGGAGAGAAGAGCATGCTTCTTGCGATAAAACAGAGTACGTTTCATGGATGAGAACACTGGTCTGAATTTCCCTTCACAAACGGAGTTAAAGCAAAGGCTCTGTGTCTTCCTACAAGCAAGAGTTCAATTCCGGAAAACCCAGTGATTTTTCAGCTCAAATGAATTTACCCTGTTCACGAACCCCACACGTTTTTCACTATAGACTAAAGAGCATCTATGTAAGAGATGCTGTGGTTTGTTACAGTTTCACAAGAAGAGTTCAACTAGATATGGTCCGTATGAGTAGGAAATACAGGTCTTTTTTTATGGACATGCCCATATTTCGTGCTGTATTGCAACTCTGGACAGAAGAGGATACTTCAGGTGTTAAAAAAGACGGTGTTTCATGGATGAGAACACTGGTCTCAATTTCCCTTCACAAACAGAGTTAAACCAAAGGCTCTGTGTCTTCCTACAAGCAAGAGTTCATTTCCAGAAATCCCAGGATTTTTTGGCTCAAATGAATTTACATAGTTCACGAACCCAACATGTTTTTCACTATAAACTAAAGAGCATCTATGTAAGAGATGCTGTGGTTTGTTACAGTTTCACAAGCAGAGTTTAACTAGATATGGTCCGTATGAGTAAGAAACACAGTTCGTATTTTCTGGGCATGCTCATGTTTCTTGCTGTATTGGAGATGCTGGAAAGAAGAGCATGCTTCTTGCATTAAAGCAGAGTATGTTTCATGGATGAGAACACTGGTCTGAATTTCCCTTCACAAATGGAGTTAAACCAAAGTCTCTGTGTCTTCCTACAAGCAAGAGTTGATTTCCGGTAAACCCAGGGATATTTCGGCTCAAATGAATTTACACAGTTCACGAACCCAACACGTTTTTCACTATAACCTAAAGAGCATCTATGTAAGAGATGCTGTGGTTTGTTACAGTTTCATAAGTAGAGTTCAACTCGATATGGTCAGTATTAGTAGGAAACACAGTTCTTTTTTTCTGGGCATGCTCATGTTTTTTGCTGTATTGGAGAAGCTGGAAAGAAGAGCATGCTTCTTACGTTAAAACAGAGGGTGTTTCATGGATGAGAACACTGGCCTAATTTCCCTTCGCAAACGGAGTTAAACCAAAGGTTCTGTGTCTTCCTACAAGCAAGAGTTCATTTCCGGAAATCCCAGTGATTTTTCGGCTCAAATGAATTTACACAGTTCACAAACCCAACACGTTTTTCACTATAAACTAAAGAGCATCAATGTAAGAGATGCTGTGGTTTGTTACAGTTTCACAAGCAGAGTTCAACTAGATATGGTCCGTATGAGTAGGAAATACAGGTCTTTTTTTATGGACATGCTCATATTTCTTGCTGTATTGCAACTCTGGACAGAAGAGGATACTTCTTGTGTTAAAACAGACGGTGTTTCATGGATGAGAACACTGGTCTGAATTTCCCTTCACAAATGGAGGTAAACCAAAATCTCTAGTCTTCCTAAAAGCAAGAGTTCATTTCCGGTAAACCCAGGGATTTTTTGGCTCAAATGAATTTACACAGTTCACGAACCCAACACGTTTTTCACTACAAACTAAAGAGCATCTTTGTAAGAGATGCTGTGGTTTGTTACAGTTTCAAAAGCAGAGTTCAACTAGATATGGTCCGTATGAGTAAGAAACACACTTCGTTTTTTCTGGGCATGCTCATGTTTCTTGCTGTATTGGAGATGCTGGAAAGAAGAGCATGCTTCTTGCGTTAAAACAGAGTATGTTTCATGGATGAGAACACTGGTCTGAATTTCCCTTCACAAACGGAGTTAAACCAAAGTCTCTGTGTCTTCCTACAAGCAAGAGTTCATTTCCGGAAAACCCAGTGATTTTTCAGCTCAAATGTATTTACACAGTTCATGAACCCCACACGTTTTTCACTATAAACTAAAGAGCATCTATGTAAGAGATGCTGTGGTTTGTTACAGTTTCACAAGCAGAGTTCAACTAGATATGGTCCCTATGAGAAGAAACACAGTTCTTTTTTTCTGGACATGCTCACATTTCTTGCTGTATTGCAGACTCTGGACAGAAGAGGATGCTTCTTGCATTAAAACAGAGGGTGTTTCATGGATGAGAACACTGGTCTGAATTTCCCTTCACAAATGGAGTTAAACCAATGTCTCTGTGTCTTCCTACAAGCAAGAGTTCATTTCCGGTAAACCCAGGGATATTTCGGCTGAAATGAATTTACACAGTTCACGAACCCAACACGTTTTTCACTATAAACTAAAGAGCATCTATGTAAGAGATGCTGTGGTTTGTTACAGTTTCATAAGTAGAGTTCAACTAGATATGGTCAGTATTAGTAGGAAACACAGTTCTTTTTTTCTGGGCATGCTCATCTTTTTTGCTGTATTGGAGAACCTGGAAAGAAGAGCATGCTTCTTACGTTAAAACAGAGGGTGTTTCATGGATGAGAACACTGGCCTAATTTCCCTTCACAAACGGAGTTAAACCAAAGGATCTGTGTCTTCCTACAAGCAAGAGTTCATTTCCGGAAATCCCAGTGATTTTTCGGCTCAAATGAATTTACACAGTTCACGAACCCAACACGTTTTTCACTATAAACTAAAGCGCATCAATGTAAGTGATGCTGTGGTTTGTTACAGTTTCACAAGCAGAGTTTAAGTAGATATGGTCCGTATGAGTAAGAAAAACAGTTCGTTTTTTCTCTGCATGCTCATGTTTCTTGCTGTATTGGAGATGCTGGAAAGAAGAGCATGCTTCTTGCGTTAATACAGAGTATGTTTTGTTGATGAGAACTCTGGTCTGAATTTCCCTTCTCAAACGGAGTTAAATCAAAGGCTCTGTGTCTTCCTACAAGCAAGAGTTCATTTCCGGAAAACACAGTGATTTTTCGGCTCAAATGAATTTACCCTGTTCACGAACCCCACATGTTTTTTACTATAAACTAAAGAGCATCTATGTAAGAGATGCTGTGGTTTGTTACAGTTTCACAAGCAGAGTTCAACTAGATATGGTCCGTATGAGTAGGAAATACAGGTCTTTTTTTATGGACATGCTCATATTTCTTGCTGTATTGCAGACTCTGGACAGAAAGGATGCTTCTTACGTTAAAACATAGGGTGTTTCATGGATGAGAACACTGGTCTGAATTTCCCTTCACAAATGGAGTAAACCATAGTCTCTAGTCTTCCTAAAAGCAAGAGTTCATTTCCGGTAAACCCAGGGAATTTTCGGCTCAAATGAATTTACACAGTTCACGAACCCAACACGTTTTTCACTACAAACTAAAGAGCATCTTTGTAAGAGATGATGTGGTTTGTTACAGTTTCACAAGCAGAGTTCAACTAGATATGGTCCGTATGAGTAGGAAATACAGTTCTTTTTTTATGGACATGCTCATATTTCTTGCTGTATTGCAACTCTGGACAGAGATTGATGCTTCTTGTGTTAAAACAGGGTATGTCTCATGGATGAGAACACTGGTCTGAATTTCCCTTCACAAATGGAGTTAAACCAAAGTCTCTGTGTCTTCCTACAAGCAGGAGTTCATTTCAGGAAAACCCAGTGATTTTTCGGCTCAAATGAATTTACACAGTTCACGAACCCAACATGTTTTTCACTATAAACTAAAGAGCATCTTTGTAAGAGATGCTGTGGTTTGTTACAGTTTCACAAGCAGAGTTCAACTTGATAAGGTCCCTATGAGTAGGAAACACAGTTCTCTTTTTCTGGACATGCTCATATTTCTTGCTGTATTGCAGACTCTGGACAGAAGAGGATGCTTCTTGCATTAAAACAGAGGGTGTTTATTGGATGAGAACACTGGTCTGATTTTCCCTTCACAAACGGAGTTAAACCAAAGGCTCTGTGTCTTCCTACAAGCAAGAGTTCATTTCCAGAAATCCCAGTGATTTTTCGGCTCAAATGAATTTACATAGTTCACGAACCCAACACGTTTTTCACTATAAACTAAAGAGCATCTATGTAAGAGATGCTGTGGTTTGTTACAGTTTCACAAGCAGAGTTTAACTAGATATGGTCCGTATGAGTAAGAAACACAGTTCGTATTTTCTGGGCATGCTCATGTTTCTTGCTGTACTGGAGATGCTTGAAAGAAGAGCATGCTTCTTGCGTTAAACAGAGTATGTTTCATGGATGAGAACACTGGTCTGAATTTCCCTTCACAAACGGAGTTGAATCAAAGTCTCTGTGTTTTCCTACAAGCAAGAGTTCATTTCCGGAAAACACAGTGATTTTTCGGCTCAAATGAATTTACACAGTTCACGAACAAAACATGTTTTTCAATATAAACTAAAGAGCATCTTTGTAATAGATGCTGTGGGTTGTTACAGTTTCATAAGTAGAGTTCAACTAGATATGGTCAGTATGAGTAGGAAACACAGTTCTTTTTTTCTGGGCATGCTCATGTTTCTTGCTGTATTGGAGAAGCTGGAAAGAAGAGCATGCTTCTTACGTTAAAACAGACGGTGTTTCATGGATGAGAACACTGGTCTGAATTTCCCTTCACATACGGAGTTAAACCAAAGGCTCTGTGTCTTCCTACCAGCAAGAGTTCATTTCAGGAAATGCCTGTTATGTTTCGGCTCAAATGAATTTACACAGTTCACGAACCCAACACGTTTTTCACTATAAACTAAAGAGCATCGATGTAAGAGATGCTGTGGTTTGTTACAGTTTCACAAGCAGAGTTCAACTAGATATGGTCCGTATGAGTAGGAAACACAGTTCTTTTTTTCTGGACATGCTCATATTTCTTGCTGTATTGCAGACTCTAGCCAGAAGAGGATGCTTCTTGCGTTAAAACAGAGGGTGTTTCATGGATGAGAACACTGGTCTGAATTTCCTTTCACAAATGGAGTTAAACCAAAGTCTCTAGTCTTCCTACAAGCAAGAGTTCATTTCTGGCAAACCCAGGGATTTTTCGGCTCAAATGAATTTACACAGTTCACGAAACCACCGCGTTTTTCACTATAAACTGAAGAGCATCTATGTAAGAGATGCTGTGGTTTGTTACAGTTTCACAAGCAGAGTTTAACTAGATATGGTCCGTATTAGTAAGAAACACAGTTCGTTTTTTCTGGGCATGCTCATATATCCTGCTGTATTGGAGATGCTGGAAAGAAGAGCATGCTTCTTGGGTTAAAACAGAGTATGTTTCATGGATGAGAACACTGTTCTGAATTTCCCTTCACAAACGGAGTTAAACCAAAGGCTCTGTGTCTTCCTACAAGGAAGAGTTCATTTCCGGAAATCCCAGGATTTTTCGGCTCAAATGAATTTACATAGTTCACGAACCCACCGCGTTTTTCACTATAAACTGAAGAGCATCTTTGTAAGAGATGCTGTGGTTTGTTACAGTTTCACAAGCAGTGTTCAACTAGATATGGTCCCTATGAGTAAGAAACACAGTTCGTTTTTTCTGGGCATGCTCATGTTTCTTGCTGTATTGGAGATGCTGGAGAGAAGAGCATGCTTCTTGCGTTAAAACAGAGTACGTTTCATGGATGAGAACACTGGTCTGAATTTCCCTTCACAAACGGAGTTAAAGCAAAGGCTCTGTGTCTTCCTACAAGCAAGAGTTCAATTCCGGAAAACCCAGTGATTTTTCAGCTCAAATGAATTTACCCTGTTCACGAACCCCACACGTTTTTCACTATAGACTAAAGAGCATCTATGTAAGAGATGCTGTGGTTTGTTACAGTTTCACAAGAAGAGTTCAACTAGATATGGTCCGTATGAGTAGGAAATACAGGTCTTTTTTTATGGACATGCCCATATTTCGTGCTGTATTGCAACTCTGGACAGAAGAGGATACTTCAGGTGTTAAAAAAGACGGTGTTTCATGGATGAGAACACTGGTCTCAATTTCCCTTCACAAACAGAGTTAAACCAAAGGCTCTGTGTCTTCCTACAAGCAAGAGTTCATTTCCAGAAATCCCAGGATTTTTTGGCTCAAATGAATTTACATAGTTCACGAACCCAACATGTTTTTCACTATAAACTAAAGAGCATCTATGTAAGAGATGCTGTGGTTTGTTACAGTTTCACAAGCAGAGTTTAACTAGATATGGTCCGTATGAGTAAGAAACACAGTTCGTATTTTCTGGGCATGCTCATGTTTCTTGCTGTATTGGAGATGCTGGAAAGAAGAGCATGCTTCTTGCATTAAAGCAGAGTATGTTTCATGGATGAGAACACTGGTCTGAATTTCCCTTCACAAATGGAGTTAAACCAAAGTCTCTGTGTCTTCCTACAAGCAAGAGTTGATTTCCGGTAAACCCAGGGATATTTCGGCTCAAATGAATTTACACAGTTCACGAACCCAACACGTTTTTCACTATAACCTAAAGAGCATCTATGTAAGAGATGCTGTGGTTTGTTACAGTTTCATAAGTAGAGTTCAACTCGATATGGTCAGTATTAGTAGGAAACACAGTTCTTTTTTTCTGGGCATGCTCATGTTTTTTGCTGTATTGGAGAAGCTGGAAAGAAGAGCATGCTTCTTACGTTAAAACAGAGGGTGTTTCATGGATGAGAACACTGGCCTAATTTCCCTTCGCAAACGGAGTTAAACCAAAGGTTCTGTGTCTTCCTACAAGCAAGAGTTCATTTCCGGAAATCCCAGTGATTTTTCGGCTCAAATGAATTTACACAGTTCACAAACCCAACACGTTTTTCACTATAAACTAAAGAGCATCAATGTAAGAGATGCTGTGGTTTGTTACAGTTTCACAAGCAGAGTTCAACTAGATATGGTCCGTATGAGTAGGAAATACAGGTCTTTTTTTATGGACATGCTCATATTTCTTGCTGTATTGCAACTCTGGACAGAAGAGGATACTTCTTGTGTTAAAACAGACGGTGTTTCATGGATGAGAACACTGGTCTGAATTTCCCTTCACAAATGGAGGTAAACCAAAATCTCTAGTCTTCCTAAAAGCAAGAGTTCATTTCCGGTAAACCCAGGGATTTTTTGGCTCAAATGAATTTACACAGTTCACGAACCCAACACGTTTTTCACTACAAACTAAAGAGCATCTTTGTAAGAGATGCTGTGGTTTGTTACAGTTTCAAAAGCAGAGTTCAACTAGATATGGTCCGTATGAGTAAGAAACACACTTCGTTTTTTCTGGGCATGCTCATGTTTCTTGCTGTATTGGAGATGCTGGAAAGAAGAGCATGCTTCTTGCGTTAAAACAGAGTATGTTTCATGGATGAGAACACTGGTCTGAATTTCCCTTCACAAACGGAGTTAAACCAAAGTCTCTGTGTCTTCCTACAAGCAAGAGTTCATTTCCGGAAAACCCAGTGATTTTTCAGCTCAAATGTATTTACACAGTTCATGAACCCCACACGTTTTTCACTATAAACTAAAGAGCATCTATGTAAGAGATGCTGTGGTTTGTTACAGTTTCACAAGCAGAGTTCAACTAGATATGGTCCGTATGAGTAAGAAACACAGTTCTTTTTTTATGGACATGCTCATATTTCTTGCTGTATTGCAACTCTGGACAGAAGAGGATGCTTCTTGTGTTAAAACAGAGTGTGTTTCATGGATGAGAACACTGGTCTGAATTTCCCTTCACAAACGGAGTTAAACCAAAGGCTCTGTGTCTTCCTACAAGCAAGAGTTTATTTCCAGGAATCCCAGTGATTTTTCGGCTCAAATGAATTTACACAGTTCACGAACCCAACACGTTATTCATTATAAACTAAAGAGCATCTATTTAAGCGATGCTGTGGTTTGTTACAGTTTCACAAGCACAGTTTAACTAGATATGATCCGTATTAGTAAGAAACAGAGTTCGTTTTTTCTGGGCATGCTCATGTTTCCTGCTGTATTGGAGATGCTGGAAAGAAGAGCATGCTTCTTGGGTTAAAACAGAGTATGTTTCATGGATGAGAACACTGGTCTGATTTTCCCTTCACAAACGGAGTTAAACCAAAGGCTTTGTGTCTTCCTACAAGGAAGAGTTCATTTCGGAAATCCCAGGATTTTTCAGCTCAAATGAATTTACATAGTTCACGAACCCAACACGTTTTTCACTATAAACTAAAGAGCATCTATGTAAGAGATGCTGTGGTTTGTTAGAGTTTCACAAGCAGAGTTTAACCAGATATGGTCTGTATGAGTAAGAAACACAGTTCGTATTTTCTGGGCATGCTCGTGTTTCTTGCTGTATTGGAGATGCTGGAAAGAAGAGCATGTTTCTTGCGTTAAAGCAGAGTATGTTTCATGGATGAGAATACTGGTCTGAATTTCCCTTCACAAACGGTTTAAACCACAGGCTGTGTGTCTTCCTACAAGCAAGAGTTCATTTCCGGGAATCCCAGTGATTTTTCGGTTCAAATGAATTTACACAGTTCACGAACCCACCACGTTTTTCACTATAAACTAAAGAGCATCTATGTAAGAGATGCTGTGGTTTGTTACAGTTTCACAAGCAGAGTTCAACTAGATATGGTCCGTATGAGCAGGAAATACAGGTCTTTTTTTATGGACATGCTCATATTTCGTGCAGTATTGCAACTCCGGACAGAAGAGGATACTTCTGGTGTTAAAACAGACCATGTTTCATGGATGAGAACACTGGTCTGAATTTCCCTTCACAAACGGAGTTAAACCAAAGGCTCTGTGTCTTCCTACAAGCAATAGTTCATTTCCGGAAATCCCAGGATTTTTTGGCTCAAATGAATTTAAATAGTTCACGAACCCAACATGTTTTTCACTATAAACTAAAGAGCATCTATGTAAGAGATGCTGTGGTTTGTTACAGTTTCACAAGCAGAGTTTAACTCGATATGGTCCGTATGAGTAAGAAACACAGTTCGTATTTTCTGGGCATGCTCATGTTTCTTGCTGTATTGGAGATGATGGAAAGAAGAGCATGCTTCTTGCGTTAAAGCAGAGTATGTTTCATGGATGAGAACACTGATCTGAATTTCCCTTCACAAATGGAGTTAAACCAAAGTCTCTGTGTCTTCCTACAAGCAAGAGTTGATTTCCGGAAAACCCAGTGATTTTTCGGCTCAAATGAATTTACACAGTTCACGAACCCAACACGTTTTTCACTATAAACTAAAGAGCATCTTTGTAAGAGAGGCTGTGGTTTGTTACAGTTTCACAAGCAGAGTTCAACTACATATGGTCCCTATGAGTAGGAAACAGTTCTTTTTTTCTGGACATGCTCATATTTCTTGCTGTATTGCAGACTCTAGAGAGAAGAGGATGCTTCTTGCGTTAAAACAGAGGGTGTTTCATGGATGAGAACAATGGTCTGAATTTCCTTTCACACATGGAGTTAATCCAAAGTCTCTGTGTCTTCCTACAAGAAGAGTTCATTTCCGGAAAACACAGTGATTTTTCGGCTCAAATGAATTTACACAGTTCACGAACCAAACACGTTTTTCACTATAAACTAAAGAGCATCTTTGTAATAGATGCTGTGGTTTGTTACAGATTCACAAGCAGAGTTCAACTAGATATGGTCCGTATGAGTAGGAAACACAGTTCTTTTTTTCTGGACATGCACATATTTCTTGCTGTATTGCAGACTCTGGACAGAAGAGGATGATTCTTGCGTTAAAACAGAGGTTGTTTCATGGATGAGAACACTGGTCTGAATTTCCCTTCACAAATGGAGTTAAACCAAAGTCTCTGTGTCTTCCTACAAGCAAGAGTTCATTTCCGGTAAACCCAGGGATATTTCGGCTCAAATGAATTTACACAGTTCACGAACCCAACACGTTTTTCACTATAAACTAAAGAGCATCTATGTAAGAGATGCTGTGGTTTGTTACAGTTTCATCAGTAGAGTTCAACTAGATATGGTCAGTATAAGTAGGAAACACAGTTCTTTTTTTCTAGGCATGCTCATGTTTTTTGCTGTATTGGAGAAGCTGGAAAGAAGAGCATGCTTCTTACGTTAAAACAGAGGGTGTTTCATGGATGAGAACACTGGCCTAATTTCCCTTCACAAACGGTGTTAAACCAAAGGATCTGTGTCTTCCTACAAGCAAGAGTTCATTTCCGGAATTCCCAGTGATTTTTCGGTTCAAATGAATTTACACAGTTCACGAACCCAACACGTTTTTCACTATAAACTAAAGAGCATCAATGTAAGAGATGCTGTGGTTTGTTACAGTTTCACAAGCAGAGTTCAACTAGATATGGTCCGTATGAGTAGGAAATTCAGTTCTTTTTTTGTGGACATGCTCATATTTCTTGCTCTATTGCAACTATGGACAGAAGAGCATGCTTCTTGTGTTAAAACAGAGTGTGTTTCATGGATGAGAACACTGGTTTGAATTTCCCTTCACAAACGGAGTTAAACCAAAGGCTCTGTGTCTTCCTACAAGCAAGAGTTCATTTCCAGAAATCCCAGTGATTTTTCGGCTCAAATGAATTTACACAGTTCACGAACCCAACACGTTATTCATTATAAACTAAAGAGCATCTATTTAAGCGATGCTGTGGTTTGTTACAGTTTCACAAGCACAGTTTAACTAGATATGATCCGTATTAGTAAGAAACAGAGTTCGTTTTTTCTGGGCATGCTCATGTTTCCTGCTGTATTGGAGATGCTGGAAAGAAGAGCATGCTTCTTAGGTTAAAACAGAGGTTGTTTCATGGATGAGAATACTGGTCTGAATTTCCCTTCACAAACGGTTTAAACCACAGGCCGTGTGTCTTCCTACAAGTAAGAGTTCATTTCCGGGAATCCCAGTGATTTTTCGGCTCAAATGAATTTACACAGTTCACGAACCCACCACGTTTTTCACTATAAACTAAAGAGCATCTATGTAAGAGATGCTGTGGTTTGTTACAGTTTCACAAGCAGAGTTTAACTAGATATGGTCCGTATTAGTAAGAAACAGAGTTCGTTTTTTCTGGGCATGCTCATGTTTCCTGCTGTATTGGAGATGCTGGAAAGAAGAGCATGTTTCTTGGGTTAAAACAGAGTATGTTTCATGGATGAGAACACTGGTCTGAATTTCCCTTCACAAACGGAGTTAAACCAAAGGCTCTGTGTCTTCCTACAAGGAAGAGTTCATTTCCGGAAATCCCAGGATTTTTCGGCTCAAATGAATTTACATAGTTCACGAACCCAACACGTTTTTCACTATAAACTTAAGATCATCTATGTAAGAGATGCTGTGGTTTGTTACAGTTTCACAAGCAGAGTTTAACCAGATATGGTCGGTATGAGTAAGAAACACAGTTCGTATTTTCTGGGCATGCTCGTGTTTCTTGCTGTATTGGAGATGCTGGAAAGAAGAGCATGCTTCTTGCGTTAAAGCAGAGTATGTTTCATGGATGAGAATACTGGTCTGAATTTCCCTTCACAAATTGAGTTAAACCAATGTCTCTGTGTCTTCCTACAAGCAAGAATTCATTTCCGGAAAACCCAGGGATTTTTCGGCTCAAATGAATTTACACAGTTCAGGAACCCAACACGTTTTTCACTATAAACTAAAGAGCATCTTTGTAAGAGATGCTGTGGTTTGTTACAGTTTCACAAGCAGTGTTCAACTATATATGGTCCCTATGATTAGGAAACACAGTTCTTTTTCTCTGGACATGCTCATATTTCTTGCTGTATTGCAGAATCTAGACAGAAGAGGATGCTTCTTGCGTTAAAACAGAGTATGTTTCATGGATGAGAACACTGGTCTGAATTTCCCTTCACAAACGGAGTTAAAGCAAAGGCTCTGTGTCTTCCTACAAGCAAGAGTTCAGTTCCGGAAAACCCAGTGATTTTTCAGCTCAAATGAATTTACCCTGTTCACGAACCCCACACGTTTTTCACTATAGACTAAAGAGCATCTATGTAAGAGATGCTGTGGTTTGTTACAGTTTCACAAGCAGAGTTCAACTAGATATGGTCCGTATGAGTAGGAAATACAGGTCTTTTTTTATGGACATGCTCATATTTCGTGCTGTATTGCAACTCTGGACAGAAGAGGATACTTCTGGTGTTAAAACAGACGGTGTTTCATGGATGAGAACACTGGTCTGAATTTCCCTTCACAAACGGAGTTAAACCAAAGGCTCTGTGTCTTCCTACAAGCAAGAGTTCATTTCCAGAAATCCCAGGATTTTTTGGCTCAAATGAATTTACATAGTTCACGAACCCAACATGTTTTTCACTATAAACTAAAGAGCATCTATGTAAGAGATGCTGTGGTTTGTTACAGTTTCACAAGCAGAGTTTAACTAGATATGGTCCATATGAGTAAGAAACACAGTTCGTATTTTCTGGGCATGCTCATGTTTCTTGCTGTATTGGAGATGCTGGAAAGAAGAGCATGCTTCTTGCGTTAAAGCAGAGTATGTTTCATGGATGAGAACACTGGTCTGAATTTCCCTTCACAAATGGAGTTAAACCAAAGTCTCTGTGTCTTCCTACAAGCAAGAGTTGATTTCTGGAAAACCCAGTGATTTTTCGGCTCAAATGAATTTACACAGTTCACGAACCCAACACGTTTTTCACTATAAACTAAAGAGCATCAATGTAAGAGATGCTGTGGTTTGTTACAGTTTCACAAGCAGAGTTCAACTAGATATGGTCCGTATGAGTAGGAAATTCAGTTCTTTTTTTGTGGACATGCTCATATTTCTTGCTCTATTGCAACTATGGACAGAAGAGCATGCTTCTTGTGTTAAAACAGAGTGTGTTTCATGGATGAGAACACTGGTCTGAATTTCCCTTCACAAACGGAGTTAAACCAAAGGCTCTGTGTCTTCCTACAAGCAAGAGTTCATTTCCAGAAATCCCAGTGATTTTTCGGCTCAAATGAATTTACACAGTTCACGAACCCAACACGTTATTCATTATAAACTAAAGAGCATCTATTTAAGCGATGCTGTGGTTTGTTACAGTTTCACAAGCACAGTTTAACTAGATATGATCCGTATTAGTAAGAAACAGAGTTCGTTTTTTCTGGGCATGCTCATGTTTCCTGGTGTATTGGAGATGCTGGAAAGAAGAGCATGCTTCTTGGGTTAAAACAGAGGTTGTTTCATGGATGAGAATACTGGTCTGAATTTCCCTTCACAAACGGTTTAAACCACAGGCCGTGTGTCTTCCTACAAGTAAGAGTTCATTTCCGGGAATCCCAGTGATTTTTCGGCTCAAATGAATTTACACAGTTCACGAACCCACCACGTTTTTCACTATAAACTAAAGAGCATCTATGTAAGAGATGCTGTGGTTTGTTACAGTTTCACAAGCAGAGTTTAACTAGATATGGTCCGTATTAGTAAGAAACAGAGTTCGTTTTTTCTGGGCATGCTCATGTTTCCTGCTGTATTGGAGATGCTGGAAAGAAGAGCATGCTTCTTGGGTTAAAACAGAGTATGTTTCATGGATGAGAACACTGGTCTGAATTTCCCTTCACAAACGGAGTTAAACCAAAGGCTCTGTGTCTTCCTACAAGGAAGAGTTCATTTCCGGAAATCCCAGGATTTTTCGGCTCAAATGAATTTACATAGTTCACGAACCCAACACGTTTTTCACTATAAACTTAAGATCATCTATGTAAGAGATGCTGTGGTTTGTTACAGTTTCATAAGTAGAGTTCAACTCGATATGGTCAGTATTAGTAGGAAACACAGTTCTTTTTTTCTGGGCATGCTCATGTTTTTTGCTGTATTGGAGAAGCTGGAAAGAAGAGCATGCTTCTTACGTTAAAACAGAGGGTGTTTCATGGATGAGAACACTGGCCTAATTTCCCTTCGCAAACGGAGTTAAACCAAAGGTTCTGTGTCTTCCTACAAGCAAGAGTTCATTTCCGGAAATCCCAGTGATTTTTCGGCTCAAATGAATTTACACAGTTCACAAACCCAACACGTTTTTCACTATAAACTAAAGAGCATCAATGTAAGAGATGCTGTGGTTTGTTACAGTTTCACAAGCAGAGTTCAACTAGATATGGTCCGTATGAGTAGGAAATACAGGTCTTTTTTTATGGACATGCTCATATTTCTTGCTGTATTGCAACTCTGGACAGAAGAGGATACTTCTTGTGTTAAAACAGACGGTGTTTCATGGATGAGAACACTGGTCTGAATTTCCCTTCACAAATGGAGGTAAACCAAAATCTCTAGTCTTCCTAAAAGCAAGAGTTCATTTCCAGTAAACCCAGGGATTTTTTGGCTCAAATGAATTTACACAGTTCACGAACCCAACACGTTTTTCACTACAAACTAAAGAGCATCTTTGTAAGAGATGCTGTGGTTTGTTACAGTTTCAAAAGCAGAGTTCAACTAGATATGGTCCGTATGAGTAAGAAACACACTTCGTTTTTTCTGGGCATGCTCATGTTTCTTGCTGTATTGGAGATGCTGGAAAGAAGAGCATGCTTCTTGCGTTAAAACAGAGTATGTTTCATGGATGAGAACACTGGTCTGAATTTCCCTTCACAAACGGAGTTAAACCAAAGTCTCTGTGTCTTCCTACAAGCAAGAGTTCATTTCCGGAAAACCCAGTGATTTTTCAGCTCAAATGTATTTACACAGTTCATGAACCCCACACGTTTTTCACTATAAACTAAAGAGCATCTATGTAAGAGATGCTGTGGTTTGTTACAGTTTCACAAGCAGAGTTCAACTAGATATGGTCCGTATGAGTAAGAAACACAGTTCTTTTTTTATGGACATGCTCATATTTCTTGCTGTATTGCAACTCTGGACAGAAGAGGATGCTTCTTGTGTTAAAACAGAGTGTGTTTCATGGATGAGAACACTGGTCTGAATTTCCCTTCACAAACGGAGTTAAACCAAAGGCTCTGTGTCTTCCTACAAGCAAGAGTTTATTTCCAGGAATCCCAGTGATTTTTCGGCTCAAATGAATTTACACAGTTCACGAACCCAACACGTTATTCATTATAAACTAAAGAGCATCTATTTAAGCGATGCTGTGGTTTGTTACAGTTTCACAAGCACAGTTTAACTAGATATGATCCGTATTAGTAAGAAACAGAGTTCGTTTTTTCTGGGCATGCTCATGTTTCCTGCTGTATTGGAGATGCTGGAAAGAAGAGCATGCTTCTTGGGTTAAAACAGAGTATGTTTCATGGATGAGAACACTGGTCTGATTTTCCCTTCACAAATGGAGTTAAACCAAAGGCTTTGTGTCTTCCTACAAGGAAGAGTTCATTTCGGAAATCCCAGGATTTTTCAGCTCAAATGAATTTACATAGTTCACGAACCCAACACGTTTTTCCCTATAAACTAAAGAGCATCTATGTAAGAGATGCTGTGGTTTGTTAGAGTTTCACAAGCAGAGTTTAACCAGATATGGTCTGTATGAGTAAGAAACACAGTTCGTATTTTCTGGGCATGCTCGTGTTTCTTGCTGTATTGGAGATGCTGGAAAGAAGAGCATGTTTCTTGCGTTAAAGCAGAGTATGTTTCATGGATGAGAATACTGGTCTGAATTTCCCTTCACAAACGGTTTAAACCACAGGCTGTGTGTCTTCCTACAAGCAAGAGTTCATTTCCGGGAATCCCAGTGATTTTTCGGCTCAAATGAATTTACACAGTTCACGAACCCACCACGTTTTTCACTATAAACTAAAGAGCATCTATGTAAGAGATGCTGTGGTTTGTTACAGTTTCACAAGCAGAGTTCAACTAGATATGGTCCGTATGAGCAGGAAATACAGGTCTTTTTTTATGGACATGCTCATATTTCGTGCAGTATTGCAACTCCGGACAGAAGAGGATACTTCTGGTGTTAAAACAGACCATGTTTCATGGATGAGAACACTGGTCTGAATTTCCCTTCACAAACGGAGTTAAACCAAAGGCTCTGTGTCTTCCTACAAGCAATAGTTCATTTCCGGAAATCCCAGGATTTTTTGGCTCAAATGAATTTAAATAGTTCACGAACCCAACATGTTTTTCACTATAAACTAAAGAGCATCTATGTAAGAGATGCTGTGGTTTGTTACAGTTTCACAAGCAGAGTTTAACTCGATATGGTCCGTATGAGTAAGAAACACAGTTCGTATTTTCTGGGCATGCTCATGTTTCTTAGTGTATTGGAGATGATGGAAAGAAGAGCATGCTTCTTGCGTTAAAGCAGAGTATGTTTCATGGATGAGAACACTGATCTGAATTTCCCTTCACAAATGGAGTTAAACCAAAGTCTCTGTGTCTTCCTACAAGCAAGAGTTGATTTCCGGAAAACCCAGTGATTTTTCGGCTCAAATGAATTTACACAGTTCACGAACCCAACACGTTTTTCACTATAAACTAAAGAGCATCTTTGTAAGAGAGGCTGTGGTTTGTTACAGTTTCACAAGCAGAGTTCAACTACATATGGTCCCTATGAGTAGGAAACAGTTCTTTTTTTCTGGACATGCTCATATTTCTTGCTGTATTGCAGACTCTAGAGAGAAGAGGATGCTTCTTGCGTTAAAACAGAGGGTGTTTCATGGATGAGAACAATGGTCTGAATTTCCTTTCACACATGGAGTTAAACCAAAGTCTCTGTGTCTTCCTACAAGAAGAGTTCATTTCCGGAAAACACAGTGATTTTTCGGCTCAAATGAATTTACACAGTTCACGAACCAAACACGTTTTTCACTATAAACTAAAGAGCATCTTTGTAATAGATGCTGTGGTTTGTTACAGATTCACAAGCAGAGTTCAACTAGATATGGTCCGTATGAGTAGGAAACACAGTTCTTTTTTTCTGGACATGCACATATTTCTTGCTGTATTGCAGACTCTGGACAGAAGAGGATGATTCTTGCGTTAAAACAGAGGTTGTTTCATGGATGAGAACACTGGTCTGAATTTCCCTTCACAAATGGAGTTAAACCAAAGTCTCTGTGTCTTCCTACAAGCAAGAGTTCATTTCCGGTAAACCCAGGGATATTTCGGCTCAAATGAATTTACACAGTTCACGAACCCAACACGTTTTTCACTATAAACTAAAGAGCATCTATGTAAGAGATGCTGTGGTTTGTTACAGTTTCATCAGTAGAGTTCAACTAGATATGGTCAGTATAAGTAGGAAACACAGTTCTTTTTTTCTAGGCATGCTCATGTTTTTTGCTGTATTGGAGAAGCTGGAAAGAAGAGCATGCTTCTTACGTTAAAACAGAGGGTGTTTCATGGATGAGAACACTGGCCTAATTTCCCTTCACAAACGGTGTTAAACCAAAGGATCTGTGTCTTCCTACAAGCAAGAGTTCATTTCCGGAATTCCCAGTGATTTTTCGGTTCAAATGAATTTACACAGTTCACGAACCCAACACGTTTTTCACTATAAACTAAAGAGCATCAATGTAAGAGATGCTGTGGTTTGTTACAGTTTCACAAGCAGAGTTCAACTAGATATGGTCCGTATGAGTAGGAAATTCAGTTCTTTTTTTGTGGACATGCTCATATTTCTTGCTCTATTGCAACTATGGACAGAAGAGCATGCTTCTTGTGTTAAAACAGAGTGTGTTTCATGGATGAGAACACTGGTCTGAATTTCCCTTCACAAACGGAGTTAAACCAAAGGCTCTGTGTCTTCCTACAAGCAAGAGTTCATTTCCAGAAATCCCAGTGATTTTTCGGCTCAAATGAATTTACACAGTTCACGAACCCAACACGTTATTCATTATAAACTAAAGAGCATCTATTTAAGCGATGCTGTGGTTTGTTACAGTTTCACAAGCACAGTTTAACTAGATATGATCCGTATTAGTAAGAAACAGAGTTCGTTTTTTCTGGGCATGCTCATGTTTCCTGCTGTATTGGAGATGCTGGAAAGAAGAGCATGCTTCTTAGGTTAAAACAGAGGTTGTTTCATGGATGAGAATACTGGTCTGAATTTCCCTTCACAAACGGTTTAAACCACAGGCCGTGTGTCTTCCTACAAGTAAGAGTTCATTTCCGGGAATCCCAGTGATTTTTCGGCTCAAATGAATTTACACAGTTCACGAACCCACCACGTTTTTCACTATAAACTAAAGAGCATCTATGTAAGAGATGCTGTGGTTTGTTACAGTTTCACAAGCAGAGTTTAACTAGATATGGTCCGTATTAGTAAGAAACAGAGTTCGTTTTTTCTGGGCATGCTCATGTTTCCTGCTGTATTGGAGATGCTGGAAAGAAGAGCATGCTTCTTGGGTTAAAACAGAGTATGTTTCATGGATGAGAACACTGGTCTGAATTTCCCTTCACAAACGGAGTTAAACCAAAGGCTCTGTGTCTTCCTACAAGGAAGAGTTCATTTCCGGAAATCCCAGGATTTTTCGGCTCAAATGAATTTACATAGTTCACGAACCCAACACGTTTTTCACTATAAACTTAAGATCATCTATGTAAGAGATGCTGTGGTTTGTTACAGTTTCACAAGCAGAGTTTAACCAGATATGGTCCGTATGAGTAAGAAACACAGTTCGTATTTTCTGGGCATGCTCGTGTTTCTTGCTGTATTGGAGATGCTGGAAAGAAGAGCATGCTTCTTGCGTTAAAGCAGAGTATGTTTCATGGATGAGAATACTGGTCTGAATTTCCCTTCACAAATTGAGTTAAACCAATGTCTCTGTGTCTTCCTACAAGCAAGAATTCATTTCCGGAAAACCCAGGGATTTTTCGGCTCAAATGAATTTACACAGTTCAGGAACCCAACACGTTTTTCACTATAAACTAAAGAGCATCTTTGTAAGAGATGCTGTGGTTTGTTACAGTTTCACAAGCAGTGTTCAACTATATATGGTCCCTATGATTAGGAAACACAGTTCTTTTTCTCTGGACATGCTCATATTTCTTGCTGTATTGCAGAATCTAGACAGAAGAGGATGCTTCTTGCGTTAAAACAGAGTATGTTTCATGGATGAGAACACTGGTCTGAATTTCCCTTCACAAACGGAGTTAAAGCAAAGGCTCTGTGTCTTCCTACAAGCAAGAGTTCAGTTCCGGAAAACCCAGTGATTTTTCAGCTCAAATGAATTTACCCTGTTCACGAACCCCACACGTTTTTCACTATAGACTAAAGAGCATCTATGTAAGAGATGCTGTGGTTTGTTACAGTTTCACAAGCAGAGTTCAACTAGATATGGTCCGTATGAGTAGGAAATACAGGTCTTTTTTTATGGACATGCTCATATTTCGTGCTGTATTGCAACTCTGGACAGAAGAGGATACTTCTGGTGTTAAAACAGACGGTGTTTCATGGATGAGAACACTGGTCTGAATTTCCCTTCACAAACGGAGTTAAACCAAAGGCTCTGTGTCTTCCTACAAGCAAGAGTTCATTTCCAGAAATCCCAGGATTTTTTGGCTCAAATGAATTTACATAGTTCACGAACCCAACATGTTTTTCACTATAAACTAAAGAGCATCTATGTAAGAGATGCTGTGGTTTGTTACAGTTTCACAAGCAGAGTTTAACTAGATATGGTCCATATGAGTAAGAAACACAGTTCGTATTTTCTGGGCATGCTCATGTTTCTTGCTGTATTGGAGATGCTGGAAAGAAGAGCATGCTTCTTGCGTTAAAGCAGAGTATGTTTCATGGATGAGAACACTGGTCTGAATTTCCCTTCACAAATGGAGTTAAACCAAAGTCTCTGTGTCTTCCTACAAGCAAGAGTTGATTTCTGGAAAACCCAGTGATTTTTCGGCTCAAATGAATTTACACAGTTCACGAACCCAACACGTTTTTCACTATAAACTAAAGAGCATCAATGTAAGAGATGCTGTGGTTTGTTACAGTTTCACAAGCAGAGTTCAACTAGATATGGTCCGTATGAGTAGGAAATTCAGTTCTTTTTTTGTGGACATGCTCATATTTCTTGCTCTATTGCAACTATGGACAGAAGAGCATGCTTCTTGTGTTAAAACAGAGTGTGTTTCATGGATGAGAACACTGGTCTGAATTTCCCTTCACAAACGGAGTTAAACCAAAGGCTCTGTGTCTTCCTACAAGCAAGAGTTCATTTCCAGAAATCCCAGTGATTTTTCGGCTCAAATGAATTTACACAGTTCACGAACCCAACACGTTATTCATTATAAACTAAAGAGCATCTATTTAAGCGATGCTGTGGTTTGTTACAGTTTCACAAGCACAGTTTAACTAGATATGATCCGTATTAGTAAGAAACAGAGTTCGTTTTTTCTGGGCATGCTCATGTTTCCTGCTGTATTGGAGATGCTGGAAAGAAGAGCATGCTTCTTGGGTTAAAACAGAGGTTGTTTCATGGATGAGAATACTGGTCTGAATTTCCCTTCACAAACGGTTTAAACCACAGGCCGTGTGTCTTCCTACAAGTAAGAGTTCATTTCCGGGAATCCCAGTGATTTTTCGGCTCAAATGAATTTACACAGTTCACGAACCCACCACGTTTTTCACTATAAACTAAAGAGCATCTATGTAAGAGATGCTGTGGTTTGTTACAGTTTCACAAGCAGAGTTTAACTAGATATGGTCCGTATTAGTAAGAAACAGAGTTCGTTTTTTCTGGGCATGCTCATGTTTCCTGCTGTATTGGAGATGCTGGAAAGAAGAGCATGCTTCTTGGGTTAAAACAGAGTATGTTTCATGGATGAGAACACTGGTCTGAATTTCCCTTCACAAACGGAGTTAAACCAAAGGCTCTGTGTCTTCCTACAAGGAAGAGTTCATTTCCGGAAATCCCAGGATTTTTCGGCTCAAATGAATTTACATAGTTCACGAACCCAACACGTTTTTCACTATAAACTTAAGATCATCTATGTAAGAGATGCTGTGGTTTGTTACAGTTTCACAAGCAGAGTTTAACCAGATATGGTCCGTATGAGTAAGAAACACAGTTCGTATTTTCTGGGCATGCTCGTGTTTCTTGCTGTATTGGAGATGCTGGAAAGAAGAGCATGCTTCTTGCGTTAAAGCAGAGTATGTTTCATGGATGAGAATACTGGTCTGAATTTCCCTTCACAAATCGAGTTAAACCAATGTCTCTGTGTCTTCCTACATGCAAGAATTCATTTCCGGAAAACCCAGGGATTTTTTGGCTCAAATGAATTTACACAGTTCAGGAACCCAACACGTTTTTCACTATAAACTAAAGAGCATCTTTGTAAGAGATGCTGTGGTTTGTTACAGTTTCACAAGCAGTGTTCAACTATATATGGTCCCTATGATTAGGAAACACAGTTCTTTTTCTCTGGACATGCTCATATTTCTTGCTGTATTGCAGAATCTAGACAGAAGAGGATGCTTCTTGCGTTAAAACAGAGTATGTTTCATGGATGAGAACACTGGTCTGAATTTCCCTTCACAAACGGAGTTAAAGCAAAGGCTCTGTGTCTTCCTACAAGCAAGAGTTCAGTTCCGGAAAACCCAGTGATTTTTCAGCTCAAATGAATTTACCCTGTTCACGAACCCCACACGTTTTTCACTATAGACTAAAGAGCATCTATGTAAGAGATGCTGTGGTTTGTTACAGTTTCACAAGCAGAGTTCAACTAGATATGGTCCGTATGAGTAGGAAATACAGGTCTTTTTTTTATGGACATGCTCATATTTCGTGCTGTATTGCAACTCTGGACAGAAGAGGATACTTCTGGTGTTAAAACAGACGGTGTTTCATGGATGAGAACACTGGTCTGAATTTCCCTTCACAAACGGAGTTAAACCAAAGGCTCTGTGTCTTCCTACAAGCAAGAGTTCATTTCCAGAAATCCCAGGATTTTTTGGCTCAAATGAATTTACATAGTTCACGAACCCAACATGTTTTTCACTATAAACTAAAGAGCATCTATGTAAGAGATGCTGTGGTTTGTTACAGTTTCACAAGCAGAGTTTAACCAGATATGGTCTGTATGAGTAAGAAACACAGTTCGTATTTTCTGGGCATGCTCGTGTTTCTTGCTGTATTGGAGATGCTGGAAAGAAGAGCATGTTTCTTGCGTTAAAGCAGAGTATGTTTCATGGATGAGAATACTGGTCTGAATTTCCCTTCACAAACGGTTTAAACCACAGGCTGTGTGTCTTCCTACAAGCAAGAGTTCATTTCCGGGAATCCCAGTGATTTTTCGGCTCAAATGAATTTACACAGTTCACGAACCCACCACGTTTTTCACTATAAACTAAAGAGCATCTATGTAAGAGATGCTGTGGTTTGTTACAGTTTCACAAGCAGAGTTCAACTAGATATGGTCCGTATGAGCAGGAAATACAGGTCTTTTTTTATGGACATGCTCATATTTCGTGCAGTATTGCAACTCCGGACAGAAGAGGATACTTCTGGTGTTAAAACAGACCATGTTTCATGGATGAGAACACTGGTCTGAATTTCCCTTCACAAACGGAGTTAAACCAAAGGCTCTGTGTCTTCCTACAAGCAATAGTTCATTTCCGGAAATCCCAGGATTTTTTGGCTCAAATGAATTTAAATAGTTCACGAACCCAACATGTTTTTCACTATAAACTAAAGAGCATCTATGTAAGAGATGCTGTGGTTTGTTACAGTTTCACAAGCAGAGTTTAACTCGATATGGTCCGTATGAGTAAGAAACACAGTTCGTATTTTCTGGGCATGCTCATGTTTCTTAGTGTATTGGAGATGATGGAAAGAAGAGCATGCTTCTTGCGTTAAAGCAGAGTATGTTTCATGGATGAGAACACTGATCTGAATTTCCCTTCACAAATGGAGTTAAACCAAAGTCTCTGTGTCTTCCTACAAGCAAGAGTTGATTTCCGGAAAACCCAGTGATTTTTCGGCTCAAATGAATTTACACAGTTCACGAACCCAACACGTTTTTCACTATAAACTAAAGAGCATCTTTGTAAGAGAGGCTGTGGTTTGTTACAGTTTCACAAGCAGAGTTCAACTACATATGGTCCCTATGAGTAGGAAACAGTTCTTTTTTTCTGGACATGCTCATATTTCTTGCTGTATTGCAGACTCTAGAGAGAAGAGGATGCTTCTTGCGTTAAAACAGAGGGTGTTTCATGGATGAGAACAATGGTCTGAATTTCCTTTCACACATGGAGTTAAACCAAAGTCTCTGTGTCTTCCTACAAGAAGAGTTCATTTCCGGAAAACACAGTGATTTTTCGGCTCAAATGAATTTACACAGTTCACGAACCAAACACGTTTTTCACTATAAACTAAAGAGCATCTTTGTAATAGATGCTGTGGTTTGTTACAGATTCACAAGCAGAGTTCAACTAGATATGGTCCGTATGAGTAGGAAACACAGTTCTTTTTTTCTGGACATGCACATATTTCTTGCTGTATTGCAGACTCTGGACAGAAGAGGATGATTCTTGCGTTAAAACAGAGGTTGTTTCATGGATGAGAACACTGGTCTGAATTTCCCTTCACAAATGGAGTTAAACCAAAGTCTCTGTGTCTTCCTACAAGCAAGAGTTCATTTCCGGTAAACCCAGGGATATTTCGGCTCAAATGAATTTACACAGTTCACGAACCCAACACGTTTTTCACTATAAACTAAAGAGCATCTATGTAAGAGATGCTGTGGTTTGTTACAGTTTCATCAGTAGAGTTCAACTAGATATGGTCAGTATAAGTAGGAAACACAGTTCTTTTTTTCTAGGCATGCTCATGTTTTTTGCTGTATTGGAGAAGCTGGAAAGAAGAGCATGCTTCTTACGTTAAAACAGAGGGTGTTTCATGGATGAGAACACTGGCCTAATTTCCCTTCACAAACGGTGTTAAACCAAAGGATCTGTGTCTTCCTACAAGCAAGAGTTCATTTCCGGAATTCCCAGTGATTTTTCGGTTCAAATGAATTTACACAGTTCACGAACCCAACACGTTTTTCACTATAAACTAAAGAGCATCAATGTAAGAGATGCTGTGGTTTGTTACAGTTTCACAAGCAGAGTTCAACTAGATATGGTCCGTATGAGTAGGAAATTCAGTTCTTTTTTTGTGGACATGCTCATATTTCTTGCTCTATTGCAACTATGGACAGAAGAGCATGCTTCTTGTGTTAAAACAGAGTGTGTTTCATGGATGAGAACACTGGTCTGAATTTCCCTTCACAAACGGAGTTAAACCAAAGGCTCTGTGTCTTCCTACAAGCAAGAGTTCATTTCCAGAAATCCCAGTGATTTTTCGGCTCAAATGAATTTACACAGTTCACGAACCCAACACGTTATTCATTATAAACTAAAGAGCATCTATTTAAGCGATGCTGTGGTTTGTTACAGTTTCACAAGCACAGTTTAACTAGATATGATCCGTATTAGTAAGAAACAGAGTTCGTTTTTTCTGGGCATGCTCATGTTTCCTGCTGTATTGGAGATGCTGGAAAGAAGAGCATGCTTCTTAGGTTAAAACAGAGGTTGTTTCATGGATGAGAATACTGGTCTGAATTTCCCTTCACAAACGGTTTAAACCACAGGCCGTGTGTCTTCCTACAAGTAAGAGTTCATTTCCGGGAATCCCAGTGATTTTTCGGCTCAAATGAATTTACACAGTTCACGAACCCACCACGTTTTTCACTATAAACTAAAGAGCATCTATGTAAGAGATGCTGTGGTTTGTTACAGTTTCACAAGCAGAGTTTAACTAGATATGGTCCGTATTAGTAAGAAACAGAGTTCGTTTTTTCTGGGCATGCTCATGTTTCCTGCTGTATTGGAGATGCTGGAAAGAAGAGCATGCTTCTTGGGTTAAAACAGAGTATGTTTCATGGATGAGAACACTGGTCTGAATTTCCCTTCACAAACGGAGTTAAACCAAAGGCTCTGTGTCTTCCTACAAGGAAGAGTTCATTTCCGGAAATCCCAGGATTTTTCGGCTCAAATGAATTTACATAGTTCACGAACCCAACACGTTTTTCACTATAAACTTAAGATCATCTATGTAAGAGATGCTGTGGTTTGTTACAGTTTCACAAGCAGAGTTTAACCAGATATGGTCCGTATGAGTAAGAAACACAGTTCGTATTTTCTGGGCATGCTCGTGTTTCTTGCTGTATTGGAGATGCTGGAAAGAAGAGCATGCTTCTTGCGTTAAAGCAGAGTATGTTTCATGGATGAGAATACTGGTCTGAATTTCCCTTCACAAATTGAGTTAAACCAATGTCTCTGTGTCTTCCTACAAGCAAGAATTCATTTCCGGAAAACCCAGGGATTTTTCGGCTCAAATGAATTTACACAGTTCAGGAACCCAACACGTTTTTCACTATAAACTAAAGAGCATCTTTGTAAGAGATGCTGTGGTTTGTTACAGTTTCACAAGCAGTGTTCAACTATATATGGTCCCTATGATTAGGAAACACAGTTCTTTTTCTCTGGACATGCTCATATTTCTTGCTGTATTGCAGAATCTAGACAGAAGAGGATGCTTCTTGCGTTAAAACAGAGTATGTTTCATGGATGAGAACACTGGTCTGAATTTCCCTTCACAAACGGAGTTAAAGCAAAGGCTCTGTGTCTTCCTACAAGCAAGAGTTCAGTTCCGGAAAACCCAGTGATTTTTCAGCTCAAATGAATTTACCCTGTTCACGAACCCCACACGTTTTTCACTATAGACTAAAGAGCATCTATGTAAGAGATGCTGTGGTTTGTTACAGTTTCACAAGCAGAGTTCAACTAGATATGGTCCGTATGAGTAGGAAATACAGGTCTTTTTTTATGGACATGCTCATATTTCGTGCTGTATTGCAACTCTGGACAGAAGAGGATACTTCTGGTGTTAAAACAGACGGTGTTTCATGGATGAGAACACTGGTCTGAATTTCCCTTCACAAACGGAGTTAAACCAAAGGCTCTGTGTCTTCCTACAAGCAAGAGTTCATTTCCAGAAATCCCAGGATTTTTTGGCTCAAATGAATTTACATAGTTCACGAACCCAACATGTTTTTCACTATAAACTAAAGAGCATCTATGTAAGAGATGCTGTGGTTTGTTACAGTTTCACAAGCAGAGTTTAACTAGATATGGTCCATATGAGTAAGAAACACAGTTCGTATTTTCTGGGCATGCTCATGTTTCTTGCTGTATTGGAGATGCTGGAAAGAAGAGCATGCTTCTTGCGTTAAAGCAGAGTATGTTTCATGGATGAGAACACTGGTCTGAATTTCCCTTCACAAATGGAGTTAAACCAAAGTCTCTGTGTCTTCCTACAAGCAAGAGTTGATTTCTGGAAAACCCAGTGATTTTTCGGCTCAAATGAATTTACACAGTTCACGAACCCAACACGTTTTTCACTATAAACTAAAGAGCATCAATGTAAGAGATGCTGTGGTTTGTTACAGTTTCACAAGCAGAGTTCAACTAGATATGGTCCGTATGAGTAGGAAATTCAGTTCTTTTTTTGTGGACATGCTCATATTTCTTGCTCTATTGCAACTATGGACAGAAGAGCATGCTTCTTGTGTTAAAACAGAGTGTGTTTCATGGATGAGAACACTGGTCTGAATTTCCCTTCACAAACGGAGTTAAACCAAAGGCTCTGTGTCTTCCTACAAGCAAGAGTTCATTTCCAGAAATCCCAGTGATTTTTCGGCTCAAATGAATTTACACAGTTCACGAACCCAACACGTTATTCATTATAAACTAAAGAGCATCTATTTAAGCGATGCTGTGGTTTGTTACAGTTTCACAAGCACAGTTTAACTAGATATGATCCGTATTAGTAAGAAACAGAGTTCGTTTTTTCTGGGCATGCTCATGTTTCCTGCTGTATTGGAGATGCTGGAAAGAAGAGCATGCTTCTTGGGTTAAAACAGAGGTTGTTTCATGGATGAGAATACTGGTCTGAATTTCCCTTCACAAACGGTTTAAACCACAGGCCGTGTGTCTTCCTACAAGTAAGAGTTCATTTCCGGGAATCCCAGTGATTTTTCGGCTCAAATGAATTTACACAGTTCACGAACCCACCACGTTTTTCACTATAAACTAAAGAGCATCTATGTAAGAGATGCTGTGGTTTGTTACAGTTTCACAAGCAGAGTTTAACTAGATATGGTCCGTATTAGTAAGAAACAGAGTTCGTTTTTTCTGGGCATGCTCATGTTTCCTGCTGTATTGGAGATGCTGGAAAGAAGAGCATGCTTCTTGGGTTAAAACAGAGTATGTTTCATGGATGAGAACACTGGTCTGAATTTCCCTTCACAAACGGAGTTAAACCAAAGGCTCTGTGTCTTCCTACAAGGAAGAGTTCATTTCCGGAAATCCCAGGATTTTTCGGCTCAAATGAATTTACATAGTTCACGAACCCAACACGTTTTTCACTATAAACTTAAGATCATCTATGTAAGAGATGCTGTGGTTTGTTACAGTTTCACAAGCAGAGTTTAACCAGATATGGTCCGTATGAGTAAGAAACACAGTTCGTATTTTCTGGGCATGCTCGTGTTTCTTGCTGTATTGGAGATGCTGGAAAGAAGAGCATGCTTCTTGCGTTAAAGCAGAGTATGTTTCATGGATGAGAATACTGGTCTGAATTTCCCTTCACAAATCGAGTTAAACCAATGTCTCTGTGTCTTCCTACATGCAAGAATTCATTTCCGGAAAACCCAGGGATTTTTTGGCTCAAATGAATTTACACAGTTCAGGAACCCAACACGTTTTTCACTATAAACTAAAGAGCATCTTTGTAAGAGATGCTGTGGTTTGTTACAGTTTCACAAGCAGTGTTCAACTATATATGGTCCCTATGATTAGGAAACACAGTTCTTTTTCTCTGGACATGCTCATATTTCTTGCTGTATTGCAGAATCTAGACAGAAGAGGATGCTTCTTGCGTTAAAACAGAGTATGTTTCATGGATGAGAACACTGGTCTGAATTTCCCTTCACAAACGGAGTTAAAGCAAAGGCTCTGTGTCTTCCTACAAGCAAGAGTTCAGTTCCGGAAAACCCAGTGATTTTTCAGCTCAAATGAATTTACCCTGTTCACGAACCCCACACGTTTTTCACTATAGACTAAAGAGCATCTATGTAAGAGATGCTGTGGTTTGTTACAGTTTCACAAGCAGAGTTCAACTAGATATGGTCCGTATGAGTAGGAAATACAGGTCTTTTTTTTATGGACATGCTCATATTTCGTGCTGTATTGCAACTCTGGACAGAAGAGGATACTTCTGGTGTTAAAACAGACGGTGTTTCATGGATGAGAACACTGGTCTGAATTTCCCTTCACAAACGGAGTTAAACCAAAGGCTCTGTGTCTTCCTACAAGCAAGAGTTCATTTCCAGAAATCCCAGGATTTTTTGGCTCAAATGAATTTACATAGTTCACGAACCCAACATGTTTTTCACTATAAACTAAAGAGCATCTATGTAAGAGAT
Organism: Onychomys leucogaster; assembly: GCA_949786385.1. Classification (NCBI taxonomy): domain Eukaryota; kingdom Metazoa; phylum Chordata; class Mammalia; order Rodentia; family Cricetidae; genus Onychomys; species Onychomys leucogaster. The sequence goes on along the minus strand of CATKUP010000151.1, from coordinate 714,494 downwards.
GCTGTGGTTTGTTACAGTTTCACAAGCAGAGTTTAACTAGATATGGTCCGTATGAGTAAGAAACACAGTTCGTATTTTCTGGGCATGCTCATGTTTCTTGCTGTATTGGAGATGCTGGAAAGAAGAGCATGCTTCCTGCGTTAAAGCAGAGTATGTTTCATGGATGAGATCACTGGTCTGAATTTCCCTTCATAAATCGAGTTAAACCAAAGTCTCTGTGTCTTCCTACAAGCAAGAGTTGATTTCCGGAAAACCCAGTGATTTTTCGGCTCAAATGAATTTACACAGTTCACGAACCCAACACGTTTTTCACTATAAACTAAAGAGCATCTTTGTAAGAGATGCTGTGGTTTGTTACAGTATCACAAGCAGAGTTCAACTAGATATGGTCCCTATGAGAAGAAACACAGTTCTTTTTTTCTGGACATGCTCATATTTCTTGCTGTATTACAGACTCTAGAGAGAAGAGGATGCTTCTTGCGTTAAAACAGAGGGTGTTTCATGGATGAGAACACTGGTCTGAATTTCCTTTCACACACGGAGTTAAACCATAGGCTGTGTGTCTTCCTACAAGCAAGAGTTCATTTCCGGAAAACACAGTGATTTTTCGGCTCAAATGAATTTACACAGTTCACGAACCAAACACGTTTTTCACTATAAACTAAAGAGCATCTTTGTAATAGATGCTGTGGTTTGTTACAGTTTCACAAGCAGAGTTCAACTAGATATGGTCCGTATGAGTAGGAAACACAGTTCTTTTTTTCTGGACATGCACATATTTCTTGCTGTATTGCAGACTCTGGACAGAAGAGGATGATTCTTGCGTTAAAACAGAGGTTGTTTCATGGATGAGAATACTGGTCTGAATATCCCTTCACAAATGGAGTTAAACCAAAGTCTCTCTGTCTTCCTACAAGCAAGAGTTCATTTCCGGTAAACCCAGGGATATTTCGTCTCAAATGAATTTACACAGTTCACGAACCCAACATGTTTTTCACTATAAACTAAAGAGCATCTATGTAAGAGATGCTGTGGTTTGTTACAGTTTCATAAGTAGAGTTCAACTAGATATGGTCAGTATTAGTAGGAAACACAGTTCTTTTTTTCTGGGCATGCTCATGTTTTTTGCTGTATTGGAGAAGCTGGAAAGAAGAGCATGCTTCTTACGTTAAAACAGAGGGTGTTTCATGGATGAGAACACTGGCCTAATTTCCCTTCACAAACGGATTTAAACCAAAGGATCTGTGTCTTCCTACAAGCAAGAGTTCATTTCCGGAAATCCCAGTGATTTTTCGGCTCAAATGAATTTACACAGTTCACGAACCCAACACGTTTTTCACTATAAACTAAAGCGCATCAATGTAAGAGATGCTGTGGTTTGTTACAGTTTCACAAGCAGAGTTCAACTAGATATGGTCCGTATGAGTAGGAAATTCAGTTCTTTTTTTGTGGACATGCTCATATTTCTTGCTCTATTGCAACTATGGACAGAAGAGGATGCTTCTTGCCTTTAAACAGATGGTGTTTCATGCATGAGAACACTGGTCTGAATTTCCCTTCACAAACGGAGTTAAACCATAGGCTGTGTGTCTTCCTACAAGCAAGAGTTCATTTCGGGAAATCCCAGTGATTTTTCGGCTCAAATGAATTTACACCGTTCATGAACCCAACACGTTTTTCACTATAAACTAAAGAGCATCTATGTAAGAGATGATGTGGTTTTTAAAGTTTCACAAGCAGAGTTTTAGTAGATATGGTCCGTTTTAGTAAGAAACACAGTTCTTTTTTTCTGGGCATGCTCATGTTTCCTGCTGTATTGGAGATGCTGGAAAGAAGAGCATGCTTCTTGGGTTAAAACAGAGTATGTTTCATGGATGAGAACACTGGTCTGAATTTCCCTTCACAAACGGAGTTAAATCAAAGGCTCTGTGTCTTCCTACAAGCAGGTGTTCATTTCCGGAAATCCCAGGATTTTTCGGCTCAAATGAATTTACATAGTTCACGATCCTAACACGTTTTTCACTATAAACTAAAGAGCATCTATGTAAGAGATGCTGTGGTTTGTTACAGTTTCACAAGCAGAGTTCAACTAGATATGGTCCGTATGAGTAGGAAATACAGTTCTTTTTTTATGGACATGCTCATATTTCTTGCTGTATTGCAACTCTGGAAAGAAGAGCATGCTTCTTGGGTTAAAACAGAGTATGTTTCATGGATGAGAACACTGGTCTGAATTTCCCTTCACAAACGGAGTTAAACCAAAGGCTCTGTGTCTTCCTACAAGCAAGAGTTCATTTCCGGAAATCCCAGGATTTTTCGGCTCAAATGAATTTACATAGTTCACGAACCCAACACGTTTTTCACTATAAACTAAAGAGCATCTATGTAAGAGATGCTGTGGTTTGTTACAGTTTCACAAGCAGAGTTTAACCAGATATGGTCCGTATGAGTAAGAAACACAGTTCGTTTTTTCTGGGCATGCTCATATTTCTTGCTGTATTGGTGATTCTGGAGAGAAGAGCATACTTCTTGCGTTAAAACAGAGTACGTTTCATGGATGAGAACACTGGTCTGAATTTCCCTTCACAAACGGAGTTAAAGCAAAGGCTCTGTGTCTTCCTACAAGCAAGAGTTCAATTCCGGAAAACCTAGTGATTTTTCAGCTCAAATGAATTTACCCTGTTCACGAACCCCACACGTTTTTCACTATAGACTAAAGAGCATCTATGTAAGAGATGCTGTGGTTTGTTACAGTTTCACAAGCAGAGTTCAACTAGATATGGTTAGTATGAGTAGGAAATACAGGTCTTTTTTTATGGACATGCTCATATTTCTTGCTGTATTGCAACTCTGGACAGAAGAGGATACTTCTTGTGTTAAAACAGACGGTGTTTCATGGATGAGAACACTGGTCTGAATTTCCCTTCACAAACGGAGTTAAATCAAAGGCTCTGTGTCTTCCTACAAGCAGGAGTTCATTTCCGGAAATCCCAGGATTTTTCGGCTCAAATGAATTTACATAGTTCACGAACCTAACACGTTTTTCACTATAAACTAAAGAGCATCTATGTAAGAGATGCTGTGGTTTGTTACAGTTTCACAAGCAGAGTTCAACTAGATATGGTTAGTATGAGTAGGAAATACAGGTCTTTTTTTATGGACATGCTCATATTTCTTGCTGTATTGCAACTCTGGACAGAAGAGGATACTTCTTGTGTTAAAACAGACGGTGTTTCATGGATGAGAACACTGGTCTGAATTTCCCTACACAAATGGAGTTAAACCAAAATCTCTAGTCTTCCTAAAAGCAAGAGTTCATTTCCAGGAAACCCAGGGATTTTTCGGCTCAAATGAATTTACACAGTTCACGAACCCAACACGTTTTTCACTACAAACTAAAGAGCATCTTTGTAAGAGATGCTGTGGTTTGTTACAGTTTCAAAAGCAGAGTTCAACTAGATATGGTCCGTATGAGTAAGAAACACACTTCGTTTTTTCTGGGCATGCTCATGTTTCTTGCTGTATTAGAGATGCTGGAAAGAAGAGCATGCTTCTTGCGTTAAAACAGAGTATGTTTCATGGATGAGAACACTGGTCTGAATTTCCCTTAACAAACGGAGTTAAACCAAAAGCTCTGTGTCTTCCTACAAGCAAGAGTTCATTTCCGGAAAACCCAGTGATTTTTCAGCTCAAATGAATTTACACAGTTCACGAACCCAACACGTTATTCATTATAAACTAAAGAGCATCTATTTAAGCGATGCTTTGGTTTGTTACAGTTTCACAAGCAGAGTTTAACTAGATATGGTCCGAATGAGTAAGAAACACAGTTCGTATTTTCTGGGCATGCTCATGGTTCTTGCTGTATTGGAGAAGCTGGAAAGAACAGCATCCTTCTTGCGTTAAAAGAGAGTATGTCTCATGGATGAGAACACTGGTCTGAATTTCCATTCACAAATGGAGTTAAACCAAAGTCTCTGTGTCTTCCTACAAGCAGGAGTTCATTTCCGGAAAACCCAGTGATTTTTCGGCTCAAATGAATTTACACAGTTCACGAACCAAACACGTTTTTCACTATAAACTAAAGAGCATCTTTGTAAGAGATGCCGTGGTTTGTTACAGTTTCACAAGCAGAGTTCAACTAGATATGGTCCCTATGAGTAGGAAACACAGTTCTCTTTTTCTGGACATGCTCATATTTCTTGCTGTATTGCAGACTCTGGACAGAAGAGGATGCTTATTGCGTTAAAACAAAGGGTGTTTCATGGATGAGAACACTGGTCTGAATTTCCCTTCACAAACCGAGTTAAACCAAAGGCTCTGTATCCTCCTACAAGCAAGAGTTTATTTCCGGAAATCCCAGTGATTTTTCGGCTGAAATGAATTTACATAGTTCATGAACAGAACACCTTTTTCACTATAAACTAAAGAGCATCTATGTAAGAGATGCTGTGGTTTGTTACAGTTTCACAAGCAGAGTTCAACTAGATATGGTCCGTATGAGTAAGAAACACAGTTCTTATTTTCTGGGCATGCTCATGTTTCTTGCTGTATTGGAGATGCTGGAAAGAACAGCATGCTTCTTGAGTTAAAACAGAGTATGTCTCATGGATGAGAACACTGGTCTGAATTTCCCTTCACAAACGGAGTTAAACCAAAGGCTCTGTGTCTTCCTACAAGGAAGAGTTCATTTCCGGAAATCCCAGGATTTTTCGGCTCAAATGAATTTACATTGTTCACGAACCCAACACGTTTTTCACTATAAACTAAAGAGCATCTATGTAAGAGATGCTGTGGTTTGTTACAGTTTCACAAGCAGAGTTTAACCAGATATGGTCCGTATGAGTAAGAAACACAGTTCGTTTTTTCTGGGCATGCTCATGTTTCTTGCTGTATTGCAGATGCTGGAGAGAAGAGCATGCTTCTTGCGTTAGAACAGAGTACGTTTCATGGATGAGAACACTGGTCTGAATTTCCCTTCACAAACGGAGTTAAAGCAAAGGCTCTGTGTCTTCCTACAAGCAAGAGTTCAATTCCGGAAAACCCAGTGATTTTTCAGGTCAAATGAATTTACCCTGTCCACGAACCCCACAAGTTTTTCACTATAAACTAAAGAGCATCTATGTAAGAGATGCTGTGGTTTGTTACAGTTTCATAAGTAGAGTTCAACTAGATATGGTCAGTATTGGTAGGAAACACAGTTCTTTTTTTCTGGGCATGCTCATGTTTTTTGCTGTATTGGAGAAGCTGGAAAGAAGAGCATGCTTCTTACGTTAAAACAGAGGGTGTTTCATGGATGAGAACACTGGCCTAATTTCCCTTCACAAACGGATTTAAACCAAAGGATCTGTGTCTTCCTACAAGCAAGAGTTCATTTCCGGAAATCCCAGTGATTTTTCGGCTCAAATGAATTTACACAGTTCACGAACCCATCACGTTTTTCACTATAAACTGAAGCGCATCAATGTAAGAGATGCTGTGGTTTGTTACAGTTTCACAAGCAGAGTTCAACTAGATATGGTCCGTATGAGTAGGAAATTCAGTTCATTTTTTGTGGACATGCTCATATTTCTTGCTCTATTGCAACTATGGACAGAAGAGGATGCTTCTTGCCTTTAAACAGATGGTGTTTCATGCATGAGAACACTGGTCTGAATTTCCCTTCACAAACGGAGTTAAACCATAGGCTGTGTGTCTTCCTACAAGCAAGAGTTCATTTCCGGAAATCCCAGTGATTTTTCGGCTCAAATGAATTTACACAGTTCATGAACCCAACACGTTTTTCAGTATAAACTAAAGAGCATCTATGTAAGAGATGATGTGGTTTTTAAAGTTTCACAAGCAGAGTTTTAGTAGATATGGTCCGTTTTAGTAAGAAACACAGTTCGTTTTTTCTGGGCATGCTCATGTTTCCTGCTGTATTGGAGATGCTGGAAAGAAGAGCATGCTTCTTGGGTTAAAACAGAGTATGTTTCATGGATGAGAACACTGGTCTGAATTTCCCTTCACAAACGGAGTTAAATCAAAGGCTCTGTGTCTTCCTACAAGCAGGTGTTCATTTCCGGAAATCCCAGTGATTTTTCGGCTCAAATGAATTTACATAGTTCACGATCCTAACACGTTTTTCACTATAAACTAAAGAGCATCTATGTAAGAGATGCTGTGGTTTGTTACAGTTTCACAAGCAGAGTTCAACTAGATATGGTCCGTATGAGTAGGAAATACAGTTCTTTTTTTATGGACATGCTCATATTTCTTGCTGTATTGCAACTCTGGAAAGAAGAGCATGCTTCTTGGGTTAAAACAGAGTATGTTTCATGGATGAGAACACTGGTCTGAATTTCCCTTCACAAACGGAGTTAAACCAAAGGCTCTGTGTCTTCCTACAAGGAAGAGTTCATTTCCGGAAATCCCAGGATTTTTCGGCTCAAATGAATTTACATAGTTCACGAACCCAACACGTTTTTCACTATAAACTAAAGAGCATCTATGTAAGAGATGCTGTGGTTTGTTACAGTTTCGCAAGCAGAGTTTAACCAGATATGGTCCGTATGAGTAAGAAACACAGTTCGTTTTTTCTGGGCATGCTCATATTTCTTGCTGTATTGGTGATTCTGGAGAGAAGAGCATACTTCTTGCGTTAAAACGGAGTACGTTTCATGGATGAGAACACTGGTCTGAATTTCCCTTCACAAACGGAGTTAAAGCAAAGGCTCTGTGTCTTCCTACAAGCAAGAGTTCAATTCCGGAAAACCTAGTGATTTTTCAGCTCAAATGATTTTACCCTGTTCACGAACCCCACAAGTTTTTCACTATAGACTAAAGAGCATCTATGTAAGAGATGCTGTGGTTTGTTACAGTTTCACAAGCAGAGTTCAACTAGATATGGTCCGTATGAGTAGGAAATACAGGTCTTTTTTTATGGACATGCTCATATTTCGTGCTGTATTGCAACTCTGGACAGAAGAGGATACTTCTGGTGTTAAAACAGACGGTGTTTCATGGATGAGAACACTGGTCTGAATTTTCCTTCACAAACGGAGTTAAACCAAAGGCTCTGTGTCTTCCTACAAGCAAGAGTTCATTTCCGGAAATCCCAGGATTTTTTGGCTCAAATGAATTTACATAGTTCACGAACCCAACATGTTTTTCACTATAAACTAAAGAGCATCTATGTAAGAGATGCTGTGGTTTGTTACAGTTTCACAAGCAGAATTTAACTAGATATGGTCCGTATGAGTAAGAAACAGAGTTCGTATTTTCTGGGCATGCTCATGTTTCTTGCTGTATTGGAGATGCTGGAAAGAAGAGCATGCTTCCTGCGTTAAAGCAGAGTATGTTTCATGGATGAGATCACTGGTCTGAATTTCCCTTCATAAATGGAGTTAAACCAAAGTCTCTGTGTCTTCCTACAAGCAAGAGTTGATTTCCGGAAAACCCAGTGATTTTTCGGCTCAAATGAATTTACACAGTTCACGAACCCAACACGTTTTTCACTATAAACTAAAGAGCATCTTTGTAAGAGATGCTGTGGTTTGTTACAGTTTCACAAGCAGAGTTCAACTAGATATGGTCCCTATGAGAAGAAACACAGTTCTTTTTTTCTGGACATGCTCACATTTCTTGCTGTATTGCAGACTCTGGACAGAAGAGGATGCTTCTTGCATTAAAACAGAGGGTGTTTCATGGATGAGAACACTGGTCTGAATTTCCCTTCACAAATGGAGTTAAACCAAAGTCTCTGTGTCTTCCTACAAGCAAGAGTTCATTTCCGGTAAACCCAGGGATATTTCGGCTGAAATGAATTTACACAGTTCACGAACCCAACACGTTTTTCACTATAAACTAAAGAGCATCTATGTAAGAGATGCTGTGGTTTGTTACAGTTTCATAAGTAGAGTTCAACTAGATATGGTCAGTATTAGTAGGAAACACAGTTCTTTTTTTCTGGGCATGCTCATGTTTTTTGCTGTATTGGAGAAGCTGGAAAGAAGAGCATGCTTCTTACGTTAAAACAGAGGGTGTTTCATGGATGAGAACACTGGCCTAATTTCCCTTCACAAACGGAGTTAAACCAAAGGATCTGTGTCTTCCTACAAGCAAGAGTTCATTTCCGGAAATCCCAGTGATTTTTCGGCTCAAATGAATTTACACAGTTCACGAACCCAACACGTTTTTCACTATAAACTAAAGCGCATCAATGTAAGTGATGCTGTGGTTTGTTACAGTTTCACAAGCAGAGTTCAACTAGATATGGTCCGTATGAGTAGGAAATTCAGTTCTTTTTTTGTGGACATGCTCATATTTCTTGCTCTATTGCAACTATGGACAGAAGAGGATGCTTCTTGCCTTAAAACAGATGGTGTTTCATGCATGAGGACACTGGTCTGAATTTCCCTTCACAAACAGAGTTAAACCATAGGCTGTGTGTCTTCCTACAAGCAAGAGTTCATTTCCGGAAATCCCAGTGATTTTTCGGCTCAAATGAATTTACACAGTTCATGAACCCAACACGTTTTTCAGTATAAACTAAAGAGCATCTATGTAAGAGATGCTGTGGTTTGTTAAAGTTTCACAAGCAGAGTTCTAGTAGATATGGTCCGTTTTAGTAAGAAACACAGTTCGTTTTTGCTGGGCATGCTCATGTTTCCTGCTGTATTGGAGATGCTGAAAAGAAGAGCATGCTTCTTGGGTTAAAACAGAGTATGTTTCATGGATGAGAACACTGGTCTGAATTTCCCTTCACAAACGGAGTTAAATCAAAGGCTCTGTGTCTTCCTACAAGCAGGAGTTCATTTCCGGAAATCCCAGGATTTTTCGGCTCAAATGAATTTACATAGTTCACGAACCTAACACGTTTTTCACTATAAACTAAAGAGCATCTATGTAAGAGATGCTGTGGTTTGTTACAGTTTCACAAGCAGAGTTCAACTAGATATGGTTAGTATGAGTAGGAAATACAGGTCTTTTTTTATGGACATGCTCATATTTCTTGCTGTATTGCAACTCTGGACAGAAGAGGATACTTCTTGTGTTAAAACAGACGGTGTTTCATGGATGAGAACACTGGTCTGAATTTCCCTACACAAATGGAGTTAAACCAAAATCTCTAGTCTTCCTAAAAGCAAGAGTTCATTTCCAGGAAACCCAGGGATTTTTCGGCTCAAATGAATTTACACAGTTCACGAACCCAACACGTTTTTCACTACAAACTAAAGAGCATCTTTGTAAGAGATGCTGTGGTTTGTTACAGTTTCAAAAGCAGAGTTCAACTAGATATGGTCCGTATGAGTAAGAAACACACTTCGTTTTTTCTGGGCATGCTCATGTTTCTTGCTGTATTAGAGATGCTGGAAAGAAGAGCATGCTTCTTGCGTTAAAACAGAGTATGTTTCATGGATGAGAACACTGGTCTGAATTTCCCTTAACAAACGGAGTTAAACCAAAAGCTCTGTGTCTTCCTACAAGCAAGAGTTCATTTCCGGAAAACCCAGTGATTTTTCAGCTCAAATGAATTTACACAGTTCACGAACCCAACACGTTATTCATTATAAACTAAAGAGCATCTATTTAAGCGATGCTTTGGTTTGTTACAGTTTCACAAGCAGAGTTTAACTAGATATGGTCCGAATGAGTAAGAAACACAGTTCGTATTTTCTGGGCATGCTCATGGTTCTTGCTGTATTGGAGAAGCTGGAAAGAACAGCATCCTTCTTGCGTTAAAAGAGAGTATGTCTCATGGATGAGAACACTGGTCTGAATTTCCATTCACAAATGGAGTTAAACCAAAGTCTCTGTGTCTTCCTACAAGCAGGAGTTCATTTCCGGAAAACCCAGTGATTTTTCGGCTCAAATGAATTTACACAGTTCACGAACCAAACACGTTTTTCACTATAAACTAAAGAGCATCTTTGTAAGAGATACCGTGGTTTGTTACAGTTTCACAAGCAGAGTTCAACTAGATATGGTCCCTATGAGTAGGAAACACAGTTCTCTTTTTCTGGACATGCTCATATTTCTTGCTGTATTGCAGACTCTGGACAGAAGAGGATGCTTCTTGCGTTACAACAAAGGGTGTTTCATGGATGAGAACACTGGTCTGAATTTCCCTTCACAAACCGAGTTAAACCAAAGGCTCTGTATCCTCCTACAAGCAAGAGTTTATTTCCGGAAATCCCAGTGATTTTTCGGCTGAAATGAATTTACATAGTTCATGAACAGAACACCTTTTTCACTATAAACTAAAGAGCATCTATGTAAGAGATGCTGTGGTTTGTTACAGTTTCACAAGCAGAGTTCAACTAGATATGGTCCGTATGAGTAAGAAACACAGTTCTTATTTTCTGGGCATGCTCATGTTTCTTGCTGTATTGGAGATGCTGGAAAGAACAGCATGCTTCTTGAGTTAAAACAGAGTATGTCTCATGGATGAGAACACTGGTCTGAATTTCCCTTCTCAAACGGAGTTAAACCAAAGGCTCTGTGTCTTCCTACAAGGAAGAGTTCATTTCCGGAAATCCCAGGATTTTTCGGCTCAAATGAATTTACATTGTTCACGAACCCAACACGTTTTTCACTATAAACTAAAGAGCATCTATGTAAGAGATGCTGTGGTTTGTTACAGTTTCACAAGCAGAGTTTAACCAGATATGGTCCGTATGAGTAAGAAACACAGTTCGTTTTCTGGGCATGCTCATGTTTCTTGCTGTATTGCAGATGCTGGAGAGAAGAGCATGCTTCTTGCGTTAGAACAGAGTACGTTTCCTGGATGAGAACACTGGTCTGAATTTCCCTTCACAAACGGAGTTAAAGCAAAGGCTCTGTGTCTTCCTACAAGCAAGAGTTCAATTCCGGAAAACCCAGTGATTTTTCAGGTCAAATGAATTTACCCTGTCCACGAACCCCACAAGTTTTTCACTATAAACTAAAGAGCATCTATGTAAGAGATGCTGTGGTTTGTTACAGTTTCACAAGCAGAGTTCAACTAGATATGGTTAGTATGAGTAGGAAATACAGGTCTTTTTTTATGGACATGCTCATATTTCTTGCTGTATTGCAACTCTGGACAGAAGAGGATACTTCTTGTGTTAAAACAGACGGTGTTTCATGGATGAGAACACTGGTCTGAATTTCCCTACACAAATGGAGTTAAACCAAAATCTCTAGTCTTCCTAAAAGCAAGAGTTCATTTCCAGGAAACCCAGGGATTTTTCGGCTCAAATGAATTTACACAGTTCACGAACCCAACACGTTTTTCACTACAAACTAAAGAGCATCTTTGTAAGAGATGCTGTGGTTTGTTACAGTTTCAAAAGCAGAGTTCAACTAGATATGGTCCGTATGAGTAAGAAACACACTTCGTTTTTTCTGGGCATGCTCATGTTTCTTGCTGTATTAGAGATGCTGGAAAGAAGAGCATGCTTCTTGCGTTAAAACAGAGTATGTTTCATGGATGAGAACACTGGTCTGAATTTCCCTTAACAAACGGAGTTAAACCAAAAGCTCTGTGTCTTCCTACAAGCAAGAGTTCATTTCCGGAAAACCCAGTGATTTTTCAGCTCAAATGAATTTACACAGTTCACGAACCCAACACGTTATTCATTATAAACTAAAGAGCATCTATTTAAGCGATGCTTTGGATTGTTACAGTTTCACAAGCAGAGTTTAACTAGATATGGTCCGAATGAGTAAGAAACACAGTTCGTATTTTCTGGGCATGCTCATGGTTCTTGCTGTATTGGAGAAGCTGGAAAGAACAGCATCCTTCTTGCGTTAAAAGAGAGTATGTCTCATGGATGAGAACACTGGTCTGAATTTCCATTCACAAATGGAGTTAAACCAAAGTCTCTGTGTCTTCCTACAAGCAGGAGTTCATTTCCGGAAAACCCAGTGATTTTTCGGCTCAAATGAATTTACACAGTTCACGAACCAAACACGTTTTTCACTATAAACTAAAGAGCATCTTTGTAAGAGATACCGTGGTTTGTTACAGTTTCACAAGCAGAGTTCAACTAGATATGGTCCCTATGAGTAGGAAACACAGTTCTCTTTTTCTGGACATGCTCATATTTCTTGCTTTATTGCAAACTCTGGACAGAAGAGGATGCTTCTTGCGTTAAAACAAAGGGTGTTTCATGGATGAGAACACTGGTCTGAATTTCCCTTCACAAACCGAGTTAAACCAAAGGCTCTGTATCCTCCTACAAGCAAGAGTTTATTTCCGGAAATCCCAGTGATTTTTCGGCTGAAATGAATTTACATAGTTCATGAACAGAACACCTTTTTCACTATAAACTAAAGAGCATCTATGTAAGAGATGCTGTGGTTTGTTACAGTTTCACAAGCAGAGTTCAACTAGATATGGTCCGTATGAGTAAGAAACACAGTTCTTATTTTCTGGGCATGCTCATGTTTCTTGCTGTATTGGAGATGCTGGAAAGAACAGCATGCTTCTTGAGTTAAAACAGAGTATGTCTCATGGATGAGAACACTGGTCTGAATTTCCCTTCACAAACGGAGTTAAACCAAAGGCTCTGTGTCTTCCTACAAGGAAGAGTTCATTTCCGGAAATCCCAGGATTTTTCGGCTCAAATGAATTTACATTGTTCACGAACCCAACACGTTTTTCACTATAAACTAAAGAGCATCTATGTAAGAGATGCTGTGGTTTGTTACAGTTTCACAAGCAGAGTTTAACCAGATATGGTCCGTATGAGTAAGAAACACAGTTCGTTTTTTCTGGGCATGCTCATGTTTCTTGCTGTATTGCAGATGCTGGAGAGAAGAGCATGCTTCTTGCGTTAGAACAGAGTACGTTTCATGGATGAGAACACTGGTCTGAATTTCCCTTCACAAACGGAGTTAAAGCAAAGGCTCTGTGTCTTCCTACAAGCAAGAGTTCAATTCCGGAAAACCCAGTGATTTTTCAGGTCAAATGAATTTACCCTGTCCACGAACCCCACAAGTTTTTCACTATAAACTAAAGAGCATCTATGTAAGAGATGCTGTGGTTTGTTACAGTTTCACAAGCAGAGTTCAACTAGATATGGTCCGTATGAGTAGGAAATACAGGTCTTTTTTTATGGACATGCTCATATTTCTTGCTGTATTGCAACTCTGGACAGAAGAGGATACTTCTTGTGTTAAAACAGACGGTGTTTCATGGATGAGAACACTGGTCTGAATTTCCCTTCACAAACGGAGTTAAACCAAAGGCTCTGTGTCTTCCTACAAGCAAGAGTTCATTTCCGGTAAACCCAGGATTTTTTGGCTCAAATGAATTTACATAGTTCACGAACCCAACACGTTTTTCACTATAAACTAAAGAGCATCTATGTAAGAGATGCTGTGGTTTGTTACAGTTTCACAAGCAGAGTTTAACTCGATATGGTCCGTATGAGTAAGAAACACAGTTCGTATTTTCTGGGCATGCTCATGTTTCTTGCTGTATTGGAGATGCTGGAAAGAAGAGCATGCTTCTTGCGTTAAAGCAGAGTATGTTTCATGGATGAGAACACTGGTTTGAATTTCCCTTCACAAATGGAGTTAAACCAAAGTCTCTGTGTCTTCCTACAAGCAAGAGTTCATTTCCGGAAAACCCAGTGATTTTTTGGCTCTAATGAATTTACACAGTTCACGAACCCAACACGTTTTTCACTATAAACTAAAGAGCATCTTTGTAAGAGATGCTGTGGTTTGTTACAATTTCACAAGCAGAGTTCAACTAGATACGGTCCCTATGAGTAGGAAACACAGTTCTTTTTTTCTGGACATGCTCATATTTCTTGCTGTATTGCACACTCTAGAGAGAAGAGGATGCTTCTTGCGTTAAAACAGAGGGTGTTTCATGGATGAGAACACTGGTCTGATTTTCCCTTCACAAACGGAGTTAAACCAAAGGCTCTTTGTCTTCCTACAAGCAATAGTTCCTTTCCGGAGATCCCTGTGATTTTTCGGCTCAAATGAATTTACACAGTTCACGAACCCAACACGTTTTTCTCTATAAACTAAAGAGCATCAATGTAAGAGATGCTGTGGTTTGTTACAGTTTCACAAGCAGAGTTTAAGTAGATATGGTCCGTATGAGTAAGAAACACAGTTCGTTTTTTCTGGGCATGCTCATGTTTCTTGCTGTATTGCAGATGCTGGAGAGAAGAGCATGCTTCTTGCGTTAAAACAGAGTATGTTTCATGGATGAGAACACTGGTCTGAATTTCCTTTCACAAACGGAGTTAAAGCAAAGGCTCTGTGTCTTCCTACAAGCAAGAGTTCAATTCCGGAAAACCCAGTGAATTTTCAGCTCAAATGAATTTACACAGTTCACGAACCCAACACGTTTTTCACTATAAACTAAAGAGCATCTAAATAAGAGATGCTGTGGTTTGTTACAGTTTCACAAGCAGAGTTCAACTAGATATGGTCCGTATGAGTAGGAAATACAGGTCTTTTTTTATGGACATCCTCATATTTCGTGCTGTATTGTAACTCTAGACAGAAGAGGATACTTCTGGTGTTAAAACAGACGGTGTTTCATGGATGAGAACATTGGTCTGAATTTCCCTTCACAAACGGAGTTAAACCAAAGGCTCTGTGTCTTCCTACAAGCAAGAGTTCATTTCCGGAAATCCCAGGATTTTTCGGCTCAAATGAATTTACATAGTTCACGAACCCAACACGTTTTTCACTATAAACAAAAGAGCATCTATGTAAGAGATGCTGGGGTTTGTTACAGTTTCACAAGCAGAGTTTAACTCGATATGGTCCGTATGAGTAAGAAACACAGTTCGTATTTTCTGGGCATGCTCATGTTTCTTGCTGTATTGGAGATGCTGGAAAGAAGAGCATGCTTCTTGCGTTAAAGCAGAGTATGTTTCATGGATGAGAACACTGGTCTGAATTTCCCTTCACAAATGGAGTTAAACCAAAGTCTCTGTGTCTTCCTACAAGCAAGAGTTCATTTCCGGAAAACCCAGTGTTTTTTCGGCTCTAATGAATTTACACAGTTCACGAACCCAACACGTTTTTCACTATAAACTAAAGAGCATCTTTGTAAGAGATGCTGTTGTTTGTTACAGTTTCACAAGCAGAGTTCAACTAGATATGGTCCGTATGAGTAAGAAACACAGTTCTTATTTTCTGGGAATGCTCATGTTTCTTGCTGTATTGGAGATGCTGGAAAGAAGAGCATGCTTCTTGCGTTAAAACAGAGTATGTTTCATGGATGAGAACACTGGTCTGAATTTCCCTTCACAAATGGAGTTAAACCAAAGTCTCTGTGTCTTCTTACAAGCAAGTGTTCA
Source organism: Onychomys leucogaster (assembly GCA_949786385.1). Classification (NCBI taxonomy): domain Eukaryota; kingdom Metazoa; phylum Chordata; class Mammalia; order Rodentia; family Cricetidae; genus Onychomys; species Onychomys leucogaster. The sequence goes on along the minus strand of CATKUP010000151.1, from coordinate 699,195 downwards.
TTTCCGGAAATCCCAGTGATTTTTCGGCTCAAAGTAATTTACACAGTTCACGAACCCAACACGTTTTTCACTATAAACTAAAGAGCATCAATGTAACAGATGCTGTGGTTTGTTACAGTTTCACATTCAGAGTTTAAGTAGATATGGTCCTTATGAGTAAGAAACACAGTTCGTTTTTTCTGGGCATGCTCATGTTTCTTGCTGTATTGCAGATGCTGGAGAGAAGAGCATGATTCTTGCGTTAGAACAGAGTACGTTTCATGGATGAGAACACTGGTCTGAATTTCCCTTCACATACGGAGTTAAAGCAAAGGCTCTGTGTCTTCCTACAAGCAAGAGTTCAATTCCGGAAAACCCAGTGATTTTTCAGGTCAAATGAATTTACCCTGTTCACGAACCCCACAAGTTTTTCACTATAAACTAAAGAGCATCTATGTAAGAGATGCTGTGGTTTGTTACAGTTTCACAAGCAGAGTTCAACTAGATATGGTCCGTATGAGTAGGAAATACAGGTCTTTTTTTATGGACATGCTCATATTTCTTGCTGTATTGCAACTCTGGACAGAAGAGGATACTTATGGTGTTAAAACAGACGGTGTTTCATGGATGAGAACACTGGTCTGAATTTCCCTTCACAAACGGAGTTAAACCAAAGGCTCTGTGTCTTCCTACAAGCAAGAGTTCATTTCCGGAAATCCCAGGATTTTTCGGCTCAAATGAATTTACATAGTTCACGAACCCAACACGTTTTTCACTATAAACTAAAGAGCATCTATGTAAGAGATGCTGTGGTTTGTTACAGTTTCACAAGCAGAGTTTAACTTGATATGGTCCGTATGATTAAGAAACACAGTTCGTATTTTCTGGGCATGCTCATGTTTCTTGCTGTATTGGAGATGCTGGAAAGAAGAGCATGCTTCTTGCGTTAAAGCAGAGTATGTTTCATGGATGAGAACACTGGTCTGAATTTCCTTTCACAAACGGAGTTAAAGCAAAGGCTCTGTGTCTTCCTACAAGCAAGAGTTCAATTCCGGAAAACCCAGTGATTTTTCAGCTCAAATGAATTTACACAGTTCACGAACCCAACACGTTTTTCACTATAAACTAAATAGCATCTAAATAAGAGATGCTGTGGTTTGTTACAGTTTCACAAGCAGAGTTCAACTAGATATGGTCCGTATGAGTAGGAAATACAGGTCTTTTTTTATGGACATCCTCATATTTCGTGCTGTATTGCAACTCTAGACAGAAGAGGATACTTCTGGTGTTAAAACAGACGGTGTTTCATGGATGAGAACATTGGTCTGAATTTCCCTTCACAAACGGAGTTAAACCAAAGGCTCTGTGTCTTCCTACAAGCAAGAGTTCATTTCCGGAAATCCCAGGATTTTTCGGCTCAAATGAATTTACATAGTTCACGAACCCAACACGTTTTTCACTATAAACAAAAGAGCATCTATGTAAGAGATGCTGGGGTTTGTTACAGTTTCACAAGCAGAGTTTAACTCGATATGGTCCGTATGAGTAAGAAACACAGTTCGTATTTTCTGGGCATGCTCATGTTTCTTGCTGTATTGGAGATGCTGGAAAGAAGAGCATGCTTCTTGCGTTAAAGCAGAGTATGTTTCATGGATGAGAACACTGGTCTGAATTTCCCTTCACAAATGGAGTTAAACCAAAGTCTCTGTGTCTTCCTACAAGCAAGAGTTCATTTCCGGAAAACCCAGTGTTTTTTCGGCTCTAATGAATTTACACAGTTCACGAACCCAACACGTTTTTCACTATAAACTAAAGAGCATCTTTGTAAGAGATGCTGTTGTTTGTTACAGTTTCACAAGCAGAGTTCAACTAGATATGGTCCGTATGAGTAAGAAACACAGTTCTTATTTTCTGGGAATGCTCATGTTTCTTGCTGTATTGGAGATGCTGGAAAGAAGAGCATGCTTCTTGCGTTAAAACAGAGTATGTTTCATGGATGAGAACACTGGTCTGAATTTCCCTTCACAAATGGAGTTAAACCAAAGTCTCTGTGTCTTCCTACAAGCAAGTGTTCATTTCCGGAAATCCCAGTGATTTTTCGGCTCAAAGTAATTTACACAGTTCACGAACCCAACACGTTTTTCACTATAAACTAAAGAGCATCAATGTAACAGATGCTGTGGTTTGTTACAGTTTCACATTCAGAGTTTAAGTAGATATGGTCCTTATGAGTAAGAAACACAGTTCGTTTTTTCTGGGCATGCTCATGTTTCTTGCTGTATTGCAGATGCTGGAGAGAAGAGCATGATTCTTGCGTTAGAACAGAGTACGTTTCATGGATGAGAACACTGGCCTGAATTTCCCTTCACATACGGAGTTAAAGCAAAGGCTCTGTGTCTTCCTACAAGCAAGAGTTCAATTCCGGAAAACCCAGTGATTTTTCAGGTCAAATGAATTTACCCTGTTCACGAACCCCACAAGTTTTTCAATATAAACTAAAGAGCATCTATGTAAGAGATGCTGTGGTTTGTTACAGTTTCACAAGCAGAGTTCAACTAGATATGGTCCGTATGAGTAGGAAATACAGGTCTTTTTTTATGGACATGCTCATATTTCTTGCTGTATTGCAACTCTGGACAGAAGAGGATACTTCTGGTGTTAAAACAGACGGTGTTTCATGGATGAGAACACTGGTCTGAATTTCCCTTCACAAACGGAGTTAAACCAAAGGCTCTGTGTCTTCCTACAAGCAAGAGTTCATTTCCGGAAATCCCAGGATTTTTCGGCTCAAATGAATTTACATAGTTCACGAACCCAACACGTTTTTCACTATAAACTAAAGAGCATCTATGTAAGAGATGCTGTGGTTTGTTACAGTTTCACAAGCAGAGTTTAACTTGATATGGTCCGTATGAGTAAGAAACACAGTTCGTATTTTCTGGGCATGCTCATGTTTCTTGCTGTATTGGAGATGCTGGAAAGAAGAGCATGCTTCTTGCGTTAAAGCAGAGTATGTTTCATGGATGAGAACACTGGTCTGAATTTCCCTTCACAAATGGAGTTAAACCAAAGTCTCTGTGTCTTCCTACAAGCAAGAGTTCATTTCCGGAAAACCCAGTGATTTTTCGGCTCTAATGAATTTACACAGTTCACGAACCCAACACGTTTTTCACTATAAACTAAAGAGCATCTTTGTAAGAGATGCTGTGGTTTGTTACAGTTTCACAAGCAGAGTTCAACTAGATATGGTCCCTATGAGTAGGAAACACAGTTCTTTATTTCTGGACATGCTCATATTTCTTGCTGTATTGCACACTCTAGAGAGAAGAGGATGCTTCTTGCGTTAAAACAGAGGGTGTTTCATGGATGAGAACACTGCTCTGAATTTCCCTTCACAAACGGAGTTAAACCAAAGGCTCTGTGTCTTCCTACAAGCAATAGTTCATTTCCGGAAATCCCTGTGATTTTTCGGCTCAAATGAATTTACACAGTTCACGAATCCAACACGTTTTTCACTATAAACTAAAGAGCATCTTTGTAAGAGATGCTGTTGTTTGTTACAGTTTCACAAGCAGAGTTCAACTAGATATGGTCCGTATGAGTAAGAAACACAGTTCTTATTTTCTGGGAATGCTCATGTTTCTTGCTGTATTGGAGATGCTGGAAAGAAGAGCATGCTTCTTGCGTTAAAACAGAGTATGTTTCATGGATGAGAACACTGGTCTGAATTTCCCTTCACAAATGGAGTTAAACCAAAGTCTCTGTGTCTTCCTACAAGCAAGTGTTCATTTCCGGAAATCCCAGTGATTTTTCGGCTCAAAGTAATTTACACAGTTCACGAACCCAACACGTTTTTCACTATAAACTAAAGAGCATCAATGTAAGAGATGCTGTGGTTTGTTACAGTTTCACATTCAGAGTTTAAGTAGATGTGGTCCTTATGAGTAAGAAACACAGTTCGTTTTTTCTGGGCATGCTCATGTTTCTTGCTGTATTGCAGATGCTGGAGAGAAGAGCATGATTCTTGCGTTAGAACAGAGTACGTTTCATGGATGAGAACACTGGTCTGAATTTCCCTTCACATACGGAGTTAAAGCAAAGGCTCTGTGTCTTCCTACAAGCAAGAGTTCAATTCCGGAAAACCCAGTGATTTTTCAGGTCAAATGAATTTACCCTGTTCACGAACCCCACAAGTTTTTCACTATAAACTAAAGAGCATCTATGTAAGAGATGCTGTGGTTTGTTACAGTTTCACAAGCAGAGTTCAACTAGATATGGTCCGTATGAGTAGGAAATACAGGTCTTTTTTTATGGACATGCTCATATTTCTTGCTGTATTGCAACTCTGGACAGAAGAGGATACTTCTGGTGTTAAAACAGACGGTGTTTCATGGATGAGAACACTGGTCTGAATTTCCCTTCACAAACGGAGTTAAACCAAAGGCTCTGTGTCTTCCTACAAGCAAGAGTTCATTTCCGGAAATCCCAGGATTTTTCGGCTCAAATGAATTTACATAGTTCACGAACCCAACACGTTTTTCACTATAAACTAAAGAGCATCTATGTAAGAGATGCTGTGGTTTGTTACAGTTTCACAAGCAGAGTTTAACTTGATATGGTCCGTATGAGTAAGAAACACAGTTCGTATTTTCTGGGCATGCTCATGTTTCTTGCTGTATTGGAGATGCTGGAAAGAAGAGCATGCTTCTTGCGTTAAAGCAGAGTATGTTTCATGGATGAGAACACTGGTCTGAATTTCCCTTAACAAACGGAGTTAAACCAAAAGCTCTGTGTCTTCCTACAAGCAAGAGTTCATTTCCGGAAAACCCAGTGATTTTTCGGCTCAAATGAATTTACACAGTTCACGAACCAAACACGTTTTTCACTATAAACTAAAGAGCATCTTTGTAAGAGATACCGTGGTTTGTTACAGTTTCACAAGCAGAGTTCAACTAGATATGGTCCCTATGAGTAGGAAACACAGTTGTCTTTTCCTGGACATGCTCATATTTCTTGCTGTATTGCAGACTCTGGACAGAAGAGGATGCTTCTTGCGTTAAAACAAAGGGTGTTTCATGGATGAGAACACTGGTCTGAATTTCCCTTCACAAACCGAGTTAAACCAAAGGCTCTGTATCCTCCTACAAGCAAGAGTTTATTTCCGGAAATCCCAGTGATTTTTCGGCTGAAATGAATTTACATAGTTCATGAACAGAACACCTTTTTCACTATAAACTAAAGAGCATCTATGTAAGAGATGCTGTGGTTTGTTACAGTTTCACAAGCAGAGTTCAACTAGATATGGTCCGTATGAGTAAGAAACACAGTTCTTATTTTCTGGGCATGCTCATGTTTCTTGCTGTATTGGAGATGCTGGAAAGAACAGCATGCTTCTTGAGTTAAAACAGAGTATGTCTCATGGATGAGAACACTGGTCTGAATTTCCCTTCACAAACGGAGTTAAACCAAAGGCTCTGTGTCTTCCTACAAGGAAGAGTTCATTTCCGGAAATCCCAGGATTTTTCGGCTCAAATGAATTTACATTGTTCACGAACCCAACACGTTTTTCACTATAAACTAAAGAGCATCTATGTAAGAGATGCTGTGGTTTGTTACAGTTTCACAAGCAGAGTTTAACCAGATATGGTCCGTATGAGTAAGAAACACAGTTCGTTTTTTCTGGGCATGCTCATGTTTCTTGCTGTATTGCAGATGCTGGAGAGAAGAGCATGCTTCTTGCGTTAGAACAGAGTACGTTTCATGGATGAGAACACTGGTCTGAATTTCCCTTCACAAACGGAGTTAAAGCAAAGGCTCTGTGTCTTCCTACAAGCAAGAGTTCAATTCCGGAAAACCCAGTGATTTTTCAGGTCAAATGAATTTACCCTGTCCACGAACCCCACAAGTTTTTCACTATAAACTAAAGAGCATCTATGTAAGAGATGCTGTGGTTTGTTACAGTTTCACAAGCAGAGTTCAACTAGATATGGTCCGTATGAGTAGGAAATACAGGTCTTTTTTTATGGACATGCTCATATTTCTTGCTGTATTGCAACTCTGGACAGAAGAGGATACTTCTTGTGTTAAAACAGACGGTGTTTCATGGATGAGAACACTTGTCTCAATTTCCCTTCACAAACGGAGTTAAAACAAAGGCTCTGTGTCTTCCTACAAGCAAGAGTTCATTTCCGGTAAACCCAGGATTTTTTGGCTCAAATGAATTTACATAGTTCACGAACCCAACACGTTTTTCACTATAAACTAAAGAGCATCTATGTAAGAGATGCTGTGGTTTGTTACAGTTTCACAAGCAGAGTTTAACTCGATATGGTCCGTATGAGTAAGAAACACAGTTCGTATTTTCTGGGCATGCTCATGTTTCTTGCTGTATTGGAGATGCTGGAAAGAAGAGCATGCTTCTTGCGTTAAAGCAGAGTATGTTTCATGGATGAGAACACTGGTCTGAATTTCCCTTCACAAATGGAGTTAAACCAAAGTCTCTGTGTCTTCCTACAAGCAAGAGTTCATTTCCGGAACACCCAGTGATTTTTCGGCTCTAATGAATTTACACAGTTCACGAACCCAACACGTTTTTCACTATAAACTAAAGAGCATCTTTGTAAGAGATGCTGTGGTTTGTTACAGTTTCACAAGCAGAGTTCAACTAGATATGGTCCCTATGAGTAGGAAACACAGTTCTTTTTTTCTGGACATGCTCATATTTCTTGCTGTATTGCACACTCTAGAGAGAAGAGGATGCTTCTTGCGTTAAAACAGAGGGTGTTTCATGGATGAGAACACTGGTCTGAATTTCCCTTCACAAACGGAGTTAAACCAAAGGCTCTGTGTCTTCCTACAAGCAATAGTTCATTTCCGGAGATCCCTGTGATTTTTCGGCTCAAATGAATTTACACAGTTCACGAACCCAACACGTTTTTCTCTATAAACTAAAGAGCATCAATGTAAGAGATGCTGTGGTTTGTTACAGTTTCACAAGCAGAGTTTAAGTAGATATGGTCCGTATGAGTAAGAAACACAGTTCGTTTTTTCTGGGCATGCTCATGTTTCTTGCTGTATTGCAGATGCTGGAGAGAAGAGCATGCTTCTTGCGTTAAAACAGAGTATGTTTCATGGATGAGAACACTGGTCTGAATTTCCTTTCACAAACGGAGTTAAAGCAAAGGCTCTGTGTCTTCCTACAAGCAAGAGTTCAATTCCGGAAAACCCAGTGATTTTTCAGCTCAAATGAATTTACACAGTTCACGAACCCAACACGTTTTTCACTATAAACTAAAGAGCATCTAAATAAGAGATGCTGTGGTTTGTTACAGTTTCACAAGCAGAGTTCAACTAGATATGGTCCGTATGAGTAGGAAATACAGGTCTTTTTTTATCGACATCCTCATATTTCGTGCTGTATTGCAACTCTAGACAGAAGAGGATACTTCTGGTGTTAAAACAGACGGTGTTTCATGGATGAGAACACTGGTCTGAATTTCCCTTCACAAACGGAGGTAAACCAAAGGCTCTGTGTCTTCCTACAAGCAAGAGTTCATTTCCGGAAATCCCAGGATTTTTCGGCTCAAATGAATTTACATAGTTCACGAACCCAACACGTTTTTCACTATAAACAAAAGAGCATCTATGTAAGAGATGCTGGGGTTTGTTACAGTTTCACAAGCAGAGTTTAACTCGATATGGTCCGTATGAGTAAGAAACACAGTTCGTATTTTCTGGGCATGCTCATGTTTCTTGCTGTATTGGAGATGCTGGAAAGAAGAGCATGCTTCTTGCGTTAAAGCAGAGTATGTTTCATGGATGAGAACACTGGTCTGAATTTCCCTTCACAAATGGAGTTAAACCAAAGTCTCTGTGTCTTCCTACAAGCAAGAGTTCATTTCCGGAAAACCCAGTGATTTTTCGGCTCTAATGAATTTACACAGTTCACGAACCCAACACGTTTTTCACTATAAACTAAAGAGCATCTTTGTAAGAGATGCTGTGGTTTGTTACAGTTTCACAAGCAGAGTTCAACTAGATATGGTCCGTATGAGTAAGAAACACAGTTCTTATTTTCTGGGCATGCTCATGTTTCTTGCTGTATTGGAGATGCTGGAAAGAAGAGCATGCTTCTTGCGTTAAAACAGAGTATGTTTCATGGATGAGAACACTGGTCTGAATTTCCCTTCACAAATGGAGTTAAACCAAAGTCTCTGTGTCTTCCTACAAGCAAGTGTTCATTTCCGGAAATCCCAGTGATTTTTCGGCTCAAAGTAATTTACACAGTTCACGAACCCAACACGTTTTTCACTATAAACTAAAGAGCATCAATGTAAGAGATGCTGTGGTTTGTTACAGTTTCACATTCAGAGTTTAAGTAGATATGGTCCTTATGAGTAAGAAACACAGTTCATTTTTTCTGGGCATGCTCATGTTTCTTGCTGTATTGCAGATGCTGGAGAGAAGAGCATGATTCTTGCGTTAGAACAGAGTACGTTTCATGGATGAGAACACTGGTCTGAATTTCCCTTCACACACGGAGTTAAAGCAAAGGCTCTGTGTCTTCCTACAAGCAAGAGTTCAATTCCGGAAAACCCAGTGATTTTTCAGGTCAAATGAATTTACCCTGTTCACGAACCCCACAAGTTTTTCACTATAAACTAAAGAGCATCTATGTAAGAGATGCTGTGGTTTGTTACAGTTTCACAAGCAGAGTTCAACTAGATATGGTCCGTATGAGTAGGAAATACAGGTCTTTTTTTATGGACATGCTCATATTTCTTGCTGTATTGCAACTCTGGACAGAAGAGGATACTTCTGGTGTTAAAACAGACGGTGTTTCATGGATGAGAACACTGGTCTGAATTTCCCTTCACAAACGGAGTTAAACCAAAGGCTCTGTGTCTTCCTACAAGCAAGAGTTCATTTTCGGAAATCCCAGGATTTTTCGGCTCAAATGAATTTACATAGTTCACGAACCCAACACGTTTTTCACTATAAACTAAAGAGCATCTATGTAAGAGATGCTGTGGTTTGTTACAGTTTCACAAGCAGAGTTTAACTTGATATGGTCCGTATGAGTAAGAAACACAGTTCGTATTTTCTGGGCATGCTCATGTTTCTCGCTGTATTGGAGATGCTGGAAAGAAGAGCATGCTTCTTGCGTTAAAGCAGAGTATGTTTCATGGATGAGAACACTGGTCTGAATTTCCCTTCACAAATGGAGTTAAACCAAAGTCTCTGTGTCTTCCTACAAGCAAGAGTTGATTTCCGGAAAACCCAGTGATTTTTCGGCTCAAATGAATTTACACAGTTCACGAACCCAACACGTTTTTCACTATAAACTAAAGAGCATCTTTGTAAGAGATGCTGTGGTTTGTTACAGTTTCACAAGCAGAGTTCAACTAGATATGGTCCGTATGAGTAGAAAACACAGTTCTTTTTTTGTGGACATGCTCATATTTCTTGCTGTATTGCAGACTCTAGAGAGAAGAGGATGCTTCTTGCGTTAAAACAGAGGGTGTTTCATGGATGAGAACACTGGTCTGAATTTCCTTTCACACACGGAGTTAAACCAAAGTCTCTGTGTCTTCCTACAAGCAAGAGTTCATTTCCGGAAAACACAGTGACTTTTCGGCTCAAATGAATTTACACAGTTCACGAACCAAACACGTTTTTCAATATAAACTAAAGAGCATCTTTGTAATAGATGCTGTGGTTTGTTACAGTTTCACAAGCAGAGTTCAACTAGATATGGTCTGTATGAGTAGGAAACACAGTTCTTTTTTTCTGGACATGCACATATTTCTTGCTGTATTGCAGACTCTGGACAGAAGAGGATGATTCTTGCGTTAAAACAGAGGGTGTTTCATGGATGAGAACACTGGTCTGAATTTCCCTTCACAAATGGAGTTAAACCAAAGTCTCTGTGTCTTCCTACAAGCAAGAGTTCATTTCCGGTAAACCCAGGGATATTTCGGCTCAAATGAATTTACACAGTTCACGAACCCAACACGTTTTTCACTATAAACTAAAGCGCATCAATGTAAGTGATGCTGTGGTTTGTTACAGTTTCACAAGCAGAGTTCAACTAGATATGGTCCGTATGAGTAGGAAATTCAGTTCTTTTTTTGTGGACATGCTCATATTTCTTGCTCTATTGCAACTATGGACAGAAGAGGATGCTTCTTGCCTTAAAACAGATGGTGTTTCATGCATGAGAACACTGGTCTGAATTTCCCTTCACAAACAGAGTTAAACCATAGGCTGTGTGTCTTCCTACAAGCAAGAGTTCATTTCCGGAAATCCCAGTGATTTTTCGGCTCAAATGAATTTACACAGTTCATGAACCCAACACGTTTTTCAGTATAAACTAAAGAGCATCTATGTAAGAGATGCTGTGGTTTGTTAAAGTTTCACAAGCAGAGTTTTAGTAGATATGGTCCGTTTTAGTAAGAAACACAGTTCGTTTTTGCTGGGCATGCTCATGTTTCCTGCTGTATTGGAGATGCTGAAAAGAAGAGCATGCTTCTTGGGTTAAAACAGAGTATGTTTCATGGATGAGAACACTGGTCTGAATTTCCCTTCACAAACGGAGTTAAATCAAAGGCTCTGTGTCTTCCTACAAGCAGGAGTTCATTTCCGGAAATCCCAGGATTTTTCGGCTCAAATGAATTTACATAGTTCACGAACCTAACACGTTTTTCACTATAAACTAAAGAGCATCTATGTAAGAGATGCTGTGGTTTGTTACAGTTTCACAAGCAGAGTTCAACTAGATATGGTTAGTATGAGTAGGAAATACAGGTCTTTTTTTATGGACATGCTCATATTTCTTGCTGTATTGCAACTCTGGACAGAAGAGGATACTTCTTGTGTTAAAACAGACGGTGTTTCATGGATGAGAACACTGGTCTGAATTTCCCTACACAAATGGAGTTAAACCAAAATCTCTAGTCTTCCTAAAAGCAAGAGTTCATTTCCAGGAAACCCAGGGATTTTTCGGCTCAAATGAATTTACACAGTTCACGAACCCAACACGTTTTTCACTACAAACTAAAGAGCATCTTTGTAAGAGATGCTGTGGTTTGTTACAGTTTCAAAAGCAGAGTTCAACTAGATATGGTCCGTATGAGTAAGAAACACACTTCGTTTTTTCTGGGCATGCTCATGTTTCTTGCTGTATTAGAGATGCTGGAAAGAAGAGCATGCTTCTTGCGTTAAAACAGAGTATGTTTCATGGATGAGAACACTGGTCTGAATTTCCCTTAACAAACGGAGTTAAACCAAAAGCTCTGTGTCTTCCTACAAGCAAGAGTTCATTTCCGGAAAACCCAGTGATTTTTCAGCTCAAATGAATTTACACAGTTCACGAACCCAACACGTTATTCATTATAAACTAAAGAGCATCTATTTAAGCGATGCTTTGGTTTGTTACAGTTTCACAAGCAGAGTTTAACTAGATATGGTCCGAATGAGTAAGAAACACAGTTCGTATTTTCTGGGCATGCTCATGGTTCTTGCTGTATTGGAGAAGCTGGAAAGAACAGCATCCTTCTTGCGTTAAAAGAGAGTATGTCTCATGGATGAGAACACTGGTCTGAATTTCCATTCACAAATGGAGTTAAACCAAAGTCTCTGTGTCTTCCTACAAGCAGGAGTTCATTTCCGGAAAACCCAGTGATTTTTCGGCTCAAATGAATTTACACAGTTCACGAACCAAACACGTTTTTCACTATAAACTAAAGAGCATCTTTGTAAGAGATACCGTGGTTTGTTACAGTTTCACAAGCAGAGTTCAACTAGATATGGTCCCTATGAGTAGGAAACACAGTTCTCTTTTTCTGGACATGCTCATATTTCTTGCTTTATTGCAAACTCTGGACAGAAGAGGATGCTTCTTGCGTTAAAACAAAGGGTGTTTCATGGATGAGAACACTGGTCTGAATTTCCCTTCACAAACCGAGTTAAACCAAAGGCTCTGTATCCTCCTACAAGCAAGAGTTTATTTCCGGAAATCCCAGTGATTTTTCGGCTGAAATGAATTTACATAGTTCATGAACAGAACACCTTTTTCACTATAAACTAAAGAGCATCTATGTAAGAGATGCTGTGGTTTGTTACAGTTTCACAAGCAGAGTTCAACTAGATATGGTCCGTATGAGTAAGAAACACAGTTCTTATTTTCTGGGCATGCTCATGTTTCTTGCTGTATTGGAGATGCTGGAAAGAACAGCATGCTTCTTGAGTTAAAACAGAGTATGTCTCATGGATGAGAACACTGGTCTGAATTTCCCTTCACAAACGGAGTTAAACCAAAGGTTCTGTGTCTTCCTACAAGGAAGAGTTCATTTCCGGAAATCCCAGGATTTTTCGGCTCAAATGAATTTACATTGTTCACGAACCCAACACGTTTTTCACTATAAACTAAAGAGCATCTATGTAAGAGATGCTGTGGTTTGTTACAGTTTCACAAGCAGAGTTTAACCAGATATGGTCCGTATGAGTAAGAAACACAGTTCGTTTTTTCTGGGCATGCTCATGTTTCTTGCTGTATTGCAGATGCTGGAGAGAAGAGCATGCTTCTTGCGTTAGAACAGAGTACGTTTCATGGATGAGAACACTGGTCTGAATTTCCCTTCACAAACGGAGTTAAAGCAAAGGCTCTGTGTCTTCCTACAAGCAAGAGTTCAATTCCGGAAAACCCAGTGATTTTTCAGGTCAAATGAATTTACCCTGTCCACGAACCCCACAAGTTTTTCACTATAAACTAAAGAGCATCTATGTAAGAGATGCTGTGGTTTGTTACAGTTTCACAAGCAGAGTTCAACTAGATATGGTCCGTATGAGTAGGAAATACAGGTCTTTTTTTATGGACATGCTCATATTTCTTGCTGTATTGCAACTCTGGACAGAAGAGGATACTTCTTGTGTTAAAACAGACGGTGTTTCATGGATGAGAACACTGGTCTGAATTTCCCTTCACAAACGGAGTTAAACCAAAGGCTCTGTGTCTTCCTACAAGCAAGAGTTCATTTCCGGTAAACCCAGGATTTTTTGGCTCAAATGAATTTACATAGTTCACGAACCCAACACGTTTTTCACTATAAACTAAAGAGCATCTATGTAAGAGATGCTGTGGTTTGTTACAGTTTCACAAGCAGAGTTTAACTCGATATGATCCGTATGAGTAAGAAACACAGTTCGTATTTTCTGGGCATGCTCATGTTTCTTGCTGTATTGGAGATGCTGGAAAGAAGAGCATGCTTCTTGCGTTAAAGCAGAGTATGTTTCATGGATGAGAACACTGGTTTGAATTTCCCTTCACAAATGGAGTTAAACCAAAGTCTCTGTGTCTTCCTACAAGCAAGAGTTCATTTCCGGAAAACCCAGTGATTTTTTGGCTCTAATGAATTTACACAGTTCACGAACCCAACACGTTTTTCACTATAAACTAAAGAGCATCTTTGTAAGAGATGCTGTGGTTTGTTACAGTTTCACAAGCAGAGTTCAACTAGATATGGTCCCTATGAGTAGGAAACACAGTTCTTTTTTTCTGGACATGCTCATATTTCTTGCTGTATTGCACACTCTAGAGAGAAGAGGATGCTTCTTGCGTTAAAACAGAGGGTGTTTCATGGATGAGAACACTGGTCTGATTTTCCCTTCACAAACGGAGTTAAACCAAAGGCTCTTTGTCTTCCTACAAGCAATTGTTCATTTCCGGAGATCCCTGTGATTTTTCGGCTCAAATGAATTTACACAGTTCACGAACCCAACACGTTTTTCTCTATAAACTAAAGAGCATCAATGTAAGAGATGCTGTGGTTTGTTACAGTTTCACAAGCAGAGTTTAAGTAGATATGGTCCGTATGAGTAAGAAACACAGTTCGTTTTTTCTGGGCATGCTCATGTTTCTTGCTGTATTGCAGATGCTGGAGAGAAGAGCATGCTTCTTGCGTTAAAACAGAGTATGTTTCATGGATGAGAACACTGGTCTGAATTTCCTTTCACAAACGGAGTTAAAGCAAAGGCTCTGTGTCTTCCTACAAGCAAGAGTTCAATTCCGGAAAACCCAGTGATTTTTCAGCTCAAATGAATTTACACAGTTCACGAACCCAACACGTTTTTCACTATAAACTAAAGAGCATCTAAATAAGAGATGCTGTGGTTTGTTACAGTTTCACAAGCAGAGTTCAACTAGATATGGTCCGTATGAGTAGGAAATACAGGTCTTTTTTTATGGACATCCTCATATTTCGTGCTGTATTGCAACTCTAGACAGAAGAGGATACTTCTGGTGTTAAAACAGACGGTGTTTCATGGATGAGAACATTGGTCTGAATTTCCCTTCACAAACGGAGTTAAACCAAAGGCTCTGTGTCTTCCTACAAGCAAGAGTTCATTTCCAAATCCCAGGATTTTTCGGCTCAAATGAATTTACATAGTTCACGAACCCAACACGTTTTTCACTATAAACAAAAGAGCATCTATGTAAGAGATGCTGGGGTTTGTTACAGTTTCACAAGCAGAGTTTAACTCGATATGGTCCGTATGAGTAAGAAACACAGTTCGTATTTTCTGGGCATGCTCATGTTTCTTGCTGTATTGGAGATGCTGGAAAGAAGAGCATGCTTCTTGCGTTAAAGCAGAGTATGTTTCATGGATGAGAACACTGGTCTGAATTTCCCTTCACAAATGGAGTTAAACCAAAGTCTCTGTGTCTTCCTACAAGCAAGAGTTCATTTCCGGAAAACCCAGTGTTTTTTCGGCTCTAATGAATTTACACAGTTCACGAACCCAACACGTTTTTCACTATAAACTAAAGAGCATCTTTGTAAGAGATGCTGTGGTTTGTTACAGTTTCACAAGCAGAGTTCAACTAGATATGGTCCCTATGAGTAGGAAACACAGTTCTTTATTTCTGGACATGCTCATATTTCTTGCTGTATTGCACACTCTAGAGAGAAGAGGATGCTTCTTGCGTTAAAACAGAGGGTGTTTCATGGATGAGAACACTGCTCTGAATTTCCCTTCACAAACGGAGTTAAACCAAAGGCTCTGTGTCTTCCTACAAGCAATAGTTCATTTCCGGAAATCCCTGTGATTTTTCGGCTCAAATGAATTTACACAGTTCACGAATCCAACACGTTTTTCACTATAAACTAAAGAGCATCTATGTAAGAGATGCTGTGGTTTGTTACAGTTTCACAAGCAGAGTTTAAGTAGATATGGTCTGTATGAGTAAGAAACACAGTTCGTTTTTTCTGGGCATGCTCATGTTTCTTGCTGTATTGCAGATGCTGGAGAGAAGAGCATGCTTCTTGCGTTAAAACAGAGTATGTTTCATGGATGAGAACACTGGTCTGAATTTCCTTTCACAAACGGAGTTAAAGCAAAGGCTCTGTGTCTTCCTACAAGCAAGAGTTCAATTCTGGAAAACCCAGTGATTTCTCAGCTCAAATGAATTTACCCTGTTCACGAACCCCACACGTTTTTCACTATAAACTAAAGAGCATCTATATAAGAGATGCTGTGGTTTGTTACAGTTTCACAAGCAGAGTTCAACTAGATATGGTCCGTATGAGTAGGAAATACAGGTCTTTTTTTATGGACATGCTCATATTTCGTACTGTATTGCAACTCTGGACAGAAGAGGATACTTCTGGTGTTAAAACAGACGGTGTTTCATGGATGAGAACACTGGTCTGAATTTCCCTTCACAAACGGAGTTAAACCAAAGGCTCTGTGTCTTCCTACAAGCACGAGTTCATTTCCGGAAATCCCAGGATTTTTTGGCTCAAATGAATTTACATAGTTCACGAACCCAACACGTTTTTCACTATAAACTAAAGAGCATCTATGTAAGAGATGCTGTGGTTTGTTACAGTTTCACAAGCAGATTTCAACTAGATATGGTCCGTATGAGTAAGAAACACACTTCGTTTTTTCTGGGCATGCTCATGTTTCTTGCTGTATTAGAGATGCTGGAAAGAAGAGCATGCTTCTTGCGTTAAAACAGAGTATGTTTCATGGATGAGAACACTGGTCTGAATTTCCCTTAACAAACGGAGTTAAACCAAAAGCTCTGTGTCTTCCTACAAGCAAGAGTTCATTTCCGGAAAACCCAGTGATTTTTCAGCTCAAATGAATTTACACAGTTCACGAACCCAACACGTTATTCATTATAAACTAAAGAGCATCTATTTAAGCGATGCTTTGGTTTGTTACAGTTTCACAAGCAGAGTTTAACTAGATATGGTCCGAATGAGTAAGAAACACAGTTCGTATTTTCTGGGCATGCTCATGGTTCTTGCTGTATTGGAGAAGCTGGAAAGAACAGCATCCTTCTTGCGTTAAAAGAGAGTATGTCTCATGGATGAGAACACTGGTCTGAATTTCCATTCACAAATGGAGTTAAACCAAAGTCTCTGTGTCTTCCTACAAGCAGGAGTTCATTTCCGGAAAACCCAGTGATTTTTCGGCTCAAATGAATTTACACAGTTCACGAACCAAACACGTTTTTCACTATAAACTAAAGAGCATCTTTGTAAGAGATACCGTGGTTTGTTACAGTTTCACAAGCAGAGTTCAACTAGATATGGTCCCTATGAGTAGGAAACACAGTTGTCTTTTTCTGGACATGCTCATATTTCTTGCTGTATTGCAGACTCTGGACAGAAGAGGATGCTTCTTGCGTTAAAACAAAGGGTGTTTCATGGATGAGAACACTGGTCTGAATTTCCCTTCACAAACCGAGTTAAACCAAAGGCTCTGTATCCTCCTACAAGCAAGAGTTTATTTCCGGAAATCCCAGTGATTTTTCGGCTGAAATGAATTTACATAGTTCATGAACAGAACACCTTTTTCACTATAAACTAAAGAGCATCTATGTAAGAGATGCTGTGGTTTGTTACAGTTTCACAAGCAGAGTTCAACTAGATATGGTCCGTATGAGTAAGAAACACAGTTCTTATTTTCTGGGCATGCTCATGTTTCTTGCTGTATTGGAGATGCTGGAAAGAACAGCATGCTTCTTGAGTTAAAACAGAGTATGTCTCATGGATGAGAACACTGGTCTGAATTTCCCTTCACAAACGGAGTTAAACCAAAGGCTCTGTGTCTTCCTACAAGGAAGAGTTCATTTCCGGAAATCCCAGGATTTTTCGGCTCAAATGAATTTACATTGTTCACGAACCCAACACGTTTTTCACTATAAACTAAAGAGCATCTATGTAAGAGATGCTGTGGTTTGTTACAGTTTCACAAGCAGAGTTTAACCAGATATGGTCCGTATGAGTAAGAAACACAGTTCGTTTTTTCTGGGCATGCTCATGTTTCTTGCTGTATTGCAGATGCTGGAGAGAAGAGCATGCTTCTTGCGTTAGAACAGAGTACGTTTCATGGATGAGAACACTGGTCTGAATTTCCCTTCACAAACGGAGTTAAAGCAAAGGCTCTGTGTCTTCCTACAAGCAAGAGTTCAATTCCGGAAAACCCAGTGATTTTTCAGGTCAAATGAATTTACCCTGTCAACGAACCCCACAAGTTTTTCACTATAAACTAAAGAGCATCTATGTAAGAGATGCTGTGGTTTGTTACAGTTTCACAAGCAGAGTTCAACTAGATATGGTCCGTATGAGTAGGAAATACAGGTCTTTTTTTATGGACATGCTCATATTTCTTGCTGTATTGCAACTCTGGACAGAAGAGGATACTTCTTGTGTTAAAACAGACGGTGTTTCATGGATGAGAACACTGGTCTGAATTTCCCTTCACAAACGGAGTTAAACCAAAGGCTCTGTGTCTTCCTACAAGCAAGAGTTCATTTCCGGTAAACCCAGGATTTTTTGGCTCAAATGAATTTACATAGTTCACGAACCCAACACGTTTTTCACTATAAACTAAAGAGCATCTATGTAAGAGATGCTGTGGTTTGTTACAGTTTCACAAGCAGAGTTTAACTCGATATGGTCCGTATGAGTAAGAAACACAGTTCGTATTTTCTGGGCATGCTCATGTTTCTTGCTGTATTGGAGATGCTGGAAAGAAGAGCATGCTTCTTGCGTTAAAGCAGAGTATGTTTCATGGATGAGAACACTGGTCTGAATTTCCCTTCACAAATGGAGTTAAACCAAAGTCTCTGTGTCTTCCTACAAGCAAGAGTTCATTTCCGGAACACCCAGTGATTTTTCGGCTCTAATGAATTTACACAGTTCACGAACCCAACACGTTTTTCACTATAAACTAAAGAGCATCTTTGTAAGAGATGCTGTGGTTTGTTACAGTTTCACAAGCAGAGTTCAACTAGATATGGTCCCTATGAGTAGGAAACACAGTTCTTTTTTTCTGGACATGCTCATATTTCTTGCTGTATTGCACACTCTAGAGAGAAGAGGATGCTTCTTGCGTTAAAACAGAGGGTGTTTCATGGATGAGAACACTGGTCTGAATTTCCCTTCACAAACGGAGTTAAACCAAAGGCTCTGTGTCTTCCTACAAGCAATAGTTCATTTCCGGAGATCCCTGTGATTTTTCGGCTCAAATGAATTTACACAGTTCACGAACCCAACACGTTTTTCTCTATAAACTAAAGAGCATCAATGTAAGAGATGCTGTGGTTTGTTACAGTTTCACAAGCAGAGTTTAAGTAGATATGGTCCATATGAGTAAGAAACACAGTTCGTTTTTTCTGGGCATGCTCATGTTTCTTGCTGTATTGCAGATGCTGGAGAGAAGAGCATGCTTCTTGCGTTAAAACAGAGTATGTTTCATGGATGAGAACACTGGTCTGAATTTCCTTTCACAAACGGAGTTAAAGCAAAGGCTCTGTGTCTTCCTACAAGCAAGAGTTCAATTCCGGAAAACCCAGTGATTTTTCAGCTCAAATGAATTTACACAGTTCACGAACCCAACACGTTTTTCACTATAAACTAAAGAGCATCTAAATAAGAGATGCTGTGGTTTGTTACAGTTTCACAAGCAGAGTTCAACTAGATATGGTCCGTATGAGTAGGAAATACAGGTCTTTTTTTATCGACATCCTCATATTTCGTGCTGTATTGCAACTCTAGACAGAAGAGGATACTTCTGGTGTTAAAACAGACGGTGTTTCATGGATGAGAACACTGGTCTGAATTTCCCTTCACAAACGGAGGTAAACCAAAGGCTCTGTGTCTTCCTACAAGCAAGAGTTCATTTCCGGAAATCCCAGGATTTTTCGGCTCAAATGAATTTACATAGTTCACGAACCCAACACGTTTTTCACTATAAACAAAAGAGCATCTATGTAAGAGATGCTGGGGTTTGTTACAGTTTCACAAGCAGAGTTTAACTCGATATGGTCCGTATGAGTAAGAAACACAGTTCGTATTTTCTGGGCATGCTCATGTTTCTTGCTGTATTGGAGATGCTGGAAAGAAGAGCATGCTTCTTGCGTTAAAACAGAGTATGTTTCATGGATGAGAACACTGGTCTGAATTTCCCTTCACAAATGGAGTTAAACCAAAGTCTCTGTGTCTTCCTACAAGCAAGTGTTCATTTCCGGAAATCCCAGTGATTTTTCGGCTCAAAGTAATTTACACAGTTCACGAACCCAACACGTTTTTCACTATAAACTAAAGAGCATCAATGTAAGAGATGCTGTGGTTTGTTACAGTTTCACATTCAGAGTTTAAGTAGATATGGTCCTTATGAGTAAGAAACACAGTTCATTTTTTCTGGGCATGCTCATGTTTCTTGCTGTATTGCAGATGCTGGAGAGAAGAGCATGATTCTTGCGTTAGAACAGAGTACGTTTCATGGATGAGAACACTGGTCTGAATTTCCCTTCACACACGGAGTTAAAGCAAAGGCTCTGTGTCTTCCTACAAGCAAGAGTTCAATTCCGGAAAACCCAGTGATTTTTCAGGTCAAATGAATTTACCCTGTTCACGAACCCCACAAGTTTTTCACTATAAACTAAAGAGCATCTATGTAAGAGATGCTGTGGTTTGTTACAGTTTCACAAGCAGAGTTCAACTAGATATGGTCCGTATGAGTAGGAAATACAGGTCTTTTTTTATGGACATGCTCATATTTCTTGCTGTATTGCAACTCTGGACAGAAGAGGATACTTCTGGTGTTAAAACAGACGGTGTTTCATGGATGAGAACACTGGTCTGAATTTCCCTTCACAAACGGAGTTAAACCAAAGGCTCTGTGTCTTCCTACAAGCAAGAGTTCATTTTCGGAAATCCCAGGATTTTTCGGCTCAAATGAATTTACATAGTTCACGAACCCAACACGTTTTTCACTATAAACTAAAGAGCATCTATGTAAGAGATGCTGTGGTTTGTTACAGTTTCACAAGCAGAGTTTAACTTGATATGGTCCGTATGAGTAAGAAACACAGTTCGTATTTTCTGGGCATGCTCATGTTTCTTGCTGTATTGGAGATGCTGGAAAGAAGAGCATGCTTCTTGCGTTAAAGCAGAGTATGTTTCATGGATGAGAACACTGGTCTGAATTTCCCTTCACAAATGGAGTTAAACCAAAGTCTCTGTGTCTTCCTACAAGCAAGAGTTCATTTCCGGAAAACCCAGTGATTTTTCGGCTCTAATGATTTTACACAGTTCACGAACCCAACACGTTTTTCACTATAAACTAAAGAGCATCTTTGTAAGAGATGCTGTGGTTTGTTACAGTTTCACAAGCAGAGTTCAACTAGATATGGTCCCTATGAGTAGGAAACACAGTTCTTTATTTCTGGACATGCTCATATTTCTTGCTGTATTGCACACTCTAGAGAGAAGAGGATGCTTCTTGCGTTAAAACAGAGGGTGTTTCATGGATGAGAACACTGCTCTGAATTTCCCTTCACAAACGGAGTTAAACCAAAGGCTCTGTGTCTTCCTACAAGCAATAGTTCATTTCCGGAAATCCCTGTGATTTTTCGGCTCAAATGAATTTACACAGTTCACGAATCCAACACGTTTCTCACTATAAACTAAAGAGCATCTATGTAAGAGATGCTGTGGTTTGTTACAGTTTCACAAGCAGAGTTTAAGTAGATATGGTCTGTATGAGTAAGAAACACAGTTCGTTTTTTCTGGGCATGCTCATGTTTCTTGCTGTATTGCAGATGCTGGAGAGAAGAGCATGCTTCTTGCGTTAAAACAGAGTATGTTTCATGGATGAGAACACTGGTCTGAATTTCCTTTCACAAACGGAGTTAAACCAAAGGCTCTGTGTCTTCCTACAAGCAAGAGTTCAATTCCGGAAAACCCAGTGATTTCTCAGCTCAAATGAATTTACCCTGTTCACGAACCCCACACGTTTTTCACTATAAACTAAAGAGCATCTATGTAAGAGATGCTGTGGTTTGTTACAGTTTCACAAGCAGAGTTTAACTAGATATGGTACGTATGAGTAAGAAACACAGTTCGTATTTTCTGGGCATGCTCATGTTTCTTGCTGTATTGGAGATGCTGGAAAGAAGAGCATGCTTCTTGCGTTAAAGCAGAGTATGTTTCATGGATGAGAACACTGGTCTGAATTTCCCTTCACAAATGGAGTTAAACCAAAGTCTCTGTGTCTTCCTACAAGCAAGAGTTCATTTCCGGAAAACCCAGTGATTTTTCGGCTCTAATGAATTTACACAGTTCACGAACCCAACACGTTTTTCACTATAAACTAAAGAGCATCTTTGTAAGAGATGCTGTGGTTTGTTACAGTTTCACAAGCAGAGTTCAACTAGATATGGTCCGTATGAGTAAGAAACACAGTTCGTATTTTCTGGGCATGCTCATGTTTCTTGCTGTATTGGAGATGCTGGAAAGAAGAGCATGCTTCTTGCGTTAAAGCAGAGTATGTTTCATGGATGAGAACACTGGTCTGAATTTCCCTTCACAAATGGAGTTAAACCAAAGTCTCTGTGTCTTCCTACAAGCAAGAGTTGATTTCCGGAAAACCCAGTGATTTTTCGGCTCAAATGAATTTACACAGTTCACGAACCCAACACGTTTTTCACTATAAACTAAAGAGCATCTTTGTAAGAGATGCTGTGGTTTGTTACAGTTTCACAAGCAGAGTTCAACTAGATATGGTCCGTATGAGTAGAAAACACAGTTCTTTTTTTGTGGACATGCTCATATTTCTTGCTGTATTGCAGACTCTAGAGAGAAGAGGATGCTTCTTGCGTTAAAACAGAGGGTGTTTCATGGATGAGAACACTGGTCTGAATTTCCTTTCACACACGGAGTTAAACCAAAGTCTCTGTGTCTTCCTACAAGCAAGAGTTCATTTCCGGAAAACACAGTGACTTTTCGGCTCAAATGAATTTACACAGTTCACGAACCAAACACGTTTTTCAATATAAACTAAAGAGCATCTTTGTAATAGATGCTGTGGTTTGTTACAGTTTCACAAGCAGAGTTCAACTAGATATGGTCTGTATGAGTAGGAAACACAGTTCTTTTTTTCTGGACATGCACATATTTCTTGCTGTATTGCAGACTCTGGACAGAAGAGGATGATTCTTGCGTTAAAACAGAGGGTGTTTCATGGATGAGAACACTGGTCTGAATTTCCCTTCACAAATGGAGTTAAACCAAAGTCTCTGTGTCTTCCTACAAGCAAGAGTTCATTTCCGGTAAACCCAGGGATATTTCGGCTCAAATGAATTTACACAGTTCACGAACGCAACACGTTTTTCACTATAAACTAAAGAGCATCTATGTAAGAGATGCTGTGGTTTGTTACAGTTTCATAAGTAGAGTTCAACTAGATATGGTCAATATGAGTAGGAAACACAGTTCTTTTTTTCTGGACATGCACATATTTCTTGCTGTATTGCAGACTCTGGACAGAAGAGGATGATTCTTGCGTTAAAACAGAGGGTGTTTCATGGATGAGAACACTGGTCTGAATTTCCCTTCACAAACGGAGTTAAACCATAGGCTGTGTGTCTTCCTACAAGCAAGAGTTCATTTCCGGAAATCCCAGTGATTTTTCGGCTCAAATGAATTTACACAGTTCATGAACCCAACACGTTTTTCAGTATAAACTAAAGAGCATCTATGTAAGAGATGCTGTGGTTTGTTACAGTTTCACAAGCAGAGTTTAAGTAGATATGGTCCGTTTTAGTAAGAAACACAGTTCGTTTTTGCTGGGCATGCTCATGTTTCCTGCTGTATTGGAGATGCTGGAAAGAAGAGCATGCTTCTTGCGTTAAAACAGAGTATGTTTCATGGATGAGAACACTGGTCTGAATTTGCCTTCACAAACGGAGTTAAATCAAAGGCTCTGTGTCTTCCTACAAGCAGGAGTTCATTTCCGGAAATCCCAGGATTTTTCGGCTCAAATGAATTTACATAGTTTACGAACCTAACACGTTTTTCACTATAAACTAAAGAGCATCTATGTAAGAGATGCTGTGGTTTGTTACAGTTTCACAAGCAGAGTTCAACTAGATATAGTCAGTATGAGTAGGAAACACAGTTCTTTTTTTGTGGACATGCTAATATTTCTTGCTGTATTGCAGACTCTAGAGAGAAGAGGATGCTTCTTGCGTTAAAACAGAGGGTGTTTCATGGATGAGAACACTGGTCTGAATTTCCTTTCACACACGGAGTTAAACCAAAGTCTCTGTGTCTTTCTACAACCAAGAGTTCATTTCCAGAAAACACAGTGACTTTTCGGCTCAAATGAATTTACACAGTTCACGAACCAAACACGTTTTTCAATATAAACTAAAGAGCATCTTTGTAATAGATGCTGTGGTTTGTTACAGTTTAACAAGCAGAGTTAAACTAGATATGGTCCGTATGAGTAGGAAACACAGTTCTTTTTTTCTGGACATGCACATATTTCTTGCTGTATTGCAGACTCTGGACAGAAGAGGATGATTCTTGCGTTAAAACAGAGGGTGTTTCATGGATGAGAACACTGGTCTGAATTTCCCTTCACAAATGGAGTTAAACCATAGGCTGTGTGTCTTCCTACAAGCAAGAGTTCATTTCCGGAAATCCCAGTGATTTTTCGGCTCAAATGAATTTATACAGTTCATGAACCCAACACGTTTTTCAGTATAAACTAAAGAGCATCTATGTAAGAGATGCTGTGGTTTGTTACAGTTTCACAAGCAGAGTTTAAGTAGATATGGTCCGTTTTAGTAAGAAACACAGTTCGTTTTTTCTGGGCATGCTCATGTTTCCTGCTGTATTGCAGACTCTGGACAGAAGAGGATGATTCTTGCGTTAAAACAGAGGGTGTTTCATGGATGAGAACACTGGTCTGAATTTCCCTTCACAAACGGAGTTAAACCATAGGCTGTGTGTCTTCCTACAAGCAAGAGTTCATTTCCGGAAATCCCAGGGATTTTTCGGCTCAAATGAATTTACACAGTTCATGAACCCAACACGTTTTTCAGTATAAACTAAAGAGCATCTATGTAAGAGATGCTGTGGTTTGTTACAGTTTCACAAGCAGAGTTTAAGTAGATATGGTCCGTTTTAGTAAGAAACACAGTTCGTTTTTGCTGGGCATGCTCATGTTTCCTGCTGTATTGGAGATGCTGGAAAGAAGAGCATGGTTCTTGCGTTAAAACAGAGTATGTTTCATGGATAAGAACACTGGTCTGAATTTCCCTTCACAAACGGAGTTAAACCATAGGCTGTGTGTCTTCCTACAAGCAAGAGTTCATTTCCGGTAAACCCAGGGATATTTCGGCTCAAATGAATTTACACAGTTCACGAACGCAACACGTTTTTCACTATAAACTAAAGAGCATCTATGTAAGAGATGCTGTGGTTTGTTACAGTTTCCTAAGTAGAGTTCAACTAGATATGGTCAGTATGAGTAGGAAACACAGTTCTTTTTTTCTGGACATGCACATATTTCTTGCTGTATTGCAGACTCTGGACAGAAGAGGATGATTCTTGCGTTAAAACAGAGGGTGTTTCATGGATGAGAACACTGGTCTGAATTTCCCTTCACAAACGGAGTTAAACCATAGGCTGTGTGTCTTCCTACAAGCAAGAGTTCATTTCCGGAAATCCCAGTGATTTTTCGGCTCAAATGAATTTACACAGTTCATGAACCCAACACGTTTTTCAGTATAAACTAAAGAGCATCTATGTAAGAGATGCTGTGGTTTGTTACAGTTTCACAAGCAGAGTTTAAGTAGATATGGTCCGTTTTAGTAAGAAACACAGTTCGTTTTTGCTGGGCATGCTCATGTTTCCTGCTGTATTTGAGATGCTGGAAAGAAGAGCATGCTTCTTGCGTTAAAACAGAGTATGTTTCATGGATGAGAACACTGGTCTGAATTTCCCTTCACAAACGGAGTTAAATCAAAGGCTCTGTGTCTTCCTACAAGCAGGAGTTCATTTCCGGAAATCCCAGGATTTTTCGGCTCAAATGAATTTACATAGTTCACGAACCTAACACGTTTTTCACTATAAACTAAAGAGCATCTATGTAAGAGATGCTGTGGTTTGTTACAGTTTCACAAGCAGAGTTTAACTAGATATGGTCCGTATGAGTAAGAAACACAGTTCGTATTTTCTGGGCATGCTCATGTTTCTTGCTGTATTGGAGATGCTGGAAAGAAGAGCATGCTTCTTGCGTTAAAGCAGAGTATGTTTCATGGATGAGAACACTGGTCTGAATTTCCCTTCACAAATGGAGATAAACCAAAGTCTCTGTGTCTTCCTACAAGCAAGAGTTGATTTCCGGAAAACCCAGTGATTTTTCGGCTCAAATGAATTTACACAGTTCACGAACCCAACATGTTTTTCACTCTAAACTAAAGAGCATCTTTGTAAGAGATGCTGTGGTTTGTTACAGTTTCACAAGCAGAGTTCAACTAGATATGGTCCGTATGAGTAGGAAACACAGCTCTTTTTTTGTGGACATGCACATATTTCTTGCTGTATTGCAGACTCTAGAGAGAAGAGGATGCTTCTTTCGTTAAAACAGAGGGTGTTTCATGGATGAGAACACTGGTCTGAATTTCCTTTCACACACGGAGTCAAACCAAAGTCTCTGTGTCTTCCTACAAGCAAGAGTTCATTTCCGGAAAAAACAGTGACTTTTCGGCTCAAATGAATTTACACAGTTCACGAACCAAACACGTTTTTCAATATAAACTAAAGAGCATCTTTGTAATACATGCTAGGATTTGTTACAGTTTCACAAGCAGAGTTCAACTAGATATGGTCTGTATGAGTAGGAAACACAGTTCTTTTTTTCTGGACATGCACATATTTCTTGCTGTATTGCAGACTCTGGACAGAAGAGGATGATTCTTGCGTTAAAGCAGAGTATGTCTCATGGATGAGAACACTGGTCTGAATTTCCCTTCACAAATGGAGTTAAACCAAAGTCTCTGTGTCTTTCTACAACCAAGAGTTCATTTCCGGAAAACACAGTGACTTTTCGGCTCAAATGAATTTACACAGTTCACGAACCAAACACGTTTTTCAATATAAACTAAAGAGCATCTTTGTAATAGATGCTGTGGTTTGTTACAGTTTAACAAGCAGAGTTAAACTAGATATGGTCCGTATGAGTAGGAAACACAGTTCTTTTTTTCTGGACATGCACATATTTCTTGCTGTATTGCAGACTCTGGACAGAAGAGAATGATTCTTGCGTTAAAACAGAGGGTGTTTCATGGATGAGAACACTGGTCTGAATTTCCCTTCACAAACGGAGTTAAACCATAGGCTGTGTGTCTTCCTACAAGCAAGAGTTCATTTCCGGAAATCCCAGTGATTTTTCGGCTCAAATGAATTTACACAGTTCATGAACCCAACACGTTTTTCAGTATAAACCAAAGAGCATCTATGTAAGAGATGCTGTGGTTTGTTACAGTTTAACAAGCAGAGTTTAAGTAGATATGGTCCATTTTAGTAAGAAACACAGTTCGTTTTTTCTGGGCATGCTCATGTTTCCTGCTGTATTGGAGATGCTGGAAAGAAGAGCATGGTTCTTGCGTTAAAACAGAGTATGTTTCATGGATGAGAACACTGGTCTGAATTTCCCTTCACAAACGGAGTTAAATCAAAGGCTCTGTGTCTTCCTACAAGCAGGAGTTCATTTCCAGAAATCCCAGGATTTTTCGGCTCAAATGAATTTACATAGTTCACGAACCTAACACGTTTTTCACTATAAACTAAAGAGCATCTATGTAAGAGATGCTGTGGTTTGTTACAGTTTCACAAGCAGAGTTCAACTAGATATGGTCTGTATGAGTAGGAAACACAGTTCTTTTTTTCTGGGCATGCTCATGTTTTTTGCTGTATTGCAGACTCTGGACAGAAGAGGATGATTCTTGCGTTAAAACAGAGGGTGTTTCATGGATGAGAACACTGGTCTGAATTTCCCGTCACAAATGGAGTTAAACCAAAGTCTCTGTGTCTTCCTACAAGCAAGAGTTCATTTCCGGTAAACCCAGGGATATTTCGGCTCAAATGAATTTACACAGTTCACGAACGCAACACGTTTTTCACTATAAACTAAAGAGCATCTATGTAAGAGATGCTGTGGTTTGTTACAGTTTCCTAAGTAGAGTTCAACTAGATATGGTCAGTATGAGTAGGAAACACAGTTCTTTTTTTCTGGACATGCACATATTTCTTGCTGTATTGCAGACTCTGGACAGAAGAGGATGATTCTTGCGTTAAAACAGAGGGTGTTTCATGGATGAGAACACTGGTCTGAATTTCCCTTCACAAACGGAGTTAAACCATAGGCTGTGTGTCTTCCTACAAGCAAGAGTTCATTTCCGGAAATCCCAGTGATTTTTCGGCTCAAATGAATTTACACAGTTCATGAACCCAACACGTTTTTCAGTATAAACTAAAGAGCATCTATGTAAGAGATGCTGTGGTTTGTTACAGTTTCACAAGCAGAGTTTAAGTAGATATGGTCCGTTTTAGTAAGAAACACAGTTCGTTTTTGCTGGGCATGCTCATGTTTCCTGCTGTATTGGAGATGCTGGAAAGAAGAGCATGGTTCTTGCGTTAAAACAGAGTATGTTTCATGGATGAGAACACTGGTCTGAATTTCCCTTCACAAACGGAGTTAAACCATAGGCTGTGTGTCTTCCTACAAGCAAGAGTTCATTTCCGGTAAACCCAGGGATATTTCGGCTCAAATGAATTTACACAGTTCACGAACGCAACACGTTTTTCACTATAAACTAAAGAGCATCTATGTAAGAGATGCTGTGGTTTGTTACAGTTTCCTAAATAGAGTTCAACTAGATATGGTCCGTATGAGTAGGAAACACAGTTCTTTTTTTCTGGACATGCACATATTTCTTGCTGTATTGCAGACTCTGGACAGAAGAGGATGATTCTTGCGTTAAAACAGAGGGTGTTTCATGGATGAGAACACTGGTCTGAATTTCCCTTCACAAACGGAGTTAAACCATAGGCTGTGTGTCTTCCTACAAGCAAGAGTTCATTTCCGGAAATCCCAGTGATTTTTCGGCTCAAATGAATTTACACAGTTCATGAACCCAACACGTTTTTCAGTATAAACTAAAGAGCATCTATGTAAGAGATGCTGTGGTTTGTTACAGTTTCACCAGCAGAGTTTAAGTAGATATGGTCCGTTTTAGTAAGAAACACAGTTCGTTTTTGCTGGGCATGCTCATGTTTCCTGCTGTATTTGAGATGCTGGAAAGAAGAGCATGCTTCTTGCGTTAAAACAGAGTATGTTTCATGGATGAGAACACTGGTCTGAATTTCCCTTCACAAACGGAGTTAAATCAAAGGCTCTGTGTCTTCCTACAAGCAGGAGTTCATTTCCGGAAATCCCAGGATTTTTCGGCTCAAATGAATTTACATAGTTCACGAACCTAACACGTTTTTCACTATAAACTAAAGAGCATCTATGTAAGAGATGCTGTGGTTTTTTACAGTTTCACAAGCAGAGTTTAACTAGATATGGTCCGTATGAGTAAGAAACACAGTTCGTATTTTCTGGGCATGCTCATGTTTCTTGCTGTATTGGAGATGCTGGAAAGAAGAGCATGCTTCTTGCGTTAAAGCAGAGTATGTTTCATGGATGAGAACACTGGTCTGAATTTCCCTTCACAAATGGAGTTAAACCAAAGTCTCTGTGTCTTCCTACAAGCAAGAGTTGATTTCCGGAAAACCCAGTGATTTTTCGGCTCAAATGAATTTACACAGTTCACGAACCCAACACGTTTTTCACTATAAACTAAAGAGCATCTTTGTAAGAGATGCTGTGGTTTGTTACAGTTTCACAAGCAGAGTTCAACTAGATATGGTCCGTATGAGTAGGAAACACAGTTCTTTTTTTCTGGGCATGCTCATGTTTTTTGCTGTATTGCAGACTCTGGACAGAAGAGGATGATTCCTGCGTTAAAACAGAGGGTGTTTCATGGATGAGAACACTGGTCTGAATTTCCCGTCACAAATGGAGTTAAACCAAAGTCTCTGTGTCTTCCTACAAGCAAGAGTTCATTTCCGGAAATCCCAGTGATTTTTCGGCTCAAATGAATTTACACAGTTCATGAACCCAACACGTTTTTCACTATAAACTAAAGAGCATCTATGTAAGAGATGCTGTGGTTTGTTACAGTTTCACAAGGAGAGTTTAAGTAGATATGGTCCGTTTTAGTAAGAAACACAGTTCGTTTTTGCTGGGCATGCTCATGTTTCCTGCTGTATTGGAGATGCTGGAAAGAAGAGCATGGTTCTTGCGTTAAAACAGAGTATGTTTCATGGATGAGAACACTGGTCTGAATTTCCCTTCACAAATGGAGTTAAATCAAAGGCTCTGTGTCTTCCTACAAGCAGGAGTTCATTTCCGGAAATCCCAGGATTTTTCGGCTCAAATGAATTTACATAGTTCACGAACCTAACACGTTTTTCACTATAAACTAAAGAGCATCTATGTAAGAGATGCTGTGGTTTGTTACAGTTTCACAAGCAGAGTTCAACTAGATATGGTCAGTATGAGTAGGAAACACAGTTCTTTTTTTCTGGGCATGCTCATGTTTTTTGCTGTATTGCAGACTCTGGACAGAAGAGGATGATTCTTGCGTTAAAACAGAGGGTGTTTCATGGATGAGAACACTGGTCTGAATTTCCCTTCACAAATGGAGTTAAACCAAAGTCTCTGTGTCTTCCTACAAGCAAGAGTTGATTTCCGGAAAACCCAGTGATTTTTCGGCTCAAATGAATTTACACAGTTCACGAACCCAACACGTTTTTCACTATAAACTAAAGAGCATCTTTGTAAGAGATGCTGTGGTTTGTTACAGTTTCACAAGCAGAGTTCAACTAGATATGGTCTGTATGAGTAGGAAACACAGTTCTTTTTTTGTGGACATGCTCATATTTCTTGCTGTATTGCCGACTCTAGAGAGAAGAGGATGCTTCTTGCGTTAAAACAGAGGGTGTTTCATGGATGAGAACACTGGTCTGAATTTCCCTTCACAAACGGAGTTAAACCATAGGCTGTGTGTCTTCCTACAAGCAAGAGTTCATTTCCGGAAATCCCAGTGATTTTTCGGCTCAAATGAATTTACACAGTTCATGAACCCAACACGTTTTTCAGTATAAACTAAAGAGCATCTATGTAAGAGATGCTGTGGTTTGTAACAGTTTCACAAGCAGAGTTTAAGTAGATATGGTCCGTTTTAGTAAGAAACACAGTTCGTTTTTGCTGGGCATGCTCATGTTTCTTGATGTATTGGAGATGCTGGAAAGAAGAGCATGCTTCTTTCGTTAAAGCAGAGTATGTTTCATGGATGAGAACACTGGTCTGAATTTCCCTTCACAAATGGAGTTAAACCAAAGTCTCTGTTTCTTCCTACAAGCAAGAGTTGATTTCCGGAAAACCCAGTGATTTTTCGGCTCAAATGAATTTACACAGTTCACGAACCCAACACGTTTTTCACTATAAACTAAAGAGCATCTTTGTAAGAGATGCTGTGGTTTGTTACAGTTTCACAAGCAGAGTTCAACTAGATATGGTCTGTATGAGTAGGAAACACAGTTCTTTTTTTGTGGACATGCTCATATTTCTTGCTGTATTGCAGACTCTAGAGAGAAGAGGATGCTTCTTGCGTTAAAACAGAGGGTGTTTCATGGATGAGAACACTGGTCTGAATTTCCCTTCACAAATGGAGTTAAACCAAAGTCTCTGTGTCTTCCTACAAGCAAGAGTTCATTTCCGGTAAACCCAGGGATATTTCTGCTCAAATGAATTTACACAGTTCACGAACGCAACACGTTTTTCACTGTAAACTAAAGAGCATCTATGTAAGAGATGCTGTGGTTTGTTACAGTTTCATAAGTAGAGTTCAACTAGATATGGTCAGTATGAGTAGGAAACACAGTTCTTTTTTTCTGGACATGCACATATTTCTTGCTGTATTGCAGACTCTGGACAGAAGAGGATGATTCTTGCGTTGAAACAGAGGGTGTTTCATGGATGAGAACACTGGTCTGAATTTCCTTTCACACACGGAGTTAAACCAAAGTCTCTGTGTCTTCCTACAAGCAAGAGTTCATTTCCGGAAAACACAGTGACTTTTCGGCTCAATTGAATTTACACAGTTCACGAACCAAACACGTTTTTCAATATAAAGTAAAGAGCATCTTTGTAATAGATGCTGTGGTTTGTTACAGTTTAACAAGCAGAGTTAAACTAGATATGGTCCGTATGAGTAGGAAACACAGTTCTTTTTTTCTGGACATGCACATATTTCTTGCTGTATTGCAGACTCTGGACAGAAGAGGATGATTCTTGCGTTAAAACAGAGGGTGTTTCATGGATGAGAACACTGGTCTGAATTTCCCTTCACAAACGGAGTTAAACCATGGGCTGTGTGTCTTCCTACAAGCAAGAGTTCATTTCCGGAAATCCCAGTGATTTTTCGGCTCAAATGAATTTACACAGTTCATGAACCCAACACGTTTTTCAGTATAAACTAAAGAGCATCTGTGTAAGAGATGCTGTGGTTTGTTACAGTTTCACAAGCAGAGTTTAAGTAGATATGGTCCGTTTTAGTAAGAAACACAGTTCGTTTTTGCTGGGCATGCTCATGTTTCCTGCTGTATTGGAGATGCTGGAAAGAAGAGCATGCTTCTTGCGTTAAAACAGAGTATGTTTCATGGATGAGAACACTGGTCTGAATTTCCCTTCACAAACGGAGTTAAATCAAAGGCTCTGTGTCTTCCTACAAGCAGGAGTTCATTTCCGGAAATCCCAGGATTTTTCGGCTCAAATGAATTTACATAGTTCACGAACCTAACACGTTTTTCACTATAAACTAAAGAGCATCTATGTAAGAGATGCTGTGGTTTGTTACAGTTTCACAAGCAGAGTTCAACTAGATATGGTCAGTATGAGTAGGAAACACAGTTCTTTTTTTCTGGGCATGCTCATGTTTTTTGCTGTATTGCAGACTCTGGACAGAAGAGGATGATTCTTGCGTTAAAACAGAGGGTGTTTCATGGATGAGAACACTGGTCTGAATTTCCCTTCACAAACGGAGTTAAACCATAGGCTGTGTGTCTTCCTACAAGCAAGAGTTCATTTCCGGAAATCCCAGTGATTTTTCGGCTCAAATGAATTTACACAGTTCATGAACCCAACACGTTTTTCAGTATAAACTAAAGAGCATCTATGTAAGAGATGCTGTGGTTTGTTACAGTTTCACAAGCAGAGTTTAAGTAGATATGGTCCGTTTTAGTAAGAAACACAGTTCCTTTTTGCTGGCCATGCTCATGTTTCCTGCTGTATTGGAGATGCTGGAAAGAAGAGCATGGTTCTTGCGTTAAAACAGAGTATGTTTCATGGATGAGAACACTGGTCTGAATTTCCCTTCACAAACGGAGTTAAATCAAAGGCTCTGTGTCTTCCTACAAGCAGGAGTTCATTTCCAGAAATCCCAGGATTTTTCGGCTCAAATGAATTTACATAGTTCACGAACCTAACACGTTTTTCACTATAAACTAAAGAGCATCTATGTAAGAGATGCTGTGGTTTGTTACAGTTTCACAAGCAGAGTTCAACTAGATATGGTCAGTATGAGTAGGAAACACAGTTCTTTTTTTCTGGGCATGCTCATGTTTTTTGCTGTATTGCAGACTCTGGACAGAAGAGGATGATTCTTGCGTTAAAACAGAGGGTGTTTCATGGATGAGAACACTGGTCTGAATTTCCCTTCACAAACGGAGTTAAACCATAGGCTGTGTGTCTTCCTACAAGCAAGAGTTCATTTCCGGAAATCCCAGGGATTTTTTGGCTCAAATGAATTTACACAGTTCATGAACCCAACACGTTTTTCAGTATAAACTAAAGAGCATCTATGTAAGAGATGCTGTGGTTTGTTACAGTTTCACAAGCAGAGTTTAAGTAGATATGGTCCGTTTTAGTAAGAAACACAGTTCGTTTTTGCTGGGCATGCTCATGTTTCCTGCTGTATTGGAGATGCTGGAAAGAAGAGCATGGTTCTTGCGTTAAAACAGAGTATGTTTCATGGATGAGAACACTGGTCTGAATTTCCCTTCACAAACGGAGTTAAACCATAGGCTGTGTGTCTTCCTACAAGCAAGAGTTCATTTCCGGTAAACCCAGGGATATTTCGGCTCAAATGAATTTACACAGTTCACGAACGCAACACGTTTTTCACTATAAACTAAAGAGCATCTATGTAAGAGATGCTGTGGTTTGTTACAGTTTCCTAAGTAGAGTTCAACTAGATATGGTCAGTATGAGTAGGAAACACAGTTCTTTTTTTCTGGACATGCACATATTTCTTGCTGTATTGCAGACTCTGGACAGAAGAGGATGATTCTTGCGTTAAAACAGAGGGTGTTTCATGGATGAGAACACTGGTCTGAATTTCCCTTCACAAACGGAGTTAAACCATAGGCTGTGTGTCTTCCTACAAGCAAGAGTTCATTTCCGGAAATCCCAGTGATTTTTCGGCTCAAATGAATTTACACAGTTCATGAACCCAACACGTTTTTCAGTATAAACTAAAGAGCATCTATGTAAGAGATGCTGTGGTTTGTTACAGTTTCACAAGCAGAGTTTAAGTAGATATGGTCCGTTTTAGTAAGAAACACAGTTCGTTTTTGCTGGGCATGCTCATGTTTCCTGCTGTGTTTGAGATGCTGGAAAGAAGAGCATGCTTCTTGCGTTAAAACAGAGTATGTTTCATGGATGAGAACACTGGTCTGAATTTCCCTTCACAAACGGAGTTAAATCAAAGGCTCTGTGTCTTCCTACAAGCAGGAGTTCATTTCCGGAAATCCCAGGATTTTTCGGCTCAAATGAATTTACATAGTTCACGAACCTAACACGTTTTTCACTATAAACTAAAGAGCATCTATGTAAGAGTTGCTGTGGTTTGTTACAGTTTCACAAGCAGAGTTTAACTAGATATGGTCCGTATGAGTAAGAAACACAGTTCGTATTTTCTGGGCATGCTCATGTTTCTTGCTGTATTGGAGATGCTGGAAAGAAGAGCATGCTTCTTGCGTTAAAGCAGAGTATGTTTCATGGATGAGAACACTGGTCTGAATTTCCCTTCACAAATGGAGTTAAACCAAAGTCTCTGTGTCTTCCTACAAGCAAGAGTTGATTTCCGGAAAACCCAGTGATTTTTCGGCTCAAATGAATTTACACAGTTCACGAACCCAACACGTTTTTCACTATAAACTAAAGAGCATCTTTGTAAGAGATGCTGTGGTTTGTTACAGTTTCACAAGCAGAGTTCAACTAGATATGGTCCGTATGAGTAGGAAACACAGTTCTTTTTTTGTGGACATGCACATATTTCTTGCTGTATTGCAGACTGTAGAGAGAAGAGGATGCTTCTTGCGTTGAAACAGAGGGTGTTTCATGGATGAGCACACTGGTCTGAATTTCCTTTCACACACGGAATCAAACCAAAGTCTCTGTGTCTTCCTACAAGCAAGAGTTCATTTCCGGAAAACACAGTGACTTTTCGGCTCAAATGAATTTACACAGTTCACGAACCAAACACGTTTTTCAATATAAACTAAAGAGCATCTTTGTAATAGATGCTGTGGTTTGTTACAGTTTCACAAGCAGAGTTCAACTAGATATGGTCTGTATGAGTAGGAAACACAGTTCTTTTTTTCTGGACATGCACATATTTCTTGCTGTATTGCAGACTCTGGACAGAAGAGGATGATTCTTGCGTGAAAACAGAGGGTGTTTCATGGATGAGAACACTGGTCTGAATTTCCCTTCACAAACGGAGTTAAACCATAGGCTGTGTGTCTTCCTACAAGCAAGAGTTCATTTCCGGAAATCCCAGGGATTTTTCGGCTCAAATGAATTTACACAGTTCATGAACCCAACACGTTTTTCAGTATAAACTAAAGAGCATCTATGTAAGAGATGCTGTGGTTTGTTACAGTTTCACAAGCAGAGTTTAAGTAGATATGGTCCGTTTTAGTAAGAAACACAGTTCGTTTTTGCTGGGCATGCTCATGTTTCCTGCTGTATTGGAGATGCTGGAAAGAAGAGCATGCTTCTTGCGTTAAAACAGAGTATGTTTCATGGATGAGAACACTGGTCTGAATTTCCCTTCACAAACGGAGTTAAATCAAAGGCTCTGTGTCTTCCTACAAGCAGGAGTTCATTTCCGGAAATCCCAGGATTTTTCGGCTCAAATGAATTTACATAGTTCACGAACCTAACACGTTTTTCACTATAAACTAAAGAGCATCTATTTAAGAGATGCTGTGGTTTGTTACAGTTTCACAAGCAGAGTTTAACTAGATATGGTCCGTATGAGTAAGAAACACAGTTCGTATTTTCTGGGCATGCTCATGTTTCTTGATGTATTGGAGATGCTGGAAAGAAGAGCATGCTTCTTTCGTTAAAGCAGAGTATGTTTCATGGATGAGAACACTGGTCTGAATTTCCCTTCACAAATGGAGTTAAACCAAAGTCTCTGTTTCTTCCCACAAGCAAGAGTTGATTTCCGGAAAACCCAGTGATTTTTCGGCTCAAATGAATTTACACAGTTCACGAACCCAACACGTTTTTCACTATAAACTAAAGAGCATCTTTGTAAGAGATGCTGTGGTTTGTTACAGTTTCACAAGCAGAGTTCAACTAGATATGGTCTGTATGAGTAGGAAACACTGTTCTTTTTTTGTGGACATGCTCATATTTCTTGCTGTATTGCAGACTCTAGAGAGAAGAGGATGCTTCTTGCGTTAAAACAGAGGGTGTTTCATGGATGAGAACACTGGTCTGAATTTCCCTTCACAAACGGAGTTAAACCATAGGCTGTGTGTCTTCCTACAAGCAAGAGTTCATTTCCGGAAATCCCAGGGATTTTTCGGCTCAAATGAATTTACACAGTTCATGAACCCAACACGTTTTTCAGTATAAACTAAAGAGCATCTATGTAAGAGATGCTGTGGTTTGTTACAGTTTCACAAGCAGAGTTTAAGTAGATATGGTCCGTTTTAGTAAGAAACACAGTTCGTTTTTGCTGGCCATGCTCATGTTTCCTGCTGTATTGGAGATGCTTGAAAGAAGAGCATGGTTCTTGCGTTAAAACAGAGTATGTTTCATGGATGAGAACACTGGTCTGAATTTCCCTTCACAAACGGAGTTAAATCAAAGGCTCTGTGTCTTCCTACAAGCAGGAGTTCATTTCCAGAAATCCCAGGATTTTTCGGCTCAAATGAATTTACATAGTTCACGAACCTAACACGTTTTTCACTATAAACTAAAGAGCATCTATGTAAGAGATGCTGTGGTTTGTTACAGATTCACAAGCAGAGTTCAACTAGATATGGTCAGTATGAGTAGGAAACACAGTTCTTTTTTTCTGGGCATGCTCATGTTTTTTGCTGTATTGCAGTCTCTGGACAGAAGAGGATGATTCTTGCGTTAAAACAGAGGGTGTTTCATGGATGAGAACACTGGTCTGAATTTCCCTTCACAAACGGAGTTAAACCATAGGCTGTGTGTCTTCCTATAAGCAAGAGTTCATTTCCGGAAATCCCAGGGATTTTTCGGCTCAAATGAATTTACACAGTTCATGAACCCAACACGTTTTTCAGTATAAACTAAAGAGCATCTATGTAAGAGATGCTGTGGTTTGTTACAGTTTCACAAGCAGAGTTTAAGTAGATATGGTCCGTTTTAGTAAGAAACACAGTTCGTTTTTGCTGGGCATGCTCATGTTTCCTGCTGTATTGGAGATGCTGGAAAGAAGAGCATGGTTCTTGCGTTAAAACAGAGTATGTTTCATGGATGAGAACACTGGTCTGAATTTCCCTTCACAAACGGAGTTAAACCATAGGCTGTGTGTCTTCCTACAAGCAAGAGTTCATTTCCGGTAAACCCAGGGATATTTCGGCTCAAATGAATTTACACAGTTCATGAACGCAACACGTTTTTCACTATAAACTAAAGAGCATCTATGTAAGAGATGCTGTGGTTTGTTACAGTTTCCTAAGTAGAGTTCAACTAGATATGGTCAGTATGAGTAGGAAACACAGTTCTTTTTTTCTGGACATGCACATATTTCTTGCTGTATTGCAGACTCTGGACAGAAGAGGATGATTCTTGCGTTAAAACAGAGGGTGTTTCATGGATGAGAACACTGGTCTGAATTTCCCTTCACAAACGGAGTTAAACCATAGGCTGTGTGTCTTCCTACAAGCAAGAGTTCATTTCCGGAAATCCCAGTGATTTTTCGGCTCAAATGAATTTACACAGTTCATGAACCCAACACGTTTTTCAGTATAAACTAAAGAGCATCTATGTAAGAGATGCTGTGGTTTGTTACAGTTTCACAAGCAGAGTTTAAGTAGATATGGTCCGTTTTAGTAAGAAACACAGTTCGTTTTTGCTGGGCATGCTCATGTTTCCTGCTGTATTTGAGATGCTGGAAAGAAGAGCATGCTTCTTGCGTTAAAACAGAGTATGTTTCATGGATGAGAACACTGGTCTGAATTTCCCTTCACAAACGGAGTTAAATCAAAGGCTCTGTGTCTTCCTACAAGCAGGAGTTCATTTCCGGAAATCCCAGGATTTTTCGGCTCAAATGAATTTACATAGTTCACGAACCTAACACGTTTTTCACTATAAACTAAAGAGCATCTATGTAAGAGTTGCTGTGGTTTGTTACAGTTTCACAAGCAGAGTTTAACTAGATATGGTCCGTATGAGTAAGAAACACAGTTCGTATTTTCTGGGCATGCTCATGTTTCTTGCTGTATTGGAGATGCTGGAAAGAAGAGCATGCTTCTTGCGTTAAAGCAGAGTATGTTTCATGGATGAGAACACTGGTCTGAATTTCCCTTCACAAATGGAGTTAAACCAAAGTCTCTGTGTCTTCCTACAAGCAAGAGTTGATTTCCGGAAAACCCAGTGATTTTTCGGCTCAAATGAATTTACACAGTTCACGAACCCAACACGTTTTTCACTATAAACTAAAGAGCATCTTTGTAAGAGATGCTGTGGTTTGTTACAGTTTCACAAGCAGAGTTCAACTAGATATGGTCCGTATGAGTAGGAAACACAGTTCTTTTTTTGTGGACATGCACATATTTCTTGCTGTATTGCAGACTCTAGAGAGAAGAGGATGCTTCTTGCGTTGAATCAGAGGGTGTTTCATGGATGAGCACACTGGTCTGAATTTCCTTTCACACACGGAATCAAACCAAAGTCTCTGTGTCTTCCTACAAGCAAGAGTTCATTTCCGGAAAACACAGTGACTTTTCGGCTCAAATGAATTTACACAGTTCACGAACCAAACACGTTTTTCAATATAAACTAAAGAGCATCTTTGTAATAGATGCTGTGGTTTGTTACAGTTTCACAAGCAGAGTTCAACTAGATATGGTCTGTATGAGTAGGAAACACAGTTCTTTTTTTCTGGACATGCACATATTTCTTGCTGTATTGCAGACTCTGGACAGAAGAGGATGATTCTTGCGTGAAAACAGAGGGTGTTTCATGGATGAGAACACTGGTCTGAATTTCCCTTCACAAACGGAGTTAAACCATAGGCTGTGTGTCTTCCTACAAGCAAGAGTTCATTTCCGGAAATCCCAGGGATTTTTCGGCTCAAATGAATTTACACAGTTCATGAACCCAACACGTTTTTCAGTATAAACTAAAGAGCATCTATGTAAGAGATGCTGTGGTTTGTTACAGTTTCACAAGCAGAGTTTAAGTAGATATGGTCCGTTTTAGTAAGAAACACAGTTCGTTTTTGCTGGGCATGCTCATGTTTCCTGCTGTATTGGAGATGCTGGAAAGAAGAGCATGCTTCTTGCGTTAAAACAGAGTATGTTTCATGGATGAGAACACTGGTCTGAATTTCCCTTCACAAACGGAGTTAAATCAAAGGCTCTGTGTCTTCCTACAAGCAGGAGTTCATTTCCGGAAATCCCAGGATTTTTCGGCTCAAATGAATTTACATAGTTCACGAACCTAACACGTTTTTCACTATAAACTAAAGAGCATCTATTTAAGAGATGCTGTGGTTTGTTACAGTTTCA
Source organism: Onychomys leucogaster (assembly GCA_949786385.1). Classification (NCBI taxonomy): domain Eukaryota; kingdom Metazoa; phylum Chordata; class Mammalia; order Rodentia; family Cricetidae; genus Onychomys; species Onychomys leucogaster. The sequence goes on along the minus strand of CATKUP010000151.1, from coordinate 659,674 downwards.
CAAGCAGAGTTTAACTAGATATGGTCCGTATGAGTAAGAAACACAGTTCGTATTTTCTGGGCATGCTCATGTTTCTTGATGTATTGGAGATGCTGGAAAGAAGAGCATGCTTCTTTCGTTAAAGCAGAGTATGTTTCATGGATGAGAACACTGGTCTGAATTTCCCTTCACAAATGGAGTTAAACCAAAGTCTCTGTTTCTTCCTACAAGCAAGAGTTGATTTCCGGAAAACCCAGTGATTTTTCGGCTCAAATGAATTTACACAGTTCACGAACCCAACACGTTTTTCACTATAAACTAAAGAGCATCTTTGTAAGAGATGCTGTGGTTTGTTACAGTTTCACAAGCAGAGTTCAACTAGATATGGTCTGTATGAGTAGGAAACACAGTTCTTTTTTTGTGGACATGCTCATATTTCTTGCTGTATTGCAGACTCTAGAGAGAAGAGGATGCTTCTTGCGATAAAACAGAGGGTGTTTCATGGATGAGAACACTGGTCTGAATTTCCTTTCACACAAGGAGTTAAACCAAATTCTCTGTGTCTTCCTACAAGCAAGAGTTCATTTCCGGAAAACACAGTGACTTTTCGGCTCAAATGAATTTACACAGTTCACGAACCAAACACGTTTTTCAATATAAACTAAAGAGCATCTTTGTAATAGATGCTGTAGTTTGTTACAGTTTAACAAGCAGAGTTAAACTAGATATGGTCCGTATGAGTAGGAAACACAGTTCTTTTTTTCTGGACATGCACATATTTCTTGCTGTATTGCAGACTCTGGACAGAAGAGGATGATTCTTGCGTTTAAACAGAGGGTGTTTCATGGATGAGAACACTGGTCTGAATTTCCCTTCACAAATGGAGTTAAACCAAAGTCTCTGTGTCTTCCTACAAGCAAGAGTTCATTTCCGGTAAACCCAGGGATATTTCGGCTCAAATGAATTTACACAGTTCACGAACCCAACAAGTTTTTCACTATAAACTAAAGAGCATCTATGTAAGAGATGCTGTGGTTTGTTACAGTTTCATAAGTAGAGTTCAACTAGATATGGTCAGTATGAGTAGGAAACACAGTTCTTTTTTTCTGGACATGCATATATTTCTTGCTGTATTGCAGACTCTGGACAGAAGAGGATGATTCTTGCGTTAAAACAGAGGGTGTTTCATGGATGAGAACACTGGTCTGAATTTCCCTTCACAAACGGAGTTAAACCATAGGCTGTGTGTCTTCCTACAAGCAAGAGTTCATTTCCGGAAATCCCAGTGATTTTTCGGCTCAAATGAATTTACACAGTTCATGAACCCAACACGTTTTTCAGTATAAACTAAAGAGCATCTATGTAAGAGATGCTGTGGTTTGTTACAGTTTCACAAGCAGAGTTTAAGTAGATATGGTCCGTTTTAGTAAGAAACACAGTTCGTTTTTGCTGGGCATGCTCATGTTTCCTGCTGTATTGGAGATGCTGGAAAGAAGAGCATGGTTCTTGCGTTAAAACAGAGGGTGTTTCATGGATGAGAACACTGGTCTGAATTTCCCTTCACAAACGGAGTTAAACCATAGGCTGTGTGTCTTCCTACAAGCAAGAGTTCATTTCCGGAAATCCCAGTGATTTTTCGGCTCAAATGAATTTACACAGTTCATGAACCCAACACGTATTTCAGTATAAACTAAAGAGCATCTATGTAAGAGATGCTGTGGTTTGTAACAGTTTCACAAGCAGAGTTTAAGTAGATATGGTCCGTTTTAGTAAGAAACACAGTTCGTTTTTGCTGGGCATGCTCATGTTTCTTGATGTATTGGAGATGCTGGAAAGAAGAGCATGCTTCTTTCGTTAAAGCAGAGTATGTTTCATGGATGAGAACACTGGTCTGAATTTCCCTTCACAAATGGAGTTAAACCAAAGTCTCTGTTTCTTCCTACAAGCAAGATTTGATTTCCGGAAAACCCAGTGATTTTTCGGCTCAAATGAATTTACACAGTTCACGAACCCAACACGTTTTTCACTATAAACTAAAGAGCATCTTTGTAAGAGATGCTGTGGTTTGTTACAGTTTCACAAGCAGAGTTCAACTAGATATGGTCTGTATGAGTAGGAAACACAGTTCTTTTTTTGTGGACATGCTCATATTTCTTGCTGTATTGCAGACTCTAGAGAGAAGAGGATGCTTCTTGCGTTAAAACAGAGGGTGTTTCATGGATGAGAACACTGGTCTGAATTTCCCTTCACAAATGGAGTTAAACCAAAGTCTCTGTGTCTTCCTACAAGCAAGAGTTCATTTCCGGTAAACCCAGGGATATTTCTGCTCAAATGAATTTACACAGTTCACGAACGCAACACGTTTTTCACTGTAAACTAAAGAGCATCTATGTAAGAGATGCTGTGGTTTGTTACAGTTTCATAAGTAGAGTTCAACTAGATATGGTCAGTATGAGTAGGAAACACAGTTCTTTTTTTCTGGACATGCACATATTTCTTGCTGTATTGCAGACTCTGGACAGAAGAGGATGATTCTTGCCTTAAAACAGAGGGTGTTTCATGGATGAGAACACTGGTCTGAATTTCCTTTCACACACGGAGTTAAACCAAAGTCTCTGTGTCTTCCTACAAGCAAGAGTTCATTTCCGGAAAACACAGTGACTTTTCGGCTCAATTGAATTTATACAGTTCACGAACCAAACACGTTTTTCAATATAAAGTAAAGAGCATCTTTGTAATAGATGCTGTGGTTTGTTACAGTTTAACAAGCAGAGTTAAACTAGATATGGTCCGTATGAGTAGGAAACACAGTTCTTTTTTTCTGGACATGCACATATTTCTTGCTGTATTGCAGACTCTGGATAGAAGAGGATGATTCTTGCGTTAAAACAGAGGGTGTTTCATGGATGAGAACACTGGTCTGAATTTCCCTTCACAAACGGAGTTAAACCATAGGCTGTGTGTCTTCCTACAAGCAAGAGTTCATTTCCGGAAATCCCAGTGATTTTTCGGCTCAAATGAATTTACACAGTTCATGAACCCAACACGTTTTTCAGTATAAACTAAAGAGCATCTGAGTAAGAGATGCTGTGGTTTGTTACAGTTTCACAAGCAGAGTTTAAGTAGATATGGTCCGTTTTAGTAAGAAACACAGTTCGTTTTTGCTGGGCATGCTCATGTTTCCTGCTGTATTGGAGATGCTGGAAAGAAGAGCATGCTTCTTGCGTTAAAACAGAGTATGTTTCATGGATGAGAACACTGGTCTGAATTTCCCTTCACAAACGGAGTTAAATCAAAGGCTCTGTGTCTTCCTACAAGCAGGAGTTCATTTCCGGAAATCCCAGGATTTTTCGGCTCAAATGAATTTACATAGTTCACGAACCTAACACGTTTTTCACTATAAACTAAAGAGCATCTATGTAAGAGATGCTGTGGTTTGTTACAGTTTCACAAGCAGAGTTCAACTAGATATGGTCAGTATGAGTAGGAAACACAGTTCTTTTTTTCTGGGCATGCTCATGTTTTTTGCTGTATTGCAGACTCTGGACAGAAGAGGATGATTCTTGTGTTAAAACAGAGGGTGTTTCATGGATGAGAACACTGGTCTGAATTTCCCTTCACAAATGGAGTTAAACCAAAGTCTCTGTGTCTTCCTACAAGCAAGAGTTCATTTCCGGTAAACCCAGGGATATTTCGGCTCAAATGAATTTACACAGTTCACGAACGCAACACGTTTTTCACTATAAACTAAAGAGCATCTATGTAAGAGATGCTGTGGTTTGTTACAGTTTCATAAGTAGAGTACAACTAGATATGGTCAGTATGAGTAGGAAACACAGTTCTTTTTTTCTGGACATGCACATATTTCTTGCTGTATTGCAGACTCTGGACAGAAGAGGATGATTCTTGCGTTAAAACAGAGGGTGTTTCATGGATGAGAACACTGGTCTGAATTTCCCTTCACAAACGGAGTTAAACCATAGGCTGTGTGTCTTCCTACAAGCAAGAGTTCATTTCCGGAAATCCCAGTGATTTTTCGGCTCAAATGAATTTACACAGTTCATGAACCCAACACGTTTTTCAGTATAAACTAAAGAGCATCTATGTAAGAGATGCTGTGGTTTGTTACATTTTCACAAGCAGAGTTTAAGTAGATATGGTCCGTTTTAGTAAGAAACACAGTTCGTTTTTGCTGGGCATGCTCATGTTTCCTGCTGTATTTGAGATGCTGGAAAGAAGAGCATGGTTCTTGCGTTAAAACAGAGTATGTTTCATGGATGAGAACACTGGTCTGAATTTCCCTTCACAAACGGAGTTAAATCAAAGGCTCTGTGTCTTCCTACAAGCAGGAGTTCATTTCCGGAAATCAGAGGGTTTTTCGGCTCAAATGAATTTACATAGTTCACGAACCTAACACGTTTTTCACTATAAACTAAAGAGCATCTATGTAAGAGATGCTGTGGTTTGTTACAGTTTCACAAGCAGAGTTTAACTAGATATGGTCCGTATGAGTAAGAAACACAGTTCGTATTTTCTGGGCATGCTCATGTTTCTTGCTGTATTGGAGATGCTGGAAAGAAGAGCATGCTTCTTGCGTTAAAGCACAGTATGTTTCATGGATGAGAACACTGGTCTGAATTTCCCTTCACAAATGGAGTTAAACCAAAGTCTCTGTGTCTTCCTACAAGCAAGAGTTGATTTCCGGAAAACCCAGTGATTTTTCGGCTCAAATGAATTTACACAGTTCACGAACCCAACACGTTTTTCACTATAAACTAAAGAGCATCTTTGTAAGAGATGCTGTGGTTTGTTACAGTTTCACAAGCAGAGTTCAACTAGATATGGTCCGTATGAGTAGGAAACACAGTTCTTTTTTTGTGGACATGCACATATTTCTTGCTGTATTGCAGACTCTAGAGAGAAGAGGATGCTTCTTGCGTTGAAACAGAGGGTGTTTCATGGATGAGCACACTGGTCTGAATTTCCTTTCACACACGGAATCAAACCAAAGTCTCTGTGTCTTCCTACAAGCAAGAGTTCATTTCCGGAAAACACAGTGACTTTTCGGCTCAAATGAATTTACACAGTTCACGAACCAAACACGTTTTTCAATATAAACTAAAGAGCATCTTTGTAATAGATGCTGTGGTTTGTTACAGTTTCACAAGCAGAGTTCAACTAGATATGGTCTGTATGAGTAGGAAACACAGTTCTTTTTTTCTGGACATGCACATATTTCTTGCTGTATTGCAGACTCTGGACAGAAGAGGATGATTCTTGCGTGAAAACAGAGGGTGTTTCATGGATGAGAACACTGGTCTGAATTTCCCTTCACAAACGGAGTTAAACCATAGGCTGTGTGTCTTCCTACAAGCAAGAGTTCATTTCCGGAAATCCCAGGGATTTTTCGGCTCAAATGAATTTACACAGTTCATGAACCCAACACGTTTTTCAGTATAAACTAAAGAGCATCTATGTAAGAGATGCTGTGGTTTGTTACAGTTTCACAAGCAGAGTTTAAGTAGATATGGTCCGTTTTAGTAAGAAACACAGTTCGTTTTTGCTGGGCATGCTCATGTTTCCTGCTGTATTGGAGATGCTGGAAAGAAGAGCATGCTTCTTGCGTTAAAACAGAGTATGTTTCATGGATGAGAACACTGGTCTGAATTTCCCTTCACAAACGGAGTTAAATCAAAGGCTCTGTGTCTTCCTACAAGCAGGAGTTCATTTCCGGAAATCCCAGGATTTTTCGGCTCAAATGAATTTACATAGTTCACGAACCTAACACGTTTTTCACTATAAACTAAAGAGCATCTATTTAAGAGATGCTGTGGTTTGTTACAGTTTCACAAGCAGAGTTTAACTAGATATGGTCCGTATGAGTAAGAAACACAGTTCGTATTTTCTGGGCATGCTCATGTTTCTTGATGTATTGGAGATGCTGGAAAGAAGAGCATGCTTCTTTCGTTAAAGCAGAGTATGTTTCATGGATGAGAACACTGGTCTGAATTTCCCTTCACAAATGGAGTTAAACCAAAGTCTCTGTTTCTTCCTACAAGCAAGAGTTGATTTCCGGAAAACCCAGTGATTTTTCGGCTCAAATGAATTTACACAGTTCACGAACCCAACACGTTTTTCACTATAAACTAAAGAGCATCTTTGTAAGAGATGCTGTGGTTTGTTACAGTTTCACAAGCAGAGTTCAACTAGATATGGTCTGTATGAGTAGGAAACACAGTTCTTTTTTTGTGGACATGCTCATATTTCTTGCTGTATTGCAGACTCTAGAGAGAAGAGGATGCTTCTTGCGTTAAAACAGAGGGTGTTTCATGGATGAGAACACTGGTCTGAATTTCCTTTCACACAAGGAGTTAAACCAAATTCTCTGTGTCTTCCTACAAGCAAGAGTTCATTTCCGGAAAACACAGTGACTTTTCGGCTCAAATGAATTTACACAGTTCACGAACCAAACACGTTTTTCAATATAAACTAAAGAGCATCTTTGTAATAGATGCTGTAGTTTGTTACAGTTTAACAAGCAGAGTTAAACTAGATATGGTCCGTATGAGTAGGAAACACAGTTCTTTTTTTCTGGACATGCACATATTTCTTGCTGTATTGCAGACTCTGGACAGAAGAGGATGATTCTTGCGTTAAAACAGAGGGTGTTTCATGGATGAGAACACTGGTCTGAATTTCCCTTCACAAATGGAGTTAAACCAAAGTCTCTGTGTCTTCCTACAAGCAAGAGTTCATTTCCGGTAAACCCAGGGATATTTCGGCTCAAATGAATTTACACAGTTCATGAACCCAACAAGTTTTTCACTATAAACTAAAGAGCATCTATGTAAGAGATGCTGTGGTTTGTTACAGTTTCATAAGTAGAGTTCAACTAGATATGGTCAGTATGAGTAGGAAACACAGTACTTTTTTTCTGGACATGCATATATTTCTTGCTGTATTGCAGACTCTGGACAGAAGAGGATGATTCTTGCGTTAAAACAGAGGGTGTTTCATGGATGAGAACACTGGTCTGAATTTCCCTTCACAAACGGAGTTAAACCATAGGCTGTGTGTCTTCCTACAAGCAAGAGTTCATTTCCGGAAATCCCAGTGATTTTTCGGCTCAAATGAATTTACACAGTTCATGAACCCAACACGTTTTTCACTATAAACTAAAGAGCATCTATGTAAGAGATGCTGTGGTTTGTTACAGTTTCACAAGCAGAGTTTAAGTAGATATGGTCCGTTTTAGTAAGAAACACAGTTCGTTTTTGCTGGGCATGCTCATGTTTCCTGCTGTATTGGAGATGCTGGAAAGAAGAGCATGGTTCTTGCGTTAAAACAGAGTATGTTTCATGGATGAGAACACTGGTCTGAATTTCCCTTCACAAATGGAGTTAAATCAAAGGCTCTGTGTCTTCCTACAAGCAGGAGTTCATTTCCGGAAATCCCAGGATTTTTCGGCTCAAATGAATTTACATAGTTCACGAACCTAACACGTTTTTCACTATAAACTAAAGAGCATCTATGTAAGAGATGCTGTGGTTTGTTACAGTTTCACAAGCAGAGTTCAACTAGATATGGTCAGTATGAGTAGGAAACACAGTTCTTTTTTTCTGGACATGCACATATTTCTTGCTGTATTGCAGACTCTGGACAGAAGAGGATGATTCTTGCGTTAAAACAGAGGGTGTTTCATGGATGAGAACACTGGTCTGAATTTCCCTTCACAAACGGAGTTAAACCATAGGCTGTGTGTCTTCCTACAAGCAAGAGTTCATTTCCGGAAATCCCAGTGATTTTTCGGCTCAAATGAATTTACACAGTTCATGAACCCAACACGTTTTTAAGTATAAACTAAAGAGCATCTATGTAAGAGATGCTGTGGTTTGTAACAGTTTCACAAGCAGAGTTTAAGTAGATATGGTCCGTTTTAGTAAGAAACACAGTTCGTTTTTGCTGGGCATGCTCATGTTTCTTGATGTATTGGAGATGCTGGAAAGAAGAGCATGCTTCTTTCGTTAAAGCAGAGTATGTTTCATGGATGAGAACACTGGTCTGAATTTCCCTTCACAAATGGAGTTAAACCAAAGTCTCTGTTTCTTCCTACAAGCAAGAGTTGATTTCCGGAAAACCCAGTGATTTTTCGGCTCAAATGAATTATACAGTTCACGAACCCAACACGTTTTTCACTATAAACTAAAGAGCATCTTTGTAAGAGATGCTGTGGTTTGTTACAGTTTCACAAGCAGAGTTCAACTAGATATGGTCTGTATGAGTAGGAAACACAGTTCTTTTTTTGTGGACATGCTCATATTTCTTGCTGTATTGAAGACTCTAGAGAGAAGAGGATGCTTCTTGCGTTAAAACAGAGGGTGTTTCATGGATGAGAACACTGGTCTGAATTTCCCTTCACAAATGGAGTTAAACCAAAGTCTCTGTGTCTTCCTACAAGCAAGAGTTCATTTCCGGTAAACCCAGGGATATTTCTGCTCAAATGAATTTACACAGTTCACGAACCAAACACGTTTTTCAATATAAAGTAAAGAGCATCTTTGTAATAGATGCTGTGGTTTGTTACAGTTTAACAAGCAGAGTTAAACTAGATATGGTCCGTATGAGTAGGAAACACAGTTCTTTTTTTCTGGACATGCACATATTTCTTGCTGTATTGCAGACTCTGGACAGAAGAGGATGATTCTTGTGTTAAAACAGAGGGTGTTTCATGGATGAGAACACTGGTCTGAATTTCCCTTCACAAACGGAGTTAAACCATAGGCTGTGTGTCTTCCTACAAGCAAGAGTTCATTTCCGGAAATCCCAGTGATTTTTCGGCTCAAATGAATTTACACAGTTCATGAACCCAACACGTTTTTCAGTATAAACTAAAGAGCATCAGTGTAAGAGATGCTGTGGTTTGTTACAGTTTCACAAGCAGAGTTTAAGTAGATATGGTCCGTTTTAGTAAGAAACACAGTTCGTTTTTGCTGGGCATGCTCATGTTTCCTGCTGTATTGGAGATGCTGGAAAGAAGAGCATGCTTCTTGCGTTAAAACAGAGTATGTTTCATGGATGAGAACACTGGTCTGAATTTCCCTTCACAAACGGAGTTAAATCAAAGGCTCTGTGTCTTCCTACAAGCAGGAGTTCATTTCCGGAAATCCCAGGATTTTTCGGCTCAAATGAATTTACATAGTTCACGAACCTAACACGTTTTTCACTATAAACTAAAGAGCATCTATGTAAGAGATGCTGTGGTTTGTTACAGTTTCACAAGCAGAGTTCAACTAGATATGGTCAGTATGAGTAGGAAACACAGTTCTTTTTTTCTGGGCATGCTCATGTTTTTTGCTGTATTGCAGACTCTGGACAGAAGAGGATGATTCTTGCGTTAAAACAGAGGGTGTTTCATGGATGAGAACACTGGTCTGAATTTCCCTTCACAAATGGAGTTAAACCAAAGTCTCTGTGTCTTCCTACAAGCAAGAGTTCATTTCCAGTAAACCCAGGTATATTTCGGCTCAAATGAATTTACACAGTTCACGAACGCAACACGTTTTTCACTATAAACTAAAGAGCATCTATGTAAGAGATGCTGTGGTTTGTTACAGTTTCATAAGTAGAGTTCAACTAGATATGGTCAGTATGAGTAGGAAACACAGTTCTTTTTTTCTGGACATGCACATATTTCTTGCTGTATTGCAGACTCTGGACAGAAGAGGATGATTCTTGCGTTAAAACAGAGGGTGTTTCATGGATGAGAACACTGGTCTGAATTTCCCTTCACAAACGGAGTTAAACGATAGGCTGTGTGTCTTCCTACAAGCAAGAGTTCATTTCCGGAAATCCCAGTGATTTTTCGGCTCAAATGAATTTACACAGTTCATGAACCCAACACGTTTTTCAGTATAAACTAAAGAGCATCTATGTAAGAGATGCTGTGGTTTGTTACAGTTTCACAAGCAGAGTTTAAGTAGATATGGTCCGTTTTAGTAAGAAACACAGTTCGTTTTTGCTGGGCATGCTCATGTTTCCTGCTGTATTGGAGATGCTGGAAAGAAGAGCATGGTTCTTGCGTTAAAACAGAGTATGTTTCATGGATGAGAACACTGGTCTGAATTTCCCTTCACAAACGGAGTTAAATCAAAGGCTCTGTGTCTTCCTACAAGCAGGAGTTCATTTCCGGAAATCCCAGGATTTTTCGGCTCAAATGAATTTACATAGTTCACGAACCTAACACGTTTTTCACTATAAACTAAAGACCATCTATGTAAGAGATGCTGTGGTTTGTTACAGTTTCACAAGCAGAGTTTAACTAGATATGGTCCGTATGAGTAAGAAACACAGTTCGTATTTTCTGGGCATGCTCATGTTTCTTGCTGTATTGGAGATGCTGGAAAGAAGAGCATGCTTCTTGCGTTAAAGCAGAGTATGTTTCATGGATGAGAACACTGGTCTGAATTTTCCTTCACAAATGGAGTTAAACCAAAGTCTCTGTGTCTTCCTACAAGCAAGAGTTGATTTCCGGAAAACCCAGTGATTTTTCGGTTCAAATGAATTTACACAGTTCACGAACCCAACACGTTTTTCACTATAAACTAAAGAGCATCTTTGTAAGAGATGCTGTGGTTTGTTACAGTTTCACAAGCAGAGTTCAACTAGATATGGTCTGTATGAGTAGGAAACACAGTTCTTTTTTTCTGGACATGCACATATTTCTTGCTGTATTGCAGACTCTGGACAGAAGAGGATGATTCTTGCGTTAAAACAGAGGGTGTTTCATGGATGAGAACACTGGTCTGAATTTCCCTTCACAAATAGAGTTAAACCAAAGTCTCTGTGTCTTCCTACAAGCAAGAGTTCATTTCCGGTAAACCCAGGGATATTACGGCTCAAATGAATTTACACAGTTCACGAACGCAACACGTTTTTCACTATAAACTAAAGAGAATCTATGTAAGAGATGCTGTGGTTTGTTACAGTTTCATAAGTAGAGTTCAACTAGATATGGTCAGTATGAGTAGGAAACACAGTTCTTTTTTTCTGGACATGCACATATTTCTTGCTGTATTGCAGACTCTGGACAGAAGAGGATGATTCTTGCGTTAAAACAGAGGGTGTTTCATGGATGAGAACACTGGTCTGAATTTCCCTTCACAAACGGAGTTAAACCATAGGCTGTGTGTCTTCCTACAAGCAAGAGTTCATTTCCGGAAATCCCAGTGATTTTTCGGCTCAAATGAATTTACACAGTTCATGAACCCAACACGTTTTTCAGTATAAACTAAAGAGCATCTATGTAAGAGATGCTGTGGTTTGTTACAGTTTCACAAGCAGAGTTTAAGTAGATATGGTCCGTTTTAGTAAGAAACACAGTTCGTTTTTGCTGGGCATGCTCATGTTTCCTGCTGTATTGGAGATGCTGGAAAGAAGAGCATGCTTCTTGCGTTAAAACAGAGTATGTTTCATGGATGAGAACACTGGTCTGAATTTCCCTTCACAAATGGAGTTAAATCAAAGGCTCTGTGTCTTCCTACAAGCAGGAGTTCATTTCCGGAAATCCCAGGATTTTTCGGCTCAAATAAATTTACATAGTTCACGAACCTAACACGTTTTTCACTATAAACTAAAGAGCATCTATGTAAGAGATGCTGTGGTTTGTTACAGTTTCACAAGCAGAGTTTAACTAGATATGGTCCGTATGAGTAAGAAACACAGTTCGTATTTTCTGGGCATGCTCATGTTTCTTGCTGTATTGGAGATGCTGGAAAGAAGAGCATGCTTTTTGCGTTAAAGCAGAGTATGTTTCATGGATGAGAACACTGGTCTGAATTTCCCTTCACAAATGGAGTTAAACCAAATTCTCTGTGTCTTCCTACAAGCAAGAGTTGATTTCCGGAAAACCCAGTGATTTTTCGGCTCAAATGAATTTACACAGTTCACGAACCCAACACGTTTTTCACTATAAACTAAAGAGCATCTTTGTAAGAGATGCTGTGGTTTGTTACAGTTTCACAAGCAGAGTTCAACTAGATATGGTCTGTATGAGTGGGAAACACAGTTCTTTTTTTGTGGACATGCTCATATTTCTTCCTGTATTGCAGACTCTAGAGAGAAGAGGATGCTTCTTGCGTTAAAACAGAGGGTGTTTCATGGATGAGAACACTGGTCTGAATTTCCTTTCACACAAGGAGTTAAACCAAAGTCTCTGTGTCTTCCCACAAGCAAGAGTTCATTTCCGGAAAACACAGTGATTTTTCGGCTCAAATGAATTTACACAGTTCATGAACCCAACACGTTTTTCACTATAAACTAAAGAGCATCTATGTAAGAGATGCTGTGGTTTGTTACAGTTTCACAAGCAGAGTTTAAGTAGATATGGTCCGTTTTAGTAAGAAACACAGTTCGTTTTTTCTGGGCATGCTCATGTTTCCTGCTGTATTGGAGATGCTGGAAAGAAGAGCATGGTGCTTGCGTTAAAACAGAGTATGTTTCATGGATGAGAACACTGGTCTGAATTTCCCTTCACAAACGGAGTTAAATCAAAGGCTCTGTGTCTTCCTACAAGCAGGAGTTCATTTCCGGAAATCCCAGGATTTTTCGGCTCAAATGAATTTACATAGTTCACGAACCTAACACGTTTTTCACTATAAACTAAAGAGCATCTATGTAAGAGATGCTGTGGTTTGTTACAGTTTCACAAGCAGAGTTCAACTAGATATGGTCAGTATGAGTAGGAAACACAGTTCTTTTTTTCTGGGCATGCTCATGTTTTTTGCTGTATTGCAGACTCTGGACAGAAGAGGATGATTCTTGCGTTAAAACAGAGGGTGTTTCATGGATGAGAACACTGGTCTGAATTTCCCTTCACAAATGGAGTTAAACCAAAGTCTCTGTGTCTTCCTACAAGCAAGAGTTCATTTCCGGTAAACCCAGGGATATTTCGGCTCAAATGAATTTACACAGTTCACGAACGCAACACGTTTTTCACTATAAACTAAAGAGCATCTATGTAAGAGATGCTGTGGTTGTTACAGTTTCATAAGTAGAGTTCAACTAGATATGGTCAGTATGAGTAGGAAACACAGTTCTTTTTTTCTGGACATGCACATATTTCTTGCTGTAATGCAGACTCTGGACAGAAGAGGATGATTCTTGCGTTAAAACAGAGGGTGTTTCATGGATGAGAACACTGGTCTGAATTTCCCTTCACAAACGGAGTTAAACCATAGGCTGTGTGTCTTCCTACAAGCAAGAGTTCATTTCCGGAAATCCCAGTGATTTTTCGGCTCAAATGAATTTACACAGTTCATGAACCCAACACGTTTTTCAGTATAAACTAAAGAGCATCTATGTAAGAGATGCTGTGGTTTGTTACAGTTTCACAAGCAGAGTTTAAGTAGATATGGTCCGTTTTAGTAAGAAACACAGTTCGTTTTTGCTGGGCATGCTCATGTTTCCTGCTGTATTTGAGATGCTGGAAAGAAGAGCATGGTTCTTGCGTTAAAACAGAGTATGTTTCATGGATGAGAACACTGGTCTGAATTTCCCTTCACAAACGGAGTTAAATCAAAGGCTCTGGGTCTTCCTACAAGCAGGAGTTCATTTCCGGAAATTCCAGTGATTTTTCGGCTCAAATGAATTTACACAGTTCACGAACCCAACACGTTTTTCACTATAAACTAAAGAGCATCTTTGTAAGAGATGCTGTGGTTTGTTACAGTTTCACAAGCAGAGTTCAACTAGATATGGTCTGTATGAGTAGGAAACACAGTTCTTTTTTTGTGGACATGCTCATATTTCTTGCTGTATTGCAGACTCTAGAGAGAAGAGGATGCTTCTTGCGTTAAAACAGAGGGTGTTTCATGGATGAGAACACTGGTCTGAATTTCCTTTCACACAAGGAGTTAAACCAAAGTCTCTGTGTCTTCCTACAAGCAAGAGTTCATTTCCGGAAAACACAGTGACTTTTCGGCTCAAATGAATTTACACAGTTCACGAACCAAACACGTTTTTCAATATAAACTAAAGAGCATCTTTGTAATAGATGCTGTAGTTTGTTACAGTTTAACAAGCAGAGTTAAACTAGATATGGTCCGTATGAGTAGGAAACACAGTTCTTTTTTTCTGGACATGCACATATTTCTTGCTGTATTGCAGACTCTGGACAGAAGAGGATGATTCTTGCATTAAAACAGAGGGTGTTTCATGGATGAGAACACTGGTCTGAATTTCCCTTCACAAATGGAGTTAAACCAAAGTCTCTGTGTCTTCCTACAAGCAAGAGTTCATTTCCGGTAAACCCAGGGATATTTCGGCTCAAATGAATTTACACAGTTCACGAACCCAACACGTTTTTCACTATAAACTAAAGAGCATCTATGTAAGAGATGCTGTGGTTTGTTACAGTTTCATAAGTAGAGTTCAACTAGATATGGTCAGTATGAGTAGGAAACACAATTCTTTTTTTCTGGACATGCACATATTTCTGGCTGTATTGCAGACTCTGGACATAAGAGGATGATTCTTGCGTTAAAACAGAGGGTGTTTCATGGATGAGAACACTGGTCTGAATTTCCCTTCACAAACGGAGTTAAACCATAGGCTGTGTGTCTTCCTACAAGCAAGAGTTCATTTCCGGAAATCCCAGTGATTTTTCGGCTCAAATGAATTTGCACAGTTCATGAACCCAACACGTTTTTCAGTATAAACTAAAGAGCATCTATGTAAGAGATGCTGTGGTTTGTTACAGTTTCACAAGCAGAGTTTAAGTAGATATGGTCCGTTTTAGTAAGAAACACAGTTCGTTTTTTCTGGGCATGCTCATGTTTCCTGCTGTATTGGAGATGCTGGAAAGAAGAGCATGGTGCTTGCGTTAAAACAGAGTATGTTTCATGGATGAGAACACTGGTCTGAATTTCCCTTCACAAACGGAGTTAAATCAAAGGCTCTGTGTCTTCCTACAAGCAGGAGTTCATTTCCGGAAATCCCAGGATTTTTCGGCTCAAATGAATTTACATAGTTCACGAACCTAACACGTTTTTCACTATAAACTAAAGAGCATCTATGTAAGAGATGCTGTGGTTTGTTACAGTTTCACAAGCAGAGTTCAACTAGATATGGTCAGTATGATTAGGAAACACAGTTCTTTTTTTCTGGGCATGCTCATGTTTTTTGCTGTATTGCAGACTCTGGACAGAAGAGGATGATTCTTGCGTTAAAACAGAGGGTGTTTCATGGATGAGAACACTGGTCTGAATTTCCCTTCACAAATGGAGTTAAACCAAAGTCTCTGTGTCTTCCTACAAGCAAGAGTTCATTTCCGGTAAACCCAGGGATATTTCGGCTCAAATGAATTTACACAGTTCACGAACGCAACACGTTTTTCACTATAAACTAAAGAGCATCTATGTAAGAGATGCTGTGGTTTGTTACAGTTTCATAAGTAGAGTTCAACTAGATATGGTCAGTATGAGTAGGAAACACAGTTCTTTTTTTCTGGGCATGCTCATGTTTTTTGCTGTATTGCAGACTCTGGACAGAAGAGGATGATTCTTGCGTTAAAACAGAGGGTGTTTCATGGATGAGAACACTGGTCTGAATTTCCCTTCACAAACGGAGTTAAACCATAGGCTGTGTGTCTTCCTACAAGCAAGAGTTCATTTCCGGAAATCCCAGTGATTTTTCGGCTCAAATGAATTTACACAGTTCATGAACCCAACACGTTTTTCAGTATAAACTAAAGAGCATCTATGTAAGAGATGCTGTGGTTTGTTACAGTTTCACAAGCAGAGTTTAAGTAGATATGGTCCGTTTTAGTAAGAAACACAGTTCGTTTTTGCTGGGCATGCTCATGTTTCCTGCTGTATTTGAGATGCTGGAAAGAAGAGCATGGTTCTTGCGTTAAAACAGAGTATGTTTCATGGATGAGAACACTGGTCTGAATTTCCCTTCACAAACGGAGTTAAATCAAAGGCTCTGTGTCTTCCTACAAGCAGGAGTTCATTTCCGGAAATCCCAGGATTTTTCGGCTCAAATGAATTTACACAGTTCACGAACCCAACACGTTTTTCACTATAAACTAAAGAGCATCTTCGTAAGAGATGCTGTGGTTTGTTACAGTTCCACAAGCAGAGTTCAACTAGATATGGTCTGTATGAGTAGGAAACACAGTTCTTTTTTTGTGGACATGCTCATATTTCTTGCTGTATTGCAGACTCTAGAGAGAAGAGGATGCTTCTTGCGTTAAAACAGAGGGTGTTTCATGGATGAGAACACTGGTCTGAATTTCCTTTCACACAAGGAGTTAAACCAAAGTCTCTGTGTCTTCCTACAAGCAAGAGTTCATTTCCGGAAATCCCAGTGATTTTTCGGCTCAAATGAATTTACACAGTTCATGAACCCAACACGTTTTTCAGTATAAACTAAAGAGCATCTATGTAAGAGATGCTGTGGTTTGTTACAGTTTCACAAGCAGAGTTTAAGTAGATATGGTCCGTTTTAGTAAGAAACACAGTTCGTTTTTGCTGGGCATGCTCATGTTTCCTGCTGTATTTGAGATGCTGGAAAGAAGAGCATGGTTCTTGCGTTAAAACAGAGTATGTTTCATGGATGAGAACACTGGTCTGAATTTCCCTTCACAAACGGAGTTAAATCAAAGGCTCTGTGTCTTCCTACAAGCAGGAGTTCATTTCCGGAAATTCCAGTGATTTTTCGGCTCAAATGAATTTACACAGTTCACGAACCCAACACGTTTTTCACTATAAACTAAAGAGCATCTTCGTAAGAGATGCTGTGGTTTGTTACAGTTTCACAAGCAGAGTTCAACTAGATATGGTCTGTATGAGTAGGTAACACAGTTCTTTTTTTGTGGACATGCTCATATTTCTTGCTGTATTGCAGACTCTAGAGAGAAGAGGATGCTTCTTGCGTTAAAACAGAGGGTGTTTCATGGATGAGAACACTGGTCTGAATTTCCTTTCACACAAGGAGTTAAACCAAAGTCTCTGTGTCTTCCTACAAGCAAGAGTTCATTTCCGAAAAACACAGTGACTTTTCATCTCAAATGAATTTACACAGTTCACGAACCAAACACGTTTTTCAATATAAACTAAAGAGCATCTTTGTAATAGATGCTGTAGTTTGTTACAGTTTAACAAGCAGAGTTAAACTAGATATGGTCCGTATGAGTAGGAAACACAGTTCTTTTTTTCTGGACATGCACATATTTCTTGCTGTATTGCAGACTCTGGACAGAAGAGGATGATTCTTGCATTAAAACAGAGGGTGTTTCATGGATGAGAACACTGGTCTGAATTTCCCTTCACAAATGGAGTTAAACCAAAGTCTCTGTGTCTTCCTACAAGCAAGAGTTCATTTCCGGTAAACCCAGGGATATTTCGGCTCAAATGAATTTACACAGTTCACGAACCCAACACGTTTTTCACTATAAACTAAAGAGCATCTATGTAAGAGATGCTGTGGTTTGTTACAGTTTCATAAGTAGAGTTCAACTAGATATGGTCAGTATGAGTAGGAAACACAGTTCTTTTTTTCTGGACATGCACATATTTCTGGCTGTATTGCAGACTCTGGACAGAAGAGGATGATTCTTGCGTTAAAACAGAGGGTGTTTCATGGATGAGAACACTGGTCTGAATTTCCCTTCACAAACGGAGTTAAACCATAGGCTGTGTGTCTTCCTACAAGCAAGAGTTCATTTCCGGAAATCCCAGTGATTTTTCGGCTCAAATGAATTTACACAGTTCATGAACCCAACACGTTTTTCAGTATAAACTAAAGAGCATCTATGTAAGAGATGCTGTGGTTTGTTACAGTTTCACAAGCAGAGTTTAAGTAGATATGGTCCGTTTTAGTAAGAAACACAGTTCGTTTTTTCTGGGCATGCTCATGTTTCCTGCTGTATTGGAGATGCTGGAAAGAAGAGCATGGTGCTTGCGTTAAAACAGAGTATGTTTCATGGATGAGAACACTGGTCTGAATTTCCCTTCACAAACGGAGTTAAATCAAAGGCTCTGTGTCTTCCTACAAGCAGGAGTTCATTTCCGGAAATCCCAGGATTTTTCGGCTCAAATGAATTTACATAGTTCACGAACCTAACACGTTTTTCACTATAAACTAAAGAGCATCTATGTAAGAGATGCTGTGGTTTGTTACAGTTTCACAAGCAGAGTTCAACTAGATATGGTCAGTATGAGTAGGAAACACAGTTCTTTTTTTCTCAGCATGCTCATGTTTTTTGCTGTATTGCAGACTCTGGACAGAAGAGGATGATTCTTGCGTTAAAACAGAGGGTGTTTCATGGATGAGAACACTGGTCTGAATTTCCCTTCACAAATGGAGTTAAACCAAAGTCTCTGTGTCTTCCTACAAGCAAGAGTTCATTTCCGGTAAACACAGGGATATTTCGGCTCAAATGAATTTACACAGTTCACGAACGCAACACGTTTTTCACTATAAACTAAAGAGCATCTATGTAAGAGATGCTGTGGTTTGTTACAGTTTCATAAGTAGAGTTCAACTAGATATGGTCAGTATGAGTAGGAAACACAGTTCTTTTTTTCTGGACATGCACATATTTCTTGCTGTATTGCAGACTCTGGACAGAAGAGGATGATTCTTGCGTTAAAACAGAGGGTGTTTCATGGATGAGAACACTGGTCTGAATTTCCCTTCACAAACGGAGTTAAACCATAGGCTGTGTGTCTTCCTACAAGCAAGAGTTCATTTCCGGAAATCCCAGTGATTTTTCGGCTCAAATGAATTTACACAGTTCATGAACCCAACACGTTTTTCAGTATAAACTAAAGAGCATCTATGTAAGGGATGCTGTGGTTTGTTACAGTTTCACAAGCAGAGTTTAAGTAGATATGGTCCGTTTTAGTAAGAAACACAGTTCGTTTTTGCTGGGCATGCTCATGTTTCCTGCTGTATTTGAGATGCTGGAAAGAAGAGCATGGTTCTTGCGTTAAAACAGAGTATGTTTCATGGATGAGAACACTGGTCTGAATTTCCCTTCACAAACGGAGTTAAATCAAAGGCTCTGTGTCTTCCTACAAGCAGGAGTTCATTTCCGGAAATCCCAGGATTTTTCGGCTCAAATGAATTTACACAGTTCACGAACCCAACACGTTTTTCACTATAAACTAAAGAGCATCTTCGTAAGAGATGCTGTGGTTTGTTACAGTTTCACAAGCAGAGTTCAACTAGATATGGTCTGTATGAGTAGGAAACACAGTTCTTTTTTTGTGGACATGCTCATATTTCTTGCTGTATTGCAGACTCTAGAGAGAAGAGGATGCTTCTTGCGTTAAAACAGAGGGTGTTTCATGGATGAGAACACTGGTCTGAATTTCCTTTCACACAAGGAGTTAAACCAAAGTCTCTGTGTCTTCCTACAAGCAAGAGTTCATTTCCGGAAAACACAGTGACTTTTCGGCTCAAATGAATTTACACAGTTCACGAACCAAACACGTTTTTCAATATAAACTAAAGAGCATCTTTGTAATAGATGCTGTAGTTTGTTACAGTTTAACAAGCAGAGTTAAACTAGATATGGTCCGTATGAGTAGGAAACACAGTTCTTTTTTTCTGGACATGCACATATTTCTTGCTGTATTGCAGACTCTGGACAGAAGAGGATGATTCTTGCATTAAAACAGAGGGTGTTTCATGGATGAGAACACTGGTCTGAATTTCCCTTCACAAATGGAGTTAAACCAAATTCTCTGTGTCTTCCTACAAGCAAGAGTTGATTTCCGGAAAACCCAGTGATTTTTCGGCTCAAATGAATTTACACAGTTCACGAACCCAACACGTTTTTCACTATAAACTAAAGAGCATCTATGTAAGAGATGCTGTGGTTTGTTACAGTTTCATAAGTAGAGTTCAACTAGATATGGTCAGTATGAGTAGGAAACACAGTTCTTTTTTTCTGGACATGCACATATTTCTTGCTGTATTGCAGACTCTGGACAGAAGAGGATGATTCTTGCGTTAAAACAGAGGGTGTTTCATGGATGAGAACACTGGTCTGAATTTCCCTTCACAAACGGAGTTAAACCATAGGCTGTGTGTCTTCCTACAAGCAAGAGTTCATTTCCGGAAATCCCAGTGATTTTTCGGCTCAAATGAATTTACACAGTTCATGAACCCAACACGTTTTTCAGTATAAACTAAAGAGCATCTATGTAAGGGATGCTGTGGTTTGTTACAGTTTCACAAGCAGAGTTTAAGTAGATATGGTCCGTTTTAGTAAGAAACACAGTTCGTTTTTGCTGGGCATGCTCATGTTTCCTGCTGTATTGGAGATGCTGGAAAGAAGAGCATGCTTCTTGCGTTAAAACAGAGTATGTTTCATGGATGAGAACACTGGTCTGAATTTCCCTTCACAAACGGAGTTATATCAAAGGCTCTGTGTCTTCCTACAAGCAGGAGTTCATTTCCGGAAATCCCAGGATTTTTCGGCTCAAAAGAATTTACATAGTTCACGAACCTAACACGTTTTTCACTATAAACTAAAGAGCATCTATGTAAGAGATGCTGTGGTTTGTTACAGTTTCACAAGCAGAGTTCAACTAGATATAGTCAGTATGAGTAGGAAACACAGTTCTTTTTTTGTGGACATGCTAATATTTCTTGCTGTATTGCAGACTCTAGAGAGAAGAGGATGATTCTTGCGTTAAAACAGAGGGTGTTTCATGGATGAGAACACTGGTCTGAATTTCCCTTCACAAATGGAGTTAAACCAAAGTCTCTGTGTCTTCCTACAAGCAAGAGTTCATTTCCGGTAAACCCAGGGATATTTCGGCTCAAATGAATTTACACAGTTCACGAACGCAACACGTTTTTCACTATAAACTAAAGAGCATCTATGTAAGAGATGCTGTGGTTTGTTACAGTTTCATAAGTAGAGTTCAACTAGATATGGTCAGTATGAGTAGGAAACACAGTTCTTTTTTTCTGGACATGCACATATTTCTTGCTGTATTGCAGACTCTGGACAGAAGAGGATGATTCTTGCGTTAAAACAGAGGTGTTTCATGGATGAGAACACTGGTCTGAATTTCCCTTCACAAACGGAGTTAAACCATAGGCTGTGTGTCTTCCTACAAGCAAGAGTTCATTTCTGGAAATCCCAGTGATTTTTCGGCTCAAATGAATTTACACAGTTCATGAACCCAACACGTTTTTCAGTATAAACTAAAGAGCATCTATGTAAGAGATGCTGTGGTTTGTTACAGTTTCACAAGCAGAGTTTAAGTAGATATGGTCCGTTTTAGTAAGAAACACAGTTCGTTTTTGCTGGGCATGCTCATGTTTCCTGCTGTATTGGAGATGCTGGAAAGAAGAGCATGCTTCTTGCGTTAAAACAGAGTATGTTTCATGGATGAGAACACTGGTCTGAATTTCCCTTCACAAACGGAGTTAAATCAAAGGCTCTGTGTCTTCCTACAAGCAGGAGTTCATTTCCGGAAATCCCAGGATTTTTCGGCTCAAAAGAATTTACATAGTTCACGAACCTAACACGTTTTTCACTATAAACTAAAGAGCATCTATGTAAGAGATGCTGTGGTTTGTTACAGTTTCACAAGCAGAGTTTAACTAGATATGGTCCGTATGAGTAAGAAACACAGTTCTTTTTTTCTGGGCATGCTCATGTTTCTTGCAGTATTGGAGATGCTGGAAAGAAGACCATGCTTCTTGCGTTAAAGCAGAGTATGTTTCATGGATGAGAACACTGGTCTGAATTTCCCTTCACAAATGGAGTTAAACCAAAGTCTCTGTGTCTTCCTACAAGCAAGAGTTGATTTCCGGAAAACCCAGTGATTTTTCGGTTCAAATGAATTTACACAGTTCACGAACCCAACACGTTTTTCACTATAAACTAAAGAGCATCTTTGTAAGAGATGCTGTGGTTTGTTACAGTTTCACAAGCAGAGTTCAACTAGATATGGTCTGTATGAGTAGGAAACACAGTTCTTTTTTTCTGGGCATGCTCATGTTTTTTGCTGTATTGCAGACTCTGGACAGAAGAGGATGATTCTTGCGTTAAAACAGAGGGTGTTTCATGGATGAGAACACTGGTCTGAATTTCCCTTCACAAATGGAGTTAAACCAAAGTCTCTGTGTCTTCCTACAAGCAAGAGTTCATTTCCGGTAAACCCAGGGATATTTCGGCTCAAATGAATTTACACAGTTCACGAACGCAACACGTTTTTCACTATAAACTAAAGAGCATCTATGTAAGAGATGCTGTGGTTTGTTACAGTTTCATAAGTAGAGTTCAACTAGATATGGTCAGTATGAGTAGGAAACACAGTTCTTTTTTTCTGGACATGCACATATTTCTTGCTGTATTGCAGACTCTGGACAGAAGAGGATGATTCTTGCGTTAAAACAGAGGGTGTTTCATGGATGAGAACACTGGTCTGAATTTCCCTTCACAAACGGAGTTAAACCATAGGCTGTGTGTCTTCCTACAAGCAAGAGTTCATTTCCGGAAAACACAGTGATTTTTCGGCTCAAATGAATTTACCCAGTTCATGAACCCAACACGTTTTTCAGTATAAACTAAAGAGCATCTATGTAAGAGATGCTGTGGTTTGTTACAGTTTCACAAGCAGAATTTAAGTAGATATGGTCCGTTTTAGTAAGAAACACAGTTCGTTTTTGCTGGGCATGCTCATGTTTCCTGCTGTATTGGAGATGCTGGAAAGAAGAGCATGCTTCTTGCGTTAAAACAGAGTATGTTTCATGGATGAGAACACTGGTCTGAATTTCCCTTCACAAACGGAGTTAAATCAAAGGCTCTGTGTCTTCCTACAAGCAGGAGTTCATTTCCGGATATCCCAGGATTTTTCGGCTCAAATGAATTTACATAGTTCACGAACCTAACACGTTTTTCACTAAAAACTAAAGAGCATCTATGTAAGAGATGCTGTGGTTTGTTACAGTTTCACAAGCAGAGTTTAACTAGATATGGTCCGTATGAGTAAGAAACACAGTTCGTATTTTCTGGGCATGCTCATGTTTCTTGCTGTATTGGAGATGCTGGAAAGAAGAGCATGCTTCTTGCGTTAAAGCAGAGTATGTTTCATGGATGAGAACACTGGTCTGAATTTCCCTTCACAAATGGAGTTAAACCAAAGTCTCTGTGTCTTCCTACAAGCAAGAGTTCATTTCCGGTAAACCCAGGGATATTTCGGCTCAAATGAATTTACACAGTTCACGAACGCAACACGTTTTTCACTATAAACTAAAGAGCATCTATGTAAGAGATGCTGTGGTTTGTTACAGTTTCATAAGTAGAGTTCAACTAGATATGGTCAGTATGAGTAGGAAACACAGTTCTTTTTTTCTGGACATGCACATATTTCTTGCTGTATTGCAGACTCTGGACAGAAGAGGATGATTCTTGCGTTAAAACAGAGGTGTTTCATGGATGAGAACACTGGTCTGAATTTCCCTTCACAAACGGAGTTAAACCATAGGCTGTGTGTCTTCCTACAAGCAAGAGTTCATTTCCGGAAATCCCAGTGATTTTTCGGCTCAAATGAATTTACACAGTTCATGAACCCAACACGTTTTTCAGTATAAACTAAAGAGCATCTATGTAAGAGATGCTGTGGTTTGTTACAGTTTCACAAGCAGAGTTTAAGTAGATATGGTCCGTTTTAGTAAGAAACACAGTTCGTTTTTGCTGGGCATGCTCATGTTTCCTGCTGTATTGGAGATGCTGGAAAGAAGAGCATGCTTCTTGCGTTAAAACAGAGTATGTTTCATGGATGAGAACACTGGTCTGAATTTCCCTTCACAAACGGAGTTAAATCAAAGGCTCTGTGTCTTCCTACAAGCAGGAGTTCATTTCCGGAAATCCCAGGATTTTTCGGCTCTAAAGAATTTACATAGTTCACGAACCTAACACGTTTTTCACTATAAACTAAAGAGCATCTATGTAAGAGATGCTGTGGTTTGTTACAGTTTCACAAGCAGAGTTTAACTAGATATGGTCCGTATGAGTAAGAAACACAGTTCTTTTTTTCTGGGCATGCTCATGTTTCTTGCAGTATTGGAGATGCTGGAAAGAAGAGCATGCTTCTTGCGTTAAAGCAGAGTATGTTTCATGGATGAGAACACTGGTCTGAATTTCCCTTCACAAATGGAGTTAAACCAAAGTCTCTGTGTCTTCCTACAAGCAAGAGTTGATTTCCGGAAAACCCAGTGATTTTTCGGTTCAAATGAATTTACACAGTTCACGAACCCAACACGTTTTTCACTATAAACTAAAGAGCATCTTTGTAAGAGATGCTGTGGTTTGTTACAGTTTCACAAGCAGAGTTCAACTAGATATGGTCTGTATGAGTAGGAAACACAGTTCTTTTTTTCTGGGCATGCTCATGTTTTTTGCTGTATTGCAGACTCTGGACAGAAGAGGATGATTCTTGCGTTAAAACAGAGGGTGTTTCATGGATGAGAACACTGGTCTGAATTTCCCTTCACAAATGGAGTTAAACCAAAGTCTCTGTGTCTTCCTACAAGCAAGAGTTCATTTCCGGTAAACCCAGGGATATTTCGGCTCAAATGAATTTACACAGTTCACGAACGCAACACGTTTTTCACTATAAACTAAAGAGCATCTATGTAAGAGATGCTGTGGTTTGTTACAGTTTCATAAGTAGAGTTCAACTAGATATGGTCAGTATGAGTAGGAAACACAGTTCTTTTTTTCTGGACATGCACATATTTCTTGCTGTATTGCAGACTCTGGACAGAAGAGGATGATTCTTGCGTTAAAACAGAGGGTGTTTCATGGATGAGAACACTGGTCTGAATTTCCCTTCACAAACGGAGTTAAACCATAGGCTGTGTGTCTTCCTACAAGCAAGAGTTCATTTCCGGAAAACACAGTGATTTTTCGGCTCAAATGAATTTACCCAGTTCATGAACCCAACACGTTTTTCAGTATAAACTAAAGAGCATCTATGTAAGAGATGCTGTGGTTTGTTACAGTTTCACAAGCAGAATTTAAGTAGATATGGTCCGTTTTAGTAAGAAACACAGTTCGTTTTTGCTGGGCATGCTCATGTTTCCTGCTGTATTGGAGATGCTGGAAAGAAGAGCATGCTTCTTGCGTTAAAACAGAGTATGTTTCATGGATGAGAACACTGGTCTGAATTTCCCTTCACAAACGGAGTTAAATCAAAGGCTCTGTGTCTTCCTACAAGCAGGAGTTCATTTCCGGATATCCCAGGATTTTTCGGCTCAAATGAATTTACATAGTTCACGAACCTAACACGTTTTTCACTAAAAACTAAAGAGCATCTATGTAAGAGATGCTGTGGTTTGTTACAGTTTCACAAGCAGAGTTTAACTAGATATGGTCCGTATGAGTAAGAAACACAGTTCGTATTTTCTGGGCATGCTCATGTTTCTTGCTGTATTGGAGATGCTGGAAAGAAGAGCATGCTTCTTGCGTTAAAGCAGAGTATGTTTCATGGATGAGAACACTGGTCTGAATTTCCCTTCACAAATGGAGTTAAACCAAAGTCTCTGTGTCTTCCTACAAGCAAGAGTTGATTTCCGGGAAACCCAGTGATTTTTCGGTTCAAATGAATTTACACAGTTCACGAACCCAACACGTTTTTCACTCTAAACTAAAGAGCATCTTTGTAAGAGATGCTGTGGTTTCTTACAGTTTCACAAGCAGAGTTCAAGTAGATATGGTCTGTATGAGTAGGAAACACACTTCTTTTTTTCTGGACATGCACATATTTCTTGCTGTATTGCAGACTCTGGACAGAAGAGGATGATTCTTGCGTTAAAACAGAGGGTGTTTCATGGATGAGAACACTGGTCTGAATTTCCCTTCACAAATGGAGTTAAACCAAAGTCTCTGTGTCTTCCTACAAGCAAGAGTTCATTTCCGGTAAACCCAGGGATATTTCGGCTCAAATGAATTTACACAGTTCACGAATGCAACACGTTTTTCACTATAAACTAAAGAGCATCTATGTAAGAGATGCTGTGGTTTGTTACAGTTTCACAAGCAGAGTTTAAGTAGATATGGTCCGTTTTAGTAAGAAACACAGTTCGTTTTTGCTGGGCATGCTCATGTTTCCTGCTGTATTGGAGATGCTGGAAAGAAGAGCATGCTTCTTGCGTTAAAACAGAGTATGTTTCATGGATGAGAACACTGGTCTGAATTTCCCTTCACAAACGGAGTTAAATCAAAGGCTCTGTGTCTTCCTACAAGCAGGAGTTCATTTCCGGAAATCCCAGGATTTTTCGGCTCAAATGAATTTACATAGTTCACGAACCTAACACGTTTTTCACTATAAACTAAAGAGCATCTATGTAAGAGATGCTGTGGTTTGTTACAGTTTCACAAGCAGAGTTTAACTAGATATGGTCCGTATGAGTAAGAAACACAGTTCGTATTTTCTGGGCATGCTCATGTTTCTTGCTGTATTGGAGATGCTGGAAAGAAGAGCATGCTTTTTGCGTTAAAGCAGAGTATGTTTCATGGATGAGAACACTGGTCTGAATTTCCCTTCACAAATGGAGTTAAACCAAAGTCTCTGTGTCTTCCTACAAGCAAGAGTTGATTTCCGGAAAACCCAGTGATTTTTCGGCTCAAATGAATTTACACAGTTCACGAACCCAACACGTTTTTCACTATAAACTAAAGAGCATCTTTGTAAGAGATGCTGTGGTTTGTTACAGTTTCACAAGCAGAGTTCAACTAGATATGGTCTGTATTTGGGAAACACAGTTCTTTTTTTGTGGACATGCTCATATTTCTTCCTGTATTGCAGACTCTAGAGAAAAGAGGATGCTTCTTGCGTTAAAACAGAGGGTGTTTCATGGATGAGAACACTGGTCTGAATTTCCTTTCACACAAGGAGTTAAACCAAAGTCTCTGTGTCTTCCTACAAGCAAGAGTTCATTTCCGGAAAACACAGTGATTTTTTGGCTCAAATGAATTTACACAGTTCATGAACCCAACACGTTTTTCACTATAAACTAAAGAGCATCTATGTAAGAGATGCTGTGGTTTGTTACAGTTTCACAAGCAGAGTTTAAGTAGATATGGTCCGTTTTAGTAAGAAACACAGATCGTTTTTGCTGGGCATGCTCATGTTTCCTGCTGTATTGGAGATGCTGGAAAGAAGAGCATGCTTCTTGCGTTAAAACAGAGTATGTTTCATGGATGAGAACACTGGTCTGAATTTCCCTTCACAAACGGAGTTAAATCAAAGGCTCTGTGTCTTCCTACAAGCAGGAGTTCATTTCCGGAAATCCCAGGATTTTTCGGCTCAAATGAATTTACATAGTTCACGAACCTAACACGTTTTTCACTATAAACTAAAGAGCATCTATGTAAGAGATGCTGTGGTTTGTTACAGTTTCACAAGCAGAGTTCAAGTAGATATGGTCAGTGTGAGTAGGAAACACAGTTCTTTTTTTCTGGGCATGCTCATGTTTTTTGCTGTATTGCAGACTCTGGACAGAAGAGGATGATTCTTGCGTTAAAACAGAGGGTGTTTCATGGATGAGAACACTGGTCTGAATTTCCCTTCACAAATGGAGTTAAAGCAAAGTCTCTGTGTCTTCCTACAAGCAAGAGTTCATTTCCGGTAAACCCAGGGATATTTCGGCTCAAATGAATTTACACAGTTCACGAACCTAACACGTTTTTCACTATAAACTAAAGAGCATCTATGTAAGAGATGCTGTGGTTTGTTACAGTTTCATAAGTAGAGTTCAACTAGATATGGTCAGTATGAGTAGGAAACACAGTTCTTTTTTTCTGGACATGCACATATTTCTTGCTGTATTGCAGACACTGGACAGAAGAGGATGATTCTTGCGTTAAAACAGAGGGTGTTTCATGGATGAGAACACTGGTCTGAATTTCCCTTCACAAATGGAGTTAAACCATAGGCTGTGTGTCTTCCTACAAGCAAGAGTTCATTTCCGGAAATCCCAGTGATTTTTCGGCTCAAATGAATTTACACAGTTCATGAACCCAACACGTTTTTCAGTATAAACTAAAGAGCATCTATGTAAGAGATGCTGTGGTTTGTTGCAGTTTCACAAGCAGAGTTTAAGTAGATATGGTCCGTATGAGTAAGAAACACAGTTAGTTTTTGCTGGGCATGCTCATGTTTCCTGCTGTATTGGAGATGCTGGAAAGAAGAGCATGCTTCTTGCGTTAAAACAGAG
Organism: Onychomys leucogaster; assembly: GCA_949786385.1. Classification (NCBI taxonomy): domain Eukaryota; kingdom Metazoa; phylum Chordata; class Mammalia; order Rodentia; family Cricetidae; genus Onychomys; species Onychomys leucogaster. The sequence goes on along the minus strand of CATKUP010000151.1, from coordinate 631,444 downwards.
TATGTTTCATGGATGAGAACACTGGTCTGAATTTCCCTTCAAAAACGGAGTTAAATCAAAGGCTCTGTGTCTTCCTACAAGCAGGAGTTCATTTCCGGAAATCCCAGGATTTTTCGGCTCAAATGAATTTACATAGTTCATGAACCTAACACGTTTTTCACTATAAACTAAAGAGCATCTATGTAAGAGATGCTGTGGTTTGTTATAGTTTCACAAGCAGAGTTTAACTAGATATGGTCCGTATGAGTAAGAAACACAGTTCGTATTTTCTGGGCATGCTCATGTTTCTTGCTGTATTGGAGATGCTGGAAAGAAGAGCATGCTTCTTGCGTTAAAGCAGAGTATGTTTCATGGATGAGAACACTGGTCTGAATTTCCCTTCACAAATGGAGTTAAACCAAAGTCTCTGTGTCTTCCTACAAGCAAGAGTTGATTTCCGGAAAACCCAGGGATTTTTCGGCTCAAATGAATTTACACAGTTCACAAATCCAACACGTTTTTCACTATAAACTAAAGAGCATCTTTGTAAGAGATGCTGTGGTTTGTTACAGTTTCACAAGCAGAGTTCAACTAGATATGGTCCGTAAGTAGGAAACACAGTTCTTTTTTTGTGGACATGCTCATATTTCTTGCTGTATTGCAGACTCTAGAGAGAAGAGGATGCTTCTTGCCTTAAAACAGAGGGTGTTTCATGGATGAGAACACTGGTCTGAATTTCCTTTCACACAAGGAGTTAAACCAAAGTCTCTGTGTCTTCCTACAAGCAAGAGTTCATTTCCGGAAAACACAGTGACTTTTCGGCTCAAATGAATTTACACAGTTCACGAACCCCACAGGTTTTTCACTATAAACTAAAGAGCATCTATGTAAGAGATGCTGTGGTTTGTTACAGTTTCATAAGTAGAGTTCAACTAGATATGGTCAGTATGAGTAGGAAACACAGTTCTTTTTTTCTGGACATGCACATATTTCTTGCTGTATTGCAGACTCTGGACAGAAGAGGATGATTCTTGCGTTAAAACAGAGTATGTTTCATGGATGAGAACACTGGTCTGAATTTCCCTTCACAAATGGAGTTAAACCAAAGTCTCTGTGTCTTCCTACAAGCAAGAGTTGATTTCCGGAAAACCCAGTGATTTTTCGGCTCAAATGAATTTACACAGTTCACGAACCCAACACGTTTTTCACTATAAACTAAAGAGCATCTTTGTAAGAGATGCTGTGGTTTGTTACAGTTTCACAAGCAGAGTTCAACTAGATATGGTCTGTATGAGTAGGAAACACAGTTCTTTTTTTGTGGACATGCTCATATTTCTTGCTGTATTGCAGACTCTAGAGAGAAGAGGATGCTTCTTGCGTTAAAACAGAGGGTGTTTCATGGATGAGAACACTGGTCTGAATTTCCTTTCACACAAGGAGTTAAACCAAAGTCTCTGTGTCTTCCTACAAGCAAGAGTTCATTTCCGGAAAACACAGTGACTTTTCGGCTCAAATGAATTTACACAGTTCACGAACCAAACACGTTTTTCAATATAAACTAAAGAGCATCTTTGTAATAGATGCTGTAGTTTGTTACAGTTTAACAAGCAGAGTTAAACTAGATATGGTCCGTATGAGTAGGAAACACAGTTCTTTTTTTCTGGACATGCACATATTTCTTGCTGTATTGCAGACTCTGGACAGAAGAGGATGATTCTTGCATTAAAACAGAGGGTGTTTCATGGATGAGAACACTGGTCTGAATTTCCCTTCACAAATGGAGTTAAACCAAAGTCTCTGTGTCTTCCTACAAGCAAGAGTTCATTTCCGGTAAACCCAGGGATATTTCGGCTCAAATGAATTTACACAGTTCACGAACCCAACACGTTTTTCACTATAAACTAAAGAGCATCTATGTAAGAGATGCTGTGGTTTGTTACAGTTTCATAAGTAGAGTTCAACTAGATATGGTCAGTATGAGTAGGAAACACAGTTCTTTTTTTCTGGACATGCACATATTTCTTGCTGTATTGCAGACTCTGGACAGAAGAGGATGATTCTTGCGTTAAAACAGAGGGTGTTTCATGGATGAGAACACTGGTCTGAATTTCCCTTCACAAACGGAGTTAAACCATAGGCTGTGTGTCTTCCTACTAGCAAGAGTTCATTTCCGGAAATCCCAGTGATTTTTCGGCTCAAATGAATTTACACAGTTCATGAACCCAACACGTTTTTCAGTATAAACTAAAGAGCATCTATGTAAGAGATGCTGTGGTTTGTTACAGTTTCACAAGCAGAGTTTAAGTAGATATGGTCCGTTTTAGTAAGAAACACAGTTCGTTTTTTCTGGGCATGCTCATGTTTCCTGCTGTATTGGAGATGCTGGAAAGAAGAGCATGGTGCTTGCGTTAAAACAGAGTATGTTTCATGGATGAGAACACTGGTCTGAATTTCCCTTCACAAACGGAGTTAAATCAAAGGCTCTGTGTCTTCCTACAAGCAGGAGTTCATTTCCGGAAATCCCAGGATTTTTCGGCTCAAATGAATTTACATAGTTCACGAACCTAACACGTTTTTCACTATAAACTAAAGAGCATCTATGTAAGAGATGCTGTGGTTTGTTACAGTTTCACAAGCAGAGTTCAACTAGATATGGTCAGTATGAGTAGGAAACACAGTTCTTTTTTTCTGGGCATGCTCATGTTTTTGCTGTATTGCAGACTCTGGACAGAAGAGGATGATTCTTGCGTTAAAACAGAGGGTGTTTCATGGATGAGAACACTGGTCTGAATTTCCCTTCACAAATGGAGTTAAACCAAAGTCTCTGTGTCTTCCTACAAGCAAGAGTTCATTTCCGGTAAACCCAGGGATATTTCGGCTCAATGAATTTACACAGTTCACGAACGCAACACGTTTTTCACTATAAACTAAAGAGCATCTATGTAAGAGATGCTGTGGTTTGTTACAGTTTCATAAGTAGAGTTCAACTAGATATGGTCAGTATGAGTAGGAAACACAGTTCTTTTTTTCTGGACATGTACATATTTCTTGCTGTATTGCAGACTCTGGACAGAAGAGGATGATTCTTGCGTTAAAACAGAGGGTGTTTCATGGATGAGAACACTGGTCTGAATTTCCCTTCACAAACGGAGTTAAACCATAGGCTGTGTGTCTTCCTACAAGCAAGAGTTCATTTCCGGAAATCCCAGTGATTTTTCGGCTCAAATGAATTTACACAGTTCATGAACCCAACACGTTTTTCAGTATAAACTAAAGAGCATCTATGTAAGAGATGCTGTGGTTTGTTACAGTTTCATAAGCAGAGTTTAAGTAGATATGGTCCGTTTTAGTAAGAAACACAGTTCGTTTTTGCTGGGCATGCTCATGTTTCCTGCTGTATTGGATATGCTGGAAAGAAGAGCATGCTTCTTGCGTTAAAACAGAGTATGTTTCATGGATGAGAACACTGGTCTGAATTTCCCTTCACAAACGGAGTTAAATCAAAGGCTCTGTGTCTTCCTACAAGCAGGAGTTCATTTCCGGAAATACCAGGATTTTTCGGCTCAAATTAATTTACGTAGTTCACGAACCTAACACGTTTTTCACTATAAACTAAAGAGCATCTATGTAAGAGATGCTGTGGTTTGTTACAGTTTCACAAGCAGAGTTTAACTAGATATGGTCCGTATGAGTAAGAAACACAGTTCTTTTTTTCTGGGCATGCTCATGTTTCTTGCAGTATTGGAGATGCTGGAAAGAAGGGCATGCTTCTTGCGTTAAAGCAGAGTATGTTTCATGGATGAGAACACTGGTCTGAATTTCCCTTCACAAATGGAGTTAAACCAAAGTCTCTGTGTCTTCCTACAAGCAAGAGTTGATTTCCGGAAAACCCAGTGATTTTTCGGTTCAAATGAATTTACACAGTTCACGAACCCAACACGTTTTTCACTATAAACTAAAGAGCATCTTTGTAAGAGATGCTGTGGTTTGTTACAGTTTCACAAGCAGAGTTCAACTAGATATGGTCTGTATGAGTAGGAAACACAGTTCTTTTTTTCTGGGCATGCTCATGTTTTTTGCTGTATTGCAGACTCTGGACAGAAGAGGATGATTCTTGCGTTAAAACAGAGGGTGTTTCATGGATGAGAACACTGGTCTGAATTTCCCTTCACAAATGGAGTTAAACCAAAGTCTCTGTGTCTTCCTACAAGCAAGAGTTCATTTCCGGTAAACCCAGGGATATTTCGGCTCAAATGAATTTACACAGTTCACGAACGCAACACGTTTTTCACTATAAACTAAAGAGCATCTATGTAAGAGATGCTGTGGTTTGTTACAGTTTCATAAGTAGAGTTCAACTATATATGGTCAGTATGAGTAGGAAACACAGTTCTTTTTTTCTGGACATGCACATATTTCTTGCTGTATTGCAGACTCTGGACAGAAGAGGATGATTCTTGCGTTAAAACAGAGGGTGTTTCATGGATGAGAACACTGGTCTGAATTTCCCTTCACAAACGGAGTTAAACCATAGGCTGTGTGTCTTCCTACAAGCAAGAGTTCATTTCCGGAAAACACAGTGATTTTTCGGCTCAAATGAATTTACACAGTTCATGAACCCAACACGTTTTTCAGTATAAACTAAAGAGCATCTATGTAAGAGATGCTGTGGTTTGTTACAGTTTCACAAGCAGAGTTTAAGTAGATATGGTCCGTTTTAGTAAGAAACACAGTTCGTTTTTGCTGGGCATGCTCATGTTTCCTGCTGTATTGGAGATGCTGGAAAGAAGAGCATGCTTCTTGCGTTAAAACAGAGTATGTTTCATGGATGAGAACACTGGTCTGAATTTCCCTTCACAAACGGAGTTAAATCAAAGGCTCTGTGTCTTCCTACAAGCAGGAGTTCATTTCCGGATATCCCAGGATTTTTCGGCTCAAATGAATTTACATAGTTCACGAACCTAACACGTTTTTCACTAAAAACTAAAGAGCATCTATGTAAGAGATGCTGTGGTTTGTTACAGTTTCACAAGCAGAGTTTAACTAGATATGGTCCGTATGAGTAAGAAACACAGTTCTTTTTTTCTGGGCATGCTCATGTTTCTTGCAGTATTGGAGATGCTGGAAAGAAGAGCATGCTTCTTGCGTTAAAGCAGAGTATGTTTCATGGATGAGAACACTGGTCTGAATTTCCCTTCACAAATGGAGTTAAACCAAAGTCTCTGTGTCTTCCTACAAGCAAGAGTTGATTTCCGGAAAACCCAGTGATTTTTCGGTTCAAATGAATTTACACAGTTCACGAACCCAACACGTTTTTCACTATAAACTAAAGAGCATCTTTGTAAGAGATGCTGTGGTTTGTTACAGTTTCACAAGCAGAGTTCAACTAGATATGGTCTGTATGAGTAGGAAACACAGTTCTTTTTTTCTGGGCATGCTCATGTTTTTTGCTGTATTGCAGACTCTGGACAGAAGAGGATGATTCTTGCGTTAAAACAGAGGGTGTTTCATGGATGAGAACACTGGTCTGAATTTCCCTTCACAAATGGAGTTAAACCAAAGTCTCTGTGTCTTCCTACAAGCAAGAGTTCATTTCCGGTAAACCCAGGGATATTTCGGCTCAAATGAATTTACACAGTTCACGAACGCAACACGTTTTTCACTATAAACTAAAGAGCATCTATGTAAGAGATGCTGTGGTTTGTTACAGTTTCATAAGTAGAGTTCAACTATATATGGTCAGTATGAGTAGGAAACACAGTTCTTTTTTTCTGGACATGCACATATTTCTTGCTGTATTGCAGACTCTGGACAGAAGAGGATGATTCTTGCGTTAAAACAGAGGGTGTTTCATGGATGAGAACACTGGTCTGAATTTCCCTTCACAAACGGAGTTAAACCATAGGCTGTGTGTCTTCCTACAAGCAAGAGTTCATTTCCGGAAAACACAGTGATTTTTCGGCTCAAATGAATTTACACAGTTCATGAACCCAACACGTTTTTCAGTATAAACTAAAGAGCATCTATGTAAGAGATGCTGTGGTTTGTTACAGTTTCACAAGCAGAGTTTAAGTAGATATGGTCCGTTTTAGTAAGAAACACAGTTCGTTTTTGCTGGGCATGCTCATGTTTCCTGCTGTATTGGAGATGCTGGAAAGAAGAGCATGCTTCTTGCGTTAAAACAGAGTATGTTTCATGGATGAGAACACTGGTCTGAATTTCCCTTCACAAACGGAGTTAAATCAAAGGCTCTGTGTCTTCCTACAAGCAGGAGTTCATTTCCGGAAATCCCAGGATTTTTCGGCTCAAATGAATTTACATAGTTCACGAACCTAACACGTTTTTCACTAAAAACTAAAGAGCATCTATGTAAGAGATGCTGTGGTTTGTTACAGTTTCACAAGCAGAGTTTAACTAGATATGGTCCCAATGAGTAAGAAACACAGTTCGTATTTTCTGGGCATGCTCATGTTTCTTGCTGTATTGGAGATGCTGGAAAGAAGAGCATGCTTCTTGCGTTAAAGCAGAGTATGTTTCATGGATGAGAACACTGGTCTGAATTTCCCTTCACAAATGGAGTTAAACCAAAGTCTCTGTGTCTTCCTACAAGCAAGAGTTGATTTCCGGAAAACCCAGTGATTTTTCGGTTCAAATGAATTTACACAGTTCACGAACCCAACACGTTTTTCACTATAAACTAAAGAGCATCTTTGTAAGAGATGCTGTGGTTTGTTACAGTTTCACAAGCAGAGTTCAACTAGATATGGTCTGTATGAGTAGGAAACACAGTTCTTTTTTTCTGGACATGCACATATTTCTTGCTGTATTGCAGACTCTGGACAGAAGAGGATGATTCTTGCGTTAAAACAGAGGGTGTTTCATGGATGAGAACACTGGTCTGAATTTCCCTTCACAAATGGAGTTAAACCAAAGTCTCTGTGTCTTCCTACAAGCAAGAGTTGATTTCCGGAAAACCCAGTGATTTTTCGGCTCAAATGAATTTAAACAGTTCACGAACCCAACACGTTTTTCACTATAAACTAAAGAGCATCTTTGTAAGAGATGCTGTGGTTTGTTACAGTTTCACAAGCAGAGTTCAACTAGATATGGTCTGTATTTGGGAAACACAGTTCTTTTTTTGTGGACATGCTCATATTTCTTCCTGTATTGCAGACTCTAGAGAGAAGAGGATGCTTCTTGCGTTAAAACAGAGGGTGTTTCATGGATGAGAACACTGGTCTGAATTTCCTTTCACACAAGGAGTTAAACCAAAGTCTCTGTGTCTTCCTACAAGCAAGAGTTCATTTCCGGAAAACACAGTGATTTTTCGGCTCAAATGAATTTACACAGTTCATGAACCCAACACGTTTTTCACTATAAACTAAAGAGCATCTATGTAAGAGATGCTGTGGTTTGTTACAGTTTCACAAGCAGAGTTTAAGTAGATATGGTCCGTTTTAGTAAGAAACACAGATCGTTTTTGCTGGGCATGCTCATGTTTCCTGCTGTTTTGGAGATGCTGGAAAGAAGAGCATGCTTCTTGCGTTAAAACAGAGTATGTTTCATGGATGAGAACACTGGTCTGAATTTCCCTTCACAAACGGAGTTAAATCAAAGGCTCTGTGTCTTCCTACAAGCAGGAGTTCATTTCCGGAAATCCCAGGATTTTTCGGCTCAAATGAATTTACATAGTTCACGAACCTAACACGTTTTTCACTATAAACTAAAGAGCATCTTTGTAAGAGATGCTGTGGTTTGTTACAGTTTCACAAGCAGAGTTCAAGTAGATATGGTCAGTGTGAGTAGGAAACACAGTTCTTTTTTTCTGGGCATGCTCATGTTTTTTGCTGTATTGCAGACTCTGGACAGAAGAGGATGATTCTTGCGTTAAAACTGAGGGTGTTTCATGGATGAGAACACTGGTCTGAATTTCCCTTCACAAATGGAGTTAAAGCAAAGTCTCTGTGTCTTCCTACAAGCAAGAGTTCATTTCCGGTAAACCCAGGGATATTTCGGCTCAAATGAATTTACACAGTTCACGAACCTAACACGTTTTTCACTATAAACTAAAGAGCATCTATGTAAGAGATGCTGTGGTTTGTTACAGTTTCATAAGTAGAGTTCAACTAGATATGGTCAGTATGAGTAGGAAACACAGTTCTTTTTTTCTGGACATGCACATATTTCTTGCTGTATTGCAGACACTGGACAGAAGAGGATGATTCTTGCGTTAAAACAGAGGGTGTTTCATGGATGAGAACACTGGTCTGAATTTCCCTTCACAAATGGAGTTAAACCATAGGCTGTGTGTCTTCCTACAAGCAAGAGTTCATTTCCGGAAATCCCAGTGATTTTTCGGCTCAAATGAATTTACACAGTTCATGAACCCAACACGTTTTTCAGTATAAACTAAAGAGCATCTATGTAAGAGATGCTGTGGTTTGTTGCAGTTTCACAAGCAGAGTTTAAGTAGATATGGTCCGTATGAGTAAGAAACACAGTTCGTTTTTGCTGGGCATGCTCATGTTTCCTGCTGTATTGGAGATGCTGGAAAGAAGAGCATGCTTCTTGCGTTAAAACAGAGTATGTTTCATGGATGAGAACACTGGTCTGAATTTGCCTTCAAAAACGGAGTTAAATCAAAGGCTCTGTGTCTTCCTACAAGCAGGAGTTCATTTCCGGAAATCCCAGGATTTTTCGGCTCAAATGAATTTACATAGTTCACGAACCTAACACGTTTTTCACTATAAACTAAAGAGCATCTATGTAAGAGATGCTGTGGTTTGTTACAGTTTCACAAGCAGAGTTTAACTAGATATGGTCCGTATGAGTAAGAAACACAGTTCGTATTTTCTGGGCATGCTCATGTTTCTTGCTGTATTGGAGATGCTGGAAAGAAGAGCATGCTTCTTGCGTTAAAGCAGAGTATGTTTCATGGATGAGAACACTGGTCTGAATTTCCCTTCACAAATGGAGTTAAACCAAAGTCTCTGTGTCTTCCTACAAGCAAGAGTTGATTTCCGGAAAACCCAGGGATTTTTCGGCTCAAATGAATTTACACAGTTCACGAATCCAACACGTTTTTCACTATAAACTAAAGAGCATCTTTGTAAGAGATGCTGTGGTTTGTTACAGTTTCACAAGCAGAGTTCAACTAGATATGGTCCGTAAGTAGGAAACACAGTTCTTTTTTTGTGGACATGCTCATATTTCTTGCTGTATTGCAGACTCTAGAGAGAAGAGGATGCTTCTTGCGTTAAAACAGAGGGTGTTTCTTGGATGAGAACACTGGTCTGAATTTCCTTTCACACAAGGAGTTAAACCAAAGTCTCTGTGTCTTCCTACAAGCAAGAGTTCATTTCCGGAAAACACAGTGACTTTTCGGCTCAAATGAATTTACAGAGTTCACGAACCCCACAGGTTTTTCACTATAAACTAAAGAGCATCTATGTAAGAGATGCTGTGGTTTGTTACAGTTTCATAAGTAGAGTTCAACTAGATATGGTCAGTATGAGTAGGAAACACAGTTCCTTTTTTCTGGACATGCACATATTTCTTGCTGTATTGCAGACTCTGGACAGAAGAGGATGATTCTTGCGTTAAAACAGAGGGTGTTTCATGGATGAGAACACTGGTCTGAATTTCCCTTCACAAACGGAGTTAAACCATAGGCTGTGTGTCTTCCTACAAGCAAGAGTTCATTTCCGGAAATCCCAGTGATTTTTCGGCTCAAATGAATTTACACAGTTCATGAACCCAACACGTTTTTCAGTATAAACTAAAGAGCATCTATGTAAGAGATGCTGTGGTTTGTTACAGTTTCACAAGCAGAGTTTAAGTAGATATGGTCCGTTTTAGTAAGAAACACAGTTCGTTTTTTCTGGGCATGCTCATGTTTCCTGCTGTATTGGAGATGCTGGAAAGAAGAGCATGCTTCTTGCGTTAAAACAGAGTATGTTTCATGGATGAGAACACTGGTCTGAATTTCCCTTCACAAACGGAGTTAAATCAAAGGCTCTGTGTCTTCCTACAGCAGCAGTTTATTTCCGGAAATCCCAGGATTTTTCGGCTCAAATGAATTTACATAGTTCAGGAACCAAACACGTTTTTCACTATAAACTAAAGAGCATCTATGTAAGAGATGCTGTGGTTTGTTACAGTTTCAGAAGCAGAGTTCAACTAGATATGGTCCGTATGAGTAGGAAATACAGGTCTTTTTTTATGGACATGCTCATATTTCTTGCTGTATTGCAACTCTGGACAGAAAAGGATACTTCTTGTGTTAAAACAGACGGTGTTTCATGGATGAGAACCCTGGTCTCAATTTCCCTTCACAAATGGAGTTAAACCAAAATCTCTAGTCTTCCTAAAAGCAAGAGTTCATTTCCGGTAAACCCAGGGATTTTTCGGCTCAAATGAATTTACACAGTTCACGAACCCAACACGTTTTTCACTATAAACTAAAGAGCATCTTTGTAAGAGATGCTGTGGTTTGTTACAGTTTCACAAGCAGAGTTCAACTAGATATGGTCCGTTTTAGTAAGAAACACAGATCGTTTTTGCTGGGCATGCTCATGTTTCCTGCTGTATTGGAGATGCTGGAAAGAAGAGCATGCTTCTTGCGTTAAAACAGAGTATGTTTCATGGATGAGAACACTGGTCTGAATTTCCCTTCACAAACGGAGTTAAATCAACGGCTCTGTGTCTTCCTACAAGCAGGAGTTCATTTCCGGAAATACCAGGATTTTTCGGCTCAAATGAATTTACATAGTTCACGAACCTAACACGTTTTTCACTATAAACTAAAGAGCATCTATGTAAGAGATGCTGTGGTTTGTTACAGTTTCACAAGCAGAGTTCAAGTAGATATGGTCAGTGTGAGTAGGAAACACAGTTCTTTTTTTCTGGGCATGCTCATGTTTTTTGCTGTATTGCAGACTCTGGACAGAAGAGGATGATTCTTGCATTAAAACAGAGGGTGTTTCATGGATGAGAACACTGGTCTGAATTTCCCTTCACAAATGGAGTTAAAGCAAAGTCTCTGTGTCTTCCTACAAGCAAGAGTTCATTTCCGGTAAACCCAGGGATATTTCGGGTCAAATGAATTTACACAGTTCACGAACCTAACACGTTTTTCACTATAAACTAAAGAGCATCTATGTAAGAGATGCTGTGGTTTGTTACAGTTTCATAAGTAGAGTTCAACTAGATATGGTCAGTATGAGTAGGAAACACAGTTCTTTTTTTCTGGACATGCACATATTTCTTGCTGTATTGCAGACACTGGACAGAAGAGGATGATTCTTGCGTTAAAACAGAGGGTGTTTCATGGATGAGAACACTGGTCTGAATTTCCCTTCACAAATGGAGTTAAACCATAGGCTGTGTGTCTTCCTACAAGCAAGAGTTCATTTCCGGAAATCCCAGTGATTTTTCGGCTCAAATGAATTTACACAGTTCATGAACCCAACACGTTTTTCAGTATAAACTAAAGAGCATCTATGTAAGAGATGCTGTGGTTTGTTGCAGTTTCACAAGCAGAGTTTAAGTAGATATGGTCCGTATGAGTAAGAAACACAGTTCGTTTTTGCTGGGCATGCTCATGTTTCCTGCTGTATTGGAGATGCTGGAAAGAAGAGCATGCTTCTTGCATTAAAACAGAGTATGTTTCATGGATGAGAACACTGGTCTGAATTTCCCTTCAAAAACGGAGTTAAATCAAAGGCTCTGTGTCTTCCTACAAGCAGGAGTTCATTTCCGGAAATCCCAGGATTTTTCGGCTCAAATGAATTTACATAGTTCACGAACCTAACACGTTTTTCACTATAAACTAAAGAGCATCTATGTAAGAGATGCTGTGGTTTGTTACAGTTTCACAAGTAGAGTTTAACTAGATATGGTCCGTATGAGTAAGAAACACAGTTCGTATTTTCTGGGCATGCTCATGTTTCTTGCTGTATTGGAGATGCTGGAAAGAAGAGCATGCTTCTTGCGTTAAAGCAGAGTATGTTTCATGGATGAGAACACTGGTCTGAATTTCCCTTCACAAATGGAGTTAAACCAAAGTCTCTGTGTCTTCCTACAAGCAAGAGTTGATTTCCGGAAAACCCAGGGATTTTTCGGCTCAAATGAATTTACACAGTTCACGAATCCAACACGTTTTTCACTATAAACTAAAGAGCATCTTTGTAAGAGATGCTGTGGTTTGTTACAGTTTCACAAGCAGAGTTCAACTAGATATGGTCCGTAAGTAGGAAACACAGTTCTTTTTTTGTGGACATGCTCATATTTCTTGCTGTATTGCAGACTCTAGAGAGAAGAGGATGCTTCTTGCGTTAAAACAGAGGGTGTTTCATGGATGAGAACACTGGTCTGAATTTCCTTTCACACAAGGAGTTAAACCAAAGTCTCTGTGTCTTCCTACAAGCAAGAGTTCATTTCCGGAAAACACAGTGACTTTTCGGCTCAAATGAATTTACACAGTTCACGAACCCCACAGGTTTTTCACTATAAACTAAAGAGCATCTATGTAAGAGATGCTGTGGTTTGTTACAGTTTCATAAGTAGAGTTCAACTATATATGGTCAGTATGAGTAGGAAACACAGTTCTTTTTTTCTGGACATGCACATATTTCTTGCTGTATTGCAGACTCTGGACAGAAGAGGATGATTCTTGCGTTAAAACAGAGGGTGTTTCATGGATGAGAACACTGGTCTGAATTTCCCTTCACAAACGGAGTTAAACCAAAGGCTCTGTGTCTTCCTACAAGCAAGAGTTCATTTCCGGAAATCCCAGTGATTTTTCTGCTCAAATGAATTTACACAGTTCATGAACCCAACACGTTTTTCAGTATAAACTAAAGAGCATCTATGTAAGAGATGCTGTGGTTTGTTACAGTTTCACAAGCAGAGTTTAAGTAGATATGGTCCGTTTTAGTAAGAAACACAGTTCGTTTTTTCTGGGCATGCTCATGTTTCTTGCTGTATTGGAGATGCTGGAAAGAAGAGCATGCTTCTTGCGTTAAAGCAGAGTATGTTTCATGGATGAGAACACTGGTCTGAATTTCCCTTCACAAATGGAGTTAAACCAAAGTCTCTGTGTCTTCCTACAAGCAAGAGTTGATTTCCGGAAAACCCAGGGATTTTTCGGCTCAAATGAATTTACACAGTTCACGAATCCAACACGTTTTTCACTATAAACTAAAGAGCATCTTTGTAAGAGATGCTGTGGTTTGTTACAGTTTCACAAGCAGAGTTCAACTAGATATGGTCCGTAAGTAGGAAACACAGTTCTTTTTTTGTGGACATGCTCATATTTCTTGCTGTATTGCAGACTCTAGAGAGAAGAGGATGCTTCTTGCGTTAAAACAGAGGGTGTTTCATGGATGAGAACACTGGTCTGAATTTCCTTTCACACAAGGAGTTAAACCAAAGTCTCTGTGTCTTCCTACAAGCAAGAGTTCATTTCCGGAAAACACAGTGACTTTTCGGCTCAAATGAATTTACACAGTTCACGAACCCCACAGGTTTTTCACTATAAACTAAAGAGCATCTATGTAAGAGATGCTGTGGTTTGTTACAGTTTCATAAGTAGAGTTCAACTATATATGGTCAGTATGAGTAGGAAACACAGTTCTTTTTTTCTGGACATGCACATATTTCTTGCTGTATTGCAGACTCTGGACAGAAGAGGATGATTCTTGCGTTAAAACAGAGGGTGTTTCATGGATGAGAACACTGGTCTGAATTTCCCTTCACAAACGGAGTTAAACCAAAGGCTCTGTGTCTTCCTACAAGCAAGAGTTCATTTCCGGAAATCCCAGTGATTTTTCTGCTCAAATGAATTTACACAGTTCATGAACCCAACACGTTTTTCAGTATAAACTAAAGAGCATCTATGTAAGAGATGCTGTGGTTTGTTACAGTTTCACAAGCAGAGTTTAAGTAGATATGGTCCGTTTTAGTAAGAAACACAGTTCGTTTTTTCTGGGCATGCTCATGTTTCCTGCTGTATTGGAGATGCTGGAAAGAAGAGCATGCTTCTTGCGTTAAAACAGAGTATGTTTCATGGATGAGAACACTGGTCTGAATTTCCCTTCACAAACGGAGTTAAATCAAAGGCTCTGTGTCTTCCTACAGCAGCAGTTTATTTCCGGAAATCCCAGGATTTTTCGGCTCAAATGAATTTACATAGTTCACGAACCAAACACGTTTTTCACTATAAACTAAAGAGCATCTATGTAAGAGATGCTGTGGTTTGTTACAGTTTCACAAGCAGAGTTCAACTAGATATGGTCCGTATGAGTAGGAAATACAGGTCTTTTTTTATGGACATGCTCATATTTCTTGCTGTATTGCAACTCTGGACAGAAAAGGATACTTCTTGTGTTAAAACAGACGGTGTTTCATGGATGAGAACCCTGGTCTCAATTTCCCTTCACAAATGGAGTTAAACCAAAATCTCTAGTCTTCCTAAAAGCAAGAGTTCATTTCCGGTAAACCCAGGGATTTTTCGGCTCAAATGAATTTACACAGTTCACGAACCCAACACGTTTTTCACTATAAACTAAAGAGCATCTTTGTAAGAGATGCTGTGGTTTGTTACAGTTTCACAAGCAGAGTTCAACTAGATATGGTCCGTATGAGTAAGAAACACACTTCGTTTTTTCTGGGCATGCTCATGTTTCTTGCTGTATTGGAGATGCTGGAAAGAAGAGCATGCTTCTTGCGTTAAAACAGAGTATGTTTCATGGATGAGAACACTGGTCTGAATTTCCCTTCACAAACGGAGTTAAACCAAAGGCTCTGTGTCTTCCTACAATCAAGAGTTCATTTCCGGAAAACCCAGTGATTTTTCAGCTCAAATGAATTTACACAGTTCACGAACCCCACACGTTTTTCACTATAAACCAAAGAGCATCTATGTAAGAGATGCTGTGGTTTGTTACAGTTTCACAAGCAGAGTTCAACATGATATGGTCCGTATGAGTACTAAATACAGTTCTTTTTTTATGGACATGCTCATATTTCTTGCTGTATTGCAACTCTGGACAGAAGAGGATGCTCCTTGTGTTAAAACAGACGGTGTTTCATGCATGAGAACACTGGTCTGAATTTCCCTTCACTAAAGGAGTTAAAACAAAGGCTCTGTGTCTTCCTACAAGCAGGAGTTCATTTCCGGAAATCCCAGGATTTTTCGGCTCAAATGAATTTACATAGTTCACGAACCTAACACGTTTTTCACTATAAACTAAAGAGCATCTATGTAAGAGATGCTGTGGTTTGTTACAGTTTCACAAGCAGAGTTTAACTAGATATGGTCCGTATGAGTAAGAAACACAGTTCGTATTTTCTGGGCATGCTCATGTTTCTTGCTGTATTGGAGATGCTGGAAAGAAGAGCATGCTTCTTGCGTTAAAGCAGAGTATGTTTCATGGATGAGAACACTGGTCTGAATTTCCCTTCACAAATGGAGTTAAACCAAAGTCTCTGTGTCTTCCTACAAGCAAGAGTTGATTTCCGGAAAACCCAGGGATTTTTCGGCTCAAATGAATTTACACAGTTCACGAATCCAACACGTTTTTCACTATAAACTAAAGAGCATCTTTGTAAGAGATGCTGTGGTTTGTTACAGTTTCACAAGCAGAGTTCAACTAGATATGGTCCGTAAGTAGGAAACACAGTTCTTTTTTTGTGGACATGCTCATATTTCTTGCTGTATTGCAGACTCTAGAGAGAAGAGGATGCTTCTTGCGTTAAAACAGAGGGTGTTTCTTGGATGAGAACACTGGTCTGAATTTCCTTTCACACAAGGAGTTAAACCAAAGTCTCTGTGTCTTCCTACAAGCAAGAGTTCATTTCCGGAAAACACAGTGACTTTTCGGCTCAAATGAATTTACACAGTTCACGAACCCCACAGGTTTTTCACTATAAACTAAAGAGCATCTATGTAAGAGATGCTGTGGTTTGTTACAGTTTCATAAGTAGAGTTCAACTAGATATGGTCAGTATGAGTAGGAAACACAGTTCCTTTTTTCTGGACATGCACATATTTCTTGCTGTATTGCAGACTCTGGACAGAAGAGGATGATTCTTGCGTTAAAACAGAGGGTGTTTCATGGATGAGAACACTGGTCTGAATTTCCGTTCACAAACGGAGTTAAACCATAGGCTGTGTGTCTTCCTACAAGCAAGAGTTCATTTCCGGAAATCCCAGTGATTTTTCGGCTCAAATGAATTTACACAGTTCATGAACCCAACACGTTTTTCAGTATAAACTAAAGAGCATCTATGTAAGAGATGCTGTGGTTTGTTACAGTTTCACAAGCAGAGTTTAAGTAGATATGGTCCGTTTTAGTAAGAAACACAGTTCGTTTTTTCTGGGCATGCTCATGTTTCCTGCTGTATTGGAGATGCTGGAAAGAAGAGCATGCTTCTTGCGTTAAAACAGAGTATGTTTCATGGATGAGAACACTGGTCTGAATTTCCCTTCACAAACGGAGTTAAATCAAAGGCTCTGTGTCTTCCTACAGCAGCAGTTTATTTCCGGAAATCCCAGGATTTTTCGGCTCAAATGAATTTACATAGTTCACGAACCAAACACGTTTTTCACTATAAACTAAAGAGCATCTATGTAAGAGATGCTGTGGTTTGTTACAGTTTCAGAAGCAGAGTTCAACTAGATATGGTCCGTATGAGTAGGAAATACAGGTCTTTTTTTATGGACATGCTCATATTTCTTGCTGTATTGCAACTCTGGACAGAAAAGGATACTTCTTGTGTTAAAACAGACGGTGTTTCATGGATGAGAACCCTGGTCTCAATTTCCCTTCACAAATGGAGTTAAACCAAAATCTCTAGTCTTCCTAAAAGCAAGAGTTCATTTCCGGTAAACCCAGGGATTTTTCGGCTCAAATGAATTTACACAGTTCACGAACCCAACACGTTTTTCACTATAAACTAAAGAGCATCTTTGTAAGAGATGCTGTGGTTTGTTACAGTTTCACAAGCAGAGTTCAACTAGATATGGTCCGTATGAGTAAGAAACACAGTTCGTATTTTCTGGGCATGCTCATGTTTCTTGCTGTATTGGAGATGCTGGAAAGAAGAGCATGCTTCTTGCGTTAAAACAGAGTATGTTTCATGGATGAGAACACTGGTCTGAATTTCCCTTCACAAACGGAGTTAAACCAAAGGCTCTGTGTCTTCCTACAAGCAAGAGTTCATTTCCAGAAATCCCAGTGATTTTTCGGCTCAAATGAATTTACACAGTTCACGAACCCAACACGTTATTCATTATAAACTAAAGAGCATCTATTTAAGCGATGCTGTGGTTTGTTACAGTTTCACAAGCAGAGTTTAACTAGATATGGTCCGAATGAGTAAGAAACACAGTTCGTATTTTCTGGGCATGCTCATGTTTCTTGCTGTATTGGAGAAGCTGGAAAGAACAGCATCCTTCTTGCCTTAAAACCGAGTATGTCTCATGGATGAGAACACTGGTCTGAATTTCCCTTCACAAATGGAGTTAAACCAAAGTCTCTGTGTCTTCCTACAAGCAGGAGTTCATTTCTGGAAAACCCAGTGATTTTTCGGCTCAAATGAATTTACACAGTTCACGAACCCAACACGTTTTTCACTATAAACTAAAGAGCATCTTTGTAAGAGATGATGTGGTTTGTTACAGTTTCACAAGCAGAGTTCAACTAGATATGGTCCCTATGAGTAGGAAACACAGTTCTCTTTTTCTGGACATGCTCATATTTCTTGCTGTATTGCAGACTCTGGACAGAAGAGGATGCTTCTTGCGTTAAAACAAAGGGTGTTTCATGGATGAGAACACTGGTCTGAATTTCCCTTCACAAACGGAGTTAAACCAAAGGCTCTGTGTCTTCCTACAAGCAAGAGTTTATTTCCGGAAATCCCAGTGATTTTTCGGCTGAAATGAATTTACATAGTTCATGAACAGAACACGTTTTTCACTATAAACTAAAGAGCATCTATGTAAGAGATGCTGTGGTTTGTTACAGTTTCACAAGCAGAGTTTAACTAGATATGGTCCGTATGAGTAAGAAACACAGTTCTTATTTTCTGGGCATGCTCATGTTTCTTGCTGTAATGGAGATGCTGGAAAGAACAGCATGCTTCTTGAGTTAAAACAGAGTATGTCTCATGGATGAGAACACTGGTCTGAATTTCCCTTCACAAATGGAGTTAAACCAAAATCTCTAGTCTTCCTAAAAGCAAGAGTTCATTTCCGGTAAACCCAGGGATTTTTCTGTTCAAATGAATTTACACAGTTCACGAACCCAACACGTTTTTCACTATAAACTAAAGAGCATCTTTGTAAGAGATGCTGTGGTTTGTTACAGTTTCACAAGCAGAGTTCAACTAGATATGGTCCGTATGAGTAAGAAACACACTTCGTTTTTTCTGGGCATGCTCATGTTTCTTGCTGTATTGGAGATGCTGGAAAGAAGAGCATGCTTCTTGCGTTAAAACAGAGTATGTTTCATGGATGAGAACACTGGTCTGAATTTCCCTTCACAAACAGAGTTAAACCAAAGGCTCTGTGTCTTCCTACAATCAAGAGTTCATTTCCGGAAAACCCAGTGATTTTTCAGCTCAAATGAATTTACACAGTTCACGAACCCCACACGTTTTTCACTATAAACCAAAGAGCATCTATGTAAGAGATGCTGTGGTTTGTTACAGTTTCACAAGCAGAGTTCAACTAGATATGGTCCGTATGAGTAGGAAATACAGTTCTTTTTTTATGGACATGCTCATATTTCTTGCTGTATTGCAACTCTGGACAGAAGAGGATGCTTCTTGTGTTAAAACAGACGGTGTTTCATGGACGAGAACACTGGTCTGAATTTCCCTTCACTAACGGAGTTAAACCAAAGTCTCTGTGTCTTCCTACAAGCAGGAGTTCATTTCCGGAAAACCCAGTGATTTTTCGGCTCAAATGAATTTACACAGTTCACGAACCCAACACGTTTTTCACTATAAACTAAAGAGCATCTTTGCAAGAGATGCTGTGGTTTGTTACAGTTTCACAAGCAGAGTTCAACTAGATATGGTCTGTATGAGTAGGAAATACAGTTCTTTTTTTATGGACATGCTCATATTTCTTGCTGTATTGCAACTCTGGACAGAAGAGGATGCTTCTTGTGTTAAAACAGACGGTGTTTCATGGATGAGAACACTGGTCTGAATTTCCCTTCACTAACGGAGTTAAACCAAAGGCTCTGTGTCTTCCTACAAGCAAGAATTCATTTCCAGCAAACCCAGTGATTTTTCGGCTCAAATGAATTTACACAGTTCACGAACCCAAGACGTTTTTCACTATAAACTAAAGAGCATCTTTGTAAGAGATGCTGTTGTTTGTTACAGTTTCACAAGCAGAGTTCAACTAGATATGGTCCCTATGAGTAGGAAACACAGTTCTCTTTTTCTGGACATGCTCATATTTCTTGCTGTATTGCAGACTCTGGACAGAAGAGGATGCTTCTTGCGTTAAAACAAAGGGTGTTTCATGGCTGAGAACACTGGTCTGAATTTCCCTTCACAAGCGGAGTTAAACCAAAGGCTCTGTGTCTTCCTACAAGCAGGAGTTCATTTCCGGAAATCCCAGGATTTTTCGGCTCAAATGAATTTACATAGTTCACGAACCTAACACGTTTTTCACTATAAACTAAAGAGCATCTATGTAAGAGATGCTGTGGTTTGTTACAGTTTCACAAGCAGAGTTCAACTAGATATGGTCCGTATGAGTAGGAAATACAGGTCTTTTTTTATGGACATGCTCATATTTCTTGCTGTATTGCAACTCTGGACAGAAGAGGATACTTCTTGTATTAAAACAGATGGTGTTTCATGGATGAGAACACTGGTCTGAATTTCCCTTCACAAATGGAGTTAAACCAAAATCTCTAGTCTTCCTAAAAGCAAGAGTTCATTTCCGGTAAACCCAGGGATTTTTCGGCTCAAATGAATTTACACAGTTCACGAACCCAACACGTTTTTCACTATAAACTAAAGAGCATCTTTGTAAGAGATGCTGTGATTTGTTACAGTTTCACAAGCAGAGTTCAACTAGATATGGTCCGTATGAGTAAGAAACACACTTCGTTTTTTCTGGGCATGCTCATGTTTCTTGCTGTATTGGAGATGCTGGAAAGAAGACCATGCTTCTTGCGTTAAAAGAGAGTATGTTTCATGGATGAGAACATTGGTCTGAATTTCCCTTCACAAACGGAGTTAAACCAAAGGCTCTGTGTCTTCCTACAATCAAGAGTTCATTTCCGGAAAACCCAGTGATTTTTCAGCTCAAATGAATTTACACAGTTCACGAACCCCACACGTTTTTCACTATAAACCAAAGAGCATCTATGTAAGAGATGCTGTGGTTTGTTACAGTTTCACAAGCAGAGTTCAACTAGATATGGTCCGTATGAGTAGGAAATACAGTTCTTTTTTTATGGACATGCTCATATTTCTTGCTGTATTGCAACTCTGGACAGAAGAGGATGCTCCTTGTGTTAAAACAGACGGTGTTTCATGGATGAGATCACTGGTCTGAATTTCCCTTCACAAATGGAGTTAAACCAAAATCTCTAGTCTTCCTAAAAGCAAGAGTTCATTTCCGGTAAACCCAGGGATTTTTCGGCTCAAATGAATTTACACAGTTCACGAACCCAACACGTTTTTCAATACAAACTAAAGAGCATCTTTGTAAGAGATGATGTGGTTTGTTACAGTTTCACAAGCAGAGTTTAACTAGATATGGTCCGAATGAGTAAGAAACACAGTTCGTATTATCTGGGCATGCTCATGTTTCTTGCTGTATTGGAGAAGCTGGAAAGAACAGCATCCTTCTTGCGTTAAAACAGAGTATGTCTCATGGATGAGAACACTGGTCTGAATTTCCCTTCACACATGGAGTTAAACCAAAGTCTCTGTGTCTTCCTACAAGCAGGAGTTCATTTCCGGAAAACCCAGTGATTTTTCGGCTCAAATGAATTTACACAGTTCACGAACACAACACGTTTTTCACTATAAACTAAAGAGCATCTTTGTAAGAGATGATGTGGTTTGTTACAGTTTCACAAGCAGAGTTCAACTAGATATGGTCCCTATGAGTAGGAAACACAGTTCTCTTTTTCTGGACATGCTCATATTTCTTGCTGTATTGCAGACTCTCGACAGAAGAGGATGCTTCTTGCGTTAAAACAAAGGGTGTTTCATGGATGAGAACACTGGTCTGAATTTCCCTTCACAAACGGAGTTAAACCAAAGGCTCTGTGTCTTCCTACAAGCAAGAGTTTATTTCCGGAAATCCCAGTGATTTTTCGGCTGAAATGAATTTACATAGTTCATGAACAGAACACGTTTTTCACTATAAACTAAAGAGCATCTATGTAAGAGATGCTGTGGTTTGTTACAGTTTCACAAGCAGAGTTTAACTAGATATGGTCCGTATGAGTAAGAAACACAGTACTTATTTTCTGGGCATGCTCATGTTTCTTGCTGTATTGGAGATGCTGGAAAGAACAGCATGCTTCTTGAGTTAAAACAGAGTATGTCTCATGGATGAGAACACTGGTCTGAATTTCCCTTCACAAATGGAGTTAAACCAAAATCTCTAGTCTTCCTAAAAGCAAGAGTTCATTTCCGGTAAACGCAGGGATTTTTCGGCTCAAATGAATTTACACAGTTCACGAACCCAACACGTTTTTCACTATAAACTAAAGAGCATCTTTGTAAGAGATGCTGTGGTTTGTTACAGTTTCACAAGCAGAGTTCAACTAGATATGGTCCGTATAAGTAAGAAACACACTTCGTTTTTTCTGGGCATGCTCATGTTTCTTGCTGTATTGGAGATGCTGGAAAGAAGAGCATGCTTCTTGCATTAAAACAGAGTATGTTTCATGGATGAGAACACTGGTCTGAATTTCCCTTCACAAACGGAGTTAAACCAATGGCACTGTGTCTTCCTACAATCAAGAGTTCATTTCCGGAAAACCCAGTGATTTTTCAGCTCAAATGAATTTACACAGTTCACGAACCCCACACGTTTTTCACTATAAACCAAAGAGCATCTATGTAAGAGATGCTGTGGTTTGTTACAGTTTCACAAGCAGAGTTCAACTAGATATGGTCCGTATGAGTAGGAAATACAGGTCTTTTTTTATGGACATGCTCATATTTCTTGCTGTATTGCAACTCTGGACAGAAGAGGATACTTCTTGTGTTAAAACAGACGGTGTTTCATGGATGAAAACACTGGTCTGAATTTCCCTTCACAAACGGAGTTAAACCAAGGGCTCTGTGTCTTCCTACAAGCAAGAGTTCATTTCCGGAAGTCCCAGGATTTTTCGGCTCATATGAATTTACATAGTTCACGAACCCAACACGTTTTTCACTATAAACTAAAGAGCATCTATGTAAGAGATGCTGTGGTTTGTTACAGTTTCAAAAGCAGAGTTTAACTAGATATGGTCCGTATGAGTAAGAAACACAGTTCGTATTTTCTGGGCATGCTCATGTTTCTTGCTGTATTGGAGATGCTGGAAAGAAGAGCATGCTTCTTGCATTAAAGCAGAGTATGTTTCATGGATGAGAACACTGGTCTGAATTTCCCTTCACAAACGGAGTTAAACCAAAGTCTCTGTGTCTTCCTACAAGCAAGAGTTCATTTCCGGAAAACCCAGTGATTTTTCGGTTCAAATGAATTTACACAGTTCACGAACCCAACACATTTTTCACTATAAACTAAAGAGCATCTTTGTAAGAGATGCTGTGGTTTGTTACAGTTTCACAAGCAGAGTTCAACTTGATATGGTCCCTATGAGTAGGAAACACAGTTCTTTTTTTCTGGACATGCTCATATTTCTTGCTGTATGGCAGACTCTAGAGAAAAGAGGATGCTTCTTGCGTTAAAACAGAGGGTGTTTCATGGATGAGAACACTGGTCTGAATTTCCCTTCACAAATGGAGTTAAACCAAAGGCTCTGTGTCTTCCTACAAGCAATAGTTCATTTCCGGAAATCCCTGTGATTTTTCGGCTCAAATGAATTTACACAGTTCACGAACCCAACACGTTTTTCACTATAAACTAAAGAGCATCTTTGTAAGAGATGATGTGGTTTGTTACAGTCACAAGCAGAGTTCAACTAGATATGGTCCCTATGAGTAGGAAACACAGTTCTCTTTTTCTGGACATGCTCATATTTCTTGCTGTATTGCCGACTCTGGACAGAAGAGGATGCTTCTTGCGTTAAAACAAAGGGTGTTTCATGGATGAGAACACTGGTCTGAATTTCCCTTCACAAACGGAGTTAAACCAAAGGCTCTGTGTCTTCCTACAAGCAAGAGTTTATTTCCGGAAATCCCAGTGATTTTTCGGCTGAAATGAATTTACATAGTTCATGAACAGAACACGTTTTTCACTATAAACTAAAGAGCATATGTAAGAGATGCTGTGGTTTGTTACAGTTTCACAAGCAGAGTTTAACTAGATATGGTCCATATGAGTAAGAAACACAGTTCTTATTTTCTGGGCATGCTCATGTTTCTTGCTGTATTGGAGATGCTGGAAAGAACAGCATGCTTCTTGAGTTAAAACAGAGTATGTCTCATGGATGAGAACACTGGTCTGAATTTCCCTTCACAAATGGAGTTAAACCAAAATCTCTAGTCTTCCTAAAAGCAAGAGTTCATTTCCGGTAAACCCAGGGATTTTTCGGCTCAAATGAATTTACACAGTTCACGAACCCAACACGTTTTTCACTATAAACCAAAGAGCATCTATGTAAGAGATGCTGTGGTTTGTTACAGTTTCACAAGCAGAGTTCAACTAGATATGGTCCGTATGAGTAGGAAATACAGTTCTTTTTTTATGGACATGCTAATATTTCTTGCTGTATTGCAACTCTGGACAGAAGAGGATGCTTCTTGTGTTAAAACAGACGGTGTTTCATGGATGAGAACACTGGTCTGAATTTCCCTTCACTAACGGAGTTAAACCAAAATCTCTAGTCTTCCTAAAAGCAAGAGTTCATTTCCGGTAAACCCAGGGATTTTTCGGCTCAAATGAATTTACACAGTTCACGAACCCAACACGTTTTTCTCTATAAAGTGAAGAGCATCTTTGTAAGAAATGCTGTGGTTTGTTACAGTTTCACATGCAGAGTTCAACTAGATATGGTCCGTATGAGTAAGAAACACAGTTCGTTTTTTCTGGGCATGCTTATGTTTCTTGCTGTATTGGAGATGCTGGAGAGAAGAGCAGGCTTCTTGCGTTAAAACAGAGTACGTTTCATGGATGAGAACACTGGTCTGAATTTCCCTTCACAAACGGAGTTAAAGCAAAGGCTCTGTGTCTTCCTACAAGCAAGAGTTCAATTCCGGAAAACCCAGTGATTTTTCAGCTCAAATGAATTTACCCTGTTCACGAACCCCACACGTTTTTCACTATAAACTAAAGAGAATCTATGTAAGAGATGCTGTGGTTTGTTACTGTTTCACAAGCAGAGTTCAACTAGATATGGTCCGTATGAGTAGGAAATACAGGTCTTTTTTTATGGACATGCTCATATTTCTTGCTGTATTGCAACTCTGGACAGAAGAGGATACTTCTTGTGTTAAAACAGACGGTGTTTCATGGATGAGAACACTGGTCTGAATTTCCCTTCACAAACGGAGTTAAACCAAAGGCTCTGTGTCTTCCTACAAGCAAGAGTTCATTTCCAGAAGTCCCAGGATTGTTCGGCTCAAATGAATTTACATAGTTCACGAACCCAACACGTTTTTCACTATAAACTAAAGAGCATCTATGTAAGAGATGCTGTGGTTGTTACAGTTTCACAAGCAGAGTTTAACTAGATATGGTCCGTATGAGTAAGTAACACAGTTCGTATTTTCTGGGCATGCTCATGTTTCTTGCTGTATTGGAGATGCTGGAAAGAAGAGCATGCTTCTTGCGTTAAAGCAGAGTATGTTTCATGGATGAGAACACTGGTCTGAATTTCCCTTCACAAACGGAGTTAAACCAAAGTCTCTGTGTCTTCCTACAAGCAAGAGTTCATTTCCGGAAAACCCAGTGATTTTTCGGTTCAAATGAATTTACACAGTTCACGAACCCAACACATTTTTCACTATAAACTAAAGAGCATCTTTGTAAGAGATGCTGTGGTTTGTTACAGTTTCACAAGCAGAGTTCAACTTGATATGGTCCCTATGAGTAGGAAACACAGTTCTTTTTTTCTGGACATGCTCATATTTCTTGCTGTATGGCAGACTCTAGAGAAAAGAGGATGCTTCTTGCGTTAAAACAGTGGGTGTTTCATGGATGAGAACACTAGTCTGAATTTCCCTTCACAAATGGAGTTAAACCAAAGGCTCTGTGTCTTCCTACAAGCAATAGTTCATTTCCGGAAATCCCTGTGATTTTTCGGCTCAAATGAATTTACACAGTTCACGAACCCAACACGTTTTTCACTATAAACTAAAGAGCATCAATGTAAGAGATGCTGTGTTTTGTTACAGTTTCACAAGCAGAGTTTAAGTAGATATGGTCCGTATGAGTAAGAAACCCCCTTCGTTTTTTCTGGGCATGCTCATGTTTCTTGCTGTATTGGAGATGCTGGAGAGAAGAGCATGCTTCTTGCATTAAAACAGAGTATGTTTCATGGATGAGAACACTGGTCTGAATTTCCCTTCACAAACGGAGTTAAAGCAAAGGATCTGTGTCTTCCTACATGCAAGAGTTCAATTCCGGAAAACCCAGTGATTTTTCAGCTCAAATGAATTTACCCTGTTCACGAACCCCACACGTTTTTCACTATAAACTAAAGAGCATCTATGTAAGAGATGCTGTGGTTTGTTACAGTTTCACAAGCAGAGTTCAACTAGATATGGACCGTATGAGTAGGAAATACAGGTCTTTTTTTATGGACATGCTCATATTTCGTGCTGTATTGCAACTCTGGACAGAAGAGGATACTTCTGGTTTAAAACAGACGGTGTTTCATGGATGAGAACACTGGTCTGAATTTCCCTCACGAACGGAGTTAAACCAAAGGCTCTGTGTCTTCCTACAAGCAAGAGTTCATTTCTGGAAATCCCAGCATTTTTTTGCTCAAATGAATTTACAAAGTTCACGAACCCAACACGTTTTTCACTATAAACTAAAGAGCATCTATGTAAGAGATGCTGTGGTTTGTTACAGTTTCACAAGCAGAGTTTAACTAGATATGGTCCGTATGAGTAAGAAACACAGTTCGTATTTTCTGGGCATGCTCATGTTTCTTGCTGTATTGGAGATGCTGGAAAGAAGAGCATGCTTCTTGCGTTAAAACAAAGGGTGTTTCATGGCTGAGAACACTGGTCTGAATTTCCCTTCACAAACGGAGTTAAAGCAAAGGCTCTGTGTCTTCCTACAAGCAAGAGTTCAATTCCGGAAAACCCAGTGATTTTTCAGCTCAAATGAATTTACCCTGTTCACGAACCCCACACGTTTTTCACTATAAACTAAAGAGCATCTATGTAAGAGATGCTGTGGTTTGTTACTGTTTCACAAGCAGAGTTCAACTAGATATGGTCCGTATGAGTAGGAAATACAGGTCTTTTTTTATGGACATGCTCATATTTCTTGCTGTATTGCAACTCTGGACAGAAGAGGATGCTTCTTGTGTTAAAACAGACGGTGTTTCATGGATGAGAACACTGGTCTGAATTTCCCTTCACTAACGGAGTTAAACCAAAGGCTCTGTGTCTTCCTACAAGCAAGAGTTCATTTCCAGAAAACCCAGTGATTTTTCGGCTCAAATGAATTTACACAGTTCACGAACCCAAGACGTTTTTCACTATAAACTAAAGAGCATCTTTGTAAGAGATGCTGTGGTTTGTTACAGTTTCACAAGCAGAGTTCAACTAGATATGGTCCCTATGAGTAGGAAACACAGTTCTCTTTTTCTGGACATGCTCATATTTCTTTCTGTATTGCAGACTCTGGACAGAAGAGGATGCTTCTTGCGTTAAAACAAAGGGTGTTTCATGGATGAGAACACTGGTCTGAATTTCCCTTCACAAACGGAGTTAAACCAAAGGCTCTGTGTCTTCCTACAAGCAGGAGTTCATTTCCGGAAATCCCAGGATTTTTCGGCTCAAATGAATTTACATAGTTCACGAACCTAACACGTTTTTCACTATAAACTAAAGAGCATCTATGTAAGAGATGCTGTGGTTTGTTACAGGTTCACAAGCAGAGTTCAACTAGATACGGTCCGTATGAGTAGGAAATACAGGTCTTTTTTTATGGACATGCTCATATTTCTTGCTGTATTGCAACTCTGGACAGAAGAGGATACTTCTTGTGTTAAAACAGACGGTGTTTCATGGATGAGAACACTGGTCTGAATTTCCCTTCACAAATGGAGTTAAACCAAAATCTCTAGTCTTCCTAAAAGCAAGAGTTCATTTCCGGTAAACCCAGGTTTTTTTCGGCTCAAATGAATTTACACAGTTCACGAACCCAACACGTTTTTCTCTATAAACTAAAGAGCATCTTTGTAAGACATGCTGTGGTTTGTTACAGTTTCACAAGCAGAGTTCAACTAGATATGGTCCGTATGAGTAAGAAACACACTTCGTTTTTTCTGGGCATGCTCATGTTTCTTGCTGTATTGGAGATGCTGGAAAGAAGAGCATGCTTCTTGCGTTAAAACAGAGTATGTTTCATGGATGAGAACACTGGTCTGAATTTCCCTTCACAAACGGAGTTAAACCAAAGGCTCTGTGTCTTCCTACAATCAAGAGTTCATTTCCGGAAAACCCAGTGATTTTTCAGCTCAAATGAATTTACACAGTTCACGAACCCCACACGTTTTTCACTATAAACCAAAGAGCATCTATGTAAGAGATGCTGTGGTTTGTTACAGTTTCACAAGCAGAGTTCAACTAGATATGGTCCGTATGAGTAGGAAATACAGTTCTTTTTTTATGTACATGCTCATATTTCTTGCTGTATTGCAACTCTGGACAGAAGAGGATGCTTCTTGTGTTAAAACAGACGGTGTTTCATGGATGAGAACAGTGGTCTGAATTTCCCTTCACTAACGGAGTTAAAACAAAGGCTCTGTGTCTTCCTACAAGCAAGAGTTCATTTCCAGAAATCCCAGTGATTTTTCGGCTCAAATGAATTTACACAGTTCACGAACCCAACACGTTATTCATTATGAACTAAAGAGCATCTATTTAAGCGATGCTGTGGTTTGTTACAGTTTCACAAGCAGAGTTTAACTAGATATGGTCCGAATGAGTAAGAAACACAGTTCGTATTATCTGGGCATGCTCATGTTTCTTGCTGTATTGGAGAAGCTGGAAAGAACAGCATCCTTCTTGCGTTAAAACAGAGTATGTCTCATGGATGAGAACACTGGTCTGAATTTCCATTCACAAATGGAGTTTAACCAAAGTCTCTGTGTCTTCCTACAAGCAGGAGTTCATTTCCTGAAAACCCAGTGATTTTTCGGCTCAAATGAATTTACACAGTTCACGAACCCAACACGTTTTTCACTATAAACTAAAGAGCATCTTTGTAAGAGATGATGTGGTTTGTTACAGTTTCACAAGCAGAGTTCAACTAGATATGGTCCCTATGAGTAGGAAACACAGTTCTCTTTTTCTGGACATGCTCATATTTCTTGCTGTATTGCAGACTCTGGACAGAAGAGGATGCATCTTGCCTTAAAACAAAGGGTGTTTCATGGATGAGAACACTGGTCTGAATTTCCCTTCACAAACGGAGTTAAACCAAAGGCTCTGTGTCTTCCAACAAGCACGAGTTCATTTCCGAAAATCCCAGGATTTTTCGGCTCAAATGAATTTACATAGTTCACGAACCTAACACGTTTTTCACTATAAACTAAAGAGCATCTATGTAAGATATGCTGTGGTTTGTTACAGTTTCACAAGCAGAGTTCAACTAGATACGGTCCGTATGAGTAGGAAATACAGGTCTTTTTTTATGGACATGCTCATATTTCTTGCTGTATTGCAACTCTGGACAGAAGAGGATACTTCTTGTGTTAAAACAGACGGTGTTTCATGGATGAGAACACTGGTCTGAATTTCCCTTCACAAATGGAGTTAAACCAAAATCTCTAGTCTTCCTAAAAGCAAGAGTTCATTTCCGGTAAACCCAGGGATTTTTCGGCTCAAATGAATTTACACAGTTCACGAACCCAACACGTTTTTCTCTATAAACTAAAGAGCATCTTTGTAAGACATGCTGTGGTTTGTTACAGTTTCACAAGCAGAGTTCAACTAGATATGGTCCGTATGAGTAAGAAACACAGTTCGTTTTTTCTGGGCATGCTTATGTTTCTTGCTGTATTGGAGATGCTGGAGAGAAGAGCAGGCTTCTTGCGTTAAAACAGAGTACGTTTCATGGATGAGAACACTGGTCTGAATTTCCCTTCACAAACGGAGTTAAAGCAAAGGCTCTGTGTCTTCCTACAAGCAAGAGTTCAATTCCGGAAAACCCAGTGATTTTTCAGCTCAAATGAATTTACCCTGTTCATGAACCCCACACGTTTTTCACTATAAACTAAAGAGCATCTATGTAAGAGATGCTGTGGTTTGTTACTGTTTCATAAGCAGAGTTCAACTAGATATGGTCCGTATGAGTAGGAAATACAGGTCTTTTTTTATGGACATGCTCATATTTCTTGCTGTATTGCAACTCTGGACAGAAGAGGATACTTCTTGTGTTAAAACAGACGGTGTTTCATGGATGAGAACACTGGTCTGAATTTCCCTTCACAAACGGAGTTAAACCAAAGGCTCTGTGTCTTCCTACAAGCAAGAGTTCATTTCCGGAAGTCCCAGGATTGTTCGGCTCAAATGAATTTACATAGTTCACGAACCCAACACGTTTTTCACTATAAACTAAAGAGCATCTATGTAAGAGATGCTGTGGTTTGTTACAGTTTCACAAGCAGAGTTTAACTAGATATGGTCCGTATGAGTAAGTAACACAGTTCGTATTTTCTAGGCATGCTCATGTTTCTTGCTGTATTGGAGATGCTGGAAAGAAGAGCATGCTTCTTGCGTTAAAGCAGAGTATGTTTCATGGATGAGAACACTGGTCTGAATTTCCCTTCACAAACGGAGTTAAACCAAAGTCTCTGTGTCTTCCTACAAGCAAGAGTTCATTTCCGGAAAACCCAGTGATTTTTCGGTTCAAATGAATTTACACAGTTCACGAACCCAACACATTTTTCACTATAAACTAAAGAGCATCTTTGTAAGAGATGCTGTGGTTTGTTACAGTTTCACAAGCAGAGTTCAACTTGATATGGTCCCTATGAGTAGGAAACACAGTTCTTTTTTTCTGGACATGCTCATATTTCTTGCTGTATGGCAGACTCTAGAGAAAAGAGGATGCTTCTTGCGTTAAAACAGTGGGTGTTTCATGGATGAGAACACTGGTCTGAATTTCCCTTCACAAATGGAGTTAAACCAAAGGCTCTGTGTCTTCCTACAAGCAATAGTTCATTTCCGGAAATCCCTGTGATTTTTCGGCTCAAATGAATTTACACAGTTCACGAACCCAACACGTTTTTCACTATAAACTAAAGAGCATCAATGTAAGAGATGCTGTGTTTTGTTACAGGTTCACAAGCAGAGTTTAAGTAGATATGGTCCGTATGAGTAAGAAACCCCCTTCGTTTTTTCTGGGCATGCTCATGTTTCTTGCTGTATTGGAGATGCTGGAGAGAAGAGCATGCTTCTTGCATTAAAACAGAGTATGTTTCATGGATGAGAACACTGGTCTGAATTTCCCTTCACAAACGGAGTTAAAGCAAAGGCTCTGTGTCTTCCTACATGCAAGAGTTCAATTCCGGAAAACCCAGTGATTTTTCAGCTCAAATGAATTTACCCTGTTCATGAACCCCACACGTTTTTCACTATAAACTAAAGAGCATCTATGTAAGAGATGCTGTGGTTTGTTACAGTTTCACAAGCAGAGTTCAACTAGATATGGACCGTATGAGTAGGAAATACA
Organism: Onychomys leucogaster; assembly: GCA_949786385.1. Lineage (NCBI taxonomy): Eukaryota > Metazoa > Chordata > Mammalia > Rodentia > Cricetidae > Onychomys > Onychomys leucogaster. The sequence continues at coordinate 600,387 of CATKUP010000151.1, read as the reverse complement.
GGTCTTTTTTTATGGACATGCTCATATTTCGTGCTGTATTGCAACTCTGGACAGAAGAGGATACTTCTGGTTTAAAACAGACGGTGTTTCATGGATGAGAACACTGGTCTGAATTTCCCTTCACGAACGGAGTTAAACCAAAGGCTCTGTGTCTTCCTACAAGCAAGAGTTCATTTCTGGAAATCCCAGCATTTTTTTGCTCAAATGAATTTACAAAGTTCACGAACCCAACACGTTTTTCACTATAAACTAAAGAGCATCTATGTAAGAGATGCTGTGGTTTGTTACAGTTTCACAAGCAGAGTTTAACTAGATATGGTCCGTATGAGTAAGAAACACAGTTCGTATTTTCTGGGCATGCTCATGTTTCTTGCTGTATTGGAGATGCTGGAAAGAAGAGCATGCTTCTTGCGTTAAAACAGAGTATGTTTCATGGATGAGAACACTGGTCTGAATTTCCCTTCACAAACGGAGTTAAACCAATGGCTCTGTGTCTTCCTACAATCAAGAGTTCATTTCCGGAAAACCCAGTGATTTTTCAGCTCAAATGTATTTACACAGTTCACGAACCCCACACGTTTTTCACTATAAACCAAAGAGCATCTATGTAAGAGATGCTGCGGTTTGTTACAGTTTCACAAGCAGAGTTCAACTAGATATGGTCCGTATGAGTAGGAAATACAGTTCTTTTTTTATGGACATGCTCATATTTCTTGCTGTATTGCAACTCTGGACAGAAGAGGATGCTTCTTGTGTTAAAACAGACGGTGTTTCATGGATGAGAACACTGGTCTGAATTTCCCTTCACTAACGGAGTTAAACCAAAGGCTCTGTGTCTTCCTACAAGCAAGAGTTCATTTCCAGAAAACCCAGTGATTTTTCGGCTCAAATGAATTTACACATTTCACGAACCCAAGACGTTTTTCACTATAAACTAAAGAGCATCTTTGTAAGAGATGCTGTGGTTTGTTACAGTTTCACAAGCAGAGTTCAACTAGATATGGTCCCTATGAGTAGGAAACACAGTTCTCTTTTTCTGGACATGCTCATATTTCTTGCTGTATTGCAGACTCTGGACAGAAGAGGATGCTTCTTGCGTTAAAACAAAGGGTGTTTCATGGATGAGAACACTGGTTTGAATTTCCCTTCACAAATGGAGTTAAACCAAAGGCTCTGTGTCTTCCTACAAGCAGGAGTTCAGTTCCGGAAATCCCAGGATTTTTCGGCTCAAATGAATTTACATAGTTCACGAACCTAACACGTTTTTCACTATAAACTAAAGAGCATCTATGTAAGAGATGCTGTGGTTTGTTACAGTTTCACAAGCAGAGTTCAACTAGATACGGTCCGTATGAGTAGGAAATACAGGTCTTTTTTTATGGACATGCTCATATTTCTTGCTGTATTGCAACTCTGGACAGAAGAGGATACTTCTTGTGTTAAAACAGACGGTGTTTCATGGATGAGAACACTGGTCTGAATTTCCCTTCACAAATGGAGTTAAACCAAAATCTCTAGTCTTCCTAAAAGCAAGAGTTCATTTCCGGTAAACCCAGGGATTTTTCGGCTCAAATGAATTTACACAGTTCACGAACCCAACACGTTTTTCTCTATAAACTAAAGAGCATCTTTGTAAGACATGCTGTGGTTTGTTACAGTTTCACAAGCAGAGTTCAACTAGATATGGTCCGTATGAGTAAGAAACACACTTCGTTTTTTCTGGGCATGCTCATGTTTCTTGCTGTATTGGAGATGCTGGAAAGAAGAGCATGCTTCTTGGGTTAAAACAGAGTATGTTTCATGGATGAGAACACTGGTCTGAATTTCCCTTCACAAACGGAGTTAAACCAAAGGCTCTGTGTCTTCCTACAATCAAGAGTTCATTTCCGGAAAACCCAGTGATTTTTCAGCTCAAATGAATTTACACAGTTCACGAACCCAACACGTTTTTCACTATAAACTAAAGAGCATCAATGTAAGAGATGCTGTGGTTTGTTACAGTTTCACAAGCAGAGTTTAAGTAGATATGGTCCGTATGAGTAAGAAACACAGTTCGTTTTTTCTGGGCATGCTCATGTTTCTTGTTGTATTGGAGATGCTGGAGAGAAGAGCATGCTTCTTGCGTTAAAACAGAGTACGTTTCATGGATGAGAACACTGGTCTGAATTTCCCTTCACAAACGGAGTGAAAGCAAAGGCTCTGTGTCTTCCTACAAGCAAGAGTTCAATTCCGGAAAACCCAGTGATTTTTCAGCTCAAATGAATTTACCCTGTTCACGAACCCCACACGTTTTTCACTATAAACTAAAGAGCATCTATGTAAGAGATGCTGTGGTTTGTTACAGTTTCACAAGCAGAGTTCAACTTGATATGGTCCCTATGAGTAGGAAACACAGTTCTTTTTTTCTGGACATGCTCATATTTCTTGCTGTATGGCAGACTCTAGAGAAAAGATGATGCTTCTTGCGTTAAAACAGAGGGTGTTTCATGGATGAGAACACAGGTCTGAATTTCCCTTCACAAATGGAGTTAAACCAAAGGCTCTGTGTCTTCCTCCAAGCAATAGTTCATTTCCGGAAATCCCTGTGATTTTTCGGCTCAAATGAATTTACACAGTTCACGAACGCAACACGTTTTTCACTATAAACTAAAGAGCATCAATGTAAGAGATGCTGTGGTTTGTTACAGTTTCACAAGCAGAGTTTAAGTAGATATGGTCCGTATGAGTAAGAAACACAGTTCGTTTTTTCTGGGCATGCTCATGTTTCTTGCTGTATTGGAGATGCTGGAGAGAAGAGCATGCTTCTTGCGTTAAAACAGAGTATGTTTCATGGATGAGAACACTGGTCTGAATATCCCTTCACAAACGGAGTTAAAGCAAAGGCTCTGTGTCTTCCTACAAGCAAGAGTTCAATTCCGGAAAACCCAATGATTTTTCAGCTCAAATGAATTTACCCTGTTCACGAACCCCACACGTTTTTCACTATAAACTAAAGAGCATCTATGTAAGAGATGCTGTGGTTTGTTACAGTTTCACAAGCAGAGTTCAACTAGATATGGTCCGTATGAGTAGGAAATACAGGTCTTTTTTTATGGACATGCTCATATTTCGTGCTGTATTGCAACTCTGGACAGAAGAGGATAATTCTGGTGTTAAAACAGACGGTGTTCATGGATGAGAACACTGGTCTGAATTTCCCTTCACAAACGGAGTTAAACCAAAGGCTCTGTGTCTTCCTACAAGCAAGAGTTCATTTCCGGAAATCCCAGGATTTTTTGGCTCAAATGAATTTACATAGTTCACGAACCCAACACGTTTTTCACTATAAACTAAAGAGCATCTATGTAAGAGATGCTGTGGTTTGTTACAGTTTCACAAGCAGAGTTTAACTAGATATGGTCCGTATGAGTAAGAAACACAGTTCGTATTTTCTGTGCATGCTCATGTTTCTTGCTGTATTGGAGATGCTGGAAAGAAGAGCATGCTTCTTGCGTTAAAGCAGAGTATGTTTCATGGATGAGAACACTGGTCTGAATTTCCCTTCACAAATGGAGTTAAACCAAAGTCTCTGTGTCTTCTTACAAGCAAGAGTTCATTTCCGGAAAACCCAGTGATTTTTCGGCTCAAATGAATTTACACAGTTCACGAACCCAACACGTTTTTCACTATAAACTAAAGAGCATCTTTGTAAGAGATGCTGTGGTTTGTTACAGTTTCACAAGCAGAGTTCAACTAGATATGGTCCCTATGAGTAGGAAACACAGTTCTTTTTTTCTGGACATGCTCATATTTCTTGCTGTATTGCAGACTCTAGAGAGAAGAGGATGCTTCTTGCGTTAAAACAGAGGGTGTTTCATGGATGAGAACACTGGTCTGAATTTCCTTTCACACACGGAGTTAAACCAAAGTCTCTGTGTCTTCCTACAAGCAAGAGTTCATTTCCGGAAAACACAGTGATATTTCGGCTCAAATGAATTTACACAGTTCACGAACCAAACACGTTTTTCACTATAAACTAAAGAGCATCTTTGTAATAGATGCTGTGGTTTGTTACAGTTTCACAAGCAGAGTTCAACTAGATATGGTCCCTATGAGTAGGAAACACAGTTCTTATTTTCTGGACATGCACATATTTCTTGCTGTATTGCAGACTCTGGACAGAAGAGGATGATTCTTGCGTTAAAACAGAGGGTGTTTCATGGATGAGAACACTGGTCTGATTTTCCCTTCACAAATGGAGTTAAACCAAAGTCTCTGTGTCTTCCTACAAGCAAGAGTTCATTTCCGGAAAACCCAGGGATATTTCGGCTCAAATGAATTTACACAGTTCACGAACCCAACACGTTTTTCACTATAAACTAAAGAGCATCTATGTAATAGATGCTGTGGTTTTTTACAGTTTCATAAGTAGAGTTCAACTAGATATGGTCAGTATGAGTAGGAAACACAGTTCTTTTTTTCTGGGCATGCTCATGTTTTTTGCTGTATTGGAGAAGCTGGAAAGAAGAGCATGCTTCTTACGTTAAAACAGAGTGTGTTTCATGGATGAGAACACTGGTCTGAATTTCCCTTCACAAACGGAGTTAAACCAAAGGCTCTGTGTCTTCCTACAAGCAAGAGTTCATTTACGGAAATCCCAGTGATTTTTCGGCTCAAATGAATTTACACAGTTCACGAACCCAACACGTTTTTCACTATAAACTAAAGAGCATCTATGTAAGAGATGCTGTGGTTTGTTACAGTTTCACAAGCAGAGTACAACTAGATATGGTCCGTATGAGTAGGAAATTCAGTTCTTTTTTTGTGGACACGCTCATATTTCTTGCTCTATTGCAACTATGGACAGAAGATGATGCTTCTTGCCTTAAAACAGATGGTGTTTCATGCATGAGAACACTAGTCTGAATTTCCCTTCACAAATGGAGTTAAACCAAAGGCTCTGTGTCTTCCTACAAGCAATAGTTCATTTCCGGAAATCCCAGTGATTTTTCGGCTCAAATGAATTTACACAGTTCACGAACCCAACACGTTTTTCACTATAAACTAAAGAGCATCTATGTAAGAGATGCTGTGGTTTGTTACAGTTTCACAAGCAGAGTTTAACTAGATATGGTCCGTATGAGTAAGAAACACAGTTCGTATTTTCTGGGCATGCTCATGTTTCTTGCTGTATTGGAGATGCTGGAAAGAAGAGCATGCTTCTTGCGTTAAAGCAGAGTATGCTTCATGGATGAGAACACTGGTCTGAATTACCCTTCACAAATGGAGTTAAAACAAAGTCTCTGTGTCTTCTTACAAGCAAGAGTTGATTTCTGGAAAACCCAGTGATTTTTCGGCTCAAATGAATTTACACAGTTCACGAACCCAACACGTTTTTCACTATAAACTAAAGAGCATCTTTGTAAGAGATGCTGTGGTTTGTTACAGTTTCACAAGCAGAGTTCAACTAGATATGGTCCCTATGAGTAGGAAGCACAGTTCTTTTTCTGGACATGCTCATATTTCTTGCTGTATTGCAGACTCTAGAGAGAAGAGGATGCTTCTTGCGTTAAAACAGAGGGTGTTTCATGGATGAGAACTCTGGTCTGAATTTCCTTTCACACACGGAGTTAAACCAAAGTCTCTGTGTCTTCCTACAAGCAAGAGTTAATTTCCGGAAAACACAGTGATATTTCGGCTCAAATGAATTTACACAGTTCACGAACCAAACACGTTTTTCACTATAAACTAAAGAGCATCTTTGTAATAGATGCTGTGGTTTGTTACAGTTTCACAAGCAGAGTTCAACTAGATATGGTCCGTATGAGTAGGAAACACAGTTCTTTTTTTCTGGACATGCACATATTTCTTGCTGTATTGCAGACTCTGGACAGAAGAGGATGATTCTTGCGTTAAAACAGAGGGTGTTTCATGGATGAGAACACTGGTCTGATTTTCCCTTCACAAATGGAGTTAAACCAAAGTCTCTGTGTCTTCCTACAAGCAAGAGTTCATTTCCGGTAAACCCAGGGATATTTCGGCTCAAATGAATTTACACAGTTCACGAACCCAACACGTTTTTTACTATAAACTAAAGTGCATCTATGTAATAGATGCTGTGGTTTGTTACAGTTTCATAAGTAGAGTTCAACTAGATATGGTCAGTATGAGTAGGAAACACAGTTCTTTTTTTCTGGGCATGCTCATGTTTTTTGCTGTATTGGAGAAGCTGGAAAGAAGAGCATGCTTCTTACGTTAAAACAGAGTGTGTTTCATGGATGAGAACACTGGTCTGAATTTCCCTTCACAAACGGAGTTAAACCAAAGGCTTTGTGTCTTCCTACAAGCAAGAGTTTATTTACGGAAAACCCAGTGATTTTTCCGCTCAAATGAATTTACACAGTTCACGAACCCAACACGTTTTTCACTATAAACTAAAGAGCATCTATGTAAGAGATGCTGTGGTTTGTTACAGTTTCACAAGCAGAGTACAACTAGATATGGTCCGTATGAGTAGGAAATTCAGTTCTTTTTTTGTGGACACGCTCATATTTCTTGCTCTATTGCAACTATGGACAGAAGAGGATGCTTCTTGCCTTAAAACAGATGGTGTTTCATGCATGAGAACACTGGTCTGAATTTCCCCTCACAAACGGAGTTAAATCAAAGGCTCTGTGTCTTCCTACAAGCAGGAGTTCATTTCCGGAAATCCCAGGATTTTTCGGCTCAAATGAATTTACATAGTTCACGAACCTAACACGTTTTTCACTATAAACTAAAGAGCATCTATGTAAGAGATGCTGTGGTTTGTTACAGTTTCACAAGCAGAGTTTAAGTAGATATGGTCCTTATGAGTAAGAAACACAGTTCGTTTTTTCTGGGCATGCTCATTTTTCTTGCTGTATTGGAGATGCTGGAAAGAAGAGCATGCTTCTTGCGTTAAAACAGAGTAAGTTTCATGGATGAGAACACTGGTCTGAATTTCCCTTCACAAACGGAGTTAAAGCAAAGGCTCTGTGTCTTCCTACAAGCAAGAGTTCATTTCGGAAAACCCAGTGATTTTTCAGCTCAAATGAATTTACCCAGTTCACGAACCCCACACGTTTTTCAGTATAAACTAAGGAGCATCTATGTAAGAGATGCTGTAGTTTGTTACAGTTTCACAAGCAGAGTTCAACTAAATATGGTCCGTTTGTGTAGGAAATACAGGTCTTTTTTTATGGACATGCTCATATTTCTTGCTGTATTGCAACTCTGGACAGAAGAGGATGCTTCTTGTGTTAAAACAGACGGTGTTTCATGGATGAGAACACTGGTCTGAATTTCCCTTCACAAACGGAGTTAAACCAAAGGCTCTGTGTCTTCCTACAACAAGAGTTCATTTCCAGAAATCCCAGTGATTTTTCGGCTCAAATGAATTTACGCAGTTCACAAACTCAACACGTTATTCATTATAAACTAAAGAGCATCTATTTAAGCGTTGCTGTGGTTTGTTACAGTTTCACAAGCAGAGTTTAACTAGATATGGTGCGAATGAGTAAGAAACACAGTTCGTATTTTCTGGGCATGCTCATGTTTCTTGCTGTATTGGAGAAGCTGGAAAGAACAGCATGCTTCTTGCATTAAAACAGAGTATGTTTCATGGATGAGAACACTGGTCTGAATTTCCCTTCACAAACGGAGTTAAACCAAAGGCTCTGTGTCTTCAAACAAGCAAGAGTTCATTTCCGGAAATCCCAGGATTTTTTGGCTCAAATGAATTTACATAGTTCACTAACCCAACACGTTTTTCACTATAAACTAAAGAGCATCTATGTAAGAGATGCTGTGGTTTGTTACAGTTTCACAAGCAGAGTTTAACTAGATATGGTCCATATGAGTAAGAAACACAGTTCGTATTTTCTGGGCATGCTCATGTTTCTTGCTGTATTGGAGATGCTGGAAAGAAGAGCATGCTTCTTGCGTTAAAGCAGAGTATGTTTCATGGATGAGAACACTGGTCTGAATTTCCCTTCACAAATGGAGTTAAACCAAAATCTCTGTGTCTTCTTACAGCAAGAGTTGATTTCCGGAAAACCCAGTGATTTTTCGGCTCAAATGAATTTACACAGTTCACGAACCCAACACGTTTTTCACTATAAACTAAAGAGCATCCTTGTAAGAGATGCTGTGGTTTGTTACAGTTTCACAAGCAGAGTTCAACTAGATATGGTCCCTATGAGTAGGAAACACAGTTCTTTTTTTCTGGACATGCTCATATTTCTTGCTGTATTGCAGACTCTAGAGAGAAGAGGATGTTTCTTGCGTTAAAACAGAGGGTGTTTCATGGATGAGAACACTGGTCTGAATTTCCTTTCACACACGGAGTTAAACCAAAGTCTCTGTGTCTTCCTACAAGCAAGAGTTCATTTCTGGAAATCCCAGTGATATTTCGGCTCAAATGAATTTACACAGTTCACGAACCCAACCTGTTTTTCACTATAAACTAAAGAGCATCTTTGTAATAGATGCTGTGGTTTGTTACAGTTTCACAAGCAGAGTTCAACTAGATATGGTCCGTATGAGTAGGAAACACAGTTATTTTTTTCTGGACATGCACATATTTCTTGCTGTATTGCAGACTCTGGACAGAAGAGGATGATTCTTGCGTTAAAACAGAGGGTGTTTCATGGATGAGAACACTGGTCTGATTTTCCCTTCACAAATGGAGTTAAACCAAAGTCTCTGTGTCTTCCTACAAGCAAGAGTTCATTTCCGGTAAACCCAGGGATATTTCGGCTCAAATGAATTTACACAGTTCACGAACCCAACACGTTTTTCACTATAAACTAAAGAGCATCTATGTAAGAGATGCTGTGGTTTGTTACAGTTTCATAAGTAGAGTTCAACTAGATATGGTCAGTGTGAGTAGGAAACACAGTTCTTTTTTTCTGGGCATGCTCATGTTTTTTGCTGTATTGGAGAAGCTGGAAAGAAGAGCATGCTTCTTACGTTATAACAGAGGGTGTTTCATGGATGAGAACACTGGTCTGAATTTCCCTTCACAAACGGAGTTAAAGCAAAGGCTCTGTGTCTTCCTACAAGCAAGAGTTCATTTACGGAAATCCCAGTGATTTTTCGGCTCAAATGAATTTACACAGTTCACGACCCCAACACGTTTTTCACTATAAACTAAAGAGCATCTATGTAAGAGATGCTGAGGTTTGTTACAGTTTCACAAGCAGAGTACAACTAGATATGGTCCGTATGAGTAGGAAATTCAGTTCTTTTTTTGTGGACACGCTCATATTTCTTGCTCTATTGCAACTATGGACAGAAGAGGATGCTTCTTGCCTTAAAACAGATGGTGTTTCATGCATGAGAACACTAGTCTGAATTTCCCTTCACAAATGGAGTTAAACCAAAGGCTCTGTGTCTTCCTACAAGCAATAGTTCATTTCCGGAAATCCCAGTGATTTTTCGGCTCAAATGAATTTACACAGTTCACGAACCCAACACGTTTTTCACTATAAACTAAAGAGCATCTATGTAAGAGATGCTGTGGTTTGTTACAGTTTCACAAGCAGAGTTTAACTAGATATGGTCCGTATGAGTAAGAAACACAGTTCGTATTTTCTGGGCATGCTCATGTTTCTTGCTGTATTGGAGATGCTGGAAAGAAGAGCATGCTTCTTGCGTTAAAGCAGAGTATGCTTCATGGATGAGAACACTGGTCTGAATTACCCTTCACAAATGGAGTTAAAACAAAGTCTCTGTGTCTTCTTACAAGCAAGAGTTGATTTCTGGAAAACCCAGTGATTTTTCGGCTCAAATGAATTTACACAGTTCACGAACCCAACACGTTTTTCACTATAAACTAAAGAGCATCTTTGTAAGAGATGCTGTGGTTTGTTACAGTTTCACAAGCAGAGTTCAACTAGATATGGTCCCTATGAGTAGGAAGCACAGTTCTTTTTCTGGACATGCTCATATTTCTTGCTGTATTGCAGACTCTAGAGAGAAGAGGATGCTTCTTGCGTTAAAACAGAGGGTGTTTCATGGATGAGAACTCTGGTCTGAATTTCCTTTCACACACGGAGTTAAACCAAAGTCTCTGTGTCTTCCTACAAGCAAGAGTTAATTTCCGGAAAACACAGTGATATTTCGGCTCAAATGAATTTACACAGTTCACGAACCAAACACGTTTTTCACTATAAACTAAAGAGCATCTTTGTAATAGATGCTGTGGTTTGTTACAGTTTCACAAGCAGAGTTCAACTAGATATGGTCCGTATGAGTAGGAAACACAGTTCTTTTTTTCTGGACATGCACATATTTCTTGCTGTATTGCAGACTCTGGACAGAAGAGGATGATTCTTGCGTTAAAACAGAGGGTGTTTCATGGATGAGAACACTGGTCTGATTTTCCCTTCACAAATGGAGTTAAACCAAAGTCTCTGTGTCTTCCTACAAGCAAGAGTTCATTTCCGGTAAACCCAGGGATATTTCGGCTCAAATGAATTTACACAGTTCACGAACCCAACACGTTTTTTACTATAAACTAAAGTGCATCTATGTAATAGATGCTGTGGTTTGTTACAGTTTCATAAGTAGAGTTCAACTAGATATGGTCAGTATGAGTAGGAAACACAGTTCTTTTTTTCTGGGCATGCTCATGTTTTTTGCTGTATTGGAGAAGCTGGAAAGAAGAGCATGCTTCTTACGTTAAAACAGAGTGTGTTTCATGGATGAGAACACTGGTCTGAATTTCCCTTCACAAACGGAGTTAAACCAAAGGCTTTGTGTCTTCCTACAAGCAAGAGTTTATTTACGGAAAACCCAGTGATTTTTCCGCTCAAATGAATTTACACAGTTCACGAACCCAACACGTTTTTCACTATAAACTAAAGAGCATCTATGTAAGAGATGCTGTGGTTTGTTACAGTTTCACAAGCAGAGTACAACTAGATATGGTCCGTATGAGTAGGAAATTCAGTTCTTTTTTTGTGGACACGCTCATATTTCTTGCTCTATTGCAACTATGGACAGAAGAGGATGCTTCTTGCCTTAAAACAGATGGTGTTTCATGCATGAGAACACTGGTCTGAATTTCCCCTCACAAACGGAGTTAAATCAAAGGCTCTGTGTCTTCCTACAAGCAGGAGTTCATTTCCGGAAATCCCAGGATTTTTCGGCTCAAATGAATTTACATAGTTCACGAACCTAACACGTTTTTCACTATAAACTAAAGAGCATCTATGTAAGAGATGCTGTGGTTTGTTACAGTTTCACAAGCAGAGTTTAAGTAGATATGGTCCTTATGAGTAAGAAACACAGTTCGTTTTTTCTGGGCATGCTCATTTTTCTTGCTGTATTGGAGATGCTGGAAAGAAGAGCATGCTTCTTGCGTTAAAACAGAGTAAGTTTCATGGATGAGAACACTGGTCTGAATTTCCCTTCACAAACGGAGTTAAAGCAAAGGCTCTGTGTCTTCCTACAAGCAAGAGTTCATTTCGGAAAACCCAGTGATTTTTCAGCTCAAATGAATTTACCCAGTTCACGAACCCCACACGTTTTTCAGTATAAACTAAGGAGCATCTATGTAAGAGATGCTGTAGTTTGTTACAGTTTCACAAGCAGAGTTCAACTAAATATGGTCCGTTTGTGTAGGAAATACAGGTCTTTTTTTATGGACATGCTCATATTTCTTGCTGTATTGCAACTCTGGACAGAAGAGGATGCTTCTTGTGTTAAAACAGACGGTGTTTCATGGATGAGAACACTGGTCTGAATTTCCCTTCACAAACGGAGTTAAACCAAAGGCTCTGTGTCTTCCTACAACAAGAGTTCATTTCCAGAAATCCCAGTGATTTTTCGGCTCAAATGAATTTACGCAGTTCACAAACTCAACACGTTATTCATTATAAACTAAAGAGCATCTATTTAAGCGTTGCTGTGGTTTGTTACAGTTTCACAAGCAGAGTTTAACTAGATATGGTGCGAATGAGTAAGAAACACAGTTCGTATTTTCTGGGCATGCTCATGTTTCTTGCTGTATTGGAGAAGCTGGAAAGAACAGCATGCTTCTTGCATTAAAACAGAGTATGTTTCATGGATGAGAACACTGGTCTGAATTTCCCTTCACAAACGGAGTTAAACCAAAGGCTCTGTGTCTTCAAACAAGCAAGAGTTCATTTCCGGAAATCCCAGGATTTTTTGGCTCAAATGAATTTACATAGTTCACTAACCCAACACGTTTTTCACTATAAACTAAAGAGCATCTATGTAAGAGATGCTGTGGTTTGTTACAGTTTCACAAGCAGAGTTTAACTAGATATGGTCCATATGAGTAAGAAACACAGTTCGTATTTTCTGGGCATGCTCATGTTTCTTGCTGTATTGGAGATGCTGGAAAGAAGAGCATGCTTCTTGCGTTAAAGCAGAGTATGTTTCATGGATGAGAACACTGGTCTGAATTTCCCTTCACAAATGGAGTTAAACCAAAATCTCTGTGTCTTCTTACAGCAAGAGTTGATTTCCGGAAAACCCAGTGATTTTTCGGCTCAAATGAATTTACACAGTTCACGAACCCAACACGTTTTTCACTATAAACTAAAGAGCATCCTTGTAAGAGATGCTGTGGTTTGTTACAGTTTCACAAGCAGAGTTCAACTAGATATGGTCCCTATGAGTAGGAAACACAGTTCTTTTTTTCTGGACATGCTCATATTTCTTGCTGTATTGCAGACTCTAGAGAGAAGAGGATGTTTCTTGCGTTAAAACAGAGGGTGTTTCATGGATGAGAACACTGGTCTGAATTTCCTTTCACACACGGAGTTAAACCAAAGTCTCTGTGTCTTCCTACAAGCAAGAGTTCATTTCTGGAAATCCCAGTGATATTTCGGCTCAAATGAATTTACACAGTTCACGAACCCAACCTGTTTTTCACTATAAACTAAAGAGCATCTTTGTAATAGATGCTGTGGTTTGTTACAGTTTCACAAGCAGAGTTCAACTAGATATGGTCCGTATGAGTAGGAAACACAGTTATTTTTTTCTGGACATGCACATATTTCTTGCTGTATTGCAGACTCTGGACAGAAGAGGATGATTCTTGCGTTAAAACAGAGGGTGTTTCATGGATGAGAACACTGGTCTGATTTTCCCTTCACAAATGGAGTTAAACCAAAGTCTCTGTGTCTTCCTACAAGCAAGAGTTCATTTCCGGTAAACCCAGGGATATTTCGGCTCAAATGAATTTACACAGTTCACGAACCCAACACGTTTTTCACTATAAACTAAAGAGCATCTATGTAAGAGATGCTGTGGTTTGTTACAGTTTCATAAGTAGAGTTCAACTAGATATGGTCAGTGTGAGTAGGAAACACAGTTCTTTTTTTCTGGGCATGCTCATGTTTTTTGCTGTATTGGAGAAGCTGGAAAGAAGAGCATGCTTCTTACGTTATAACAGAGGGTGTTTCATGGATGAGAACACTGGTCTGAATTTCCCTTCACAAACGGAGTTAAAGCAAAGGCTCTGTGTCTTCCTACAAGCAAGAGTTCATTTACGGAAATCCCAGTGATTTTTCGGCTCAAATGAATTTACACAGTTCACGACCCCAACACGTTTTTCACTATAAACTAAAGAGCATCTATGTAAGAGATGCTGAGGTTTGTTACAGTTTCACAAGCAGAGTACAACTAGATATGGTCCGTATGAGTAGGAAATTCAGTTCTTTTTTTGTGGACACGCTCATATTTCTTGCTCTATTGCAACTATGGACAGAAGAGGATGCTTCTTGCCTTAAAACAGATGGTGTTTCATGCATGAGAACACTGGTCTGAATTTCCCTTCACAAACGGAGTTAAACCATAGGCTGTGTGTCTTCCTACAAGCAAGAGTTCATTTCCCGGAAATCCCAGTGATTTTTCGGCTCAAATGAATTTACACAGTTCATGAACCCAACACGTTTTTCAGTATAAACTAAAGAGCATCTATGTAAGAGATGCTGTGGTTTGTTACAGTTTCACAAGCAGAGTTTAAGTAGATATGGTCCGTATGAGTAAGAAACACAGTTCGTTTTTTCTGGGCATGATCATTTTTCTTGCTGAATTGGAGATGCTGGAAAGAAGAGCATGCTTCTTGCGTTAAAACAGAGTATGTTTCATGGATGAGAACACTGGTCTGAATATCCCTTCACAAACGGAGTTAAAGCAAAGGCTCTGTGTCTTCCTACAAGCAAGAGTTCAATTCCGGAAAACCCAATGATTTTTCAGCTCAAATGAATTTACCCTGTTCACGAACCCCACACGTTTTTCACTATAAACTAAAGAGCATCTATGTAAGAGATGCTGTGGTTTGTTACAGTTTCACAAGCAGAGTTCAACTAGATATGGTCCGTATGAGTAGGAAATACAGGTCTTTTTTTATGGACATGCTCATATTTCTTGCTGTATTGCAACTCTGGACAGAAGAGGATACTTCTGGTGTTAAAACAGACGGTGTTTCATGGATGAGAACACTGGTCTGAATTTCCCTTCACAAACGGAGTTAAACCAAAGGCTCTGTGTCTTCCTACAAGCAAGAGTTCATTTCCGGAAATCCCAGGATTTTTTGGCTCAAATGAATTTACATAGTTCACGAACCCAACACGTTTTTCACTATAAACTAAAGAGCATCTATGTAAGAGATGCTGTGGTTTGTTACAGTTTCACAAGCAGAGTTTAACTAGATATGGTCCGTATGAGTAAGAAACACAGTTCGTATTTTCTGGGCATGCTCATGTTTCTTGCTGTATTGGAGATGCTGGAAAGAAGAGCATGCTTCTTGCGTTAAAGCAGAGTATGTTTCATGGATGAGAACACTGGTCTGAATTTCCCTTCACAAATGGAGTTAAACCAAAATCTCTGTGTCTTCTTACAAGCAAGAGTTGATTTCCGGAAAACCCAGTGATTTTTCGGCTCAAATGAATTTACACAGTTCACGAACCCAACACGTTTTTCACTATAAACTAAAGAGCATCCTTGTAAGAGATGCTGTGGTTTGTTACAGTTTCACAAGCAGAGTTCAACTAGATATGGTCCCTATGAGTAGGAAACACAGTTCTTTTTTTCTGGACATGCTCATATTTCTTGCTGTATTGCAGACTCTAGAGAGAAGAGGATGCTTCTTGCGTTAAAACAGAGGGTGTTTCATGGATGAGAACACTGGTCTGAATTTCCTTTCACACACGGAGTTAAACCAAAGTCTCTGTGTCTTCCTACAAGCAAGAGTTCATTTCTGGAAATCCCAGTGATATTTCGGCTCAAATGAATTTACACAGTTCACGAACCCAACCTGTTTTTCACTATAAACTAAAGAGCATCTTTGTAATAGATGCTGTGGTTTGTTACAGTTTCACAAGCAGAGTTCAACTAGATATGGTGCGTATGAGTAGGAAACACAGTTCTTTTTTTCTGGACATGCACATATTTCTTGCTGTATTGCAGACTCTGGACAGAAGAGGATGATTCTTGCGTTAAAACAGAGGGTGTTTCATGGATGAGAACACTGGTCTGATTTTCCCTTCACAAATGGAGTTAAACCAAAGTCTCTGTGTCTTCCTACAAGCAAGAGTTCATTTCCCGTAAACCCAGGGATATTTCGGCTCAAATGAATTTACACAGTTCACGAACCCAACACGTTTTTCACTATAAACTAAAGAGCATCTATGTAAGAGATGCTGTGGTTTGTTACAGTTTCATAAGTAGAGTTCAACTAGATATGGTCAGTATGAGTAGGAAACACAGTTCTTTTTTTCTGGGCATGCTCATGTTTTTTGCTGTATTGGAGAAGCTGGAAAGAAGAGCATGCTTCTTACGTTATAACAGAGGGTGTTTCATGGATGAGAACACTGGTCTGAATTTCCCTTCACAAACGGAGTTAAACCAAAGCTCTGTGTCTTCCTACAAGCAAGAGTTCATTTACGGAAATCCCAGTGATTTTTCGGCTCAAATGAATTTACACAGTTCACGACCCCAACACGTTTTTCACTATAAACTAAAGAGCATCTATGTAAGAGATGCTGAGGTTTGTTACAGTTTCACAAGCAGAGTACAACTAGATATGGTCCGTATGAGTAGGAAATTCAGTTCTTTTTTTGTGGACACGCTCATATTTCTTGCTCTATTGCAACTATGGACAGAAGAGGATGCTTCTTGCCTTAAAACAGATGGTGTTTCATGCATGAGAACACTGGTCTGAATTTCCCTTCACAAACGGAGTTAAACCATAGGCTGTGTGTCTTCCTACAAGCAAGAGTTCATTTCCCGGAAATCCCAGTGATTTTTCGGCTCAAATGAATTTACACAGTTCATGAACCCAACACGTTTTTCAGTATAAACTAAAGAGCATCTATGTAAGAGATGCTGTGGTTTGTTACAGTTTCCCAAGCAGAGTTTAAGTAGATATGGTCCGTATGAGTAAGAAACACAGTTCGTTTTTTCTGGGCATGCTCATGTTTCTTGCTGTATTGGAGATGCTGGAAAGAAGAGCATGCTTCTTGCGTTAAAACAGAGTATGTTTCATGGATGAGAACACTGGTCTGAATTTCCCTTCCCAAACGGAGTTAAACCAAAGGCTCTGTGTCTTCCTCCAAGCAAGAGTTCATTTCCAGAATTCCCAGTGATTTTTCGGCTCAAATGAATTTACACAGTTCACGAACTCAACACGTTATTCATTATAAACTAAAGAGCATCTATTTAAGCGATGCTGTGGTTTGTTACAGTTTCACAAGCAGAGTTTAACTAGATATGGTGCGAATGAGTAAGAAACACAGTTCGTATTTTCTGGGCTTGCTCATGTTTCTTGCTGTATTGGAGAAGCTGGAAAGAACAGCATGCTTCTTGCGTTAAAACAGAGTATATCTCATGGATGAGAACACTGGTCTGAATTTCCCTTCACAAATGGAGTTAAACCAAAGTCTCTGTGTCTTCCTACAAGCAAGAGTTCATTTCCGGTAAACCCAGGGATATTTCGGCTCAAATGAATTTACACAGTTCACGAACCCAACACGTTTTTCACTATAAACTAAAGAGCATCTATGTAATAGATGCTGTGGTTTGTTACAGTTTCATAAGTAGAGTTCAACTAGATATGGTCAGTATGAGTAGGAAACACAGTTCTTTTTTCTGGGCATGCTCATGTTTTTTGCTGTATTGGAGAAGCTGGAAAGAAGAGCATGCTTCTTACGTTAAAACAGAGTGTGTTTCATGGATGAGAACACTGGTCTGAATTTCCCTTCACAAACGGAGTTAAACCAAAGGCTCTGTGTCTTCCTACAAGCAAGAGTTCATTTACGGAAATCCCAGTGATTTTTCGGCTCAAATGAATTTACACAGTTCACGAACCCAACACGTTTTTCACTATAAACTAAAGAGCATCTATGTAAGAGATGCTGTGGTTTGTTACAGTTTCACAAGCAGAGTACAACTAGATATGGTCCGTATGAGTAGGAAATTCAGTTCTTTTTTTGTGGACACGCTCATATTTCTTGCTCTATTGCAACTATGGACAGAAGAGGATGCTTCTTGCCTTAAAACAGATGGTGCTTCATGCATGAGAACACTGGTCTGAATTTCCCCTCACAAACGGAGTTAAATCAAAGGCTCTGTGTCTTCCTACAAGCAGGAGTTCATTTCCGGAAATCCCAGGATTTTTCGGCTCAAATGAATTTACATAGTTCACGAACCTAACACGTTTTTCACTATAAACTAAAGAGCATCTATGTAAGAGATGCTGTGGTTTGTTACAGTTTCACAAGCAGAGTTTAAGTAGATATGGTCCTTATGAGTAAGAAACACAGTTCGTTTTTTCTGGGCATGCTCATTTTTCTTGCTGTATTGGAGATGCTGGAAAGAAGAGCATGCTTCTTGCGTTAAAACAGAGTACGTTTCATGGATGAGAACACTGGTCTGAATTTCCCTTCACAAACGGAGTTAAAGCAAAGGCTCTGTGTCTTCCTACAAGCAAGAGTTCATTTCCGGAAAACCCAGTGATTTTTCAGCTCAAATGAATTTACCCAGTTCACGAACCCCACACGTTTTTCACTATAAACTCAGGAGCATCTATGTAAGAGATGCTGTGGTTTGTTACAGTTTCACAAGCAGAGTTCAACTAAATATGGTCCGTATGTGTAGGAAATACAGGTCTTTTTTTATGGACATGCTCATATTTCTTGCTGTATTGCAACTCTGGACAGAAGAGGATGCTTCTTGTGTTAAAACAGACGGTGTTTCATGGATGAGAACACTGGTCTGAATTTCCCTTCACAAACGGAGTTAAACCAAAGGCTCTGTGTCTTCCTACAAGCAAGAGTTCATTTCCAGAAATCCCAGTGATTTTTCGGCTCAAATGAATTTACACAGTTCACGAACTCAACACGTTATTCATTATAAACTAAAGAGCATCTATTTAAGCGATGCTGTGGTTTGTTACAGTTTCACAAGCAGAGTTTAACTAGATATGGTGCGAATGAGTAAGAAACACAGTTCGTATTTTCTGGGCATGCTCATGTTTCTTGCTGTATTGGAGAAGCTGGAAAGAACAGCATGCTTCTTGCATTAAAACAGAGTATGTCTCATGGATGAGAACACTGGTCTGAATTTCCCTTCACAAATGGAGTTAAACCAAAGTCTCTGTGTCTTCCTACAAGCAGGAGTTCATTTCCGGAAAACCCAGGGATTTTTCGGCTCAAATGAATTTACACAGTTCACGAACCCAACACGTTTTTCACTATAAACTAAAGAGCATCTTTGTAAGAGATGCTGTGGTTTGTTACAGTTTCACAAGCAGAGTTTAAGTAGATATTGTCCGTATGAGTAAGAAACACAGTTCGTTTTTTCTGGGCATGCTCATGTTTCTTGCTGTATTGGAGATGCTGGAGAGAAGAGCATGCTTCTTGCGTTAAAACAGAGTATGTTTCATGGATGAGAACACTGGTCTGAATTTCCCTTCACAAACGGAGTTAAAGCAAAAGCTCTGTGTCTTCCTACAAGCACGAGTTCAATTCCGGAAAACCCAGTGATTTTTCAGCTCAAATGAATTTACCCTGTTCACGAACCCCACACGTTTTTCACTATAAACTAAAGAGCATCTATGTAAGAGATGCTGTGGTTTGTTACAGTTTCACAAGCAGAGTTCAACTAGATATGGTCCGTATGAGTAGGAAATACAGGTCTTTTTTTATGGACATGCTCATATTTCGTGCTGTATTGCAACTCTGGACAGAAGAGGATACTTCTGGTGTTAAAACAGACGGTGTTTCATGGATGAGAACACTGGTCTGAATTTCCCTTCACAAACGGAGTTAAACCAAAGGCTCTGTGTCTTCCTACAAGCAAGAGTTCATTTCCGGAAATCCCAGGATTTTTTGGCTCAAATGAATTTACATAGTTCACGAACCCAACACGTTTTTCACTATAAACTAAAGAGCATCTATGTAAGAGATGCTGTGGTTTGTTACAGTTTCACAAGCAGAGTTTAACTAGATATGGTCCGTATGAGTAAGAAACACAGTTCGTATTTTCTGGGCATGCTCATGTTTCTTGCTGTATTGGAGATGCTGGAAAGAAGAGCATGCTTCTTGCGTTAAAGCAGAGTATATTTCATGGATGAGAACACTGGTCTGAATTTCCCTTCACAAATGGAGTTAAACCAAAGTCTCTGTGTCTTCTTACAAGCAAGAGTTGATTTCCGTAAAACCCAGTGATTTTTTGGCTCAAATGAATTTACACAGTTCACGAACCCAACACGTTTTTCACTATAAACTAAAGAGCATCCTTGTAAGAGATGCTGTGGTTTGTTACAGTTTCACAAGCAGAGTTCAACTAGATATGGTCCCTATGAGTAGGAAACACAGTTCTTTTTTTCTGGACATGCTCATATTTCTTGCTGTATTGCAGACTCTAGAGAGAAGAGGATGCTTCTTGCGTTAAAACAGAGGGTGTTTCATGGATGAGAACACTGGTCTGAATTTCCTTTCACACACGGAGTTAAACCAAAGTCTCTGTGTCTTCCTACAAGCAAGAGTTCATTTCTGGAAATCCCAGTGATTTTTCGGCTCAAATGAATTTACACAGTTCACGAACCCAACCTGTTTTTCACTATAAACTAAAGAGCATCTTTGTAATAGATGCTGTGGTTTGTTACAGGTTCACAAGCATAGTTCAACTAGATATGGTCCGTATGAGTAGGAAATTCAGTTCTTTTTTTGTGGACACGCTCATATTTCTTGCTCTATTGCAACTATGGACAGAAGAGGATGCTTCTTGCCTTAAAACAGATGGTGCTTCATGCATGAGAACACTGGTCTGAATTTCCCCTCACAAACGGAGTTAAATCAAAGGCTCTGTGTCTTCCTACAAGCAGGAGTTCATTTCCGGAAATCCCAGGATTTTTCGGCTCAAATGAATTTACATAGTTCACGAACCTAACATGTTTTTCACTATAAACTAAAGAGCTTCTATGTAAGAGATGCTGTGGTTTGTTACAGTTTCACAAGCAGAGTTTAAGTAGATATGGTCCTTATGAGTAAGAAACACAGTTCGTTTTTTCTGGGCATGCTCATTTTTCTTGCTGTATTGGAGATGCTGGAAAGAAGAGCATGCTTCTTGCGTTAAAACAGAGTACGTTTCATGGATGAGAACACTGGTCTGAATTTCCCTTCACAAACGGAGTTAAAGCAAAGGCTCTGTGTCTTCCTACAAGCAAGAGTTCATTTCCGGAAAACCCAGTGATTTTTCAGCTCAAATGAATTTACCCAGTTCACGAACCCCACACGTTTTTCACTATAAACTAAGGAGCATCTATGTAAGAGATGCTGTGGTTTGTTACAGTTTCACAAGCAGAGTTCAACTAAATATGGTCCGTATGTGTAGGAAATACAGGTCTTTTTTTATGGACATGCTCATATTTCTTGCTGTATTGCAACTCTGGACAGAAGAGGATGCTTCTTGTGTTAAAACAGACGGTGTTTCATGGATGAGAACACTGGTCTGTATTTCCCTTCACAAACGGAGTTAAACCAAAGGCTCTGTGTCTTCCTACAAGCAAGAGTTCATTTCCAGAAATCCCAGTGATTTTTCGGCTCAAATGAATTTACACAGTTCACGAACTCAACACGTTATTCATTATAAACTAAAGATCATCTATTTAAGCGATGCTGTGGTTTGTTACAGTTTCACAAGCAGAGTTTAACTAGATATGGTGCGAATGAGTAAGAAACACAGTTCGTATTTTCTGGGCATGCTCATGTTTCTTGCTGTATTGGAGAAGCTGGAAAGAACAGCATGCTTCTTGCATTAAAACAGAGTATGTCTCATGGATGAGAACACTGGTCTGAATTTCCCTTCACAAATGGAGTTAAACCAAAGTCTCTGTGTCTTCCTACAAGCAGGAGTTCATTTCCGGAAAACCCAGGGATTTTTCGGCTCAAATGAATTTACACAGTTCACGAACCCAACACGTTTTTCACTATAAACTAAAGAGCATCTTTGTAAGAGATGCTGTGGTTTGTTACAGTTTCACAAGCAGAGTTTAAGTAGATATGGTCCGTATGAGTAAGAAACACAGTTCGTTTTTTCTGGGCATGCTCATGTTTCTTGCTGTATTGGAGATGCTGGAGAGAAGAGCATGCTTCTTGCGTTAAAACAGAGTATGTTTCATTGATGAGAACACTGGTCTGAATTTCCCTTCACAAACGGAGTTAAAGCAAAAGCTCTGTGTCTTCCTACAAGCAAGAGTTCAATTCCGGAAAACCCAGTGATTTTTCAGCTCAAATGAATTTACCCTGTTCACGAACCCCACACGTTTTTCACTATAAACTAAAGAGCATCTATGTAAGAGATGCTGTGGTTTGTTACAGTTTCACAAGCAGAGTTCAACTAGATATGGTCCGTATGAGTAGGAAATACAGGTCTTTTTTTATGGACATGCTCATATTTCGTGCTGTATTGCAACTCTGGACAGAAGAGGATACTTCTGGTGTTAAAACAGACGGTGTTTCATGGATGAGAACACTGGTCTGAATTTCCCTTCACAAACGGAGTTAAAGCAAAGGCTCTGTGTCTTCCTACAAGCAAGAGTTCATTTCCGGAAATCCCAGGATTTTTTGGATCAAATGAATTTACATAGTTCACGAACCCAACACGTTTTTCACTATAAACTAAAGAGCATCCTTGTAAGAGATGCTGTGGTTTGTTACAGTTTCACAAGCAGAGTTCAACTAGATATGGTCCCTATGAGTAGGAAACACAGTTCTTTTTTTCTGGACATGCTCATATTTCTTGCTGTATTGCAGACTCTAGAGAGAAGAGGATGCTTCTTGCGTTAAAACAGAGGGTGTTTCATGGATGAGAACACTGGTCTGAATTTCCTTTCACACACGGAGTTAAACCAAAGTCTCTGTGTCTTCCTACAAGCAAGAGTTCATTTCTGGAAATCCCAGTGATTTTTCGGCTCAAATGAATTTACACAGTTCACGAACCCAACCTGTTTTTCACTATAAACTAAAGAGCATCTTTGTAATAGATGCTGTGGTTTGTTACAGTTTCACAAGCAGAGTTCAACTAGATATGGTCCGTATGAGTAGGAAACACAGTTCTTTTTTTCTGGACATGCACATATTTCTTGCTGTATTGCAGACTCTGGACAGAAGAGGATGATTCTTGCGTTAAAACAGAGGGTGTTTCATGGATGAGAACAATGGTCTGATTTTCCCTTCACAAATGGAGTTAAACCAAAGTCTCTGTGTCTTCCTACAAGCAAGAGTTCATTTCCGGTAAACCCAGGGATATTTCGGCTCAAATGAATTTACACAGTTCACGAACCCAACACGTTTTTCACTATAAACTAAAGAGCATCTATGTAAGAGATGCTGTGGTTTGTTACAGTTTCATAAGTAGAGTTCAACTAGATATGGTCAGTATGAGTAGGAAACACAGTTCTCTTTTTCTGGGCATGCTCATGTTTTTTGCTGTATTGGAGAAGCTGGAAAGAAGAGCATTCTTCTTACGTTAAAACAGAGGGTGTTTCATGGATGAGAACACTGGTCTGAATTTCCCTTCACAAACGGAGTTAAACCAAAGGCTCTGTGTCTTCCTACAAGCAAGAGTTCATTTACGGAAATCCCAGTGATTTTTCGGCTCAAATGAATTTACACAGTTCACGAACCCAACACGTTTTTTACTATAAACTAAAGAGCATCTATGTAAGAGATGCTGTGGTTTGTTACAGTTTCACAAGCAGAGTACAACTAGATATGGTCCGTATGAGTAGGAAATTCAGTTCTTTTTTTGTGGACACGCTCATATTTCTTGCTCTATTGCAACTATGGACAGAAGAGGATGCTTCTTGCCTTAAAACAGATGGTGTTTCATGCATGAGAACACTGGTCTGAATTTCCCTTCACAAACGGAGTTAAACCAAAGGCTCTGTGTCTTCCTACAAGCAAGAGTTCATTTCCAGAAATCCCAGTGATTTTTTGGCTCAAATGAATTTACACAGTTCACGAACTCAACACGTTATTCATTATAAACTAAAGAGCATCTATTTAAGCGATGCTGTGGTTTGTTACACTTTCACAAGCAGAGTTTAACCAGATATGGTGCGAATGAGTAAGAAACACAGTTCGTATTTTCTGGGCATGCTCATGTGTCTTGCTGTATTGGAGAAGCTGGAAAGAACAGCATGCTTCTTGCGTTAAAACAGAATATGTCTCATGGATGAGAACACTGGTGTGAATTTCCCTTCACAAATGGAGTTAAACCAAAGTCTCTGTGTCTTCCTACAAGCAGGAGTTCATTTCCGGAAAACCCAGGGATTTTTTGGCTCAAATGAATTTACACAGTTCACTAACCCAACTCGTTTTTCTCTATAAACTAAAGAGCATATTTGTAAGAGATGCTGTGGTTTGTTACAATTTCACAAGCAGAGTTCAACTAGATATGGTCCCTATGAGTAGGAAACACAGTTCTCTTTTTCTGGACATGCTCATATTTCTTGCTGTATTGCAGACTCTGGACAGAAGAGGATGCTTCTTGCGTTAAAACAGAGGGTGTTTCATGGATGAGAACACTGGTCTGAATTTCCCTTCACAAACGGAGTTAAACCAAAGGCTCTGTGTCTTCCTACAAGCAAGAGTTCATTTCCGGAAATCCCAGTGATTTTTCGGCTCAAATGAATTTACATAGTTCACGAACCCAACACGTTTTTCACTATAAACTAAAGAGCATCTATGTAAGAGATGCTGTGGATTATTACAGTTTCACAAGCAGAGTTTAACTAGATATGGTCCGTATGAGTAAGAAACACAGTTCGTTTTTTCTGGGCATGCTCATGTTTCTTGCTGTATTGGAGATGCTGGAAAGAAGAGCATGCTTCTTGCGTTAAAACAGAGTATGTTTCATGGATGAGAACACTGGTCTGAATTTCCCTTCACAAACGGAGTTAAACCAAAGGCTCTGTGTCTTCCTACAAGCAAGAGTTCATTTCCGGAAATCCCAGTGATTTTTCGGCTCAAATGAATTTACATTGTTCACGAACCCAACACGTTTTTCACTATAAACTAAAGAGCATCTATGTAAGAGATGCTGTGGATTATTACAGTTTCACAAGCAGAGTTTAACTAGATATGGTCCGTATGAGTAAGAAACACAGTTCGTTTTTTCTGGGCATGCTCATGTTTCTTGCTGTATTGGAGATGCTGGAAAGAACAGCATGCTTCTTGCGTTAAAACAGAGTATGTTTCATGGATGAGAACACTGGTCTGAATTTCCCTTCACAAACGGAGTTAAAGCAAATGCTCTGTGTTTTCCTACAAGCAAGTGTTCATTTCCGGAAAACCCAGTGATTTTTCGGCTCAAATGAATTTACCCAGTTCACGAACCCAACACGTTTTTCACTATAAACTAAAGAGCATCTATGTAAGAGATGCTGTGGTTTGTTACAGTTTCACAAGCAGAGTTCAACTAGATATGGTCCGTATGAGTAGGAAATACAGTTCTTTTTTTATGGACATGCTCATATATCTTGCTGTATTGCAACTCTGCACAGAAGAGGATGCTTCTTGTGTTAAAACAGACGGTGTTTCATGGATGAGAACACTGGTCTGAATTTCCCTTCACAAACGGTGTTAAACCAAAGGCTCTTTGTCTTCCTTCAAGCAAGAGTTCATTTCCGGAAATCCCAGTGATTTTACGGCACAAATGAATTTACATAGTTCACGAACCCAACACGTTTTTCACTATAAACTAAAGAGCATCTATGTAAGAGATGCTGTGGTTTGTTACAGTTTCACAAGCAGAGTTTAACTAGATATGGTCTGTATGAGTAAGAAACACAGTTCGTTTTTTCTGGCCATGCTCACATTTCATGCTGTATTGGAGATGCTGGAAAGAAGAGCATGCTTCTTGCGTTAAAACAGAGTATGTTTCATGGATGAGAACACTGGTCTGAATTTCCCTTCACCAACGGAGTTAAAGCAAAGGCTCTGTGTCTTCCTACAAGCAAGAGTTCAATTCCGGAAAACCCAGTGATTTTTCAGCTCAAATGAATTTACCCTGTTCACGAACCCCACACGTTTTTCACTATAAACTAAAGAGCATCTATGTAAGAGATGCTGTGGTTTGTTACAGTTTCACAAGCAGAGTACAACTAGATATGGTCCGTATGAGTAGGAAATTCAGTTCTTTTTTTGTGGACACGCTCATATTTTTTGCTCTATTGCAACTATGGACAGAAGAGGATGCTTCTTGCCTTAAAACAGATGTTGTTTCATGCATGAGAACACTGGTCTGAATTTCCCTTCACAAACGGAGTTAAACCATAGGCTGTGTGTCTTCCTACAAGCAAGAGTTCATTTCCCGGAATTCCCAGTGATTTTTCGGCTCAAATGAATTTACACAGTTCATGAACCCAACACGTTTTTCAGTATAAACTAAATAGTATCTATGTAAGAGATGCTGTGGTTTGTTACAGTTTCACAAGCAGAGTTTAACTAGATATGGTCCGTTTTAGTAATAAACACAGTTCGTTTTTTCTGGGCATGCTCATGTTTCCTGCTGTATTGGAGATGCTGGAAAGAAAAGCATGCTTCTTGCGTTAAAACAGATTATGTTTCATGGATGAGAACACTGGTCTGAATTTCCCTTCACAAACGGAGTTAAATCAAAGGCTCTGTGTCTTCCTACAAGCAGGAGATCATTTTCGGAAATCACAGGATTTTTCGGCTCAAATGAATTTACACAGTTCACGAACTCAACACGTTATTCATTATAAACTAAAGAGCATCTATTTAAGCGATGCTGTGGTTTGTTACAGTTTCACAAGCAGAGTTTAACTAGATATGGTGCGAATGAGTAAGAAACACAGTTCGTATTTTCTGGGCATGCTCATGTTTCTTGCTGTATTGGAGAAGCTGGAAAGAACAGCATGCTTCTTGCGTTAAAACAGAATATGTCTCATGGATGAGAACACTGGTGTGAATTTCCCTTCACAAATGGAGTTAAACCAAAGTCTCTGTGTCTTCCTACAAGCAGGAGTTCATTTCCGGAAAACCCAGGGATTTTTTGGCTCAAATGAATTTACACAGTTCACGAACCCAACACGTTTTTCTCTATAAACTAAAGAGCATCTTTGTAAGAGATGCTGTGGTTTGTTACAGTTTCACAAGCAGAGTTCAACTAGATATGGTCCCTATGAGTAGGAAACACAGTTCTCTTTTTCTGGACATGCTCATATTTCTTGCTGTATTGCAGACTCTGGACAGAAGAGGATGCTTCTTGCGTTAAAACAGAGGGTGTTTCATGGATGAGAACAATGGTCTGAATTTCCCTTCACAAACGGAGTTAAACCAAAGGCTCTGTGTCTTCC
The DNA here is from genome assembly GCA_949786385.1 of Onychomys leucogaster. Taxonomy (NCBI): domain Eukaryota; kingdom Metazoa; phylum Chordata; class Mammalia; order Rodentia; family Cricetidae; genus Onychomys; species Onychomys leucogaster. Next base: position 573,521 of record CATKUP010000151.1, on the reverse strand, counting down.
TACAAGCAAGAGTTCATTTCCGGAAATCCCAGTGATTTTTCGGCTCAAATGAATTTACATAGTTCACGAACCCAACACGTTTTTCACTATAAACTAAAGAGCATCTATGTAAGAGATGCTGTGGATTATTACAGTTTCACAAGCAGAGTTTAACTAGATATGGTCCGTATTAGTAAGAAACACAGTTCGTTTTTTCTGGGCATGCTCATGTTTCTTGCTGTAGTGGAGATGCTGGAAAGAAGAGCATGCTTCTTGCGTTAAAACAGAGTATGTTTCATGGATGAGAACACTGGTCTGAATTTCCCTTCACAAACGGAGTTAAAGCAAAGTCTCTGTGTCTTCCTACAAGCAAGAGTTCATTTCCGGAAAACCCAGTGATTTTTCGGCTCAAATGAATTTACCCAGTTCACGAACCCAACACGTTTTTCACTATAAACTAAAGAGCATCTATGTAAGAGATGCTGTGGTTTGTTACAGTTTCACAAGCAGAGTTCAACTAGATATGGTCCGTATGAGTAGGAAATACAGTTCTTTTTTTATGGACATGCTCATATATCTTGCTGTATTGCAACTCTGGACAGAAGAGGATGCTTCTTGTGTTAAAACAGACGGTGTTTCCTGGATGAGAACACTGGTCTGAATTTCCCTTCACAAACGGTGTTAAACCAAAGGCTCTGTGTCTTCCTTCAAGCAAGAGTTCATTTCCGGAAATCCCAGTGATTTTACGGCACAAATGAATTTACATAGTTCACGAACCCAACACGTTTTTCACTATAAACTAAAGAGCATCTATGTAAGAGATGCTGTGGTTTGTTACAGTTTCACAAGCAGAGTTTAACTAGATATGGTCTGTATGAGTAAGAAACACAGTTCGTTTTTTCTGGCCATGCTCACATTTCATGCTGTATTGGAGATGCTGGAAAGAACAGCATGCTTCTTGCGTTAAAACTGAGGGTGTTTCATGGATGAGAACACTGGTCTGATTTTCCCTTCACAAATGGAGTTAAACCAAAGTCTCTGTGTCTTCCTACAAGCAAGAGTTCATTTACGGAAATCCCAGTGATTTTTCGGCTCAAATGAATTTACACAGTTCACGAACCCAACACGTTTTTCACTATAAACTAAAGAGCATCTATGTAATAGATGCTGTGGTTTGTTACAGTTTCACAAGCAGAGTTCAACTAAATATGGTCCGTATGTGTAGGAAATACAGGTCTTTTTTTATGGACATGCTCATATTTCTTGCTGTATTGCAACTCTGGACAGAAGAGGATGCTTCTTGTGTTAAAACAGACGGTGTTTCATGGATGAGAACACTGGTCTGAATTTCCCTTCACAAACGGAGTTAAACCAAAGGCTCTGTGTCTTCCTACAAGCAAGAGTTCATTTCCAGAAATCCCAGTGATTTTTCGGCTCAAATGAATTTACACAGTTCATGAACCCAACACGTTATTCATTATAAACTAAAGATCATCTATTTAAGTGATGCTGTGGTTTGTTACAGTTTCACAAGCAGAGTTTAACTAGATATGGTGCGAATGAGTAAGAAACACAGTTCGTATTTTCTGGGCATGCTCATGTTTCTTGCTGTATTGGAGAAGCTGGAACGAACAGCATGCTTCTTGCGTTAAAACAGAGTATGTCTCATGGATGAGAACACTGGTCTGAATTTCCCTTCACAAATGGAATTAAACCAAAGTCTCTGTATCTTCCTACAAGCAGGAGTTCATTTCCGGAAAACCCAGGGATTTTTCGGCTCAAATGAATTTACACAGTTCACGACCCAACACGTTTTTCTCTATAAACTAAAGAGCATCTTTGTAAGAGATGCTGTGGTTTGTTACAGTTTCACAAGCAGAGTTCAACTAGATATGGTCCCTATGAGTAGGAAACGCAGTTCTCTTTTTCTGGACATGCTCATATTTCTTGCTGTATTGCAGACTCTGGACAGAAGAGGATGCTTCTTCCGTTAAAACAGAGGGTGTTTCATGGATGAGAACACTGGTCTGATTTTCCCTTCACAAATGGAGTTAAACCCAAGTCTCTGTGTCTTCCTACAAGCAAGAGTTCATTTCCGGTAAATCCAGGGATATTTCGGCTCAAATGAATTTACACAGTTCACGAACCCAACACGTTTTTCACTATAAACTAAAGAGCATCTATGTAAGAGATGCTGTGGTTTGTTACAGTTTCATAAGTAGAGTTCAACTAGATATGGTCAGTATGAGTAGGAAACACAGTTCTTTTTTTCTGGGCATGCTCATGTTTTTTGCTGTATTGGAGAAGCTGGAAAGAAGAGCATGCTTCTTACGTTAAAACAGAATGTGTTTCATGGATGAGAACACTGGTCTGAATTTCCCTTCACAAACGGAGTTAAACCAAAGGCTCTGTGTCTTCCTACAAGCAAGAGTTCATTTACGGAAATCCCAGTGATTTTTCGGCTCAAATGAATTTACACAGTTCACGAACCCAACACGTTTTTCACTATAAACTAAAGAGCATCTAAGTAAGAGATGCTGTAGTTTGTTACAGTTTCACAAACAGAGTTCAACTAGATATTGTCCGTATGAGTAGGAAATACAGGTCTTTTTTTATGGACATGCTCATATTTCGTGCTGTATTGCAACTCTGGACAGAAGAGGATACTTCTGGTGTTAAAACAGACGGTGTTTCATGGATGAGAACACTGGTCTGAATTTCCCTTCACAAACGGAGTTAAACCAAAGGCTCTGTGTCTTCCTACAAGCAAGAGTTCATTTCCGGAAATCCCAGGATTTTTTGGCTCAAATGAATTTACATAGTTCACGAACCCAACACGTTTTTCACTATAAACTAAAGAGCATCTATGTAAGAGAAGCTGTGGTTTGTTACAGTTTCACAAGCAGAGTTTAACTAGATATCGTCCGTATGAGTAAGAAACACAGTTCGTATTTTCTGGGCATGCTCATGTTTCTTGCTGTATTGGAGATGCTGGAAAGAACAGCATGCTTCTTGAGTTAAAACAGAGTATGTCTCATGGATGAGAACACTGGTCCGAATTTCCCTTCACAAACGGAGTTAAAGCAAAGGCTCTGTGTCTTCCTACAAGCAAGAGTTCATTTCCGGAAAACCCAGTGATTTTTCGGCTCAAATGAATTTACCCAGTTCACAAACCCCACACGTTTTTCACAATAAACTAATGAGCATCTATGTAAGAGATGCTGTGGTTTGTTACAGTTTCACAAGCAGAGTTCAACTAGATATGGTCCGTATGAGTCGGAAATACAGTTCTTTTTTTATGGAAATGCTCATATATTTTGCTGTATTGCAACTCTGGACAGAAGAGGATGCTTCTTGTGTTAAAACAGACGGTGTTTCATGGATGGGAACACTGGTCTGAATTTCCCTTCACAAACGGAGTTAAACCAAAGGCTCTGTGTCTTCCTACAAGCAAGAGTTCATTTCCGGAAATCCCAGTGATTTTTCGGCTCAAATGAATTTACACAGTTCACGAACTCAACACGTTATTCATTATAAACTAAAGAGCATCTATTTAAGCGATGCTATGGTTTGTTACAGTTTCACGAGCAGAGTTTAACTAGATATGGTCCGAAGGAGCAAGAAACTCAGTTCGTATTTTCTGGGCATGCTCATGTTTCTTGCTGTATTGGAGAAGCTGGAAAGAACAGCATGCTTCTTGCGTTAAAACAGAGTATGTCTCATGGATGAGAAAACTGGTCTGAATTTCCCTTCACAATTGGAGTTAAACCAAAGTCTCTGTGTCTTCCTACAAGCAGGAGTTCATTTCCGGAAAACCCAGTGATTTTTCGGCTCAAATGAATTTACACAGTTCACGAACGCAACACGTTTTTCACTATAAACTAAAGAGCATCTTTGTAAGAGATGATGTGGTTTGTTACAGTTTCACAAGCAGAGTTCAAGTAGATATGGTCCCTATGAGTAGGAAACAAAGTTCTCTTTTTCTGGACATGCTCATATTTCTTGCTGTATTGCAGACTCTGGACAGAAGAGGATGGTTCTTGCGTTAAAACAGAGGGTGTTTCATGGATAAGAACACTGGTCTGAATTTCCCTTCACAAACGGAGTTAAACCAAAGGCTCTGTGTCTTCCTACAAGCACGAGTTCATTTCCGGAAATCCCAGTGATTTTACGGCACAAATGAATTTACATAGTTCACGAACCCAACACGTTTTTCACTATAAACTAAAGAGCATCTATGTAAGAGATGCTGTGGTTTGTTACCGTTTCACAAGCAGAGTTTAACTAGATATGGTCCGTATGAGCAAGAAACACAGTTCGTTTTTTCTGGGCATGCTCATGTTTCTTGCTATAGTGGAGATGCTGGAAAGAAGAGCATGCTTCTTGCGTTAAAACAGAGTATGTTTCATGGATGAGAACACTGGTCTGAATTTCCCTTCAAAAACGGAGTTAAAGCAAAGCCTCTGTGTCTTCCTACAAGCAAGAGTTCATTTCCAGAAAACCCAGTGATTTTTCGGCTCAAATGAATTTACCCAGTTCACGAACCCAACACGTTTTTCACTATAAACTAAAGAGCATCTATGTAAGAGATGCTGTGGTTTGTTACAGTTTCACAAGCAGAGTTCAACTGGATATGGTCCGTATGAGTAAGAAACACAGTTCGTATTTTCTGGGCATGCTCATGTTTCTTGCTGTATTGGAGATGCTGGAAAGAACAGCATGCTTTTTGAGTTAAAACAGAGTATGTCTCATGGATGAGAACACTGGTCCGAATTTCCCTTCACAAATGGAGTTAAACCAAATGCTCTGTGTCTTCCTACAAGCAAGAGTTCATTTCCGGAAAACCCAGTGATTATTCCTCTCAAATAATTCACCCAGTTCACAAACCCCACACGTTTTTCACTATAAACTAATGAGCATCTATGTAAGAGATGCTGTGGTTTGTTACAGTTTCACAAGCAGAGTTCAACTAGATATGGTCCGCATGAGTAGGAAATACAGTTCTTTTTTTATGGACATGCTCATATATTTTGATGTATTGCAACTCTGGAGAGAAGAGGATGCTTCTTGTGTTAAAACAGACGGTGTTTCATGGATGGGAACACTGGTCTGAATTTCCCTTCACAAACGGAGTTAAACCAAAGGTTCTGTGTCTTCCTACAAGCAAGAGTTCATTTCCGGAAATCCCAGTGATTTTACGGCTCAAATGAATTTACATAGTTCACGAACCCAACACGTTTTTCACTATAAAGTAAAGAGCATCTATGTAAGAGATGCTGTGGATTGTTACAGTTTCACAAGCAGAGTTTAACTAGATATGGTCCGTATGAGTAAGATACACAGTTCGTTTTTTCTGTGCATGCTCACGTTTCAAGCTGTATTGGAGATGCTGGAAAGAAGAGCATGCTTCTTGCGTTAAAACAGAGTATGTTTCATGGATGAGAACACTGGTCTGAATTTCTCTTCACAAACGGAGTTAAAGCAAAGGCTCTGTGTCTTCCTACAAGCAAGAGTTCTTTTCCGGAAAACCCAGTGATTTTTCAGCTCAAATGAATTTACCCTGTTCACGAACCCCACAAGTTTTTCACTATAAACTAAAGAGCATCTAAGTAAGAGATGCTGTGGTTTGTTACAGTTTCACAAACAGAGTTCAACTAGATATTGTCCGTATGAGTAGGAAATACAGGTCTTTTTTTATGGACATGCTCATATTTCGTGCTGTATTGCAACTCTGGACAGAAGAGGATACTTCTGGTGTTAAAACAGACGGTGTTTCATGGATGAGAACACTGGTCTGAATTTCCCTTCACAAACGGAGTTAAACCAAAGGCTCTGTGTCTTCCTACAAGCAAGAGTTCATTTCCGGAAATCCCAGGATTTTTTGGCTCAAATGAATTTACATAGTTCACGAACCCAACACGTTTTTCACTATAAACTAAAGAGCATCTATGTAAGAGATGCTGTGGTTTGTTACAGTTTCACAAGCAGAGTTTAACTAGATATCGTCCGTATGAGTAAGAAACACAGTTCGTATTTTCTGGGCATGCTCATGTTTCTTGCTGTATTGGAGATGCTGGAAAGAACAGCATGCTTCTTGAGTTAAAACAGAGTATGTCTCATGGATGAGAACACTGGTCCGAATTTCCCTTCACAAACGGAGTTAAAGCAAAGGCTCTGTGTCTTCCTATAAGCAAGAGTTCATTTCCGGAAAACCCAGTGATTTTTCGGCTCAAATGAATTTACCCAGTTCACAAACCCCACACGTTTTTCACAATAAACTAATGAGCATCTATGTAAGAGATGCTGTGGTTTGTTACAGTTTCACAAGCAGAGTTCAACTAGATATGGTCCGTATGAGTCGGAAATACAGTTCTTTTTTTATGGAAATGCTCATATATTTTGCTGTATTGCAACTCTGGACAGAAGTGGATGCTTCTTGTGTTAAAACAGACGGTGTTTCATGGATGGGAACACTGGTCTGAATTTCCCTTCACAAACGGAGTTAAACCAAAGGCTCTGTGTCTTCCTACAAGCAAGAGTTCATTTCCGGAAATCCCAGTGATTTTACGGCTCAAATGAATTTACATAGTTCACGAACACAACACGTTTTTCACTACAAACTAAATAGCATCTTTGTAAGAGATGCTGTGGTTTGTTACAGTTTAACAAGCAGAGTTCAACTAGATATGGTCCGTATGAGTAAGAAACACACTTCGTTTTTTCTGGGCATGCTCATGTTTCTTGCTGTATTGGAGATGCTGGAAAGAACAGCATGCTTCTTGCGTTAAAACAGAGTATGTCTCATGGATGAGAAAACTGGTCTGAATTTCCCTTCACAATTGGAGTTAAACCAAAGTCTCTGTGTCTTCCTACAAGCAGGAGTTCATTTCCGGAAAACCCAGTGATTTTTCGGCTCAAATGAATTTACACAGTTCACGAACGCAACACGTTTTTCACTATAAACTAAAGAGCATCTTTGTAAGAGATGATGTGGTTTGTTACAGTTTCACAAGCAGAGTTCAAGTAGATATGGTCCCTATGAGTAGGAAACAAAGTTCTCTTTTTCTGGACATGCTCATATTTCTTGCTGTATTGCAGACTCTGGACAGAAGAGGATGGTTCTTGCGTTAAAACAGAGGGTGTTTCATGGATAAGAACACTGGTCTGAATTTCCCTTCACAAACGGAGTTAAACCAAAGGCTCTGTGTCTTCCTACAAGCACGAGTTCATTTCCGGAAATCCCAGTGATTTTACGGCACAAATGAATTTACATAGTTCACGAACCCAACACGTTTTTCACTATAAACTAAAGAGCATCTATGTAAGAGATGCTGTGGTTTGTTACCGTTTCACAAGCAGAGTTTAACTAGATATGGTCCGTATGAGCAAGAAACACAGTTCGTTTTTTCTGGGCATGCTCATGTTTCTTGCTATAGTGGAGATGCTAGAAAGAAGAGCATGCTTCTTGCGTTAAAACAGAGTATGTTTCATGGATGAGAACACTGGTCTGAATTTCCCTTCAAAAACGGAGTTAAAGCAAAGCCTCTGTGTCTTCCTACAAGCAAGAGTTCATTTCCAGAAAACCCAGTGATTTTTCGGCTCAAATGAATTTACCCAGTTCACGAACCCAACACGTTTTTCACTATAAACTAAAGAGCATCTATGTAAGAGATGCTGTGGTTTGTTACAGTTTCACAAGCAGAGTTCAACTGGATATGGTCCGTATGAGTAAGAAACACAGTTCGTATTTTCTGGGCATGCTCATGTTTCTTGCTGTATTGGAGATGCTGGAAAGAACAGCATGCTTTTTGAGTTAAAACAGAGTATGTCTCATGGATGAGAACACTGGTCCGAATTTCCCTTCACAAATGGAGTTAAACCAAATGCTCTGTGTCTTCCTACAAGCAAGAGTTCATTTCCGGAAAACCCAGTGATTATTCCTCTCAAATAATTCACCCAGTTCACAAACCCCACACGTTTTTCACTATAAACTAAAGAGCATCTAAGTAAGAGATGCTGTGGTTTGTTACAGTTTCACAAACAGAGTTCAACTAGATATTGTCCGTATGAGTAGGAAATACAGGTCTTTTTTTATGGACATGCTCATATTTCGTGCTGTATTGCAACTCTGGACAGAAGAGGATACTTCTGGTGTTAAAACAGACGGTGTTTCATGGATGAGAACACTGGTCTGAATTTCCCTTCACAAACGGAGTTAAACCAAAGGCTCTGTGTCTTCCTACAAGCAAGAGTTCATTTCCGGAAATCCCAGGATTTTTTGGCTCAAATGAATTTACATAGTTCACGAACCCAACACGTTTTTCACTATAAACTAAAGAGCATCTATGTAAGAGATGCTGTGGTTTGTTACAGTTTCACAAGCAGAGTTTAACTAGATATCGTCCGTATGAGTAAGAAACACAGTTCATATTTTCTGGGCATGCTCATGTTTCTTGCTGTATTGGAGATGCTGGAAAGAACAGCATGCTTCTTGAGTTAAAACAGAGTATGTCTCATGGATGAGAACACTGGTCCGAATTTCCCTTCACAAACGGAGTTAAAGCAAAGGCTCTGTGTCTTCCTACAAGCAAGAGTTCATTTCCGGAAAACCCAGTGATTTTTCGGCTCAAATGAATTTACCCAGTTCACAAACCCCACACGTTTTTCACAATAAACTAATGAGCATCTATGTAAGAGATGCTGTGGTTTGTTACAGTTTCACAAGCAGAGTTCAACTAGATATGGTCCGTATGAGTCGGAAATACAGTTCTTTTTTTATGGAAATGCTCATATATTTTGCTGTATTGCAACTCTGGACAGAAGTGGATGCTTCTTGTGTTAAAACAGACGGTGTTTCATGGATGGGAACACTGGTCTGAATTTCCCTTCACAAACGGAGTTAAACCAAAGGCTCTGTGTCTTCCTACAAGCAAGAGTTCATTTCCGGAAATCCCAGTGATTTTACGGCTCAAATGAATTTACATAGTTCACGAACACAACACGTTTTTCACTACAAACTAAATAGCATCTTTGTAAGAGATGCTGTGGTTTGTTACAGTTTCACAAGCAGAGTTCAACTAGATATGGTCCGTATGAGTAAGAAACACACTTCGTTTTTTCTGGGCATGCTCATGTTTCTTGCTGTATTGGAGATGCTGGAAAGAAGAGCATGCTTCTTGCGTTAAAACAGAGTATGTTTCATGGATGAGAACACTGGTCTGAATTTCCCTTCACAAACGGAGTTAAACCAAAGGCTCTGTGTCTTCCTACAAGCAAGAGTTCATTTCCGGAAAACACAGTGATTTTTCAGCTCAAATGAATTTACCCAGTTCACGAACCCCACACGTTTTTCACTATAAACTAAAGAGCATCTATGTAAGAGATGCTGTGGTTTGTTACAGTTTCACAAGCAGAGTTCAACTAGATATGGTCCGTATGAGGAGGAAATACAGTTCTTTTTTTATAGACATGCTCATATTTCTTGCTGCTTTGCAACTATGGACAGAAGAGGATGCTTCTTGTGTTAAAACAGACGGTGTTTCATGGATGAGAACACTGGTCTGAATTTCCCTTCACAAACGGAGTTAAAACAAAGGCTCTGTGTCTTCCTACAAGCAAGAGTTCATTTCCGGAAATCCCAGTGATTTTTCGGCTCAAATGAATTTACACAGTTCACGAACTCAACACGTTATTCATTATAAACTAAAGAGCATCTATTTAAGCGATGCTATGGTTTGTTACAGTTTCACAAGCAGAGTTTAACTAGATATGGTCCGAAGGAGCAAGAAACTCAGTTCGTATTTTCTGGGCATGCTCATGTTTCTTGCTGTATTGGAGAAGCTGGAAAGAACAGCATGCTTCTTGCGTTAAAACAGAGTATGTCTCATGGATGAGAAAACTGGTCTGAATTTCCCTTCACAATTGGAGTTAAACCAAAGTCTCTGTGTCTTCCTACAAGCAGGAGTTCATTTCCGGAAAACCCAGTGATTTTTCGGCTCAAATGAATTTACACAGTTCACGAACGCAACACGTTTTTCACTATAAACTAAAGAGCATCTTTGTAAGAGATGATGTGGTTTGTTACAGTTTCACAAGCAGAGTTCAAGTAGATATGGTCCCTATGAGTAGGAAACAAAGTTCTCTTTTTCTGGACATGCTCATATTTCTTGCTGTATTGCAGACTCTGGACAGAAGAGGATGGTTCTTGCGTTAAAACAGAGGGTGTTTCATGGATAAGAACACTGGTCTGAATTTCCCTTCACAAACGGAGTTAAACCAAAGGCTCTGTGTCTTCCTACAAGCACGAGTTCATTTCCGGAATTCCCAGTGATTTTACGGCTCAAATGAATTTACATAGTTCACGAACCCAACACGTTTTTCACTATAAAGTAAAGAGCATCTATGTAAGAGATGATGTGGTTTGTTACAGTTTCACAAGCAGAGTTCAAGTAGATATGGTCCCTATGAGCAAGAAACACAGTTCGTTTTTTCTGGGCATGCTCATGTTTCTTGCTATAGTGGAGATGCTGGAAAGAAGAGCATGCTTCTTGCGTTAAAACAGAGTATGTTTCATGGATGAGAACACTGGTCTGAATTTCCCTTCAAAAACGGAGTTAAAGCAAAGCCTCTGTGTCTTCCTACAAGCAAGAGTTCATTTCCAGAAAACCCAGTGATTTTTCGGCTCAAATGAATTTACCCAGTTCACGAACCCAACACGTTTTTCACTATAAACTAAAGAGCATCTATGTAAGAGATGCTGTGGTTTGTTACAGTTTCACAAACAGAGTTCAACTGGATATGGTCCGTATGAGTAAGAAACACAGTTCGTATTTTCTGGGCATGCTCATGTTTCTTGCTGTATTGGAGATGCTGGAAAGAACAGCATGCTTTTTGAGTTAAAACAGAGTATGTCTCATGGATGAGAACACTGGTCCGAATTTCCCTTCACAAATGGAGTTAAACCAAATGCTCTGTGTCTTCCGACAAGCAAGAGTTCATTTCCGGAAAACCCAGTGATTATTCCTCTCAAATAATTCACCCAGTTCACAAACCCCACACGTTTTTCACTATAAACTAATGAGCATCTATGTAAGAGATGCTGTGGTTTGTTACAGTTTCACAAGCAGAGTTCAACTAGATATGGTCCGCATGAGTAGGAAATACAGTTCTTTTTTTATGGACATGCTCATATATTTTGATGTATTGCAACTCTGGAGAGAAGAGGATGCTTCTTGTGTTAAAACAGACGGTGTTTCATGGATGGGAACACTGGTCTGAATTTCCCTTCACAAACGGAGTTAAACCAAAGGTTCTGTGTCTTCCTACAAGCAAGAGTTCATTTCCGGAAATCCCAGTGATTTTACGGCTCAAATGAATTTACATAGTTCACGAACCCAACACGTTTTTCACTATAAAGTAAAGAGCATCTATGTAAGAGATGCTGTGGATTGTTACAGTTTCACAAGCAGAGTTTAACTAGATATGGTCCGTATGAGTAAGATACACAGTTCGTTTTTTCTGGGCATGCTCACGTTTCAAGCTGTATTGGAGATGCTGGAAAGAAGAGCATGCTTCTTGCGTTAAAACAGAGTATGTTTCATGGATGAGAACACTGGTCTGAATTTCTCTTCACAAACGGAGTTAAAGCAAAGGCTCTGTGTCTTCCTACAAGCAAGAGTTCTTTTCCGGAAAACCCAGTGATTTTTCAGCTCAAATGAATTTACCCTGTTCACGAACCCCACAAGTTTTTCACTATAAACTAAAGAGCATCTAAGTAAGAGATGCTGTGGTTTGTTACAGTTTCACAAACAGAGTTCAACTAGATATTGTCCGTATGAGTAGGAAATACAGGTCTTTTTTTATGGACATGCTCATATTTCGTGCTGTATTGCATCTCTGGACAAAAGAGGATACTTCTGGTGTTAAAACAGACGGTGTTTCATGGATGAGAACACTGGTCTGAATTTCCCTTCACAAACGGAGTTAAACCAAAGGCTCTGTGTCTTCCTACAAGCAAGAGTTCATTTCCGGAAATCCCAGGATTTTTTGGCTCAAATAAATTTACATAGTTCACGAACCCAACACGTTTTTCACTATAAACTAAAGAGCATCTATGTAAGAGATGCTGTGGTTTGTTACAGTTTCACAAGCAGAGTTTAACTAGATATCGTCCATATGAGTAAGAAACACAGTTCGTATTTTCTGGGCATGCTCATGTTTCTTGATGTATTGGAGATGCTGGAAAGAACAGCATGCTTCTTGAGTTAAAACAGAGTATGTCTCATGGATGAGAACACTGGTCCGAATTTCCCTTCACAAACGGAGTTAAAGCAAAGGCTCTGTGTCTTCCTACAAGCAAGAGTTCATTTCCGGAAAACCCAGTGATTTTTCGGCTCAAATGAATTTACCCAGTTCACAAACCCCACACGTTTTTCACAATAAACTAATGACCATCTATGTAAGAGATGCTGTGGTTTGTTACAGTTTCACAAGCAGAGTTCAACTAGATATGGTCCGTATGAGTCGGAAATACAGTTCTTTTTTTATGGAAATGCTCATATATTTTGCTGTATTGCAACTCTGGACAGAAGAGGATGCTTCTTGTGTTAAAACAGACGGTGTTTCATGGATGGGAACACTGGTCTGAATTTCCCTTCACAAACGGAGTTAAACCAAAGGCTCTGTGTCTTCCTACAAGCAAGAGTTCATTTCCGGAAATCCCAGTGATTTTACGGCTCAAATGAATTTACATAGTTCACGAACACAACACGTTTTTCACTACAAACTAAATAGCATCTTTGTAAGAGATGCTGTGGTTTGTTACAGTTTCACAAGCAGAGTTCAACTAGATATGGTCCGTATGAGTAAGAAACACACTTCGTGTTTTCTGGGCATGCTCATGTTTCTTGCTGTATTGGAGATGCTGGAAAGAAGAGCATGCTTCTTGCGTTAAAACAGAGTATGTTTCATGGATGAGAACACTGGTCTGAATTTCCCTTCACAAACGGAGTAAAACCAAAGGCTCTGTGTCTTCCTACAAGCAAGAGTTCATTTCCGGAAAACCCAGTGATTTTTCAGCTCAAATGAATTTACCCAGTTCACGAACCCCACACGTTTTTCACTATAAACTAAAGAGCATCTATGTAAGAGATGCTGTGGTTTGTTACAGTTTCACAAGCAGAGTTCAACTAGATATGGTCCGTATGAGGAGGAAATACAGTTCTTTTTTTATAGACATGCTCATATTTCTTGCTGCTTTGCAACTATGGACAGAAGAGGATGCTTCTTGTGTTAAAACAGACGGTGTTTCATGGATGAGAACACTGGTCTGATTTTCCCTTCACAAACGGAGTTAAAACAAAGGCTCTGTGTCTTCCTACAAGCAAGAGTTCATTTCCGGAAATCCCAGTGATTTTTCGGCTCAAATGAATTTACACAGTTCACGAACTCAACACGTTATTCATTATAAACTAAAGAGCATCTATTTAAGCGATGCTATGGTTTGTTACAGTTTCACAAGCAGAGTTTAACTAGATATGGTCCGAAGGAGCAAGAAACTCAGTTCGTATTTTCTGGGCATGCTCATGTTTCTTGCTGTATTGGAGAAGCTGGAAAGAACAGCATGCTTCTTGCGTTAAAACAGAGTATGTCTCATGGATGAGAAAACTGGTCTGAATTTCCCTTCACAATTGGAGTTAAACCAAAGTCTCTGTGTCTTCCTACAAGCAGGAGTTCATTTCCGGAAAACCCAGTGATTTTTCGGCTCAAATGAATTTACACAGTTCACGAACGCAACACGTTTTTCACTATAAACTAAAGAGCATCTTTGTAAGAGATGATGTGGTTTGTTACAGTTTCACAAGCAGAGTTCAAGTAGATATGGTCCCTATGAGTAGGAAACAAAGTTCTCTTTTTCTGGACATGCTCATATTTCTTGCTGTATTGCAGACTCTGGACAGAAGAGGATGGTTCTTGCGTTAAAACAGAGGGTGTTTCATGGATAAGAACACTGGTCTGAATTTCCCTTCACAAACGGAGTTAAACCAAAGGCTCTGTGTCTTCCTACAAGCACGAGTTCATTTCCGGAAATCCCAGTGATTTTACGGCACAAATGAATTTACATAGTTCACGAACCCAACACGTTTTTCACTATAAACTAAAGAGCATCTATGTAAGAGATGCTGTGGTTTGTTACCGTTTCACAAGCAGAGTTTAACTAGATATGGTCCGTATGAGCAAGAAACACAGTTCGTTTTTTCTGGGCATGCTCATGTTTCTTGCTATAGTGGAGATGCTGGAAAGAAGAGCATGCTTCTTGCGTTAAAACAGAGTATGTTTCATGGATGAGAACACTGGTCTGAATTTCCCTTCAAAAACGGAGTTAAAGCAAAGCCTCTGTGTCTTCCTACAAGCAAGAGTTCATTTCCAGAAAACCCAGTGATTTTTCGGCTCAAATGAATTTACCCAGTTCACGAACCCAACACGTTTTTCACTATAAACTAAAGAGCATCTATGTAAGAGATGCTGTGGTTTGTTACAGTTTCACAAGCAGAGTTCAACTGGATATGGTCCGTATGAGTAAGAAACACAGTTCGTATTTTCTGGGCATGCTCATGTTTCTTGCTGTATTGGAGATGCTGGAAAGAACACCATGCTTTTTGAGTTAAAACAGAGTATGTCTCATGGATGAGAACACTGGTCCGAATTTCCCTTCACAAATGGAGTTAAACCAAATGCTCTGTGTCTTCCTACAAGCAAGAGTTCATTTCCGGAAAACCCAGTGATTATTCCTCTCAAATAATTCACCCAGTTCACAAACCCCACACGTTTTTCACTATAAACTAATGAGCATCTATGTAAGAGATGCTGTGGTTTGTTACAGTTTCACAAGCAGAGTTCAACTAGATATGGTCCGCATGATTAGGAAATACAGTTCTTTTTTAATGGACATGCTCATATATTTTGATGTATTGCAACTCTGGAGAGAAGAGGATGCTTCTTGTGTTAAAACAGACGGTGTTTCATGGATGGGAACACTGGTCTGAATTTCCCTTCACAAACGGAGTTAAACCAAAGGTTCTGTGTCTTCCTACAAGCAAGAGTTCATTTCCGGAAATCCCAGTGATTTTACGGCTCAAATGAATTTACATAGTTCACGAACCCAACACGTTTTTCACTATAAACTAAAGAGCATCTATGTAAGAGATGCTGTGGATTGTTACAGTTTCACAAGCAGAGTTTAACTAGATATGGTCCGTATGAGTAAGATACACAGTTCGTTTTTTCTGGGCATGCTCACGTTTCAAGCTGTATTGGAGGTGCTGGAAAGAAGAGCATGCTTCTTGCGTTAAAACAGAGTATGTTTCATGGATGAGAACACTGGTCTGAATTTCTCTTCACAAACGGAGTTAAAGCAAAGGCTCTGTGTCTTCCTACAAGCAAGAGTTCTTTTCCGGAAAACCCAGTGATTTTTCAGCTCAAATGAATTTACCCTGTTCACGAACCCCACAAGTTTTTCACTATAAACTAAAGAGCATTTATGTTAGAGATGCTGTGGTTTGTTACAGTTTCACAAGCAGAGTTCAACTAGATATGGTCTGTATGAGTAGGAAACACAGTTCTTTTTTTCTGGACATGCTCATATTTCTTGCTGTATTTCAGACTCTGGACAGAAGAGGATGATTCTTGCGTTAAAACAGAGGGTGTTTCATGGATGAGAACACTGGTCTGAATTTCCGTTCACAAATGGAGTTAAACCAAAGGCTCTGTGTCTTCCTACAAGCAAGAGTTCATTTCCGGAAATGCCTGTGATTTTTAGGCTCAAATGAATTTACACGGTTCACGAACCCAACACGTTTTTCACTATAAACTAAAGAGCATCGATGTAAGAGATGCTGTGGTTTGTTACAGTTGCACAAGCAGAGTTCAACTAGATATGGTCCGTATGAGTAGGAAATTCAGTTCTTTTTTTGTGGACATGCTCATATTTTTTGCTCTATTGCAACTATGGACAGAAGAGGATCCTTCTTGTCTTAAAACAGACGGTGTTTCATGCATGAGAACACTGGTCTGAATTTCCCTTCACAAACTGAGTTAAACCATAGGCTGTGTGTCTTCCTACAAGCAAGAGTTCATTTCTGGTAAACCCAGGGATTTTCGGCTCAAATGAATTTGCACAGTTCATGAACCCAACACGTTTTTCACTATAAACTAAAGAGCATCTATGTAAGAGATGCTGTGGTTTGTTACAGTTTCACAAGCAGAGTTTAACTAGATATGGTCCGAATGAGTAAGAAACACAGTTCGTATTTTCTGGGCATGCTCATGTTTCTTGCTGTATTGCAGACTCTGGAAAGAAGAGCATGCTTCTTGCGTTAAAACAGAGTATGTTTCATGGATGAGAACACAGGTCTGAATTTCCCTTCACAAACGGAGTTAAATCAAAGGCTCTGTGTCTTCCTACAAGTAATAGTTCATTTCTGGTAAACACAGTGATTTCTCGGCTGAAATGAATTTACACAGTTCACGAACCATACACGTTTTTCACTATAAACTAAAGAGCATCTTTGTAAGAGATGCTGTGGTTTGTTACAGTTTCACAAGCAGAGTTCAACTAGATATGGCCGTATGAGTAAGAAACACACTTCGTTTTTTCTGGGCATGCTCATGTTTCTTGCTGTATTGGAGATGCTGGAAAGAAGAGCATGCTTCTTGCGTTAAAACAGAGTATGTTTCATGGATGAGCACACTGGTCTGAATTTCCCTTCACAAACGGAGTTAAACCAAAAGCTCTGTGTCTTCCTACAAGCAAGAGTTCATTTCCGGAAAACCCAGTGATTTTTCAGCTCTAATGAATTTACCCAGTTCACGAACCCCACACTTTTTTCACTATAAACTAAAGAGCATCTATGTAAGAGATGCTGTGGTTTGTTACAGTTTCACAAGCAGAGTTTAACTAGATATGGTCCGAATGCATAAGAAACACAGTTCGTATTTTCTGGGCATGCTCATGTTTCTTGCTGTATTGGAGATGCTGGAAAGAACAGCATGCTTCTTGCGTTAAAACAGAGTGTGTCTCATGGATGAGAAGACTTGTCTGAATTTCCCTTCACAAACGTAGTTAAAGCAAAGGCTCTGTGTCTTCCTACAAGCAAGAGTTCATTTCCGGAAAACCCAGTGATTTTTCGGCTCAAATGAACTTACATAGTTCACGAACCCAACACGTTTTTCACTATAAACTAAAGAGCATCTATGTAAGAGTTGCTGTGGTTTGTTACAGTTTCACAAGCAGAGTTTAACTAGATATGGTCCGTATGAGTAAGAAACACAGTTCGTTTTTTTCTGGGCATGCTCATGTTTCTTGCTGTAGTGGAGATGCTGGAAAGAAGAGCATGCTTCTTGCGTTAAAACAGAGTATGTTTCATGGATGAGAACACTGGTCTGAATTTCCCTTCACAAACGGAGTTAAACCAAAGGCTCTGTGTCTTCCTACAAGCAAGAGTTCATTTCCGGTAAACCCAGGGATTTTCGGCTCAAATGAATTTACACAGTTCATGAACCCAACACGTTTTTCACTATAAACTAAAGAGCATCTATGTAAGAGATGCTGTGGTTTGTTACAGTTTCACAAGCAGAGTTTAACTAGATATGGTCCGAATGAGTAAGAAACACAGTTCGTATTATCTGGGCATGCTCGTGTTTCTTGCTGTATTGGAGAAGCTGGAAAGAACAGCATGCTTCTTGCGTTAAAACAGAGTATGTCTCATGGATGAGAACACTGGTCTGAATTTCCCTTCACAAATGGAGTTAAACCAAAGTCTCTGTGTCTTCCTACAAGCAGGAGTTCATTTCCGGAAAACCCAGTGATTTTTCGGCTCAAATGAATTTACACAGTTCACGAACCCAACATGTTTTTCACTATAAACTAAAGAGCATCTTTGTAAGAGATGCTGTGGTTTGTTACAGTTTCATAAGTAGAGTTCAACTAGATATGGTCAGTATGAGTAGGAAACACAGTTCTTTTTTTCTGGGCATGCTCATGTTTCTTGCTGTATTGGAGAAGCTGCAAAGAAGAGCATGCTTCTTACGTTAAAACAGAGGGTGTTTCATGGATGAGAACACTGGTCTGAATTTTCCTACACAAATGGAGTTAAACCAAAGTCTCTGTGTCTTCCTACAAGCAAGAGTTCATTTCCGGAAATCCCAGTGATTTTTCGGCTCAAATGAATTTACACAGTTCACGAACCCAACACGTTTTTCACTATAAACTAAAGAGCATCAATGTAAGTGATGCTGTGGTTTGTTACAGTTTCACAAGCAGAGTTCAAGTAGATATGGTCCATATGAGTAGGAAATTCAGTTCTTTTTTTGTGGGCATGCTCATATTTCTTGCTCTATTGCAACTATGGACAGAAGAGGATGCTTCTTGCCTTAAAACAGATGGTGTTTCATGCATGAGAACACTGGTCTGAATTTCCCTTCACAAACGGAGTTAAACCATAGGCTGTGTGTCTTCCTACAAGCAAGAGTTCATTTCCGGAAATCCCAGTGATTTTTCGGCTCAAATGAATTTACACAGTTCATGAACCCAACACGTTTTTCAATACAAACTAAAGAGCATCTATGTAAGAGATGCTGTGGTTTGTTACAGTTTCACAAGCAGAGTTCAACTAGATTTGGTCCGTATGAGTAGGAAATACAGGTCTTTTTTTATGGACATGCTCATATTTCTTGCTGTATTGCAACTCTGGACAGAAGAGGATACTTCTTGTGTTAAAACAGACGGTGTTTCATGGATGAGAACACTGGTCTGAATTTCCCTTCACAAATGGAGTTAAACCAAAATCTCTAGTCTTCCTAAAAGCAAGAGTTCATTTCCGGTAAACCCAGGGATTTTTCGGCTCAAATGAATTTACACAGTTCACGAACCCAACACGTTTTTCAATACAAACTAAAGAGCATCTTTGTAAGAGATGATGTGGTTTGTTACAGTTTCACAAGCAGAGTTCAACTAGATATGGTTCGTATGAGTAAGAAACACACTTCGTTTTTTCTGGGCATGCTCATGTTTCTTGCTGTATTGGAGATGCTGGAAAGAAGAGCATGCTTCTTGCGTTAAAACAGAGTATGTTTCATGGATGAGAACACTGGTCTGAATTTCCCTTCACAAACGGAGTTAAACCAAAAGCTCTGTGTCTTCCTACAAGCAAGAGTTCATTTCCGGAAAACCCAGTGATTTTTCAGCTCAAATGAATTTACCCAGTTCACGAACCCCACACGTTTTTCACTATAAACTAAAGAGCATCTATGTAAGAGATGCTGTGGTTTGTTACAGTTTCACAAGCAGAGTTCAACTAGATATGGTCCGTATGAGTAGGAAATACAGTTCTTTTTTTATGGACATGCTCATATTTCTTGCTATATTGCAACTATGGACAGAAGAGGATGATTCTTGTGTTAAAACAGACGGTGTTTCATGGATGAGAACACTGGTCTGAATTTCCCTTCACAAACGGAGTTAAAACAAAGGCTCTGTGTCTTCCTACAAGCAAGAGTTCATTTCCGGAAATCCCAGTGATTTTTCGGCTCAAATGAATTTACACAGTTCACGAACTCAACACGTTATTCATTATAAACTAAAGAGCATCTATTTAAGCGATGCTATGGTTTGTTACAGTTTCACAAGCAGAGTTTAACTAGATATGGTCCGAAGGAGCAAGAAACTCAGTTCGTATTTTCTGGGCATGCTCATGTTTCTTGCTGTATTGGAGAAGCTGGAAAGAACAGCATGCTTCTTGCGTTAAAACAGAGTATGTCTCATGGATGAGAAAACTGGTCTGAATTTCCCTTCACAATTGGAGTTAAACCAAAGTCTCTGTGTCTTCCTACAAGCAGGAGTTCATTTCCGGAAAACCCAGTGATTTTTCGGCTCAAATGAATTTACACAGTTCACGAACGCAACACGTTTTTCACTATAAACTAAAGAGCATCTTTGTAAGAGATGATGTGGTTTGTTACAGTTTCACAAGCAGAGTTCAAGTAGATATGGTCCCTATGAGTAGGAAACAAAGTTCTCTTTTTCTGGACATGCTCATATTTCTTGCTGTATTGCAGACTCTGGACAGAAGAGGATGGTTCTTGGGTTAAAACAGAGGGTGTTTCATGGATAAGAACACTGGTCTGAATTTCCCTTCACAAACGGAGTTAAACCAAAGGCTCTGTGTCTTCCTACAAGCACGAGTTCATTTCCGGAAATCCCAGTGATTTTACGGCACAAATGAATTTACATAGTTCACGAACCCAACACGTTTTTCACTATAAACTAAAGAGCATCTATGTAAGAGATGCTGTGGTTTGTTACCGTTTCACAAGCAGAGTTTAACTAGATATGGTCCGTATGAGCAAGAAACACAGTTCGTTTTTTCTGGGCATGCTCATGTTTCTTGCTATAGTGGAGATGCTGGAAAGAAGAGCATGCTTCTTGCGTTAAAACAGAGTATGTTTCATGGATGAGAACACTGGTCTGAATTTCCCTTCAAAAACGGAGTTAAAGCAAAGCCTCTGTGTCTTCCTACAAGCAAGAGTTCATTTCCAGAAAACCCAGTGATTTTTCGGCTCAAATGAATTTACCCAGTTCACGAACCCAACACGTTTTTCACTATAAACTAAAGAGCATCTATGTAAGAGATGCTGTGGTTTGTTACAGTTTCACAAGCAGAGTTCAACTGGATATGGTCCGTATGAGTAAGAAACACAGTTCGTATTTTCTGGGCATGCTCATGTTTCTTGCTGTATTGGAGATGCTGGAAAGAACACCATGCTTTTTGAGTTAAAACAGAGTATGTCTCATGGATGAGAACACTGGTCCGAATTTCCCTTCACAAATGGAGTTAAACCAAATGCTCTGTGTCTTCCTACAAGCAAGAGTTCATTTCCGGAAAACCCAGTGATTATTCCTCTCAAATAATTCACCCAGTTCACAAACCCCACACGTTTTTCACTATAAACTAATGAGCATCTATGTAAGAGATGCTGTGGTTTGTTACAGTTTCACAAGCAGAGTTCAACTAGATATGGTCTGTATGAGTAGGAAACACAGTTCTTTTTTTCTGGACATGCTCATATTTCTTGCTGTATTTCAGACTCTGGACAGAAGAGGATGATTCTTGCGTTAAAACAGAGGGTGTTTCATGGATGAGAACACTGGTCTGAATTTCCGTTCACAAATGGAGTTAAACCAAAGGCTCTGTGTCTTCCTACAAGCAAGAGTTCATTTCCGGAAATGCCTGTGATTTTTAGGCTCAAATGAATTTACACGGTTCACGAACCCAACACGTTTTTCACTATAAACTAAAGAGCATCGATGTAAGAGATGCTGTGGTTTGTTACAGTTGCACAAGCAGAGTTCAACTAGATATGGTCCGTATGAGTAGGAAATTCAGTTCTTTTTTTGTGGACATGCTCATATTTCTTGCTCTATTGCAACTATGGACAGAAGAGGATCCTTCTTGTCTTAAAACAGACGGTGTTTCATGCATGAGAACACTGGTCTGAATTTCCCTTCACAAACTGAGTTAAACCATAGGCTGTGTGTCTTCCTACAAGCAAGAGTTCATTTCTGGTAAACCCAGGGATTTTCGGCTCAAATGAATTTACACAGTTCATGAACCCAACACGTTTTTCACTATAAACTAAAGAGCATCTATGTAAGAGATGCTGTGGTTTGTTACAGTTTCACAAGCAGAGTTTAACTAGATATGGTCCGAATGAGTAAGAAACACAGTTCGTATTTTCTGGGCATGCTCATGTTTCTTGCTGTATTGCAGACTCTGGAAAGAAGAGCATGCTTCTTGTGTTAAAACAGAGTATGTTTCATGGATGAGAACACAGGTCTGAATTTCCCTTCACAAACGGAGTTAAATCAAAGGCTCTGTGTCTTCCTACAAGTAATAGTTCATTTCTGGTAAACACAGTGATTTCTCGGCTGAAATGAATTTACACAGTTCACGAACCATACACGTTTTTCACTATAAACTAAAGAGCATCTTTGTAAGAGATGCTGTGGTTTGTTACAGTTTCACAAGCAGAGTTCAACTAGATATGGCCGTATGAGTAAGAAACACACTTCGTTTTTTCTGGGCATGCTCATGTTTCTTGCTGTATTGGAGATGCTGGAAAGAAGAGCATGCTTCTTGCGTTAAAACAGAGTATGTTTCATGGATGAGCACACTGGTCTGAATTTCCCTTCACAAACGGAGTTAAACCAAAAGCTCTGTGTCTTCCTACAAGCAAGAGTTCATTTCCGGAAAACCCAGTGATTTTTCAGCTCTAATGAATTTACCCAGTTCACGAACCCCACACTTTTTTCACTATAAACTAAAGAGCATCTATGTAAGAGATGCTGTGGTTTGTTACAGTTTCACAAGCAGAGTTTAACTAGATATTGTCCGAATGCATAAGAAACACAGTTCGTATTTTCTGGGCATGCTCATGTTTCTTGCTGTATTGGAGATGCTGGAAAGAACAGCATGCTTCTTGCGTTAAAACAGAGTGTGTCTCATGGATGAGAAGACTTGTCTGAATTTCCCTTCACAAACGTAGTTAAAGCAAAGGCTCTGTGTCTTCCTACAAGCAAGAGTTCATTTCCGGAAAACCCAGTGATTTTTCGGCTCAAATGAACTTACATAGTTCACGAACCCAACACGTTTTTCACTATAAACTAAAGAGCATCTATGTAAGAGTTGCTGTGGTTTGTTACAGTTTCACAAGCAGAGTTTAACTAGATATGGTCCGTATGAGTAAGAAACACAGTTCGTTTTTTTCTGGGCATGCTCATGTTTCTTGCTGTAGTGGAGATGCTGGAAAGAAGAGCATGCTTCTTGCGTTAAAACAGAGTATGTTTCATGGATGAGAACACTGGTCTGAATTTCCCTTCACAAACGGAGTTAAACCAAAGGCTCTGTGTCTTCCTACAAGCAAGAGTTCATTTCCGGTAAACCCAGGGATTTTCGGCTCAAATGAATTTACACAGTTCATGAACCCAACACGTTTTTCACTATAAACTAAAGAGCATCTATGTAAGAGATGCTGTGGTTTGTTACAGTTTCACAAGCAGAGTTTAACTAGATATGGTCCGAATGAGTAAGAAACACAGTTCGTATTATCTGGGCATGCTCGTGTTTCTTGCTGTATTGGAGAAGCTGGAAAGAACAGCATGCTTCTTGCGTTAAAACAGAGTATGTCTCATGGATGAGAACACTGGTCTGAATTTCCCTTCACAAATGGAGTTAAACCAAAGTCTCTGTGTCTTCCTACAAGCAGGAGTTCATTTCCGGAAAACCCAGTGATTTTTCGGCTCAAATGAATTTACACAGTTCACGAACCCAACATGTTTTTCACTATAAACTAAAGAGCATCTTTGTAAGAGATGCTGTGGTTTGTTACAGTTTCATAAGTAGAGTTCAACTAGATATGGTCAGTATGAGTAGGAAACACAGTTCTTTTTTTCTGGGCATGCTCATGTTTCTTGCTGTATTGGAGAAGCTGCAAAGAAGAGCATGCTTCTTACGTTAAAACAGAGGGTGTTTCATGGATGAGAACACTGGTCTGAATTTTCCTACACAAATGGAGTTAAACCAAAGTCTCTGTGTCTTCCTACAAGCAAGAGTTCATTTACGGAAATCCCAGTGATTTTTCGGCTCAAATGAATTTACACAGTTCACGAACCCAACACGTTTTTCACTATAAACTAAAGAGCATCAATGTAAGTGATGCTGTGGTTTGTTACAGTTTCACAAGCAGAGTTCAAGTAGATATGGTCCATATGAGTAGGAAATTCAGTTCTTTTTTTGTGGGCATGCTCATATTTCTTGCTCTATTGCAACTATGGACAGAAGAGGATGCTTCTTGCCTTAAAACAGATGGTGTTTCATGCATGAGAACACTGGTCTGAATTTCCCTTCACAAACGGAGTTAAACCATAGGCTGTGTGTCTTCGTACAAGCAAGAGTTCATTTCCGGAAATCCCAGTGATTTTTCGGCTCAAATGAATTTACACAGTTCATGAACCCAACACGTTTTTCAATACAAACTAAAGAGCATCTATGTAAGAGATGCTGTGGTTTGTTACAGTTTCACAAGCAGAGTTCAACTAGATTTGGTCCGTATGAGTAGGAAATACAGGTCTTTTTTTATGGACATGCTCATATTTCTTGCTGTATTGCAACTCTGGACAGAAGAGGATACTTCTTGTGTTAAAACAGACGGTGTTTCATGGATGAGAACACTGGTCTGAATTTCCCTTCACAAATGGAGTTAAACCAAAATCTCTAGTCTTCCTAAAAGCAAGAGTTCATTTCCGGTAAACCCAGGGATTTTTCGGTTCAAATGAATTTACACAGTTCACGAACCCAACACGTTTTTCAATACAAACTAAAGAGCATCTTTGTAAGAGATGATGTGGTTTGTTACAGTTTCACAAGCAGAGTTCAACTAGATATGGTCCGTATGAGTAAGAAACACACTTCGTTTTTTCTGGGCATGCTCATGTTTCTTGCTGTATTGGAGATGCTGGAAAGAAGAGCATGCTTCTTGCGTTAAAACAGAGTATGTTTCATGGATGAGAACACTGGTCTGAATTTCCCTTCACAAACGGAGTTAAACCAAAAGCTCTGTGTCTTCCTACAAGCAAGAGTTCATTTCCGGAAAACCCAGTGATTTTTCAGCTCAAATGAATTTACCCAGTTCACGAACCCCACACGTTTTTCACTATAAACTAAAGAGCATCTATGTAAGAGATGCTGTGGTTTGTTACAGTTTCACAAGCAGAGTTCAACTAGATATGGTCCGTATGAGTAGGAAATACAGTTCTTTTTTTATGGACATGCTCATATTTCTTGCTATATTGCAACTCTGGACAGAAGAGGATGATTCTTGCGTTAAACAGAGGGTGTTTCATGGATGAGAACACTGGTCTGAATTTCCCTTCACAAACGGAGTTAAACCAAAGGCTCTGTGTCTTCCTACAAGCAAGAGTTCATTTCCAGAAATCCCAGTGATTTTTCGGCTCAAATGAATTTACACAGTTCACGAACCCAACACGTTATTCATTATAAACTAAAGAGCATCTATTTAAGCGATGCTGTGGTTTGTTACAGTTTCACAAGCAGAGTTTAACTAGATATGGTCCGAATGAGTAAGAAACACAGTTCGTATTTTCTGGGCATGCTCATGTTTCTTGCTGTATTGGAGAAGCTGGAAAAAACAGCATCCTTCTTGCGTTAAAACAGAGTATGTCTCATGGATTAGAACACTGGTCTGAATTTCCCTTCACAAATGGAGTTAAACCAAAGTCTCTGTGTCTTCCTACAAGCAGGAGTTCATTTCCGGAAAACCCAGTGATTTTTCGGCTCAAATGAATTTACACAGTTCACGAACCCAACACGTTTTTCACTATAAACTAAAGAGCATCTTTGTAAGAGATGCTGTGGTTTGTTACAGTTTCACAAGCAGAGTTCAACTAGATATGGTCCCTATGAGTAGGAAACACAGTTCTCTTTTTCTGGACATGCTCATATTTCTTGCTGTATTGCAGACTCTGGACAGAAGAGGATGCTTCTTGCTTTAAAACAGAGGGTGTTTCATGGATGAGAACACTGGTCTGAATTTCCCTTCACAAACGGAGTTAAACCAAAGGCTCTGTGTCTTCCTACAAGCAAGAGTTTATTTCCGGAAAACCCAGTGATTTTTCGGCTGAAATGAATTTACATAGTTCACGAACAGAACCCGTTTTTCACTATAAACAAAAGAGCATCTATGTAAGAGATGCTGTGGTTTGTTACAGTTTCACAAGCAGAGTTTAACTAGATATGGTCCGTATGAGTAAGAAACACAGTTCTTATTTTCTGGGCATGCTCATGTTTCTCGCTGTATTGGAGATGCTGGAAAGAACAGCATGCTTCTTTAGTTAAAACAGAGTATGTCTCATGGATGAGAACACTGGTCTGAATTTCCCTTCACAAATGGAGTTAAACCAAAGTCTCTGTGTCTTCCTACAAGCAAGAGTTCATTTCCGGAAAACCCAGTGATTTTTCGGCTCAAATGAATTTACACAGTTCACGAACCCAACACGTTTTTCACTATAAACTAAAGAGCATCTTTGTAAGAGATGCTGTGGTTTGTTACAGTTTCACAAGCAGAGTTCAACTAGATATGGCCGTATGAGTAAGAAACACACTTCGTTTTTTCTGGGCATGCTCATGTTTCTTGCTGTATTGGAGATGCTGGAAAGAAGAGCATGCTTCTTGCGTTAAAACAGAGTATGTTTCATGGATGAGCACACTGGTCTGAATTTCCCTTCACAAACGGAGTTAAACCAAAGGCTCTGTGTCTTCCTACAAGCAAGAGTTCATTTCCGGAAAACCCAGTGATTTTTCGGCTCATATGAATTTACACAGTTCACGAACCCAACACGTTATTCATTATAAACTAAAGAGCATCTATTTAAGCGATGCTGTGGTTTGTTACAGTTTCACAAGCAGAGTTTAACTAGATATGGTCCGAATGAGTAAGAAACAGAGTTCGTATTTTCTGGGCATGCTCATATTTCTTGCTCTATTGCAACTATGGACAGAAGAGGATGCTTCTTGCCTTAAAACAGATGGTGTTTCATGCATGAGAACACTGGTCTGAATTTCCCTTCACAAACGGAGTTAAACCATAGGCTGTGTGTCTTCCTTCAAGCAAGAGTTCATTTCCGGAAATCCCAGTGATTTTACGGCACAAATGAATTTACATAGTTCACGAACCCAACACGTTTTTCACTATAAACTAAAGAGCATCTATGTAAGAGATGCTGTGGTTTGTTACAGTTTCACAAGCAGAGTTCAACTAGATATGGTCCGTATGAGTAGGAAATACAGGTCTTTTTTTATGGACATGCTCATATTTCTTGCTGTATTGCAACTCTGGACAGAAGAGGATACTTCTTGTGTTAAAACAGACGGTGTTTCATGGATGAGAACACTGGTCTGAATTTCCCTTCACAAATGGAGTTAAACCAAAATCTCTAGTCTTCCTAAAAGCAAGAGTTCATTTCCGGTAAACCCAGGGATTTTTCGGCTCAAATGAATTTACCCTGTTCACGAACCCCACACGTTTTTCACTATAAACTAAAGAGCATCTATGTAAGAGATGCTGTGGTTTGTTACAGTTTCACAAGCAGAGTTCAACTAGATATGGTCCATATGAGGAGGAAATACAGTTCTTTTTTTATAGACATGCTCATATTTCTTGCTGTTTTGCAACTATGGACAGAAGAGGATGCTTCTTGTGTTAAAACAGACGGTGTTTCATGGATGAGAACACTGGTCTGAATTTCCCTTCACAAACGGAGTTAAACCAAAGGCTCTGTGTCTTCCTACAAGCACGAGTTCATTTCCGGAAATCCCAGTGATTTTACGGCACAAATGAATTTACATAGTTCACGAACCCAACACGTTTTTCACTATAAACTAAAGAGCATCTATGTAAGAGATGCTGTGGTTTGTTACGGTTTCACAAGCAGAGTTTAACTAGATATGGTCCGTATGAGCAAGAAACACAGTTCGTTTTTTCTGGGCATGCTCATGTTTCTTGCTATAGTGGAGATGCTGGAAAGAAGAGCATGCTTCTTGCGTTAAAACAGAGTATGTTTCATGGATGAGAACACTGGTCTGAATTTCCCTTCAAAAACAGAGTTAAAGCAAAGCCTCTGTGTCTTCCTACAAGCAAGAGTTCATTTCCAGAAAACCCAGTGATTTTTCGGCTCAAATGAATTTACCCAGTTCACGAACCCAACACGTTTTTCACTATAAACTAAAGAGCATCTATGTAAGAGATGCTGTGGTTTGTTACAGTTTCACAAGCAGAGTTCAACTGGATATGGTCCGTATGAGTAAGAAACACAGTTCGTATTTTCTGGGCATGCTCATGTTTCTTGCTGTATTGGAGAGGCTGGAAAGAACAGCATGCTTTTTGAGTTAAAACAGAGTATGTCTCATGGATGAGAACACTGGTCCGAATTTCCCTTCACAAATGGAGTTAAACCAAATGCTCTGTGTCTTCCTACAAGCAAGAGTTCATTTCCGGAAAACCCAGTGATTATTCCTCTCAAATAATTCACCCAGTTCACAAACCCCACACGTTTTTCACTATAAACTAATGAGCATCTATGTAAGAGATGCTGTGGTTTGTTACAGTTTCACAAGCAGAGTTCAACTAGATATGGTCCGCATGAGTAGGAAATACAGTTCTTTTTTTATGGACATGCTCATATATTTTGATGTATTGCAACTCTGGAGAGAAGAGGATGCTTCTTGTGTTAAAACAGACAGTGTTTCATGGATGGGAACACTGGTCTGTATTTCCCTTCACAAACGGAGTTAAACCAAAGGTTCTGTGTCTTCCTACAAGCAAGAGTTCATTTCCGGAAATCCCAGTGATTTTACGGCTCAAATGAATTTACATAGTTCACGAACCCAACACGTTTTTCACTATAAACTAAAGAGCATCTATGTAAGAGATGCTGTGGATTGTTACAGTTTCACAAGCAGAGTTTAACTAGATATGGTCCGTATGAGTAAGATACACAGTTCGTTTTTTCTGGGCATGCTCACGTTTCAAGCTGTATTGGAGATGCTGGAAAGAAGAGCATGCTTCTTGCGTTAAAACAGAGTATGTTTCATGGATGAGAACACTGGTCTGAATTTCTCTTCACAAACGGAGTTAAAGCAAAGGCTCTGTGTCTTCCTACAAGCAAGAGTTCTTTTCCGGAAAACCCAGTGATTTTTCAGCTCAAATGAATTTACCCTGTTCACGAACCCCACAAGTTTTTCACTATAAACTAAAGAGCATTTATGTTAGAGATGCTGTGGTTTGTTACAGTTTCACAAGCAGAGTTCAACTAGATATGGTCTGTATGAGTAGGAAACACAGTTCTTTTTTTCTGGACATGCTCATATTTCTTGCTGTATTTCAGACTCTGGACAGAAGAGGATGATTCTTGCGTTAAAACAGAGGGTGTTTCATGGATGAGAACACTGGTCTGAATTTCCGTTCACAAACGGAGTTAAACCAAAGGCTCTGTGTCTTCCTACAAGCAAGAGTTCATTTCCGGAAATGCCTGTGATTTTTAGGCTCAAATGAATTTACACGGTTCACGAACCCAACACGTTTTTCACTATAAACTAAAGAGCATCGATGTAAGAGATGCTGTGGTTTGTTACAGTTGCACAAGCAGAGTTCAACTAGCTATGGTCCGTATGAGTAGGAAATTCAGTTCTTTTTTTGTGGACATGCTCATATTTCTTGCTCTATTGCAACTATGGACAGAAGAGGACCCTTCTTGTCTTAAAACAGACGGTGTTTCATGCATGAGAACACTGGTCTGAATTTCCCTTCACAAACTGAGTTAAACCATAGGCTGTGTGTCTTCCTACAAGCAAGAGTTCATTTCTGGTAAACCCAGGGATTTTCGGCTCAAATGAATTTACACAGTTCATGAACCCAACACGTTTTTCACTATAAACTAAAGAGCATCTATGTAAGAGATGCTGTGGTTTGTTACAGTTTCACAAGCAGAGTTTAACTAGATATGGTCCGAATGCGTAAGAAACACAGTTCGTATTTTCTGGGCATGCTCATGTTTCTTGCTGTATTGCAGACTCTGGAAAGAAGAGCATGCTTCTTGCGTTAAAACAGAGTATGTTTCATGGATGAGAACACTGGTCTGAATTTCCCTTCACAAACGGAGTTAAATCAAAGGCTCTGTGTCTTCCTACAAGTAATAGTTCATTTCTGGTAAACACAGTGATTTCTCGGCTGAAATGAATTTACACAGTTCATGAACCATACATGTTTTTCACTATAAACTAAAGAGCATCTTTGTAAGAGATGCTGTGGTTTGTTACAGTTTCACAAGCAGAGTTCAACTAGATATGGCCGTATGAGTAAGAAACACACTTCGTTTTTTCTGGGCATGCTCATGTTTCTTGCTGTATTGGAGATGCTGGAAAGAAGAGCATGCTTCTTGCGTTAAAACAGAGTATGTTTCATGGATGAGCACACTGGTCTGAATTTCCCTTCACAAACGGAGTTAAACCAAAGGCTCTGTGTCTTCCTACAAGCAAGAGTTCATTTCCGGAAAACCCAGTGATTTTTCAGCTCTAATGAATTTACCCAGTTCACGAACCCCACACTTTTTTCACTATAAACTAAAGAGCATCTATGTAAGAGATGCTGTGGTTTGTTACAGTTTCACAAGCAGAGTTTAACTAGATATGGTCCGAATGCATAAGAAACACAGTTCGTATTTTCTGGGCATGCTCATGTTTCTTGCTGTATTGGAGATGCTGTAAAGAACAGCATGCTTCTTGCGTTAAAACAGAGTGTGTCTCATGGATGAGAAGACTTGTCTGAATTTCCCTTCACAAACGTAGTTAAAGCAAAGGCTCTGTGTCTTCCTACAAGCAAGAGTTCATTTCCGGAAAACCCAGTGATTTTTCGGCTCAAATGAACTTACATAGTTCACGAACCCAACACGTTTTTCACTATAAACTAAAGAGCATCTATGTAAGAGTTGCTGTGGTTTGTTACAGTTTCACAAGCAGAGTTTAACTAGATATGGTCGGTATGAGTAAGAAACACAGTTCGTTTTTTTCTGGGCATGCTCATGTTTCTTGCTGTAGTGGAGATGCTGGAAAGAAGAGCATGCTTCTTGCGTTAAAACAGAGTATGTTTCATGGATGAGAACACTGGTCTGAATTTCCCTTCACAAACGGAGTTAAACCAAAGGCTCTGTGTCTTCCTACAAGCAAGAGTTCATTTCCGGTAAACCCAGGGATTTTCGGCTCAAATGAATTTACACAGTTCATGAACCCAACACGTTTTTCACTATAAACTAAAGAGCATCTATGTAAGAGATGCTGTGGTTTGTTACAGTTTCACAAGCAGAGTTTAACTAGATATGGTCCGAATGAGTAAGAAACACAGTTCGTATTATCTGGGCATGCTCGTGTTTCTTGCTGTATTGGAGAAGCTGGAAAGAACAGCATGCTTCTTGCGTTAAAACAGAGTATGTCTCATGGATGAGAACACTGGTCTGAATTTCCCTTCACAAATGGAGTTAAACCAAAGTCTCTGTGTCTTCCTACAAGCAGGAGTTCATTTCCGGAAAAACCAGTGATTTTTCGGCTCAAATGAATTTACACAGTTCACGAACCCAACATGTTTTTCACTATAAACTAAAGAGCATCTTTGTAAGAGATGCTGTGGTTTGTTACAGTTTCATAAGTAGAGTTCAACTAGATATGGTCAGTATGAGTAGGAAACACAGTTCTTTTTTTCTGGGCATGCTCATGTTTCTTGCTGTATTGGAGAAGCTGGAAAGAAGAGCATGCTTCTTACGTTAAAACACAGGGTGTTTCATGGATGAGAACACTGGTCTGAAATTTCCTTCACAAATGGAGTTAAACCAAAGTCTCTGTGTCTTCCTACAAGCAAGAGTTCATTTCCGGAAAACCCAGTGATTTTTCGGCTCAAATGAATTTACACAGTTCACGAACCCAACACGTTTTTCACTATAAACTAAAGAGCATCTTTGTAAGAGATGCTGTGGTTTGTTACAGTTTCACAAGCAGAGTTCAACTAGATATGGCCGTATGAGTAAGAAACACACTTCGTTTTTTCTGGGCATGCTCATGTTTCTTGCTGTATTGGAGATGCTGGAAAGAAGAGCATGCTTCTTGCGTTAAAACAGAGTATGTTTCATGGATGAGCACACTGGTCTGAATTTCCCTTCACAAACGGAGTTAAACCAAAGGCTCTGTGTCTTCCTACAAGCAAGAGTTCATTTCCGGAAAACCCAGTGATTTTTCGGCTCATATGAATTTACACAGTTCACGAACCCAACACGTTATTCATTATAAACTAAAGAGCATCTATTTAAGCGATGCTGTGGTTTGTTACAGTTTCACAAGCAGAGTTTAACTAGATATGGTCCGAATGAGTAAGAAACAGAGTTCGTATTTTCTGGGCATGCTCATATTTCTTGCTCTATTGCAACTATGGACAGAAGAGGATGCTTCTTGCCTTAAAACAGATGGTGTTTCATGCATGAGAACACTGGTCTGAATTTCCCTTCACAAACGGAGTTAAACCATAGGCTGTGTGTCTTCCTTCAAGCAAGAGCTCATTTCCGGAAATCCCAGTGATTTTACGGCACAAATGAATTTACATAGTTCACGAACCCAACACGTTTTTCACTATAAACTAAAGAGCATCTATGTAAGAGATGCTGTGGTTTGTTACAGTTTCACAAGCAGAGTTCAACTAGATATGGTCCGTATGAGTAGGAAATACAGGTCTTTTTTTATGGACATGCTCATATTTCTTGCTGTATTGCAACTCTGGACAGAAGAGGATACCTCTTGTGTTAAAACAGACGGTGTTTCATGGATGAGAACACTGGTCTGAATTTCCCTTCACAAATGGAGTTAAACCAAAATCTCTAGTCTTCCTAAAAGCAAGAGTTCATTTCCGGTAAACCCAGGGATTTTTCGGCTCAAATGAATTTACCCTGTTCACGAACCCCACACGTTTTTCACTATAAACTAAAGAGCATCTATGTAAGAGATGCTGTGGTTTGTTACAGTTTCACAAGCAAAGTTCAACTAGATATGGTCCATATGAGGAGGAAATACAGTTCTTTTTTTATAGACATGCTCATATTTCTTGCTGTTTTGCAACTATGGACAGAAGAGGATGCTTCTTGTGTTAAAACAGACGGTGTTTCATGGATGAGAACACTGGTCTGAATTTCCCTTCACAAACGGAGTTAAACCAAAGGCTCTGTGTCTTCCTACAAGCACGAGTTCATTTCCGGAAATCCCAGTGATTTTACGGCACAAATGAATTTACATAGTTCACGAACCCAACACGTTTTTCACTATAAACTAAAGAGCATCTATGTAAGAGATGCTGTGGTTTGTTACGGTTTCACAAGCAGAGTTTAACTAGATATGGTCCGTATGAGCAAGAAACACAGTTCGTTTTTTCTGGGCATGCTCATGTTTCTTGCTGTATTGGAGAGGCTGGAAAGAAGAGCATGCTTCTTGCGTTAAAACAGAGTATGTCTCATGGATGAGAACACTGGTCCGAATTTCCCTTCACAAATGGAGTTAAACCAAATGCTCTGTGTCTTCCTACAAGCAAGAGTTCATTTCCGGAAAACCCAGTGATTATTCCTCTCAAATAATTCACCCAGTTCACAAACCCCACACGTTTTTCACTATAAACTAATGAGCATCTATGTAAGAGATGCTGTGGTTTGTTACAGTTTCACAAGCAGAGTTCAACTAGATATGGTCCGCATGAGTAGGAAATACAGTTCTTTTTTTATGGACATGCTCATATATTTTGATGTATTGCAACTCTGGAGAGAAGAGGATGCTTCTTGTGTTAAAACAGACAGTGTTTCATGGATGGGAACACTGGTCTGAATTTCCCTTCACAAACGGAGTTAAACCAAAGGTTCTGTGTCTTCCTACAAGCAAGAGTTCATTTCCGGAAATCCCAGTGATTTTTCGGCTCAAATGAATTTACACAGTTCATGAACCCAACACGTTTTTCAGTATAAACTTAAGAGCATCTATGTAAGAGATGCTGTGGTTTGTTACAGTTTCACAAGCAGAGTTCAACTAGATATGGTCCGTATGAGTAGGAAATACAGGTCTTTTTTTATGGACATGCTCATATTTCTTGCTGTATTGCAACTCTGGACAGAAGAGGATACTTCTTGTGTTAAAAAAGACGGTGATTCATGGATGAGAACACTGGTCTGAATTTCCCTTCACAAATGGAGTTAAACCAAAATCTCTAGTCTTCCTAAAAGCAAGAGTTCATTTCCGGTAAACCCAGGGATTTTTCGGCTCAAATGAATTTACACAGTTCACGAACCCAACACGTTTTTCAATACAAACTAAAGAGCATCTTTGTAAGAGATGATGTGGTTTGTTACAGTTTCACAAGCAGAGTTCAACTAGATATGGTCCGTATGAGTAAGAAACACACTTCGTTTTTTCTGGGCATGCTCATGTTTCTTGCTGTATTGGAGATGCTGGAAAGAAGAGCATGCTTCTTGCGTTAAAACAGAGTATGTTTCATGGATGAGAACACTGGTCTGAATTTCCCTTCACAAACGGAGTTAAACCAAAAGCTCTGTGTCTTCCTACAAGCAAGAGTTCATTTCCGGAAAACCCAGTGATTTTTCAGCTCAAATGAATTTACCCAGTTCACGAACCCCACACGTTTTTCACTATAAACTAAAGAGCATCAATGTAAGAGATGCTGTGGTTTGTTACAGTTTCAGAAGCAGAGTTCAACTAGATATGGTCCGTATGAGTAGGAAATACAGTTCTTTTTTTATGGACATGCTCATATTTCTTGCTGTATTGCAACTCTGGACAGAAGAGGATGCTTCTTGTGTTAAAACAGACAGTGTTTCATGGATGAGAACACTGGTCTGAATTTCCCTTCACAAACGGAGTTAAACCAAAGGCTCTGTGTCTTC
This sequence comes from Onychomys leucogaster, assembly GCA_949786385.1. Taxonomy (NCBI): domain Eukaryota; kingdom Metazoa; phylum Chordata; class Mammalia; order Rodentia; family Cricetidae; genus Onychomys; species Onychomys leucogaster. Next base: position 538,939 of record CATKUP010000151.1, on the reverse strand, counting down.
CTACAAGCAAGAGTTCATTTCCAGAAATCCAAGTGATTTTTCGGCTCAAATGAATTTACACAGTTCACGAACCCAACACGTTATTCATTATAAACTAAAGAGCATCTATTTAAGTGATGCTGTGGTTTGTTACAGTTTCACAAGCAGAGTTTAACTAGATATGGTCCGAATGAGTAAGAAACACAGTTCGTATTTTCTGGGCATGCTCATGTTTCTTGCTGTATTGGAGAAGCTGGAAAGAACAGCATCCTTCTTGCGTTAAAACAGAGTATGTCTCATGGATGAGAACACTGGTCTGAATTTCCCTTCACAAATGGAGTTAAACCAAAGTCTCTGTGTCTTCCTACAAGCAGGAGTTCATTTCCGGAAAACCCAGTGATTTTTCGGCTCAAATGAATTTACACAGTTCACGAACCCAACACGTTTTTCACTATAAACTAAAGAGCATCTTTGTAAGAGATGCTGTGGTTTGTTACAGTTTCACAAGCAGAGTTCAACTAGATATGGTCCCTATGAGTAGGAAACACAGTTCTCTTTTTCTGGACATGCTCATATTTCTTGCTGTATTGCAGACTCTTGAAAGAAGAGGATGCTTCTTGCTTTAAAACAGAGGGTGTTTCATGGATGAGAACACTGGTCTGAATTTCCCTTCACAAACGGAGTTAAACCAAAGGCTCTGTGTCTTCCTACAAGCAAGAGTTTATTTCCGGAAATCCCAGTGATTTTTCGGCTGAAATGATTTTACATAGTTCACGAACAGAACCCGTTTTTCACTATAAACAAAAGAGCATCTATGTAAGAGATGCTGTGGTTTGTTACAGTTTCACAAGCAGAGTTTAACTAGATATGGTCCGTATGAGTAAGAAACACACTTCGTTTTTTCTGGGCATGCTCATGTTTCTTGCTGTATTGGAGATGCTGGAAAGAAGAGCATGTTTCTTGCGTTAAAACAGAGTATGTTTCATGGATGAGCACACTGGTCTGAATTTCCCTTCACAAACGGAGTTAAACCAAAGGCTCTGTGTCTTCCTACAAGCAAGAGTTCATTTCCGGAAAACCCAGTGATTTTTCAGCTCTAATGAATTTACCCAGTTCACGAACCCCACACTTTTTTCACTATAAACTAAAGAGCATCTATGTAAGAGATGCTGTGGTTTGTTACAGTTTCACAAGCAGAGTTTAACTAGATATGGTCCGAATGCATAAGAAACACAGTTCGTATTTTCTGGGCATGCTCATGTTTCTTGCTGTATTGGAGATGCTGTAAAGAACAGCATGCTTCTTGCGTTAAAACAGAGTGTGTCTCATGGATGAGAAGACTTGTCTGAATTTCCCTTCACAAACGTAGTTAAAGCAAAGGCTCTGTGTCTTCCTACAAGCAAGAGTTCATTTCCGGAAAACCCAGTGATTTTTCGGCTCAAATGAACTTACATAGTTCACGAACCCAACACGTTTTTCACTATAAACTAAAGAGCATCTATGTAAGAGTTGCTGTGGTTTGTTACAGTTTCACAAGCAGAGTTTAACTAGATATGGTCGGTATGAGTAAGAAACACAGTTCGTTTTTTTCTGGGCATGCTCATGTTTCTTGCTGTAGTGGAGATGCTGGAAAGAAGAGCATGCTTCTTGCGTTAAAACAGAGTATGTTTCATGGATGAGAACACTGGTCTGAATTTCCCTTCACAAACGGAGTTAAACCAAAGGCTCTGTGTCTTCCTACAAGCAAGAGTTCATTTCCGGTAAACCCAGGGATTTTCGGCTCAAATGAATTTACACAGTTCATGAACCCAACACGTTTTTCACTATAAACTAAAGAGCATCTATGTAAGAGATGCTGTGGTTTGTTACAGTTTCACAAGCAGAGTTTAACTAGATATGGTCCGAATGAGTAAGAAACACAGTTCGTATTATCTGGGCATGCTCGTGTTTCTTGCTGTATTGGAGAAGCTGGAAAGAACAGCATGCTTCTTGCGTTAAAACAGAGTATGTCTCATGGATGAGAACACTGGTCTGAATTTCCCTTCACAAATGGAGTTAAACCAAAGTCTCTGTGTCTTCCTACAAGCAGGAGTTCATTTCCGGAAAAACCAGTGATTTTTCGGCTCAAATGAATTTACACAGTTCACGAACCCAACATGTTTTTCACTATAAACTAAAGAGCATCTTTGTAAGAGATGCTGTGGTTTGTTACAGTTTCATAAGTAGAGTTCAACTAGATATGGTTCATATGAGTAGGAAACACAGTTCTTTTTTTCTGGGCATGCTCATGTTTCTTGCTGTATTGGAGAAGCTGGAAAGAAGAGCATGCTTATTACGTTAAAACACAGGGTGTTTCATGGATGAGAACACTGGTCTGAATTTTCCTTCACAAATGGAGTTAAACCAAAGTCTCTGTGTCTTCCTACAAGCAAGAGTTCATTTCCGGAAATCCCAGTGATTTTTCGGCTCAAATGAATTTACACAGTTCACGAACCCAACACGTTTTTCACTATAAACTAAAGAGCATCAATGTAAGTGATGCTGTGGTTTGTTACAGTTTCACAAGCAGAGTTCAAGTAGATATGGTCCATATGAGTAGGAAATTCAGTTCTTTTTTTGTGGGCATGCTCATATTTCTTGCTCTATTGCATCTATGGACAGAAGAGGATGCTTCTTGCCTTAAAACAGATGGTGTTTCATGCATGAGAACACTGGTCTGAATTTCCCTTCACAAACGGAGTTAAACCATAGGCTGTGTGTCTTCCTACAAGCAAGAGTTCATTTCCAGAAATCCCAGTGATTTTTCGGCTCAAATGAATTTACACAGTTCACGAACCCAACACGTTATTCATTATAAACTAAAGAGCATCTATTTAAGCGATGCTGTGGTTTGTTACAGTTTCACAAGCAGAGTTTAACTAGATATGGTCCGAATGCGTAAGAAACACAGTTCGTATTTTCTGGGCATGCTCATGTTTCTTGCTGTATTGGAGAAGCTGGAAAGAACAGCATCCTCTTGCGTTAAAACAGAGTATGTCTCATGGATGAGAACACTGGTCTGAATTTCCCTTCACAAATGGAGTTAAACCAAAGTCTCTGTGTCTTCCTACAAGCAGGAGTTCATTTCCGGAAAACCCAGTGATTTTTCGGCTCAAATGAATTTACACAGTTCACGAACCCAACACGTTTTTCACTATAAACTAAAGAGCATCTTTGTAAGAGATGCTGTGGTTTGTTACAGTTTCACAAGCAGAGTTCAACTAGATATGGTCCCTATGAGTAGGAAACACAGTTCTCTTTTTCTGGACATGCTCATATTTCTTGCTGTATTGCAGACTCTGGACAGAAGAGGATGCTTCTTGTGTTAAAACAGACAGTGTTTCATGGATGAGAACACTGGTCTGAATTTCCCTTCACAAACGGAGTTAAACCAAAGGCTCTGTGTCTTCCTACAAGCAAGAGTTCATTTCCAGAAATCCCAGTGATTTTTCGGCTCAAATGAATTTACACAGTTCACGAACCCAACACGTTATTCATTATAAACTAAAGAGCATCTATTTAAGCGATGCTGTGGTTTGTTACAGTTTCACAAGCAGAGTTTCACTAGATATGGTCCGAATGAGTAAGAAACACAGTTCGTATTTTCTGGGCATGCTCATGTTTCTTGCTGTATTGGAGAAGCTGGAAAGAACAGCATCCTTCTTGCGTTAAAACAGAGTATGTCTCATGGATGAGAACACTGGTCTGAATTTCCCTTCACAAATGGAGTTAAACCAAAGTCTCTGTGTCTTCCTACAAGCAGGAGTTCATTTCCGGAAAACCCAGTGATTTTTCGGCTCAAATGAATTTACACAGTTCACGAACCCCACACGTTTTTCACTATAAACTAAAGAGCATCTATGTAAGAGATGCTGTGGTTTGTTACAGTTTCACAAGCAGAGTTCAACTAGATATGGTCCGTATGAGGAGGAAATACAGTTCTTTTTTTATAGACATGCTCATATTTCTTGCTGTTTTGCAACTATGGACAGAAGAGGATGCTTCTTGTGTTAAAACAGACGGTGTTTCATGGATGAGAACACTGGTCTGAATTTCCCTTCACAAACGGAGTTAAACCAAAGGCTCTGTGTCTTCCTACAAGCACGAGTTCATTTCCGGAAATCCCAGTGATTTTACGGCACAAATGAATTTACATAGTTCACGAACCCAACACGTTTTTCACTATAAACTAAAGAGCATCTATGTAAGAGATGCTGTGGTTTGTTACCGTTTCACAAGCAGAGTTTAACTAGATATGGTCCGTATGAGCAAGAAACACAGTTCGTTTTTTCTGGGCATGCTCATGTTTCTTGCTATAGTGGAGATGCTGGAAAGAAGAGCATGCTTCTTGCGTTAAAACAGAGTATGTTTCATGGATGAGAACACTGGTCTGAATTTCCCTTCACAAATGGAGTTAAACCAAAGTCTCTGTGTCTTCCTACAAGCAGGAGTTCATTTCCGGAAATCCCAGTGATTTTTCGGCTCAAATGAATTTACACAGTTCACGAACCCAACACGTTTTTCACTATAAACTAAAGAGCATCAATGTAAGTGATGCTGTGGTTTGTTACAGTTTCACAAGCAGAGTTCAAGTAGATATGGTCCATATGAGTAGGAAATTCAGTTCTTTTTTTGTGGGCATGCTCATATTTCTTGCTCTATTGCAACTATGGACAGAAGAGGATGCTTCTTGCCTTAAAACAGATGGTGTTTCATGCATGAGAACACTGGTCTGAATTTCCCTTCACAAACGGAGTTAAACCATAGGCTGTGTGTCTTCCTACAAGCAAGAGTTCATTTCCGGAAATCCCAGTGATTTTTCGGCTCAAATGAATTTACACAGTTCATGAACCCAACACGTTTTTCAGTATAAACTTAAGAGCATCTATGTAAGAGATGCTGTGGTTTGTTACAGTTTCACAAGCAGAGTTCAACTAGATATGGTCCGTATGAGTAGGAAATACAGGTCTTTTTTTATGGACATGCTCATATTTCTTGCTGTATTGCAACTCTGGACAGAAGAGGATACTTGTTGTGTTAAAACAGACGGTGATTCATGGATGAGAACACTGGTCTGAATTTCCCTTCACAAATGGAGTTAAACCAAAATCTCTAGTCTTCCTAAAAGCAAGAGTTCATTTCCGGTAAACCCAGGGATTTTTCGGCTCAAATGAATTTACACAGTTCACGAACCCAACACGTTTTTCAATACAAACTAAAGAGCATCTTTGTAAGAGATGATGTGGTTTGTTACAGTTTCACAAGCAGAGTTCAACTAGATATGGTCCGTATGAGTAAGAAACACACTTCGTTTTTTCTGGGCATGCTCATGTTTCTTGCTGTATTGGAGATGCTGGAAAGAAGAGCATGCTTCTTGCGTTAAAACAGAGTATGTTTCATGGATGAGAACACTGGTCTGAATTTCCCTTCACAAACGGAGTTAAACCAAAAGCTCTGTGTCTTCCTACAAGCAAGAGTTCATTTCCGGAAAACCCAGTGATTTTTCAGCTCAAATGAATTTACCCAGTTCACGAACCCCACACGTTTTTCACTATAAACTAAAGAGCATCAATGTAAGAGATGCTGTGGTTTGTTACAGTTTCAGAAGCAGAGTTCAACTAGATATGGTCCGTATGAGTAGGAAATACAGTTCTTTTTTTATGGACATGCTCATATTTCTTGCTGTATTGCAACTCTGGACAGAAGAGGATGCTTCTTGTGTTAAAACAGACAGTGTTTCATGGATGAGAACACTGGTCTGAATTTCCCTTCACAAACGGAGTTAAACCAAAGGCTCTGTGTCTTCCTACAAGCAAGAGTTCATTTCCAGAAATCCAAGTGATTTTTCGGCTCAAATGAATTTACACAGTTCACGAACCCAACACGTTATTCATTATAAACTAAAGAGCATCTATTTAAGTGATGCTGTGGTTTGTTACAGTTTCACAAGCAGAGTTTAACTAGATATGGTCCGAATGAGTAAGAAACACAGTTCGTATTTTCTGGGCATGCTCATGTTTCTTGCTGTATTGGAGAAGCTGGAAAGAACAGCATCCTTCTTGCGTTAAAACAGAGTATGTCTCATGGATGAGAACACTGGTCTGAATTTCCCTTCACAAATGGAGTTAAACCAAAGTCTCTGTGTCTTCCTACAAGCAGGAGTTCATTTCCGGAAAACCCAGTGATTTTTCGGCTCAAATGAATTTACACAGTTCACGAACCCAACACGTTTTTCACTATAAACTAAAGAGCATCTTTGTAAGAGATGCTGTGGTTTGTTACAGTTTCACAAGCAGAGTTCAACTAGATATGGTCCCTATGAGTAGGAAACACAGTTCTCTTTTTCTGGACATGCTCATATTTCTTGCTGTATTGCAGACTCTTGAAAGAAGAGGATGCTTCTTGCTTTAAAACAGAGGGTGTTTCATGGATGAGAACACTGGTCTGAATTTCCCTTCACAAACGGAGTTAAACAAAAGGCTCTGTGTCTTCCTACAAGCAAGAGTTTATTTCCGGAAATCCCAGTGATTTTTCGGCTGAAATGATTTTACATAGTTCACGAACAGAACCCGTTTTTCACTATAAACAAAAGAGCATCTATGTAAGAGATGCTGTGGTTTGTTACAGTTTCACAAGCAGAGTTTAACTAGATATGGTCCGTATGAGTAAGAAACACAGTTCTTATTTTCTGGGCATGCTCATGTTTCTTGCTGTATTGGAGATGCTGGAAAGAACAGCATGCTTCTTGAGTTAAAACAGAGTATGTCTCATGCATGAGAACACTGGTCTGAATTTCCCTTCACAAATGGAGTTAAACCAAAGTCTCTGTGTCTTCCTACAAGCAAGAGTTCATTTCCGGAAAACCCAGTGATTTTTCGGCTCAAATGAATTTACACAGTTCACGAACCCAACACGTTTTTCACTATAAACTAAAGAGCATCTTTGTAAGAGATGCTGTGGTTTGTTACAGTTTCACAAGCAGAGTTCAACTAGATATGGCCGTATGAGTAAGAAACACACTTCGTTTTTTCTGGGCATGCTCATGTTTCTTGCTGTATTGGAGATGCTTGAAAGAAGAGCATGCTTCTTGCGTTAAAACAGAGTATGTTTCATGGATGAGCACACTGGTCTGAATTTCCTTCACAAACGGAGTTAAACCAAAGGCTCTGTGTCTTCCTACAAGCAAGAGTTCATTTCCGGAAAACCCAGTGATTTTTCGGCTCAAATGAACTTACATAGTTCACGAACCCAACACGTTTTTCACTATAAACTAAAGAGCATCTATGTAAGAGTTGCTGTGGTTTGTTACAGTTTCACAAGCAGAGTTTAACTAGATATGGTCCGTATGAGTAAGAAAAACAGTCCTTTTTTTCTGGGCATGCTGATGTTTCTTGCTGTAGTGGAGATGCTGGAAAGAAGAGCATGCTTCTTGCGTTAAAACAGAGTATGTTTCATGGATGAGAACACTGGTCTGAATTTCCCTTCACAAACGGAGTTAAACCAAAGGCTCTGTGTCTTCCTACAAGCAAGAGTTCATTTCCGGTAAACCCAGGGATTTTCGGCTCAAATGAATTTACACAGTTCATGAACCCAACACGTTTTTCACTATAAACTAAAGAGCATCTATGTAAGAGATGCTGTGGTTTGTTACAGTTTCACAAGCAGAGTTTAACTAGATATGGTCCGAATGAGTAAGAAACACAGTTCGTATTATCTGGGCATGCTCGTGTTTCTTGCTGTATTGGAGAAGCTGGAAAGAACAGCATGCTTCTTGCGTTAAAACAGAGTATGTCTCATGGATGAGAACACTGGTCTGAATTTCCCTTCACAAATGGAGTTAAACCAAAGTCTCTGTGTCTTCCTACAAGCAGGAGTTCATTTCCGGAAAAACCAGTGATTTTTCGGCTCAAATGAATTTACACAGTTCACGAACCCAACATGTTTTTCACTATAAACTAAAGAGCATCTTTGTAAGAGATGCTGTGGTTTGTTACAGTTTCATAAGTAGAGTTCAACTAGATATGGTCAGTTTGAGTAGGAAACACAGTTCTTTTTTTCTGGGCATGCTCATGTTTCTTGCTGTATTGGAGAAGCTGGAAAGAAGAGCATGCTTCTTACGTTAAAACACAGGGTGTTTCATGGATGAGAACACTGGTCTGAATTTTCCTTCACAAATGGAGTTAAACCAAAGTCTCTGTGTCTTCCTACAAGCAAGAGTTCATTTCCGGAAATCCCAGTGATTTTTCGGCTCAAATGAATTTACACAGTTCACGAACCCAACACGTTTTTCACTATAAACTAAAGAGCATCAATGTAAGTGATGCTGTGGTTTGTTACAGTTTCACAAGCAGAGTTCAAGTAGATATGGTCCATATGAGTAGGAAATTCAGTTCTTTTTTTGTGGGCATGCTCATATTTCTTGCTCTATTGCATCTATGGACAGAAGAGGATGCTTCTTGCCTTAAAACAGATGGTGTTTCATGCATGAGAACACTGGTCTGAATTTCCCTTCACAAACGGAGTTAAACCATAGGCTGTGTGTCTTCCTACAAGTAAGAGTTCATTTCCAGAAATCCCAGTGATTTTTCGGCTCAAATGAATTTACACAGTTCACGAACCCAACACGTTATTCATTATAAACTAAAGAGCATCTATTTAAGCGATGCTGTGGTTTGTTACAGTTTCACAAGCAGAGTTTAACTAGATATGGTCCGAATGCGTAAGAAACACAGTTCGTATTTTCTGGGCATGCTCATGTTTCTTGCTGTATTGGAGAAGCTGGAAAGAACAGCATCCTCTTGCGTTAAAACAGAGTATGTCTCATGGATGAGAACACTGGTCTGAATTTCCCTTCACAAATGGAGTTAAACCAAAGTCTCTGTGTCTTCCTACAAGCAGGAGTTCATTTCCGGAAAACCCAGTGATTTTTCGGCTCAAATGAATTTACACAGTTCACGAACCCAACACGTTTTTCACTATAAACTAAAGAGCATCTTTGTAAGAGATGCTGTGGTTTGTTACAGTTTCACAAGCAGAGTTCAACTAGATATGGTCCCTATGAGTAGGAAACACAGTTCTCTTTTTCTGGACATGCTCATATTTCTTGCTGTATTGCAGACTCTGGACAGAAGAGGATGCTTCTTGTGTTAAAACAGACAGTGTTTCATGGATGAGAACACTGGTCTGAATTTCCCTTCACAAACGGAGTTAAACCAAAGGCTCTGTGTCTTCCTACAAGCAAGAGTTCATTTCCAGAAATCCCAGTGATTTTTCGGCTCAAATGAATTTACACAGTTCACGAACCCAACACGTTATTCATTATAAACTAAAGAGCATCTATTTAAGCGATGCTGTGGTTTGTTACAGTTTCACAAGCAGAGTTTCACTAGATATGGTCCGAATGAGTAAGAAACACAGTTCGTATTTTCTGGGCATGCTCATGTTTCTTGCTGTATTGGAGAAGCTGGAAAGAACAGCATCCTTCTTGCGTTAAAACAGAGTATGTCTCATGGATGAGAACACTGGTCTGAATTTCCCTTCACAAATGGAGTTAAACCAAAGTCTCTGTGTCTTCCTACAAGCAGGAGTTCATTTCCGGAAAACCCAGTGATTTTTCGGCTCAAATGAATTTACACAGTTCACGAACCCCACACGTTTTTCACTATAAACTAAAGAGCATCTATGTAAGAGATGCTGTGGTTTGTTACAGTTTCACAAGCAGAGTTCAACTAGATATGGTCCGTATGAGGAGGAAATACAGTTCTTTTTTTATAGACATGCTCATATTTCTTGCTGTTTTGCAACTATGGACAGAAGAGGATGCTTCTTGTGTTAAAACAGACGGTGTTTCATGGATGAGAACACTGGTCTGAATTTCCCTTCACAAACGGAGTTAAACCAAAGGCTCTGTGTCTTCCTACAAGCACGAGTTCATTTCCGGAAATCCCAGTGATTTTACGGCACAAATGAATTTACATAGTTCACGAACCCAACACGTTTTTCACTATAAACTAAAGAGCATCTATGTAAGAGATGCTGTGGTTTGTTACCGTTTCACAAGCAGAGTTTAACTAGATATGGTCCGTATGAGCAAGAAACACAGTTCGTTTTTTCTGGGCATGCTCATGTTTCTTGCTATAGTGGAGATGCTGGAAAGAAGAGCATGCTTCTTGCGTTAAAACAGAGTATGTTTCATGGATGAGAACACTGGTCTGAATTTCCCTTCACAAATGGAGTTAAACCAAAGTCTCTGTGTCTTCCTACAAGCAGGAGTTCATTTCCGGAAATCCCAGTGATTTTTCGGCTCAAATGAATTTACACAGTTCACGAACCCAACACGTTTTTCACTATAAACTAAAGAGCATCAATGTAAGTGATGCTGTGGTTTGTTACAGTTTCACAAGCAGAGTTCAAGTAGATATGGTCCATATGAGTAGGAAATTCAGTTCTTTTTTTGTGGGCATGCTCATATTTCTTGCTCTATTGCAACTATGGACAGAAGAGGATGCTTCTTGCCTTAAAACAGATGGTGTTTCATGCATGAGAACACTGGTCTGAATTTCCCTTCACAAACGGAGTTAAACCATAGGCTGTGTGTCTTCCTACAAGCAAGAGTTCATTTCCGGAAATCCCAGTGATTTTTCGGCTCAAATGAATTTACACAGTTCATGAACCCAACACGTTTTTCAGTATAAACTTAAGAGCATCTATGTAAGAGATGCTGTGGTTTGTTACAGTTTCACAAGCAGAGTTCAACTAGATATGGTCCGTATGAGTAGGAAATACAGGTCTTTTTTTATGGACATGCTCATATTTCTTGCTGTATTGCAACTCTGGACAGAAGAGGATACTTCTTGTGTTAAAACAGACGGTGATTCATGGATGAGAACACTGGTCTGAATTTCCCTTCACAAATGGAGTTAAACCAAAATCTCTAGTCTTCCTAAAAGCAAGAGTTCATTTCCGGTAAACCCAGGGATTTTTCGGCTCAAATGAATTTACACAGTTCACGAACCCAACACGTTTTTCAATACAAACTAAAGAGCATCTTTGTAAGAGATGATGTGGTTTGTTACAGTTTCACAAGCAGAGTTCAACTAGATATGGTCCGTATGAGTAAGAAACACACTTCGTTTTTTCTGGGCATGCTCATGTTTCTTGCTGTATTGGAGATGCTGGAAAGAAGAGCATGCTTCTTGCGTTAAAACAGAGTATGTTTCATGGATGAGAACACTGGTCTGAATTTCCCTTCACAAACGGAGTTAAACCAAAAGCTCTGTGTCTTCCTACAAGCAAGAGTTCATTTCCGGAAAACCCAGTGATTTTTCAGCTCAAATGAATTTACCCAGTTCACGAACCCCACACGTTTTTCACTATAAACTAAAGAGCATCAATGTAAGAGATGCTGTGGTTTGTTACAGTTTCAGAAGCAGAGTTCAACTAGATATGGTCCGTATGAGTAGGAAATACAGTTCTTTTTTTATGGACATGCTCATATTTCTTGCTGTATTGCAACTCTGGACAGAAGAGGATGCTTCTTGTGTTAAAACAGACAGTGTTTCATGGATGAGAACACTGGTCTGAATTTCCCTTCACAAACGGAGTTAAACCAAAGGCTCTGTGTCTTCCTACAAGCAAGAGTTCATTTCCAGAAATCCAAGTGATTTTTCGGCTCAAATGAATTTACACAGTTCACGAACCCAACACGTTATTCATTATAAACTAAAGAGCATCTATTTAAGTGATGCTGTGGTTTGTTACAGTTTCACAAGCAGAGTTTAACTAGATATGGTCCGAATGAGTAAGAAACACAGTTCGTATTTTCTGGGCATGCTCATGTTTCTTGCTGTATTGGAGAAGCTGGAAAGAACAGCATCCTTCTTGCGTTAAAACAGAGTATGTCTCATGGATGAGAACACTGGTCTGAATTTCCCTTCACAAATGGAGTTAAACCAAAGTCTCTGTGTCTTCCTACAAGCAGGAGTTCATTTCCGGAAAACCCAGTGATTTTTCGGCTCAAATGAATTTACACAGTTCACGAACCCAACACGTTTTTCACTATAAACTAAAGAGCATCTTTGTAAGAGATGCTGTGGTTTGTTACAGTTTCACAAGCAGAGTTCAACTAGATATGGTCCCTATGAGTAGGAAACACAGTTCTCTTTTTCTGGACATGCTCATATTTCTTGCTGTATTGCAGACTCTTGAAAGAAGAGGATGCTTCTTGCTTTAAAACAGAGGGTGTTTCATGGATGAGAACACTGGTCTGAATTTCCCTTCACAAACGGAGTTAAACCAAAGGCTCTGTGTCTTCCTACAAGCAAGAGTTTATTTCCGGAAATCCCAGTGATTTTTCGGCTGAAATGATTTTACATAGTTCACGAACAGAACCCGTTTTTCACTATAAACAAAAGAGCATCTATGTAAGAGATGCTGTGGTTTGTTACAGTTTCACAAGCAGAGTTTAACTAGATATGGTCCGTATGAGTAAGAAACACAGTTCTTATTTTCTGGGCATGCTCATGTTTCTTGCTGTATTGGAGATGCTGGAAAGAACAGCATGCTTCTTGAGTTAAAACAGAGTATGTCTCATGCATGAGAACACTGGTCTGAATTTCCCTTCACAAATGGAGTTAAACCAAAGTCTCTGTGTCTTCCTACAAGCAAGAGTTCATTTCCGGAAAACCCAGTGATTTTTCGGCTCAAATGAATTTACACAGTTCACGAACCCAACACGTTTTTCACTATAAACTAAAGAGCATCTTTGTAAGAGATGCTGTGGTTTGTTACAGTTTCACAAGCAGAGTTCAACTAGATATGGCCGTATGAGTAAGAAACACACTTCGTTTTTTCTGGGCATGCTCATGTTTCTTGCTGTATTGGAGATGCTTGAAAGAAGAGCATGCTTCTTGCGTTAAAACAGAGTATGTTTCATGGATGAGCACACTGGTCTGAATTTCCTTCACAAACGGAGTTAAACCAAAGGCTCTGTGTCTTCCTACAAGCAAGAGTTCATTTCCGGAAAACCCAGTGATTTTTCGGCTCAAATGAACTTACATAGTTCACGAACCCAACACGTTTTTCACTATAAACTAAAGAGCATCTATGTAAGAGTTGCTGTGGTTTGTTACAGTTTCACAAGCAGAGTTTAACTAGATATGGTCCGTATGAGTAAGAAAAACAGTCCTTTTTTTCTGGGCATGCTGATGTTTCTTGCTGTAGTGGAGATGCTGGAAAGAAGAGCATGCTTCTTGCGTTAAAACAGAGTATGTCTCATGGATGAGAACACTGGTCTGAATTTCCCTTCACAAATGGAGTTAAACCAAAGTCTCTGTGTCTTCCTACAAGCAAGAGTTCATTTCCGGAAAACCCAGTGATTTTTCGGCTCAAATGAATTTACACAGTTCACGAACCCAACACGTTATTCATTATAAACTAAAGAGCATCTATTTAAGCGATGCTGTGGTTTGTTACAGTTTCACAAGCAGAGTTTAACTAGATATGGTCCGAATGAATAAGAAACACAGTTCGTATTTTCTGGGCATGCTCATGTTTCTTGCTGTATTGGAGAAGCTGGAAAGAAGAGCATGCTTCTTACGTTAAAACATAGGGTGTTTCATGGATGAGAACACTGGTCTGAATTTTCCTTCACAAACGGAGTTAAACCAAAGGCTCTGTGTCTTCCTACAAGCAAGAGTTCATTTCCGGAAATCCCAGTGATTTTTCGGCTCAAATGAATTTACACAGTTCATGAACCCAACACGTTTTTCACTATAAACTAAAGAGCATCAATGTAAGTGATGCTGTGGTTTGTTACAGTTTCACAAGCAGAGTTCAACTAGATATGGTCCGTATGAGTAGGAAATTCAGTTCTTTTTTTGTGGGCATGCTCATATTTCTTGCTCTATTGCAACTCAGGACAGAAGAGGATACTTCTTGTGTTAAAACAGACGGTGTTTCATGGATGAGAACACTGGTCTGAATTTCCCTTCACAAATGGAGTTAAACCAAAATCTCTAGTCTTCCTAAAAGCAAGAGTTCATTTCCGGTAAACCCAGGGATTTTTCGGCTCAAATGAATTTACACAGTTCACGAACCCAACACGTTTTTCAATACAAACTAAAGAGCATCTTTGTAAGAGATGATGTGGTTTGTTACAGTTTCACAAGCAGAGTTGAACTAGATATGGTCCGTATTAGTAAGAAACACACTTCGTTTTTTCTGGGCATGCTCATGTTTCTTGCTGTATTGGAGATGCTGGAAAGAAGAGCATGCTTCTTGCGTTAAAACAGAGTTTGTTTCATGGATGAGCACACTGGTCTGAATTTCCCTTCACAAATGGAGTTAAACCAAAGGCTCTGTGTCTTCCTACAAGCAAGAGTTCATTTCCGGAAAACCCAGTGATTTTTCAGCTCTAATGAATTTACCCAGTTCACGAACCCCACACTTTTTTCACTATAAACTAAAGAGCATCTATGTAAGAGATGCTGTGGTTTGTTACAGTTTCACAAGCAGAGTTTAACTAGATATGGTCCGAATGAGTAAGAAACACAGTTCGTATTTTCTGGGCATGCTCGTGTTTCTTGCTGTATTGGAGAAGCTGAAAAGAACAGCATGCTTCTTGCGTTAAAACAGAGTATGTCTCATGGATGAGAACACTGGTCTGAATTTCCCTTCACAAATGGAGTTATACCAAAGTCTCTGTGTCTTCCTACAAGCAGGAGTTCATTTCCGGAAAACCCAGTGATTTTTCGGCTCAAATGAATTTACACAGTTCACGAACACAACATGTTTTTCACTATAAACTAAAGAGCATCTTTGTAAGAGATGCTGTGGTTTGTTACAGTTTCACAAGCAGAGTTCAACTAGATATGGTCCGTATGAGTAGGAAATACAGGTCTTTTTTTATGGACATGCTCATATTTCTTGCTGTATTGCAACTCTGGACAGAAGAGGATACTTGTTGTGTTAAAACAGACGGTGTTTCATGGATGAGAACACTGGTCTGAATTTCCCTTCACAAATGGAGTTAAACCAAAATCTCTAGTCTTCCTAAAAGCAAGAGTTCATTTCCGGTAAACCCAGGGATTTTTCGGCTCAAATGAATTTACACAGTTCACGAACCCAACACGTTTTTCAATACAAACTAAAGAGCATCTTTGTAAGAGATGATGTGGTTTGTTACAGTTTCACAAGCAGAGTTCAACTAGATATGGTCCGTATGAGTAAGAAACACACTTCGTTTTTTCTGGGCATGCTCATGTTTCTTGCTGTATTGGAGATGCTGGAAAGAAGAGCATGCTTCTTGTGTTAAAACAGAGTATGTTTCATTGATGAGAACACTGGTCTGAATTTCCCTTCACAAACGGAGTTAAACCAAAAGCTCTGTGTCTTCCTACAAGCAAGAGTTCATTTCTGGAAAACCCAGTGATTTTTCAGCTCAAATGAATTTACCCAGTTCACGAACCCCACACGTTTTTCACTATAAACTAAAGAGCATCTAAGTAAGAGATGCTGTGGTTTGTTACAGTTTCACAAGCAGAGTTCAACTAGATATGGTCCGTATGAGTAGGAAATACAGTTCTTTTTTTATGGACATGCTCATATTTCTTGCTGTATTGCAACTCTGGACAGAAGAGGATGCTTCTTGTGTTAAAACAGACGGTGTTTCATGGATGAGAACACTGGTCTGAATTTCCCTTCACAAACGGAGTTAAACCAAAATCTCTGTGTCTTCCTACAAGCAAAAGTTCATTTCCGGAAAACACAGTGATTTTTCGGCTCAAATGAATTTACACAGTTCACGAACCAAACATGTTTTTCACCATAATCTAAAGAGCATCTTTGTAATACATGCTGTGGTTTGTTACAGTTTCACAAGCAGAGTTCAATTAGGTATGGTCTGTATGAGTAGGAAACACACTTCTTTTTTTCTGGACATGCTCATATTTCTTGCTGTATTGCAGACTCTGGACAGAAGAGGATGATTCTTGCGTTAAAACAGAGGGTGTTTCATGGATGAGAACACTGGTCTGAATTTCCATTCACAAATGGAGTTAACCAAAAGGCTCTGTGTCTTCCTACAAGCAAGAGTTCATTTCTGGAAATGCCTGTGATTTTTAGGCTCAAATGAATTTACACAGTTCACGAACCCAACTCGTTTTTCACTATAAAATAAAGAGCATCGATGTAAGAGATGCTGTGGTTTGTTACAGTTTCACAAGCAGAGTTCAACTAGATATGGTCCGTATGAGTAGGAAATTCAGTTCTTTTTTTGTGGACATATTCATATTTCTTGCTCTATTGCAACTATGGACAGAAGAGGATGCTTCTTGTCTTAAAACAGACGATGTTTCATGCATGAGAACACTGGTCTCAATTTCCCTTCACAAACGGAGTTAAACCAAAGGCTCTGTGTCTTCCTACAAGCAAGAGTTCATTTCCGGAAAACCCAGTGATTTTTCAGCTCTAATGAATTTACCCAGTTCACGAACCCCACACTTTTTTCACTATAAACTAAAGAGCATCTATGTAAGAGATGCTGTGGTTTGTTACAGTTTCACAAGCAGAGTTCAACTAGATATGGTCCGTATGAGTAAGAAACACAGTTCGTTTTTTCTGGGCATGCTCATGTTTCTTGCTGTAATGGAGATGCTGGAAAGAAGAGCATGCTTCTTGCGTTAAAACATAGTATGTTTCATGGATGAGAACACTGGTCTGAATTTCCCTTCACAAACGGAGTTAAACCAAAGGCTCTGTGTCTTCCTACAAGCAAGAGTTCATTTCCGGAAAACCCAGTGATTTTTCGGCTCAAATGAATTTACACAGTTCACGAACCCAACACGTTATTCATTATAAACTAAAGAGCATCTATTTAAGCGATGCTGTGGTTTGTTACAGTTTCACAAGCAGAGTTCAACTAGATATGGTCCGTATGAGTAGGAAATTCAGTTCTTTTTTTGTATGCATGCTCATATTTCTTGCTCTATTGCAACTATGGACAGAAGAGGATGCTTCTTGCCTTAAAACAGATGGTGTTTCATGCATGAGAACACTGGTCTGAATTTCCCTTCACAAACGGAGTTCAACCATAGGCTGTGTGTCCTCCTACAAGCAAGAGTTCATTTCCGGAAATCCCAGTGATTTTTCGGCTCAAATGAATTTACACAGTTCATGAACCCAACACGATTTTCAGTATAAACTAAAGAGCATCTATGTAAGAGACGCTGTGGTTTGTTACAGTTTCACAAGCAGAGTTTAACTAGATATGATCCGTATTAGTAAGAAACACAGTTCGTTTTTTCTGGGCATGCTCATGTTTCCTGCTGTATTGGAGATGCTGGAAAGAAGAGCATGCTTCTTGCGTTAAAACAGAGTATGTTTCATGGATGAGAACATTGGTCTGAATTTCCCTTCACAAACGGAGTTAAATCAAAGGCTCTGTGTCTTCCTACAAGTAAGAGTTCATTTCCGGTAAACACAGTGATTTATCGGCTCAAATGAATTTACACAGTTCACGAACCAAACATGTTTTTCACTATAAACTAAAGAGCATCTATGTAAGAGATGCTGTGGTTTGTTACAGTTTCACAAGCAGAGTTTAACTAGATATGGTCCGAATGCGTAAGAAACACAGTTCGTATTTTCTGGGCATGCTCATGTTTCTTGCTGTATTGGAGATGCTGGAAAGAACAGCATGCTTCTTGCGTTAAAACAGAGTATGTCTCATGGATGAGAACACTGGTCGGAATTTCCCTTCACAAACGTAGTTAAAGCAAAGGCTCTGTGTCTTCCTACAAGCAAGAGTTCATTTCCGGAAAACCCAGTGATTTTTCGGCTCAAATGAATTTACACAGTTCACGAACCCAACACGTTATTCATTATAAACTAAAGAGCATCTATTTAAGCGATGCTGTGGTTTGTTACAGTTTCACAAGCAGAGTTTCACTAGATATGGTCCGAATGAGTAAGAAACACAGTTCGTATTTTCTGGGCATGCTCATGTTTCTTGCTGTATTGGAGAAGCAGGAAAGAACAGCATCCTTCTTGCGTTAAAACAGAGTATGTCTCATGGATGAGAACACTGGTCCGAATTTCCCTTCACAAATGGAGTTAAACCAAAGTCTCTGTGTCTTCCTAGAAGCAGGAGTTCATTTCCGGAAAACCCAGTGATTTTTCAGCACAAATGAATTTACACAGTTCACGAACCCAACATGTTTTTCACTATAAACTAAAGAGCATCTTTGTAAGAGATGCTGTGGTTTGTTACAGTTTCATAAGTAGAGTTCAACTAGATATGGTCAGTATGAGTAGGAAACACAGTTCTTTTTTTCTGGGCATGCTCATGTTTCTTGCTGTATTGGAGAAGCTGGAAAGAAGAGCATGCTTCTTACGTTAAAACAGACGGTGTTTCATGGATGAGAACACTGGTCTGAATTTTCCTTCACAAACGGAGTTAAACCAAAGGCTCTGTGTCTTCCTACAAGCAAGAGTTCATTTCCGGAAATCCCAGTGATTTTTCGGCTCAAATGAATTTACACAGTTCACGAACCCAACACGTTTTTCACTATAAACTAAAGA
The DNA here is from genome assembly GCA_949786385.1 of Onychomys leucogaster. Classification (NCBI taxonomy): domain Eukaryota; kingdom Metazoa; phylum Chordata; class Mammalia; order Rodentia; family Cricetidae; genus Onychomys; species Onychomys leucogaster. Next base: position 520,342 of record CATKUP010000151.1, on the reverse strand, counting down.
GCATCAATGTAAGTGATGCTGTGGTTTGTTACAGTTTCACAAGCAGAGTTCAACTAGATATGGTCCGTATGAGTAGGAAATTCAGTTCTTTTTTTGTGGGCATGCTCATATTTCTTGCTCTATTGCAACTATGGACAGAAGAGGATGCTTCTTGCCTTAAAACAGATGGTGTTTCATGCATGAGAACACTGGTCTGAATTTCCCTTCACAAACGGAGTTAAACCATAGGCTGTGTGTCTTCCTACAAGCAAGAGTTCATTTCCGGAAATCCCAGTGATTTTTCGGCTCAAGTGAATTTACACAGTTCATGAACCCAACACGTTTTTCAGTATAAACTAAAGAGCATCTATGTAAGAGATGCTGTGGTTTGTTACAGTTTCACAAGCAGAGTTTAACCAGATATGGTCCGAATGAGTAAGAAACACAGTTCGTATTTTCTGGGCATGCTCGTGTTTCTTGCTGTATTGGAGAAGCTGAAAAGAACAGCATGCTTCTTGCGTTAAAACAGAGTATGTCTCATGGATGAGAACACTGGTCTGAATTTCCCTTCACAAATGGAGTTATACCAAAGTCTCTGTGTCTTCCTACAAGCAGGAGTTCATTTCCGGAAAACCCAGTGATTTTTCGGCTCAAATGAATTTACACAGTTCACGAACACAACATGTTTTTCACTATAAACTAAAGAGCATCTTTGTAAGAGATGCTGTGGTTTGTTACAGTTTCATAAGTAGAGTTCAACTAGATATGGTCAGTATGAGTAGGAAACACAGTTCTTTTTTTCTGGGCATGCTCATTTTTCTTGCTGTATTGGAGAAGCTGGAAAGAAGAGCATGCTTCTTACGTTAAAACAGAGGGTGTTTCATGGATGAGAACACTGGTCTGAATTTTCCTTCACAAACGGAGTTAAACCAAAGGCTCTGTGTCTTCCTACAAGCAAGAGTTCATTTCCGGAAATCCCAGTGATTTTTCGGCTCAAATGAATTTACACAGTTCACGAACCCAACACGTTTTTCACTATAAACTAAAGAGCATCAATGTAAGTGATGCTGTGGTTTGTTACAGTTTCACAAGCAGAGTTCAACTAGATATGGTCCGTATTAGTAAGAAACACAGTTCGTTTTTTCTGGGCATGCTCATGTTTCCTGCTGTATTGGAGATGCTGGAAAGAAGAGCATGCTTCTTGCGTTAAAACAGAGTATGTTTCATGGATGAGAACACTGGTCTTAATTTCCCTTCACAAACGGAGTTAAATTAAAGGCTCTGTGTCTTCCTACAAGCAGGAGTTCATTTCCGGAAATCCCAGGATTTTTCGGCTCAAATGAATTTACATAGTTCACGAACCTAACACGTTTTTCACTATAAACTAAAGAGTATCTATGTAAGAGATGCTGTGGTTTGTTACAGTTTCACAAGCAGAGTTCAACTAGATATGGTCCGTATGAGTAGGAAATACAGGTCTTTTTTTATGGACATGCTCATATTTCTTGCTGTATTGCAACTCTGGACAGAAGAGGATACTTGTTGTGTTAAAACAGACGGTGTTTCATGGATGAGAACACTGGTCTGAATTTCCCTTCACAAATGGAGTTAAACCAAAATCTCTAGTCTTCCTAAAAGCAAGAGTTCATTTCCGGTAAACCCAGGGATTTTTCGGCTCAAATGAATTTACACAGTTCACGAACCCAACACGTTTTTCAATACAAACTAAAGAGCATCTTTGTAAGAGATGATGTGGTTTGTTACAGTTTCACAAGCAGAGTTCAACTAGATATGGTCCGTATGAGTAAGAAACACACTTCGTTTTTTCTGGGCATGCTCAAGTTTCTTGCTGTATTGGAGATGCTGGAAAGAAGAGCATGCTTCTTGCGTTAAAACAGAGTATGTTTCATTGATGAGAACACTGGTCTGAATTTCCCTTCACAAATGGAATCAAACCAAAGTCTCTGTGTCTTCCTACAAGCAAGAGTTCATTTCTGGAAAACCCAGTGATTTTTCAGCTCAAATGAATTTACCCAGTTCACGAACCCCACACGTTTTTCACTATAAACTAAAGAGCATCTATGTAAGAGATGCTGTGGTTTGTTACAGTTTCACAAGCAGAGTTCAACTAGATATGGTCCGTATGAGTAGGAAATACAGTTCTTTTTTTATGGACATGCTCATATTTCTTGCTGTATTGCAACTCTGGACAGAAGAGGATGCTTCTTGTGTTAAAACAGACGGTGTTTCATGGATGAGAACACTGGTCTGAATTTCCCTTCACAAACGGAGTTAAACCAAAATCTCTGTGTCTTCCTACAAGCAAGAGTTCATTTCCGGAAAACACAGTGATTTTTCGGCTCAAATGAATTTACACAGTTCACGAACCAAACATGTTTTTCACTATAATCTAAAGAGCATCTTTGTAATACATGCTGTGGTTTGTTACAGTTTCACAAGCAGAGTTCAACTAGGTATGGTCTGTATGAGTAGGAAACACACTTCTTTTTTTCTGGACATGCTCATATTTCTTGCTGTATTGCAGACTCTGGACAGAAGAGGATGATTCTTGCGTTAAAACAGAGGGTGTTTCATGGATGAGAACACTGGTCTGAATTTCCATTCACAAATGGAGTTAAACCAAAGGCTCTGTGTCTTCCTACAAGCAAGAGTTCATTTCTGGAAATGCCTGTGATTTTTAGGCTCAAATGAATTTACACAGTTCACGAACCCAACTCGTTTTTCACTATAAAATAAAGAGCATCGATGTAAGAGATGCTGTGGTTTGTTACAGTTTCACAAGCAGAGTTCAACTAGATATGGTCCGTATGAGTAGGAAATTCAGTTCTTTTTTTGTGGACATATTCATATTTCTTGCTCTATTGCAACTATGGACAGAAGAGGATGCTTCTTGTCTTAAAACAGACGATGTTTCATGCATGAGAACACTGGTCTCAATTTCCCTTCACAAACGGAGTTAAACCAAAGGCTCTGTGTCTTCCTACAAGCAAGAGTTCATTTCCGGAAAACCCAGTGATTTTTCAGCTCTAATGAATTTACCCAGTTCACGAACCCCACACTTTTTTCACTATAAACTAAAGAGCATCTATGTAAGAGATGCTGTGGTTTGTTACAGTTTCACAAGCAGAGTTCAACTAGATATGGTCCGTATGAGTAGGAAACACAGTTCGTTTTTTCTGGGCATGCTCATGTTTCTTGCTGTAATGGAGATGCTGGAAAGAAGAGCATGCTTCTTGCGTTAAAACAGAGTATGTTTCATGGATGAGAACACTGGTCTTAATTTCCCTTCACAAACGGAGTTAAATGAAAGGCTCTGTGTCTTCCTACAAGCAGGAGTTCATTTCCGGAAATCCCAGGATTTTTCGGCTCAAATGAATTTACATAGTTCACGAACCCAACACGTTTTTCACTATAAACTAAAGAGCATCAATGTAAGTGATGCTGTGGTTTGTTACAGTTTCACAAGCAGAGTTCAACTAGATATGGTTCGTATGAGTAGGAAATTCAGTTCTTTTTTTGTGGGCATGCTCATATTTCTTGCTCTATTGCAACTATGGACAGAAGAGGATGCTTCTTGCCTTAAAACAGATGGTGTTTCATGCATGAGAACACTGGTCTGAATTTCCCTTCACAAACGGAGTTAAACCATAGGCTGTGTGTCTTCCTACAAGCAAGAGTTCATTTCCGGAAATCCCAGTGATTTTTCGGCTCAAATGAATTTACACAGTTCATGAACCCAACACGTTTTTCAGTATAAACTAAAGAGCATCTATGTAAGAGATGCTGTGGTTTGTTACAGTTTCACAAGCAGAGTTTAACCAGATATGGTCCGAATGAGTAAGAAACACAGTTCGTATTTTCTGGGCATGCTCGTGTTTCTTGCTGTATTGGAGAAGCTGAAAAGAACAGCATGCTTCTTGCGTTAAAACAGAGTATGTCTCATGGATGAGAACACTGGTCTGAATTTCCCTTCACAAATGGAGTTATACCAAAGTCTCTGTGTCTTCCTACAAGCAGGAGTTCATTTCCGGAAAACCCAGTGATTTTTCGGCTCAAATGAATTTACACAGTTCACGAACACAACATGTTTTTCACTATAAACTAAAGAGCATCTTTGTAAGAGATGCTGTGGTTTGTTACAGTTTCATAAGTAGAGTTCAACTAGATATGGTCAGTATGAGTAGGAAACACAGTTCTTTTTTTCTGGGCATGCTCATTTTTCTTGCTGTATTGGAGAAGCTGGAAAGAAGAGCATGCTTCTTACGTTAAAACAGAGGGTGTTTCATGGATGAGAACACTGGTCTGAATTTTCCTTCACAAACGGAGTTAAACCAAAGGCTCTGTGTCTTCCTACAAGCAAGAGTTCATTTCCGGAAATCCCAGTGATTTTTCGGCTCAAATGAATTTACACAGTTCACGAACCCAACACGTTTTTCACTATAAACTAAAGAGCATCAATGTAAGTGATGCTGTGGTTTGTTACAGTTTCACAAGCAGAGTTCAACTAGATATGGTCCGTATTAGTAAGAAACACAGTTCGTTTTTTCTGGGCATGCTCATGTTTCCTGCTGTATTGGAGATGCTGGAAAGAAGAGCATGCTTCTTGCGTTAAAACAGAGTATGTTTCATGGATGAGAACACTGGTCTTAATTTCCCTTCACAAACGGAGTTAAATTAAAGGCTCTGTGTCTTCCTACAAGCAGGAGTTCATTTCCGGAAATCCCAGGATTTTTCGGCTCAAATGAATTTACATAGTTCACGAACCTAACACGTTTTTCACTATAAACTAAAGAGTATCTATGTAAGAGATGCTGTGGTTTGTTACAGTTTCACAAGCAGAGTTCAACTAGATATGGTCCGTATGAGTAGGAAATACAGGTCTTTTTTTATGGACATGCTCATATTTCTTGCTGTATTGCAACTCTGGACAGAAGAGGATACTTGTTGTGTTAAAACAGACGGTGTTTCATGGATGAGAACACTGGTCTGAATTTCCCTTCACAAATGGAGTTAAACCAAAATCTCTAGTCTTCCTAAAAGCAAGAGTTCATTTCCGGTAAACCCAGGGATTTTTCGGCTCAAATGAATTTACACAGTTCACGAACCCAACACGTTTTTCAATACAAACTAAAGAGCATCTTTGTAAGAGATGATGTGGTTTGTTACAGTTTCACAAGCAGAGTTCAACTAGATATGGTCCGTATGAGTAAGAAACACACTTCGTTTTTTCTGGGCATGCTCAAGTTTCTTGCTGTATTGGAGATGCTGGAAAGAAGAGCATGCTTCTTGTGTTAAAACAGAGTATGTTTCATTGATGAGAACACTGGTCTGAATTTCCCTTCACAAACGGAGTTAAACCAAAAGCTCTGTGTCTTCCTACAAGCAAGAGTTCATTTCTGGAAAACCCAGTGATTTTTCAGCTCAAATGAATTTACCCAGTTCACGAACCCCACACGTTTTTCACTATAAACTAAAGAGCATCTATGTAAGAGATGCTGTGGTTTGTTACAGTTTCACAAGCAGAGTTCAACTAGATATGGTCCGTATGAGTAGGAAATACAGTTCTTTTTTTATGGACATGCTCATATTTCTTGCTGTATTGCAACTCTGGACAGAAGAGGATGCTTCTTGTGTTAAAACAGACGGTGTTTCATGGATGAGAACACTGGTCTGAATTTCCCTTCACAAACGGAGTTAAACCAAAATCTCTGTGTCTTCCTACAAGCAAGAGTTCATTTCCGGAAAACACAGTGATTTTTCGGCTCAAATGAATTTACACAGTTCACGAACCAAACATGTTTTTCACTATAATCTAAAGAGCATCTTTGTAATACATGCTGTGGTTTGTTACAGTTTCACAAGCAGAGTTCAACTAGGTATGGTCTGTATGAGTAGGAAACACACTTCTTTTTTTCTGGACATGCTCATATTTCTTGCTGTATTGCAGACTCTGGACAGAAGAGGATGATTCTTGCGTTAAAACAGAGGGTGTTTCATGGATGAGAACACTGGTCTGAATTTCCATTCACAAATGGAGTTAAACCAAAGGCTCTGTGTCTTCCTACAAGCAAGAGTTCATTTCTGGAAATGCCTGTGATTTTTAGGCTCAAATGAATTTACACAGTTCACGAACCCAACTCGTTTTTCACTATAAAATAAAGAGCATCGATGTAAGAGATGCTGTGGTTTGTTACAGTTTCACAAGCAGAGTTCAACTAGATATGGTCCGTATGAGTAGGAAATTCAGTTCTTTTTTTGTGGACATATTCATATTTCTTGCTCTATTGCAACTATGGACAGAAGAGGATGCTTCTTGTCTTAAAACAGACGATGTTTCAAGCATGAGAACACTGGTCTCAATTTCCCTTCACAAACGGAGTTAAACCAAAGGCTCTGTGTCTTCCTACAAGCAAGAGTTCATTTCCGGAAAACCCAGTGATTTTTCAGCTCTAATGAATTTACCCAGTTCACGAACCCCACACTTTTTTCACTATAAACTAAAGAGCATCTATGTAAGAGATGCTGTGGTTTGTTACAGTTTCACAAGCAGAGTTCAACTAGATATGGTCCGTATGAGTAGGAAACACAGTTCGTTTTTTCTGGGCATGCTCATGTTTCTTGCTGTAATGGAGATGCTGGAAAGAAGAGCATGCTTCTTGCGTTAAAACAGAGTATGTTTCATGGATGAGAACACTGGTCTTAATTTCCCTTCACAAACGGAGTTAAATGAAAGGCTCTGTGTCTTCCTACAAGCAGGAGTTCATTTCCGGAAATCCCAGGATTTTTCGGCTCAAATGAATTTACATAGTTCACGAACCCAACACGTTTTTCACTATAAACTAAAGAGCATCAATGTAAGTGATGCTGTGGTTTGTTACAGTTTCACAAGCAGAGTTCAACTAGATATGGTTCGTATGAGTAGGAAATTCAGTTCTTTTTTTGTGGGCATGCTCATATTTCTTGCTCTATTGCAACTATGGACAGAAGAGGATGCTTCTTGCCTTAAAACAGATGGTGTTTCATGCATGAGAACACTGGTCTGAATTTCCCTTCACAAACGGAGTTAAACCATAGGCTGTGTGTCTTCCTACAAGCAAGAGTTCATTTCCGGAAATCCCAGTGATTTTTCGGCTCAAATGAATTTACACAGTTCATGAACCCAACACGTTTTTCAGTATAAACTAAAGAGCATCTATGTAAGAGATGCTGTGGTTTGTTACAGTTTCACAAGCAGAGTTTAACCAGATATGGTCCGAATGAGTAAGAAACACAGTTCGTATTTTCTGGGCATGCTCGTGTTTCTTGCTGTATTGGAGAAGCTGAAAAGAACAGCATGCTTCTTGCGTTAAAACAGAGTATGTCTCATGGATGAGAACACTGGTCTGAATTTCCCTTCACAAATGGAGTTATACCAAAGTCTCTGTGTCTTCCTACAAGCAGGAGTTCATTTCCGGAAAACCCAGTGATTTTTCGGCTCAAATGAATTTACACAGTTCACGAACACAACATGTTTTTCACTATAAACTAAAGAGCATCTTTGTAAGAGATGCTGTGGTTTGTTACAGTTTCATAAGTAGAGTTCAACTAGATATGGTCAGTATGAGTAGGAAACACAGTTCTTTTTTTCTGGGCATGCTCATTTTTCTTGCTGTATTGGAGAAGCTGGAAAGAAGAGCATGCTTCTTACGTTAAAACAGAGGGTGTTTCATGGATGAGAACACTGGTCTGAATTTTCCTTCACAAACGGAGTTAAACCAAAGGCTCTGTGTCTTCCTACAAGCAAGAGTTCATTTCCACAAATCCCAGTGATTTTTCGGCTCAAATGAATTTACACAGTTCACGAACCCAACACGTTTTTCACTATAAACTAAAGAGCATCAATGTAAGTGATGCTGTGGTTTGTTACAGTTTCACAAGCAGAGTTCAACTAGATATGGTCCGTATTAGTAAGAAACACAGTTCGTTTTTTCTGGGCATGCTCATGTTTCCTGCTGTATTGGAGATGCTGGAAAGAAGAGCATGCTTCTTGCGTTAAAACAGAGTATGTTTCATGGATGAGAACACTGGTCTTAATTTCCCTTCACAAACGGAGTTAAATTAAAGGCTCTGTGTCTTCCTACAAGCAGGAGTTCATTTCCGGAAATCCCAGGATTTTTCGGCTCAAATGAATTTACATAGTTCACGAACCTAACACGTTTTTCACTATAAACTAAAGAGTATCTATGTAAGAGATGCTGTGGTTTGTTACAGTTTCACAAGCAGAGTTCAACTAGATATGGTCCGTATGAGTAGGAAATACAGGTCTTTTTTTATGGACATGCTCATATTTCTTGCTGTATTGCAACTCTGGACAGAAGAGGATACTTGTTGTGTTAAAACAGACGGTGTTTCATGGATGAGAACACTGGTCTGAATTTCCCTTCACAAATGGAGTTAAACCAAAATCTCTAGTCTTCCTAAAAGCAAGAGTTCATTTCCGGTAAACCCAGGGATTTTTCGGCTCAAATGAATTTACACAGTTCACGAACCCAACACGTTTTTCAATACAAACTAAAGAGCATCTTTGTAAGAGATGATGTGGTTTGTTACAGTTTCACAAGCAGAGTTCAACTAGATATGGTCCGTATGAGTAAGAAACACACTTCGTTTTTTCTGGGCATGCTCATGTTTCTTGCTGTATTGGAGATGCTGGAAAGAAGAGCATGCTTCTTGCGTTAAAACAGAGTATGTTTCATTGATGAGAACACTGGTCTGAGTTTCCCTTCACAAACGGAGTTAAACCAAAAGCTCTGTGTCTTCCTACAAGCAAGAGTTCATTTCTGGAAAACCCAGTGATTTTTCAGCTCAAATGAATTTACCCAGTTCACGAACCCCACACGTTTTTCACTATAAACTAAAGAGCATCTATGTAAGATATGCTGTGGTTTGTTACAGTTTCACAAGCAGAGTTCAACTAGATATGGTCCGTATGAGTAGGAAATACAGTTCTTTTTTTATGGACATGCTCATATTTCTTGCTGTATTGCAACTCTGGACAGAAGAGGATGCTTCTTGTGTTAAAACAGACGGTGTTTCATGGATGAGAACACTGGTCTGAATTTCCCTTCACAAATGGAGTTAAACCAAAATCTCTGTGTCTTCCTACAAGCAAGAGTTCATTTCCGGAAAACACAGTGATTTTTCGGCTCAAATGAATTTACACAGTTCACGAACCAAACATGTTTTTCACTATAATCTAAAGAGCATCTTTGTAATACATGCTGTGGTTTGTTACAGTTTCACAAGCAGAGTTCAACTAGGTATGGTCTGTATGAGTAGGAAACACACTTCTTTTTTTCTGGACATGCTCATATTTCTTGCTGTATTGCAGACTCTGGACAGAAGAGGATGATTCTTGCGTTAAAACAGAGGGTGTTTCATGGATGAGAACACGGGTCAGAATTTCCATTCACAAATGGAGTTAAACCAAAGGCTCTGTGTCTTCCTACAAGCAAGAGTTCATTTCTGGAAATGCCTGTGATTTTTAGGCTCAAATGAATTTACACAGTTCACAAACCCAACTCGTTTTTCACTATAAAATAAAGAGCATCGATGTAAGAGATGCTGTGGTTTGTTACAGTTTCACAAGCAGAGTTCAACTAGATATGGTCCGTATGAGTAGGAAATTCAGTTCTTTTTTTGTGGACATATTCATATTTCTTGCTCTATTGCAACTATGGACAGAAGAGGATGCTTCTTGTCTTAAAACAGACGATGTTTCATGCATGAGAACACTGGTCTCAATTTCCCTTCACAAACGGAGTTAAACCAATGTCTCTGTGTCTTCCTACAAGCAAGAGTTCATTTCCGGAAAACCCAGTGATTTTTCAGCTCTAATGAATTTACCCAGTTCACGAACCCCACACTTTTTTCACTATAAACTAAAGAGCATCTATGTAAGAGATGCTGTGGTTTGTTACAGTTTCACAAGCAGAGTTCAACTAGATATGGTCCGTATGAGTAAGAAACACAGTTCGTTTTTTCTGGGCATGCTCATGTTTCTTGCTGTAATGGAGAGGCTGGAAAGAAGAGCATGCTTCTTGCATTAAAACATAGTATGTTTCATGGATGAGAACACTGGTCTGAATTTCCCTTCACAAACGGAGTTAAACCAAAGGCTCTGTGTCTTCCTACAAGCAAGAGTTCATTTCCGGAAAACCCAGTGATTTTTCGGCTCACATGAATTTACACAGTTCACGAACCCAACACGTTATTCATTATAAACTAAAGAGCATCTATTTAAGCGATGCTGTGGTTTGTTACAGTTTCACAAGCAGAGTTCAACTAGATATGGTCCGTATGAGTAGGAAATTCAGTTCTTTTTTTGTGGGCATGCTCATGTTTCCTGCTGTATTGGAGATGCTGGAAAGAAGAGCATGCTTCTTGCGTTAAAACAGAGTATGTTTCATTGATGAGAACACTGGTCTTAATTTCCCTTCACAAACGGAGTTAAATGAAAGGCTCTGTGTCTTCCTACAAGCAGGAGTTCATTCCCGGAAATCCCAGGATTTTTCGGCTCAAATGAATTTACATAGTTCACGAACCTAACACGTTTTTCACTATAAACTAAAGAGTATCTATGTAAGAGATGCTGTGGTTTGTTACAGTTTCACAAGCAGAGTTCAACTAGATATGGTCCGTATGAGTAGGAAATACAGGTCTTTTTTTATGGACATGCTCATATTTCTTGCTGTATTGCAACTCTGGACAGAAGAGGATACTTGTTGTGTTAAAACAGACGGTGTTTCATGGATGAGAACACTGGTCTGAATTTCCCTTCACAAATGGAGTTAAACCAAAATCTCTAGTCTTCCTAAAAGCAAGAGTTCATTTCCGGTAAACCCAGGGATTTTTCGGCTCAAATGAATTTACACAGTTCACGAACCCAACACGTTTTTCAATACAAACTAAAGAGCATCTTTGTAAGAGATGATGTGGTTTGTTACAGTTTCACAAGCAGAGTTCAACTAGATATGGTCCGTATGAGTAAGAAACACACTTCGTTTTTTCTGGGCATGCTCATGTTTCTTGCTGTATTGGAGATGCTGGAAAGAAGAGCATGCTTCTTGCGTTAAAACAGAGTATGTTTCATTGATGAGAACACTGGTCTGAATTTCCCTTCACAAACGGAGTTAAACCAAAAGCTCTGTGTCTTCCTACAAGCAAGAGTTCATTTCTGGAAAACCCAGTGATTTTTCAGCTCAAATGAATTTACCCAGTTCACGAACCCCACACGTTTTTCACTATAAACTAAAGAGCATCTATGTAAGATATGCTGTGGTTTGTTACAGTTTCACAAGCAGAGTTCAACTAGATATGGTCCGTATGAGTAGGAAATACAGTTCTTTTTTTATGGACATGCTCATATTTCTTGCTGTATTGCAACTCTGGACAGAAGAGGATGCTTCTTGTGTTAAAAAAGACGGTGTTTCATGGATGAGAACACTGGTCTGAATTTCCCTTCACAAACGGAGTTAAACCAAAATCTCTGTGTCTTCCTACAAGCAAGAGTTCATTTCCGGAAAACACAGTGATTTTTCGGCTCAAATGAATTTACACAGTTCACGAACCAAACATGTTTTTCACTATAATCTAAAGAGCATCTTTGTAATACATGCTGTGGTTTGTTACAGTTTCACAAGCAGAGTTCAACTAGGTATGGTCTGTATGAGTAGGAAACACACTTCTTTTTTTCTGGACATGCTCATATTTCTTGCTGTATTGCAGACTCTGGACAGAAGAGGATGATTCTTGCGTTAAAACAGAGGGTGTTTCATGGATGAGAACACGGGTCTGAATTTCCATTCACAAATGGAGTTAAACCAAAGGCTCTGTGTCTTCCTACAAGCAAGAGTTCATTTCTGGAAATGCCTGTGATTTTTAGGCTCAAATGAATTTACACAGTTCACAAACCCAACTCGTTTTTCACTATAAAATAAAGAGCATCGATGTAAGAGATGCTGTGGTTTGTTACAGTTTCACAAGCAGAGTTCAACTAGATATGGTCCGTATGAGTAGGAAATTCAGTTCTTTTTTTGTGGACATATTCATATTTCTTGCTCTATTGCAACTATGGACAGAAGAGGATGCTTCTTGTCTTAAAACAGACGATGTTTCATGCATGAGAACACTGGTCTCAATTTCCCTTCACAAACGGAGTTAAACCAATGTCTCTGTGTCTTCCTACAAGCAAGAGTTCATTTCCGGAAAACCCAGTGATTTTTCAGCTCTAATGAATTTACCCAGTTCACGAACCCCACACTTTTTTCACTATAAACTAAAGAGCATCTATGTAAGAGATGCTGTGGTTTGTTACAGTTTCACAAGCAGAGTTCAACTAGATATGGTCCGTATGAGTAAGAAACACAGTTTGTTTTTTCTGGGCATGCTCATGTTTCTTGCTGTAATGGAGAGGCTGGAAAGAAGAGCATGCTTCTTGCGTTAAAACATAGTATGTTTCATGGATGAGAACACTGGTCTGAATTTCCCTTCACAAACGGAGTTAAACCAAAGGCTCTGTGTCTTCCTACAAGCAAGAGTTCATTTCCGGAAAACCCAGTGATTTTTCGGCTCACATGAATTTACACAGTTCACGAACCCAACACGTTATTCATTATAAACTAAAGAGCATCTATTTAAGCGATGCTGTGGTTTGTTACAGTTTCACAAGCAGAGTTCAACTAGATATGGTCCGTATGAGTAGGAAATTCAGTTCTTTTTTTGTGGGCATGCTCATGTTTCCTGCTGTATTGGAGATGCTGGAAAGAAGAGCATGCTTCTTGCGTTAAAACAGAGTATGTTTCATGGATGAGAACATTGGTCTGAATTTCCCTTCGCAAACGGAGTTAAATCAAAGGCTCTGTGTCTTCCTACAAGTAAGAGTTCATTTCCGGTAAACACAGTGATTTATCGGCTCAAATGAATTTACACAGTTCACGAACCAAACATGTTTTTCACTATAAACTAAAGAGCATCTATGTAAGAGATGCTGTGGTTTGTTACAGTTTCACAAGCAGAGTTTAACTAGATATGGTCCGAATGCGTAAGAAACACAGTTCGTATTTTCTGGGCATGCTCATGTTTCTTGCTGTATTGGAGATGCTGGAAAGAACAGCATGCTTCTTGCGTTAAAACAGAGTATGTCTCATGGATGAGAACACTGGTCGGAATTTCCCTTCACAAACGTAGTTAAAGCAAAGGCTCTGTGTCTTCCTACAAGCAAGAGTTCATTTCCGGAAAACCCAGTGATTTTTCGGCTCAAATGAATTTACACAGTTCACGAACCCAACACGTTATTCATTATAAACTAAAGAGCATCTATTTAAGCGATGCTGTGGTTTGTTACAGTTTCACAAGCAGAGTTTCACTAGATATGGTCCGAATGAGTAAGAAACACAGTTCGTATTTTCTGAGCATGCTCATGTTTCTTGCTGTATTGGAGAAGCAGGAAAGAACAGCATCCTTCTTGCGTTAAAACAGAGTATGTCTCATGGATGAGAACACTGGTCTGAATTTCCCTTCACAAATGGAGTTAAACCAAAGTCTCTGTGTCTTCCTAGAAGCAGGAGTTCATTTCCGGAAAACCCAGTGATTTTTCAGCACAAATGAATTTACACAGTTCACGAACCCAACATGTTTTTCACTATAAACTAAAGAGCATCTTTGTAAGAGATGCTGTGGTTTGTTACAGTTTCATAAGTAGAGTTCAACTAGATATGGTCAGTATGAGTAGGAAACACAGTTCTTTTTTTCTGGGCATGCTCATGTTTCTTGCTGTATTGGAGAAGCTGGAAAGAAGAGCATGCTTCTTACGTTAAAACAGACGGTGTTTCATGGATGAGAACACTGGTCTGAATTTTCCTTCACAAACGGAGTTAAACCAAAGGCTCTGTGTCTTCCTACAAGCAAGAGTTCATTTCCGGAAATCCCAGTGATTTTTCGGCTCAAATGAATTTACACAGTTCACGAACCCAACACGTTTTTCACTATAAACTAAAGAGCATCAATGTAAGTGATGCTGTGGTTTGTTACAGTTTCACAAGCAGAGTTCAACTAGATATGGTCCGTATGAGTAGGAAATTCAGTTCTTTTTTTGTGGGCATGCTCATATTTCTTGCTCTATTGCAACTATGGACAGAAGAGGATGCTTCTTTCCTTAAAACAATGGTGTTTCATGGATGAGAACACTGGTCTGAATTTCCCTTCACAAATGGAGTTAAACCAAAATCTCTAGTCTTCCTAAAAGCAAGAGTTCATTTCCGGTAAACCCAGGGATTTTTCGGCTCAAATGAATTTACACAGTTCACGAACCCAACACGATTTTCAATACAAACTAAAGAGCATCTTTGTAAGAGATGATGTGGTTTGTTACAGTTTCACAAGCAGAGTTCAACTAGATATGGTCTGTATGAGTAAGAAACACACTTCGTTTTTTCTGGGCATGCTCATGTTTCTTGCTGTATTGGAGATGCTGGATAGAAGAGCATGCTTCTTGCGTTAAAACAGAGTATGTTTCATGGATGAGAACACTGGTCTGAATTTCCCTTCACAAACAGAGTTAAACCAAAAGCTCTGTGTCTTCCTACAAGCAAGAGTTCATTTCCGGAAAACCCAGTGATTTTTCAGCTCAAATGAATTTACCCAGTTCACGAACCCCACACGTTTTTCACTATACACTAAAGAGCATCTATGTAAGATATGCTGTGGTTTGTTACAGTTTCACAAGCAGAGTTCAACTAGATATGGTCCGTATGAGTAGGAAATACAGTTCTTTTTTTATGGACATGCTCATATTTCTTGCTGTATTGCAACTCTGGACAGAAGAGGATGCTTCTTGTGTTAAAACAGACGGTGTTTCATGGATGAGAACACTGGTCTGAATTTCCCTTCACAAACGGAGTTAAACCAAAATCTCTGTGTCTTCCTACAAGCAAGAGTTCATTTCCGGAAAACACAGTGATTTTTCGGCTCAAATGAATTTACACAGTTCACGAACCAAACATGTTTTTCACTATAATCTAAAGAGCATCTTTGTAATACATGCTGTGGTTTGTTACAGTTTCACAAGCAGAGTTCAACTAGGTATGGTCTGTATGAGTAGGAAACACACTTCTTTTTTTCTGGACATGCTCATATTTCTTGCTGTATTGCAGACTCTGGACAGAAGAGGATGATTCTTGCGTTAAAACAGAGGGTGTTTCATGGATGAGAACACGGGTCTGAATTTCCATTCACAAATGGAGTTAAACCAAAGGCTCTGTGTCTTCCTACAAGCAAGAGTTCATTTCTGGAAATGCCTGTGATTTTTAGGCTCAAATGAATTTACACAGTTCACAAACCCAACTCGTTTTTCACTATAAAATAAAGAGCATCGATGTAAGAGATGCTGTGGTTTGTTACAGTTTCACAAGCAGAGTTCAACTAGATATGGTCCGTATGAGTAGGAAATTCAGTTCTTTTTTTGTGGACATATTCATATTTCTTGCTCTATTGCAACTATGGACAGAAGAGGATGCTTCTTGTCTTAAAACAGACGATGTTTCATGCATGAGAACACTGGTCTCAATTTCCCTTCACAAACGGAGTTAAACCAATGTCTCTGTGTCTTCCTACAAGCAAGAGTTCATTTCCGGAAAACCCAGTGATTTTTCAGCTCTAATGAATTTACCCAGTTCACGAACCCCACACTTTTTTCACTATAAACTAAAGAGCATCTATGTAAGAGATGCTGTGGTTTGTTACAGTTTCACAAGCAGAGTTCAACTAGATATGGTCCGTATGAGTAAGAAACACAGTTCGTTTTTTCTGGGCATGCTCATGTTTCTTGCTGTAATGGAGAGGCTGGAAAGAAGAGCATGCTTCTTGCGTTAAAACATAGTATGTTTCATGGATGAGAACACTGGTCTGAATTTCCCTTCACAAACGGAGTTAAACCAAAGGCTCTGTGTCTTCCTACAAGCAAGAGTTCATTTCCGGAAAACCCAGTGATTTTTCGGCTCACATGAATTTACACAGTTCACGAACCCAACACGTTATTCATTATAAACTAAAGAGCATCTATTTAAGCGATGCTGTGGTTTGTTACAGTTTCACAAGCAGAGTTCAACTAGATATGGTCCGTATGAGTAGGAAATTCAGTTCTTTTTTTGTGGGCATGCTCATGTTTCCTGCTGTATTGGAGATGCTGGAAAGAAGAGCATGCTTCTTGCGTTAAAACAGAGTATGTTTCATGGATGAGAACATTGGTCTGAATTTCCCTTCGCAAACGGAGTTAAATCAAAGGCTCTGTGTCTTCCTACAAGTAAGAGTTCATTTCCGGTAAACACAGTGATTTATCGGCTCAAATGAATTTACACAGTTCACGAACCAAACATGTTTTTCACTATAAACTAAAGAGCATCTATGTAAGAGATGCTGTGGTTTGTTACAGTTTCACAAGCAGAGTTTAACTAGATATGGTCCGAATGCGTAAGAAACACAGTTCGTATTTTCTGGGCATGCTCATGTTTCTTGCTGTATTGGAGATGCTGGAAAGAACAGCATGCTTCTTGCGTTAAAACAGAGTATGTCTCATGGATGAGAACACTGGTCGGAATTTCCCTTCACAAACGTAGTTAAAGCAAAGGCTCTGTGTCTTCCTACAAGCAAGAGTTCATTTCCGGAAAACCCAGTGATTTTTCGGCTCAAATGAATTTACACAGTTCACGAACCCAACACGTTATTCATTATAAACTAAAGAGCATCTATTTAAGCGATGCTGTGGTTTGTTACAGTTTCACAAGCAGAGTTTCACTAGATATGGTCCGAATGAGTAAGAAACACAGTTCGTATTTTCTGAGCATGCTCATGTTTCTTGCTGTATTGGAGAAGCAGGAAAGAACAGCATCCTTCTTGCGTTAAAACAGAGTATGTCTCATGGATGAGAACACTGGTCTGAATTTCCCTTCACAAATGGAGTTAAACCAAAGTCTCTGTGTCTTCCTAGAAGCAGGAGTTCATTTCCGGAAAACCCAGTGATTTTTCAGCACAAATGAATTTACACAGTTCACGAACCCAACATGTTTTTCACTATAAACTAAAGAGCATCTTTGTAAGAGATGCTGTGGTTTGTTACAGTTTCATAAGTAGAGTTCAACTAGATATGGTCAGTATGAGTAGGAAACACAGTTCTTTTTTTCTGGGCATGCTCATGTTTCTTGCTGTATTGGAGAAGCTGGAAAGAAGAGCATGCTTCTTACGTTAAAACAGACGGTGTTTCATGGATGAGAACACTGGTCTGAATTTTCCTTCACAAACGGAGTTAAACCAAAGGCTCTGTGTCTTCCTACAAGCAAGAGTTCATTTCCGGAAATCCCAGTGATTTTTCGGCTCAAATGAATTTACACAGTTCACGAACCCAACACGTTTTTCACTATAAACTAAAGAGCATCAATGTAAGTGATGCTGTGGTTTGTTACAGTTTCACAAGCAGAGTTCAACTAGATATGGTCCGTATGAGTAGGAAATTCAGTTCTTTTTTTGTGGGCATGCTCATATTTCTTGCTCTATTGCAACTATGGACAGAAGAGGATGCTTCTTTCCTTAAAACAGATGGTGTTTCATGGATGAGAACACTGGTCTGAATTTCCCTTCACAAATGGAGTTAAACCAAAATCTCTAGTCTTCCTAAAAGCAAGAGTTCATTTCCGGTAAACCCAGGGATTTTTCGGCTCAAATGAATTTACACAGTTCACGAACCCAACACGATTTTCAATACAAACTAAAGAGCATCTTTGTAAGAGATGATGTGGTTTGTTACAGTTTCACAAGCAGAGTTCAACTAGATATGGTCTGTATGAGTAAGAAACACACTTCGTTTTTTCTGGGCATGCTCATGTTTCTTGCTGTATTGGAGATGCTGGATAGAAGAGCATGCTTCTTGCGTTAAAACAGAGTATGTTTCATGGATGAGAACACTGGTCTGAATTTCCCTTCACAAACAGAGTTAAACCAAAAGCTCTGTGTCTTCCTACAAGCAAGAGTTCATTTCCGGAAAACCCAGTGATTTTTCAGCTCAAATGAATTTACCCAGTTCACGAACCCCACACGTTTTTCACTATAAACTAAAGAGCATCTATGTAAGAGATGCTGTGGTTTGTTACAGTTTCACAAGCAGAGTTCAACTAGATATGGTCCGTATGAGTAGGAAATACAGTTCTTTTTTTATGGACATGCTCATATTTCTTGCTGTATTGCAACTCTGGACAGAAGAGGATGCTTCTTGTGTTAAAACAGATGGTGTTTCATGGATGAGAACACTGGTCTGCATTTTCCCTTCACAAACGGAGTTAAACCAAGGGCTCTGTGTCTTCCTACAAGCAAGAGTTCATTTCCAGAAATCCCAGTGATTTTTCGGCTCAAATGAATTTACACAGTTCACGAACCCAACACGTTTTTCACTATAAACTAAAGAGCATCTTTGTAAGAGATGCTGTGGTTTGTTACAGTTTCACAAGCAGAGTTCAACTAGATATGGTCCCTATGAATAGGAAACACAGTTCTCTTTTTCTGGACATGCTCATATTTCTTGCTGTATTGCAGACTCTGGACAGAACAGGATGCTTCTTGCTTTAAAACAGAGGAGGTTTCATGGATGAGAACACTGGTCTGAATTTCCCTTCACAAACGGAGTTAAACCAAAGGCTCTGTGTCTTCCTACAAGCAAGAGTTTATTTCCGGAAATCCCAGTGATTTTTCGGCTGAAATGAATTTACATAGTTCACGAACAGAACACGTTTTTCACTATAAACTAAAGAGCATCTATGTAAGTGATGCTGTGGTTTGTTACAGTTTCACAAGCAGAGTTTAACTAGATATGGTCCGTATGAGTAAGAAACACAGTTCTTATTTTCTGGGCATGCTCATGTTTCTTGCTGTATTGGAGATGCTGGAAAGAACAGCATGCTTCTTGAGTTAAAACAGAGTATGTCTCATGGATGAGAACACTGGTCTGAATTTCCCTTCACAAACGGAGTTAAACCAAAGTCTCTGTGTCTTCCTACAAGCAGGAGTTCATTTCCGGAAAACCCAGTGATTTTTCGGCTCAAATGAATTTACACAGTTCACGAACCCAACACGTTTTTCACTATAAACTAAAGAGCATCAATGTAAGTGATGCTGTGGTTTGTTACAGTTTCACAAGCAGAGTTCAACTAGATATGGTCCGTATGAGTAGGAAATTCAGTTCTTTTTTTCTGGGCATGCTCACATTTCTTGCTCTATTGCAACTATGGACAGAAGAGGATGCTTCTTGCCTTAAAACTGATGGTGTTTCATGCATGAGAACACTGGTCTGAATTTCCCTTCACAAACGGAGTTAAACCAAAGGCTCTGTGTCTTCCTACAAGCAAGAGTTCATTTCCGGAAAACCCAGTGCTTTTTCGGCTCAAATGAATTTACCCAGTTCACGAACCCCACACGTTTTTCACTATAAACTAAAGAGCATCTATGTAAGAGATGCTGTGGTTTGTTACAGTTTCACAAGCAGAGTTCAACTAGATATGGTCCGTATGAGTAGGAAATACAGTTCTTTTTTTATGGACATGCTCATATTTCTTGCTGTATTGCAACTCTGGACAGAAGAGGATGCTTCTTGTGTTAAAACAGATGGTGTTTCATGGATGAGAACACTGGTCTGCATTTTCCCTTCACAAACGGAGTTAAACCAAGGGCTCTGTGTCTTCCTACAAGCAAGAGTTCATTTCCAGAAATCCCAGTGATTTTTCGGCTCAAATGAATTTACACAGTTCACGAACCCAACACGTTTTTCACTATAAACTAAAGAGCATCTTTGTAAGAGATGCTGTGGTTTGTTACAGTTTCACAAGCAGAGTTCAACTAGATATGGTCCCTATGAATAGGAAACACAGTTCTCTTTTTCTGGACATGCTCATATTTCTTGCTGTATTGCAGACTCTGGACAGAACAGGATGCTTCTTGCTTTAAAACAGAGGAGGTTTCATGGATGAGAACACTGGTCTGAATTTCCCTTCACAAACGGAGTTAAACCAAAGGCTCTGTGTCTTCCTACAAGCAAGAGTTTATTTCCGGAAATCCCAGTGATTTTTCGGCTGAAATGAATTTACATAGTTCACGAACAGAACACGTTTTTCACTATAAACTAAAGAGCATCTATGTAAGTGATGCTGTGGTTTGTTACAGTTTCACAAGCAGAGTTTAACTAGATATGGTCCGTATGAGTAAGAAACACAGTTCTTATTTTCTGGGCATGCTCATGTTTCTTGCTGTATTGGAGATGCTGGAAAGAACAGCATGCTTCTTGAGTTAAAACAGAGTATGTCTCATGGATGAGAACACTGGTCTGAATTTCCCTTCACAAACGGAGTTAAACCAAAGTCTCTGTGTCTTCCTACAAGCAGGAGTTCATTTCCGGAAAACCCAGTGATTTTTCGGCTCAAATGAATTTACACAGTTCACGAACCCAACACGTTTTTCACTATAAACTAAAGAGCATCAATGTAAGTGATGCTGTGGTTTGTTACAGTTTCACAAGCAGAGTTCAACTAGATATGGTCCGTATGAGTAGGAAATTCAGTTCTTTTTTTCTGGGCATGCTCACATTTCTTGCTCTATTGCAACTATGGACAGAAGAGGATGCTTCTTGCCTTAAAACTGATGGTGTTTCATGCATGAGAACACTGGTCTGAATTTCCCTTCACAAACGGAGTTAAACCAAAGGCTCTGTGTCTTCCTACAAGCAAGAGTTCATTTCCGGAAAACCCAGTGCTTTTTCGGCTCAAATGAATTTACACAGTTCACGAACCCAACACGTTATTCATTATAAACTAAAGAGCATCTATTTAAGCGATGCTGTGGTTTGTTACAGTTTCACAAGCAGAGTTTAACTAGATATGGTCCGAGTGAGTAAGAAACACAGTTCGTATTTTCTGGGCATGCTCATGTTTCTTGCTGTATTGGAGAAGCTGGAAAGAACAGCATCCTTCTTGCGTTAAAACAGAGTATGTCTCATGGATGAGAACACTGGTCTGAATTTACCTTCACAAATGGAGTTATACCAAAGTCTCTGTGTCTTCCTACAAGCAGGATTTCATTTCCGGAATTCCCAGGATTTTTCGGCTCAAATGAATTTACATAGTTTACGAACCTAACACGTTTTTCATTATAAACTAAAGAGCATCTATGTAAGAGTTGCTGTGGTTTATTACAGTTTCACAAGCAGAGTTTAAGTAGATATGGTCCGTTTGAGTAAGAAACACAGTTCGTTTTTTCTGGGCATGCTCATTTTTCTTGCTGTATTGGAGATGCTGGAAAGAAGAGCATGCTTCTTGAGTTAAAACAGAGTACGTTTCATGGATGAGAACACTGGTCTGAATTTCCCTTCTCAATTGGATTAAACCAAAATCTCTAGTCTTCCTAAAAGCAAGAGTTCTTTTCCGGTAAACCCAGGGATTTTTCGGCTCAAATGAATTTACACAGTTCACGAACCCAACACGTTTTTCAATACAAACTAAAGAGCACCTTTGTAAGAGATGCTGTGGTTTGTTACAGTTTCACAAGCAGAGTTTTACTAGAAAAGGTCCATATGAGTAACAAACACAGTTCGTATATTCTGGGCATGCTCATGTTTCTTGCTGTATTGGAGATGCTGGAAAGAAGAGCATGCTTCTTGCGTAAAAACAGAGTATGTTTCATGGATGAGAACAATGGTCTGAATTTCCCTTCACAAACGGAGTTAAAGCAAAGGCTCTGTGTCTTCCTACAAGCAAGAGTTCATTTCCGGAAAACCCAGTGATTTTTCAGCTCAAATGAATTTACACAGTTCACGAACCCCACACGTTTTTCACTATAAACTAAAGAGCATTTATGTAAGAGATGCTGTGGTTTGTTACAGTTTCACAAGCAGAGTTCAACTGGATATGGTCCGTATGAGTAGGAAATACAGGTCTTTTTTTATGGACATGCTCATATTTCTTGCTGTATTGCAACTGTGGACAGAAGAGGATACTTCTTGTGTTAAAACAGACGGTGTTTCATGGATGAGAACACTGGTCTGAATTTCCCTTCACAAACAGAGTTAAACCAAAGTCTCTGTGTCTTCCTACAAGCAAGAGTTCATTTCCGGAAATGCCTGTGATTTTTAGGCTCAAATGAATTTACACAGTTCACGAACCCAACACGTTTTTCACTATAAACTAAAGAGCATCGATGTAAGAGATGCTGTGGTTTTTTACAGTTTCACAAGCAGAGTTCAACTAGATATGGTCCGTATGAGTAGGAAATTCCGTTCTTTTTTTGTGGACATGCTCATATTTCTTGCTCTATTGCAACTATGGACAGAAGAGGATGCTTCTTGTCTTAAAACAGACGGTGTTTCATGCATGAGAACACTGGTCTGAATTTCTCTTCGCCAACAGAGTTAAACCATAGGCTGTGTGTCTTCCTACAAGCAAGAGTTCATTTCCGGTAAACCCAGGGATTTTCGGCTCAAATGAATTTACACAGTTCATGAACCCAACACATTTTTCACTATAAACTAAAGAGCATCTATGTAAGAGATGCTGTGGTTTGTTACAGTTTCACAATCAGAGTTTAACTAGATATGGTCCGTATTAGTAAGAAACACAGTTCGTTTTTTCTGGGCATGCTCATGTTATCTGCTGTATTGGAGATGCTGGAAAGAAGAGCATAATTCTTGCGTTAAAACAGAGTATGTTTCATGGATGAGAACATTGGTCTGAATTTCCCTTCACAAACGGAGTTAAATCAAAGACTCTGTGTCTTCCTACAAGTAAGAGTTCATTTCTTGTAAACACAGTGATTTATCGGCTCAAATGAATTTACACAGTTCACGAACCAAACACGTTTTTCACTATAAACTAAAGAGCATCTTTGTAAGAGATGCTGTGGTTTGTTACAGTTTCACAAGCAGAGTTCAACTAGATATGGCCGTATGAGTAAGAAACACAGTTCGTTTTTTCTGGGCATGCTCATGTTTCTTGCTGTATTGGAGATGCTGGAAAGAAGAGCATGCTTCTTGCGGTAAAACAGAGTATGTTTCATGGATGAGAACACTGGTCTGAATTTCCCTTCACAAATGGAGTTAAACCAAAAGCTCTGTGTCTTCCTTCAAGCAAGAGTTCATTTCCGGAAATCCAAGTGATTTTTCAGCTCAATTGAATTTACCCAGTTCACGAACCACACACGTTTTTCACTATAAACTAAAGAGCATCTATGTAAGAGATGCTGTGGTTTGTTACAGTTTCACAAGCAGAGTTCAACTAGATATGGTCCTTATTAGTAAGAAACACAGTTCGTTTTTTCTGGGCATGCTCATGTTTCCTGCTGTATTGGAGATGCTTGAAAGATGAGCATGCTTCTTGCGTTAAAACAGAGTGTGTTTCATGGATGAGAACACTGGTCTGAATTTCCCTTCACAAACGGAGTTGAATCAAAGGCTCTGTGTCTTCCTACAAGCAGGAGTTCATTTCCGGAATTCCCAGGATTTTTCGGCTCAAATGAATTTACATAGTTCAAGAACCTAACACGTTTTTCATTATAAACTAAAGAGCATCTATGAAAGAGATGCTGTGGTTTGTTACAGTTTCACAAGCAGAGTTTAAGTATATATGGCCCGTATGAGTAAGAAATACAGTTCGTTTTTTCTGGGCATGCTCATTTTTCTTGCTGTATTGGAGATGTTGGAAAGAAGAGCATGCTTCTTGCGTTAAAACAGAGTGCGTTTCATGGATGAGAACACTGGTCTGAATTTCCCTTCACAAACGGAGTTAAAGCAAAGGCTCTGTGTCTCCCTACAAGCAAGAGTTCATTTTCAGAAAACCCAGTGATTTTTCAGCTCAAATGAATTTACCCTGTTCACGAACCCCACACGTTTTTCACTATAAACTAAAGAGCATTTATGTAAGAGATGCTGTGGTTTGTTACAGTTTCACAAGCAGAGTTCAACTGGATATGGTCCGTATGAGTAGGAAATACAGGTCTTTTTTTATGGACATGCTCATATTTCTTGCTGTATTGCAACTGTGGACAGAAGAGGATACTTCTTGTGTTAAAACAGACGGTGTTTCATGGGTGAGAACACTGGTCTGAATTTCCCTTCACAAACAGAGTTAAACCAAAGTCTCTGTGTCTTCCTACAAGCAAGAGTTCATTTCCGGAAATGCCTGTGATTTTTAGGCTCAAATGAATTTACACAGTTCACGAACCCAACACGTTTTTCACTATAAACTAAAGAGCATCGATGTAAGAGATGCTGTGGTTTTTTGCAGTTTCACAAGCAGAGTTCAACTAGATATGGTCCGTATGAGTAGGAAATTCCGTTCTTTTTTTGTGGACATGCTCATATTTCTTGCTCTATTGCAACTATGGACAGAAGAGGATGCTTCTTGTCTTAAAACAGACGGTGTTTCATGCATGAGAACACTGGTCTGAATTTCCCTTCGCCAACAGAGTTAAACCATAGGCTGTGTGTCTTCCTACAAGCAAGAGTTCATTTCCGGTAAACCCAGGGATTTTCGGCTCAAATGAATTTACACAGTTCATGAACCCAACACATTTTTCACTATAAACTAAAGAGCATCTATGTAAGAGATGCTGTGGTTTGTTACAGTTTCACAAGCAGAGTTTAACTAGATATGGTCCGTATTAGTAAGAAACACAGTTCGTTTTTTCTGGGCATGCTCATGTTATCTGCTGTATTGGAGATGCTGGAAAGAAGAGCATAATTCTTGCGTTAAAACAGAGTATGTTTCATGGATGAGAACATTGGTCTGAATTTCCCTTCACAAACGGAGTTAAATCAAAGACTCTGTGTCTTCCTACAAGTAAGAGTTCATTTCTTGTAAACACAGTGATTTATCGGCTCAAATGAATTTACACAGTTCACGAACCAAACACGTTTTTCACTATAAACTAAAGAGCATCTTTGTAAGAGATGCTGTGGTTTGTTACAGTTTCACAAGCAGAGTTCAACTAGATATGGCCGTATGAGTAAGAAACACAGTTCGTTTTTTCTGGGCATGCTCATGTTTCTTGCTGTATTGGAGATGCTGGAAAGAAGAGCATGCTTCTTGCGGTAAAACAGAGTATGTTTCATGGATGAGAACACTGGTCTGAATTTCCCTTCACAAATGGAGTTAAACCAAAAGCTCTGTGTCTTCCTTCAAGCAAGAGTTCATTTCCGGAAATCCAAGTGATTTTTCAGCTCAATTGAATTTACCCAGTTCACGAACCACACACGTTTTTCACTATAAACTAAAGAGCATCTATGTAAGAGATGCTGTGGTTTGTTACAGTTTCACAAGCAGAGTTCAACTAGATATGGTCCTTATTAGTAAGAAACACAGTTCGTTTTTTCTGGGCATGCTCATGTTTCCTGCTGTATTGGAGATGCTTGAAAGATGAGCATGCTTCTTGCGTTAAAACAGAGTGTGTTTCATGGATGAGAACACTGGTCTGAATTTCCCTTCACAAACGGAGTTGAATCAAAGGCTCTGTGTCTTCCTACAAGCAGGAGTTCATTTCCGGAATTCCCAGGATTTTTCGGCTCAAATGAATTTACATAGTTCAAGAACCTAACACGTTTTTCATTATAAACTAAAGAGCATCTATGAAAGAGATGCTGTGGTTTGTTACAGTTTCACAAGCAGAGTTTAAGTATATATGGCCCGTATGAGTAAGAAATACAGTTCGTTTTTTCTGGGCATGCTCATTTTTCTTGCTGTATTGGAGATGTTGGAAAGAAGAGCATGCTTCTTGCGTTAAAACAGAGTGCGTTTCATGGATGAGAACACTGGTCTGAATTTCCCTTCACAAACGGAGTTAAAGCAAAGGCTCTGTGTCTCCCTACAAGCAAGAGTTCATTTTCAGAAAACCCAGTGATTTTTCAGCTCAAATGAATTTACCCTGTTCACGAACCCCACACGTTTTTCACTATAAACTAAAGAGCATTTATGTAAGAGATGCTGTGGTTTGTTACAGTTTCACAAGCAGAGTTCAACTGGATATGGTCCGTATGAGTAGGAAATACAGGTCTTTTTTTATGGACATGCTCATATTTCTTGCTGTATTGCAACTGTGGACAGAAGAGGATACTTCTTGTGTTAAAACAGACGGTGTTTCATGGGTGAGAACACTGGTCTGAATTTCCCTTCACAAACAGAGTTAAACCAAAGTCTCTGTGTCTTCCTACAAGCAAGAGTTCATTTCCGGAAATGCCTGTGATTTTTAGGCTCAAATGAATTTACACAGTTCACGAACCCAACACGTTTTTCACTATAAACTAAAGAGCATCGATGTAAGAGATGCTGTGGTTTTTTGCAGTTTCACAAGCAGAGTTCAACTAGATATGGTCCGTATGAGTAGGAAATTCAGTTCTTTTTTTTTGGACATGCTCATATTTCTTGCTCTATTGCAACTATGGACAGAAGAGGATGCTTCTTGTCTTAAAACAGACGGTGTTTCATGCATGAGAACACTGGTCTGAATTTCCCTTCGCCAACAGAGTTAAACCATAGGCTGTGTGTCTTCCTACAAGCAAGAGTTCATTTCCGGTAAACCCAGGGATTTTCGGCTCAAATGAATTTACACAGTTCATGAACCCAACACATTGTTCACTATAAACTAAAGAGCATCTATGTAAGAGATGCTGTGGTTTGTTACAGTTTCACAAGCAGAGTTTAACTAGATATGGTCCGAATGCGTAAGAAACACAGTTCGTATTTTCTGGGCATGCTCATGTTTCTTGCTGTATTGGAGATGCTGGAAAGAACAGCATGCTTCTTGCGTTAAAACAGAGTATGTCTCATGGATGAGAACACTGGTCTGAATTTCCCTTCACAAACGGAGTTAAAGCAAAGGCTCTGTGTCTTCCTACAAGCAAGAGTTCATTTCCGGAAAACCCAGTGATTTTTCAGCTCAAATGAATTTACACAGTTCACGAACCCCACACGTTTTTCACTATAAACTAAAGAGCATCTTTGTAAGAGATGCTGTGGTTTGTTACAGTTTCACAAGCAGAGTTCAACTAGATATGGCCGTATGAGTAAGAAACACAGTTCGTTTTTTCTGGGCATGCTCATGTTTCTTGCTGTATTGGAGATGCTGGAAAGAAGAGCATGCTTCTTGCGGTAAAACAGAGTATGTTTCATGGATGAGAACACTGGTCTGAATTTCCCTTCACAAATGGAGTTAAACCAAAAGCTCTGTGTCTTCCTTCAAGCAAGAGTTCATTTCCGGAAATCCAAGTGATTTTTCAGCTCAATTGAATTTACCCAGTTCACGAACCACACACGTTTTTCACTATAAACTAAAGAGCATCTATGTAAGAGATGCTGTGGTTTGTTACAGTTTCACAAGCAGAGTTCAACTAGATATGGTCCTTATTAGTAAGAAACACAGTTCGTTTTTTCTGGGCATGCTCATGTTTCCTGCTGTATTGGAGATGCTTGAAAGATGAGCATGCTTCTTGCGTTAAAACAGAGTGTGTTTCATGGATGAGAACACTGGTCTGAATTTCCCTTCACAAACGGAGTTGAATCAAAGGCTCTGTGTCTTCCTACAAGCAGGAGTTCATTTCCGGAATTCCCAGGATTTTTCGGCTCAAATGAATTTACATAGTTCAAGAACCTAACACGTTTTTCATTATAAACTAAAGAGCATCTATGAAAGAGATGCTGTGGTTTGTTACAGTTTCACAAGCAGAGTTTAAGTATATATGGCCCGTATGAGTAAGAAATACAGTTCGTTTTTTCTGGGCATGCTCATTTTTCTTGCTGTATTGGAGATGTTGGAAAGAAGAGCATGCTTCTTGCGTTAAAACAGAGTGCGTTTCATGGATGAGAACACTGGTCTGAATTTCCCTTCACAAACGGAGTTAAAGCAAAGGCTCTGTGTCTCCCTACAAGCAAGAGTTCATTTTCAGAAAACCCAGTGATTTTTCAGCTCAAATGAATTTACCCTGTTCACGAACCCCACACGTTTTTCACTATAAACTAAAGAGCATTTATGTAAGAGATGCTGTGGTTTGTTACAGTTTCACAAGCAGAGTTCAACTGGATATGGTCCGTATGAGTAGGAAATACAGGTCTTTTTTTATGGACATGCTCATATTTCTTGCTGTATTGCAACTGTGGACAGAAGAGGATACTTCTTGTGTTAAAACAGACGGTGTTTCATGGGTGAGAACACTGGTCTGAATTTCCCTTCACAAACAGAGTTAAACCAAAGTCTCTGTGTCTTCCTACAAGCAAGAGTTCATTTCCGGAAATGCCTGTGATTTTTAGGCTCAAATGAATTTACACAGTTCACGAACCCAACACGTTTTTCACTATAAACTAAAGAGCATCGATGTAAGAGATGCTGTGTTTTTTTGCAGTTTCACAAGCAGAGTTCAACTAGATATGGTCCGTATGAGTAGGAAATTCAGTTCTTTTTTTTTGGACATGCTCATATTTCTTGCTCTATTGCAACTATGGACAGAAGAGGATGCTTCTTGTCTTAAAACAGACGGTGTTTCATGCATGAGAACACTGGTCTGAATTTCCCTTCGCCAACAGAGTTAAACCATAGGCTGTGTGTCTTCCTACAAGCAAGAGTTCATTTCCGGTAAACCCAGGGATTTTCGGCTCAAATGAATTTACACAGTTCATGAACCCAACACATTGTTCACTATAAACTAAAGAGCATCTATGTAAGAGATGCTGTGGTTTGTTACAGTTTCACAAGCAGAGTTTAACTAGATATGGTCCGAATGCGTAAGAAACACAGTTCGTATTTTCTGGGCATGCTCATGTTTCTTGCTGTATTGGAGATGCTGGAAAGAACAGCATGCTTCTTGAGTTAAAACAGAGTATGTCTCATGGATGAGAACACTGGTCTGAATTTCCCTTCACAAACGGAGTTAAAGCAAAGGCTCTGTGTCTTCCTACAAGCAAGAGTTCATTTCCGGAAAACCCAGTGATTTTTCAGCTCAAATGAATTTACACAGTTCACGAACCCCACACGTTTTTCACTATAAACTAAAGAGCATTTATGTAAGAGATGCTGTGGTTTGTTACAGTTTCACAAGCAGAGTTCAACTGGATATGGTCCGTATGAGTAGGAAATACAGGTCTTTTTTTATGGACATGCTCATATTTCTTGCTGTATTGCAACTGTGGACAGAAGAGGATACTTCTTGTGTTAAAACAGACGGTGTTTCATGGATGAGAACACTGGTCTGAATTTCCCTTCACAAACAGAGTTAAACCAAAGTCTCTGTGTCTTCCTACAAGCAAGAGTTCATTTCCGGAAATGCCTGTGATTTTTAGGCTCAAATGAATTTACACAGTTCACGAACCCAACACGTTTTTCACTATAAACTAAAGAGCATCGATGTAAGAGATGCTGTGGTTTTTTACAGTTTCACAAGCAGAGTTCAACTAGATATGGTCCGTATGAGTAGGAAATTCCGTTCTATTTTGTGGACATGCTCATATTTCTTGCTCTATTGCAACTATGGACAGAAGAGGATGCTTCTTGTCTTAAAACAGACGGTGTTTCATGCATGAGAACACTGGTCTGAATTTCCCTTCGCCAACAGAGTTAAACCATAGGCTGTGTGTCTTCCTACAAGCAAGAGTTCATTTCCGGTAAACCCAGGGATTTTCGGCTCAAATGAATTTACACAGTTCATGAACCCAACACATTTTTCACTATAAACTAAAGAGCATCTATGTAAGAGATGCTGTGGTTTGTTACAGTTTCACAAGCAGAGTTTAACTAGATATGGTCCGTATTAGTAAGAAACACAGTTCGTTTTTTCTGGGCATGCTCATGTTTCTTGCTGTATTGGAGATGCTGGAAAGAAGAGCATGCTTCTTGTGGTAAAACAGAGTATGTTTCATGGATGAGAACACTGGTCTGAATTTCCCTTCACAAATGGAGTTAAACCAAAAGCTCTGTGTCTTCCTACAAGCAAGAGTTCATTTCCGGAAATCCAAGTGATTTTTCAGCTCAATTGAATTTACCCAGTTCACGAACCACACACGTTTTTCACTATAAACTAAAGAGCATCTATATAAGAGATGCTGTGGTTTGTTACAGTTTCACAAGCAGAGTTCAACTAGATATGGTCCTTATTAGTAAGAAACACAGTTCGTTTTTTCTGGGCATGCTCATGTTTCCTGCTGTATTGGAGATGCTTGAAAGATGAGCATGCTTCTTGCGTTAAAACAGAGTGTGTTTCATGGATGAGAACACTGGTCTGAATTTCCCTTCACAAACGGAGTTGAATCAAAGGCTCTGTGTCTTCCTACAAGCAGGAGTTCATTTCCGGAATTCCCAGGATTTTTCGGCTCAAATGAATTTACATAGTTCAAGAACCTAACACGTTTTTCATTATAAACTAAAGAGCATCTATGAAAGAGATGCTGTGGTTTGTTACAGTTTCACAAGCAGAGTTTAAGTATATATGGCCCGTATGAGTAAGAAATACAGTTCGTTTTTTCTGGGCATGCTCATTTTTCTTGCTGTATTGGAGATGTTGGAAAGAAGAGCATGCTTCTTGCGTTAAAACAGAGTGCGTTTCATGGATGAGAACACTGGTCTGAATTTCCCTTCACAAACGGAGTTAAAGCAAAGGCTCTGTGTCTCCCTACAAGCAGAGTTCATTTTCAGAAAACCCAGTGATTTTTCAGCTCAAATGAATTTACCCTGTTCACGAACCCCACACGTTTTTCACTATAAACTAAAGAGCATTTATGTAAGAGATGCTGTGGTTTGTTACAGTTTCACAAGCAGAGTTCAACTGGATATGGTCCGTATGAGTAGGAAATACAGGTCTTTTTTTATGGACATGCTCATATTTCTTGCTGTATTGCAACTGTGGACAGAAGAGGATACTTCTTGTGTTAAAACAGACGGTGTTTCATGGGTGAGAACACTGGTCTGAATTTCCCTTCACAAACAGAGTTAAACCAAAGTCTCTGTGTCTTCCTACAAGCAAGAGTTCATTTCCGGAAATGCCTGTGATTTTTAGGCTCAAATGAATTTACACAGTTCACGAACCCAACACGTTTTTCACTATAAACTAAAGAGCATCGATGTAAGAGATGCTGTGGTTTTTTGCAGTTTCACAAGCAGAGTTCAACTAGATATGGTCCGTATGAGTAGGAAATTCAGTTCTTTTTTTGTGGACATGCTCATATTTCTTGCTCTATTGCAACTATGGACAGAAGAGGATGCTTCTTGTCTTAAAACAGACGGTGTTTCATGCATGAGAACACTGGTCTGAATTTCCCTTCGCCAACAGAGTTAAACCATAGGCTGTGTGTCTTCCTACAAGCAAGAGTTCATTTCCGGTAAACCCAGGGATTTTCGGCTCAAATGAATTTACACAGTTCATGAACCCAACACATTGTTCACTATAAACTAAAGAGCATCTATGTAAGAGATGCTGTGGTTTGTTACAGTTTCACAAGCAGAGTTTAACTAGATATGGTCCGAATGCGTAAGAAACACAGTTCGTATTTTCTGGGCATGCTCATGTTTCTTGCTGTATTGGAGATGCTGGAAAGAACAGCATGCTTCTTGCGTTAAAACAGAGTATGTCTCATGGATGAGAACACTGGTCGGAATTTCCCTTCACAAACGTAGTTAAAGCAAAGGCTCTGTGTCTTCCTACAAGCAAGAGTTCATTTCCGGAAAACCCAGTGATTTTTCGGCTCAAATGAATTTACACAGTTCACGAACCCCACACGTTTTTCACTATAAACTAAAGAGCATTTATGTAAGAGATGCTGTGGTTTGTTACAGTTTCACAAGCAGAGTTCAACTGGATATGGTCCGTATGAGTAGGAAATACAGGTCTTTTTTTATGGACATGCTCATATTTCTTGCTGTATTGCAACTGTGGACAGAAGAGGATACTTCTTGTGTTAAAACAGACGGTGTTTCATGGATGAGAACACTGGTCTGAATTTCCCTTCACAAACAGAGTTAAACCAAAGTCTCTGTGTCTTCCTACAAGCAAGAGTTCATTTCCGGAAAACCCAGTGATTTTTTGGCTCACATGAATTTACACAGTTCACGAACCCAACACGTTATTCATTATAAACTAAAGAGCATCTATTTAAGCGATGCTGTGGTTTGTTACAGTTTCACAAGCAGAGTTCAACTAGATATGGTCCGTATGAGTAAGAAACACAGTTCGTTTTTTCTGGGCATGCTCATGTTTCTTGCTGTAATGGAGATGCTGGAAAGAAGAGCATGCTTCTTGCGTTAAAACATAGTATGTTTCATGGATGAGAACACTGGTCTGAATTTCCCTTCACAAACGGAGTTAAACCAAAGGCTCTGTGTCTTCCTACAAGCAAGAGTTCATTTCCGGAAAACCCAGTGATTTTTTGGCTCACATGAATTTACACAGTTCACGAACCCAACACGTTATTCATTATAAACTAAAGAGCATCTATTTAAGCGATGCTGTGGTTTGTTACAGTTTCACAAGCAGAGTTCAACTAGATATGGTCCGTATGAGTAGGAAATTCAGTTCTTTTTTTGTGGGCATGCTCATGTTTCCTGCTGTATTGGAGATGCTGGAAAGAAGAGCATGCTTCTTGCGTTAAAACAGAGTATGTTTCATGGATGAGAACATTGGTCTGAATTTCCCTTCGCAAACGGAGTTAAATCAAAGGCTCTGTGTCTTCCTACAAGTAAGAGTTCATTTCCGGTAAACACAGTGATTTATCGGCTCAAATGAATTTACACAGTTCACGAACCAAACATGTTTTTCACTATAAACTAAAGAGCATCTATGTAAGAGATGCTGTGGTTTGTTACAGTTTCACAAGCAGAGTTTAACTAGATATGGTCCGAATGCGTAAGAAACACAGTTCGTATTTTCTGGGCATGCTCATGTTTCTTGCTGTATTGGAGATGCTGGAAAGAACAGCATGCTTCTTGCGTTAAAACAGAGTATGTCTCATGGATGAGAACACTGGTCGGAATTTCCCTTCACAAACGTAGTTAAAGCAAAGGCTCTGTGTCTTCCTACAAGCAAGAGTTCATTTCCGGAAAACCCAGTGATTTTTCGGCTCAAATGAATTTACACAGTTCACGAACCCAACACGTTATTCATTATAAACTAAAGAGCATCTATTTAAGCGATGCTGTGGTTTGTTACAGTTTCACAAGCAGAGTTTCACTAGATATGGTCCGAATGAGTAAGAAACACAGTTCGTATTTTCTGAGCATGCTCATGTTTCTTGCTGTATTGGAGAAGCAGGAAAGAACAGCATCCTTCTTGCGTTAAAACAGAGTATGTCTCATGGATGAGAACACTGGTCTGAATTTCCCTTCACAAATGGAGTTAAACCAAAGTCTCTGTGTCTTCCTAGAAGCAGGAGTTCATTTCCGGAAAACCCAGTGATTTTTCAGCACAAATGAATTTACACAGTTCACGAACCCAACATGTTTTTCACTATAAACTAAAGAGCATCTTTGTAAGAGATGCTGTGGTTTGTTACAGTTTCATAAGTAGAGTTCAACTAGATATGGTCAGTATGAGTTGGAAACACAGTTCTTTTTTTCTGGGCATGCTCATGTTTCTTGCTGTATTGGAGAAGCTGGAAAGAAGAGCATGCTTCTTACGTTAAAACAGACGGTGTTTCATGGATGAGAACACTGGTCTGAATTTTCCTTCACAAACGGAGTTAAACCAAAGGCTCAGTGTCTTCCTACAAGCAAGAGTTCATTTCCGGAAATCCCAGTGATTTTTCAGCTCAAATGAATTTACACAGTTCACGAACCCAACACGTTTTTCACTATAAACTAAAGAGCATCAATGTAAGTGATGCTGTGGTTTGTTACAGTTTCACAAGCAGAGTTCAACTAGATATGGTCCGTATGAGTAGGAAATTCAGTTCTTTTTTTGTGGGCATGCTCATATTTCTTGCTCTATTGCAACTATGGACAGAAGAGGATGCTTCTTTCCTTAAAACAGATGGTGTTTCATAGATGAGAACACTGGTCTGAATTTCCCTTCACAAATGGAGTTAAACCAAAATCTCTAGTCTTCCTAAAAGCAAGAGTTCATTTCCGGTAAACCCAGGGATTTTTCGGCTCAAATGAATTTACACAGTTCACGAACCCAACACGATTTTCAATACAAACTAAAGAGCATCTTTGTAAGAGATGATGTGGTTTGTTACAGTTTCACAAGCAGAGTTCAACTAGATATGGTCTGTATGAGTAAGAAACACACTTCGTTTTTTCAGGGCATGCTCATGTTTCTTGCTGTATTGGAGATGCTGGATAGAAGAGCATGCTTCTTGCGTTAAAACAGAGTATGTTTCATGGATGAGAACACTGGTCTGAATTTCCCTTCACAAACAGAGTTAAACCAAAAGCTCTGTGTCTTCCTACAAGCAAGAGTTCATTTCCGGAAAACCCAGTGATTTTTCAGCTCAAATGAATTTACCCAGTTCACGAACCCCACACGTTTTTCACTATAAACTAAAGAGCATCTATGTAAGAGATGCTGTGGTTTGTTACAGTTTCACAAGCAGAGTTCAACTAGATATGGTCCGTATGAGTAGGAAATACAGTTCTTTTTTTATGGACATGCTCATATTTCTTGCTGTATTGCAACTCTGGACAGAAGAGGATGCTTCTTGTGTTAAAACAGATGGTGTTTCATGGATGAGAACACTGGTCTGCATTTTCCCTTCACAAACGGAGTTAAACCAAGGGCTCTGTGTCTTCCTACAAGCAAGAGTTCATTTCCAGAAATCCCAGTGATTTTTCGGCTCAAATGAATTTACACAGTTCACGAACCCAACACGTTTTTCACTATAAACTAAAGAGCATCTTTGTAAGAGATGCTGTGGTTTGTTACAGTTTCACAAGCAGAGTTCAACTAGATATGGTCCCTATGAATAGGAAACACAGTTCTCTTTTTCTGGACATGCTCATATTTCTTGCTGTATTGCAGACTCTGGACAGAACAGGATGCTTCTTGCTTTAAAACAGAGGAGGTTTCATGGATGAGAACACTGGTCTGAATTTCCCTTCACAAACGGAGTTAAACCAAAGGCTCTGTGTCTTCCTACAAGCAAGAGTTTATTTCCGGAAATCCCAGTGATTTTTCGGCTGAAATGAATTTACATAGTTCACGAACAGAACACGTTTTTCACTATAAACTAAAGAGCATCTATGTAAGAGTTGCTGTGGTTTATTACAGTTTCACAAGCAGAGTTTAAGTAGATATGGTCCGTTTGAGTAAGAAACACAGTTCGTTTTTTCTGGGCATGCTCATTTTTCTTGCTGTATTGGAGATGCTGGAAAGAAGAGCATGCTTCTTGAGTTAAAACAGAGTACGTTTCATGGATGAGAACACTGGTCTGAATTTCCCTTCTCAATTGGATTAAACCAAAATCTCTAGTCTTCCTAAAAGCAAGAGTTCTTTTCCGGTAAACCCAGGGATTTTTCGGCTCAAATGAATTTACACAGTTCACGAACCCAACACGTTTTTCAATACAAACTAAAGAGCACCTTTGTAAGAGATGCTGTGGTTTGTTACAGTTTCACAAGCAGAGTTTTACTAGATAAGGTCCATATGAGTAACAAACACAGTTCGTATATTCTGGGCATGCTCATGTTTCTTGCTGTATTGGAGATGCTGGAAAGAAGAGCATGCTTCTTGCGTAAAAACAGAGTATGTTTCATGGATGAGAACACTGGTCTGAATTTCCCTTCACAAACGGAGTTAAAGCAAAGGCTCTGTGTCTTCCTACAAGCAAGAGTTCATTTCCGGAAAACCCAGTGATTTTTCAGCTCAAATGAATTTACACAGTTCACGAACCCCACACGTTTTTCACTATAAACTAAAGAGCATTTATGTAAGAGATGCTGTGGTTTGTTACAGTTTCACAAGCAGAGTTCAACTGGATATGGTCCGTATGAGTAGGAAATACAGGTCTTTTTTTATGGACATGCTCATATTTCTTGCTGTATTGCAACTGTGGACAGAAGAGGATACTTCTTGTGTTAAAACAGACGGTGTTTCATGGATGAGAACACTGGTCTGAATTTCCCTTCACAAACAGAGTTAAACCAAAGTCTCTGTGTCTTCCTACAAGCAAGAGTTCATTTCCGGAAATGCCTGTGATTTTTAGGCTCAAATGAATTTACACAGTTCACGAACCCAACACGTTTTTCACTATAAACTAAAGAGCATCGATGTAAGAGATGCTGTGGTTTTTTACAGTTTCACAAGCAGAGTTCAACTAGATATGGTCCGTATGAGTAGGAAATTCCGTTCTTTTTTTGTGGACATGCTCATATTTCTTGCTCTATTGCAACTATGGACAGAAGAGGATGCTTCTTGTCTTAAAACAGACGGTGTTTCATGCATGAGAACACTGGTCTGAATTTCCCTTCGCCAACAGAGTTAAACCATAGGCTGTGTGTCTTCCTACAAGCAAGAGTTCATTTCCGGTAAACCCAGGGATTTTCGGCTCAAATGAATTTACACAGTTCATGAACCCAACACATTTTTCACTATAAACTAAAGAGCATCTATGTAAGAGATGCTGTGGTTTGTTACAGTTTCACAAGCAGAGTTTAACTAGATATGGTCCGTATTAGTAAGAAACACAGTTCGTTTTTTCTGGGCATGCTCATGTTATCTGCTGTATTGGAGATGCTGGAAAGAAGAGCATAATTCTTGCGTTAAAACAGAGTATGTTTCATGGATGAGAACATTGGTCTGAATTTCCCTTCACAAACGGAGTTAAATCAAAGACTCTGTGTCTTCCTACAAGTAAGAGTTCATTTCTTGTAAACACAGTGATTTATCGGCTCAAATGAATTTACACAGTTCACGAACCAAACACGTTTTTCACTATAAACTAAAGAGCATCTTTGTAAGAGATGCTGTGGTTTGTTACAGTTTCACAAGCAGAGTTCAACTAGATATGGCCGTATGAGTAAGAAACACAGTTCGTTTTTTCTGGGCATGCTCATGTTTCTTGCTGTATTGGAGATGCTGGAAAGAAGAGCATGCTTCTTGCGGTAAAACAGAGTATGTTTCATGGATGAGAACACTGGTCTGAATTTCCCTTCACAAATGGAGTTAAACCAAAAGCTCTGTGTCTTCCTTCAAGCAAGAGTTCATTTCCGGAAATCCAAGTGATTTTTCAGCTCAATTGAATTTACCCAGTTCACGAACCACACACGTTTTTCACTATAAACTAAAGAGCATCTATGTAAGAGATGCTGTGGTTTGTTACAGTTTCCCAAGCAGAGTTCAACTAGATATGGTCCTTATTAGTAAGAAACACAGTTCGTTTTTTCTGGGCATGCTCATGTTTCCTGCTGTATTGGAGATGCTTGAAAGATGAGCATGCTTCTTGCGTTAAAACAGAGTGTGTTTCATGGATGAGAACACTGGTCTGAATTTCCCTTCACAAACGGAGTTGAATCAAAGGCTCTGTGTCTTCCTACAAGCAGGAGTTCATTTCCGGAATTCCCAGGATTTTTCGGCTCAAATGAATTTACATAGTTCAAGAACCTAACACGTTTTTCATTATAAACTAAAGAGCATCTATGAAAGAGATGCTGTGGTTTGTTACAGTTTCACAAGCAGAGTTTAAGTATATATGGCCCGTATGAGTAAGAAATACAGTTCGTTTTTTCTGGGCATGCTCATTTTTCTTGCTGTATTGGAGATGTTGGAAAGAAGAGCATGCTTCTTGCGTTAAAACAGAGTGCGTTTCATGGATGAGAACACTGGTCTGAATTTCCCTTCACAAACGGAGTTAAAGCAAAGGCTCTGTGTCTCCCTACAAGCAAGAGTTCATTTTCAGAAAACCCAGTGATTTTTCAGCTCAAATGAATTTACCCTGTTCACGAACCCCACACGTTTTTCACTATAAACTAAAGAGCATTTATGTAAGAGATGCTGTGGTTTGTTACAGTTTCACAAGCAGAGTTCAACTGGATATGGTCCGTATGAGTAGGAAATACAGGTCTTTTTTTATGGACATGCTCATATTTCTTGCTCTATTGCAACTATGGACAGAAGAGGATGCTTCTTGTCTTAAAACAGACGGTGTTTCATGCATGAGAACACTGGTCTGAATTTCCCTTCGCCAACAGAGTTAAACCATAGGCTGTGTGTCTTCCTACAAGCAAGAGTTCATTTCCGGTAAACCCAGGGATTTTCGGCTCAAATGAATTTACACAGTTCATGAACCCAACACATTGTTCACTATAAACTAAAGAGCATCTATGTAAGAGATGCTGTGGTTTGTTACAGTTTCACAAGCAGAGTTTAACTAGATATGGTCCGAATGCGTAAGAAACACAGTTCGTATTTTCTGGGCATGCTCATGTTTCTTGCTGTATTGGAGATGCTGGAAAGAACAGCATGCTTCTTGCGTTAAAACAGAGTATGTCTCATGGATGAGAACACTGGTCGGAATTTCCCTTCACAAACGTAGTTAAAGCAAAGGCTCTGTGTCTTCCTACAAGCAAGAGTTCATTTCCGGAAAACCCAGTGATTTTTCGGCTCAAATGAATTTACACAGTTCACGAACCCCACACGTTTTTCACTATAAACTAAAGAGCATTTATGTAAGAGATGCTGTGGTTTGTTACAGTTTCACAAGCAGAGTTCAACTGGATATGGTCCGTATGAGTAGGAAATACAGGTCTTTTTTTATGGACATGCTCATATTTCTTGCTGTATTGCAACTGTGGACAGAAGAGGATACTTCTTGTGTTAAAACAGACGGTGTTTCATGGATGAGAACACTGGTCTGAATTTCCCTTCACAAACAGAGTTAAACCAAAGTCTCTGTGTCTTCCTACAAGCAAGAGTTCATTTCCGGAAATGCCTGTGATTTTTAGGCTCAAATGAATTTACACAGTTCACGAACCCAACACGTTTTTCACTATAAACTAAAGAGCATCGATGTAAGAGATGCTGTGGTTTTTTACAGTTTCACAAGCAGAGTTCAACTAGATATGGTCCGTATGAGTAGGAAATTCCGTTCTTTTTTTGTGGACATGCTCATATTTCTTGCTCTATTGCAACTATGGACAGAAGAGGATGCTTCTTGTCTTAAAACAGACGGTGTTTCATGCATGAGAACACTGGTCTGAATTTCCCTTCGCCAACAGAGTTAAACCATAGGCTGTGTGTCTTCCTACAAGCAAGAGTTCATTTCCGGTAAACCCAGGGATTTTCGGCTCAAATGAATTTACACAGTTCATGAACCCAACACATTTTTCACTATAAACTAAAGAGCATCTATGTAAGAGATGCTGTGGTTTGTTACAGTTTCACAAGCAGAGTTTAACTAGATATGGTCCGTATTAGTAAGAAACACAGTTCGTTTTTTCTGGGCATGCTCATGTTATCTGCTGTATTGGAGATGCTGGAAAGAAGAGCATAATTCTTGCGTTAAAACAGAGTATGTGTCATGGATGAGAACATTGGTCTGAATTTCCCTTCACAAACGGAGTTAAATCAAAGACTCTGTGTCTTCCTACAAGTAAGAGTTCATTTCTTGTAAACACAGTGATTTATCGGCTCAAATGAATTTACACAGTTCACGAACCAAACACGTTTTTCACTATAAACTAAAGAGCATCTTTGTAAGAGATGCTGTGGTTTGTTACAGTTTCACAAGCAGAGTTCAACTAGATATGACCGTATGAGTAAGAAACACAGTTCGTTTTTTCTGGGCATGCTCATGTTTCTTGCTGTATTGGAGATGCTGGAAAGAAGAGCATGCTTCTTGCGGTAAAACAGAGTATGTTTCATGGATGAGAACACTGGTCTGAATTTCCCTTCACAAATGGAGTTAAACCAAAAGCTCTGTGTCTTCCTTCAAGCAAGAGTTCATTTCCGGAAATCCAAGTGATTTTTCAGCTCAATTGAATTTACCCAGTTCACGAACCACACACGTTTTTCACTATAAACTAAAGAGCATCTATGTAAGAGATGCTGTGGTTTGTTACAGTTTCACAAGCAGAGTTCAACTAGATATGGTCCTTATTAGTAAGAAACACAGTTCGTTTTTTCTGGGCATGCTCATGTTTCCTGCTGTATTGGAGATGCTTGAAAGATGAGCATGCTTCTTGCGTTAAAACAGAGTGTGTTTCATGGATGAGAACACTGGTCTGAATTTCCCTTCACAAACGGAGTTGAATCAAAGGCTCTGTGTCTTCCTACAAGCAGGAGTTCATTTCCGGAATTCCCAGGATTTTTCGGCTCAAATGAATTTACATAGTTCAAGAACCTAACACGTTTTTCATTATAAACTAAAGAGCATCTATGAAAGAGATGCTGTGGTTTGTTACAGTTTCACAAGCAGAGTTTAAGTATATATGGCCCGTATGAGTAAGAAATACAGTTCGTTTTTTCTGGGCATGCTCATTTTTCTTGCTGTATTGGAGATGTTGGAAAGAAGAGCATGCTTCTTGCGTTAAAACAGAGTGCGTTTCATGGATGAGAACACTGGTCTGAATTTCCCTTCACAAACGGAGTTAAAGCAAAGGCTCTGTGTCTCCCTACAAGCAAGAGTTCATTTTCAGAAAACCCAGTGATTTTTCAGCTCAAATGAATTTACCCTGTTCACGAACCCCACACGTTTTTCACTATAAACTAAAGAGCATTTATGTAAGAGATGCTGTGGTTTGTTACAGTTTCACAAGCAGAGTTCAACTGGATATGGTCCGTATGAGTAGGAAATACAGGTCTTTTTTTATGGACATGCTCATATTTCTTGCTCTATTGCAACTATGGACAGAAGAGGATGCTTCTTGTCTTAAAACAGACGGTGTTTCATGCATGAGAACACTGGTCTGAATTTCCCTTCGCCAACAGAGTTAAACCATAGGCTGTGTGTCTTCCTACAAGCAAGAGTTCATTTCCGGTAAACCCAGGGATTTTCGGCTCAAATGAATTTACACAGTTCATGAACCCAACACATTGTTCACTATAAACTAAAGAGCATCTATGTAAGAGATGCTGTGGTTTGTTACAGTTTCACAAGCAGAGTTTAACTAGATATGGTCCGAATGCGTAAGAAACACAGTTCGTATTTTCTGGGCATGCTCATGTTTCTTGCTGTATTGGAGATGCTGGAAAGAACAGCATGCTTCTTGCGTTAAAACAGAGTATGTCTCATGGATGAGAACACTGGTCGGAATTTCCCTTCACAAACGTAGTTAAAGCAAAGGCTCTGTGTCTTCCTACAAGCAAGAGTTCATTTCCGGAAAACCCAGTGATTTTTCGGCTCAAATGAATTTACACAGTTCACGAACCCCACACGTTTTTCACTATAAACTAAAGAGCATTTATGTAAGAGATGCTGTGGTTTGTTACAGTTTCACAAGCAGAGTTCAACTGGATATGGTCCGTATGAGTAGGAAATACAGGTCTTTTTTTATGGACATGCTCATATTTCTTGCTGTATTGCAACTGTGGACAGAAGAGGATACTTCTTGTGTTAAAACAGACGGTGTTTCATGGATGAGAACACTGGTCTGAATTTCCCTTCACAAACAGAGTTAAACCAAAGTCTCTGTGTCTTCCTACAAGCAAGAGTTCATTTCCGGAAATGCCTGTGATTTTTAGGCTCAAATGAATTTACACAGTTCACGAACCCAACACGTTTTTCACTATAAACTAAAGAGCATCGATGTAAGAGATGCTGTGGTTTTTTACAGTTTCACAAGCAGAGTTCAACTAGATATGGTCCGTATGAGTAGGAAATTCCGTTCTTTTTTTGTGGACATGCTCATATTTCTTGCTCTATTGCAACTATGGACAGAAGAGGATGCTTCTTGTCTTAAAACAGACGGTGTTTCATGCATGAGAACACTGGTCTGAATTTCCCTTCGCCAACAGAGTTAAACCATAGGCTGTGTGTCTTCCTACAAGCAAGAGTTCATTTCCGGTAAACCCAGGGATTTTCGGCTCAAATGAATTTACACAGTTCATGAACCCAACACATTTTTCACTATAAACTAAAGAGCATCTATGTAAGAGATGCTGTGGTTTGTTACAGTTTCACAAGCAGAGTTTAACTAGATATGGTCCGTATTAGTAAGAAACACAGTTCGTTTTTTCTGGGCATGCTCATGTTATCTGCTGAATTGGAGATGCTGGAAAGAAGAGCATAATTCTTGCGTTAAAACAGAGTATGTGTCATGGATGAGAACATTGGTCTGAATTTCCCTTCACAAACGGAGTTAAATCAAAGACTCTGTGTCTTCCTACAAGTAAGAGTTCATTTCTTGTAAACACAGTGATTTATCGGCTCAAATGAATTTACACAGTTCACGAACCAAACACGTTTTTCACTATAAACTAAAGAGCATCTTTGTAAGAGATGCTGTGGTTTGTTACAGTTTCACAAGCAGAGTTCAACTAGATATGGCCGTATGAGTAAGAAACACAGTTCGTTTTTTCTGGGCATGCTCATGTTTCTTGCTGTATTGGAGATGCTGGAAAGAAGAGCATGCTTCTTGCGGTAAAACAGAGTATGTTTCATGGATGAGAACACTGGTCTGAATTTCCCTTCACAAATGGAGTTAAACCAAAAGCTCTGTGTCTTCCTACAAGCAAGAGTTCATTTCCGGAAATCCAAGTGATTTTTCAGCTCAATTGAATTTACCCAGTTCACGAACCACACACGTTTTTCACTATAAACTAAAGAGCATCTATGTAAGAGATGCTGTGGTTTGTTACAGTTTCACAAGCAGAGTTCAACTAGATATGGTCCTTATTAGTAAGAAACACAGTTCGTTTTTTCTGGGCATGCTCATGTTTCCTGCTGTATTGGAGATGCTTGAAAGATGAGCATGCTTCTTGCGTTAAAACAGAGTGTGTTTCATGGATGAGAACACTGGTCTGAATTTTCCTTCACAAACGGAGTTGAATCAAAGGCTGTGTGTCTTCCTACAAGCAGGAGTTCATTTCCGGAATTCCCAGGATTTTTCGGCTCAAATGAATTTACATAGTTCAAGAACCTAACACGTTTTTCATTATAAACTAAAGAGCATCTATGAAAGAGATGCTGTGGTTTGTTACAGTTTCACAAGCAGAGTTTAAGTATATATGGCCCGTATGAGTAAGAAATACAGTTCGTTTTTTCTGGGCATGCTCATTTTTCTTGCTGTATTGGAGATGTTGGAAAGAAGAGCATGCTTCTTGCGTTAAAACAGAGTGCGTTTCATGGATGAGAACACTGGTCTGAATTTCCCTTCACAAACGGAGTTAAAGCAAAGGCTCTGTGTCTCCCTACAAGCAAGAGTTCATTTTCAGAAAACACAGTGATTTTTCAGCTCAAATGAATTTACCCTGTTCACGAACCCCACACGTTTTTCACTATAAACTAAAGAGCATTTATGTAAGAGATGCTGTGGTTTGTTACAGTTTCACAAGCAGAGTTCAACTGGATATGGTCCGTATGAGTAGGAAATACAGGTCTTTTTTTATGGACATGCTCATATTTCTTGCTGTATTGCAACTGTGGACAGAAGAGGATACTTCTTGTGTTAAAACAGACGGTGTTTCATGGGTGAGAACACTGGTCTGAATTTCCCTTCACAAACAGAGTT
Source organism: Onychomys leucogaster (assembly GCA_949786385.1). Lineage (NCBI taxonomy): Eukaryota > Metazoa > Chordata > Mammalia > Rodentia > Cricetidae > Onychomys > Onychomys leucogaster. Next base: position 476,650 of record CATKUP010000151.1, on the reverse strand, counting down.
AAACCAAAGTCTCTGTGTCTTCCTACAAGCAAGAGTTCATTTCCGGAAATGCCTGTGATTTTTAGGCTCAAATGAATTTACACAGTTCACGAACCCAACACGTTTTTCACTATAAACTAAAGAGCATCGATGTAAGAGATGCTGTGGTTTTTTGCAGTTTCACAAGCAGAGTTCAACTAGATATGGTCCGTATGATTAGGAAATACAGGTCTTTTTTTATGGACATGCTCATATTTCTTGCTGTATTGCAACTCTGGACAGAAGAGGATACTTCTTGTGTTAAAACCGACGGTGTTTCATGGATGAGAACACTGGTCTGAATTTCCCTTCACAAATGGAGTTAAACCAAAATCTCTAGTCTTCCTAAAAGCAAGAGTTCATTTCCGGTAAACCCAGGGATTTTTCGGCTCAAATGAATTTACACAGTTCACGAACCCAACATGTTTTTCAATACAAACTAAAGAGCATCTTTGTAAGAGATGATGTGGTTTGTTACAGTTTCACAAGCAGAGTTCAACTAGATATGGTCTGTATGAGTAAGAAACACACTTCGTTTTTTCTGGGCATGCTCATGTTTCTTGCTGTATTGGAGATGCTGGATAGAAGAGCATGCTTCTTGCGTTAAAACAGAGTATGTTTCATGGATGAGAACACTGGTCTGAATTTCCCTTCACAAATGGAGTTAAACCAAAAGCTCTGTGTCTTCCTACAAGCAAGAGTTCATTTCCGGAAAACCCAGTGATTTTTCAGCTCAAATGAATTTACCCAGTTCACGAACCCCACACGTTTTTCACTATAAACTAAAGAGCATCTATGTAAGAGATGCTGTGGTTTGTTACAGTTTCACAAGCAGAGTTCAACTAGATATGGTCCGTATGAGTAGGAAATACAGTTCTTTTTTTATGGACATGCTCATATTTCTTGCTGTATTGCAACTCTGGACACAAGAGGATGCTTCTTGTGTTAAAACAGACGGTGTTTCATGGATGAGAACACTGGTCTGCATTTTCCCTTCACAAACGGAGTTAAACCAAGGGCTCTGTGTCTTCCTACAAGCAAGAGTTCATTTCCAGAAATCCCAGTGATTTTTCGGCTCAAATGAATTTACACAGTTCACGAACCCAACACGTTTTTCACTATAAACTAAAGAGCATCTTTGTAAGAGATGCTGTGGTTTGTTACAGTTTCACAAGCAGAGTTCAACTAGATATGGTCCCTATGAATAGGAAACACAGTTCTATTTTTCTGGACATGCTCATATTTCTTGCTGTATTGCAGACTCTGGACAGAACAGGATGCTTCTTGCTTTAAAACAGAGGAGGTTTCATGGATGAGAACACTGGTCTGAATTTCCCTTCACAAATGGAGTTAAACCAAAGTCTCTGTGTCTTCCTACAAGCAAGAGTTGATTTCCGGAAAACCCAGGGATTTTTCGGCTCAAATGAATTTACACAGTTCACGAATCCAACACGTTTTTCACTATAAACTAAAGAGCATCTTTGTAAGAGATGCTGTGGTTTGTTACAGTTTCACAAGCAGAGTTCAACTAGATATGGTCCGTATGAGTAGGAAATACAGGTCTTTTTTTATGGACATGCTCATATTTCTTGCTGTATTGCAACTGTGGACAGAAGAGGATACTTCTTGTGTTAAAACAGACGGTGTTTCATGGATGAGAACACTGGTCTGAATTTCCCTTCACAAACAGAGTTAAACCAAAGTCTCTGTGTCTTCCTACAAGCAAGAGTTCATTTCCGGAAATGCCTGTGATTTTTAGGCTCAAATGAATTTACACAGTTCACGAACCCAACACGTTTTTCACTATAAACTAAAGAGCATCGATGTAAGAGATGCTGTGGTTTTTTACAGTTTCACAAGCAGAGTTCAACTAGATATGGTCCGTATGAGTAGGAAATTCCGTTCTTTTTTTGTGGACATGCTCATATTTCTTGCTCTATTGCAACTATGGACAGAAGAGGATGCTTCTTGTCTTAAAACAGACGGTGTTTCATGCATGAGAACACTGGTCTGAATTTCCCTTCGCCAACAGAGTTAAACCATAGGCTGTGTGTCTTCCTACAAGCAAGAGTTCATTTCCGGTAAACCCAGGGATTTTCGGCTCAAATGAATTTACACAGTTCATGAACCCAACACATTTTTCACTATAAACTAAAGAGCATCTATGTAAGAGATGCTGTGGTTTGTTACAGTTTCACAAGCAGAGTTTAACTAGATATGGTCCGTATTAGTAAGAAACACAGTTCGTTTTTTCTGGGCATGCTCATGTTTCTTGCTGTATTGGAGATGCTGGAAAGAAGAGCATGCTTCTTGCGGTAAAACAGAGTATGTTTCATGGATGAGAACACTGGTCTGAATTTCCCTTCACAAATGGAGTTAAACCAAAAGCTCTGTGTCTTCCTACAAGCAAGAGTTCATTTCCGGAAATCCAAGTGATTTTTCAGCTCAATTGAATTTACCCAGTTCACGAACCACACACGTTTTTCACTATAAACTAAAGAGCATCTATGTAAGAGATGCTGTGGTTTGTTACAGTTTCACAAGCAGAGTTCAACTAGATATGGTCCTTATTAGTAAGAAACACAGTTCGTTTTTTCTGGGCATGCTCATGTTTCCTGCTGTATTGGAGATGCTTGAAAGATGAGCATGCTTCTTGCGTTAAAACAGAGTGTGTTTCATGGATGAGAACACTGGTCTGAATTTCCCTTCACAAACGGAGTTGAATCAAAGGCTCTGTGTCTTCCTACAAGCAGGAGTTCATTTCCGGAATTCCCAGGATTTTTCGGCTCAAATGAATTTACATAGTTCAAGAACCTAACACGTTTTTCATTATAAACTAAAGAGCATCTATGAAAGAGATGCTGTGGTTTGTTACAGTTTCACAAGCAGAGTTTAAGTATATATGGCCCGTATGAGTAAGAAATACAGTTCGTTTTTTCTGGGCATGCTCATTTTTCTTGCTGTATTGGAGATGTTGGAAAGAAGAGCATGCTTCTTGCGTTAAAACAGAGTGCGTTTCATGGATGAGAACACTGGTCTGAATTTCCCTTCACAAACGGAGTTAAAGCAAAGGCTCTGTGTCTCCCTACAAGCAAGAGTTCATTTTCAGAAAACACAGTGATTTTTCAGCTCAAATGAATTTACCCTGTTCACGAACCCCACACGTTTTTCACTATAAACTAAAGAGCATTTATGTAAGAGATGCTGTGGTTTGTTACAGTTTCACAAGCAGAGTTCAACTGGATATGGTCCGTATGAGTAGGAAATACAGGTCTTTTTTTATGGACATGCTCATATTTCTTGCTGTATTGCAACTGTGGACAGAAGAGGATACTTCTTGTGTTAAAACAGACGGTGTTTCATGGGTGAGAACACTGGTCTGAATTTCCCTTCACAAACAGAGTTAAACCAAAGTCTCTGTGTCTTCCTACAAGCAAGAGTTCATTTCCGGAAATGCCTGTGATTTTTAGGCTCAAATGAATTTACACAGTTCACGAACCCAACACGTTTTTCACTATAAACTAAAGAGCATCGATGTAAGAGATGCTGTGGTTTTTTGCAGTTTCACAAGCAGAGTTCAACTAGACATGGTCCGTATGAGTAGGAAATTCAGTTCTTTTTTTGTGGACATGCTCATATTTCTTGCTCTATTGCAACTATGGACAGAAGAGGATTCTTCTTGTCTTAAAACAGACGGTGTTTCATGCATGAGAACACTGGTCTGAATTTCCCTTCGCCAACAGAGTTAAACCATAGGCTGTGTGTCTTCCTACAAGCAAGAGTTCATTTCCGGTAAACCCAGGGATTTTCGGCTCAAATGAATTTACACAGTTCATGAACCCAACACATTGTTCACTATAAACTAAAGAGCATCTATGTAAGAGATGCTGTGGTTTGTTACAGTTTCACAAGCAGAGTTTAACTAGATATGGTCCGAATGCGTAAGAAACACAGTTCGTATTTTCTGGGCATGCTCATGTTTCTTGCTGTATTGGAGATGCTGGAAAGAACAGCATGCTTCTTGCGTTAAAACAGAGTATGTCTCATGGATGAGAACACTGGTCGGAATTTCCCTTCACAAATGGAGTTAAACCAAAAGCTCTGTGTCTTCCTACAAGCAAGAGTTCATTTCCGGAAATCCAAGTGATTTTTCAGCTCAATTGAATTTACCCAGTTCACGAACCACACACGTTTTTCACTATAAACTAAAGAGCATCTATGTAAGAGATGCTGTGGTTTGTTACAGTTTCACAAGCAGAGTTCAACTAGATATGGTCCTTATTAGTAAGAAACACAGTTCGTTTTTTCTGGGCATGCTCATGTTTCCTGCTGTATTGGAGATGCTTGAAAGATGAGCATGCTTCTTGCGTTAAAACAGAGTGTGTTTCATGGATGAGAACACTGGTCTGAATTTCCCTTCACAAACGGAGTTGAATCAAAGGCTCTGTGTCTTCCTACAAGCAGGAGTTCATTTCCGGAATTCCCAGGATTTTTCGGCTCATATGAATTTACATAGTTCATAACCTAACACGTTTTTCATTATAAACTAAAGAGCATCTATGAAAGAGATGCTGTGGTTTGTTACAGTTTCACAAGCAGAGTTTAAGTATATATGGCCCGTATGAGTAAGAAATACAGTTCGTTTTTTCTGGGCATGCTCATTTTTCTTGCTGTATTGGAGATGTTGGAAAGAAGAGCATGCTTCTTGCGTTAAAACAGAGTGCGTTTCATGGATGAGAACACTGGTCTGAATTTCCCTTCACAAACGGAGTTAAAGCAAAGGCTCTGTGTCTCCCTACAAGCAAGAGTTCATTTTCAGAAAACCCAGTGATTTTTCAGCTCAAATGAATTTACCCTGTTCACGAACCCCACACGTTTTTCACTATAAACTAAAGAGCATTTATGTAAGAGATGCTGTGGTTTGTTACAGTTTCACAAGCAGAGTTCAACTGGATATGGTCCGTATGAGTAGGAAATACAGGTCTTTTTTTATGGACATGCTCATATTTCTTGCTGTATTGCAACTGTGGACAGAAGAGGATACTTCTTGTGTTAAAACAGACGGTGTTTCATGGATGAGAACACTGGTCTGAATTTCCCTTCACAAACAGAGTTAAACCAAAGTCTCTGTGTCTTCCTACAAGCAAGAGTTCATTTCCGGAAATGCCTGTGATTTTTAGGCTCAAATGAATTTACACAGTTCACGAACCCAACACGTTTTTCACTATAAACTAAAGAGCATCGATGTAAGAGATGCTGTGGTTTTTTACAGTTTCACAAGCAGAGTTCAACTAGATATGGTCCGTATGAGTAGGAAATTCCGTTCTTTTTTTGTGGACATGCTCATATTTCTTGCTCTATTGCAACTATGGACAGAAGAGGATGCTTCTTGTCTTAAAACAGACGGTGTTTCATGCATGAGAACACTGGTCTGAATTTCCCTTCGACAACAGAGTTAAACCATAGGCTGTGTGTCTTCCTACAAGCAAGAGTTCATTTCCGGTAAACCCAGGGATTTTCGGCTCAAATGAATTTACACAGTTCATGAACCCAACACATTTTTCACTATAAACTAAAGAGCATCTATGTAAGAGATGCTGTGGTTTGTTACAGTTTCACAAGCAGAGTTTAACTAGATATGGTCCGTATTAGTAAGAAACACAGTTCGTTTTTTCTGGGCATGCTCATGTTATCTGCTGTATTGGAGATGCTGGAAAGAAGAGCATAATTCTTGCGTTAAAACAGAGTATGTGTCATGGATGAGAACATTGGTCTGAATTTCCCTTCACAAACGGAGTTAAATCAAAGACTCTGTGTCTTCCTACAAGTAAGAGTTCATTTCTTGTAAACACAGTGATTTATCAGCTCAAATGAATTTACACAGTTCACGAACCAAACACGTTTTTCACTATAAACTAAAGAGCATCTTTGTAAGAGATGCTGTGGTTTGTTACAGTTTCACAAGCAGAGTTCAACTAGATATGGCCGTATGAGTAAGAAACACACTTCGTTTTTTCTGGGCATGCTCATGTTTCTTGCTGTATTGGAGATGCTGGAAAGAAGAGCATGCTTCTTGCGGTAAAACAGAGTATGTTTCATGGATGAGAACACTGGTCTGAATTTCCCTTCACAAATGGAGTTAAACCAAAAGCTCTGTGTCTTCCTACAAGCAAGAGTTCATTTCCGGAAATCCAAGTGATTTTTCAGCTCAATTGAATTTACCCAGTTCACGAACCACACACGTTTTTCACTATAAACTAAAGAGCATCTATGTAAGAGATGCTGTGGTTTGTTACAGTTTCACAAGCAGAGTTCAACTAGATATGGTCCTTATTAGTAAGAAACACAGTTCGTTTTTTCTGGGCATGCTCATGTTTCCTGCTGTATTGGAGATGCTTGAAAGATGAGCATGCTTCTTGCGTTAAAACAGAGTGTGTTTCATGGATGAGAACACTGGTCTGAATTTCCCTTCACAAACGGAGTTGAAGCAAAGGCTCTGTGTCTTCCTACAAGCAGGAGTTCATTTCCGGAATTCCCAGGATTTTTCGGCTCAAATGAATTTACATAGTTCAAGAACCTAACACGTTTTTCATTATAAACTAAAGAGCATCTATGAAAGAGATGCTGTGGTTTGTTACAGTTTCACAAGCAGAGTTTAAGTATATATGGCCCGTATGAGTAAGAAATACAGTTCGTTTTTTCTGGGCATGCTCATTTTTCTTGCTGTATTGGAGATGTTGGAAAGAAGAGCATGCTTCTTGCGTTAAAACAGAGTGCGTTTCATGGATGAGAACACTGGTCTGAATTTCCCTTCACAAACGGAGTTAAAGCAAAGGCTCTGTGTCTCCCTACAAGCAAGAGTTCATTTTCAGAAAACCCAGTGATTTTTCAGCTCAAATGAATTTACCCTGTTCACGAACCCCACACGTTTTTCACTATAAACTAAAGAGCATTTATGTAAGAGATGCTGTGGTTTGTTACAGTTTCACAAGCAGAGTTCAACTGGATATGGTCCGTATGAGTAGGAAATACAGGTCTTTTTTTATGGACATGCTCATATTTCTTGCTGTATTGCAACTGTGGACAGAAGAGGATACTTCTTGTGTTAAAACAGACGGTGTTTCATGGGTGAGAACACTGGTCTGAATTTCCCTTCACAAACAGAGTTAAACCAAAGTCTCTGTGTCTTCCTACAAGCAAAAGTTCATTTCCGGAAATGCCTGTGATTTTTAGGCTCAAATGAATTTACACAGTTCACGAACCCAACACGTTTTTCACTATAAACTAAAGAGCATCGATGTAAGAGATGCTGTGGTTTTTTGCAGTTTCACAAGCAGAGTTCAACTAGATATGGTCCGTATGAGTAGGAAATTCAGTTCTTTTTTTGTGGACATGCTCATATTTCTTGCTCTATTGCAACTATGGACAGAAGAGGATGCTTCTTGTCTTAAAACAGACGGTGTTTCATGCATGAGAACACTGGTCTGAATTTCCCTTCGCCAACAGAGTTAAACCATAGGCTGTGTGTCTTCCTACAAGCAAGAGTTCATTTCCGGTAAACCCAGGGATTTTCGGCTCAAATGAATTTACACAGTTCATGAACCCAACACATTGTTCACTATAAACTAAAGAGCATCTATGTAAGAGATGCTGTGGTTTGTTACAGTTTCACAAGCAGAGTTTAACTAGATATGGTCCAAATGCGTAAGAAACACAGTTCGTATTTTCTGGGCATGCTCATGTTTCTTGCTGTATTGGAGATGCTGGAAAGAACAGCATGCTTCTTGCGTTAAAACAGAGTATGTCTCATGGATGAGAACACTGGTCGGAATTTCCCTTCACAAATGGAGTTAAACCAAAAGCTCTGTGTCTTCCTACAAGCAAGAGTTCATTTCCGGAAATCCAAGTGATTTTTCAGCTCAATTGAATTTACCCAGTTCACGAACCACACACGTTTTTCACTATAAACTAAAGAGCATCTATGTAAGAGATGCTGTGGTTTGTTACAGTTTCACAAGCAGAGTTCAACTAGATATGGTCCTTATTAGTAAGAAACACAGTTCGTTTTTTCTGGGCATGCTCATGTTTCCTGCTGTATTGGAGATGCTTGAAAGATGAGCATGCTTCTTGCGTTAAAACAGAGTGTGTTTCATGGATGAGAACACTGGTCTGAATTTCCCTTCACAAACGGAGTTGAAGCAAAGGCTCTGTGTCTTCCTACAAGCAGGAGTTCATTTCCGGAATTCCCAGGATTTTTCGGCTCAAATGAATTTACATAGTTCAAGAACCTAACACGTTTTTCATTATAAACTAAAGAGCATCTATGAAAGAGATGCTGTGGTTTGTTACAGTTTCACAAGCAGAGTTTAAGTATATATGGCCCGTATGAGTAAGAAATACAGTTCGTTTTTTCTGGGCATGCTCATTTTTCTTGCTGTATTGGAGATGTTGGAAAGAAGAGCATGCTTCTTGCGTTAAAACAGAGTGCGTTTCATGGATGAGAACACTGGTCTGAATTTCCCTTCACAAACGGAGTTAAAGCAAAGGCTCTGTGTCTCCCTACAAGCAAGAGTTCATTTTCAGAAAACCCAGTGATTTTTCAGCTCAAATGAATTTACCCTGTTCACGAACCCCACACGTTTTTCACTATAAACTAAAGAGCATTTATGTAAGAGATGCTGTGGTTTGTTACAGTTTCACAAGCAGAGTTCAACTGGATATGGTCCGTATGAGTAGGAAATACAGGTCTTTTTTTATGGACATGCTCATATTTCTTGCTGTATTGCAACTGTGGACAGAAGAGGATACTTCTTGTGTTAAAACAGACGGTGTTTCATGGGTGAGAACACTGGTCTGAATTTCCCTTCACAAACAGAGTTAAACCAAAGTCTCTGTGTCTTCCTACAAGCAAAAGTTCATTTCCGGAAATGCCTGTGATTTTTAGGCTCAAATGAATTTACACAGTTCACGAACCCAACACGTTTTTCACTATAAACTAAAGAGCATCGATGTAAGAGATGCTGTGGTTTTTTGCAGTTTCACAAGCAGAGTTCAACTAGATATGGTCCGTATGAGTAGGAAATTCAGTTCTTTTTTTGTGGACATGCTCATATTTCTTGCTCTATTGCAACTATGGACAGAAGAGGATGCTTCTTGTCTTAAAACAGACGGTGTTTCATGCATGAGAACACTGGTCTGAATTTCCCTTCGCCAACAGAGTTAAACCATAGGCTGTGTGTCTTCCTACAAGCAAGAGTTCATTTCCGGTAAACCCAGGGATTTTCGGCTCAAATGAATTTACACAGTTCATGAACCCAACACATTGTTCACTATAAACTAAAGAGCATCTATGTAAGAGATGCTGTGGTTTGTTACAGTTTCACAAGCAGAGTTTAACTAGATATGGTCCAAATGCGTAAGAAACACAGTTCGTATTTTCTGGGCATGCTCATGTTTCTTGCTGTATTGGAGATGCTGGAAAGAACAGCATGCTTCTTGCGTTAAAACAGAGTATGTCTCATGGATGAGAACACTGGTCGGAATTTCCCTTCACAAATGGAGTTAAACCAAAAGCTCTGTGTCTTCCTACAAGCAAGAGTTCATTTCCGGAAATCCAAGTGATTTTTCAGCTCAATTGAATTTACCCAGTTCACGAACCACACACGTTTTTCACTATAAACTAAAGAGCATCTATGTAAGAGATGCTGTGGTTTGTTACAGTTTCACAAGCAGAGTTCAACTAGATATGGTCCTTATTAGTAAGAAACACAGTTCGTTTTTTCTGGGCATGCTCATGTTTCCTGCTGTATTGGAGATGCTTGAAAGATGAGCATGCTTCTTGCGTTAAAACAGAGTGTGTTTCATGGATGAGAACACTGGTCTGAATTTCCCTTCACAAACGGAGTTGAATCAAAGGCTCTGTGTCTTCCTACAAGCAGGAGTTCATTTCCGGAATTCCCAGGATTTTTCGGCTCATATGAATTTACATAGTTCATAACCTAACACGTTTTTCATTATAAACTAAAGAGCATCTATGAAAGAGATGCTGTGGTTTGTTACAGTTTCACAAGCAGAGTTTAAGTATATATGGCCCGTATGAGTAAGAAATACAGTTCGTTTTTTCTGGGCATGCTCATTTTTCTTGCTGTATTGGAGATGTTGGAAAGAAGAGCATGCTTCTTGCGTTAAAACAGAGTGCGTTTCATGGATGAGAACACTGGTCTGAATTTCCCTTCACAAACGGAGTTAAAGCAAAGGCTCTGTGTCTCCCTACAAGCAAGGGTTCATTTTCAGAAAACCCAGTGATTTTTCAGCTCAAATGAATTTACCCTGTTCACGAACCCCACACGTTTTTCACTATAAACTAAAGAGCATTTATGTAAGAGATGCTGTGGTTTGTTACAGTTTCACAAGCAGAGTTCAACTGGATATGGTCCGTATGAGTAGGAAATACAGGTCTTTTTTTATGGACATGCTCATATTTCTTGCTGTATTGCAACTGTGGACAGAAGAGGATACTTCTTGTGTTAAAACAGACGGTGTTTCATGGATGAGAACACTGGTCTGAATTTCCCTTCACAAACAGAGTTAAACCAAAGTCTCTGTGTCTTCCTACAAGCAAGAGTTCATTTCCGGAAATGCCTGTGATTTTTAGGCTCAAATGAATTTACACAGTTCACGAACCCAACACGTTTTTCACTATAAACTAAAGAGCATCGATGTAAGAGATGCTGTGGTTTTTTACAGTTTCACAAGCAGAGTTCAACTAGATATGGTCCGTATGAGTAGGAAATTCCGTTCTTTTTTTGTGGACATGCTCATATTTCTTGCTCTATTGCAACTATGGACAGAAGAGGATGCTTCTTGTCTTAAAACAGACGGTGTTTCATGCATGAGAACACTGGTCTGAATTTCCCTTCGCCAACAGAGTTAAACCATAGGCTGTGTGTCTTCCTACAAGCAAGAGTTCATTTCCGGTAAACCCAGGGATTTTCGGCTCAAATGAATTTACACAGTTCATGAACCCAACACATTTTTCACTATAAACTAAAGAGCATCTATGTAAGAGATGCTGTGGTTTGTTACAGTTTCACAAGCAGAGTTTAACTAGATATGGTCCGTATTAGTAAGAAACACAGTTCGTTTTTTCTGGGCATGCTCATGTTATCTGCTGTATTGGAGATGCTGGAAAGAAGAGCATAATTCTTGCATTAAAACAGAGTATGTGTCATGGATGAGAACATTGGTCTGAATTTCCCTTCACAAACGGAGTTAAATCAAAGACTCTGTGTCTTCCTACAAGTAAGAGTTCATTTCTTGTAAACACAGTGATTTATCGGCTCAAATGAATTTACACAGTTCACGAACCAAACACGTTTTTCACTATAAACTAAAGAGCATCTTTTTAAGAGATGCTGTGGTTTGTTACAGTTTCACAAGCAGAGTTCAACTAGATATGGCCGTATGAGTAAGAAACACACTTCGTTTTTTCTGGGCATGCTCATGTTTCTTGCTGTATTGGAGATGCTGGAAAGAAGAGCATGCTTCTTGCGGTAAAACAGAGTATGTTTCATGGATGAGAACACTGGTCTGAATTTCCCTTCACAAATGGAGTTAAACCAAAAGCTCTGTGTCTTCCTACAAGCAAGAGTTCATTTCCGGAAATCCAAGTGATTTTTCAGCTCAATTGAATTTACCCAGTTCACGAACCACACACGTTTTTCACTATAAACTAAAGAGCATCTATGTAAGAGATGCTGTGGTTTGTTACAGTTTCACAAGCAGAGTTCAACTAGATATGGTCCTTATTAGTAAGAAACACAGTTCGTTTTTTCTGGGCATGCTCATGTTTCCTGCTGTATTGGAGATGCTTGAAAGATGAGCATGCTTCTTGCGTTAAAACAGAGTGTGTTTCATGGATGAGAACACTGGTCTGAATTTCCCTTCACAAACGGAGTTGAATCAAAGGCTCTGTGTCTTCCTACAAGCAGGAGTTCATTTCCGGAATTCCCAGGATTTTTCGGCTCAAATGAATTTACATAGTTCAAGAACCTAACACGTTTTTCATTATAAACTAAAGAGCATCTATGAAAGAGATGCTGTGGTTTGTTACAGTTTCACAAGCAGAGTTTAAGTATATATGGCCCGTATGAGTAAGAAATACAGTTCGTTTTTTCTGGGCATGCTCATTTTTCTTGCTGTATTGGAGATGTTGGAAAGAAGAGCATGCTTCTTGCGTTAAAACAGAGTGCGTTTCATGGATGAGAACACTGGTCTGAATTTCCCTTCACAAACGGAGTTAAAGCAAAGGCTCTGTGTCTCCCTACAAGCAAGAGTTCATTTTCAGAAAACCCAGTGATTTTTCAGCTCAAATGAATTTACCCTGTTCACGAACCCCACACGTTTTTCACTATAAACTAAAGAGCATTTATGTAAGAGATGCTGTGGTTTGTTACAGTTTCACAAGCAGAGTTCAACTGGATATGTTCCGTATGAGTAGGAAATACAGGTCTTTTTTTATGGACATGCTCATATTTCTTGCTGTATTGCAACTGTGGACAGAAGAGGATACTTCTTGTGTTAAAACAGACGGTGTTTCATGGGTGAGAACACTGGTCTGAATTTCCCTTCACAAACAGAGTTAAACCAAAGTCTCTGTGTCTTCCTACAAGCAAGAGTTCATTTCCGGAAATGCCTGTGATTTTTAGGCTCAAATGAATTTACACAGTTCACGAACCCAACACGTTTTTCACTATAAACTAAAGAGCATCGATGTAAGAGATGCTGTGGTTTTTTGCAGTTTCACAAGCAGAGTTCAACTAGATATGGTCCGTATGAGTAGGAAATTCAGTTCTTTTTTTGTGGACATGCTCATATTTCTTGCTCTATTGCAACTATGGACAGAAGAGGATGCTTCTTGTCTTAAAACAGACGGTGTTTCATGCATGAGAACACTGGTCTGAATTTCCCTTCGCCAACAGAGTTAAACCATAGGCTGTGTGTCTTCCTACAAGCAAGAGTTCATTTCCGGTAAACCCAGGGATTTTCGGCTCAAATGAATTTACACAGTTCATGAACCCAACACATTGTTCACTATAAACTAAAGAGCATCTATGTAAGAGATGCTGTGGTTTGTTACAGTTTCACAAGCAGAGTTTAACTAGATATGGTCCGAATGCGTAAGAAACACAGTTCGTATTTTCTGGGCATGCTCATGTTTCTTGCTGTATTGGAGATGCTGGAAAGAACAGCATGCTTCTTGCGTTAAAACAGAGTATGTCTCATGGATGAGAACACTGGTCGGAATTTCCCTTCACAAACGTAGTTAAAGCAAAGGCTCTGTGTCTTCCTACAAGCAAGAGTTCATTTCCGGAAAACCCAGTGATTTTTCGGCTCAAATGAATTTACACAGTTCACGAACCCAACACGTTATTCATTATAAACTAAAGAGCATCTATTTAAGCGATGCTGTGGTTTGTTACAGTTTCACAAGCAGAGTTTCACTAGATATGGTCCGAATGAGTAAGAAACACAGTTCGTATTTTCTGGGCATGCTCATGTTTCTTGCTGTATTGGAGAAGCAGGAAAGAACAGCATCCTTCTTGCGTTAAAACAGAGTATGTCTCATGGATGAGAACACTGGTCTGAATTTCCCTTCACAAATGGAGTTAAACCAAAGTCGCTGTGTCTTCCTAGAAGCAGGAGTTCATTTCCGGAAAACCCAGTGATTTTTCAGCACAAATGAATTTACACAGTTCACGAACCCAACATGTTTTTCACTATAAACTAAAGAGCATCTTTGTAAGAGATGCTGTGGTTTGTTACAGTTTCATAAGTAGAGTTCAACTAGATATGGTCAGTATGAGTAGGAAACACAGTTCTTTTTTTCTGGGCATGCTCATGTTTCTTGCTGTATTGGAGAAGCTGGAAAGAAGAGCATGCTTCTTACGTTAAAACAGACGGTGTTTCATGGATGAGAACACTGGTCTGAATTTTCCTTCACAAACGGAGTTAAACCAAAGGCTCTGTGTCTTCCTACAAGCAAGAGTTCATTTCCGGAAATCCCAGGATTTTTCGGCTCAAATGAATTTACATAGTTCACGAACCTAACACGTTTTTCACTATAAACTAAAGAGTATCTATGTAAGAGATGCTGTGGTTTGTTACAGTTTCACAAGCAGAGTTCAACTAGATATGGTCCGTATGATTAGGAAATACAGGTCTTTTTTTATGGACATGCTCATATTTCTTGCTGTATTGCAACTCTGGACAGAAGAGGATACTTCTTGTGTTAAAACAGACGGTGTTTCATGGATGAGAACACTGGTCTGAATTTCCCTTCACAAATGGAGTTAAACCAAAATCTCTAGTCTTCCTAAAAGCAAGAGTTCATTTCCGGTAAACCCAGGGATTTTTCGGCTCAAATGAATTTACACAGTTCACGAACCCAACACGTTTTTCAATACAAACTAAAGAGCATCTTTGTAAGAGATGATGTGGTTTGTTACAGTTTCACAAGCAGAGTTCAACTAGATATGGTCTGTATGAGTAAGAAACACACTTCGTTTTTTCTGGGCATGCTCATGTTTCTTGCTGTATTGGAGATGCTGGATAGAAGAGCATGCTTCTTGCGTTAAAACAGAGTATGTTTCATGGATGAGAACACTGGTCTGAATTTCCCTTCACAAATGGAGTTAAACCAAAAGCTCTGTGTCTTCCTACAAGCAAGAGTTCATTTCCGGAAAACCCAGTGATTTTTCAGCTCAAATGAATTTACCCAGTTCACGAACCCCACACGTTTTTCACTATAAACTAAAGAGCATCTATGTAAGAGATGCTGTGGTTTGTTACAGTTTCACAAGCAGAGTTCAACTAGATATGGTCCGTATGAGTAGGAAATACAGTTCTTTTTTTATGGACATGCTCATATTTCTTGCTGTATTGCAACTCTGGACAGAAGAGGATGCTTCTTGTGTTAAAACAGACGGTGTTTCATGGATGAGAACACTGGTCTGCATTTTCCCTTCACAAACGGAGTTAAACCAAGGGCTCTGTGTCTTCCTACAAGCAAGAGTTCATTTCCAGAAATCCCAGTGATTTTTCGGCTCAAATGAATTTACACAGTTCACGAACCCAACACGTTTTTCACTATAAACTAAAGAGCATCTTTGTAAGAGATGCTGTGGTTTGTTACAGTTTCACAAGCAGAGTTCAACTAGATATGGTCCCTATGAATAGGAAACACAGTTCTCTTTTTCTGGACATGCTCATATTTCTTGCTGTATTGCAGACTCTGGACAGAACAGGATGCTTCTTGCTTTAAAACAGAGGAGGTTTCAAGGATGAGAACACTGGTCTGAATTTCCCTTCACAAACGGAGTTAAACCAAAGGCTCTGTGTCTTCCTACAAGCAAGAGTTTATTTCCGGAAATCCCAGTGATTTTTCGGCTGAAATGAATTTACATAGTTCACGAACAGAACACGTTTTTCACTATAAACTAAAGAGCATCTATGTAAGAGATGCTGTGGTTTGTTACAGTTTCACAAGCAGAGTTTAACTAGATATGGTCCGTATGAGTAAGAAACACAGTTCTTATTTTCTGGGCATGCTCATGTTTCTTGCTGTATTGGAGATGCTGGAAAGAACAGCATGCTTCTTGAGTTAAAACAGAGTATGTCTCATGGATGAGAACACTGGTCTGAATTTCCCTTCACAAATGGAGTTAAACCAAAGTCTCTGTGTCTTCCTACAAGCAAGAGTTCATTTCCGGAAAACCCAGTGATTTTTCGGCTCAAATGAACTTACATAGTTCACGAACCCAACACGTTTTTCACTATAAACTAAAGAGCATCTATGTAAGAGTTGCTGTGGTTTGTTACAGTTTCACAAGCAGAGTTCAACTAGATATGGTCCGTATGAGTAGGAAATACAGTTCTTTTTTTATGGACATGCTCATATTTCTTGCTGTATTGCAACTCTGGACAGAAGAGGATGCTTCTTGTGTTAAAACAGACGGTGTTTCATGGATGAGAACACTGGTCTGCATTTTCCCTTCACAAACGGAGTTAAACCAAGGGCTCTGTGTCTTCCTACAAGCAAGAGTTCATTTCCAGAAATCCCAGTGATTTTTCGGCTCAAATGAATTTACACAGTTCACGAACCCAACACGTTTTTCACTATAAACTAAAGAGCATCTTTGTAAGAGATGCTGTGGTTTGTTACAGTTTCACAAGCAGAGTTCAACTAGATATGGTCCCTATGAATAGGAAACACAGTTCTCTTTTTCTGGACATGCTCATATTTCTTGCTGTATTGCAGACTCTGGACAGAACAGGATGCTTCTTGCTTTAAAACAGAGGAGGTTTCAAGGATGAGAACACTGGTCTGAATTTCCCTTCACAAACGGAGTTAAACCAAAGGCTCTGTGTCTTCCTACAAGCAAGAGTTTATTTCCGGAAATCCCAGTGATTTTTCGGCTGAAATGAATTTACATAGTTCACGAACAGAACACGTTTTTCACTATAAACTAAAGAGCATCTATGTAAGAGATGCTGTGGTTTGTTACAGTTTCACAAGCAGAGTTTAACTAGATATGGTCCGTATGAGTAAGAAACACAGTTCTTATTTTCTGGGCATGCTCATGTTTCTTGCTGTATTGGAGATGCTGGAAAGAACAGCATGCTTCTTGAGTTAAAACAGAGTATGTCTCATGGATGAGAACACTGGTCTGAATTTCCCTTCACAAATGGAGTTAAACCAAAGTCTCTGTGTCTTCCTACAAGCAAGAGTTCATTTCCGGAAAACCCAGTGATTTTTCGGCTCAAATGAACTTACATAGTTCACGAACCCAACACGTTTTTCACTATAAACTAAAGAGCATCTATGTAAGAGTTGCTGTGGTTTGTTACAGTTTCACAAGCAGAGTTTAACTAGATATGGTCCGTATGAGTAAGAAACACAGTTCGTTTTTTCTGGGCATGCTCATGTTTCTTGCTGTAGTGGAGATGCTGGAAAGAAGAGCATGCTTCTTGCGTTAAAACAGAGTATGTTTCATGGATGAGAACACTGGTCTGAATTTCCCTTCACAAACGGAGTTAAACCAAATGCTCTGTGTCTTCCTACAAGCAAGAGTTCATTTCCGGAAAACCCAGTGTATTTCGGCTCAAATGAATTTACACAGTTCACGAACCCAACACGTTATTCATTATAAACTAAAGAGCATCTATTTAAGCGATGCTGTCGTTTGTTACAGTTTCACAAGCAGAGTTTCACTAGATATGGTCCGAATCAGTAAGAAACACAGTTCGTATTTTCTGGGCATGCTCATGTTTCTTGCTGTATTGGAGAAGCTGGAAAGAACAGCACCCTTCTTGCGTTAAAACAGAGTATGTCTCATGGATGAGAACACTGGTCTGAATTTCCCTTCACAAATGGAGTTAAACCAAAGTCTCTGTGTCTTCCTACAAGCAGGAGTTCATTTCCGGAAAACCCAGTGATTTTTCGGCTCAAATGAATTTACACAGTTTACGAACCCAACACGTTTTTCACTATAAACTAAAGAGCATCAATGTAAGTGATGCTGTGGTTTGTTACAGTTTCACAAGCAGAGTTCAACTAGATATGGTCCGTATGAGTAGGAAATTCAGTTCTTTTTTTCTGGGCATGCTCACATTTCTTGCTCTATTGCAACTATGGACAGAAGAGGATGCTTCTTGCCTTAAAACTGATGGTGTTTCATGCATGAGAACACTGGTCTGAATTTCCCTTTACAAACGGAGTTAAACCAAAGGCTCTGTGTCTTCCTACAAGCAAGAGTTCATTTCCGGAAAACCCAGTGCTTTTTCGGCTCAAATGAATTTACACAGTTCACGAACCCAACACGTTATTCATTATAAACTAAAGAGCATCTATTTAAGCGATGCTGTGGTTTGTTACAGTTTCACAAGCAGAGTTTAACTAGATATGGTCCGAGTGAGTAAGAAACACAGTTCGTATTTTCTGGGCATGCTCATGTTTCTTGCTGTATTGGAGAAGCTGGAAAGAACAGCATCCTTCTTGCGTTAAAACAGAGTATGTCTCATGGATGAGAATACTGGTCTGAATTTACCTTCACAAATGGAGTTATACCAAAGTCTCTGTGTCTTCCTACAAGCAGGAGTTCATTTCCGGAATTCCCAGGATTTTTCGGCTCAAATGAATTTACATAGTTTACGAACCTAACACGTTTTTCATTATAAACTAAAGAGCATCTATGTAAGAGTTGCTGTGGTTTATTACAGTTTCACAAGCAGAGTTTAAGTAGATATGGTCCGTTTGAGTAAGAAACACAGTTCGTTTTTTCTGGGCATGCTCATTTTTCTTGCTGTATTGGAGATGCTGGAAAGAAGAGCATGCTTCTTGCGTTAAAACAGAGTACGTTTCATGGATGAGAACACTGGTCTGAATTTCCCTTCTCAATTGGATTAAACCAAAATCTCTAGTCTTCCTAAAAGCAAGAGTTCTTTTCCGGTAAACCCAGGGATTTTTCGGCTCAAATGAATTTACACAGTTCACGAACACAACACGTTTTTCAATACAAACTAAAGAGCACCTTTGTAAGAGATGCTGTGGTTTGTTACAGTTTCACAAGCAGAGTTCAACTGGATATGGTCCGTATGAGTAGGAAATACAGGTCTTTTTTTATGGACATGCTCATATTTCTTGCTGTATTGCAACTGTGGACAGAAGAGGATACTTCTTGTGTTAAAACAGACGGTGTTTCATGGATGAGAACACTGGTCTGAATTTCCCTTCACAAACAGAGTTAAACCAAAGTCTCTGTGTCTTCCTACAAGCAAGAGTTCATTTCCGGAAATGCCTGTGATTTTTAGGCTCAAATGAATTTACACAGTTCACGAACCCAACACGTTTTTCACTATAAACTAAAGAGCATCGATGTAAGAGATGCTGTGGTTTTTTACAGTTTCACAAACAGAGTTCAACTAGATATGGTCCGTATGAGTAGGAAATTCCGTTCTTTTTTTGTGGACATGCTCATATTTCTTGCTCTATTGGAACTATGGACAGAAGAGGATGCTTCTTGTCTTAAAACAGACGGTGTTTCATGCATGAGAACACTGGTCTGAATTTCCCTTCGCCAACAGAGTTAAACCATAGGCTGTGTGTCTTCCTACAAGCAAGAGTTCATTTCCGGTAAACCCAGGGATTTTCGGCTCAAATGAATTTACACAGTTCATGAACCCAACACATTTTTCACTATAAACTAAAGAGCATCTATGTAAGAGATGCTGTGGTTTGTTACAGTTTCACAAGCAGAGTTTAACTAGATATGGTCCGTATTAGTAAGAAACACAGTTCGTTTTTTCTGGGCATGCTCATGTTATCTGCTGTATTGGAGATGCTGGAAAGAAGAGCATAATTCTTGCGTTAAAACAGAGTATGTTTCATGGATGAGAACATTGGTCTGAATTTCCCTTCACAAACGGAGTTAAATCAAAGACTCTGTGTCTTCCTACAAGTAACAGTTCATTTCTGGTAAACACAGTGATTTATCGGCTCAAATGAATTTACACAGTTCACGAACCAAACACGTTTTTCACTATAAACTAAAGAGCATCTTTGTAAGAGATGCTGTGGTATGTTACAGTTTCCCAAGCAGAGTTCAACTAGATATGGCCGTATGAGTAAGAAACACACTTCGTTTTTTCTGGGCATGCTCATGTTTCTTGCTGTATTGGAGATGCTGGAAAGAAGAGCATGCTTCTTGCGTTAAAACAGGGTATGTTTCATGGATGAGAACACTGGTCTGAATTTCGCTTCACAAACGGAGTTAAACCAAAGGCTCTGTGTCTTCCTACAAGCAAGAGTTCATTTCCGGAAAACCCAGTGATTTTTCAGCTCAAATGAATTTACCCAGGTCACGAACCCCACACGTTTTTCACTATAAACTAAAGAGCATCTATGTAAGAGATGCTGTGGTTTGTTACAGTTTCACAAGCAGAGTTTAACTAGATATGGTCCGAATGTGTAAGAAACACAGTTCGTATTTTCTGGGCATGCTCATGTTTCTTGCTGTATTGGAGATGCTTGAAAGAACAGCATGCTTCTTGCGTTAAAACAGAGTATGTCTCATGGATGAGAACACTGGTCTGAATTTCCCTTCACAAACGTAGTTAAAGCAAAGGCTGTGTGTCTTCCTACAAGCAAGAGTTCATTTCCGGAAAACCCAGTGATTTTTCGGCTCAAATGAATTTACATAGTTCACGAACCCAACACGTTTTTCACTATAAACTAAAGAGCATCTATGTAAGAGATGCTGTGGTTTGTTACAGTTTCACAAGCATAGTTTAACTAGATATGGTCCGTATGAGTAAGAAACACAGTTCGTTTTTTCTGGGCATGCTCATGTTTCTTGCTGTATTGGAGATGCTGGAAAGAAGAGCATGCTTCTTGCGGTAAAACAGAGTATGTTTCATGGATGAGAACACTGGTCTGAATTTCCCTTCACAAACGGAGTTGAATCAAAGGCTCTGTGTCTTCCTACAAGCAAGAGTTCATTTCCGGAAAACCCAGTGATTTTTCAGCTCAAATGAATTTACCCAGTTCACGAACCCCACACGTTTTTCACTATAAACTAAAGAGCATCTATGTAAGAGATGCTGTGGTTTGTTACAGTTTCACAAGCAGAGTTCAACTAGATATGGTCCGTATGAGTAGGAAATACAGTTCTTTTTTTATGGACATGCTCATATTTCTTGCTGTATTGCAACTCTGGACAGAAGAGGATGCTTCTTGTGTTAAAACAGACGGTGTTTCATGGATGAGAACACTGGTCTGCATTTTCCCTTCACAAACGGAGTTAAACCAAGGGCTCTGTGTCTTCCTACAAGCAAGAGTTCATTTCCAGAAATCCCAGTGATTTTTCGGCTCAAATGAATTTACACAGTTCACGAACCCAACACGTTTTTCACTATAAACTAAAGAGCATCTTTGTAAGAGATGCTGTGGTTTGTTACAGTTTCACAAGCAGAGTTCAACTAGATATGGTCCCTATGAATAGGAAACAGAGTTCTCTTTTTCTGGACATGCTCATATTTCTTGCTGTATTGCAGACTCTGGACAGAACAGGATGCTTCTTGCTTTAAAACAGAGGAGGTTTCAAGGATGAGAACACTGGTCTGAATTTCCCTTCACAAACGGAGTTAAACCAAAGGCTCTGTGTCTTCCTACAAGCAAGAGTTTATTTCCGGAAATCCCAGTGATTTTTCGGCTGAAATGAATTTACATAGTTCACGAACAGAACACGTTTTTCACTATAAACTAAAGAGCATCTATGTAAGAGATGCTGTGGTTTGTTACAGTTTCACAAGCAGAGTTTAACTAGATATGGTCCGTATGAGTAAGAAACACAGTTCTTATTTTCTGGGCATGCTCATGTTTCTTGCTGTATTGGAGATGCTGGAAAGAACAGCATGCTTCTTGAGTTAAAACAGAGTATGTCTCATGGATGAGAACACTGGTCTGAATTTCCCTTCACAAATGGAGTTAAACCAAAGTCTCTGTGTCTTCCTACAAGCAAGAGTTCATTTCCGGAAAACCCAGTGATTTTTCGGCTCAAATGAACTTACATAGTTCACGAACCCAACACGTTTTTCACTATAAACTAAAGAGCATCTATGTAAGAGTTGCTGTGGTTTGTTACAGTTTCACAAGCAGAGTTTAACTAGATATGGTCCGTATGAGTAAGAAACACAGTTCGTTTTTTCTGGGCATGCTCATGTTTCTTGCTGTAGTGGAGATGCTGGAAAGAAGAGCATGCTTCTTGCGTTAAAACAGAGTATGTTTCATGGATGAGAACACTGGTCTGAATTTCCCTTCACAAACGGAGTTAAACCAAATGCTCTGTGTCTTCCTACAAGCAAGAGTTCATTTCCGGAAAACCCAGTGTATTTCGGCTCAAATGAATTTACACAGTTCACGAACCCAACACGTTATTCATTATAAACTAAAGAGCATCTATTTAAGCGATGCTGTCGTTTGTTACAGTTTCACAAGCAGAGTTTCACTAGATATGGTCCGAATCAGTAAGAAACACAGTTCGTATTTTCTGGGCATGCTCATGTTTCTTGCTGTATTGGAGAAGCTGGAAAGAACAGCACCCTTCTTGCGTTAAAACAGAGTATGTCTCATGGATGAGAACACTGGTCTGAATTTCCCTTCACAAATGGAGTTAAACCAAAGTCTCTGTGTCTTCCTACAAGCAGGAGTTCATTTCCGGAAAACCCAGTGATTTTTCGGCTCAAATGAATTTACACAGTTTACGAACCCAACACGTTTTTCACTATAAACTAAAGAGCATCAATGTAAGTGATGCTGTGGTTTGTTACAGTTTCACAAGCAGAGTTCAACTAGATATGGTCCGTATGAGTAGGAAATTCAGTTCTTTTTTTCTGGGCATGCTCACATTTCTTGCTCTATTGCAACTATGGACAGAAGAGGATGCTTCTTGCCTTAAAACTGATGGTGTTTCATGCATGAGAACACTGGTCTGAATTTCCCTTTACAAACGGAGTTAAACCAAAGGCTCTGTGTCTTCCTACAAGCAAGAGTTCATTTCCGGAAAACCCAGTGCTTTTTCGGCTCAAATGAATTTACACAGTTCACGAACCCAACACGTTATTCATTATAAACTAAAGAGCATCTATTTAAGCGATGCTGTGGTTTGTTACAGTTTCACAAGCAGAGTTTAACTAGATATGGTCCGAGTGAGTAAGAAACACAGTTCGTATTTTCTGGGCATGCTCATGTTTCTTGCTGTATTGGAGAAGCTGGAAAGAACAGCATCCTTCTTGCGTTAAAACAGAGTATGTCTCATGGATGAGAATACTGGTCTGAATTTACCTTCACAAATGGAGTTATACCAAAGTCTCTGTGTCTTCCTACAAGCAGGAGTTCATTTCCGGAATTCCCAGGATTTTTCGGCTCAAATGAATTTACATAGTTTACGAACCTAACACGTTTTTCATTATAAACTAAAGAGCATCTATGTAAGAGTTGCTGTGGTTTATTACAGTTTCACAAGCAGAGTTTAAGTAGATATGGTCCGTTTGAGTAAGAAACACAGTTCGTTTTTTCTGGGCATGCTCATTTTTCTTGCTGTATTGGAGATGCTGGAAAGAAGAGCATGCTTCTTGCGTTAAAACAGAGTACGTTTCATGGATGAGAACACTGGTCTGAATTTCCCTTCTCAATTGGATTAAACCAAAATCTCTAGTCTTCCTAAAAGCAAGAGTTCTTTTCCGGTAAACCCAGGGATTTTTCGGCTCAAATGAATTTACACAGTTCACGAACACAACACGTTTTTCAATACAAACTAAAGAGCACCTTTGTAAGAGATGCTGTGGTTTGTTACAGTTTCACAAGCAGAGTTCAACTGGATATGGTCCGTATGAGTAGGAAATACAGGTCTTTTTTTATGGACATGCTCATATTTCTTGCTGTATTGCAACTGTGGACAGAAGAGGATACTTCTTGTGTTAAAACAGACGGTGTTTCATGGATGAGAACACTGGTCTGAATTTCCCTTCACAAACAGAGTTAAACCAAAGTCTCTGTGTCTTCCTACAAGCAAGAGTTCATTTCCGGAAATGCCTGTGATTTTTAGGCTCAAATGAATTTACACAGTTCACGAACCCAACACGTTTTTCACTATAAACTAAAGAGCATCGATGTAAGAGATGCTGTGGTTTTTTACAGTTTCACAAACAGAGTTCAACTAGATATGGTCCGTATGAGTAGGAAATTCCGTTCTTTTTTTGTGGACATGCTCATATTTCTTGCTCTATTGGAACTATGGACAGAAGAGGATGCTTCTTGTCTTAAAACAGACGGTGTTTCATGCATGAGAACACTGGTCTGAATTTCCCTTCGCCAACAGAGTTAAACCATAGGCTGTGTGTCTTCCTACAAGCAAGAGTTCATTTCCGGTAAACCCAGGGATTTTCGGCTCAAATGAATTTACACAGTTCATGAACCCAACACATTTTTCACTATAAACTAAAGAGCATCTATGTAAGAGATGCTGTGGTTTGTTACAGTTTCACAAGCAGAGTTTAACTAGATATGGTCCGTATTAGTAAGAAACACAGTTCGTTTTTTCTGGGCATGCTCATGTTATCTGCTGTATTGGAGATGCTGGAAAGAAGAGCATAATTCTTGCGTTAAAACAGAGTATGTTTCATGGATGAGAACATTGGTCTGAATTTCCCTTCACAAACGGAGTTAAATCAAAGACTCTGTGTCTTCCTACAAGTAACAGTTCATTTCTGGTAAACACAGTGATTTATCGGCTCAAATGAATTTACACAGTTCACGAACCAAACACGTTTTTCACTATAAACTAAAGAGCATCTTTGTAAGAGATGCTGTGGTTTGTTACAGTTTCCCAAGCAGAGTTCAACTAGATATGGCCGTATGAGTAAGAAACACACTTCGTTTTTTCTGGGCATGCTCATGTTTCTTGCTGTATTGGAGATGCTGGAAAGAAGAGCATGCTTCTTGCATTAAAACAGGGTATGTTTCATGGATGAGAACACTGGTCTGAATTTCGCTTCACAAACGGAGTTAAACCAAAGGCTCTGTGTCTTCCTACAAGCAAGAGTTCATTTCCGGAAAACCCAGTGATTTTTCAGCTCAAATGAATTTACCCAGGTCACGAACCCCACACGTTTTTCACTATAAACTAAAGAGCATCTATGTAAGAGATGCTGTGGTTTGTTACAGTTTCACAAGCAGAGTTTAACTAGATATGGTCCGAATGTGTAAGAAACACAGTTCGTATTTTCTGGGCATGCTCATGTTTCTTGCTGTATTGGAGATGCTTGAAAGAACAGCATGCTTCTTGCGTTAAAACAGAGTATGTCTCATGGATGAGAACACTGGTCTGAATTTCCCTTCACAAACGTAGTTAAAGCAAAGGCTGTGTGTCTTCCTACAAGCAAGAGTTCATTTCCGGAAAACCCAGTGATTTTTCGGCTCAAATGAATTTACATAGTTCACGAACCCAACACGTTTTTCACTATAAACTAAAGAGCATCTATGTAAGAGATGCTGTGGTTTGTTACAGTTTCACAAGCATAGTTTAACTAGATATGGTCCGTATGAGTAAGAAACACAGTTCGTTTTTTCTGGGCATGCTCATGTTTCTTGCTGTATTGGAGATGCTGGAAAGAAGAGCATGCTTCTTGCGGTAAAACAGAGTATGTTTCATGGATGAGAACACTGGTCTGAATTTCCCTTCACAAACGGAGTTGAATCAAAGGCTCTGTGTCTTCCTACAAGCAGGAGTTCATTTCCGGAATTCCCAGGATTTTTCGGCTCAAATGAATTTACATAGTTCACGAACCTAACACGTTTTTCATTATAAACTAAAGAGCATCTATGTAAGAGATGCTGTGGTTTGTTACAGTTTCACAAGCAGAGTTTAACTAGATATGGTCCGTATGAGTAAGAAACACACTTCGTATTTCCTGGGCATGCTCATGTTTCCTGCTGTATTGGAGATGCTGGAAACAAGAGCATGCTTCTTGCGTTAAAACAGAGTATGTTTCATGGATGAGAACACTGGTCTGAATTTCCCTTCACAAACGGAGTTAAATCAAAGGCTCTGTGTCTTCCTACAGGCAAGAGTTCATTTCCAGAAAACCCAGTGATTTTTCAGCTCAAATGAATTTACCCTGTTCACGAAACCCACACGTTTTTCACTATAAACTAAAGAGCATTTATGTAAGAGATGCTGTGGTTTGTTACAGTTTCACAAGCAGAGTTCAACTGGATATGGTCCGTATGAGTAGGAAATACAGGTCTTGTTTTATGGACATGCTCATATTTCTTGATGTATTGCAACTGTGGACAGAAGAGGATACTTCTTTCGTTAAAACATAGGTTGTTTCATGGATGAGAACACTGGTCTGAATTTCCCTTCACAAATGGAGTTAAACCAAAGTCTCTGTGTATTCCTATAAGCAAGAGTTCATTTCCGGTAAACCCAGGGATTTTTCGGCTCAAATGAATTACACAGTTCACGAACCCAACACGTTTTTCACTAAAAACTAAAGAGCATCTTTGTAAGAGATGCTGTGGTTTGTTACAGTTTCACAAGCAGAGTTCAACTAGATATGGTCCCTATGAGTAGGAAACACAGTTCTTTTTTTCTGGACATGCTCATATTTCTTGCTGTATTGCAGACTCTAGAGAGAAGAGGATGCTTCTTGCGTTAAAACAGAGGGTGTTTCATGGAAGAGAACACTGGTCTGAATTTCCCTTCACAAATGGAGTCAAACCAAAGTCTCTGTGTCTTCCTACAAGCAAGAATTCTTTTCCGGAAATCCCAGTGATTTTTCGGCTCAAATGAATTTACACAGTTCACGAACCCAACACGTTTTTCACTATAAACTAAAGAGCATCAATGTAAGAGATGCAGTGGTTTGTTACAGTTTCACATGCAGAGTTTAAGTAGATATGGTCCGTATGAATAAGAAACACAGTTCGTTTTTTCTGGGCATGCTCATGTTTCTTGCTGTATTGGAG
Source organism: Onychomys leucogaster (assembly GCA_949786385.1). NCBI lineage: Eukaryota > Metazoa > Chordata > Mammalia > Rodentia > Cricetidae > Onychomys > Onychomys leucogaster. The sequence goes on along the minus strand of CATKUP010000151.1, from coordinate 450,045 downwards.
ATGCTGGAGAGAAGAGCATGCTTCTTGCGTTAAAACAGAGTACGTTTCATGGATGAGAACACTGGTCTGAATTTCCCTTCACAAACGGAGTTAAAGCAAAGGCTCTGTGTCTTCCTACAAGCAAGAGTTCAATTCCGGAAAACCCAGTGATTTTTCAGCTCAAATGAATTTACCCTGTTCACGAACCCCACACTTTTTTCACTATAAACTAAAGAGAATCTATGTAAGAGATGCTGTGGTTTGTTACAGTTTCACAAGCAGAGTTCAACTAGATATGGTCCGTATGAGTAGGAAATACAGGTCTTTTTTTATGGACATGCTCATATTTCTTGCTGTATTGCAACTCTGGACAGAAGAGGATACTTCTTGGGTTAAAACAGACGGTGTTTCATGGATGAGAACACTGGTCTGAATTTCCCTTCACAAACGGAGTTAAACCAAAGGCTCTGTGTCTTCCTACAAGCAAGAGTTCATTTCCGGAAATCCCAGGATTTTTCGGCTCAAATGAATTTACATAGTTCACGACCCAACACGTTTTTCACTATAAACTAAAGAGCATCTATGTAAGAGATGCTGTGGTTTGTTACAGTTTCACAAGCAGAGTTTAACTAGATATGGTCTGTATGAGTAAGAAACACAGTTCGTATTTTCTGGGCATGCTCATGTTTCTTGCTGTATTGGAGATGCTGGAAAGAAGAGCATGCTTCTTGCGTTAAAGCAGAGTTTGTTTCATGGATGAGAACACTGGTCTGAATTTCCCTTCACAAATGGAGTTAAACCAAAGACTCTGTGTCTTCCTACATGCAAGAGTTCATTTCCGGAAAACCCAGTGATTTTTCGGCTCAAATGAATTTACACAGTTCACGAACCCAACACGTTTTTCACTATAAACTAAAGAGCATCTTTGTAAGAGATGCTGTGGTTTGTTACAGTTTCCCAAGTAGAGTTCAACTAGATATGGTCCCTATGAGTAGGAAACACAGTTCTTTTTTTCTGGGCATGCTCATGTTTCTTGCTGTATTGCAGACTCTAGAGAGAAGAGGATGCTTCTTGCATTAAAACAGAGTTTGTTTCATGGATGAGAACACTGGTCTGAATTTGCCTTCACACACGGAGTTAAACCAAAGTCTCTGTGTCTTCCTACAAGCAAGAGTTCATTTCCGGAAATCACAGTGATTTTTCGGCTCAAATGAATTTACACAGTTCACGAACCCAACATGTTTTTCACTATAAACTAAAGAGTATCTTTGTAATAGATGCTGTGGTTTGTTACAGTTTCACAAGCAGAGTTCAACTAGATATGGTCCGTATGAGTAGGAAACACAGTTCTTTTTTTCTGGACATGCACATATTTCTTGCTGTATTGCAGACTCTGGACAGAAGAGGATGATTCTTGCGTTAAAACAGAGGGTGTTTCATGGATGAGAACACTGGTCTGAATTTCCCTTCACAAATGGAGTTAAACCAAAGTCTCTGTGTCTTCCTACAAGCAAGAGTTCATTTCCAGTAAACCCAGGGATATTTCGGCTGAAATGAATTTACACAGCTCACGAACCCAACACGTTTTTCACTATTAACTAAAGAGCATCTATGTAAGAGAAGCTGTGGTTTGTTACAGTTTCATAAGTAGAGTTCAACTAGATATGGTCAGTATGAGTAGGAAACACAGTTCTTTTTTTCTGGGCATGCTCATGTTTTTTGCTGTATTGGAGAAGCTGGAAAGAAGAGCATGCTTCTTACGTTAAAACAGAGGGTGTTTCATGGATGAGAACACTGGTCTGAATTTCCCTTCACAAATGGAGTTAAACCAAAGGCTCTGTGTCTTCCTACAAGCAAGAGTTCATTTCCGGAAATCCCAGTGATTTTTCGGCTCAAATGAATTTACACAGTTCAGGAACCCAACACGTTTTAAACTATAAACTAAAGAGCATCAATGTAAGAGATGCTGTGGTTTGTTACAGTTTCACAAGCAGAGTTCAACTAGATATGGTCCGTATGAGTAGGAAATTCAGTTCTTTTTTTGTGGACATGCTCATATTTCTTGCTCTATTGCAACTATGGACAGAAGAGGATGCTTCTTGCCTTAAAAGAGATTGTGTTTCATGCATGAGAACACTGGTCTGAATTTCCCTTCACAAACGGAGTTAAACCATAGGCTGTGTGTCTTCCTACAAGCAAGAGTTCATTTCCGGTAAACCCAGGGATATTTCGGCTCAAATGAATTTACACAGTTCATGAACCCAACACGTTTTTCAGTATAAACTAAAGAGCATCTATGTAAGAGATTCTGTGGTTTGTTACAGTTTCACAAGCAGAGTTTAAGTAGATATGGTCCGTATTAGTAAGAAACACAGTTCGTTTTTCTGGGCATGATCATGTTTCCTGCTGTATTGGAGATGCTGGAAAGAAGAGCATGCTTCTTGCGTTAAAACAGAGTATGTTTCATGGATGAGAACACTGGTCTGAATTTCCCTTCACAAACGGAGTTAAATCAAAGGCTCTGTGTCTTCCTACAAGCAAGAGTTCATTTCCGGAAAACCCAGTGATTTTTCAGCTCAAATGAATTTACCCTGTTCACGAACCCCACACGTTTTTCACTATAAACTAAAGAGCATCTATGTAAGAGATGCTGTGGTTTGTTACAGTTTCACAAGCAGAGTTCAACTAGATATGGTCCGTATGAGTAGGAAATACAGGTCTTTTTTTATGGACATGCTCATATTTCTTGCTGTATTGCAACTCTGGACAGAAGAGGATATTTCTTGTGTTAAAACAGATGTTGTTTCATGGATGAGAACACTGGTCTGAATTTCCCTTCTCAAATGGATTAAACCAAAATCTCTAGTCTTCCTAAAAGCAAGAATTCATTTCCGCTAAACCCAGGGATTTTTCGGCTCAAATGAATTTACACAGTTCACAAACCCAACACGTTTTTCACTACAAACTAAAGAGCATCTTTGTAAGAGATGCTGTGGTTTGTTACAGTTTCACAAGCAGAGTTCAACTGGATATGGTCCGTATGAGTAAGAAACACACTTCGTTTTTTTTGGGCATGCTCATGTTTCTTGCTGTATTGGAGATGCTGGAAAGAAGAGCATGCTTCTTGCGTTAAAACAGAGTATGTTTCATGGATGAGAACACTGGTCTGAATTTCCCTTCACAAACGGAGTTAAACCAAAGGCTCTGTGTCTTCCTACAAGCATGAGTTTCATTTCCGGAAAACCCAGTGATTTTTCAGCTCAAATGAATTTAACCAATTCACGAACCCGACACGTTTTTCACTATAAACTAAAGAGCATCTATGTAAGAGATGCTGTGGTTTGTTACAGTTTCACAAGCAGAGTTCAACTAGATATGGTCCGTATGAGTAGGAAATACAGGTCTTGTTTTATGGACATGCTCATATTTCTTGCTGTATTGCAACTGTGGACAGAAGAGGATACTTCTTGCGTGAAAACATGGGGTGTTTCATGGATGAGAACACTGGTCTGAATTTCCCTTCACAAACGGAGTTAAACCAAAGGCTCTGTGTATTCCTATAAGCAAGAGTTCATATCCGGTAAACCCAGGGATTTTTCGGCTCAAATGAATTTACACAGTTCACGAACCCAACACGTTTTTCACTATAAACTAAAGAGCATCTTTGTAAGAGATGCTGTGGTTTGTTACAGTTTCACAAGCAGAGTTCAACTAGATATGGTCCCTATGAGTAGGAAACACAGTTCTTTTTTTCTGGACATGCTCATATTTCTTGCTGTATTGCAGACTCTAGAGAGAAGAGGATGCTTCTTGCGTTAAAACAGAGTACGTTTCATGAATGAGAACACTGGTCTGAATTTCCCTTCACAAACGGAGTTAAAGCAAAGGCTCTGTGTCTTCCTACAAGCAAGAGTTTATTTCCGGAAAACCCAGTGATTTTTCAGCTCAAATGAATTTACCCAGGTCACGAACCCCACACGTTTTTCACTATAAACTAAAGAGCATCTATGTAAGAGATGCTGTTGTTTGTTACAGTTTCACAAGCAGAGTTTAACTAGATATGGTCCGAATGTGTAAGAAACACAGTTCGTATTTTCTGGGCATGCTCATGTTTCTTGCTGTATTGGAGATGCTTGAAAGAACAGCATGCTTCTTGCGTTAAAACAGAGTATGTCTCATGGATGAGAACACTGGTCTGAATTTCCCTTCACAAACGTAGTTAAAGCAAAGGCTGTGTGTCTTCCTACAAGCAAGAGTTCATTTCCGGAAAACCCAGTGATTTTAAGGCTCAAATGAATTTACATAGTTCACGAACCCAACACGTTTTTCACTATAAACTAAAGAGCATCTATGTAAGAGATGCTGTGGTTTGTTACAGTTTCACAAGCATAGTTTAACTAGATATGGTCCGTATGAGTAAGAAACACAGTTCGTTTTTTCTGGGCATGCTCATTTTTCTTGCTGTATTGGAGATGCTGGAAAGAAGAGCATGCTTCTTGCGTTAAAACAGAGTACGTTTCATGAATGAGAACACTGGTCTGAATTTCCCTTCACAAACGGAGTTAAAGCAAAGGCTCTGTGTCTTCCTACAAGCAAGAGTTCATTTCCGGAAAAACCCAGTGATTTTTCAGCTCAAATGAATTTACCCTGTTCACGAACCCCACACGTTTTTCATTATAAACTAAAGAGCATCTATGTAAGAGATGCTGTGGTTTGTTACAGTTTCAAAAGCAGAGTTTAACTAGATATGGTCCGTCTGAGTAAGAAACACAGTTCTTACTTTCTGGGCATGCTCATGTTTCTTGCTGTATTGGAGATGCTGGAAAGAACAGCATGCGTCTTGAGTTAAAACAGAGTATGTCTCATGGCTGAGAACACTGGTCTGAATTTCGCTTCACAAATGGAGTTAAACCAAAGTCTCTGTGTGTTCCTACAAGCAAGAGTTCTTTTCCGGAAATCCCAGTGATTTTTCGGCTCAAATGAATTTACACAGTTCACGAACCCAACACGTTTTTCACTATAATCTAAAGAGCATCAATGTAAGAGATGCTGTGGTTTGTTACAGTTTCACATTCAGAGTTTAAGTAGATATGGTCCGTATGAGTAAGAAACACAGTTCGTATTTCTGGGCATGCTCATGTTTCTTGCTGTATTGGAGATGCAGGAGAGAAGAGCATGCTTCTTGCGTTAAAACAGAGTACATTTCATGGATGAGAACACTGGTCTGAATTTCCCTTCACAAGCGGAGTTAAAGCAAAGGCTCTGTGTCTTCCTACAAGCAAGAGTTCAATTCCGGAAAACCCAGTGATTTTTCAGCTCAAATGAATTTACCCTGTTCACGAACCCCACACTTTTTTCACTATAAACTAAAGAGAATCTATGTAAGAGATGCTGTGGTTTGTTACAGTTTCACAAGCAGAGTTCAACTAGATATGGTCCGTATGAGTAGGAAATACAGGTCTTTTTTTATGGACATGCTCATATTTCTTGCTGTATTGCAACTCTGGACAGAAGAGGATACTTCTTGGGTTAAAACAGACGGTGTTTCATGGATGAGAACACTGGTCTGAATTTCCCTTCACAAACGGAGTTAAACCAAAGGCTCTGTGTCTTCCTACAAGCAAGAGTTCATTTCCGGAAATCCCAGGATTTTTCGGCTCAAATGAATTTACATAGTTCACGAACCCAACACGTTTTTCACTATAAACTAAAGAGCATCTATGTAAGAGATGCTGTGGTTTGTTACAGTTTCACAAGCATAGTTTAACTAGATATGGTCCGTATGAGTAAGAAACACAGTTCGTTTTTTCTGGGCATGCTCATGTTTCTTGCTGTATTGGAGATGCTGGAAAGAAGAGCATGCTTCTTGCGGTAAAACAGAGTATGTTTCATGGATGAGAACACTGGTCTGAATTTCCCTTCACAAACGGAGTTGAATCAAAGGCTCTGTGTCTTCCTACAAGCAGGAGTTCATTTCCGGAATTCCCAGGATTTTTCGGCTCAAATGAATTTACATAGTTCACGAACCTAACACGTTTTTCATTATAAACTAAAGAGCATCTATGTAAGAGATGCTGTGGTTTGTTACAGTTTCACAAGCAGAGTTTAAGTAGATATGGTCCGTATGAGTAAGAAACACAGTTCGTATTTCTGGGCATGCTCATGTTTCTTGCTGTATTGGAGATGCAGGAGAGAAGAGCATGCTTCTTGCGTTAAAACAGAGTACATTTCATGGATGAGAACACTGGTCTGAATTTCCCTTCACAAGCGGAGTTAAAGCAAAGGCTCTGTGTCTTCCTACAAGCAAGAGTTCAATTCCGGAAAACCCAGTGATTTTTCAGCTCAAATGAATTTACCCTGTTCACGAACCCCACACATTTTTCACTATAAACTAAAGAGCATCTATGTAAGAGATGCTGTGGTTTGTTACAGTTTCACAAGCAGAGTTTAACTAGATATGGTCCGTATGAGTAAGAAACACACTTCGTATTTCCTGGGCATGCTCATGTTTCCTGCTGTATTGGAGATGCTGGAAACAAGAGCATGCTTCTTGCGTTAAAACAGAGTATGTTTCATGGCTGAGAACACTGGTCTGAATTTCCCTTCACAAACGGAGTTAAATCAAAGGCTCTGTGTCTTCCTACAGGCAAGAGTTCATTTCCAGAAAACCCAGTGATTTTTCAGCTCAAATGAATTTACCCTGTTCACGAAACCCACACGTTTTTCACTATAAACTAAAGAGCATCTATGTAAGAGATGCTGTGGTTTGTTACAGTTTCACAAGCAGAGTTCAACTGGATATGGTCCGTATGAGTAGGAAATACAGGTCTTGTTTTATGGACATGCTCATATTTCTTGCTGTATTGCAACTGTGGACAGAAGAGGATACTTCTTTCGTTAAAACATAGGGTGTTTCATGGATGAGAACACTGGTCTGAATTTCCCTTCACAAATGGAGTTAAACCAAAGTCTCTGTGTATTCCTATAAGCAAGAGTTCATTTCCGGTAAACCCAGGGATTTTTCGGCTCAAATGAATTACACAGTTCACGAACCCAACACGTTTTTCACTAAAAACTAAAGAGCATCTTTGTAAGAGATGCTGTGGTTTGTTACAGTTTCACAAGCAGAGTTCAACTAGATATGGTCCCTATGAGTAGGAAACACAGTTCTTTTTTTCTGGACATGCTCATATTTCTTGCTGTATTGCAGACTCTAGAGAGAAGAGGATGCTTCTTGCGTTAAAACAGAGGGTGTTTCATGGAAGAGAACACTGGTCTGAATTTCCCTTCACAAATGGAGTCAAACCAAAGTCTCTGTGTCTTCCTACAAGCAAGAATTCTTTTCCGGAAATCCCAGTGATTTTTCGGCTCAAATGAATTTACACAGTTCACGAACCCAACACGTTTTTCACTATAAACTAAAGAGCATCAATGTAAGAGATGCAGTGGTTTGTTACAGTTTCACATGCAGAGTTTAAGTAGATATGGTCCGTATGAATAAGAAACACAGTTCGTTTTTTCTGGGCATGCTCATGTTTCTTGCTGTATTGGAGATGCTGGAGAGAAGAGCATGCTTCTTGCGTTAAAACAGAGTACGTTTCATGGATGAGAACACTGGTCTGAATTTCCCTTCACAAACGGAGTTAAAGCAAAGGCTCTGTGTCTTCCTACAAGCAAGAGTTCAATTCCGGAAAACCCAGTGATTTTTCAGCTCAAATGAATTTACCCTGTTCACGAACCCCACACTTTTTTCACTATAAACTAAAGAGAATCTATGTAAGAGATGCTGTGGTTTGTTACAGTTTCACAAGCAGAGTTCAACTAGATATGGTCCGTATGAGTAGGAAATACAGGTCTTTTTTTATGGACATGCTCATATTTCTTGCTGTATTGCAACTCTGGACAGAAGAGGATACTTCTTGGGTTAAAACAGACGGTGTTTCATGGATGAGAACACTGGTCTGAATTTCCCTTCACAAACGGAGTTAAACCAAAGGCTCTGTGTCTTCCTACAAGCAAGAGTTCATTTCCGGAAATCCCAGGATTTTTCGGCTCAAATGAATTTACATAGTTCACGACCCAACACGTTTTTCACTATAAACTAAAGAGCATCTATGTAAGAGATGCTGTGGTTTGTTACAGTTTCACAAGCAGAGTTTAACTAGATATGGTCTGTATGAGTAAGAAACACAGTTCGTATTTTCTGGGCATGCTCATGTTTCTTGCTGTATTGGAGATGCTGGAAAGAAGAGCATGCTTCTTGCGTTAAAGCAGAGTTTGTTTCATGGATGAGAACACTGGTCTGAATTTCCCTTCACAAATGGAGTTAAACCAAAGACTCTGTGTCTTCCTACATGCAAGAGTTCATTTCCGGAAAACCCAGTGATTTTTCGGCTCAAATGAATTTACACAGTTCACGAACCCAACACGTTTTTCACTATAAACTAAAGAGCATCTTTGTAAGAGATGCTGTGGTTTGTTACAGTTTCCCAAGTAGAGTTCAACTAGATATGGTCCCTATGAGTAGGAAACACAGTTCTTTTTTTCTGGGCATGCTCATGTTTCTTGCTGTATTGCAGACTCTAGAGAGAAGAGGATGCTTCTTGCATTAAAACAGAGTTTGTTTCATGGATGAGAACACTGGTCTGAATTTGCCTTCACACACGGAGTTAAACCAAAGTCTCTGTGTCTTCCTACAAGCAAGAGTTCATTTCCGGAAATCACAGTGATTTTTCGGCTCAAATGAATTTACACAGTTCACGAACCCAACATGTTTTTCACTATAAACTAAAGAGTATCTTTGTAATAGATGCTGTGGTTTGTTACAGTTTCACAAGCAGAGTTCAACTAGATATGGTCCGTATGAGTAGGAAACACAGTTCTTTTTTTCTGGACATGCACATATTTCTTGCTGTATTGCAGACTCTGGACAGAAGAGGATGATTCTTGCGTTAAAACAGAGGGTGTTTCATGGATGAGAACACTGGTCTGAATTTCCCTTCACAAATGGAGTTAAACCAAAGTCTCTGTGTCTTCCTACAAGCAAGAGTTCATTTCCAGTAAACCCAGGGATATTTCGGCTGAAATGAATTTACACAGCTCACGAACCCAACACGTTTTTCACTATTAACTAAAGAGCATCTATGTAAGAGAAGCTGTGGTTTGTTACAGTTTCATAAGTAGAGTTCAACTAGATATGGTCAGTATGAGTAGGAAACACAGTTCTTTTTTTCTGGGCATGCTCATGTTTTTTGCTGTATTGGAGAAGCTGGAAAGAAGAGCATGCTTCTTACGTTAAAACAGAGGGTGTTTCATGGATGAGAACACTGGTCTGAATTTCCCTTCACAAATGGAGTTAAACCAAAGGCTCTGTGTCTTCCTACAAGCAAGAGTTCATTTCCGGAAATCCCAGTGATTTTTCGGCTCAAATGAATTTACACAGTTCAGGAACCCAACACGTTTTAAACTATAAACTAAAGAGCATCAATGTAAGAGATGCTGTGGTTTGTTACAGTTTCACAAGCAGAGTTCAACTAGATATGGTCCGTATGAGTAGGAAATTCAGTTCTTTTTTTGTGGACATGCTCATATTTCTTGCTCTATTGCAACTATGGACAGAAGAGGATGCTTCTTGCCTTAAAAGAGATTGTGTTTCATGCATGAGAACACTGGTCTGAATTTCCCTTCACAAACGGAGTTAAACCATAGGCTGTGTGTCTTCCTACAAGCAAGAGTTCATTTCCGGTAAACCCAGGGATATTTCGGCTCAAATGAATTTACACAGTTCATGAACCCAACACGTTTTTCAGTATAAACTAAAGAGCATCTATGTAAGAGATTCTGTGGTTTGTTACAGTTTCACAAGCAGAGTTTAAGTAGATATGGTCCGTATTAGTAAGAAACACAGTTCGTTTTTCTGGGCATGATCATGTTTCTTGCTGTATTGGAGATGCTGGAAAGAAGAGCATGCTTCTTGCGTTAAAACAGAGTATGTTTCATGGATGAGAACACTGGTCTGAATTTCCCTTCACAAACGGAGTTAAACCAAAGGCTCTGTGTCTTCCTACAAGCATGAGTTTCATTTCCGGAAAACCCAGTGATTTTTCAGCTCAAATGAATTTAACCATTTCACGAACCCGACACGTTTTTCACTATAAACTAAAGAGCATCTATGTAAGAGATGCTGTGGTTTGTTACAGTTTCACAAGCAGAGTTCAACTAGATATGGTCCGTATGAGTAGGAAATACAGGTCTTGTTTTATGGACATGCTCATATTTCTTGCTGTATTGCAACTGTGGACAGAAGAGGATACTTCTTGCGTGAAAACATGGGGTGTTTCATGGATGAGAACACTGGTCTGAATTTCCCTTCACAAACGGAGTTAAACCAAAGGCTCTGTGTATTCCTATAAGCAAGAGTTCATATCCGGTAAACCCAGGGATTTTTCGGCTCAAATGAATTTACACAGTTCACGAACCCAACACGTTTTTCACTATAAACTAAAGAGCATCTTTGTAAGAGATGCTGTGGTTTGTTACAGTTTCACAAGCAGAGTTCAACTAGATATGGTCCCTATGAGTAGGAAACACAGTTCTTTTTTTCTGGACATGCTCATATTTCTTGCTGTATTGCAGACTCTAGAGAGAAGAGGATGCTTCTTGCGTTAAAACAGAGTACGTTTCATGAATGAGAACACTGGTCTGAATTTCCCTTCACAAACGGAGTTAAAGCAAAGGCTCTGTGTCTTCCTACAAGCAAGAGTTTATTTCCGGAAAACCCAGTGATTTTTCAGCTCAAATGAATTTACCCAGGTCACGAACCCCACACGTTTTTCACTATAAACTAAAGAGCATCTATGTAAGAGATGCTGTTGTTTGTTACAGTTTCACAAGCAGAGTTTAACTAGATATGGTCCGAATGTGTAAGAAACACAGTTCGTATTTTCTGGGCATGCTCATGTTTCTTGCTGTATTGGAGATGCTTGAAAGAACAGCATGCTTCTTGCGTTAAAACAGAGTATGTCTCATGGATGAGAACACTGGTCTGAATTTCCCTTCACAAACGTAGTTAAAGCAAAGGCTGTGTGTCTTCCTACAAGCAAGAGTTCATTTCCGGAAAACCCAGTGATTTTAAGGCTCAAATGAATTTACATAGTTCACGAACCCAACACGTTTTTCACTATAAACTAAAGAGCATCTATGTAAGAGATGCTGTGGTTTGTTACAGTTTCACAAGCATAGTTTAACTAGATATGGTCCGTATGAGTAAGAAACACAGTTCGTTTTTTCTGGGCATGCTCATTTTTCTTGCTGTATTGGAGATGCTGGAAAGAAGAGCATGCTTCTTGCGTTAAAACAGAGTACGTTTCATGAATGAGAACACTGGTCTGAATTTCCCTTCACAAACGGAGTTAAAGCAAAGGCTCTGTGTCTTCCTACAAGCAAGAGTTCATTTCCGGAAAAACCCAGTGATTTTTCAGCTCAAATGAATTTACCCTGTTCACGAACCCCACACGTTTTTCATTATAAACTAAAGAGCATCTATGTAAGAGATGCTGTGGTTTGTTACAGTTTCAAAAGCAGAGTTTAACTAGATATGGTCCGTCTGAGTAAGAAACACAGTTCTTACTTTCTGGGCATGCTCATGTTTCTTGCTGTATTGGAGATGCTGGAAAGAACAGCATGCGTCTTGAGTTAAAACAGAGTATGTCTCATGGCTGAGAACACTGGTCTGAATTTCGCTTCACAAATGGAGTTAAACCAAAGTCTCTGTGTGTTCCTACAAGCAAGAGTTCTTTTCCGGAAATCCCAGTGATTTTTCGGCTCAAATGAATTTACACAGTTCACGAACCCAACACGTTTTTCACTATAATCTAAAGAGCATCAATGTAAGAGATGCTGTGGTTTGTTACAGTTTCACATTCAGAGTTTAAGTAGATATGGTCCGTATGAGTAAGAAACACAGTTCGTATTTCTGGGCATGCTCATGTTTCTTGCTGTATTGGAGATGCAGGAGAGAAGAGCATGCTTCTTGCGTTAAAACAGAGTACATTTCATGGATGAGAACACTGGTCTGAATTTCCCTTCACAAGCGGAGTTAAAGCAAAGGCTCTGTGTCTTCCTACAAGCAAGAGTTCAATTCCGGAAAACCCAGTGATTTTTCAGCTCAAATGAATTTACCCTGTTCACGAACCCCACACTTTTTTCACTATAAACTAAAGAGAATCTATGTAAGAGATGCTGTGGTTTGTTACAGTTTCACAAGCAGAGTTCAACTAGATATGGTCCGTATGAGTAGGAAATACAGGTCTTTTTTTATGGACATGCTCATATTTCTTGCTGTATTGCAACTCTGGACAGAAGAGGATACTTCTTGGGTTAAAACAGACGGTGTTTCATGGATGAGAACACTGGTCTGAATTTCCCTTCACAAACGGAGTTAAACCAAAGGCTCTGTGTCTTCCTACAAGCAAGAGTTCATTTCCGGAAATCCCAGGATTTTTCGGCTCAAATGAATTTACATAGTTCACGAACCCAACACGTTTTTCACTATAAACTAAAGAGCATCTATGTAAGAGATGCTGTGGTTTGTTACAGTTTCACAAGCATAGTTTAACTAGATATGGTCCGTATGAGTAAGAAACACAGTTCGTTTTTTCTGGGCATGCTCATGTTTCTTGCTGTATTGGAGATGCTGGAAAGAAGAGCATGCTTCTTGCGGTAAAACAGAGTATGTTTCATGGATGAGAACACTGGTCTGAATTTCCCTTCACAAACGGAGTTGAATCAAAGGCTCTGTGTCTTCCTACAAGCAGGAGTTCATTTCCGGAATTCCCAGGATTTTTCGGCTCAAATGAATTTACATAGTTCACGAACCTAACACGTTTTTCATTATAAACTAAAGAGCATCTATGTAAGAGATGCTGTGGTTTGTTACAGTTTCACAAGCAGAGTTTAAGTAGATATGGTCCGTATGAGTAAGAAACACAGTTCGTATTTCTGGGCATGCTCATGTTTCTTGCTGTATTGGAGATGCAGGAGAGAAGAGCATGCTTCTTGCGTTAAAACAGAGTACATTTCATGGATGAGAACACTGGTCTGAATTTCCCTTCACAAGCGGAGTTAAAGCAAAGGCTCTGTGTCTTCCTACAAGCAAGAGTTCAATTCCGGAAAACCCAGTGATTTTTCAGCTCAAATGAATTTACCCTGTTCACGAACCCCACACATTTTTCACTATAAACTAAAGAGCATCTATGTAAGAGATGCTGTGGTTTGTTACAGTTTCACAAGCAGAGTTTAACTAGATATGGTCCGTATGAGTAAGAAACACACTTCGTATTTCCTGGGCATGCTCATGTTTCCTGCTGTATTGGAGATGCTGGAAACAAGAGCATGCTTCTTGCGTTAAAACAGAGTATGTTTCATGGCTGAGAACACTGGTCTGAATTTCCCTTCACAAACGGAGTTAAATCAAAGGCTCTGTGTCTTCCTACAGGCAAGAGTTCATTTCCAGAAAACCCAGTGATTTTTCAGCTCAAATGAATTTACCCTGTTCACGAAACCCACACGTTTTTCACTATAAACTAAAGAGCATCTATGTAAGAGATGCTGTGGTTTGTTACAGTTTCACAAGCAGAGTTCAACTGGATATGGTCCGTATGAGTAGGAAATACAGGTCCTGTTTTATGGACATGCTCATATTTCTTGCTGTATTGCAACTGTGGACAGAAGAGGATACTTCTTTCGTTAAAACATAGGGTGTTTCATGGATGAGAACACTGGTCTGAATTTCCCTTCACAAATGGAGTTAAACCAAAGTCTCTGTGTATTCCTATAAGCAAGAGTTCATTTCCGGTAAACCCAGGGATTTTTCGGCTCAAATGAATTACACAGTTCACGAACCCAACACGTTTTTCACTAAAAACTAAAGAGCATCTTTGTAAGAGATGCTGTGGTTTGTTACAGTTTCACAAGCAGAGTTCAACTAGATATGGTCCCTATGAGTAGGAAACACAGTTCTTTTTTTCTGGACATGCTCATATTTCTTGCTGTATTGCAGACTCTAGAGAGAAGAGGATGCTTCTTGCGTTAAAACAGAGGGTGTTTCATGGAAGAGAACACTGGTCTGAATTTCCCTTCACAAATGGAGTCAAACCAAAGTCTCTGTGTCTTCCTACAAGCAAGAATTCTTTTCCGGAAATCCCAGTGATTTTTCGGCTCAAATGAATTTACACAGTTCACGAACCCAACACGTTTTTCACTATAAACTAAAGAGCATCAATGTAAGAGATGCAGTGGTTTGTTACAGTTTCACATGCAGAGTTTAAGTAGATATGGTCCGTATGAATAAGAAACACAGTTCGTTTTTTCTGGGCATGCTCATGTTTCTTGCTGTATTGGAGATGCTGGAGAGAAGAGCATGCTTCTTGCGTTAAAACAGAGTACGTTTCATGGATGAGAACACTGGTCTGAATTTCCCTTCACAAACGGAGTTAAAGCAAAGTCTCTGTGTCTTCCTACAAGCAAGAGTTCAATTCCGGAAAACCCAGTGATTTTTCAGCTCAAATGAATTTACCCTGTTCACGAACCCCACACTTTTTTCACTATAAACTAAAGAGAATCTATGTAAGAGATGCTGTGGTTTGTTACAGTTTCACAAGCAGAGTTCAACTAGATATGGTCCGTATGAGTAGGAAATACAGGTCTTTTTTTATGGACATGCTCATATTTCTTGCTGTATTGCAACTCTGGACAGAAGAGGATACTTCTTGGGTTAAAACAGACGGTGTTTCATGGATGAGAACACTGGTCTGAATTTCCCTTCACAAACGGAGTTAAACCAAAGGCTCTGTGTCTTCCTACAAGCAAGAGTTCATTTCCGGAAATCCCAGGATTTTTCGGCTCAAATGAATTTACATAGTTCACGAACCAAACACGTTTTTCACTATAAACTAAAGAGCATCTATGTAAGAGATGCTGTGGTTTGTTACAGTTTCACAAGCAGAGTTTAACTAGATATGGTCCCTATGAGTAGGAAACACAGTTCTTTTTTTCTGGACATGCTCATATTTCTTGCTGTATTGCAGACTCTAGAGAGAAGAGGATGCTTCTTGCATTAAAACAGAGTTTGTTTCATGGATGAGAACACTGGTCTGAATTTCCCTTCACACACGGAGTTAAACCAAAGTCTCTGTGTCTTCCTACAAGCAAGAGTTCATTTCCGGAAATCACAGTGATTTTTCGGCTCAAATGAATTTACACAGTTCACGAACCCAACACGTTTTTCACTATAAACTAAAGAGTATCTTTGTAATAGATGCTGTGGTTTGTTACAGTTTCACAAGCAGAGTTCAACTAGATATGGTCCGTATGAGTAGGAAACACAGTTCTTTTTTTCTGGACATGCACATATTTCTTGCTGTATTGCAGACTCTGGACAGAAGAGGATGATTCTTGCGTTAAAACAGAGGGTGTTTCATGGATGAGAACACTGGTCTGAATTTCCCTTCACAAATGGAGTTAAACCAAAGTCTCTGTGTCTTCCTACAAGCAAGAGTTCATTTCCAGTAAACCCAGGGATATTTCGGCTGAAATGAATTTACACAGCTCACGAACCCAACACGTTTTTCACTATTAACTAAAGAGCATCTATGTAAGAGAAGCTGTGGTTTGTTACAGTTTCATAAGTAGAGTTCAACTAGATATGGTCAGTATGAGTAGGAAACACAGTTCTTTTTTTCTGGGCATGCTCATGTTTTTTGCTGTATTGGAGAAGCTGGAAAGAAGAGCATGCTTCTTACGTTAAAACAGAAGGTGTTTCATGGATGAGAACACTGGTCTGAATTTCCCTTCACAAATGGAGTTAAACCAAAGGCTCTGTGTCTTCCTACAAGCAAGAGTTCATTTCCGGAAATCCCAGTGATTTTTCGGCTCAAATGAATTTACACAGTTCAGGAACCCAACACGTTTTAAACTATAAACTAAAGAGCATCAATGTAAGAGATGCTGTTGTTTGTTACAGTTTCACAAGCAGAGTTCAACTAGATATGGTCCGTATGAGTAGGAAATTCAGTTCTTTTTTTGTGGACATGCTCATATTTCTTGCTCTATTGCAACTATGGACAGAAGAGGATGCTTCTTGCCTTAAAAGAGATTGTGTTTCATGCATGAGAACACTGGTCTGAATTTCCCTTCACAAACGGAGTTAAACCATAGGCTGTGTGTCTTCCTACAAGCAAGAGTTCATTTCCGGTAAACCCAGGGATATTTCGGCTCAAATGAATTTACACAGTTCATGAACCCAACACGTTTTTCAGTATAAACTAAAGAGCATCTATGTAAGAGATTCTGTGGTTTGTTACAGTTTCACAAGCAGAGTTTAAGTAGATATTGTCCGTATTAGTAAGAAACACAGTTCGTTTTTCTGGGCATGATCATGTTTCCTGCTGTATTGGAGATGCTGGAAAGAAGAGCATGCTTCTTGCGTTAAAACAGAGTATGTTTCATGGATGAGAACACTGGTCTGAATTTCCCTTCACAAACGGAGTTAAATCAAAGGCTCTGTGTCTTCCTACAAGCAAGAGTTCATTTCCGGAAAACCCAGTGATTTTTCAGCTCAAATGAATTTACCCTGTTCACGAACCCCACACGTTTTTCACTATAAACTAAAGAGCATCTATGTAAGAGATGCTGTGGTTTGTTACAGTTTCACAAGCAGAGTTCAACTAGATATGGTCCGTATGAGTAGGAAATACAGGTCTTTTTTTATGGACATGCTCATATTTCTTGCTGTATTGCAACTCTGGACAGAAGAGGATATTTCTTGTGTTAAAACAGATGTTGTTTCATGGATGAGAACACTGGTCTGAATTTCCCTTCTCAAATGGATTAAACCAAAATCTCTAGTCTTCCTAAAAGCAAGAATTCATTTCCGCTAAACCCAGGGATTTTTCGGCTCAAATGAATTTACACAGTTCACAAACCCAACACGTTTTTCACTACAAACTAAAGAACATCTTTGTAAGAGATGCTGTGGTTTGTTACAGTTTCACAAGCAGAGTTCAACTGGATATGGTCCGTATGAGTAAGAAACACACTTCGTTTTTTTTGGGCATGCTCATGTTTCTTGCTGTATTGGAGATGCTGGAAAGAAGAGCATGCTTCTTGCGTTAAAACAGAGTATGTTTCATGGATGAGAACACTGGTCTGAATTTCCCTTCACAAACGGAGTTAAACCAAAGGCTCTGTGTCTTCCTACAAGCATGAGTTTCATTTCCGGAAAACCCAGTGATTTTTCAGCTCAAATGAATTTAACCAATTCACGAACCCGACACGTTTTTCACTATAAACTAAAGAGCATCTATGTAAGAGATGCTGTGGTTTGTTACAGTTTCACAAGCAGAGTTCAACTAGATATGGTCCGTATGAGTAGGAAATACAGGTCTTGTTTTATGGACATGCTCATATTTCTTGCTGTATTGCAACTGTGGACAGAAGAGGATACTTCTTGCGTGAAAACATGGGGTGTTTCATGGATGAGAACACTGGTCTGAATTTCCCTTCACAAACGGAGTTAAACCAAAGGCTCTGTGTATTCCTATAAGCAAGAGTTCATTTCCAGTAAACCCAGGGATTTTTCGGCTCTAATGAATTTACCCAGTTCACGAACCCCACACGTTTTTCACTATAAACTAAAGAGCATCTATGTAAGAGATGCTGTGGTTTGTTACAGTTTCACAAGCAGAGTTAAAGTAGATATGGTCCGTATGAGTAAGAAAAACAGTTCGTTTTTTCTGGGCATGCTCATGTTTCTTGCTGTATTGGAGATGCTGGAAAGAAGAGCATGCTTCTTGCGTTAAAACAGAGTATGTTTCATGGATGAGAACACTGGTCTGAATTTCCCTTCACAAACGGAGTTAAACCAAAGGCTGTGTGTCTTCCTAAAAGCAAGAGTTCATTTCCGGAAAACCCAGTGATTTTTCAGCTCAAATGAATTTACCCAGTTCACGAACCCCACACGTTTTTCACTATAAACTAAAGAGCATCTATGTAAGAGATGCTGTGGTTTGTTACAGTTTCACATGCAGAGTTCAACTATATATGGTCCGTATGAGTAGGAAATACAGTTCTTTTTTTATGGACATGCTCATATTTCTTGCTGTATTGCAACTCTGGACAGAAGAGGATGCTTCTTGTGTTAAAACAGACGGTGTTTCATGGATGAGAACACTGGTCTGAATTTCCCTTCAAAAACGGAGTTAAACCAAAGGCTCTGTGTCTTCCTACAAGCAAGAGTTCATTTCCAGAAATCCCAGTGATTTTTTGGCTCAAATGAATTTACACAGTTCACGAACTCAACACGTTATTCATTATAAACTAAAGAGCATCTATTTAAGCGATGCTGTGGTTTGTTACAGTTCCACAAGCAGAGTTTAACTAGATATGGTCCGAATGAGTAAGAAACACCGTTCGTATTTTCTGGGCATGCTCCTGTTTCTCGCTGTATTGGAGAAGCTGGATAGAACAGCATGCTTCTTGCGTTAAAACAGAGTATGTCTCATGGATGAGAACTCTGGTCTGAATTTCCCTTCACAAATGGAGTTAAACCAAAGTCTCTGTATCTTCCTACAAGCAGGAGTTCATTTCCGGAATACCCAGTGATTTTTCGGCTCAAATGAATTTACACAGTTCACGAACCCAACACGTTTTTCACTATAAACTAAGGAGCATCTTTGTAAGAGATGATGTGGTTTGTTACAGTTTCACAAGCAGAGTTCAACTAGATATGGTCCGTATGAGTAGGAAATACAGTTCTTTTTTTATGGACATGCTCATATATCTTGCTTTATTGCAACTCTGGACAGAAGAGGATGCTTCTTGTGTTAAAACAGACGGTGTTTCTTGGATGAGAACACTGGTCTGAATTTCTCTTCACAAACGGAGTTAAACCAAAGGCTCTGTGTCTTCCTACAAGCAAGAGTTCATTTCCGGAAATCCCAGTGATTTTTCGGCTCAAATGAATTTACACAGTTCAGGAACCCAACACGTTTTTCACTATAAACTAAAGAGCATCAATGTAAGAGATGCTGTGGTTTGTTACAGTTTCACAAGCAGAGTTCAACTAGATATGGTCCGTATGAGTAGGAAATTCAGTTCTTTTTTTGTGGACATGCTCATATTTCTTGCTCTATTGCAACTATGGACAGAAGAGGATGCTTCTTGCCTTAAAAGAGATTGTGTTTCATGCATGAGAACACTGGTCTGAATTTCCCTTCACAAACGGAGTTAAACCATAGGCTGTGTGTCTTCCTACAAGCAAGAGTTCATTTCCGGTAAACCCAGGGATATTTCGGCTCAAATGAATTTACACAGTTCATGAACCCAACACGTTTTTCAGTATAAACTAAAGAGCATCTATATAAGAGATTCTGTGGTTTGTTACAGTTTCACAAGCAGAGTTTAAGTAGATATGGTCCGTATTAGTAAGAAACACAGTTCGTTTTTCTGGGCATGATCATGTTTCCTGCTGTATTGGAGATGCTGGAAAGAAGAGCATGCTTCTTGCGATAAAACAGAGTATGTTTCATGGATGAGAACACTGGACTGAATTTCCCTTCACAAACGGAGTTAAATCAAAGGCTCTGTGTCTTCCTACAAGCAGGAGTTCATTTCCGGAATACCCAGTGATTTTTCGGCTCAAATGAATTTACACAGTTCACGAACCCAACACGTTTTTCACTATAAACTAAGGAGCATCTTTGTAAGAGATGATGTGGTTTGTTACAGTTTCACAAGCAGAGTTCAACTAGATATGGTCCGTATGAGTAGGAAATACAGTTCTTTTTTTATGGACATGCTCATATATCTTGCTTTATTGCAACTCTGGACAGAAGAGGATGCTTCTTGTGTTAAAACAGACGGTGTTTCATGGATGAGAACACTGGTCTGAATTTCTCTTCACAAACGGAGTTAAACCAAAGGCTCTGTGTCTTCCTACAAGCAAGAGTTCATTTCCGGAAATCCCAGTGATTTTTCGGCTCAAATGAATTTACACAGTTCAGGAACCCAACACGTTTTTCACTATAAACTAAAGAGCATCAATGTAAGAGATGCTGTGGTTTGTTACAGTTTCACAAGCAGAGTTCAACTAGATATGGTCCGTATGAGTAGGAAATTCAGTTCTTTTTTTGTGGACATGCTCATATTTCTTGCTCTATTGCAACTATGGACAGAAGAGGATGCTTCTTGCCTTAAAAGAGATTGTGTTTCATGCATGAGAACACTGGTCTGAATTTCCCTTCACAAACGGAGTTAAACCATAGGCTGTGTGTCTTCCTACAAGCAAGAGTTCATTTCCGGTAAACCCAGGGATATTTCGGCTCAAATGAATTTACACAGTTCATGAACCCAACACGTTTTTCAGTATAAACTAAAGAGCATCTATATAAGAGATTCTGTGGTTTGTTACAGTTTCACAAGCAGAGTTTAAGTAGATATGGTCCGTATTAGTAAGAAACACAGTTCGTTTTTCTGGGCATGATCATGTTTCCTGCTGTATTGGAGATGCTGGAAAGAAGAGCATGCTTCTTGCGATAAAACAGAGTATGTTTCATGGATGAGAACACTGGACTGAATTTCCCTTCACAAACGGAGTTAAATCAAAGGCTCTGTGTCTTCCTACAAGCAAGAGTTCATTTCCTGAAAACCCAGTGATTTTTCAGCTCAAATGAATTTACCCTGTTCACGAACCCCACACGTTTTTCACTATAAACTAAAGAGCATCTATGTAAGAGATGCTGTGGTTTGTTACAGTTTCACAAGCAGAGTTCAACTAGATATGGTCCGTATGAGTAGGAAATACAGGTCTTTTTTTATGGACATGCTCATATTTCTTGCTGTATTGCAACTCTGGACAGAAGAGGATATTTCTTGTGTTAAAACAGATGGTGTTTCATGGATGAGAACACTGGTCTGAATTTCCCTTCTCAAATGGATTAAACCAAAATCTCTAGTCTTCCTAAAAGCAAGAGTTCATTTCCGGTAAACCCAGGGATTTTTCGGCTCAAATGAATTTACACAGTTCACGAACCCAACACGTTTTTCACTACAAACTAAAGAGCATCTTTGTAAGAGATGCTGTGGTTTGTTACAGTTTCACAAGCAGAGTTCAACTAGATATCGTCCGTATGAGTAAGAAACACACTTCGTTTTTTCTGGGCATGCTCATGTTTCTTGCTGTATTGGAGAAGCTGGAAAGAAGAGCATGCTTCTTACGTTAAAACAGAGGGTGTTTCATGGATGAGAACACTGGTCTGAATTTCCCTTCACAAACGGAGTTAAACCAAATGCTCTGTGTCTTCCTACAAGCAAGAGTTCATTTCCGGAAATCCCAGTGATTTTTCGGCTCAAATGAATTTACACAGTTCAGGAACCCAACACGTTTTTCACTATAAACTAAAGAGCATCAATGTAAG
The DNA here is from genome assembly GCA_949786385.1 of Onychomys leucogaster. Taxonomy (NCBI): domain Eukaryota; kingdom Metazoa; phylum Chordata; class Mammalia; order Rodentia; family Cricetidae; genus Onychomys; species Onychomys leucogaster. Next base: position 428,593 of record CATKUP010000151.1, on the reverse strand, counting down.
AGATGCTGTGGTTTGTTACAGTTTCACAAGCAGAGTTCAACTAGATATGGTCCGTATGAGTAGGAAATTCAGTTCTTTTTTTGTGGACATGCTCATATTTCTTGCTCTATTGCAACTATGGACAGAAGAGGATGCTTCTTGCCTTAAAAGAGATTGTGTTTCATGCATGAGAACACTGGTCTGAATTTCCCTTCACAAACGGAGTTAAACCATAGGCTGTGTGTCTTCCTACAAGCAAGAGTTCATTTCCGGTAAACCCAGGGATATTTCGGCTCAAATGAATTTACACAGTTCATGAACCCAACACGTTTTTCAGTATAAACTAAAGAGCATCTATATAAGATATTCTGTGGTTTGTTACAGTTTCACAAGCAGAGTTTAAGTAGATATGGTCCGTATGAGTAGGAAATACAGTTCTTTTTTTATGGACATGCTCATATATCTTGCTTTATTGCAACTCTGGACAGAAGAGGATGCTTCTTGTGTTAAAACAGACGGTGTTTCATGGATGAGAACACTGGTCTGAATTTCTCTTCACAAACGGAGTTAAACCAAAGGTTCTGTGTCTTCCTACAAGCAAGAGTTCATTTCCGGAAATCCCAGTGATTTTTCGGCTCAAATGAATTTACACAGTTCAGGAACCCAACACGTTTTTCACTATAAACTAAAGAGCATCAATGTAAGAGATGCTGTGGTTTGTTACAGTTTCACAAGCAGAGTTCAACTAGATATGGTCCGTATGAGTAGGAAATTCAGTTCTTTTTTTGTGGACATGCTCATATTTCTTGCTCTATTGCAACTATGGACAGAAGAGGATGCTTCTTGCCTTAAAAGAGATTGTGTTTCATGCATGAGAACACTGGTCTGAATTTCCCTTCACAAACGGAGTTAAACCATAGGCTGTGTGTCTTCCTACAAGCAAGAGTTCATTTCCGGTAAACCCAGGGATATTTCGGCTCAAATGAATTTACACAGTTCATGAACCCAACACGTTTTTCAGTATAAACTAAAGAGCATCTATATAAGAGATTCTGTGGTTTGTTACAGTTTCACAAGCAGAGTTTAAGTAGATATGGTCCGTATTAGTAAGAAACACAGTTCGTTTTTCTGGGCATGATCATGTTTCCTGCTGTATTGGAGATGCTGGAAAGAAGAGCATGCTTCTTGCGATAAAACAGAGTATGTTTCATGGATGAGATAACTGGACTGAATTTCCCTTCACAAACGGAGTTAAATCAAAGGCTCTGTGTCTTCCTACAAGCAAGAGTTCATTTCCGGAAAACCCAGTGATTTTTCAGCTCAAATGAATTTACCCTGTTCACGAACCCCACACGTTTTTCACTATAAACTAAAGAGCATCTATGTAAGAGATGCTGTTGTTTGTTACAGTTTCACAAGCAGAGTTCAACTAGATATGGTCCGTATGAGTAGGAAATACAGGTCTTTTTTTATGGACATGCTCATATTTCTTGCTGTATTGCAACTCTGGACAGAAGAGGATATTTCTTGTGTTAAAACAGACGGTGTTTCATGAATGAGAACACTGGTCTAATTTCCCTTCTCAAATGGATTAAACCAAAATCTCTAGTCTTCCTAAAAGCAAGAGTTCATTTCCGGTAAACCCAGGGATTTTTCGGCTCAAATGAATTTACACAGTTCACGAACCCAACACGTTTTTCACTACAAACTAAAGAGCATCTTTGTAAGAGATGCTGTGGTTTGTTACAGTTCCACAAGAAGACTTCAACTAGATATGGTCCGTATGAGTAAGAAACACACTTCGTTTTTTCTGGGCATGCTCATGTTTCTTGCTGTATTGGAGATGCTGGAAAGAAGAGCATGCTTCTTGCGTTAAAACAGAGTATGTTTCATGGATGAGAACACTGGTCTGAATTTCCCTTCACAAACGGAGTTAAACCAAAGGCTCTGTGTCTTCCTAAAAGCAAGAGTTCATTTCCGGAAAACCCAGTGATTTTTCAGCTCAAATGAATTTACCCAGTTCACGAACCCCACACGTTTTTCACTATAAACTAAAGAGCATCTATGTAAGAGATGCTGTGGTTTGTTACAGTTTCACATGCAGAGTTCAACTATATATGGTCCGTATGAGTAGGAAATACAGTTCTTTTTTTATGGACATGCTCATATTTCTTGCTGTATTGCAACTCTGGACAGAAGAGGATGCTTCTTGTGTTAAAACAGACGGTGTTTCATGGATGAGAACACTGGTCTGAATTTCCCTTCACAAACGGAGTTAAACCAAAGGCTCTGTGTCTTCCTACAAGCAAGAGTTCATTTCCAGAAATCCCAGTGATTTTTTGGCTCAAATGAATTTACACAGTTCACGAACTCAACACGTTATTCATTATAAACTAAAGAGCATCTATTTAAGCGATGCTGTGGTTTGTTACAGTTCCACAAGCAGAGTTTAACTAGATATGGTCCGAATGAGTAAGAAACACCGTTCGTATTTTCTGGGCATGCTCCTGTTTCTCGCTGTATTGGAGAAGCTGGAAAGAACAGCATGCTTCTTGCGTTAAAACAGAGTATGTCTCATGGATGAGAACTCTGGTCTGAATTTCCCTTCACAAATGGAGTTAAACCAAAGTCTCTGTATCTTCCTACAAGCAGGAGTTCATTTCCGGAATACCCAGTGATTTTTCGGCTCAAATGAATTTACACAGTTCACGAACCCAACACGTTTTTCACTATAAACTAAGGAGCATCTTTGTAAGAGATGATGTGGTTTGTTACAGTTTCACAAGCAGAGTTCAACTAGATATGGTCCGTATGAGTAGGAAATACAGTTCTTTTTTTATGGACATGCTCATATATCTTGCTTTATTGCAACTCTGGACAGAAGAGGATGCTTCTTGTGTTAAAACAGACGGTGTTTCATGGATGAGAACACTGGTCTGAATTTCTCTTCACAAACGGAGTTAAACCAAAGGCTCTGTGTCTTCCTACAAGCAAGAGTTCATTTCCGGAAATCCCAGTGATTTTACGGCACAAATGAATTTACACAGTTCACGAACCCAACACGTTTTTCACTATAAACTAAAGAGCATCTTTGAAAGAGATGCTGTGGTTTGTTACAGTTTCACAAGCAGAGTTTAACTAGATATGGTCCGTATTAGTAAGAAAAACAGTTCGTTTTTTCTGGGCATGCACGTGTTTCCTGCTGTATTGGAAATGCTGGAAAGAAGAGCATGCTTCTTGCGTTAAAACAGAGTATGTTTCATGGATGAGAACACTGGTCTGAATTTCCCTTCACAAACGGAGTTAAATCAAAGGCTCTGTGTCTTCCTACAAGTAAGAGTTCATTTCTGGTAAACACAGTGATTTATCGGCTCAAATGAATTTACACAGTTTACGAACCCAACACGTTTTTCACTATAAACTAAAGAGCATCTAAGTAAGAGATGCTGTGGTTTGTTACAGTTTCACAAGCAGAGTTCAACTAGATATGGCCGTATGAGTAAGAAACACACTTCGTTTTTTCTGGGCATGCTCATGTTTCTTGCTGTATTGGAGATGCTGGAAAGAAGAGCATGCTTCTTGCGTTAAAACAGAGTATGTTTCATGGATGAGCACACTGGTCTGAATTTCCCTTCACAAACGGAGTTAAACCAAAGGCTCTCTGTCTTCCTACAATCAAGAGTTCATTTCTGGAAAACACAGTGATTTTTCAGCTCAAATGAATTTACCCAGTTCACGAACCCCACACGTTTTTCACTATAAACTAAAGAGCATCTATGTAAGAGATGCTGTGGTTTGTTACAGTTTCACAAGCAGAGTTAAAGTAGATATGGTCCGTATGAGTAAGAAAAACAGTTCGTTTTTTCTGGGCATGCTCATGTTTCTTGCTGTATTGGAGATGCTGGAAAGAACAGCATGCTTCTTGCGTTAAAACAGAGTACGTTTCATGTATGAGAACACTGGTCTGAATTTCCCTTCACAAACGGAGTTAAAGCAAAGGCTCTGTGTCTTCCTACAAGCAAGAGTTCATTTCCGGTAAACCCAGTGATTTTTCAGCTCAAATGAATTTACCCTGTTCACGAACCCCACACGTTTTTCACTATAAACTAAGGAGCATCTTTGTAAGAGATGATGTGGTTTGTTACAGTTTCACAAGCAGAGTTCAACTAGATATGGTCCGTATGAGTAGGAAATACAGTTCTTTTTTTATGGACATGCTCATATGTCTTGCTTTATTGCAACTCTGGACAGAAGAGGATGCTACTTGTGTTAAAACAGACGGTGTTTCTTGGATGAGAACACTGGTCTGAATTTCTCTTCACAAACGGAGTTAAACCAAAGGCTCTGTGTCTTCCTACAAGCAAGAGTTCATTTCCGGAAATCCCAGTGATTTTACGGCACAAATGAATTTACAGAGTTCACGAACCCAACACGTTTTTCACTATAAACTAAAGAGCATCTTTGAAAGAGATGCTGTGGTTTGTTACAGTTTCACAAGCAGAGTTTAACTTGATATGGTCCGTATTAGTAAGAAAAACAGTTCGTTTTTTCTGGGCATGCACGTGTTTCCTGCTGTATTGGAAATGCTGGAAAGAAGAGCATGCTTCTTGCGTTAAAACAGAGTATGTTTCATGGATGAGAACACTGGTCTGAATTTCCCTTCACAAACGGAGTTAAATCAAAGGCTCTGTGTCTTCCTACAAGTAAGAGTTCATTTCTGGTAAACACAGTGATTTATCGGCTCAAATGAATTTACACAGTTTACGAACCCAACACGTTTTTCACTATAAACTAAAGAGCATCTAAGTAAGAGATGCTGTGGTTTGTTACAGTTTCACAAGCAGAGTTCAACTAGATATGGCCGTATGAGTAAGAAACACACTTCGTTTTTTCTGGGCATGCTCATGTTTCTTGCTGTATTGGAGATGCTGGAAAGAAGAGCATGCTTCTTGCGTTAAAACAGAGTATGTTTCATGGATGAGCACACTGGTCTGAATTTCCCTTCACAAACGGAGTTAAACCAAAGGCTCTCTGTCTTCCTACAATCAAGAGTTCATTTCTGGAAAACCCAGTGATTTTTCAGCTCAAATGAATTTACCCAGTTCACGAACCCCACACGTTTTTCACTATAAACTAAAGAGCATCTATGTAAGTGATGCTGTGGTTTGTTACAGTTTCACAAGCAGAGTTAAAGTAGATATGGTCCGTATGAGTAAGAAAAACAGTTCGTTTTTTCTGGGCATGCTCATGTTTCTTGCTGTATTGGAGATGCTGGAAAGAACAGCATGCTTCTTGCGTTAAAACAGAGTACGTTTCATGTATGAGAACACTGGTCTGAATTTCCCTTCACAAACGGAGTTAAAGCAAAGGCTCTGTGTCTTCCTACAAGCAAGAGTTCATTTCCGGTAAACCCAGTGATTTTTCAGCTCAAATGAATTTACCCTGTTCACGAACCCCACACGTTTTTCACTATAAACTAAAGAGCATCTATGTAAGAGATGCTGTGGTTTGTTACAGTTTCACAAGCAGAGTTCAACTAGATATGGTCCGTATGAGTAGGAAATACAGGTCTTGTTTTATGGACATGCTCATATTTCTTGCTGTATTGCAACTATGGACAGAAGAGGATACTTCTTGCGTTAAAACATAGGGTGTTTCATGGATGAGAACACTGGTCTGAATTTCCCTTCACAAATGGAGTTAAACCAAAGTCTCTGTGTATTCCTATAAGCAAGAGTTCATTTCCGGTAAACCCAGGGATTTTTCGGCTCAAATGAAATTACACAGGTCACGAACCCAACACGTTTTTCATTATTAACTAAAGAGCATCTATGTATGAGATGCTGTGGTTTGTTACAATTTCATAAGTAGAGTTCAACTAGATATGGTCAGTATGAGTAGGAAACACAGTTCTTTTTTTCTGGGCATGCTCATGTTTCTTGCTGTATTGGAGAAGCTGGAAAGAAGAGCATGCTTCTTACGTTAAAACAGAGGGTGTTTCATGGATGAGAACACTGGTCTGAATTTCCCTTCACAAACGGAGTTAAACCAAAGGCTCTGTGTCTTCCTACAAGCAAGAGTTCATTTCCGGAAAACCCAGTGATTTTTCAGCTCAAATGAATTTACCCAGTTCACGAACCCCACACGTTTTTCACTATAAACTAAAGAGCATCTATGTAAGAGATGCTGTGGTTTGTTACAGTTTCACATGCAGAGTTCAACTAGATATGGTCCGTATGAGTAGGAAATACAGTTCTTTTTTTATGGACATGCTCATATTTCTTGCTGTATTGCAACTCTGGACAGAAGAGGATGCTTCTTGTGTTAAAACAGACGGTGTTTCATGGATGAGAACACTGGTCTGAATTTCCCTTCACAAACGGAGTTAAACCAAAGGCTCTGTGTCTTCCTACAAGCAAGAGTTCATTTCCAGAAATCCCAGTGATTTTTTGGCTCAAATGAATTTACACAGTTCACGAACTCAACACGTTATTCATTATAAACTAAAGAGCATCTATTTAAGCGATGCTGTGGTTTGTTACAGTTCCACAAGCAGAGTTTAACTAGATATGGTCCGAATGAGTAAGAAACACCGTTCGTATTTTCTGGGCATGCTCCTGTTTCTCGCTGTATTGGAGAAGCTGGAAAGAACAGCATGCTTCTTGCGTTAAAACAGAGTATGTCTCATGGATGAGAACTCTGGTCTGAATTTCCCTTCACAAATGGAGTTAAACCAAAGTCTCTGTATCTTCCTACAAGCAGGAGTTCATTTCCGGAATACCCAGTGATTTTTCGGCTCAAATGAATTTACACAGTTCACGAACCCAACACGTTTTTCACTATAAACTAAGGAGCATCTTTGTAAGAGATGATGTGGTTTGTTACAGTTTCACAAGCAGAGTTCAACTAGATATGGTCCGTATGAGTAGGAAATACAGTTCTTTTTTTATGGACATGCTCATATATCTTGCTTTATTGCAACTCTGGACAGAAGAGGATGCTTCTTGTGTTAAAACAGACGGTGTTTCATGGATGAGAACACTGGTCTGAATTTCTCTTCACAAACGGAGTTAAACCAAAGGCTCTGTGTCTTACTACAAGCAAGGGTTCATTTCCGGAAATCCCAGTGATTTTACGGCACAAATGAATTTACAGAGTTCACGAACCCAACACGTTTTTCACTATAAACTAAAGAGCATCTTTGAAAGAGATGCTGTGGTTTGTTACAGTTTCACAAGCAGAGTTTAACTAGATATGGTCCGTATTAGTAAGAAAAACAGTTCGTTTTTTCTGGGCATGCACGTGTTTCCTGCTGTATTGGAAATGCTGGAAAGAAGAGCATGCTTCTTGCGTTAAAACAGAGTATGTTTCATGGATGAGAACACTGGTCTGAATTTCCCTTCACAAACGGAGTTAAATCAAAGGCTCTGTGTCTTCCTACAAGTAAGAGTTCATTTCTGGTAAACACAGTGATTTATCGGCTCAAATGAATTTACACAGTTTACGAACCCAACACGTTTTTCACTATAAACTAAAGAGCATCTAAGTAAGAGATGCTGTGGTTTGTTACAGTTTCACAAGCAGAGTTCAACTAGATATGGCCGTATGAGTAAGAAACACACTTCGTTTTTTCTGGGCATGCTCATGTTTCTTGCTGTATTGGAGATGCTGGAAAGAAGAGCATGCTTCTTGCGTTAAAACAGAGTATGTTTCATGGATGAGCACACTGGTCTGAATTTCCCTTCACAAACGGAGTTAAACCAAAGGCTCTGTGTCTTCCTACAATCAAGAGTTCATTTCTGGAAAACCCAGTGATTTTTCAGCTCAAATGAATTTACCCAGTTCACGAACCCCACACGTTTTTCACTATAAACTAAAGAGCATCTATGTAAGAGATGCTGTGGTTTGTTACAGTTTCACAAGCAGAGTTACAGTAGATATGGTCCTTATGAGTAAGAAAAACAGTTCGTTTTTTCTGGGCATGCTCATGTTTCTTGCTGTATTGGAGATGCTGGAAAGAACAGCATGCTTCTTGCGTTAAAACAGAGTACGTTTCATGTATGAGAACACTGGTCTGAATTTCCCTTCACAAACGGAGTTAAAGCAAAGGCTCTGTGTCTTCCTACAAGCAAGAGTTCATTTCCGGTAAACCCAGTGATTTTTCAGCTCAAATGAATTTACCCTGTTCACGAACCCCACACGTTTTTCACTATAAACTAAAGAGCATCTATGTAAGAGATGCTGTGGTTTGTTACAGTTTCACAAGCAGAGTTCAACTAGATATGGTCCGTATGAGTAGGAAATACAGGTCTTGTTTTATGGACATGCTCATATTTCTTGCTGTATTGCAACTATGGACAGAAGAGGATACTTCTTGCGTTAAAACATAGGGTGTTTCATGGATGAGAACACTGGTCTGAATTTCCCTTCACAAATGGAGTTAAACCAAAGTCTCTGTGTATTCCTATAAGCAAGAGTTCATTTCCGGTAAACCCAGGGATTTTTCGGCTCAAATGAAATTACACAGGTCACGAACCCAACACGTTTTTCATTATTAACTAAAGAGCATCTATGTATGAGATGCTGTGGTTTGTTACAATTTCATAAGTAGAGTTCAACTAGATATGGTCAGTATGAGTAGGAAACACAGTTCTTTTTTTCTGGGCATGCTCATGTTTCTTGCTGTATTGGAGAAGCTGGAAAGAAGAGCATGCTTCTTACGTTAAAACAGAGGGTGTTTCATGGATGAGAACACTGGTCTGAATTTCCCTTCACAAACGGAGTTAAACCAAAGGCTCTGTGTCTTCCTACAAGCAAGAGTTCATTTCCGGAAAACCCAGTGATTTCTCAGCTCAAATGAATTTACCCAGTTCACGAACCCCACACGTTTTTCACTATAAACTAAAGAGCATCTATGTAAGAGATGCTGTGGTTTGTTACAGTTTCACATGCAGAGTTCAACTAGATATGGTCCGTATGAGTAGGAAATACAGTTCTTTTTTTATGGACATGCTCATATTTCTTGCTGTATTGCAACTCTGGACAGAAGAGGATGCTTCTTGTGTTAAAACAGACGGTGTTTCATGGATGAGAACACTGGTCTGAATTTCCCTTCACAAACGGAGTTAAACCAAAGGCTCTGTGTCTTCCTACAAGCAAGAGTTCATTTCCAGAAATCCCAGTGATTTTTTGGCTCAAATGAATTTACACAGTTCACGAACTCAACACGTTATTCATTATAAACTAAAGAGCATCTATTTAAGCGATGCTGTGGTTTGTTACAGTTCCACAAGCAGAGTTTAACTAGATATGGTCCGAATGAGTAAGAAACACCGTTCGTATTTTCTGGGCATGCTCCTGTTTCTCGCTGTATTGGAGAAGCTGGAAAGAACAGCATGCTTCTTGCGTTAAAACAGAGTATGTCTCATGGATGAGAACTCTGGTCTGAATTTCCCTTCACAAATGGAGTTAAACCAAAGTCTCTGTATCTTCCTACAAGCAGGAGTTCATTTCCGGAATACCCAGTGATTTTTCGGCTCAAATGAATTTACACAGTTCACGAACCCAACACGTTTTTCACTATAAACTAAGGAGCATCTTTGTAAGAGATGATGTGGTTTGTTACAGTTTCACAAGCAGAGTTCAACTAGATATGGTCCGTATGAGTAGGAAATACAGTTCTTTTTTTATGGACATGCTCATATATCTTGCTTTATTGCAACTCTGGACAGAAGAGGATGCTTCTTGTGTTAAAACAGACGGTGTTTCATGGATGAGAACACTGGTCTGAATTTCTCTTCACAAACGGAGTTAAACCAAAGGCTCTGTGTCTTACTACAAGCAAGAGTTCATTTCCGGAAATCCCAGTGATTTTACGGCACAAATGAATTTACAGAGTTCACGAACCCAACACGTTTTTCACTATAAACTAAAGAGCATCTTTGAAAGAGATGCTGTGGTTTGTTACAGTTTCACAAGCAGAGTTTAACTAGATATGGTCCGTATTAGTAAGAAAAACAGTTCGTTTTTTCTGGGCATGCACGTGTTTCCTGCTGTATTGGAAATGCTGGAAAGAAGAGCATGCTTCTTGCGTTAAAACAGAGTATGTTTCATGGATGAGAACACTGGTCTGAATTTCCCTTCACAAACGGAGTTAAATCAAAGGCTCTGTGTCTTCCTACAAGTAAGAGTTCATTTCTGGTAAACACAGTGATTTATCGGCTCAAATGAATTTACACAGTTTACGAACCCAACACGTTTTTCACTATAAACTAAAGAGCATCTAAGTAAGAGATGCTGTGGTTTGTTACAGTTTCACAAGCAGAGTTCAACTAGATATGGCCGTATGAGTAAGAAACACACTTCGTTTTTTCTGGGCATGCTCATGTTTCTTGCTGTATTGGAGATGCTGGAAAGAAGAGCATGCTTCTTGCGTTAAAACAGAGTATGTTTCATGGATGAGCACACTGGTCTGAATTTCCCTTCACAAACGGAGTTAAACCAAAGGCTCTGTGTCTTCCTACAATCAAGAGTTCATTTCTGGAAAACCCAGTGATTTTTCAGCTCAAATGAATTTACCCAGTTCACGAACCCCACACGTTTTTCACTATAAACTAAAGAGCATCTATGTAAGAGATGCTGTGGTTTGTTACAGTTTCACAAGCAGAGTTACAGTAGATATGGTCCTTATGAGTAAGAAAAACAGTTCGTTTTTTCTGGGCATGCTCATGTTTCTTGCTGTATTGGAGATGCTGGAAAGAACAGCATGCTTCTTGCGTTAAAACAGAGTACGTTTCATGTATGAGAACACTGGTCTGAATTTCCCTTCACAAACGGAGTTAAAGCAAAGGCTCTGTGTCTTCCTACAAGCAAGAGTTCATTTCCGGTAAACCCAGTGATTTTTCAGCTCAAATGAATTTACCCTGTTCACGAACCCCACACGTTTTTCACTATAAACTAAAGAGCATCTATGTAAGAGATGCTGTGGTTTGTTACAGTTTCACAAGCAGAGTTCAACTAGATATGGTCCGTATGAGTAGGAAATACAGGTCTTGTTTTATGGACATGCTCATATTTCTTGCTGTATTGCAACTATGGACAGAAGAGGATACTTCTTGCGTTAAAACATAGGGTGTTTCATGGATGAGAACACTGGTCTGAATTTCCCTTCACAAATGGAGTTAAACCAAAGTCTCTGTGTATTCCTATAAGCAAGAGTTCATTTCCGGTAAACCCAGGGATTTTTCGGCTCAAATGAAATTACACAGGTCACGAACCCAACACGTTTTTCATTATTAACTAAAGAGCATCTATGTATGAGATGCTGTGGTTTGTTACAATTTCATAAGTAGAGTTCAACTAGATATGGTCAGTATGAGTAGGAAACACAGTTCTTTTTTTCTGGGCATGCTCATGTTTCTTGCTGTATTGGAGAAGCTGGAAAGAAGAGCATGCTTCTTACGTTAAAACAGAGGGTGTTTCATGGATGAGAACACTGGTCTGAATTTCCCTTCACAAACGGAGTTAAACCAAAGGCTCTGTGTCTTCCTACAAGCAAGAGTTCATTTCCGGAAAACCCAGTGATTTTTCAGCTCAAATGAATTTACCCAGTTCACGAACCCCACACGTTTTTCACTATAAACTAAAGAGCATCTATGTAAGAGATGCTGTGGTTTGTTACAGTTTCACATGCAGAGTTCAACTAGATATGGTCCGTATGAGTAGGAAATACAGTTCTTTTTTTATGGACATGCTCATATTTCTTGCTGTATTGCAACTCTGGACAGAAGAGGATGCTTCTTGTGTTAAAACAGACGGTGTTTCATGGATGAGAACACTGGTCTGAATTTCCCTTCACAAACGGAGTTAAACCAAAGGCTCTGTGTCTTCCTACAAGCAAGAGTTCATTTCCAGAAATCCCAGTGATTTTTTGGCTCAAATGAATTTACACAGTTCACGAACTCAACACGTTATTCATTATAAACTAAAGAGCATCTATTTAAGCGATGCTGTGGTTTGTTACAGTTCCACAAGCAGAGTTTAACTAGATATGGTCCGAATGAGTAAGAAACACCGTTCGTATTTTCTGGGCATGCTCCTGTTTCTCGCTGTATTGGAGAAGCTGGAAAGAACAGCATGCTTCTTGCGTTAAAACAGAGTATGTCTCATGGATGAGAACTCTGGTCTGAATTTCCCTTCACAAATGGAGTTAAACCAAAGTCTCTGTATCTTCCTACAAGCAGGAGTTCATTTCCGGAATACCCAGTGATTTTTCGGCTCAAATGAATTTACACAGTTCACGAACCCAACACGTTTTTCACTATAAACTAAGGAGCATCTTTGTAAGAGATGATGTGGTTTGTTACAGTTTCACAAGCAGAGTTCAACTAGATATGGTCCGTATGAGTAGGAAATACAGTTCTTTTTTTATGGACATGCTCATATATCTTGCTTTATTGCAACTCTGGACAGAAGAGGATGCTTCTTGTGTTAAAACAGACGGTGTTTCATGGATGAGAACACTGGTCTGAATTTCTCTTCACAAAGGGAGTTAAACCAACAGCTCTGTGTCTTCCTACAAGCAAGAGTTCATTTCCGCAAATCCCAGTGATTTTACGGCACAAATGAATTTACAGAGTTCACGAACCCAACACGTTTTTCACTATAAACTAAAGAACATCTTTGAAAGAGATGCTGTGGTTTGTTACAGTTTCACAAGCAGAGTTTAACTAGATATGGTCCGTATTAGTAAGAAAAACAGTTCGTTTTTTCTGGGCATGCTCATGTTTCTTGCTGTATTGGAGATGCTGGAAAGAAGAGCATGCTTCTTGCGTTAAAACAGAGTATGTTTCATGGATGAGAACACTGGTCTGAATTTCCCTTCACAAACGGAGTTAAATCAAAGGCTCTGTGTCTTCCTACAAGTAAGAGTTCATTTCTGGTAAACACAGTGATTTATCGGCTCAAATGAATTTACACAGTTTACGAACCCAACACGTTTTTCAGTATAAACTAAAGAGCATCTAAGTAAGAGATGCTGTGGTTTGTTACAGTTTCACAAGCAGAGTTCAACTAGATATGGCCGTATGAGTAAGAAACACACTTCGTTTTTTCTGGGCATGCTCATGTTTCTTGCTGTATTGGAGATGCTGGAAAGAAGAGCATGCTTCTTGCGTTAAAACAGAGTATGTTTCATGGATGAGCACAGTGGTCTGAATTTCCCTTCACAAACGGAGTTAAACCAAAGGCTCTGTGTCTTCCTACAATCAAGAGTTCATTTCTGGAAAACCCAGTGATTTTTCAGCTCAAATGAATTTACCCAGTTCACGAACCCCACACGTTTTTCACTATAAACTAAAGAGCATCTATGTAAGAGATGCTGTGGTTTGTTACAGTTTCACAAGCAGAGTTTAAGTAGATATGGTCCGTATGAGTAAGAAACACAGTTCGTTTTTTCTGGGCATGCTCATGTTTCTTGCTGTATTGGAGATGCTGGAAAGAACAGCATGCTTCTTGCGTTAAAACAGAGTACGTTTCATGTATGAGAACACTGGTCTGAATTTCCCTTCACAAACGGAGTTAAAGCAAAGGCTCTGTGTCTTCCTACAAGCAAGAGTTCATTTCCGGTAAACCCAGTGATTTTTCAGCTCAAATGAATTTACCCTGTTCACGAACCCCACACGTTTTTCACTATAAACTAAATAGCATCTATGTAAGTGATGCTGTGGTTTGTTACAGTTTCACAAGCAGAGTTCAACTAGATATGGTCCGTATGAGTAGGAAATACAGGTCTTGTTTTATGGACATGCTCATATTTCTTGCTGTATTGCAACTGTGGACAGAAGAGGATACTTCTTGCGTTAAAACATAGGGTGTTTCATGGATGAGAACACTGGTCTGAATTTCCCTTCACAAATGGAGTTAAACCAAAGTCTCTGTGTATTCCTATAAGCAAGAGTTCATTTCCGGTAAACCCAGGGATTTTTCGGCTCAAATGAAATTACTCAGGTCACGAACCCAACACGTTTTTCATTATTAACTAAAGCGCATCTATGTATGAGATGCTGTGGTTTGTTACATTTTAATAAGTAGAGTTCAACTAGATATGGTCAGTATGAGTAAGAAACACAGTTCTTTTTTTCTGGGCATGCTCATGTTTCTTGCTGTATTGGAGAAGCTGGAAAGAAGAGCATGCTTCTTATGTTAAAACAGAGGGTGTTTCATGGATGAGAACACTGGTCTGAATTTCCCTTCACAAACGGAGTTAAACCAAAGGCTCTGTGTCTTCCTACAAGCAAGAGTTCATTTCCGGAAAACCCAGTGATTTTTCAGCTCAAATGAATTTACCCAGTTCACGAACCCCACACGTTTTTCACTATAAACTAAAGAGCATCTATGTAAGAGATGCTGTGGTTTGTTACAGTTTCACATGCAGAGTTCAACTAGATATGGTCCGTATGAGTAGGAAATACAGTTCTTTTTTTATGGACATGCTCATATTTCTTGCTGTATTGCAACTCTGGACAGAAGAGGATGCTTCTTGTGTTAAAACAGACGGTGTTTCATGGATGAGAACACTGGTCTGAATTTCCCTTCACAAACGGAGTTAAACCAAAGGCTCTGTGTCTTCCTACAAGCAAGAGTTCATTTCCGCAAATCCCAGTGATTTTACGGCACAAATGAATTTACAGAGTTCACGAACCCAACACGTTTTTCACTATAAACTAAAGAACATCTTTGAAAGAGATGCTGTGGTTTGTTACAGTTTCACAAGCAGAGTTTAACTAGATATGGTCCGTATTAGTAAGAAAAACAGTTCGTTTTTTCTGGGCATGCTCATGTTTCTTGCTGTATTGGAGATGCTGGAAAGAAGAGCATGCTTCTTGCGTTAAAACAGAGTATGTTTCATGGATGAGAACACTGGTCTGAATTTCCCTTCACAAACGGAGTTAAATCAAAGGCTCTGTGTCTTCCTACAAGTAAGAGTTCATTTCTGGTAAACACAGTGATTTATCGGCTCAAATGAATTTACACAGTTTACGAACCCAACACGTTTTTCAGTATAAACTAAAGAGCATCTAAGTAAGAGATGCTGTGGTTTGTTACAGTTTCACAAGCAGAGTTCAACTAGATATGGCCGTATGAGTAAGAAACACACTTCGTTTTTTCTGGGCATGCTCATGTTTCTTGCTGTATTGGAGATGCTGGAAAGAAGAGCATGCTTCTTGCGTTAAAACAGAGTATGTTTCATGGATGAGCACAGTGGTCTGAATTTCCCTTCACAAACGGAGTTAAACCAAAGGCTCTGTGTCTTCCTACAATCAAGAGTTCATTTCTGGAAAACCCAGTGATTTTTCAGCTCAAATGAATTTACCCAGTTCACGAACCCCACACGTTTTTCACTATAAACTAAAGAGCATCTATGTAAGAGATGCTGTGGTTTGTTACAGTTTCACAAGCAGAGTTTAAGTAGATATGGTCCGTATGAGTAAGAAACACAGTTCGTTTTTTCTGGGCATGCTCATGTTTCTTGCTGTATTGGAGATGCTGGAAAGAACAGCATGCTTCTTGCGTTAAAACAGAGTACGTTTCATGTATGAGAACACTGGTCTGAATTTCCCTTCACAAACGGAGTTAAAGCAAAGGCTCTGTGTCTTCCTACAAGCAAGAGTTCATTTCCGGTAAACCCAGTGATTTTTCAGCTCAAATGAATTTACCCTGTTCACGAACCCCACACGTTTTTCACTATAAACTAAATAGCATCTATGTAAGTGATGCTGTGGTTTGTTACAGTTTCACAAGCAGAGTTCAACTAGATATGGTCCGTATGAGTAGGAAATACAGGTCTTGTTTTATGGACATGCTCATATTTCTTGCTGTATTGCAACTGTGGACAGAAGAGGATACTTCTTGCGTTAAAACATAGGGTGTTTCATGGATGAGAACACTGGTCTGAATTTCCCTTCACAAATGGAGTTAAACCAAAGTCTCTGTGTATTCCTATAAGCAAGAGTTCATTTCCGGTAAACCCAGGGATTTTTCGGCTCAAATGAAATTACTCAGGTCACGAACCCAACACGTTTTTCATTATTAACTAAAGCGCATCTATGTATGAGATGCTGTGGTTTGTTACATTTTAATAAGTAGAGTTCAACTAGATATGGTCAGTATGAGTAAGAAACACAGTTCTTTTTTTCTGGGCATGCTCATGTTTCTTGCTGTATTGGAGAAGCTGGAAAGAAGAGCATGCTTCTTATGTTAAAACAGAGGGTGTTTCATGGATGAGAACACTGGTCTGAATTTCCCTTCACAAACGGAGTTAAACCAAAGGCTCTGTGTCTTCCTACAAGCAAGAGTTCATTTCCGGAAAACCCAGTGATTTTTCAGCTCAAATGAATTTACCCAGTTCACGAACCCCACACGTTTTTCACTATAAACTAAAGAGCATCTATGTAAGAGATGCTGTGGTTTGTTACAGTTTCACATGCAGAGTTCAACTAGATATGGTCCGTATGAGTAGGAAATACAGTTCTTTTTTTATGGACATGCTCATATTTCTTGCTGTATTGCAACTCTGGACAGAAGAGGATGCTTCTTGTGTTAAAACAGACGGTGTTTCATGGATGAGAACACTGGTCTGAATTTCCCTTCACAAACGGAGTTAAACCAAAGGCTCTGTGTCTTCCTACAAGCAAGAGTTCATTTCCAGAAATCCCAGTGATTTTTTGGCTCAAATGAATTTACACAGTTCACGAACTCAACACGTTATTCATTATAAACTAAAGAGCATCTATTTAAGCGATGCTGTGGTTTGTTACAGTTCCACAAGCAGAGTTTAACTAGATATGGTCCGAATGAGTAAGAAACACCGTTCGTATTTTCTGGGCATGCTCCTGTTTCTCGCTGTATTGGAGAAGCTGGAAAGAACAGCATGCTTCTTGCGTTAAACAGAGTATGTCTCATGGATGAGAACTCTGGTCTGAATTTCCCTTCACAAATGGAGTTAAACCAAAGTCTCTGTATCTTCCTACAAGCAGGAGTTCATTTCCGGAATACCCAGTGATTTTTCGGCTCAAATGAATTTACACAGTTCACGAACCCAACACGTTTTTCACTATAAACTAAGGAGCATCTTTGTAAGAGATGATGTGGTTTGTTACAGTTTCACAAGCAGAGTTCAACTAGATATGGTCCGTATGAGTAGGAAATACAGTTCTTTTTTTATGGACATGCTCATATATCTTGCTTTATTGCAACTCTGGACAGAAGAGGATGCTTCTTGTGTTAAAACAGACGGTGTTTCATGGATGAGAACACTGGTCTGAATTTCTCTTCACAAAGGGAGTTAAACCAACAGCTCTGTGTCTTCCTACAAGCAAGAGTTCATTTCCGGAAATCCCAGTGATTTTACGGCACAAATGAATTTACAGAGTTCACGAACCCAACACGTTTTTCACTACAAACTAAAGAACATCTTTGAAAGAGATGCTGTGGTTTGTTACAGTTTCACAAGCAGAGTTCAACTAGATATGGCCGTATGAGTAAGAAACACACTTCGTTTTTTCTGGGCATGCTCATGTTTCTTGCTGTATTGGAGATGCTGGAAAGAAGAGCATGCTTCTTGCGTTAAAACAGAGTATGTTTCATGGATGAGCACAGTGGTCTGAATTTCCCTTCACAAACGGAGTTAAACCAAAGGCTCTGTGTCTTCCTACAATCAAGAGTTCATTTCTGGAAAACCCAGTGATTTTTCAGCTCAAATGAATTTACCCAGTTCACGAACCCCACACGTTTTTCACTATAAACTAAAGAGCATCTATGTAAGAGATGCTGTAGTTTGTTACAGTTTCACAAGCAGAGTTTAAGTAGATATGGTCCGTATGAGTAAGAAACACAGTTCGTTTTTTCTGGGCATGCTCATGTTTCTTGCTGTATTGGAGATGCTGGAAAGAACAGCATGCTTCTTGCGTTAAAACAGAGTACGTTTCATGTATGAGAACACTGGTCTGAATTTCCCTTCACAAACGGAGTTAAAGCAAAGGCTCTGTGTCTTCCTACAAGCAAGAGTTCATTTCCGGTAAACCCAGTGATTTTTCAGCTCAAATGAATTTACCCTGTTCACGAACCCCACACGTTTTTCACTATAAACTAAATAGCATCTATGTAAGTGATGCTGTGGTTTGTTACAGTTTCACAAGCAGAGTTCAACTAGATATGGTCCGTATGAGTAGGAAATACAGGTCTTGTTTTATGGACATGCTCATATTTCTTGCTGTATTGCAACTGTGGACAGAAGAGGATACTTCTTGCGTTAAAACATACGGTGTTTCATGGATGAGAACACTGGTCTGAATTTCCCTTCACAAATGGAGTTAAACCAAAGTCTCTGTGTATTCCTATAAGCAAGAGTTCATTTCCGGTAAACCCAGGGATTTTTCGGCTCAAATGAAATTACTCAGGTCACGAACCCAACACGTTTTTCATTATTAACTAAAGAGCATCTATGTATGAGATGCTGTGGTTTGTTACAATTTCATAAGTAGAGTTCAACTAGATATGGTCAGTATGAGTAGGAAACACAGTTCTTTTTTTCTGGGCATGCTCATGTTTCTTGCTGTATTGGAGAAGCTGGAAAGAAGAGCATGCTTCTTACGTTAAAACAGAGGGTGTTTCATGGATGAGAACACTGGTCTGAATTTCCCTTCACAAACGGAGTTAAACCAAAGGCTCTGTGTCTTCCTACAAGCAAGAGTTCATTTCCGGAAATCCCAGTGATTTTTCGGCTCAACTGAATTTACACAGTTCAGGAACCCAACACGTTTTTCACTATAAACTAAAGAGCATCAATGTAAGAGATGCTGTGGTTTGTTACAGTTTCACAAGCAGAGTTCAACTAGATATGGTCCGTATGAGTAGGAAATTCAGTTCTTTTTTGGGGACATGCTCATATTTCTTGCTCTATTGCAACTATGGACAGAAGAGGATGCTTCTTGCCTTAAAACAGATGGTGTTTCATGCATGAGAACACTGGTCTGAATTTCCCTTCACAAACAGAGTTAAACCATAGGCTGTGTGTCTTCCTACAAGCAAGAGTTCATTTCCGGAAATCCCAGTGATTTTTCGGTTCAAATGAATTTACACAGTTCATGAACCCAACACGTTTTTCAGTATAAACTAAAGAGCATCTATGTAAGAGATTCTGTGGTTTGTTACACTTTCACAAGCAGAGTTTAAGTAGATATGGTCCGTATTAGTAAGAAACACAGTTCGTTTTTTCTGGGCATGCTCATGTTTCCTGCTGTATTGGAGATGCTGGAAAGAAGAGCATGCTTCTTGCGTTAAAACAGAGTATGTTTCATGGATGAGAACACTGGTCTGAATTTCCCTTCACAAACGGAGTTAAATCAAAGGCTCTGTGTCTTCCTACAAGCAAGAGTTCATTTCCGGAAAACCCAGTGATTTTTCAGCTCAAATGAATTTACCCTGTTCACGAACCCCACACGTTTTTCACTATAAACTAAAGAGCATTTATGTAACAGATGCTGTGGTTTGTTACAGTTTCACAAGCAGAGTTCAACTGGATATGGTCCGTATGAGTAGGAAATACAGGTCTTGTTTTATGGACATGCTCATATTTCTTGCTGTATTGCAACTGTGGACAGAAGAGGACACTTCTTGCGTTAAAACATAGGGTGTTTCATGGATGAGAACACTGGTCTGAATTTCCCTTCACAAATGGAGTTAAACCAAAGTCTCTGTGTCTTCCTATAAGCAAGAGTTCATTTCCGGTAAACCCAGAGGATTTTTCGGCTCAAATGAATTTACACAGTTCACGAATCCAACACGTTTTTCACTATTAACTAAGGAGCATCTATGTAAGAGATGCTGTGGTTTGTTACAGTTTCATAAGTAGAGTTCAACTAGATATGGTGAGTATGAGTAGAAAACCCAGTTCTTTTTTTCTGGGCATGCTCATGTTTCTTGCTGTATTGGAGATGCTGGAAAGAACAGCATGCTTCTTGCGTTAAAACAGAGTACGTTTCATGTATGAGAACACTGGTCTGAATTTCCCTTCACAAACGGAGTTAAAGCAAAGGCTCTGTGTCTTCCTACAAGCAAGAGTTCATTTCCGGTAAACCCAGTGATTTTTCAGCTCAAATGAATTTACCCTGTTCACGAACCCCACACGTTTTTCACTATAAACTAAATAGCATCTATGTAAGTGATGCTGTGGTTTGTTACAGTTTCACAAGCAGAGTTCAACTAGATATGGTCCGTATGAGTAGGAAATACAGGTCTTGTTTTATGGACATGCTCATATTTATTGCTGTATTGCAACTGTGGACAGAAGAGGATACTTCTTGCGTTAAAACATACGGTGTTTCATGGATGAGAACACTGGTCTGAATTTCCCTTCACAAATGGAGTTAAACCAAAGTCTCTGTGTATTCCTATAAGCAAGAGTTCATTTCCGGTAAACCCAGGGATTTTTCGGCTCAAATGAATTTACACAGGTCACGAACCCAACACGTTTTTCATTATTAACTAAAGAGCATCTATGTATGAGATGCTGTGGTTTGTTACAATTTCATAAGTAGAGTTCAACTAGATATGGTCAGTATGAGTAGGAAACACAGTTCTTTTTTTCTGGGCATGCTCATGTTTCTTGCTGTATTGGAGAAGCTGGAAAGAAGAGCATGCTTCTTACGTTAAAACAGAGGGTGTTTCATGGATGAGAACACTGGTCTGAATTTCCCTTCACAAACGGAGTTAAACCAAAGGCTCTGTGTCTTCCTACAAGCAAGAGTTCATTTCCGGAAATCCCAGTGATTTTTCGGCTCAACTGAATTTACACAGTTCAGGAACCCAACACGTTTTTCACTATAAACTAAAGAGCATCAATGTAAGAGATGCTGTGGTTTGTTACAGTTTCACAAGCAGAGTTCAACTAGATATGGTCCGTATGAGTAGGAAATTCAGTTCTTTTTTGGGGACATGCTCATATTTCTTGCTCTATTGCAACTATGGACAGAAGAGGATGCTTCTTGCCTTAAAACAGATGGTGTTTCATGCATGAGAACACTGGTCTGAATTTCCCTTCACAAACGGAGTTAAACCATAGGCTGTGTGTCTTCCTACAAGCAAGAGTTCATTTCCGGAAATCCCAGTGATTTTTCGGCTCAAATGAATTTACACAGTTCATGAACCCAACACGTTTTTCAGTATAAACTAAAGAGCATCTATGTAAGAGATTCTGTGGTTTGTTACACTTTCACAAGCAGAGTTTAAGTAGATATGGTCCGTATTAGTAAGAAACACAGTTCGTTTTTTCTGGGCATGCTCATGTTTCCTGCTGTATTGGAGATGCTGGAAAGAAGAGCATGCTTCTTGCGTTAAAACAGAGTATGTTTCATGGATGAGAACACTGGTCTGAATTTCCCTTCACAAACGGAGTTAAATCAAAGGCTCTGTGTCTTCCTACAAGCAAGAGTTCATTTCCGGAAAACCCAGTGATTTTTCAGCTCAAATGAATTTACCCTGTTCACGAACCCCACACGTTTTTCACTATAAACTAAAGAGCATTTATGTAACAGATGCTGTGGTTTGTTACAGTTTCACAAGCAGAGTTCAACTGGATATGGTCCGTATGAGTAGGAAATACAGGTCTTGTTTTATGGACATGCTCATATTTCTTGCTGTATTGCAACTGTGGACAGAAGAGGACACTTCTTGCGTTAAAACATAGGGTGTTTCATGGATGAGAACACTGGTCTGAATTTCCCTTCACAAATGGAGTTAAACCAAAGTCTCTGTGTCTTCCTATAAGCAAGAGTTCATTTCCGGTAAACCCAGAGGATTTTTCGGCTCAAATGAATTTACACAGTTCACGAATCCAACACGTTTTTCACTATTAACTAAGGAGCATCTATGTAAGAGATGCTGTGGTTTGTTACAGTTTCATAAGTAGAGTTCAACTAGATATGGTGAGTATGAGTAGAAAACCCAGTTCTTTTTTTCTGGGCATGCTCATGTTTCTTGCTGTATTGGAGAAGCTGGAAAGAAGAGCATGCTTCATACGTTAAAACAGAGGGTGTTTCATGGATGAGAACACTGGTCTGAATTTCCCTTCACAAACGGAGTTAAACCAAAGGCTCTGTGTCTTCCTACAATCAAGAATTCATTTCCGGAAATGCCTGTGATTTTTCGGCTCATAAGAGTTTACACAGTTCACGAACCCAGCACGTTTTTCACTATAAACTAAAGAGCATCGATGTAAGAGATGCTGTGGTTTGTTACAGTTTCACAAGCAGAGTTCAACTAGATATGGTCCTTATGAGTAGGAAATTCAGTTCTTTTTTTGTGGACATGCTCATATTTCTTGCTCTATTGAAACTATGGACAGAAGTGGATGCTTCTTGTCTTAAAACAGACGGTGTTTCATGCATGAGAACACTGGTCTGAATTTCCCTTCACAAACGGAGTTAAACCAAAGGCTCTGTGTCTTCCTACAAGCAAGAGTTTATTTCCGGAAATCCCAGTGATTTTTCGGCTGAAATGAATTTACATAGTTCACGAACAGAACACGTTTTTCACTATAAACTAAAGAGCATCTATGTAAGAGATGCTGTGGTTTGTTAGAGTTTCACAAGCAGAGTTTAACTAGATATGGTCCGTATGAGTAAGAAACACAGTTCTTATTTTCTGGGCATGCTCATGTTTCTTGCTGTATTGGAGATGCTGGAAAGAAGAGCATGCTTCTTGAGTTAAAACAGAGTATGTCTCATGGATGAGAACACTGGTCTGAATTTCCCTTCACAAATGGAGTTAAACCAAAGTCTCTGTGTCTTCCTACAAGCAAGAGTTCTTTTCCGGAAATCCCAGTGATTTTTCGGCTCAAATGAATTTACACAGTTCACGAACCCAACACGTTTTTCACTATAAACTAAAGAGCATCAATGTAAGAGATACAGTGGTTTGTTACAGTTTCACATTCAGAGTTTAAGTAGATATGGTCCGTATGAGTAAGAAACACAGTTCGTTTTTTCTGGGCATGCTCATGTTTCTTGCTGTATTGGAGATGCTGGAGAGAAGAGCATGCTTCTTGCGTTAAAACAGAGTACGTTTCATGTATGAGAACACTGGTCTGAATTTCCCTTCACAATCGGAGTTAAAGCAAAGGCTCTGTGTCTTCCTACAACTAAGAGTTCAATTCCGGAAAACCCAGTGATTTTTCAGCTCAAATGAATTTACCCTGTTCACGAACCCCACACGTTTTTCACTATAAACTAAAGAGCATCTATGTAAGAGATGCTGTGGTTTGTTACAGTTTCACAAGCAGAGTTCAACTAGATATGGTCAGTATGAGTAGGAAATACAGGTCTTTTTTTATGGACATGCTCATATTTCTTGCTGTATTGCAACTCTGGACAGAAGAGGATACTTCTTGTGTTAAAACAGACGGTGTTTCATGGATGAGAACACTGGTCTGAATTTCCCTTCACAAACGGAGTTAAACCAAAGGCTCTGTGTCTTCCTACAAGCAAGAGTTCATTTCCAGTAAACCCAGGGATATTTCGGCTCAAATGAATTTACACAGTTCACGAACCCAACACGTTTTTCACTATTAACTAAAGAGCATCTATGTAAGAGATGCTGTGGTTTGTTACAGTTTCATAAGTAGAGTTGAACTAGATATGGTCAGTATGAGTAGGAAACACAGTTCTTTATTTCTGGGCATGCTCATGTTTCTTGCTGTATTGGAGAAGCTGGAAAGAAGAGCATGCTTCTTACGTTAAAACAGAGGGTGTTTCATGGATGAGAACACTGGTCTGAATTTCCCTTCACAAACGGAGTTAAACCAAAGGCTCTGTGTCTTCCTACAAGCAAGAGTTCATTTCCAGAAATCCCAGTGATTTTTCGGCTCAAATGAATTTACACAGTTCAGGAACCCAACACGTTTTTCACTATAAACTAAAGAGCATCAATGTAAGAGATGCTGTGGTTTGTTACAGTTTCACAAGCAGAGTTCAACTAGATATGGTCCGTATGAGTAGGAAATTCAGTTCTTTTTTTGTGGACCTGCTCATATTTCTTGCTCTATTGCAACTATGGACAGAAGAGGATGCTTCTTGCCTTAAAAGAGATTGTGTTTCATGCATGATAACACTGGTCTGAATTTCCCTTCACAAACGGAGTTAAACCATAGGCTGTGTGTCTTCCTACAAGCAAGAGTTCATTTCCGGTAAACCCAGGGATATTTCGGCTCAAATGAATTTACACAGTTCATGAACCCAACACGTTTTTCAGTATAAACTAAAGAGCATCTATGTAAGAGATTCTGTGGTTTGTTACAGTTTCACAAGCAGAGTTTAAGTAGATATGGTCCGTATTAGTAAGAAACACAGTTCGTTTTTCTGGGCATGATCATGTTTCCTGCTGTATTGGAGATGCTGGAAAGAAGAGCATGCTTCTTGCGATAAAACAGAGTATGTTTCATGGATGAGAACAATGGTCTGAATTTCCCTTCACAAACGGAGTTAAATCAAAGGCTCTGTGTCTTCCTACAAGCAAGAGTTCATTTCCGGAAAACCCAGTGATTTTTCAGCTCAAGTGAATTTACCCTGTTCACGAACCCCACACGTTTTTCACTATAAACTAAAGAGCATCTATGTAAGAGATGCTGTGGTTTGTTACAGTTTCACAAGCAGAGTTCAACTAGATATGGTCCGTATGAGTAGGAAATACAGGTCTTTTTTTATGGACATGCTCATATTTCTTGCTGTATTGCAACTCTGGACAGAAGAGGATATTTCTTGTGTTAAAACAGATGGTGTTTCATGGATGAGAACACTGGTCTGAATTTCCCTTCTCAAATGGATTAAACCAAAATCTCTAGTCTTCCTAAAAGCAAGAGTTCATTTCCGGTAAACCCAGGGATTTTTCGGCTCAAATGAATTTACACAGTTCACGAACCCAACACGTTTTTCACTACAAACTAAAGAGCATCTTTGTAAGAGATGCTGTGGTTTGTTACAGTTTCACAAGCAGAGTTCAACTAGATATCGTCCATATGAGTAAGAAACACACTTCGTTTTTTCTGGGCATGCTCATGTTTCTTGCTGTATTGGAGAAGCTGGAAAGAAGAGCATGCTTCTTACGTTAAAACAGAGGGTGTTTCATGGATGAGAACACTGGTCTGAATTTCCCTTCACAAACGGAGTTAAACCAAAGGCTCTGTGTCTTCCTACAAGCAAGAGTTCATTTCCGGAAATCCCAGTGATTTTTCGGCTCAAATGAATTTACACAGTTCAGGAACCCAACACGTTTTTCACTATAAACTAAAGAGCATCAATGTAAGAGATGCTGTGGTTTGTTACAGTTTCACAAGCAGAGTTCAACTAGATATGGTCCGTATGAGTAGGAAATTCAGTTCTTTTTTTGTGGACATGCTCATATTTCTTGCTCTATTGCAACTATGGACAGAAGAGGATGCATCTTGTCTTAAAAGAGATTGTGTTTCATTCATGAGAACACTGGTCTGAATTTCCCTTCACAAACGGAGTTAAACCATAGGCTGTGTGTCTTCCTATAAGCAAGAGTTCATTTCCGGTAAACCCAGGGATATTTCGGCTCAAATGAATTTACACAGTTCATGAACCCAACACGTTTTTCAGTATAAACTAAAGAGCATCTATGTAAGAGATTCTGTGGTTTGTTACAGTTTCATAAGTAGAGTTCAACTAGATATGGTGAGTATGAGTAGAAAACCCAGTTCTTTTTTTCTGGGCATGCTCATGTTTCTTGCTGTATTGGAGATGCTGGAGAGAAGAGCATGCTTCTTGCATTAAAACAGAGTACGTTTCATGGATGAGAACACTGGTCTGAATTTCCCTTCACAAACGGAGTTAAAGCAAAGGCTCTGTGTCTTCCTACAAGCAAGAGTTCAATTCCGGAAAACCCAGTGATTTTTCAGCTCAAATGAATTTACCCTGTTCACGAACCCCACACTTTTTTCACTATAAACTAAAGAGCATCTATGTAAGAGATCCTGTGGTTTGTTACAGTTTCACAAGCAGAGTTCAACTAGATATGGTCCGTATGAGTAAGAAACACAGTTCGTTTTTTCTGGGCATGCTCATGTTTCTTGCTGTATTGGAGATGCTGGAAAGAAGAGCATGCTTCTTGCGTTAAAGCAGAGTATGTTTCATGGATGAGAACACTGGTCTGAATTTCCCTTCACAAATGGAGTTAAACCAAAGTCTCTGTGTCTTCCTACAAGCAAGAGTTCTTTTCCGGAAAACCCAGTGATTTTTCGGCTCAAATGAATTTACACAGTTCACGAACCCAAGACGTTTTTCACTATAAACTAAAGAGCATCTTTGTAAGAGATGCTGTGGTTTGTTACAGTTTCCCAAGCAGAGTTCAACTAGATATGGTCCCTATGAGTAGGAAACACAGTTCTTTTTTTCTGGACATGCTCATATTTCTTGCTGTATTGCAGACTCTAGAGAGAAGAGGATGCTTCTTGCATTAAAACAGAGGGTGTTTCATGGATGAGAACACTGGTCTGAATTTCCCTTCACACACGGAGTTAAACCAAAGTCTCTGTGTCTTCCTACAAGCAAGAGTTCATTTCCGGAAACCACAGTGATTTTTCGGCTCAAATGAATTTACACAGTTCACGAACCCAACACGTTTTTCACTATAAACTAAAGAGCATCTTTGTAAGAGATGCTGTGGTTTGTTACAGTTTCCCAAGCAGAGTTCAACTAGATATGGTACGTATGAGTAGGAAACACAGTTCTTTTTTCTGGACATGCACATATTTCTTGCTGTATTGCAGACTCTGGACAGAAGAGGATGATTCTTGCGTTAAAACAGAGGGTGTTTCAAGGATGAGAACAATGGTCTGAATTTCCCTTCACAAATGGAGTTAAACCAAAGTCTCTGTGTCTTCCTACAAGCAAGAGTTCATTTCCAGTAAACCCAGGGATATTTCGGCTCAAATGAATTTACACAGTTCACGAACCCAACACGTTTTTCACTATAAACTGAAGAGCATCAATGTAAGAGATGCTGTGGTTTGTTACAGTTTCACAAGCAGAGTTCAACTAGATATGGTCCGTATGAGTAGGAAATTCAGTTCGTTTTTTGTAGACATGCTCATATTTCTTGCTCTATTGCAACTATGGACAGAAGAGGATGCTTCTTGCCTTAAAATAGATTGTGTTTCATGCATGAGAACACTGGTCTGAATTTCCCTTCACAAACGGAGTTAAACCATAGGCTGTGTGTCTTCCTACAAGCAAGAGTTCATTTCCAGTAAACCCAGGGATATTTCGGCTCAAATGAATTTACACAGTTCATGAACCCAACACGTTTTTCAGTATAAAATAAAGAGCATCTATGTAAGAGATTCTGTGGTTTGTTACAGTTTCACAAGCAGAGTTTAAGTAGATATGGTCCGTATTAGTAAGAAACACAGTTCGTTTTTCTGGGCATGATCATGTTTCCTGCTGTATTGGAGATGCTGGAAAGAAGAGCATGCTTCTTGCGTTAAAACAGAGTATGTTTCATGGATGAGAACAATGGTCTGAATTTCCCTTCACAAACGGAGTTAAATCAAAGGCTCTGTGTCTTCCTACAAGCAAGAGTTCATTTCCGGAAAACCCAGTGATTTTTCAGCTCAAATGAATTTACCCTGTCCACGAACCCCACACGTTTTTCACTATAAACTAAAGAGCATCTATGTAAGAGATGCTGTGGTTTGTTACAGTTTCACAAGCAGAGTTCAACTAGATATGGTCCATATGAGTAGGAAATACAGGTCTTTTTTTATGGACATGCTCATATTTCTTGCTGTATTGCAACTCTGGACAGAAGAGGATATTTCTTGTGTTAAAACAGACGGTGTTTCATGGATGAGAACACTGGTCTGAATTTCCCTTCTCAAATGAATTAAACCAAAATCTCTAGTCTTCCTAAAAGCAAGAGTTCCTTTCCGGTAAACCCAGGGATTTTTCGGCTCAAATGAATTTACACAGTTCACGAACCCAACACGTTTTTCACTACAAACTAAAGAGCATCTTTGTAAGAGATGCTGTGGTTTGTTACAGTTTCACAACCAGAGTTCAACTAGATATGGTCCGTATGAGTAAGAAACACACTTCATTTTTTCTGGGCATGCTCATGTTTCTTGCTGTATTGGAGATGCTGGAAAGAAGAGCATGCTTCTTGCGTTAAAACAGAGTATGTTTCATGGAGGAGAACACTGTTCTGAATTTCCCTTCACAAACGGAGTTAAAGCAAAGGCTCTGTGTCTTCCTACAAGCAAGAGTTCATTTCCGGAAAACCCAGGGATATTTCGGCTCAAATGAATTTACACAGTTCACGAACCCAACACGTTTTTCACTATTAACTAAAGAGCATCTATGTAAGAGATGCTGTGGTTTGTTACAGTTTCATAAGTAGAGTTGAACTACATATGGTCAGTATGAGTAGGAAACACAGTTCTTTTATTCTGGGCATGCTCATGTTTCTTGTTGTATTGGAGAAGCTGGAAAGAAGAGCATGCTTCTTACGTTAAAACAGAGGGTGTTTCATGGATGAGACCACTGGTCTGAATTTCCCTTCACAAACGGAGTTAAACCAAAGGCTCTGTGTCTTCCTACAAGCAAGAGTTCATTTTCCGGAAATCCCAGTGATTTTTCGGCACAAATGAATTTACACAGTTCAGGAACCCAACACCTTTTTCACTATAAACAGAAGAGCATCAATGTAAGAGATGCTGTGGTTTGTTACAGTTTCACAAGCAGAGTTCAACTAGATATGGTCCGTATGAGTAGGAAATTCAGTTCTTTTTTTGTGGACATGCTCATATTTCTTGCTCTATTGCAACTATGGACAGAAGAGGATGCTTCTTGCCTTAAAATAGATTGTGTTTCATGCATGAGAACACTGGTCTGAATTTCCCTTCACAAACGGAGTTAAACCATAGGCTGTGTGTCTTCCTACAAGCAAGAGTTCATTTCCAGTAAACCCAGGGATATTTCGGCTCAAATGAATTTACACAGTTCATGAACCCAACACGTTTTTCAGTATAAAATAAAGAGCATCTATGTAAGAGATTCTGTGGTTTGTTACAGTTTCACAAGCAGAGTTTAAGTAGATATGGTCCGTATTAGTAAGAAACACAGTTCGTTTTTCTGGGCATGATCATGTTTCCTGCTGTATTGGAGATGCTGGAAAGAAGAGCATGCTTCTTGCGTTAAAACAGAGTATGTTTCATGGATGAGAACAATGGTCTGAATTTCCCTTCACAAACGGAGTTAAATCAAAGGCTCTGTGTCTTCCTACAAGCAAGAGTTCATTTCCGGAAAACCCAGTGATTTTTCAGCTCAAATGAATTTACCCTGTCCACGAACCCCACACGTTTTTCACTATAAACTAAAGAGCATCTACGTAAGAGATGCTGTGGTTTGTTACAGTTTCACAAGCAGAGTTCAACTAGATATGGTCCATATGAGTAGGAAATACAGGTCTTTTTTTATGGACATGCTCATATTTCTTGCTGTATTGCAACTCTGGACAGAAGAGGATATTTCTTGTGTTAAAACAGACGGTGTTTCATGGATGAGAACACTGGTCTGAATTTCCCTTCTCAAATGAATTAAACCAAAATCTCTAGTCTTCCTAAAAGCAAGAGTTCCTTTCCGGTAAACCCAGGGATTTTTCGGCTCAAATGAATTTACACAGTTCACGAACCCAACACGTTTTTCACTACAAACTAAAGAGCATCTTTGTAAGAGATGCTGTGGTTTGTTACAGTTTCACAACCAGAGTTCAACTAGATATGGTCCGTATGAGTAAGAAACACACTTCGTTTTTTCTGGGCATGCTCATGTTTCTTGCTGTATTGGAGATGCTGGAAAGAAGAGCATGCTTCTTGCGTTAAAACAGAGTATGTTTCATGGAGGAGAACACTGTTCTGAATTTCCCTTCACAAACGGAGTTAAAGCAAAGGCTCTGTGTCTTCCTACAAGCAAGAGTTCATTTCCGGAAAACCCAGGGATATTTCGGCTCAAATGAATTTACACAGTTCACGAACCCAACACGTTTTTCACTATTAACTAAAGAGCATCTATGTAAGAGATGCTGTGGTTTGTTACAGTTTCATAAGTAGAGTTGAACTACATATGGTCAGTATGAGTAGGAAACACAGTTCTTTTATTCTGGGCATGCTCATGTTTCTTGTTGTATTGGAGAAGCTGGAAAGAAGAGCATGCTTCTTACGTTAAAACAGAGGGTGTTTCATGGATGAGACCACTGGTCTGAATTTCCCTTCACAAACGGAGTTAAACCAAAGGCTCTGTGTCTTCCTACAAGCAAGAGTTCATTTTCCGGAAATCCCAGTGATTTTTCGGCACAAATGAATTTACACAGTTCAGGAACCCAACACCTTTTTCACTATAAACAGAAGAGCATCAATGTAAGAGATGCTGTGGTTTGTTACAGTTTCACAAGCAGAGTTCAACTAGATATGGTCCGTATGAGTAGGAAATTCAGTTCTTTTTTTGTGGACATGCTCATATTTCTTGCTCTATTGCAACTATGGACAGAAGAGGATGCTTCTTGCCTTAAAATAGATTGTGTTTCATGCATGAGAACACTGGTCTGAATTTCCCTTCACAAACGGAGTTAAACCATAGGCTGTGTGTCTTCCTACAAGCAAGAGTTCATTTCCAGTAAACCCAGGGATATTTCGGCTCAAATGAATTTACGCAGTTCATGAACCCAACAAGTTTTTCAGTATAAACTAAAGAGCATCTATGTAAGAGATTCTGTGGTTTGTTACAGTTTCACAAGCAGAGTTTAAGTAGATATGGTCCGTATTAGTAAGAAACACAGTTCGCTTTTCTGGGCATGATCATGTTTCCTGCTGTATTGGAGATGCTGGAAAGAAGAGCATGCTTCTTGCGTTAAAACAGAGTATGTTTCATGGATGAGAACACTGGTCTGAATTTCCCTTCACAAACGGAGTTAAACCAAAGGCTCTGTGTCTTCCTACAAGCAAGAGTTCATTTCCAGAAATCCCAGTGATTTTTCGGCTCAAATGAATTTACACAGTTCACGAACTCAACACGTTATTCAGTATAAACTAAAGAGCATCTATTTAAGCGATGCTGTGGTTTGTTACAGTTCCGCAAGCAGAGTTTAACTAGATATGGTCCGAAAGAGTAAGAAACACAGTTCGTATTTTCTGGGCATGCTCATGTTTCTCGCTGTATTGGAGAAGCTGGAAAGAACTGCATGCTTCTTGCGTTAAAACAGAGTATGTCTCATGGATGAGAACTCTGGTCTGAATTTCCCTTCACAAATGGAGTTAAACCAAAGTCTCTGTGTCTTCCTACAAGCAGGAGTTCATTTCCGGAAAACCCAGTGATTTTTCGGCTCAAATGAATTTACACAGTTCACGAACCCAACACGTTTTTCACTATAAACTAAAGAGCATCTTTGTAAGAGATGATGTGGTTTGTTACAGTTTCACAAGCAGAGTTCAACTAGATATGGTCCCTATGAGTAGGAAACACAGTTCTCTTTTTCTGGACATGCTCATATTTCTTGCTGTATTGCAGACTCTGGACAGAAGAGGATGCTTCTTGTGTTAAAACAGACGGTGTTTCATGGATGAGAACACTGGTCTGAATTTCCCTTCACAAACGGAGTTAAACCAAAGGCTCTGTGTCTTCCTACAAGCAAGAGTTCATTTCCGGAAATCCCCGGATTTTTCGGCTCAAATGAATTTACATAGTTCACGAACCCAACACGTTTTTCACTATAAACTAAAGAGCATCTATGTAAGAGATGCTGTGGTTTGTTACAGTTTCACAAGCAGAGTTTAACTAGATATGGTCTGTATGAGTAAGAAACACAGTTCGTATTTTCTGGGCATGCTCATGTTTCTTGCTGTATTGGAGATGCTGGAAAGAAGAGCATGCTTCTTGCGTTAAAGCAGAGTATGTTTCATGGATGAGAACACTGGTCTGAATTTCCCTTCACAAATGGAGTTAAACCAAAGTCTCTGTGTCTTCCTACAAGCAAGAATTCATTTCCGGAAAACCCAGTGATTTTTCGGCTCAAATGAATTTACACAGTTCACGAACCTACACGTTTTTCACTATAAACTAAAGAGCATCTTTGTAAGAGATGCTGTGGTTTGTTACAGTTTCCCAAGCAGAGTTCAACTAGATATGGTCCCTATGAGTAGGAAACACAGTTCTTTTTTTCTGGACATGCTCATATTTCTTGCTGTATTGCAGACTCTAGAGAGAAGAGGATGCTTCTTGCATTAAAACAGAGGGTGTTTCATGGATGAGAACACTGGTCTGAATTTCCCTTCACACACGGAGTTAAACCAAAGTCTCTGTGTCTTCCTACAAGCAAGAGTTCATTTCCGGAAATCACAGTGATTTTTCGGCTCAAATGAATTTACACAGTTCACGAACCCAACACGTTTTTCACTGTAAACTAAAGAGCATCTTTGTAAGAGATGCTGTGGTTTGTTACAGTTTCCCAAGCAGAGTTCAACTAGATATGGTCCCTATGAGTAGGAAACACAGTTCTTTTTTTCTGGACATGCTCATATTTCTTGCTGTATTGCAGACTCTAGAGAGAAGAGGATGCTTCTTGCATTAAAACAGAGGGTGTTTCATGGATGAGAACACTGGTCTGAATTTCCCTTCACACACGGAGTTAAACCAAAGTCTCTGTGTCTTCCTACAAGCAAGAGTTCATTTCCGGAAATCACAGTGATTTTTCGGCTCAAATGAATTTACACCGTTCACGAACCCAACACGTTTTTCACTATAAACTAAAGAGCATCTATGTAAGAGATGCTGTGGTTTGTTACAGTTTCACAAGCAGAGTTTAACTAGATATGGTCTGTATGAGTAAGAAACACAGTTCGTATTTTCTGGGCATGCTCATGTTTCTTGCTGTATTGGAGATGCTGGAAAGAAGAGCATGCTTCTTGCGTTAAAGCAGAGTATGTTTCATGGATGAGAACACTGGTCTGAATTTCCCTTCACAAATGGAGTTAAACCAAAGTCTCTGTGTCTTCCTACAAGCAAGAGTTCATTTCCGGAAAACCCAGTGATTTTTCGGCTCAAATGAATTTACACAGTTCACGAACCCAACACGTTTTTCACTATAAACTAAAGAGCATCTTTGTAAGAGATGCTGTGGTTTGTTACAGTTTCCCAAGCAGAGTTCAACTAGATATGGTCCCTATGAGTAGGAAACACAGTTCTTTTTTTCTGGACATGCTCATATTTCTTGCTGTATTGCAGACTCTAGAGAGAAGAGGATGCTTCTTGCATTAAAACAGAGGGTGTTTCATGGATGAGAACACTGGTCTGAATTTCCCTTCACACACGGAGTTAAACCAAAGTCTCTGTGTCTTCCTACAAGCAAGAGTTCATTTCCGGAAATCACAGTGATTTTTCGGCTCAAATGAATTTACACAGTTCACGAACCCAACACGTTTTTCACTGTAAACTAAAGAGCATCTTTGTAAGAGATGCTGTGGTTTGTTACAGTTTCCCAAGCAGAGTTCAACTAGATATGGTCCCTATGAGTAGGAAACACAGTTCTTTTTTTCTGGACATGCTCATATTTCTTGCTGTATTGCAGACTCTAGAGAGAAGAGGATGCTTCTTGCATTAAAACAGAGGGTGTTTCATGGATGAGAACACTGGTCTGAATTTCCCTTCACACACGGAGTTAAACCAAAGTCTCTGTGTCTTCCTACAAGCAAGAGTTCATTTCCGGAAATCACAGTGATTTTTCGGCTCAAATGAATTTACACCGTTCACGAACCCAACACGTTTTTCACTATAAACTAAAGAGCATCTTTGTAAGAGATGCTGTGGTTTGTTACAGTTTCCCAAGCAGAGTTCAACTAGATATGGTATGTATGAGTAGGAAACACAGTTCTTTTTTTCTGGACATGCACATATTTCTTGCTGTATTGCAGACTCTGGACAGAAGAGGATGATTCTTGCGTTAAAACAGAGGGTGTTTCAAGGATGAGAACACTGGTCTGAATTTCCCTTCACAAATGGAGTTAAACCAAAGTCTCTGTGTCTTCCTACAAGTAAGAGTTCATTTCCAGAAAACCCAGGGATATTTCGGCTCAAATGAATTTACACAGTTCACGAACCCAACACGTTTTTCACTATTAACTAAAGAGCATCTATGTAAGAGATGCTGTGGTTTGTTACAGTTTCACAAGCAGAGTTCAACTAGATATGGTCCGTATGAGTAAGAAACACACTTCGTTTTTTCTGGGCATGCTCATGTTTCTTGCTGTATTGGAGATGCTGGAAAGAAGAGCATGCTTCTTGCGTTAAAACAGAGTATGTTTCATGGAGGAGTACACTGGTCTGAATTTCCCTTCACAAACGGAGTTAAAGCAAAGGCTCTGTGTCTTCCTACAAGCAAGAGTTCATTTCCGGAAAACCCAGTGATTTTTCAGCTCAAATGAATTTACCCAGTTCACTAACCCCACACGTTTTTCACTATAAACTAAAGAGCATCTATGTAAGAGATGCTGTGGTTTGTTACAGTTTCACAAGCAGAGTTCAACTAGATATGGTCCGTATGAGTAGGAAATACAGTTCTTTTTTTATGGACATGCTCATATTTCTTGCTGTATTGCAACTCTGGACAGAAGAGGATGCTTCTTGTGTTAAAACAGAGTATGTTTCATGGATGAGCACACTGGTCTGAATTTCCCTTCACAAACGGAGTTAAACCAAAGGCTCTGTGTCTTCCTACAAGCAAGAGTTCATTTCCAGAAATCCCAGTGATTTTTCGGCTCAAATGAATTTACACAGTTCACGAACTCAACACGTTATTCAGTATAAACTAAAGAGCATCTATTTAAGCGATGCTGTGGTTTGTTACAGTTCCACAAGCAGAGTTTAACTAGATATGGTCCGAAAGAGTAAGAAACACAGTTCGTATTTTCTGGGCATGCTCATGTTTCTCGCTGTATTGGAGAAGCTGGAAAGAACAGCATGCTTCTTGCATTAAAACAGAGTATGTCTCATGGATGAGAACTCTGGTCTGAATTTCCCTTCACAAATGGAGTTAAACCAAAGTCTCTGTGTCTTCCTACAAGCAGGAGTTCATTTCCGGAAAACCCAGTGATTTTTCGGCTCAAATGAATTTACACAGTTCACGAACCCAACACGTTTTTCACTATAAACTAAAGAGCATCTTTGTAAGAGATGATGTGGTTTGTTACAGTTTCACAAGCAGAGTTCAACTAGATATGGTCCCTATGAGTAGGAAACACAGTTCTCTTTTTCTGGACATGCTCATATTTCGTGCTGTATTGCAGACTCTGGACAGAAGAGGATGCTTCTTGTGTTAAAACACAGGGTGTTTCATGGATGAGAACACTGGTCTGAATTTCCCTTCACAAACGGAGTTAAACCAAAGGCTCCGTGTCTTCCTACAAGCAAGAGTTCATTTCCGGAAATCCCAGTGATTTTTCGGCTCAAATGAATTTACACAGTTCATGAACCCAACACGTTTTTCAGTATAAACTAAAGAGCATCTATGTAAGAGATTCTGTGGTTTGTTACACTTTCACAAGCAGAGTTCAACTAGATATGGTCCGTATGAGTAAGAAACACACTTCGTTTTTTCTCGGCATGCTCATGTTTCTTGCTGTATTGGAGATGCTGGAAAGAAGAGCATGCTTCTTGCGTTAAAACAGAGTATGTTTCATGGATGAGAACACTGGTCTGAATTTCCCTTCACAAACGGAGTTAAAGCAAAGGCTCTGTGTCTTCCTACAAGCAAGAGTTCATTTCCGGAAAACCCAGTGATTTTTCAGCTCAAATGAATTTACCCAGTTCACTAACCCCACACGTTTTTCACTATAAACTAAAGAGCATCTATGTAAGAGATGCTGTGGTTTGTTACAGTTTCACAAGCAGAGTTCAACTAGATATGGTCCCTATGAGTAGGAAACACAGTTCTCTTTTTATGGACATGCTCATATTTCTTGCTGTATTGCAACTCTGGACAGAAGAGGATGCTTCTTGTGTTAAAACAGACGGTGTTTCATGGATGAGAACACTGGTCTGAATTTCCCTTCACAAACGGAGTTAAACCAAAGGCTCTGTGTCTTCCTACAAGCAAGAGTTCATTTCCAGAAATCCCAGTGATTTTTCGGCTCAAATGAATTTACACAGTTCACGAACTCAACACGTTATTCAGTATAAACTAAAGAGCATCTATTTAAGCGATGCTGTGGTTTGTTACAGTTCCACAAGCAGAGTTTAACTAGATATGGTCCGAAAGAGTAAGAAACACAGTTCATATTTTCTGGGCATGCTCATGTTTCTCGCAGTATTGGAGAAGCTGGAAAGAACTGCATGCTTCTTGCGTTAAAACAGAGTATGTCTCATGGATGAGAACTCTGGTCTGAATTTCCCTTCACAAATGGAGTTAAACCAAAGTCTCTGTGTCCTCCTACAAGCAGGAGTTCATTTCCGGAAAACCCAGTGATTTTTCGGCTCAAATGAATTTACACAGTTCACGAACCCAACACGTTTTTCACTATAAACTAAAGAGCATCTTTGTAAGAGATGATGTGGTTTGTTACAGTTTCACAAGCAGAGTTCAACTAGATATGATCCCTATGAGTAGGAAATACAGTTCTCTTTTTCTGGACATGCTCATATTTCTTGCTGTATTGCAGACTCTGGACAGAAGAGGATGCTTCTTGTGTTAAAACACAGGGTGTTTCATGGATGAGAACACTGGTCTGAATTTCCCTTCACATACGGAGTTAAACCAAAGGCTCCATGTCTTCCTACAAGCAAGAGTTCATTTCCGGAAATCCCAGTTATTTTTCGGCTCAAATGAATTTACACAGTTCATGAACCCAACACGTTTTTCAGTATAAACTAAAGAGCATCTATGTAAGAGATTCTGTGGTTTGTTACACTTTCACAAGCAGAGTTCAACTAGATATGGTCCGTATTAATAAGAAACACAGTGCGTTTTTCTGGGCATGATCATGTTTCCTGCTGTATTGGAGATGCTGGAAAGAAGAGCATGCTTCTTGCGTTAAAACAGAGTATGTTTCATGGATGAGAACACTGGTCTGAATTTCCCTTCACAAACGGAGTTAAATCAAAGGCTCTGTGTCTTCCTACAAGCAAGAGTTCATTTCCGGAAAACCCAGTGATTTTTCAGCTCAAATGAATTTACCCTGTTCACGAACCCCACACGTTTTTCACTATAAACTAAAGAGCATCTATGTAAGAGATGCTGTGGTTTGTTACAGTTTCACAAGCAGAGTTCAACTAGATATGGTCCGTATGAGTAGGAAATACAGGTCTTTTTTTATGGACATGCTCATATTTCTTGCTGTATTGCAACTCTGGACAGAAGAGGATATTTCTTGCGTTAAAACAGAGTATGTCTCATGGAATTAGAACTCTGGTCTGAATTTCCCTTCACAAATGGAGTTAAACCAAAGTCTCTGTATCTTCCTACAAGCAGGAGTTCATTTCCGGAAAACCCAGTGATTTTTCGGCTCAAATGAATTTACACAGTTCACGAACCCAACACGTTTTTCACTATAAACTGAAGAGCATCTTTGTAAGAGATGCTGTGGTTTGTTACAGTTTCACAAGCAGAGTTTAACTAGATGTGGTCCGTATTAGTAAGAAACACAGTTCGTTTTTTCTGGGCATGCTCATGTTTCCTGCTGAATTGGAGATGCTGGAAAGAAGAGCATGCTTCTTGCATTAAAACAGAGTATGTTTCATGGATGAGAACACTGGTCTGAATTTCCCTTCACAAACGGAGTTAAATCAAAGGCTCTGTGTCTTCCTACAAGTAAGAGTTCATTTCTGGTAAACACAGTGATTTATCGGCTCAAATGAATTTACACAGTTCACGAACCCCACACGTTTTTCACTATAAACTAAAGAGCATCTATGTAAGAGATGCTGTGGTTTGTTACAGTTTCACAAGCAGAGTTTAACTAGATATGGTCCGAATGCGTAAGAAACACAGTTCGTATTTTCTGGGCATGCTCGTGTTTCTTGCTGTATTGGAGATGCTGGAAAGAACAGCATGCTTCTTGCGTTAAAACAGAGTATGTCTCATGGATGAGAACACTGGTCTGAATTTCCCTTCACAAACGGAGTTAAATCATAGGATCTGTGTCTTCCTACAAGCAGGAGTTCATTTCCGGAAATCCCAGGATTTTGCGGCTCAAATGAATTTACATAGTTCACGAACCCAACACGTTTTTCACTATAAACTAAAGAGCATCTATGTAAGAGATGCTGTGGTTTGTTACAGTTTCACAAGCAGAGTTTAAGTAGATATGGTCCGTATGAGTAAGAAACACAGTTCGTTTTTTCTGGGCACGCTCATGTTTCTTGCTGTATTGCAACTCTGGACAGAAGAGGATACTTCTTGTGTTAAAACAGACGGTGTTTCATGGATGAGAACACTGGTCTGAATTTCCCTTCACAAACGGAGTTAAACCAAAGCCTCTGTGTCTTCCTACAAGCAAGAGTTCATTTCCGGAAATCCCAGTGATTTTTTGGCTCAAATGAATTTACACAGTTCACGAACCCAACACGTTTTTCACTATAAACTAAAGAGCATCTATGTAAGAGATGCTGTGGTTTGTTACAGTTTCACAAACAGCGTTTAACTAGATATGGTCCCTATGAGTAGGAAACACAGTTCGTATTATCTGGGCATGCTCATGTTTCTTGCTGTATTGGAGATGCTGGAAAGAAGAGCATGCTTCTTGTTTTAAAGCAGAGTATGTTTCATGGATGAGAACACTGGTCTGAATTTCCGTTCACAAATGGAGTTAAACCAAAGGCTCTGTGTCTTCCTACATGCAAGAGTTCATTTCCGGAAATGCCTGTGATTTTTAGGCTAAAATGAATTTATACAGTTCACGAACCGAACACGTCTTTCACTATAAACTAAAGAGCATCTATGTAAGAGATGCTGTGGTTTGTTACAGTTTCACAAGCAGAGTTCAACTAGATATGGTCCGTATGAGTAGGAAATTCAGTTCTTTTTTTGTGGACATGCTCATATTTCTTGCTCTATTGCAACTATGGACAGAAGAGGATGCTTCTTGTCTTAAAACAGACGGTGTTTCATGCATGAGAACACTGGTCTGAATTTCCCTTCACAATCAGAGTTAAACCATAGGCTGTGTGTCTTCCTACAAGCAAGAGTTCATTTCCGGTAAACTCAGGGATTTTCGGCTAAAATGAATTTACACAGTTCATGAACCCAACACGTTTTTCACTATAAACTAAAGAGCATCTATGTAAGAGATGCTGTGGTTTGTTACAGTTTCACAAGCAGAGTTTAACTAGATATGGTCCATATTAGTAAGAAACACAGTTCGTTTTTTCTGGGCATGTTCATGTTTCCTGCTGTATTGGAGATGCTGGAAAGAAGAGCATGCTTCTTGCGTTAAAACAGAGTATGTTTCATGGATGAGAACACTGGTCTGAATTTCCCTTCACAAACGGAGTTAAATCAAAGGCTCTGTGTCTTCCTACAAGTAAGAGTTCATTACTGGTAAACACAGTGATTTATCGGCTCAAATGAATTTACACAGTTCACGAACCAAACACGTTTTTCACTATAAACTAAAGAGCATCTTTGTAAGAGAAGCTGTGGTTTGTTACAGTTTCACAAGCACAGTTCAACTAGATATGGCCGTATGAGTAAGAAACACACTTCGTTTTTTCTGGGCATGCTCATGTTTCTTGCTGTATTGGAGATGCTGGAAAGAAGAGCATGCTTCTTGCGTTAAAACAGAGTATGTTTCATGGATGAGCACACTGGTCTGAATTTCCCTTCACAAACGGAGTTAAACCAAAGGCTCTGTGTCTTCCTACAAGCAAGAGTTTATTTCCGGAAAACCCAGTGATTTTTCAGCTCAAATGAATTTACCCAGTTAACGAACCCCACACGTTTTTCACTATAAACTAAAGAGCATCTATGTAAGAGATGCTGTGGTTTGTTACAGTTTCACAAGCAGAGTTTAACTAGATATGGTCCGAATGCGTAAGAAACACAGTTCGTATTTTCTGGGCATGCTCATTTTTCTTGCTGTATTGGAGATGCTAGAAAGAACAGCATGCTTCTTGCATTAAAACAGAGTATGTCTTATGGATGAGAACACTGGTCTGAATTTCCCTTCACAAACCGAGTTAAATCAAAGGCTCTGTGTCTTCCTACAAGCAGGAGTTCATTTCCGGAAATCCCAGGATTTTTCGGCTCAAATGAATTTACATAGTTCACGAACCCAACACGTTTTTCACTATAAACTAAAGAGCATCGAAGTAAGAGATGCTGTGGTTTGTTACAGTTTCACAAGCAGAGTTCAACTAGATATGGTCCGTATGAGTAGGAAATACAGGTCTTTTTTTATGGACATGCTCATATTTCTTGCTCTATTGCAACTATGGACAGAAGAGGATGCTTCTTGTCTTAAAACAGACGGTGTTTCATGCATGAGAACACTGGTCTGAATTTCCCTTCACAATCAGAGTTAAACCATAGGCTGTGTGTCTTCCTACAAGCAAGAGTTCATTTCCGGTAAACTCAGGGATTTTCGGCTAAAATGAATTTACACAGTTCATGAACCCAACACGTTTTTCACTATAAACTAAAGAGCATCTATGTAAGAGATGCTGTGGTTTGTTACAGTTTCACAAGCAGAGTTTAACTAGATATGGTCCATATTAGTAAGAAACACAGTTCGTTTTTTCTGGGCATGTTCATGTTTCCTGCTGTATTGGAGATGCTGGAAAGAAGAGCATGCTTCTTGCGTTAAAGCAGAGTATGTTTCATGGATGAGAACACTGGTCTGAATTTCCCTTCACAAATGGAGTTAAACCAAAGTCTCTGTGTCTTCCTACAAGCAAGAGTTCATTTCCGGAAAACCCAGTGATTTTTCGGCTCAAATGAATTTACACAGTTCACGAACCCAACACGTTTTTCACTGTAAACTAAAGAGCATCTTTGTAAGAGATGCTGTGGTTTGTTACAGTTTCCCAAGCAGAGTTCAACTAGATATGGTCCCTATGAGTAGGAAACACAGTTCTTTTTTTCTGGACATGCTCATATTTCTTGCTGTATTGCAGACTCTAGAGAGAAGAGGATGCTTCTTGCATTAAAACAGAGGGTGTTTCATGGATGAGAACACTGGTCTGAATTTCCCTTCACACACGGAGTTAAACCAAAGTCTCTGTGTCTTCCTACAAGCAAGAGTTCATTTCCGGAAATCACAGTGATTTTTCGGCTCAAATGAATTTACACCGTTCACGAACCCAACACGTTTTTCACTATAAACTAAAGAGCATCTTTGTAAGAGATGCTGTGGTTTGTTACAGTTTCCCAAGCAGAGTTCAACTAGATATGGTATGTATGAGTAGGAAACACAGTTCTTTTTTTCTGGACATGCACATATTTCTTGCTGTATTGCAGACTCTGGACAGAAGAGGATGATTCTTGCGTTAAAACAGAGGGTGTTTCAAGGATGAGAACACTGGTCTGAATTTCCCTTCACAAATGGAGTTAAACCAAAGTCTCTGTGTCTTCCTACAAGTAAGAGTTCATTTCCAGAAAACCCAGGGATATTTCGGCTCAAATGAATTTACACAGTTCACGAACCCAACACGTTTTTCACTATTAACTAAAGAGCATCTATGTAAGAGATGCTGTGGTTTGTTACAGTTTCACAAGCAGAGTTCAACTAGATATGGTCCGTATGAGTAAGAAACACACTTCGTTTTTTCTGGGCATGCTCATGTTTCTTGCTGTATTGGAGATGCTGGAAAGAAGAGCATGCTTCTTGCGTTAAAACAGAGTATGTTTCATGGAGGAGTACACTGGTCTGAATTTCCCTTCACAAACGGAGTTAAAGCAAAGGCTCTGTGTCTTCCTACAAGCAAGAGTTCATTTCCGGAAAACCCAGTGATTTTTCAGCTCAAATGAATTTACCCAGTTCACTAACCCCACACGTTTTTCACTATAAACTAAAGAGCATCTATGTAAGAGATGCTGTGGTTTGTTACAGTTTCACAAGCAGAGTTCAACTAGATATGGTCCGTATGAGTAGGAAATACAGTTCTTTTTTTATGGACATGCTCATATTTCTTGCTGTATTGCAACTCTGGACAGAAGAGGATGCTTCTTGTGTTAAAACAGACGGTGTTTCATGGATGAGAACACTGGTCTGAATTTCCCTTCACAAACGGAGTTAAACCAAAGGCTCTGTGTCTTCCTACAAGCAAGAGTTCATTTCCAGAAATCCCAGTGATTTTTCGGCTCAAATGAATTTACACAGTTCACGAACTCAACACGTTATTCAGTATAAACTAAAGAGCATCTATTTAAGCGATGCTGTGGTTTGTTACAGTTCCACAAGCAGAGTTTAACTAGATATGGTCCGAAAGAGTAAGAAACACAGTTCGTATTTTCTGGGCATGCTCATGTTTCTCGCTGTATTGGAGAAGCTGGAAAGAACAGCATGCTTCTTGCATTAAAACAGAGTATGTCTCATGGATGAGAACTCTGGTCTGAATTTCCCTTCACAAATGGAGTTAAACCAAAGTCTCTGTGTCTTCCTACAAGCAGGAGTTCATTTCCAGAAAACCCAGTGATTTTTCGGCTCAAATGAATTTACACAGTTCACGAACCCAACACGTTTTTCACTATAAACTAAAGAGCATCTTTGTAAGAGATGATGTGGTTTGTTACAGTTTCACAAGCAGAGTTCAACTAGATATGGTCCCTATGAGTAGGAAACACAGTTCTCTTTTTCTGGACATGCTCATATTTCGTGCTGTATTGCAGACTCTGGACAGAAGAGGATGCTTCTTGTGTTAAAACACAGGGTGTTTCATGGATGAGAACACTGGTCTGAATTTCCCTTCACAAACGGAGTTAAACCAAAGGCTCCGTGTCTTCCTACAAGCAAGAGTTCATTTCCGGAAATCCCAGTGATTTTTCGGCTCAAATGAATTTACACAGTTCATGAACCCAACACGTTTTTCAGTATAAACTAAAGAGCATCTATGTAAGAGATTCTGTGGTTTGTTACACTTTCACAAGCAGAGTTCAACTAGATATGGTCCGTATGAGTAAGAAACACACTTCGTTTTTTCTCGGCATGCTCATGTTTCTTGCTGTATTGGAGATGCTGGAAAGAAGAGCATGCTTCTTGCGTTAAAACAGAGTATGTTTCATGGATGAGAACACTGGTCTGAATTTCCCTTCACAAACGGAGTTAAAGCAAAGGCTCTGTGTCTTCCTACAAGCAAGAGTTCATTTCCGGAAAACCCAGTGATTTTTCAGCTCAAATGAATTTACCCAGTTCACTAACCCCACACGTTTTTCACTATAAACTAAAGAGCATCTATGTAAGAGATGCTGTGGTTTGTTACAGTTTCACAAGCAGAGTTCAACTAGATATGGTCCCTATGAGTAGGAAACACAGTTCTCTTTTTATGGACATGCTCATATTTCTTGCTGTATTGCAACTCTGGACAGAAGAGGATGCTTCTTGTGTTAAAACAGACGGTGTTTCATGGATGAGAACACTGGTCTGAATTTCCCTTCACAAACGGAGTTAAACCAAAGGCTCTGTGTCTTCCTACAAGCAAGAGTTCATTTCCAGAAATCCCAGTGATTTTTCGGCTCAAATGAATTTACACAGTTCACGAACTCAACACGTTATTCAGTATAAACTAAAGAGCATCTATTTAAGCGATGCTGTGGTTTGTTACAGTTCCACAAGCAGAGTTTAACTAGATATGGTCCGAAAGAGTAAGAAACACAGTTCATATTTTCTGGGCATGCTCATGTTTCTCGCAGAATTGGAGAAACTGGAAAGAACTGCATGCTTCTTGCGTTAAAACAGAGTATGTCTCATGGATGAGAACTCTGGTCTGAATTTCCCTTCACAAATGGAGTTAAACCAAAGTCTCTGTGTCCTCCTACAAGCAGGAGTTCATTTCCGGAAAACCCAGTGATTTT
Organism: Onychomys leucogaster; assembly: GCA_949786385.1. Taxonomy (NCBI): domain Eukaryota; kingdom Metazoa; phylum Chordata; class Mammalia; order Rodentia; family Cricetidae; genus Onychomys; species Onychomys leucogaster. Next base: position 384,493 of record CATKUP010000151.1, on the reverse strand, counting down.
TCGGCTCAAATGAATTTACACAGTTCACGAACCCAACACGTTTTTCACTATAAACTAAAGAGCATCTTTGTAAGAGATGATGTGGTTTGTTACAGTTTCACAAGCAGAGTTCAACTAGATATGATCCCTATGAGTAGGAAATACAGTTCTCTTTTTCTGGACATGCTCATATTTCTTGCTGTATTGCAGACTCTGGACAGAAGAGGATGCTTCTTGTGTTAAAACACAGGGTGTTTCATGGATGAGAACACTGGTCTGAATTTCCCTTCACATACGGAGTTAAACCAAAGGCTCCATGTCTTCCTACAAGCAAGAGTTCATTTCCGGAAATCCCAGTTATTTTTCGGCTCAAATGAATTTACACAGTTCATGAACCCAACACGTTTTTCAGTATAAACTAAAGAGCATCTATGTAAGAGATTCTGTGGTTTGTTACACTTTCACAAGCAGAGTTCAACTAGATATGGTCCGTATTAATAAGAAACACAGTGCGTTTTTCTGGGCATGATCATGTTTCCTGCTGTATTGGAGATGCTGGAAAGAAGAGCATGCTTCTTGCGTTAAAACAGAGTATGTTTCATGGATGAGAACACTGGTCTGAATTTCCCTTCACAAACGGAGTTAAATCAAAGGCTCTGTGTCTTCCTACAAGCAAGAGTTCATTTCCGGAAAACCCAGTGATTTTTCAGCTCAAATGAATTTACCCTGTTCACGAACCCCACACGTTTTTCACTATAAACTAAAGAGCATCTATGTAAGAGATGCTGTGGTTTGTTACAGTTTCACAAGCAGAGTTCAACTAGATATGGTCCGTATGAGTAGGAAATACAGGTCTTTTTTTATGGACATGCTCATATTTCTTGCTGTATTGCAACTCTGGACAGAAGAGGATATTTCTTGCGTTAAAACAGAGTATGTCTCATGGAATTAGAACTCTGGTCTGAATTTCCCTTCACAAATGGAGTTAAACCAAAGTCTCTGTATCTTCCTACAAGCAGGAGTTCATTTCCGGAAAACCCAGTGATTTTTCGGCTCAAATGAATTTACACAGTTCACGAACCCAACACGTTTTTCACTATAAACTGAAGAGCATCTTTGTAAGAGATGCTGTGGTTTGTTACAGTTTCACAAGCAGAGTTTAACTAGATGTGGTCCGTATTAGTAAGAAACACAGTTCGTTTTTTCTGGGCATGCTCATGTTTCCTGCTGAATTGGAGATGCTGGAAAGAAGAGCATGCTTCTTGCATTAAAACAGAGTATGTTTCATGGATGAGAACACTGGTCTGAATTTCCCTTCACAAACGGAGTTAAATCAAAGGCTCTGTGTCTTCCTACAAGTAAGAGTTCATTTCTGGTAAACACAGTGATTTATCGGCTCAAATGAATTTACACAGTTCACGAACCCCACACGTTTTTCACTATAAACTAAAGAGCATCTATGTAAGAGATGCTGTGGTTTGTTACAGTTTCACAAGCAGAGTTTAACTAGATATGGTCCGAATGCGTAAGAAACACAGTTCGTATTTTCTGGGCATGCTCGTGTTTCTTGCTGTATTGGAGATGCTGGAAAGAACAGCATGCTTCTTGCGTTAAAACAGAGTATGTCTCATGGATGAGAACACTGGTCTGAATTTCCCTTCACAAACGGAGTTAAATCATAGGATCTGTGTCTTCCTACAAGCAGGAGTTCATTTCCGGAAATCCCAGGATTTTGCGGCTCAAATGAATTTACATAGTTCACGAACCCAACACGTTTTTCACTATAAACTAAAGAGCATCTATGTAAGAGATGCTGTGGTTTGTTACAGTTTCACAAGCAGAGTTTAAGTAGATATGGTCCGTATGAGTAAGAAACACAGTTCGTTTTTTCTGGGCACGCTCATGTTTCTTGCTGTATTGCAACTCTGGACAGAAGAGGATACTTCTTGTGTTAAAACAGACGGTGTTTCATGGATGAGAACACTGGTCTGAATTTCCCTTCACAAACGGAGTTAAACCAAAGCCTCTGTGTCTTCCTACAAGCAAGAGTTCATTTCCGGAAATCCCAGTGATTTTTTGGCTCAAATGAATTTACACAGTTCACGAACCCAACACGTTTTTCACTATAAACTAAAGAGCATCTATGTAAGAGATGCTGTGGTTTGTTACAGTTTCACAAACAGCGTTTAACTAGATATGGTCCGTATGAGTAGGAAACACAGTTCGTATTATCTGGGCATGCTCATGTTTCTTGCTGTATTGGAGATGCTGGAAAGAAGAGCATGCTTCTTGTTTTAAAGCAGAGTATGTTTCATGGATGAGAACACTGGTCTGAATTTCCGTTCACAAATGGAGTTAAACCAAAGGCTCTGTGTCTTCCTACATGCAAGAGTTCATTTCCGGAAATGCCTGTGATTTTTAGGCTAAAATGAATTTATACAGTTCACGAACCGAACACGTCTTTCACTATAAACTAAAGAGCATCTATGTAAGAGATGCTGTGGTTTGTTACAGTTTCACAAGCAGAGTTCAACTAGATATGGTCCGTATGAGTAGGAAATTCAGTTCTTTTTTTGTTGACATGCTCATATTTCTTGCTCTATTGCAACTATGGACAGAAGAGGATGCTTCTTGTCTTAAAACAGACGGTGTTTCATGCATGAGAACACTGGTCTGAATTTCCCTTCACAATCAGAGTTAAACCATAGGCTGTGTGTCTTCCTACAAGCAAGAGTTCATTTCCGGTAAACTCAGGGATTTTCGGCTAAAATGAATTTACACAGTTCATGAACCCAACACGTTTTTCACTATAAACTAAAGAGCATCTATGTAAGAGATGCTGTGGTTTGTTACAGTTTCACAAGCAGAGTTTAACTAGATATGGTCCATATTAGTAAGAAACACAGTTCGTTTTTTCTGGGCATGTTCATGTTTCCTGCTGTATTGGAGATGCTGGAAAGAAGAGCATGCTTCTTGCGTTAAAACAGAGTATGTTTCATGGATGAGAACACTGGTCTGAATTTCCCTTCACAAACGGAGTTAAATCAAAGGCTCTGTGTCTTCCTACAAGTAAGAGTTCATTACTGGTAAACACAGTGATTTATCGGCTCAAATGAATTTACACAGTTCACGAACCAAACACGTTTTTCACTATAAACTAAAGAGCATCTTTGTAAGAGAAGCTGTGGTTTGTTACAGTTTCACAAGCACAGTTCAACTAGATATGGCCGTATGAGTAAGAAACACACTTCGTTTTTTCTGGGCATGCTCATGTTTCTTGCTGTATTGGAGATGCTGGAAAGAAGAGCATGCTTCTTGCGTTAAAACAGAGTATGTTTCATGGATGAGCACACTGGTCTGAATTTCCCTTCACAAACGGAGTTAAACCAAAGGCTCTGTGTCTTCCTACAAGCAAGAGTTTATTTCCGGAAAACCCAGTGATTTTTCAGCTCAAATGAATTTACCCAGTTAACGAACCCCACACGTTTTTCACTATAAACTAAAGAGCATCTATGTAAGAGATGCTGTGGTTTGTTACAGTTTCACAAGCAGAGTTTAACTAGATATGGTCCGAATGCGTAAGAAACACAGTTCGTATTTTCTGGGCATGCTCATTTTTCTTGCTGTATTGGAGATGCTAGAAAGAACAGCATGCTTCTTGCATTAAAACAGAGTATGTCTTATGGATGAGAACACTGGTCTGAATTTCCCTTCACAAACCGAGTTAAATCAAAGGCTCTGTGTCTTCCTACAAGCAGGAGTTCATTTCCGGAAATCCCAGGATTTTTCGGCTCAAATGAATTTACATAGTTCACGAACCCAACACGTTTTTCACTATAAACTAAAGAGCATCGAAGTAAGAGATGCTGTGGTTTGTTACAGTTTCACAAGCAGAGTTCAACTAGATATGGTCCGTATGAGTAGGAAATACAGGTCTTTTTTTATGGACATGCTCATATTTCTTGCTCTATTGCAACTATGGACAGAAGAGGATGCTTCTTGTCTTAAAACAGACGGTGTTTCATGCATGAGAACACTGGTCTGAATTTCCCTTCACAATCAGAGTTAAACCATAGGCTGTGTGTCTTCCTACAAGCAAGAGTTCATTTCCGGTAAACTCAGGGATTTTCGGCTAAAATGAATTTACACAGTTCATGAACCCAACACGTTTTTCACTATAAACTAAAGAGCATCTATGTAAGAGATGCTGTGGTTTGTTACAGTTTCACAAGCAGAGTTTAACTAGATATGGTCCATATTAGTAAGAAACACAGTTCGTTTTTTCTGGGCATGTTCATGTTTCCTGCTGTATTGGAGATGCTGGAAAGAAGAGCATGCTTCTTGCGTTAAAGCAGAGTATGTTTCATGGATGAGAACACTGGTCTGAATTTCCCTTCACAAATGGAGTTAAACCAAAGTCTCTGTGTCTTCCTACAAGCAAGAGTTCATTTCCGGAAATCCCAGTGATTTTTCGGCTCAAATGAATTTACACAGTTCACGAACCCAACACGTTTTTCACTGTAAACTAAAGAGCATCTTTGTAAGAGATGCTGTGGTTTGTTACAGTTTCCCAAGCAGAGTTCAACTAGATATGGTCCCTATGAGTAGGAAACACAGTTCTTTTTTTCTGGACATGCTCATATTTCTTGCTGTATTGCAGACTCTAGAGAGAAGAGGATGCTTCTTGCATTAAAACAGAGGGTGTTTCATGGATGAGAACACTGGTCTGAATTTCCCTTCACACACGGAGTTAAACCAAAGTCTCTGTGTCTTCCTACAAGCAAGAGTTCATTTCCGGAAATCACAGTGATTTTTCGGCTCAAATGAATTTACACCGTTCACGAACCCAACACGTTTTTCACTATAAACTAAAGAGCATCTTTGTAAGAGATGCTGTGGTTTGTTACAGTTTCCCAAGCAGAGTTCAACTAGATATGGTATGTATGAGTAGGAAACACAGTTCTTTTTTTCTGGACATGCACATATTTCTTGCTGTATTGCAGACTCTGGACAGAAGAGGATGATTCTTGCGTTAAAACAGAGGGTGTTTCAAGGATGAGAACACTGGTCTGAATTTCCCTTCACAAATGGAGTTAAACCAAAGTCTCTGTGTCTTCCTACAAGTAAGAGTTCATTTCCAGAAAACCCAGGGATATTTCGGCTCAAATGAATTTACACAGTTCACGAACCCAACACGTTTTTCACTATTAACTAAAGAGCATCTATGTAAGAGATGCTGTGGTTTGTTACAGTTTCACAAGCAGAGTTCAACTAGATATGGTCCGTATGAGTAAGAAACACACTTCGTTTTTTCTGGGCATGCTCATGTTTCTTGCTGTATTGGAGATGCTGGAAAGAAGAGCATGCTTCTTGCGTTAAAACAGAGTATGTTTCATGGAGGAGTACACTGGTCTGAATTTCCCTTCACAAACGGAGTTAAAGCAAAGGCTCTGTGTCTTCCTACAAGCAAGAGTTCATTTCCGGAAATCCCAGTGATTTTTCGGCTCAAATGAATTTACACAGTTCACGAACTCAACACGTTATTCAGTATAAACTAAAGAGCATCTATTTAAGCGATGCTGTGGTTTGTTACAGTTCCACAAGCAGAGTTTAACTAGATATGGTCCGAAAGAGTAAGAAACACAGTTCGTATTTTCTGGGCATGCTCATGTTTCTCGCTGTATTGGAGAAGCTGGAAAGAACAGCATGCTTCTTGCATTAAAACAGAGTATGTCTCATGGATGAGAACTCTGGTCTGAATTTCCCTTCACAAATGGAGTTAAACCAAAGTCTCTGTGTCTTCCTACAAGCAGGAGTTCATTTCCGGAAAACCCAGTGATTTTTCGGCTCAAATGAATTTACACAGTTCACGAACCCAACACGTTTTTCACTATAAACTAAAGAGCATCTTTGTAAGAGATGATGTGGTTTGTTACAGTTTCACAAGCAGAGTTCAACTAGATATGGTCCCTATGAGTAGGAAACACAGTTCTCTTTTTCTGGACATGCTCATATTTCGTGCTGTATTGCAGACTCTGGACAGAAGAGGATGCTTCTTGTGTTAAAACACAGGGTGTTTCATGGATGAGAACACTGGTCTGAATTTCCCTTCACAAACGGAGTTAAACCAAAGGCTCCGTGTCTTCCTACAAGCAAGAGTTCATTTCCGGAAATCCCAGTGATTTTTCGGCTCAAATGAATTTACACAGTTCATGAACCCAACACGTTTTTCAGTATAAACTAAAGAGCATCTATGTAAGAGATTCTGTGGTTTGTTACACTTTCACAAGCAGAGTTCAACTAGATATGGTCCGTATGAGTAAGAAACACACTTCGTTTTTTCTCGGCATGCTCATGTTTCTTGCTGTATTGGAGATGCTGGAAAGAAGAGCATGCTTCTTGCGTTAAAACAGAGTATGTTTCATGGATGAGAACACTGGTCTGAATTTCCCTTCACAAACGGAGTTAAAGCAAAGGCTCTGTGTCTTCCTACAAGCAAGAGTTCATTTCCGGAAAACCCAGTGATTTTTCAGCTCAAATGAATTTACCCAGTTCACTAACCCCACACGTTTTTCACTATAAACTAAAGAGCATCTATGTAAGAGATGCTGTGGTTTGTTACAGTTTCACAAGCAGAGTTCAACTAGATATGGTCCCTATGAGTAGGAAACACAGTTCTCTTTTTATGGACATGCTCATATTTCTTGCTGTATTGCAACTCTGGACAGAAGAGGATGCTTCTTGTGTTAAAACAGACGGTGTTTCATGGATGAGAACACTGGTCTGAATTTCCCTTCACAAACGGAGTTAAACCAAAGGCTCTGTGTCTTCCTACAAGCAAGAGTTCATTTCCAGAAATCCCAGTGATTTTTCGGCTCAAATGAATTTACACAGTTCACGAACTCAACACGTTATTCAGTATAAACTAAAGAGCATCTATTTAAGCGATGCTGTGGTTTGTTACAGTTCCACAAGCAGAGTTTAACTAGATATGGTCCGAAAGAGTAAGAAACACAGTTCATATTTTCTGGGCATGCTCATGTTTCTCGCAGTATTGGAGAAGCTGGAAAGAACTGCATGCTTCTTGCGTTAAAACAGAGTATGTCTCATGGATGAGAACTCTGGTCTGAATTTCCCTTCACAAATGGAGTTAAACCAAAGTCTCTGTGTCCTCCTACAAGCAGGAGTTCATTTCCGGAAAACCCAGTGATTTTTCGGCTCAAATGAATTTACACAGTTCACGAACCCAACACGTTTTTCACTATAAACTAAAGAGCATCTTTGTAAGAGATGATGTGGTTTGTTACAGTTTCACAAGCAGAGTTCAACTAGATATGATCCCTATGAGTAGGAAATACAGTTCTCTTTTTCTGGACATGCTCATATTTCTTGCTGTATTGCAGACTCTGGACAGAAGAGGATGCTTCTTGTGTTAAAACACAGGGTGTTTCATGGATGAGAACACTGGTCTGAATTTCCCTTCACATACGGAGTTAAACCAAAGGCTCCATGTCTTCCTACAAGCAAGAGTTCATTTCCGGAAATCCCAGTTATTTTTCGGCTCAAATGAATTTACACAGTTCATGAACCCAACACGTTTTTCAGTATAAACTAAAGAGCATCTATGTAAGAGATTCTGTGGTTTGTTACTGTTTCACAAGCAGAGTTTAAGTAGATAAGGTCCGTATTAATAAGAAACACAGTGCGTTTTTCTGGGCATGATCATGTTTCCTGCTGTATTGGAGATGCTGGAAAGAAGAGCATGCTTCTTGCGTTAAAACTGAGTATGTTTCATGGATGAGAACACTGGTCTGAATTTCCCTTCACAAACGGAGTTAAATCAAAGGCTCTGTGTCTTCCTACAAGCAAGAGTTCATTTCCGGAAAACCCAGTGATTTTTCAGCTCAAATGAATTTACCCTGTTCACGAACCCCACACGTTTTTCACTATAAACTAAAGAGCATCTATGTAAGAGATGCTGTGGTTTGTTACAGTTTCACAAGCAGAGTTCAACTAGATATGGTCCGTATGAGTAGGAAATACAGGTCTTTTTTTATGGACATGCTCATATTTCTTGCTGTATTGCAACTCTGGACAGAAGAGGATATTTCTTGCGTTAAAACAGAGTATGTCTCATGGAATTAGAACTCTGGTCTGAATTTCCCTTCACAAATGGAGTTAAACCAAAGTCTCTGTATCTTCCTACAAGCAGGAGTTCATTTCCGGAAAACCCAGTGATTTTTCGGCTCAAATGAATTTACACAGTTCACGAACCCAACACGTTTTTCACTATAAACTGAAGAGCATCTTTGTAAGAGATGCTGTGGTTTGTTACAGTTTCACAAGCAGAGTTTAACTAGATGTGGTCCGTATTAGTAAGAAACACAGTTCGTTTTTTCTGGGCATGCTCATGTTTCCTGCTGAATTGGAGATGCTGGAAAGAAGAGCATGCTTCTTGCATTAAAACAGAGTATGTTTCATGGATGAGAACACTGGTCTGAATTTCCCTTCACAAACGGAGTTAAATCAAAGGCTCTGTGTCTTCCTACAAGTAAGAGTTCATTTCTGGTAAACACAGTGATTTATCGGCTCAAATGAATTTACACAGTTCACGAACCCCACACGTTTTTCACTATAAACTAAAGAGCATCTATGTAAGAGATGCTGTGGTTTGTTACAGTTTCACAAGCAGAGTTTAACTAGATATGGTCCGAATGCGTAAGAAACACAGTTCGTATTTTCTGGGCATGCTCGTGTTTCTTGCTGTATTGGAGATGCTGGAAAGAACAGCATGCTTCTTGCGTTAAAACAGAGTATGTCTCATGGATGAGAACACTGGTCTGAATTTCCCTTCACAAACGGAGTTAAATCATAGGATCTGTGTCTTCCTACAAGCAGGAGTTCATTTCCGGAAATCCCAGGATTTTGCGGCTCAAATGAATTTACATAGTTCACGAACCCAACACGTTTTTCACTATAAACTAAAGAGCATCTATGTAAGAGATGCTGTGGTTTGTTACAGTTTCACAAGCAGAGTTTAAGTAGATATGGTCCGTATGAGTAGGAAACACAGTTCGTATTATCTGGGCATGCTCATGTTTCTTGCTGTATTGGAGATGCTGGAAAGAAGAGCATGCTTCTTGTTTTAAAGCAGAGTATGTTTCATGGATGAGAACACTGGTCTGAATTTCCGTTCACAAATGGAGTTAAACCAAAGGCTCTGTGTCTTCCTACATGCAAGAGTTCATTTCCGGAAATGCCTGTGATTTTTAGGCTAAAATGAATTTATACAGTTCACGAACCGAACACGTCTTTCACTATAAACTAAAGAGCATCTATGTAAGAGATGCTGTGGTTTGTTACAGTTTCACAAGCAGAGTTCAACTAGATATGGTCCGTATGAGTAGGAAATTCAGTTCTTTTTTTGTGGACATGCTCATATTTCTTGCTCTATTGCAACTATGGACAGAAGAGGATGCTTCTTGTCTTAAAACAGACGGTGTTTCATGCATGAGAACACTGGTCTGAATTTCCCTTCACAATCAGAGTTAAACCATAGGCTGTGTGTCTTCCTACAAGCAAGAGTTCATTTCCGGTAAACTCAGGGATTTTCGGCTAAAATGAATTTACACAGTTCATGAACCCAACACGTTTTTCACTATAAACTAAAGAGCATCTATGTAAGAGATGCTGTGGTTTGTTACAGTTTCACAAGCAGAGTTTAACTAGATATGGTCCATATTAGTAAGAAACACAGTTCGTTTTTTCTGGGCATGTTCATGTTTCCTGCTGTATTGGAGATGCTGGAAAGAAGAGCATGCTTCTTGCGTTAAAACAGAGTATGTTTCATGGATGAGAACACTGGTCTGAATTTCCCTTCACAAACGGAGTTAAATCAAAGGCTCTGTGTCTTCCTACAAGTAAGAGTTCATTACTGGTAAACACAGTGATTTATCGGCTCAAATGAATTTACACAGTTCACGAACCAAACACGTTTTTCACTATAAACTAAAGAGCATCTTTGTAAGAGAAGCTGTGGTTTGTTACAGTTTCACAAGCACAGTTCAACTAGATATGGCCGTATGAGTAAGAAACACACTTCGTTTTTTCTGGGCATGCTCATGTTTCTTGCTGTATTGGAGATGCTGGAAAGAAGAGCATGCTTCTTGCGTTAAAACAGAGTATGTTTCATGGATGAGCACACTGGTCTGAATTTCCCTTCACAAACGGAGTTAAACCAAAGGCTCTGTGTCTTCCTACAAGCAAGAGTTTATTTCCGGAAAACCCAGTGATTTTTCAGCTCAAATGAATTTACCCAGTTAACGAACCCCACACGTTTTTCACTATAAACTAAAGAGCATCTATGTAAGAGATGCTGTGGTTTGTTACAGTTTCACAAGCAGAGTTTAACTAGATATGGTCCGAATGCGTAAGAAACACAGTTCGTATTTTCTGGGCATGCTCATTTTTCTTGCTGTATTGGAGATGCTAGAAAGAACAGCATGCTTCTTGCATTAAAACAGAGTATGTCTTATGGATGAGAACACTGGTCTGAATTTCCCTTCACAAACCGAGTTAAATCAAAGGCTCTGTGTCTTCCTACAAGCAGGAGTTCATTTCCGGAAATCCCAGGATTTTTCGGCTCAAATGAATTTACATAGTTCACGAACCCAACACGTTTTTCACTATAAACTAAAGAGCATCGAAGTAAGAGATGCTGTGGTTTGTTACAGTTTCACAAGCAGAGTTCAACTAGATATGGTCCGTATGAGTAGGAAATACAGGTCTTTTTTTATGGACATGCTCATATTTCTTGCTCTATTGCAACTATGGACAGAAGAGGATGCTTCTTGTCTTAAAACAGACGGTGTTTCATGCATGAGAACACTGGTCTGAATTTCCCTTCACAATCAGAGTTAAACCATAGGCTGTGTGTCTTCCTACAAGCAAGAGTTCATTTCCGGTAAACTCAGGGATTTTCGGCTAAAATGAATTTACACAGTTCATGAACCCAACACGTTTTTCACTATAAACTAAAGAGCATCTATGTAAGAGATGCTGTGGTTTGTTACAGTTTCACAAGCAGAGTTTAACTAGATATGGTCCATATTAGTAAGAAACACAGTTCGTTTTTTCTGGGCATGTTCATGTTTCCTGCTGTATTGGAGATGCTGGAAAGAAGAGCATGCTTCTTGCGTTAAAACAGAGTATGTTTCATGGATGAGAACACTGGTCTGAATTTCCCTTCACAAACGGAGTTAAATCAAAGGCTCTGTGTCTTCCTACAAGTAAGAGTTCATTACTGGTAAACACAGTGATTTATCGGCTCAAATGAATTTACACAGTTCACGAACCAAACACGTTTTTCACTATAAACTAAAGAGCATCTATGTAAGAGATGCTGTGGTTTGTTACAGTTTCACAAGCAGAGTTCAACTAGATATGGTCAGTATGAGTAGGAAATACAGGTCTTTTTTTATGGACATGCTCATATTTCTTGCTGTATTGCAACTCTGGACAGAAGAGGATACTTCTTGTGTTAAAACAGACGGTGTTTCATGGATGAGAACACTGGTCTGAATTTCCCTTCACAAACGGAGTTAAATCAAAGGCTCTGTGTCTTCCTACAAGCAAGTGTTCAATTCCAGAAATCAAAGTGATTTTTCGGCTCAAATGTATTTACACAGTTCACGAACCCAACACGTTTTTCACTATAAACTAAAGAGCATCTTTGTAAGAGATGCTGTGGTTTGTTACAGTTTCACAAGCAGAGTTTAACTAGATATGGTCCGAATGCGTAAGAAACACAGTTCGTATTTTCTGGGCATGCTCATTTTTCTTGCTGTATTGGAGATGCTAGAAAGAACAGCATGCTTCTTGCATTAAAACAGAGTATGTCTTATGGATGAGAACACTGGTCTGAATTTCCCTTCACAAACCGAGTTAAATCAAAGGCTCTGTGTCTTCCTACAAGCAGGAGTTCATTTCCGGAAATCCCAGGATTTTTCGGCTCAAATGAATTTACATAGTTCACGAACCCAACACGTTTTTCACTATAAACTAAAGAGCATCTATGTAAGAGATGCTGTGGTTTGTTACAGTTTCACAAGCAGAGTTCAACTAGATATGGTCCGTATGAGTAGGAAATACAGGTCTTTTTTTATGGACATGCTCATATTTCTTGCTGTATTGCAACTCTGGACAGAAGAGGATACTTCTTGTGTTAAAACAGACGGTGTTTCATGAATGAGAACACTGGTCTGAATTTCCCTTCACAAACGGAGTTAAACCAAAGGCTCTGTGTCTTCCTACAAGCAAGAGTTCATTTCCGGAAAACCCAGTGATTTTTCAGCTCAAATGAATTTACCCAGTTAACGAACCCCACACGTTTTTCACTATAAACTAAAGAGCATCTATGTAAGAGATGCTGTGGTTTGTTACAGTTTCACAAGCAGAGTTTAACTAGATATGGTCCGAATGCTTAAGAAACACAGTTCGTATTTTCTGGGCATGCTCATGTTTCTTGCTGTAGTGGAGATGCTGGAAAGAAGAGCATGCTTCTTGCGTTAAAACAGAGTATGTGTCATGGATGAGAACACTGGTCTGAATTTCCCTTCACAAGTGGAGTTAAACCAAAGTCTCTGTGTCTTCCTAAAAGCAAGAGTTCATTTCCGGAAAACCCAGTGATTTTTCGGCTCAAATGAATTTACACAGTTCACGAACCCAACACGTTTTTCACTATAAACTAAAGAGCATCTTTGTAAGAGATGCTGTGGTTTGTTACAGTTTCACAAGCAGAGTTCAACTAGATATGGTCTGTATGAGTAGGAAACACAGTTCTTTTTTTCTGAACATGCTCATATTTCTTGCTGTATTGCAGACTCTGGACAGAAGAGGATGATTCTTGCATTAAAACAGAGGGTGTTTCATGGATGAGAACACTGGTCTAAATTTCCGTTCACAAATGGAGTTAAACCAAAGGCTCTGTGTCTTCCTACATGCAAGAGTTCATTTCCGGAAATGCCTGTGATTTTTAGGCTAAAATGAATTTACACAGTTCACGAACCCAACACGTCTTTCACTATAACCTAAAGAGCATCGAAGTAAGAGATGCTGTGGTTTGTTACAGTTTCACAAGCAGAGTTCAACTAGATATGGTCCGTATGAGTAGGAAATTCAGTTCTTTTTTTGTGGACATGCTCATATTTATTGCTCTATTGCAACTATGGACAGAAGAGGATGCTTCTTGTCTTAAAACAGACGGTGTTTCATGCATGAGAACACTGGTCAGAATTTCCCTTCACAAACAGAGTTAAACCATAGGCTGTGTGTCTTCCTACAAACAAGAGTTCATTACTGGTAAACACAGTGATTTATCGGCTCAAATGAATTTACACAGTTCACGAACCAAACACGTTTTTCACTATAAACTAAAGAGCATCTTTGTAAGAGATGCTGTGGTTTGTTACAGTTTCACAAGCAGAGTTCAACTAGATATGGCCGTATTAGTAAGAAACACACTTCGTTTTTTCTGGGCATGCTCATGTTTCTTGCTGTATTGGAGATGCTGGAAAGAAGAGCATGCTTCTTGCGTTAAATCAGAGTATGTTTCAAGGATGAGCACACTGGTCTGAATTTCCCTTCACAAACGGAGTTAAACCAAAGGCTCTGTGTCTTCCTACAAGAAAGAGTCCATTTCCGGAAAACCCAGTGATTTTTCAGCTCAAACGACTTTACCCAGTTAACGAACCCCACACGTTTTTCACTATAAACTAAAGAGCATCTATGTAAGAGATGCTGTGGTTTGTTACAGTTTCACAAGCACAGTTTAACTAGATATGGCCCGAATGCTTAAGAAACACAGTTCGTATTTTCTGGGCATGCTCATGTTTCTTGCTGTCGTGGAGATGCTGGAAAAAAGAGCATGCTTCTTGCGTTAAAACAGAGTATGTTTCATGGATGAGAACACTGGTCTGAATTTCCCTTCACAAACGGAGTTAAACCAAAGGCTCTGTGTCTTCCTACATGCAAGAGTTCATTTCCGAAAAACCCAGTGATTTTTCGGCTCAAATGAATTTACCCAGTTCACGAACCCAACACATTTTTCACTATAAACTAAAGAGCATCTATGTAAGAGATGCTGTGGTTTGTTACAGTTTCACAAGCAGAGTTCAACTAGATATGGCCGTATGAGTAAGAAACACACTTCGTTTTTTCTGGGCATGCTCATGTTTCTTGCTGTATTGGAGATGCTGGAAAGAAGAGCATGCTTCTTGCGTTAAAACAGAGTATGTTTCAAGGATGAGCACACTGGTCTGAATTTCCCTTCACAAACGGAGTTAAACCAAAGGCTCTGTGTCTTCCTACAAGAAAGAGTTCATTTCCGGAAAACACAGTGATTTTTCAGCTCAAACGAATTTACCCAGTTAACGAACCCCACACGTTTTTCACTATAAACTAAAGAGCATCTATGTAAGAGATGCTGTGGTTTGTTACAGTTTCACAAGCAGAGTTTAACTAGATATGGTCCGAATGCTTAAGAAACACAGTTCGTATTTTCTGGGCATGCTCATGTTTCTTGCTGTCGTGGAGATGCTGGAAAAAAGAGCATGCTTCTTGCGTTAAAACAGAGTATGTTTCATGGATGAGAACACTGGTCTGAATTTCCCTTCACAAACGGAGTTAAACCAAAGGCTCTGTGTCTTCCTACAAGCAAGAGTTCATTTCCGAAAAACCCAGTGATTTTTCGGCTCAAATGAATTTACCCAGTTCACGAATCCAACACATTTTTCACTATAAACTAAAGAGCATCTATGTAAGAGATGCTGTGGTTTGTTACAGTTTCACAAGCAGAGTTCAACTAGATATGGCCGTATGAGTAAGAAACACACTTCGTTTTTTCTGGGCATGCTCATGTTTCTTGCTGTATTGGAGATGCTGGAAAGAAGAGCATGCTTCTTGCGTTAAAACAGAGTATGTTTCATGGATGAGCACACTGGTCTGAATTTCCCTTCATAAACGGAGTTAAACCAAAGGCTCTGTGTCTTCCTACAAGCAAGAGTTCATTTCCGGAAAACCCACTGATTTTTCAGCTCAAATGAATTTACCCAGTTAACGAACCACACACGTTTTTCACTATAAACTAAAGAGCATCTATGTAAGAGATGCTGTGGTTTGTTACAGTTTCACAAGCAGAGTTTAACTAGATATGGTCTGAATGCTTAAGAAACACAGTTCGTATATTCTGGGCATGCTCATGTTTCTTGCTCTAGTGGAGATGCTGGAAAGAAGAGCATGCTTCTTGCGTTAAAACAGAGGGTGTTTCATGGATGAGAACACTGGTCTGAATTTCCCTTCACAAACGGAGTTAAACCAAAGGCTCTGTGTCTTCCTACAAGCAAGAGTTCATTTCCGAAAAACCCACTGATTTTTCGGCTTAAATGAATTTACCCAGTTCACGAACCCAACACATTTTTCACTATAAACTAAAGAGCATCTATGTAAGAGATGCTGTGGTTTGTTACAGTTTCACAAGCAGAGTTCAACTAGATATGGTCCTTATGAGTAGGAAATACAGCCTTTTTTTATGGACATGCTCATATATCTTGCTGTATTGCAACTCTGGACAGAAGAGGATGCTTCTTGTGTTAAAACAGACGGTGTTTCATGGATGAGAACACTGGTCTGAATTTCTCTTCACAAACGGAGTTAAACCAAAGGCTCTGTGTCTTCCTACAAGTAAGAGTTCATTTCCGGAAATCCCAGTGATTTTACGGCACAAATGAATTTACAGAGTTCACGAACCCAACACGTTTTTCACTATAAACTAAAGAGCATCTAAGTAAGAGATGCTGTGGTTTGTTACAGTTTCACAAGCAGAGTTTAACTAGATAGGGTCCGTATTAGTAAGAAACACAGTTTGTTTTTTCTGGGCATGCTCATGTTTCTTGCTGTAGTGGAGATGCTGGAAAGAAGAGCATGCTTCTTGCGTTAAAACAGAGTATGTTTCATGGATGAGAACACTGGTCTGAATTTCCCTTCACAAATGGAGTTAAACCAAAGGCTCTGTGTCTTCCTACAAGCAAGAGTTCATTTCCGGAAATCCCAGTGATTTTTCGGAACAAATGAATTTACACAGTTCATGAACCCCACATGTTTTTCACTATAAACTAAAGAGCATCTATGTAAGAGATGCTGTTGTTTGTTACAGTTTCAGAAGCAGAGTTTAACTAGATATGGTCCGTAGGAGTAAGAAACACAGTTCGTATTTTCTGGGCATGCTCATGTTTCTTGCTGTATTGGAGATGCTGGAAAGAAGAGCATGCTTCTTGTTTTAAAGCAGAGTATGTTTCATGGATGAGAACACTGGTCTGAATTTCCCTTCACAAGTGGAGTTAAACCAAAGTCTCTGTGTCTTCCTAAAAGCAAGAGTTCATTTCCGGAAAACCCTTTGATTTTTCGGCTCAAATGAATTTACACAGTTCACGAACCCAACACGTTTTTCACTATAAACTAAAGAGCATCTATGTAAGAGATGCTGTGGTTTGTTACAGTTTCACAAGCAGAGTTTAACTAGATATGGTCCGAATGCTTAAGAAACACAGTTCGTATTTTCTGGGCATGCTCATGTTTCTTGCTGTAGTGGAGATGCTGGAAAGAAGAGCATGCTTCTTGCGTTAAAACAGAGTATGTTTCATGGATGAGAACACTGGTCTGAATTTCCCTTCACAAACGGAGTTAAACCAAAGGCTCTGTGTCTTCCTACATGCAAGAGTTCATTTCCGGAAATGCCTGTGATTTTTAGGCTAAAATGAATTTACACAGTTCACGAACCGAACACGTCTTTCACTATAAACTAAAGAGCATCGAAGTAAGAGATGCTGTGGTTTGTTACAGTTTCACAAGCAGAGTTCAACTAGATATGGTCCGTATGAGTAGGAAATTCAGTTCTTTTTTTGTGGACATGCTCATATTTCTTGCTCTATTGCAACTATGGACAGAAGAGGATGCTTCTTGTCTTAAAACAGACGGTGTTTCATGCATGAGAACACTGGTCTGAATTTCCCTTCACAAACAGAGTTAAACCATAGGCTGTGTGTCTTCCTACAAGCAAGAGTTCATTTCCGGTAAACCCAGGGATTTTCGGCTCAAATGAATTTACACAGTTCATGAACCCAACACGTTTTTCACTATAAACTAAAGAACATCTATGTAAGAGATGATGTGGTTTGTTACAGTTTCACAAGCAGAGTTTAACTAGATATGGTCCATATTAGTTAGAAACAAAGTTCGTTTTTTCTGGGCATGCTCATGTTTCCTGCTGTATTGGAGATGCTGGAAAGAAGAGCATGCTTCTTGCGTTAAAACAGAGTATGTTTCATGGATGAGCACACTGGTCTGAATTTCCCTTCACAAACGGAGTTAAACCAAATGCTCTGTGTCTTCCTCCAAGCAAGAGTTCATTTCCGGAAAACCCAGTGATTTTTCAGCTCAAATGAATTTACCCAGTTAACGAACCCCACACGTTTTTCACTATAAACTAAAGAGCATCTACGTAAGAGATGCTGTGGTTTGTTACAGTTTCACAAGCAGAGTTTAACTAGATTTGGTCCGAATGCGTAAGAAACACAGTTCGTATTTTCTGGGCATGCTCATGTTTCTTGCTGTATTGGAGATGCTGGAAAGAACAGCATGCTTCTTGCGTTAAAACAGAGTATGTCTCATGCATGAGAACACTGGTCTGAATTTCCCTTCACAAACGGAGTTAAATCAAAGGCTCTGTGTCTTCCTACAAGCAGGAGTTCATTTCCGGAAATCCCAGGATTTTTCGGCTCAAATGAATTTACATATTTCACGAACCCAACACGTTTTTCACTATAAACTAAAGAGCATCTATGTAAGAGATGCTGTGGTTTGTTACAGTTTCACAAGCAGAGTTCAACTAGATATGGTCCGTATGAGTAGGAAATACAGTTCTTTTTTTATGGACATGCTCATATATCTTGCTGTATTGCAACTCTGGACAGAAGAGGATGCTTCTTGTGTTAAAACAGACGGTGTTTCATGGATGAGAACACTGGTCTGAATTTCTCTTCACAAACGGAGTTAAACCAAAGGCTCTGTGTCTTCCTACAAGCAAGAGTTCATTTCCGGAAATCCCAGTGATTTTACGGCACAAATGAATTTACAGAGTTCACGAACCCAACACGTTTTTCACTATAAACTGAAGAGCATCTAAGTAAGAGATGCTGTGGTTTGTTACAGTTTCACAAGCAGAGTTTAACTAGATATGGTCCGTATTAGTAAGAAACACAGTTTGTTTTTTCTGGGCATGCTCATGTTTCCTGCTGTATTGGAGATGCTGGAAAGAAGAGCATGCTTCTTGCGTTAAAACAGAGTATGTTTCATGGATGAGAACACTGGTCTGAATTTCCCTTCACAAACGGAGTTAAATCAAAGGCTCTGTGTCTTCCTATAAGTAAGAGTTCATTTCTGGTAAACACAGTGATTTATAGTCTCAAATGAATTTACACAGTTTACGAACACAACACGTTTTTCACTATAAACTAAAGAGCATCTTTGTAAGAGATGCTGTGGTTTGTTACAGTTTCACAAGCAGAGTTCAACTAGATATGGCCGTATGAGTAAGAAACACACTTCGTTTTTTCTGGGCATGCTCATGTTTCTTGCTGTATTGGAGATGCTGGAAAGAAGAGCATGCTTCTTGCGTTAAAACAGAGTATGTTTCATGGATGAGAACACTGGTCTGAATTTCCCTTCACAAACGGAGTTAAATCAAAGGCTCTGTGTCTTCCTACAAGCAGGAGTTCATTTCCAGAAATCCCAGGATTTTGCGGCTCAAATGAATTAACATAGTTCACGAACCCAACACGTTTTTCACTATAAACTAAAGAGCATCTATGTAAGAGATGCTGTGGTTTGTTACAGTTTCACAAGCAGAGTTTAAGTATATATGGTCCGTATGAGTAAGAAACACAGTTCGTTTTTTCTGGGCATGCTCATGTTTCTTGCTGTATTGGAGATGCTGGAAAGAATTGCATGCTTCTTGCGTTAAAACAGAGTACGTTTCATGGATGAGAACACTGGTCTTAATTTCCCTTCACAAACGGAGTTAAAGCAAAGGCTCTGTGTCTTCCTACAAGCAAGAGTTCATTTCCGGAAAACCCAGTGATTTTTCAGCTCAAATGAATTTACCCTGTTCACGAACTCCACACGTTTTTCACTATAAACTAAAGAGCATCTATGTAAGAGATTTTGTGGTTTGTTACAGTTTCAGAAGCAGAGTTCAACTAGATATGGTCCGTATGAGTAGGAAATACAGGTCTTTTTTTATGGACATGCTCATATTTCTTGCTGTATTGCAACTCTGGACAGAAGAGGATACTTCTTGTGTTAAAACAGACGGTGTTTCATGGATGAGAACACTGGTCTGAATTTCCCTTCACAAACGGAGTTAAACCAAAGGCTCTGTGTCTTCCTACAAGCAAGTGTTCATTTCCGGAAATCCCAGTGATTTTTCGGCTCAAATGAATTTACACAGTTCACGAACCCAACACGTTTTTCACTATAAACTAAAGAGCATCTATGTAAGAGATGCTGTGGTTTGTTACAGTTTCACAAGCAGCATTTAACTAGATATGGTCCGTACGAGTAAGAAACACAGTTCGTATTTTCTGGGCATGCTCATGTTTCTTGCTGTATTGGAGATGCTGGAAAGAACAGCATGCTTCTTGTTTTAAAGCAGAGTATGTTTCTTGGATGAGAACACTGGTCTGAATTTCCCTTCACAAGTGGAGTTAAACCAAAGTCTCTGTGTCTTCCTAAAAGCAAGAGTTCATTTCCGGAAAACCCTGTGATTTTTAGGCTAAAATGAATTTACACAGTTCACGAACCCAACACGTCTTTCACTATAAACTAAAGAGCATCGAAGTAAGAGATGCTGTGGTTTGTTACAGTTTCACAAGCAGAGTTCAACTAGATATGGTCCGTATGAGTAGGAAATTCAGTTCTTTTTTTGTGGACATGCTCATATTTCTTGCTCTATTGCAACTATGGACAGAAGAGGATGCTTCTTGTCTTAAAATAGACGGTGTTTCATGCATGAGAACACTGGTCTGAATTTCCCTTCACAAACAGAGTTAAACCATAGGCTGTGTGTCTTCCTACAAGCAAGAGTTCATTTCCGGTAAACCCAGGGATTTTCGGCTCAAATGAATTTACACAGTTCATGAACCCAACACGTTTTTCACTATAAACTAAAGAGCATCTATGTAAGAGATGCTGTGGTTTGTTACAGTTTCACAAGCAGAGTTTAACTAGATATGGTCCATATTAGTAAGAAACAGAGTTCGTTTTTTCTGGGCATGCTCATGTTTCCAGCTGTATTGGAGATGCTGGAAAGAAGAGCATGCTTCTTGCGTTAAAACAGAGTATGTCTCATGCATGAGAACACTGGTCTGAATTTCCCTTCACAAACGGAGTTAAATCAAAGGCTCTGTGTCTTCCTACAAGTAAGAGTTCATTTCCGGAAAACCCAGTGATTTTTCAGCTCAAATGAATTTACCCAGTTCACGAACCCCCACGTTTTTCACTATAAACTAAAGAGCATCTATGTAAGAGATGCTGTGGTTTGTTACAGTTTCACAAGCAGAGTTTAACTAGATTTGGTCCGAATGCATAAGAAACACAGTTCGTATTTTCTGGGCATGCTCATGTTTCTTGCTGTATTGGAGATGCTGGAAAGAACAGCATGCTTCTTGCGTTAAAACAGAGTATGTCTCATGCATGAGAACACTGGTCTTTATTTCCCTTCACAAACGGAGTTAAACCAAAGGCTCTGTGTCTTCCTACAAGCAAGAGTTCATTTCCGGAAAACCCAGTGATTTTTCAGCTCAAATGAATTTACCCAGTTCACGAACCCCACACGTTTTTCACTATAAACTAAAGAGCATCTATGTAAGAGATGCTGTGGTTTGTTACAGTTTCACAAGCAGAGTTCAACTAGATATGGTCCGTATGAGTAGGAAATACAGGTCTTTTTTTATGGACATGCTCATATTTCTTGCTGTATTGCAACTCTGGACAGAAGAGGATACTTCTTGTGTTAAAACAGACGGTGTTTCATGGATGAGAACACTGGTCGGAATTTCCCTTCACAAACGGAGTTAAACCAAAGGCTCTGTGTCTTCCTACAAGCAAGTGTTCATTTCCAGAAATCCCAGTGATTTTTTGGCTCAAATGAATTTACACAGTTCACGAACCCAACACGTTTTTCACTATAAACTAAAGAGCATCTATGTAAGAGATGCTGTGGTTTGTTACAGTTTCACAAGCAGCATTTAACTAGATATGGTCCGTATGAGTAAGAAACACAGTTCGTATTTTCTGGGCATGCTCATGTTTCTTGCTGTATTGGAGATGCTGGAAAGAACAGCATGCTTCTTGTTTTAAAGCAGAGTATGTTTCTTGGATGAGAACACTGGTCTGAATTTCCCTTCACAAGTGGAGTTAAACCAAAGTCACTGTGTCTTCCTAAAAGCAAGAGTTCATTTCCGGAAAACCCTGTGATTTTTAGGCTAAAATGAATTTACACAGTTCACGAACCCAACACGTCTTTCACTATAAACTAAAGAGCATCGAAGTAAGAGATGCTGTGGTTTGTTACAGTTTCACAAGCAGAGTTCAACTAGATATGGTCCGTATGAGTAGGAATTTCAGTTCTTTTTTTGTGGACATGCTCATATTTCTTGCTCTATTGCAACTATGGACAGAAGAGGATGCTTCTTGTCTTAAAATAGACGCTGTTTCATGCATGAGAACACTGGTCTGAATTTCCCTTCACAAACAGAGTTAAACCATAGGCTGTGTGTCTTCCTACAAGCAAGAGTTCATTTCCGGTCAACCCAGGGATTTTCGGCTCAAATGAATTTACACAGTTCATGAACCCAACACGTTTTTCACTATAATCTAAAGAGCATCCATGTAAGAGATGCTGTGGTTTGTTACAGTTTCACAAGCAGAGTTTAACTAGATATGGTCCATATTAGTAAGAAACAGAGTTCGTTTTTTCTGGGCATGCTCATGTTTCCAGCTGTATTGGAGATGCTGGAAAGAAGAGCATGCTTCTTGCGTTAAAACAGAGTATGTTTCATGGATGAGAACACTGGTCTGAATTTCCCTTCACAAACGGAGTTAAATCAAAGGCTCTGTGTCTTCCTACAAGTAAGAGTTCATTTCCGGAAAACCGGGTGATTTTTCAGCTCAAATGAATTTACCAAGTTCACGAACCCCACCCGTTTTTCACTATAAACTAAAGAGCATCTATGTAAGAGATGCTGTGGTTTGTTACAGTTTCACAAGCAGAGTTTAACTAGATTTGGTCCGAATGCGTAAGAAACACAGTTCGTATTTTCTGGGCATGCTCATGTTTCTTGCTGTATTGGAGATGCTGGAAAGAACAGCATGCTTCTTGCGTTAAAACAGAGTATGTCTCATGCATGAGAACACTGGTCTGAATTTCCCTTCACAAACGGAGTTAAATCAAAGGCTCTGTGTCTTCCTACAAGCAGGAGTTCATTTCCGGAAATCCCAGGATTTTTCGGCTCAAATGAATTTACATATTTCACGAACCCAACACGTTTTTCACTATAAACTAAAGAGCATCTATGTAAGATATGCTGTGGTTTCTTACAGTTTCACAAGCAGAGTTCAACTAGATATGGTCCGTATGAGTAGGAAATTCAGTTCTTTATTTGTGGACATGCTCATATTTCTTGCTCTATTGCAACTATGGACAGAAGAGGATGCTTCTTGTCTTAAAACAGACAGTGTTTCATGCATGAGAACACTGGTCTGAATTTCCCTTCACAAACAGTGTTAAACCATAGGCTGTGTGTCTTCCTACAAGCAAGAGTTCATTTCCGGTAAACCCAGGGATTTTCGGCTCAAATGAATTTACACAGTTCATGAACCCAACACGTTTTTCACTATAAACTAAAGAGCATCTATGTAAGAGATGCTGTGGTTTGTTACAGTTTCACAAGCAGAGTTTAACTAGATATGGTCCATATTAGTAAGAAACACAGTTCGTTTTTTCTGGGCATGCTCATGTTTCCTGCTGTATTGGAGATGCTGGAAAGAAGAGCATGCTTCTTGCGTTAAAACAGAGTATGTTTCATGGATGAGAACACTGGTCTGAATTTCCCTTCACAAATGGAGTTAAATCAAAGGCTCTGTGTCTTCCTACAAGTAAGAGTTCATTAGTGGTAAACACAGTGATTTTTCGGCTCAACTGAATTTACACAGTTCACGAACCAAACACGTTTTTCACTATAAACTAAAGAGCATCTTTGTAAGAGATGCTGTGGTTTGTTACAGTTTCACAAGCAGAGTTCAACTAGATATGGCCGTATGAGTAAGAAACACACTTCGTTTTTTCTGGGCATGCTCATGTTTCTTGCTGTATTGGAGATGCTGGAAAGAAGAGCATGCTTCTTGCGTTAAAACAGAGCATGTTTCATGGATGAGCACACTGGTCTGAATTTCCCTTCACAAACGGAGTTAAACCAAAGGCTCTGTGTCTTCCTACAAGCAAGAGTTCATTTCCGGAAAACCCAGTGATTTTTCAGCTCAAATGAATTTACCCAGTTCACGAACCCCACACGTTTTTCACTATAAACTAAAGAGCATCTATGTAAGAGATGCTGTGGTTTGTTACAGTTTCACAAGCAGAGTTTAACTAGATTTGGTCCGAATGCATAAGAAACACAGTTCGTATTTTCTGGGCATGCTCATGTTTCTTGCTGTATTGGAGATGCTGGAAAGAACAGCATGCTTCTTGCGTTAAAACAGAGTATGTGTCATGGATGAGAACACTGGTCGGAATTTCCCTTCACAAACGGAGTTAAATCAAAGGCTCTGTGTCTTCCTACAAGCAGGAGTTCATTTCCGGAAATCCCAGGATTTTTCGGCTCAAATGAATTTACATATTTCACGAACCCAACACGTTTTTCACTATAAACTAAAGAGCATCTATGTAAGAGATGCTGTGGTTTGTTACAGTTTCACAAGCAGAGTTCAACTAGATATGGTCCGTATGAGTAGGAAATACAGGTCTTTTTTTATGGACATGCTCATATTTCTTGCTGTATTGCAACTCTGGACAGAAGAGGATACTTCTTGTGTTAAAACAGACGGTGTTTCATGGATGAGAACACTGGTCTGAATTTCCCTTCACAAACGGAGTTAAACCAAAGGCTCTGTGTCTTCCTACAAGCAAGTGTTCATTTCCAGAAATCCCAGTGATTTTTCGGCTCAAATGAATTTACACAGTTCACGAACCCAACACGTTTTTCACTATAAACTAAAGAGCATCTATGTAAGAGATGCTGTGGTTTGTTACAGTTTCACAAGCAGCATTTAACTAGATATGGTCCGTATGAGTAAGAAACACAGTTCGTATTTTCTGGGCATGCTCATGTTTCTTGCTGTATTGGAGATGCTGGAAAGAACAGCATGCTTCTTGTTTTAAAGCAGAGTATGTTTCTTGGATGAGAACACTGGTCTGAATTTCCCTTCACAAGTGGAGTTAAACCAAAGTCACTGTGTCTTCCTAAAAGCAAGAGTTCATTTCCGGAAAACCCTGTGATTTTTAGGCTAAAATGAATTTACACAGTTCACGAACCCAACACGTCTTTCACTATAAACTAAAGAGCATCGAAGTAAGAGATGCTGTGGTTTGTTACAGTTTCACAAGCAGAGTTCAACTAGATATGGTCCGTATGAGTAGGAATTTCAGTTCTTTTTTTGTGGACATGCTCATATTTCTTGCTCTATTGCAACTATGGACAGAAGAGGATGCTTCTTGTCTTAAAATAGACGCTGTTTCATGCATGAGAACACTGGTCTGAATTTCCCTTCACAAACAGAGTTAAACCATAGGCTGTGTGTCTTCCTACAAGCAAGAGTTCATTTCCGGTCAACCCAGGGATTTTCGGCTCAAATGAATTTACACAGTTCATGAACCCAACACGTTTTTCACTATAAACTAAAGAGCATCTATGTAAGAGATGCTGTGGTTTGTTACAGTTTCACAAGCAGAGTTTAACTAGATATGGTCCATATTAGTAAGAAACAGAGTTCGTTTTTTCTGGGCATGCTCATGTTTCCAGCTGTATTGGAGATGCTGGAAAGAAGAGCATGCTTCTTGCGTTAAAACAGAGTATGTTTCATGGATGAGAACACTGGTCTGAATTTCCCTTCACAAACGGAGTTAAATCAAAGGCTCTGTGTCTTCCTACAAGTAAGAGTTCATTTCCGGAAAACCGGGTGATTTTTCAGCTCAAATGAATTTACCAAGTTCACGAACCCCACACGTTTTTCACTATAAACTAAAGAGCATCTATGTAAGAGATGCTGTGGTTTGTTACAGTTTCACAAGCAGAGTTTAACTAGATTTGGTCCGAATGCGTAAGAAACACAGTTCGTATTTTCTGGGCATGCTCATGTTTCTTGCTGTATTGGAGATGCTGGAAAGAACAGCATGCTTCTTGCGTTAAAACAGAGTATGTCTCATGCATGAGAACACTGGTCTGAATTTCCCTTCACAAACGGAGTTAAATCAAAGGCTCTGTGTCTTCCTACAAGCAGGAGTTCATTTCCGGAAATCCCAGGATTTTTCGGCTCAAATGAATTTACATATTTCACGAACCCAACACGTTTTTCACTATAAACTAAAGAGCATCTATGTAAGATATGCTGTGGTTTCTTACAGTTTCACAAGCAGAGTTCAACTAGATATGGTCCGTATGAGTAGGAAATTCAGTTCTTTATTTGTGGACATGCTCATATTTCTTGCTCTATTGCAACTATGGACAGAAGAGGATGCTTCTTGTCTTAAAACAGACAGTGTTTCATGCATGAGAACACTGGTCTGAATTTCCCTTCACAAACAGTGTTAAACCATAGGCTGTGTGTCTTCCTACAAGCAAGAGTTCATTTCCGGTAAACCCAGGGATTTTCGGCTCAAATGAATTTACACAGTTCATGAACCCAACACGTTTTTCACTATAAACTAAAGAGCATCTATGTAAGAGATGCTGTGGTTTGTTACAGTTTCACAAGCAGAGTTTAACTAGATATGGTTCATATTAGTAAGAAACACAGTTCGTTTTTTCTGGGCATGCTCATGTTTCCTGCTGTATTGGAGATGCTGGAAAGAAGAGCATGCTTCTTGCGTTAAAACAGAGTATGTTTCATGGATGAGAACACTGGTCTGAATTTCCCTTCACAAACGGAGTTAAATCAAAGGCTCTGTGTCTTCCTACAAGTAAGAGTTCATTAGTGGTAAACACAGTGATTTATCGGCTCAACTGAATTTACACAGTTCACGAACCAAACACGTTTTTCACTATAAACTAAAGAGCATCTTTGTAAGAGATGCTGTGGTTTGTTACAGTTTCACAAGCAGAGTTCAACTAGATATGGCCTTATGAGTAAGAAACACACTTCGTTTTTTCTGGGCATGCTCATGTTTCTTGCTGTATTGGAGATGCTGGAAAGAAGAGCATGCTTCTTGCGTTAAAACAGAGTATGTTTCATGGATGAGCACACTGGTCTGAATTTCCCTTCACAAACGGAGTTAAACCAAAGGCTCTGTGTCTTCCTACAAGCAAGAGTTCATTTCCGGAAAACCCAGTGATTTTTCAGCTCAAATGAATTTACCCAGTTAACGAACCCCACACGTTTTTCACTATAAACTAAAGAGCATCTACGTAAGAGATGCTGTGGTTTGTTACAGTTTCACAAGCAGAGTTTAACTAGATTTGGTCCGAATGCGTAAGAAACACAGTTCGTATTTTCTGGGCATGCTCATGTTTCTTGCTGTATTGGAGATGCTGGAAAGAACAGCATGCTTCTTGCGTTAAAACAGAGTATGTCTCATGCATGAGAACACTGGTCGGAATTTCCCTTCACAAACGGAGTTAAATCAAAGGCTCTGTGTCTTCCTACAAGCAGGAGTTCATTTCCGGAAATCCCAGGATTTTTCGGCTCAAATGAATTTACATATTTCACGAACCCAACACGTTTTTCACTATAAACTAAAGAGCATCTATGTAAGAGATGCTGTGGTTTGTTACAGTTTCACAAGCAGAGTTCAACTAGATATGGTCCGTATGAGTAGGAAATACAGGTCTTTTTTTTATGGACATGCTCTTATTTCTTGCTGTATTCCAAATCTGGACAGAAGAGGATACTTCTTGTGTTAAAACAGACGGTGGTTCATGGATGAGAACACTGGTCTGAATTTCCCTTCACAAACGGAGTTAAACCAAAGGCTCTGTGTCTTCCTACAAGCAAGTGTTCATTTCCGAAAATCCCAGTGATTTTTCGGCTCAAATGAATTTACACAGTTCACGAACCCAACACGTTTTTCACTATAAACTAAAGAGCATCTATGTAAGAGATGCTGTGGTTTGTTACAGTTTCACAAGCAGCGTTTAACTAGATATGGTCCGTATGAGTAAGAAACACAGTTCGTATTTTCTGGGCATGCTCATGTTTCTTGCTGTATTGGAGATGCTGGAAAGAAGAGCATGCTTCTTGTTTTAAAGCAGAGTATGTTTCATGGATGAGAACACTGGTCTGAATTTCCCTTCACAAGTGGAGTTAAACCAAAGTCACTGTGTCTTCCTAAAAGCAAGAGTTCATTTCCGGAAAACCCAGTGATTTTTCGGCTCAAATGAATTTACACAGTTCACGAACCCAACACGTTTTTCACTATAAACTAAAGAGCATCTTTGTAAGAGATGCTGTGTTTTTTACAGTTTCACAAGCAGAGTTCAACTAGATATGGTCTGTATGAGTAGGAAACACAGTTCTTTTTTTCTGGACATGCTCATATTTCTTGCTGTAATGCAGACTCTGGACAGAAGAGGATGATTCTTGCGTTAAAACAGAGGGTGTTTCATGGATGAGAACACTGGTCTGAATTTCCGTTCACAAATGGAGTTAAACCAAAGGCTCTGTGTCTTCCTACAAGCAAGAGTTCATATCCGGAAATGCCTGTGATTTTTAGGCTAAAATGAATTTACACAGTTCACGAACCGAACACGTCTTCACTATAAACTAAAGAGCATCGAAGTAAGAGATGCTGTGGTTTGTTACAGTTTCACAAGCAGAGTTCAACTAGATATGGTCCGTATGAGTAGGAAATTCAGTTCTTTTTTGTGGACATGCTCATATTTCTTGCTCTATTGCAACTATGGACAGAAGAGGATGCTTCTTCTCTTAAAATAGACGGTGTTTCATGCATGAGAACACTGGTCTGAATTTCCCTTCACAAACAGAGTTAAACCATAGGCTGTGTGTCTTCCTACAAGCAAGAGTTCATTTCCGGTCAACCCAGGGATTTTCGGCTCAAATGAATTTACACAGTTCATGAACCCAACACGTTTTTCACTATAAACTAAAGAGCATCTATGTAAGAGATGCTGTGGTTTGTTACAGTTTCACAAGCAGAGTTTAACTAGATATGGTCCATATTAGTAAGAAACACAGTTCGTTTTTTCTGGGCATGCTCATGTTTCCAGCTGTATTGGAGATGCTGGAAAGAAGAGCATGCTTCTTGCGTTAAAACAGAGTATGTTTCATGGATGAGAACACTGGTCTGAATTTCCCTTCACAAACGGAGTTAAATCAAAGGCTCTGTGTCTTCCTACAAGTAAGAGTTCATTTCGGGTAAACACAGTGATTTATCGGCTCAAATGAATTTACACAGTTCATAAACCAAACACGTTTTTCACTATAAACTAAAGAGCGTCTTTGTAAGAGATGACGTGGTTTGTTACAGTTTCACAAGCAGAGTTCAACTAGATATGGCTGTATGAGTAAGAAACACACTTCGTTTTTTCTGGGCATGCTCATGTTTCTTGCTGTAGTGGAGATGCTGGAAAGAAGAGCATGCTTCTTGCATTAAAACCGAGTACGTTTCATGGATGAGAACACTGGTCTGAATTTCCCTTCACAAACGGAGTTAAAGCAAAGGCTCTGTATCTTCCTACAAGCAAGAGTTCATTTCCGGAAAACCCAGTGATTTTTCAGCTCAAATGAATTTACCCAGTTCACGAACCCCACACGTTTTTCACTATAAACTAAAGAGCATCTATGTAAGAGATGCTGTGGTTTGTTACAGTTTCAGAAGCAGAGTTCAACTAGATATGGTCCGTATTAGTAGGAAATACAGTTCTTTTTTTATGGACATGCTCATATTTCTTGCTGTATTGCAACTCTGGACAGAAGAGGATGCTTCTTGTGTTAAAACAGACGGTGTTTCATGGATGAGAACACTGGTCTGAATTTCCCTTCACAAACGGAGTTAAACCAAAGGCTCTGTGTCTTCCTACAAGCAAGAGTTCATTTCCAGAAAACCCAGTGATTTTTCGGCTCAAATGAATTTACACAGTTCACGAACCCAACACGTTATTCATTATAAACTAAAGAGCATCTATGTAAGAGATGCTGTGGTTTGTTACAGTTTCACAAGCAGAGTTTAACTAGATATCGTCCGAATGCGTAAGAACCACAGTTCGTATTTTCTGGGCATGCTCATGTTTCTTGCTGTATTGGAGATGCTGGAAAGAACAGCATGCTTCTTGCGTTAAAACAGAGTATGTCTCATGGATGAGAACACTGGTCTGAATTTCCCTTCACAAACGGAGTTAAAGCAAAGGCTCTGTGGCTTCCTACAAGCAAGAGTTCATTTCCTGAAAACCCAGTGTTTTTCGGCTCAAATGAATTTACACAGTTCACGAACCAAACATGTTTTTCACTTTCAACTAAAGAGCATCTTTGTAATAGATGCTGTGGTTTGTTACAGTTTCACAAGCAGAGTTCAACTAGATATGGTCCGTATGAGTAGGAAACACAGTTCTTTTTTTCTGGACATGCTAATATTTCTTGCTGTATTGCAGACTCTGGACAGAAGAGGATGATTCTTGCGTTAAAACATAGGGTGTTTCATGGATGAGAACACTGGTCTGAATTTCCCTTCACAAATGGAGTTAAACCAAAGTCTCTGTGTCTTCCTATAAGCAAGACTTCATTTCCGGTAAACCCAGGGATTTTTCGGCTCAAATGAATTTACACAGTTCACGAACCCAACACGTTTTTCACTATTAACTAAAGAGCATCTATGTAAGAGATGCTGTGGTTTGTTACAGTTTCATAAGTAGAGTTAAACTAGATATGGTCAGTATGAGTAGAAAACACAGTTCGTTTTTTTCTGGGCATGCTCATGTTTCTTGCTGTATTGGAGAGGCTGGAAAGAAGAGCATGCTTCTTGCGTTGAAACAGAGTATGTTTCATGGATGAGAACACTGGTCTGAATTTCCGTTCACAAATGGAGTTAAACCAAAGGCTCTGTGTCTTCCTACAAGAAAGAGTTCATTTCCGGAAATGCCTGTGATTTTTAGGCTAAAATGAATTTACACAGTTCACGAACCCAACACGTCTTTCACTATAAACTAAAGAGCATCGAAGTAAGAGATGCTGTGGTTTGTTACAGTTTCACAAGCAGAGTTCAACTAGATATGGTCCGTATGAGTAGGAAATTCAGTTCTTTTTTTGTGGACATGCTCATATTTCTTGCTCTATTGCAACTATGGACAGAAGAGGATGCTTCTTGTCTTAAAACAGACGGTGTTTCATGCATGAGAACACTGGTCTGAATTTCCCTTCACAAACAGAGTTAAACCATAGGCTGTGTGTCTTCGTACAAGCAAGAGTTCATTTCCGGTAAACCCAGGGATTTTCGGCTCAAATGAATTTACACAGTTCATGAACCCAACACGTTTTTCACTATAAACTAAAAGCATCTATGTCAGAGATGCTGTGGTTTGTTACAGTTTCACAAGCAGAGTTTAACTAGATATGGTCCATATTAGTAAGAAACACAGTTCGTTTTTTCTGGGCATGCTCATGTTTCCTGCTGTATTGGAGATGCTGGAAAGAAGAGCATGCTTCTTGCGTTAAAACAGAGTATGTTTCATGGATGAGAACACTGGTCTGAATTTCCCTTCACAAACGGAGTTAAATCAAAGGCTCTGTGTCTTCCTACATGTAAGAGTTCATTTCGGGTAAACACAGTGATTTATCGGCTGAAATGAATTTACACAGTTCACAAACCAAACACGATTTTCACTATAAACTAAAGAGTGTCTTTGTAAGAGATGCTGTGGTTTGTTACAGTTTCATAAGTAGAGTTCAACTAGATATGGTCAGTATGAGTAGAAAACAAAGTTCTTTTTTTCTGGGCATGCTCATGTTTCTTGCTGTATTGGAGAGGCTGGAAAGAAGAGCATGCTTCTTACGTTAAAACAGAGGGTGTTTCATGGATGAGAACACTGGTCTGAATTTCCCTTAACAAACGGAGTTAAATCAAAGGCTCTGTGTCTTCCTACAAGCAGGAGTTCATTTCCGGAAATCCCAGGATTTCTCGGTCAAATGAATTTACATAGTTCACGAACCCAACACGTTTTTCACTATAAACTAAAGAGCATCTATGTAACAGATGCTCTGGTTTGTTACAGTTTCACAAGCAGAGTTCAACTAGATATGGTCCGTATGAGTAGGAAACACAGGTCTTTTTTTCTGGACATGCTCATATTTCTTGCTGTATTGCAGGCTCTGGACTGAAGAGGATGCTTCTTGCGTTAAAACTGAGGGTGTTTCATGGATGAGAACACAGGTCTGAATTTCTCTTTACAAATGGAGTTAAACCAAAGTCTCTACTCTTCCTACAAGCAAGAGTTCATTTCCGGTAAACCCAGGGATTTTTCGGCTCAAATGAATTTACACAGTTCACTAACCCAACACGTTTTTCACTATAAACTAAAGAGCATCTTTGTAAGAGATGACGTGGTTTGTTACAGTTTCACAAGCAGAGTTCAACTAGATATGGTCTGTATGAGTAAGAAACACAGTTCGTTTTTTCTGGGCATGCTCATGTTTCTTGCTGTATTGGAGATGCTGGAAAGAAGAGCATGCTTCTTGCGTTGAAACAGAGTATGTTTCATGGATGAGAACACTGGTCTCAATTTCCCTTCACAAACGGAGTTAAACCAAAGGCTCTGTGTCTTCCTACAAGCAAGAGTTCATTTCCGGAAAACCCAGTGATTTTTCAGCTCAAATGAATTTACCCAGTTCACGAACCCCACACGTTTTTCACTATAAACTAAAGAGCATCTATGTAAGAGATGCTGTGGTTTGTTACAGTTTCACAAGCACAGTTCAACTAGATATGGTCCTTATGAGTAGGAAATACAGGTTTTTTTTTATGGACATGCTCATATTTCTTGCTGTATTGCAACTCTGGACAGAAGAGGATGCTTCTTGTGTTAAAACAGACGGTGTTTCATGGATGAGAACACTGGTCTGAATTTCCCTTCACAAATGGAGTTAAACCAAAGTCTCTGTGTCTTCCTACAAGCAGGAGTTCATTTCCGGAAAACCCAGTGATTTTTCGGCTCAAATGAATTTACACAGTTCACGAATCCAACACGTTTTTCACTATAAACTAAAGAGCATCTTTGTAAGAGATGCTGTGGTTTGTTACAGTTTCACAAGGAGAGTTCAACTAGATATGGTCCCTATGAGTAGGAAATACAGTTCTCTTTTTCTGGACATGCTCATATTTCTTGCTGTATTGCAGAATCTAGACAGAGGATGCTTCTTGCGATAAAACAGAGGGTGTTTCATGGATGAGAACACTGGTATGAATTTCCCTTCACAAACCGAGTTAAACCAAAGTCTCTGTGTCTTCCTACAAGTAAGAGTTCATTTCTGGTAAACACAGTGATTTATCGGCTGAAATGAATTTACACAGTTCACGAACCAAACACGTTTTTCACTATAAACTAAAGAGCATCTTTGTAAGAGATGCTGTGGTTTGTTACAGTTTCACAAGCAGAGTTCAACTAGATATGGTCGTATGAGTAAGAAACACACTTCGTTTTCTGGGCATGCTCATGTTTCTTGCTGTAATGGAGATGCCTGAAAGAAGAGCATGCTTCTTGCGTTAAAACAGAGTATGTTTCATGGATGGGCACACTGGTCTGAATTTCCCTTCACAAACAGAGTTAAACCAAAGTCTCTGTGACTTCCTACAAGCAAGAGTTCATTTACGGAAAACCCAGTGATTTTTCAGCTCAAATGAATTTACCCAGTTCAAGAACCCCACACGTTTTTCACTATAAGCTAAAGAGTATTTATGTAAGAGATGCTGTGGTTTGTTACAGTTTCACAAGCAGAGTTCAACTAGATATGGTCCGTATGAGTAGGAAATACAGTTCTTTTTTTATGGACATGCACATATTTCTTGCTGTATTGCAGACTCTGGACAGAAGAGAATGAGTCTTGCGTTAAAACAGAGGGTGTTTCATGGATGAGAACACTGGTCTGAATTTCCCTTCACAAATGGAGTTAAACCAAAGTCTCTGTGTCTTCCTACAAGCAAGAGTTCATTTCCGGTAAACCCAGGGATATTTCGGCTCAAATGAATTTACACAGTTCATGAACCCAACACGTTTTTCACTATAAACTACAGAGCATCTAAGTAAGAGATGCTGTGGTTTGTTTACAGTTTCACAAGCAGAATTTAACTAGATATGGTGCGTATGAGTAAGAAACACAGTTCGTTTTTTCTGGGCATGCTCACATTTCATGCTGTATTGTAGATGCCTGAAAGAAGAGCATGCTTCTTGCGTTAAAACAGAGTATGTTTCATGGATGAGAACACTGGTCTGAATTTCCCTTCACCTACGGAGTTAAAGCAAATGCCCTGTGTCTTCCTACAAGCAAGAGTTCATTTCCGGAAAACCAAGTGATTTTTCAGCTCAAATGAATTTACCCTGTTCACGAACCCCACACGTTTTTCACTATAAACTGAAGAGCATCTTTGTAATAGATGCTGTGGTTTGTTACAGTTTCACAAGCAGAGTTCAACTGGATATGGTCCGTATGAGTAAGAAACAAAGTTCGTATTTTCTGGGCATGCTCATGTTTCTTGCTGTATTGGAGATGCTGGAAAGAACAGCATGCTTCTTGAGTTAAAACAGAGTATGTCTCATGGATGAGAACACTGGTCCGAATTTCCCTTCACAAATGTAGTTAAACCAAAGTCTCTGTGTCTTCCTACAAGCAAGAGTTCATTTCCGGAAAACCCAGTGATTTTGCGGCTCAAATGAATTTACACAGTTCACGAACCCAACACGTTTTTCACTATAAACTAAAGAGCATCTTTGTAAGAGATGCTGTGGTTTGTTATAGTTTCACAAGCAGAGTTCAACTAGATATGGTCCGTACGAGTAGGAAATACATTTCTTTTTTTATGGACATGCTCATATATCTTGCTGTATTGCAACACTGGACAGAAGACGATGCTTCTTGTGTTAAAACAGACGGTGTTTCATGGATGGGAACACTGGTCTGAATTTCCCTTCACAAATGGAGTTAAACCAAAGTCTCTGTGTCTTCCTACAAGCAGGAGTTCATTTCCGGAAAACCCAGTGATTTTTCGGCTCAAATGAATTTACACAGTTCACGAATCCAACACGTTTTTCACTATAAACTAAAGAGCATCTTTGTAAGAGATGCTGTGGTTTGTTACAGTTTCACAAGGAGAGTTCAACTAGATATGGTCCCTATGAGTAGGAAATACAGTTCTCTTTTTCTGGACATGCTCATATTTCTTGCTGTATTGCAGAATCTAGACAGAGGATGCTTCTTGCGATAAAACAGAGGGTGTTTCATGGATGAGAACACTGGTATGAATTTCCCTTCACAAACCGAGTTAAACCAAAGTCTCTGTGTCTTCCTACAAGTAAGAGTTCATTTCTGGTAAACACAGTGATTTATCGGCTGAAATGAATTTACACAGTTCACGAACCAAACACGTTTTTCACTATAAACTAAAGAGCATCTTTGTAAGAGATGCTGTGGTTTGTTACAGTTTCACAAGCAGAGTTCAACTAGATATGGTCCGTATGAGTAGGAAACACAGTTCTTTTTTTCTGGACATGCTAATATTTCTTGCTGTATTGCAGACTCTGGACAGAAGAGGATGATTCTTGCGTTAAAACATAGGGTGTTTCATGGATGAGAACACTGGTCTGAATTTCCCTTCACAAATGGAGTTAAACCAAAGTCTCTGTGTCTTCCTATAAGCAAGACTTCATTTCCGGTAAACCCAGGGATTTTTCGGCTCAAATGAATTTACACAGTTCACGAACCCAACACGTTTTTCACTATTAACTAAAGAGCATCTATGTAAGAGATGCTGTGGTTTGTTACAGTTTCATAAGTAGAGTTAAACTAGATATGGTCAGTATGAGTAGAAAACACAGTTCGTTTTTTTCTGGGCATGCTCATGTTTCTTGCTGTATTGGAGAGGCTGGAAAGAAGAGCATGCTTCTTGCGTTGAAACAGAGTATGTTTCATGGATGAGAACACTGGTCTGAATTTCCGTTCACAAATGGAGTTAAACCAAAGGCTCTGTGTCTTCCTACAAGAAAGAGTTCATTTCCGGAAATGCCTGTGATTTTTAGGCTAAAATGAATTTACACAGTTCACGAACCCAACACGTCTTTCACTATAAACTAAAGAGCATCGAAGTAAGAGATGCTGTGGTTTGTTACAGTTTCACAAGCAGAGTTCAACTAGATATGGTCCGTATGAGTAGGAAATTCAGTTCTTTTTTTGTGGACATGCTCATATTTCTTGCTCTATTGCAACTATGGACAGAAGAGGATGCTTCTTGTCTTAAAACAGACGGTGTTTCATGCATGAGAACACTGGTCTGAATTTCCCTTCACAAACAGAGTTAAACCATAGGCTGTGTGTCTTCGTACAAGCAAGAGTTCATTTCCGGTAAACCCAGGGATTTTCGGCTCAAATGAATTTACACAGTTCATGAACCCAACACGTTTTTCACTATAAACTAAAAGCATCTATGTCAGAGATGCTGTGGTTTGTTACAGTTTCACAAGCAGAGTTTAACTAGATATGGTCCATATTAGTAAGAAACACAGTTCGTTTTTTCTGGGCATGCTCATGTTTCCTGCTGTATTGGAGATGCTGGAAAGAAGAGCATGCTTCTTGCGTTAAAACAGAGTATGTTTCATGGATGAGAACACTGGTCTGAATTTCCCTTCACAAACGGAGTTAAATCAAAGGCTCTGTGTCTTCCTACATGTAAGAGTTCATTTCGGGTAAACACAGTGATTTATCGGCTGAAATGAATTTACACAGTTCACAAACCAAACACGTTTTTCACTATAAACTAAAGAGTGTCTTTGTAAGAGATGCTGTGGTTTGTTACAGTTTCATAAGTAGAGTTCAACTAGATATGGTCAGTATGAGTAGAAAACAAAGTTCTTTTTTTCTGGGCATGCTCATGTTTCTTGCTGTATTGGAGAGGCTGGAAAGAAGAGCATGCTTCTTACGTTAAAACAGAGGGTGTTTCATGGATGAGAACACTGGTCTGAATTTCCCTTAACAAACGGAGTTAAATCAAAGGCTCTTTGTCTTCCTACAAGCAGGAGTTCATTTCCGGAAATCCCAGGATTTCTCGGTCAAATGAATTTACATAGTTCACGAACCCAACACGTTTTTCACTATAAACTAAAGAGCATCTATGTAACAGATGCTCTGGTTTGTTACAGTTTCACAAGCAGAGTTCAACTAGATATGGTCCGTATGAGTAGGAAACACAGGTCTTTTTTTCTGGACATGCTCATATTTCTTGCTGTATTGCAGGCTCTGGACTGAAGAGGATGCTTCTTGCGTTAAAACAGAGGGTGTTTCATGGATGAGAACACAGGTCTGAATTTCTCTTTACAAATGGAGTTAAACCAAAGTCTCTACTCTTCCTACAAGCAAGAGTTCATTTCCGGTAAACCCAGGGATTTTTCGGCTCAAATGAATTTACACAGTTCACTAACCCAACACGTTTTTCACTATAAACTAAAGAGCATCTTTGTAAGAGATGACGTGGTTTGTTACAGTTTCACAAGCAGAGTTCAACTAGATATGGTCTGTATGAGTAAGAAACACAGTTCGTTTTTTCTGGGCATGCTCATGTTTCTTGCTGTATTGGAGATGCTGGAAAGAAGAGCATGCTTCTTGCGTTGAAACAGAGTATGTTTCATGGATGAGAACACTGGTCTCAATTTCCCTTCACAAACGGAGTTAAACCAAAGGCTCTGTGTCTTCCTACAAGCAAGAGTTCATTTCCGGAAAACCCAGTGATTTTTCAGCTCAAATGAATTTACCCAGTTCACGAACCCCACACGTTTTTCACTATAAACTAAAGAGCATCTATGTAAGAGATGCTGTGGTTTGTTACAGTTTCACAAGCACAGTTCAACTAGATATGGTCCTTATGAGTAGGAAATACAGGTTTTTTTTTATGGACATGCTCATATTTCTTGCTGTATTGCAACTCTGGACAGAAGAGGATGCTTCTTGTGTTAAAACAGACGGTGTTTCATGGATGAGAACACTGGTCTGAATTTCCCTTCACAAATGGAGTTAAACCAAAGTCTCTGTGTCTTCCTACAAGCAGGAGTTCATTTCCGGAAAACCCAGTGATTTTTCGGCTCAAATGAATTTACACAGTTCACGAATCCAACACGTTTTTCACTATAAACTAAAGAGCATCTTTGTAAGAGATGCTGTGGTTTGTTACAGTTTCACAAGGAGAGTTCAACTAGATATGGTCCCTATGAGTAGGAAATACAGTTCTCTTTTTCTGGACATGCTCATATTTCTTGCTGTATTGCAGAATCTAGACAGAGGATGCTTCTTGCGATAAAACAGAGGGTGTTTCATGGATGAGAACACTGGTATGAATTTCCCTTCACAAACCGAGTTAAACCAAAGTCTCTGTGTCTTCCTACAAGTAAGAGTTCATTTCTGGTAAACACAGTGATTTATCGGCTGAAATGAATTT
This sequence comes from Onychomys leucogaster, assembly GCA_949786385.1. Taxonomy (NCBI): domain Eukaryota; kingdom Metazoa; phylum Chordata; class Mammalia; order Rodentia; family Cricetidae; genus Onychomys; species Onychomys leucogaster. The sequence continues at coordinate 346,488 of CATKUP010000151.1, read as the reverse complement.
ACACAGTTCACGAACCAAACACGTTTTTCACTATAAACTAAAGAGCATCTTTGTAAGAGATGCTGTGGTTTGTTACAGTTTCACAAGCAGAGTTCAACTAGATATGGTCGTATGAGTAAGAAACACACTTCGTTTTCTGGGCATGCTCATGTTTCTTGCTGTAATGGAGATGCCTGAAAGAAGAGCATGCTTCTTGCGTTAAAACAGAGTATGTTTCATGGATGGGCACACTGGTCTGAATTTCCCTTCACAAACAGAGTTAAACCAAAGGCTCTGTGACTTCCTACAAGCAAGAATTCATTTACGGAAAACCCAGTGATTTTTCAGCTCAAATGAATTTACCCAGTTCAAGAACCCCACACGTTTTTCACTATAAGCTAAAGAGTATTTATGTAAGAGATGCTGTGGTTTGTTACAGTTTCACAAGCAGAGTTCAACTAGATATGGTCCGTATGAGTAGGAAATACAGTTCTTTTTTTATGGACATGCTCACATTTCTTGCTGTATTGCAACTCTGGAGAGAAGAGGATGCTTCTTGTGTTAACACAGACGGTGTTTCATGGATGAGAACACTGGTCTGAATTTCCCTTCACAAACGGAGTTAAACCAAAGGCTCTGTGTCTTCCTACAAGCAAGAGTTCATTTCCGGAAAACCCAGTGATTTTTCAGCTCAAATGAATTTACCCAGTTCACGAACCCCACACGTTTTTCACTATAAACTAAAGAGCATCTATGTAAGAGATGCTGTGGTTTGTTACAGTTTCACAAGCAGAGTTCAACTAGATATGTTCAGTATGAGTAGGAAATACAGTTCTTTTTTTATGGACATGCTCATATATCTCGCTGTATTGCAACTCTGGACAGAAGAGGATGCTTCTTGTGTTAAAACAGACGGTGTTTCATGGATGAGAACACTGGTCTGAATTTCCCTTCACAAATGGAGTTAAACCAAAGGCTCTGTGTCTTCCTACAAGCAAGAGTTCATTTCCAGAAATCCCAGTGATTTTTGGCTCAATTGAATTTACACAGTTCACTAACCCAACACGTTATTCATTATAAACTAAAGAGCATCTATGTAAGCGATGCTGTGGTTTGTTACAGTTTCACAAGCAGAGTTTAACTAGATATGGTCCGAATGAGTAAGAAACACAGTTCGTATTTCCTGGGCATGCTCATGTTTCTTGCTGTATTGGAGATGCTGGAAAGAACAGCATGCTTCTTGCGTTAAAACAGAGTATGTCTCATGGATGAGAACACTGGTCTGAATTTCCCTTCACAAATGGAGTTAAACCAAAGTCTCTGTGTCTTCCTACAAGCAAGAGTTCATTTCCGTAAATGCCTGTGATTTTTCGGCTCAAATGAATTTACACAGTTCACGAACCCAGCACGTTTTTCACTATAAACTAATGAGCATCGATGTAAGAGATGCTGTGTTTTGTTACAGTTTCAGAAGCAGAGTTCAACTAGATATGGTCCGTATGAGTAGGAAAATCAGTTCTTTTTTTGTGGACATGCTCATATTTCTTGCTCTATTGCAACTATGGACAGAAGTGGATGCTTCTTGTCTTAAAACAGACGGTTTTTCATGCATGAGAACACTGGTCTGAATTTCCCTTCACAAACAGAGTTAAACCATAGGCTGTGTGTCTTCCTACAAGCAAGAGTTCATTTCCGGAAATCCCAGTGATTTTTCGGCTCAAATGAATTTACACAGTTCATGTACCAAACACGTTTTTCACTATAAACTAAAGAGCATCTATGTAAGAGATGCTGTGGTTTGTTACAGTTTCAGAAGCAGTTTTTAACTAGATATGGTCTGTATTAGTAAGAAACACACTTCGTTTTTTTGTGGGCATTCTCATGTTTCCTGCTGTATTGGAGATGCTGGAAAGAAGAGCATGCTTCTTGCGTTTAAACAGAGTATGTTTCATGGATGAGAACACTGGTCTGAATTTCCCTTAACAAACGGAGTTAAATCAAAGGCTCTGTGTCTTCCTACAAGCAGGAGTTCATTTCCGGAAATCCCAGGATTTCTCGGTCAAATGAATTTACATATTTCACGAACCCAACACGTTTTTCACTATAAACTAAAGAGCATCTATGTAAGACATGCTCTGGTTTGTTACAGTTTCACAAGCAGAGTTCAACTAGATATGGTCCGTATGAGTAGGAAACACAGGACTTTTTTTCTGGACATGCTCATATTTCTTGCTGTATTGCAGGCTCTGGACTGAAGAGGTTGCTTCTTGCATTAAAACAGAGGGTGTTTCATGGATGAGAACACTGGTCTGAATTTCTCTTTACAAATGGAGTTAAACCAAAGTCTCTACTCTTCCTACAAGCAAGAGTTCATTTCCGGTAAACCGAGGGATTTCTCGGCTCAAATGAATTTACAAGTTCACTAACCCAACACGTTTTTCACTATAAACTAAAGAGCATCTTTGTAAGAGATGACGTGGTTTGTTACAGTTTCACAAGGAGAGTTCAACTAGATATGGCCGTATGAGTAAGAAACACACCTCGTTTTCTGGGCATGCTCATGTTTCTTGCTGTATTGGAGATGCCTGAAAGAAGAGCATGCTTCTTGCGTTAAAACAGAGTATGTTTCATGGATGGGCACACTGGTCTGAATTTCCCTTCACAAACAGAGTTAAACCAAAGGCTCTGTGGCTTCCTACAAGCAAGAGTTCATTTACGGAAAACCCAGTGATTTTTCAGCTCAAATGAATTTACCCAGTTCACGAACCCCACACGTTTTTCACTATAAGCTAAAGAGCATTTATGTAAGAGATGCTGTGGTTTGTTACACTTTCACAAGCAGAGTTCAACTAGATATGGTCCGTATGAGTAGGAAATACAGTTCTTTTTTTATGGACATGCTCACATTTCTTGCTGTATTGCAACTCTGGAGAGAAGAGGATGCTTCTTGTGTTAAAACAGACGGTGTTTCATGGATGAGAACACTGGTCTGAATTTCCCTTCACAAACGGAGTTAAACCAAAGGCTCTGTGTCTTCCTACAAGCAAGAGTTCATTTCCGGAAAACCCAGTGATTTTTCAGCTCAAATGAATTTACCCAGTTCACGAACCCCACACGTTTTTCACTATAAACTAAAGAGCATCTATGTAAGAGATGCTGTGGTTTGTTACAGTTTCACAAGCAGAGTTTAACTAGATATGGTCCGAATGAGTAAGAAACACAGTTCGTATTTCCTGGGCATGCTCATGTTTCTTGCTGTATTGGAGATGCTGGAAAGAACAGCATGCTTCTTGCGTTAAAACAGAGTATGTCTCATGGATGAGAACACTGGTCTGAATTTTCCTTCACAAATGGAGTTAAACCAAAGTCTCTGTGTCTTCCTACAAGCAGGAGTTCATTTCCGGAAAACCCAGTGATTTTTCGGCTCGAATAAATTTACACAGTTCAGGAATTCAACACGTTTTTCAATATAAACTAAAGAGCATCTTTGTAAGAGATGCTGTGGTTTGTTACAGTTTCACAAGCAGAGTTCAACTAGATATGGTCCGTATGAGTAGGAAACACAGTTCTCTTTATCTGGACATGCTCATATTTCTTGCTGTATTGCAGACTCTGGACAGAAGAGGATGCTTCTTGCGTTAAAACAGAGGGTGTTTCTTGGATGAGAACACTGGTCTGAATTTCCCTTCACAAACGGAGTTAAACCAAAGGCTCTGTGTCTTCCTACAAGCAAGAGTTCATTTCCGGAAATCCCAGTGCTTTTTCGGCTCAAATGAATTTACATAGTTCAAGAACCCAACACGTATTTCACTATAAACTAAAGAGCATCTATGTAAGAGATGCTGTGGTTTGTTACAGTTTCACAAGCAGAGTTTAACTAGATATGGTCCGAATGCGTAAGAAACACAGTTCGATTTTTCTGGGCATGCTCATGTTTCTTGCTGTATTGGAGATGCTGGAAAGAAGAGCATGCTTCTTGCGCTAAAACAGAGTATGTTTCATGGATGAGAACACTGGTCTGAATTTCCTTTCACAAACGGAGTTAAAGCAAATGCTCTGTGTCTTCCTACAAGCAAGAGTTCATTTCCGGAATACCCAGTGATTTTTCGGCTCAAATGAATTTACCCAGTTCAGGAACCCCACAGGTTTTTCACTATAAACTAAAGAGCATCTATGTAAGAGATGCTGTGGTTTGTTACAGTTTCACAAGCAGAGTTCAACTAGATATGGTCCGTATGAGTAGGAAATACAGTTCTTTTTTTATGGACATGCTCATATATCTTGCAGTATTGCAACTCTGGACAGAAGAGGATGCTTCTTGTGTTAAAACAGACGGTGTTTCATGGATGAGAACACTGGTCTGAATTTCCCTTCACAAACGGAGTTAAACCAAAGGCTCTGTGTCTTCCTACAAGCAAGAGTTCATTTCCGGAAATGCCAGTGATTTTTCGGCTCAAATGAATTTACACAGTTCACGAACCCAACACGTTTTTCACTATAAACTAAAGAGCATCTATGTAAGAGATGCTGTGGTTTGTTACAGTTTCAGAAGCAGAGTTTAAATAGATATGGTCCGTATGAGTAAGAAACACAGTTCGTATTTTCTGGGCATGCTCATATTTCTTGCTGTATTGCAGACTCTAGAGAGAAGAGGATGCTTCTTGTGTTAAAACAGAGGGTGTTTCATGGATGAGAACACTGGTCTGAATTTCCCTTCACACACGGAGTTAAACCAAAGTCTCTGTGTCTTCCTACAAGCAAGAGTTCATTTCCGGAAAACACAGTGATTTTTCGGCTCAAATGAATTTACACAGTTCACGAACCAAACACGTTTTTCACTATAAACTAAAGAGCATCTTTGTAATAGATGCTGTGGTTTGTTACAGTTTCACAAGCAGAGTTCAACTAGATATGGTCCATATGAGTAGGAAACACAGTTCTTTTTTCCTGGACATGCACATATTTCTTGCTGTATTGCAGACTCTGGACAGAAGAGAATGAGTCTTGCGTTAAAACAGAGGGTGTTTCATGGATGAGAACCCTGGTCTGAATTTCCCTTCACAAATGGAGTTAAACCAAAGTCTCTGTGTCTTCCTACAAGCAAGAGTTCATTTCCGGTAAACCCAGGGATATTTCGGCTCAAATGAATTTACACAGTTCATGAACCCAACACGTTTTTCACTATAAACTACAGAGCATCTAAGTAAGAGATGCTGTGGTTTGTTTACAGTTTCACAAGCAGAATTTAACTAGATATGGTGCGTATGAGTAAGAAACACAGTTCGTTTTTTCTGGGCATGCTCACATTTCATGCTGTATTGTAGATGCCTGAAAGAAGAGCATGCTTCTTGCGTTAAAACAGAGTATGTTTCATGGATGAGAACACTGGTCTGAATTTCCCTTCACCTACGGAGTTAAAGCAAATGCCCTGTGTCTTCCTACAAGCAAGAGTTCATTTCCGGAAAACCAAGTGATTTTTCAGCTCAAATGAATTTACCCTGTTCACGAACCCCACACGTTTTTCACTATAAACTGAAGAGCATCTTTGTAATAGATGCTGTGGTTTGTTACAGTTTCACAAGCAGAGTTCAACTGGATATGGTCCGTATGAGTAAGAAACAAAGTTCGTATTTTCTGGGCATGCTCATGTTTCTTGCTGTATTGGAGATGCTGGAAAGAACAGCATGCTTCTTGAGTTAAAACAGAGTATGTCTCATGGATGAGAACACTGGTCCAAATTTCCCTTCACAAATGTAGTTAAACCAAAGTCTCTGTGTCTTCCTACAAGCAAGAGTTCATTTCCGGAAAACCCAGTGATTTTGCGGCTCAAATGAATTTACACAGTTCACGAACCCAACACGTTTTTCACTATAAACTAAAGAGCATCTTTGTAAGAGATGCTGTGGTTTGTTATAGTTTCACAAGCAGAGTTCAACTAGATATGGTCCGTATGAGTAGGAAATACATTTCTTTTTTTATGGACATGCTCATATATCTTGCTGTATTGCAACACTGGACAGAAGACGATGCTTCTTGTGTTAAAACAGACGGTGTTTCATGGATGGGAACACTGGTCTGAATTTCCCTTCACAAACGGAGTTAAACCAAAGGCTCTGTGTCTTCCTAAAAGCAAGAGTTCATTTCCGGAAAACCCAGTGATTTTTCAGCTCAAATTAATTTACCCTGTTCACGAACCCCACACGTTTTTCACTATAAACTAAAGAGCATCTAGGTAAGAGATGCTGTGGTTTGTTACAGTTTCACAAGCAGAGTTTAACTAGATATGGTCCGAATGCGTAAGAAACACAGTTCGATTTTTCTGGGCATGCTCATGTTTCTTGCTGTATTGGAGATGCTGGAAAGAAGAGCATGCTTCTTGCGCTAAAACAGAGTATGTTTCATGGATGAGAACACTGGTCTGAATTTCCTTTCACAAACGGAGTTAAAGCAAATGCTCTGTGTCTTCCTACAAGCAAGAGTTCATTTCCGGAATACCCAGTGATTTTTCGGCTCAAATGAATTTACCCAGTTCAGGAACCCCACAGGTTTTTCACTATAAACTAAAGAGCATCTATGTAAGAGATGCTGTGGTTTGTTACAGTTTCACAAGCAGAGTTCAACTAGATATGGTCCGTATGAGTAGGAAATACAGTTCTTTTTTTATGGACATGCTCATATATCTTGCAGTATTGCAACTCTGGACAGAAGAGGATGCTTCTTGTGTTAAAACAGACGGTGTTTCATGGATGAGAACACTGGTCTGAATTTCCCTTCACAAACGGAGTTAAACCAAAGGCTCTGTGTCTTCCTACAAGCAAGAGTTCATTTCCGGAAATGCCAGTGATTTTTCGGCTCAAATGAATTTACACAGTTCACGAACCCAACACGTTTTTCACTATAAGCTAAAGAGCATCTATGTAAGAGATGCTGTGGTTTGTTACAGTTTCAGAAGCAGAGTTTAAATAGATATGGTCCGTATGAGTAAGAAACACAGTTCGTATTTTCTGGGCATGCTCATATTTCTTGCTGTATTGCAGACTCTAGAGAGAAGAGGATGCTTCTTGTGTTAAAACAGAGGGTGTTTCATGGATGAGAACACTGGTCTGAATTTCCCTTCACACACGGAGTTAAACCAAAGTCTCTGTGTCTTCCTACAAGCAACAGTTCATTTCCGGAAAACACAGTGTTTTTTCGGCTCAAATGAATTTACACAGTTCACGAACCAAACACGTTTTTCACTATAAACTAAAGAGCATCTTTGTAATAGATGCTGTGGTTTGTTACAGTTTCACAAGCAGAGTTCAACTAGATATGGTCCATATGAGTAGGAAACACAGTTCTTTTTTCCTGGACATGCACATATTTCTTGCTGTATTGCAGACTCTGGACAGAAGAGAATGAGTCTTGCGTTAAAACAGAGGGTGTTTCATGGATGAGAACACTGGTCTGAATTTCCCTTCACAAATGGAGTTAAACCAAAGTCTCTGTGTCTTCCTACAAGCAAGAGTTCATTTCCGGTAAACCCAGGGATATTTCGGCTCAAATGAATTTACACAGTTCATGAACCCAACACGTTTTTCACTATAAACTACAGAGCATCTAAGTAAGAGATGCTGTGGTTTGTTTACAGTTTCACAAGCAGAATTTAACTAGATATGGTGCGTATGAGTAAGAAACACAGTTCGTTTTTTCTGGGCATGCTCACATTTCATGCTGTATTGTAGATGCCTGAAAGAAGAGCATGCTTCTTGCGTTAAAACAGAGTATGTTTCATGGATGAGAACACTGGTCTGAATTTCCCTTCACCTACGGAGTTAAAGCAAATGCCCTGTGTCTTCCTACAAGCAAGAGTTCATTTCCGGAAAACCAAGTGATTTTTCAGCTCAAATGAATTTACCCTGTTCACGAACCCCACACGTTTTTCACTATAAACTGAAGAGCATCTTTGTAATAGATGCTGTGGTTTGTTACAGTTTCACAAGCAGAGTTCAACTGGATATGGTCCGTATGAGTAAGAAACAAAGTTCGTATTTTCTGGGCATGCTCATGTTTCTTGCTGTATTGGAGATGCTGGAAAGAACAGCATGCTTCTTGAGTTAAAACAGAGTATGTCTCATGGATGAGAACACTGGTCCGAATTTCCCTTCACAAATGTAGTTAAACCAAAGTCTCTGTGTCTTCCTACAAGCAAGAGTTCATTTCCGGAAAACCCAGTGATTTTGCGGCTCAAATGAATTTACACAGTTCACGAACCCAACACGTTTTTCACTATAAACTAAAGAGCATCTTTGTAAGAGATGCTGTGGTTTGTTATAGTTTCACAAGCAGAGTTCAACTAGATATGGTCCGTACGAGTAGGAAATACATTTCTTTTTTTATGGACATGCTCATATATCTTGCTGTATTGCAACACTGGACAGAAGACGATGCTTCTTGTGTTAAAACAGACGGTGTTTCATGGATGGGAACACTGGTCTGAATTTCCCTTCACAAACGGAGTTAAACCAAAGGCTCTGTGTCTTCCTAAAAGCAAGAGTTCATTTCCGGAAAACCCAGTGATTTTTCAGCTCAAATTAATTTACCCTGTTCACGAACCCCACACGTTTTTCACTATAAACTAAAGAGCATCTAGGTAAGAGATGCTGTGGGTTGTTACAGTTTCACAAGCAGAGTTTAAGTAGATATGGTCATTATGAGTAAGAAACACAGTTCGTTTTTTTCTGGGCATGCTCACGTTTCACGCTGTATTGGAGATGCTGGAAAGAAGAGCATGCTTCCTGCATTAAAACAGAGTATGTTTCATGGATGAGAACACTGGTCTGAATTTCCCTCCACAAACGGAGTTAAAGCAAAGGCTCTGTGTCTTCCTACACGCAAGAGTTCATTTCCGGAAAACCCAGTGATTTTTCAGCTCAAATGAATTTACCCTGTTCACGAACCCCACACGTTTTTCACTATAAACTAAAGAGCATTTATGTAAGAGATGCTGTGGTTTGTTACAGTTTCACAAGCAGAGTTCAACTGGATATGGTCCGTATGAGTAGGAAATATAGGTCTTTTTTTATGGACATGCTCATATTTCTTGCTGTATTGCAACTGTGGACAGAAGAGGATACTTCTTGTGTTAAAACAGACGGTGTTTCATGGATGAGAACACTGGTCTGAATTTCCCTTCACAAACAGAGTTAAACCAAAGTCTCTGTGTCTCCCTACAAGCAAGAGTTCATTTCCGGAAATGCCTGTGATTTTTAGGCTCAAATGAATTTACACAGTTCACGAACCCAACACGTTTTTCACTATAAACTAAAGAGCATCGATGTAAGAGATGCTGTGGTTTGTTACAGTTTCACAAGCAGAGTTCAACTAGATATGGTCCGTATGAGTAGGAAATTCAGTTCTTTTTTTGTAGACATGCTCATATTTTTGCTCTATTGCAACTATGGACAGAAGAGGATGCTTCTTTTCTTAAAACAGACGGTGTTTCATGCATGAGAACACTGGTCTAAATAATCCTTCACAAACGGAGTTAAACCATAGGCTGTGTGTCTTCCTACAAGCAAGAGTTCATTTCCGGTAAACCCAGGGATTTTCGGCTCAAATGAATTTACACAGTTCATGAACCCAACACGTTTTTCACTATAAACTAAAGAGCATCTATGTAAGAGATGCTGGGGTTTGTTACAGTTTCACAAGCAGAGTTTAACTAGATATGGTCCGTATTAGTAAGAAACACAGTTCGATTTTTCTGGGCATGCTCATGTTTCCTGCTGTATTGGAGATGCTGGAAAGAACAGCATGCTTCTTGAGTTAAAACAGAGTATGTCTCATGGATGAGAACACTGGTCCGAATTTCCCTTCACAAATGGAGTTAAACCACAGTCTCTGTGTCTTCCTACAAGCAAGAGTTCATTTCCGGAAAACCCAGTGATTTTGCGGCTCAAATGAATTTACACAGTTCACAAACCCAACACGTTTTTCACTATAAACTAAAGAGCATCTTTGTAAGAGATGCTGTGGTTTGTTACAGTTTCATAAGCAGAGTTCAACTAGATATGGTCCGTATGAGTAGGAAATACAGTTCTTTTTTTATGGACATGCTCATATATCTTGCTGTATTGCAACACTGGACAGAAGAGGATGCTTCTTGTGTTAAAACAGACGGTGTTTCATGGATGGGAACACTGGTCTGAATTTCCCTTCACAAACGGAGTTAAACCAAAGGCTCTGTGTCTTCCTACAAGCAAGAGTTCATTTCCGGAAAACCCAGTGATTTTACGGCTCAAATGTATTTACATAGTTTACGAACCCCAACACGTTTTTCACTATAAACTAAAGAGCATCTAGGTAAGAGATGCTGTGGATTGTTACAGTTTCACAAGCAGAGTTTAACTAGATATGGTCCGTATGAGTAAGAAACACAGTTCGTTTTTTCTGGGCATGCTCACGTTTCACGCTGTAATGGAGATGCTGGAAAGAAGAGCATGCTTCTTGCGTTAAAACAGAGTATGTTTCATGAATGAGAACACTGGTCTGAATTTCCCTCCACAAACGGAGTTAAAGCAAAGGCTCTGTGTCTTCCTACACGCAAGAGTTCATTAACGGAAAACCCAGTGATTTTTCAGCTCAAATGAATTTACCCTGTTCACGAACCCCACACGTTTTTCACTATAAACTAAAGAGCATTTATGTAAGAGATGCTGTGGTTTGTTACAGTTTCACAAGCAGAGTTCAACTGGATATGGTCCGTATGAGTAGGAAATATAGGTCTTTTTTTATGGACATGCTCATATTTCTTGCTGTATTGCAACTGTGGACAGAAGAGGATACTTCTTGTGTTAAAACAGACGGTGTTTCATGGATGAGAACACTGGTCTGAATTTCCCTTCACAAACAGAGTTAAACCATAGGCTGTGTGTCTTCCTACAAGCAAGATTTCATTTCCGGTAAACCAAGGGATTTTCGGCTCAAATGAATTTACACAGTTCATGAACCCAACACGTTTTTCACTATAAACTAAAGAGCATCTATGTAAGAGATGCTGTGGTTTGTTACAGTTTCACAAGCAGAGTTTAACTAGATATGGTCCGTATTAGTAAGAAACACAGTTCGTTTTTTCTGGGCATGCTCATGTTTCCTGCTGTATTGGAGATGCTGGAAAGAAGAGCATGCTTCTTGCGTTAAAACAGAGTATGTTTCATGGATGAGAACACTGGTCTGAAATTCCCTTCACAAACGGAGTTAAAGCAAAGGCTCTGTGTCTGCCTACAAGCAGGAGTTCATTTCCGGAAATCCCAGGATTTTTCGGCTCAAATGAATTTACACAGTTCACGAACCCAACACGTTTTTCACTATAAACTACAGAGCATCTAAGTAGGAGATGCTGTGGTTTGTTTACAGTTTCACAAGCAGAATTTAACTAGATATGGTGCGTATGAGTAAGAAACACAGTTCGTTTTTTCTGGGCATGCTCACATTTCATGCTGTATTGTAGATGCCGGAAAGAAGAGCATGCTTCTTGCGTTAAAACAGAGTATGTTTCATGGATGAGAACACTGGTCTGAATTTCCCTTCACCTACGGAGTTAAAGCAAAGGCTCTGTGTCTTCCTACATGCAAGAGTTCATTTCCGGAAAACCAAGTGATTTTTCAGCTCAAATGAATTTACCCTGTTCACGAACCCCACACGTTTTTCACTATAAACTAAAGAGCATCTATGTAAGAGATGCTGTGGTTTGTTACAGTTTCACAAGCAGAGTTCAACTGGATACGGTCCGTATGAGTAAGCAACACAGTTCGTATTTTCTGGGCATGCTCATGTTTCTTGCTGTATTGGAGATGCTGGAAAGAACAGCATGCTTCTTGAGTTAAAACAGAGTATGTCTCATGGATGAGAACACTGGTCCGAATTTCCCTTCACAAATGGAGTTAAACCAAAGTCTCTTTGTCTTCCTACAAGCAAGAGTTCATTTCCGGAAAACCCAGTGATTTTGCGGCTCAAATGAATTTACACAGTTCACAAACCCAACACATTTTTCACTATAAACTAAAGAGCATCTTTGTAAGAGATGCTGTGGTTTGTTACAGTTTCACAAGCAGAGTTCAACTAGATATGGTCCGTATGAGTAGGAAATACAGTTCTTTTTTTATGGACATGCTCATATTTCTTGCTGTATTGCAACTGTGGACAGAAGAGGATACTTCTTGTGTTAAAACAGACGGTGTTTCATGGATGAGAACACTGGTCTGAATTTCCCTTCACAAACAGAGTTAAACCAAAGTCTCTGTGTCTCCTTACAAGCAAGAGTTCATTTCCGGAAATGCCTGTTATTTTTAGGCTTAAATGAATTTACACAGCTCACGAACCCAACACGTTTTTCAATATAAACTAAAGAGCATCGAAGTAAGAGATGCTGTGGTTTGTTACAGTTTCACAAGCAGAGTTCAACTAGATATGTTCCGTATGAGTAGGAAATTCAGTTCTTTTTTTGTAGACATGCTCATATTTTTGCTCTATTGCAACTATGGACAGAAGAGGATGCTTCTTTTCTTAAAACAGACGGTGTTTCATGCATGAGAACACTGGTCTAAATTTCCCTTCACCAACAGAGTTAAACCATAGGCTGTGTGTCTTCCTACAAGCAAGAGTTCATTTCCGGTAAACCCAAGGATTTTCGGCTCAAATGAATTTACACAGTTCATGAACCCAACACGTTTTTCACTATAAACTAAAGAGCATCTATGTAAGAGATGCTGTGGTTTTTTACAGTTTCACAAGCAGAGTTTAACTAGACATGGTCCGAATGTGTAAGAAACACAGTTCGTATTTTCTGGGCATGCTCATGTTTCTTGCTGTATTGGAGATGCTGGAAAGAACAGCATGCTTCTTGAGTTAAAACAGAGTATGTCTCATGGATGAGAACACTGGTCTGAATTTCCTTTCACAAACGGAGTTAAATCAAAGGCTCTGTGTCTTCCTACAAGTAAGAGATCATTTCTGGTAAACACAGTGATTTATCGGCTCAAATGAATTTACACAGTTCACGAACCAAACACGTTTTTCACTATAAACTAAAGAGCATCTTTGTAAGAGATGCTGTGGTTTGTTACAGTTTCACAAGCAGAGTTTAACTAGACATGGTCCGAATGTGTAAGAAACACAGTTCTTATTTTCTGGGCATGCTCATGTTTCTTGCTGTATTGGAGATGCTGGAAAGAACAGCATGCTTCTTGAGTTAAAACAGAGTATGTCTCATGGATGAGAACACTGGTCCGAATTTCCCTTCACAAATGGAGTTAAACCACAGTCTCTGTGTCTTCCTACAATTAAGAGTTCATTTCCGGAAAACCCAGTGATTTTGCGGCTCAAATGAATTTACACAGTTCACAAACCCAACACGTTTTTCACTATAAACTAAAGAGCATCTTTGTAAGAGATGCTGTGGTTTGTTACAGTTTCATAAGCAGAGTTCAACTAGATATGGTCCGTATGAGTAGGAAATACAGTTCTTTTTTTATGGACATGCTCATATATCTTGCTGTATTGCAACACTGGACAGAAGAGGATGCTTCTTGTGTTAAAACAGACGGTGTTTCATGGATGGGAACACTGGTCTGAATTTCCCTTCACAAACGGAGTTAAACCAAAGGCTCTGTGTCTTCCTAAAAGCAAGAGTTCATTTCCGGAAAACCCAGTGATTTTTCAGCTCAAATTAATTTACCCTGTTCACGAACCCCACACGTTTTTCACTATAAACTAAAGAGCATCTAGGTAAGAGATGCTGTGGTTTGTTACAGTTTCACAAGCAGAGTTTAACTAGATATGGTCCGAATGCGTAAGAAACACAGTTCGATTTTTCTGGGCATGCTCATGTTTCTTGCTGTATTGGAGATGCTGGAAAGAAGAGCATGCTTCTTGCGCTAAAACAGAGTATGTTTCATGGATGAGAACACTGGTCTGAATTTCCTTTCACAAACGGAGTTAAAGCAAATGCTCTGTGTCTTCCTACAAGCAAGAGTTCATTTCCGGAATACCCAGTGATTTTTCGGCTCAAATGAATTTACCCAGTTCAGGAACCCCACAGGTTTTTCACTATAAACTAAAGAGCATCTATGTAAGAGATGCTGTGGTTTGTTACAGTTTCACAAGCAGAGTTCAACTAGATATGGTCCGTATGAGTAGGAAATACAGTTCTTTTTTTATGGACATGCTCATATATCTTGCAGTATTGCAACTCTGGACAGAAGAGGATGCTTCTTGTGTTAAAACAGACGGTGTTTCATGGATGAGAACACTGGTCTGAATTTCCCTTCACAAACGGAGTTAAACCAAAGGCTCTGTGTCTTCCTACAAGCAAGAGTTCATTCCCGGAAATGCCAGTGATTTTTCGGCTCAAATGAATTTACACAGTTCACGAACCCAACACGTTTTTCACTATAAGCTAAAGAGCATCTATGTAAGAGATGCTGTGGTTTGTTACAGTTTCAGAAGCAGAGTTTAAATAGATATGGTCCGTATGAGTAAGAAACACAGTTCGTATTTTCTGGGCATGCTCATATTTCTTGCTGTATTGCAGACTCTAGAGAGAAGAGGATGCTTCTTGTGTTAAAACAGAGGGTGTTTCATGGATGAGAACACTGGTCTGAATTTCCCTTCACACACGGAGTTAAACCAAAGTCTCTGTGTCTTCCTACAAGCAACAGTTCATTTCCGGAAAACACAGTGTTTTTTCGGCTCAAATGAATTTACACAGTTCACGAACCAAACACGTTTTTCACTATAAACTAAAGAGCATCTTTGTAATAGATGCTGTGGTTTGTTACAGTTTCACAAGCAGAGTTCAACTAGATATGGTCCATATGAGTAGGAAACACAGTTCTTTTTTCCTGGACATGCACATATTTCTTGCTGTATTGCAGACTCTGGACAGAAGAGAATGAGTCTTGCGTTAAAACAGAGGGTGTTTCATGGATGAGAACACTGGTCTGAATTTCCCTTCACAAATGGAGTTAAACCAAAGTCTCTGTGTCTTCCTACAAGCAAGAGTTCATTTCCGGTAAACCCAGGGATATTTCGGCTCAAATGAATTTACACAGTTCATGAACCCAACACGTTTTTCACTATAAACTACAGAGCATCTAAGTAAGAGATGCTGTGGTTTGTTTACAGTTTCACAAGCAGAATTTAACTAGATATGGTGCGTATGAGTAAGAAACACAGTTCGTTTTTTCTGGGCATGCTCACATTTCATGCTGTATTGTAGATGCCTGAAAGAAGAGCATGCTTCTTGCGTTAAAACAGAGTATGTTTCAAGGATGAGAACACTGGTCTGAATTTCCCTTCACCTACGGAGTTAAAGCAAATGCCCTGTGTCTTCCTACAAGCAAGAGTTCATTTCCGGAAAACCAAGTGATTTTTCAGCTCAAATGAATTTACCCTGTTCACGAACCCCACACGTTTTTCACTATAAACTGAAGAGCATCTTTGTAATAGATGCTGTGGTTTGTTACAGTTTCACAAGCAGAGTTCAACTGGATATGGTCCGTATGAGTAAGAAACAAAGTTCGTATTTTCTGGGCATGCTCATGTTTCTTGCTGTATTGGAGATGCTGGAAAGAACAGCATGCTTCTTGAGTTAAAACAGAGTATGTCTCATGGATGAGAACACTGGTCCGAATTTCCCTTCACAAATGTAGTTAAACCAAAGTCTCTGTGTCTTCCTACAAGCAAGAGTTCATTTCCGGAAAACCCAGTGATTTTGCGGCTCAAATGAATTTACACAGTTCACGAACCCAACACGTTTTTCACTATAAACTAAAGAGCATCTTTGTAAGAGATGCTGTGGTTTGTTATAGTTTCACAAGCAGAGTTCAACTAGATATGGTCCGTACGAGTAGGAAATACATTTCTTTTTTTATGGACATGCTCATATATCTTGCTGTATTGCAACACTGGACAGAAGACGATGCTTCTTGTGTTAAAACAGACGGTGTTTCATGGATGGGAACACTGGTCTGAATTTCCCTTCACAAACAGAGTTAAACCAAAGGCTCTGTGTCTTCCTAAAAGCAAGAGTTCATTTCCGGAAAACCCAGTGATTTTTCAGCTCAAATTAATTTACCCTGTTCACGAACCCCACACGTTTTTCACTATAAACTAAAGAGCATCTAGGTAAGAGATGCTGTGGGTTGTTACAGTTTCACAAGCAGAGTTTAAGTAGATATGGTCATTATGAGTAAGAAACACAGTTCGTTTTTTTCTGGGCATGCTCACGTTTCACGCTGTATTGGAGATGCTGGAAAGAAGAGCATGCTTCCTGCATTAAAACAGAGTATGTTTCATGGATGAGAACACTGGTCTGAATTTCCCTCCACAAACGGAGTTAAAGCAAAGGCTCTGTGTCTTCCTACACGCAAGAGTTCATTTCCGGAAAACCCAGTGATTTTTCAGCTCAAATGAATTTACCCTGTTCACGAACCCCACACGTTTTTCACTATAAACTAAAGAGCATTTATGTAAGAGATGCTGTGGTTTGTTACAGTTTCACAAGCAGAGTTCAACTGGATATGGTCCGTATGAGTAGGAAATATAGGTCTTTTTTTATGGACATGCTCATATTTCTTGCTGTATTGCAACTGTGGACAGAAGAGGATACTTCTTGTGTTAAAACAGACGGTGTTTCATGGATGAGAACACTGGTCTGAATTTCCCTTCACAAACAGAGTTAAACCAAAGTCTCTGTGTCTCCCTACAAGCAAGAGTTCATTTCCGGAAATGCCTGTGATTTTTAGGCTCAAATGAATTTACACAGTTCACGAACCCAACACGTTTTTCACTATAAACTAAAGAGCATCGATGTAAGAGATGCTGTGGTTTGTTACAGTTTCACAAGCAGAGTTCAACTAGATATGGTCCGTATGAGTAGGAAATTCAGTTCTTTTTTTGTAGACATGCTCATATTTTTGCTCTATTGCAACTATGGACAGAAGAGGATGCTTCTTTTCTTAAAACAGACGGTGTTTCATGCATGAGAACACTGGTCTAAATAATCCTTCACAAACAGAGTTAAACCATAGGCTGTGTGTCTTCCTACAAGCAAGAGTTCATTTCCGGTAAACCCAGGGATTTTCGGCTCAAATGAATTTACACAGTTCATGAACCCAACACGTTTTTCACTATAAACTAAAGAGCATCTATGTAAGAGATGCTGGGGTTTGTTACAGTTTCACAAGCAGAGTTTAACTAGATATGGTCCGTATTAGTAAGAAACACAGTTCGATTTTTCTGGGCATGCTCATGTTTCCTGCTGTATTGGAGATGCTGGAAAGAACAGCATGCTTCTTGAGTTAAAACAGAGTATGTCTCATGGATGAGAACACTGGTCCGAATTTCCCTTCACAAATGGAGTTAAACCACAGTCTCTGTGTCTTCCTACAAGCAAGAGTTCATTTCCGGAAAACCCAGTGATTTTGCGGCTCAAATGAATTTACACAGTTCACAAACCCAACACGTTTTTCACTATAAACTAAAGAGCATCTTTGTAAGAGATGCTGTGGTTTGTTACAGTTTCATAAGCAGAGTTCAACTAGATATGGTCCGTATGAGTAGGAAATACAGTTCTTTTTTTATGGACATGCTCATATATCTTGCTGTATTGCAACACTGGACAGAAGAGGATGCTTCTTGTGTTAAAACAGACGGTGTTTCATGGATGGGAACACTGGTCTGAATTTCCCTTCACAAACGGAGTTAAACCAAAGGCTCTGTGTCTTCCTACAAGCAAGAGTTCATTTCCGGAAAACCCAGTGATTTTACGGCTCAAATGTATTTACATAGTTTACGAACCCCAACACGTTTTTCACTATAAACTAAAGAGCATCTAGGTAAGAGATGCTGTGGATTGTTACAGTTTCACAAGCAGAGTTTAACTAGATATGGTCCGTATGAGTAAGAAACACAGTTCGTTTTTTCTGGGCATGCTCACGTTTCACGCTGTAATGGAGATGCTGGAAAGAAGAGCATGCTTCTTGCGTTAAAACAGAGTATGTTTCATGAATGAGAACACTGGTCTGAATTTCCCTCCACAAACGGAGTTAAAGCAAAGGCTCTGTGTCTTCCTACACGCAAGAGTTCATTTCCGGAAAACCCAGTGATTTTTCAGCTCAAATGAATTTACCCTGTTCACGAACCCCACACGTTTTTCACTATAAACTAAAGAGCATTTATGTAAGAGATGCTGTGGTTTGTTACAGTTTCACAAGCAGAGTTCAACTGGATATGGTCCGTATGAGTAGGAAATATAGGTCTTTTTTTATGGACATGCTCATATTTCTTGCTGTATTGCAACTGTGGACAGAAGAGGATACTTCTTGTGTTAAAACAGACGGTGTTTCATGGATGAGAACACTGGTCTGAATTTCCCTTCACAAACAGAGTTAAACCATAGGCTGTGTGTCTTCCTACAAGCAAGATTTCATTTCCGGTAAACCAAGGGATTTTCGGCTCAAATGAATTTACACAGTTCATGAACCCAACACGTTTTTCACTATAAACTAAAGAGCATCTATGTAAGAGATGCTGTGGTTTGTTACAGTTTCACAAGCAGAGTTTAACTAGATATGGTCCGTATTAGTAAGAAACACAGTTCGTTTTTTCTGGGCATGCTCATGTTTCCTGCTGTATTGGAGATGCTGGAAAGAAGAGCATGCTTCTTGCGTTAAAACAGAGTATGTTTCATGGATGAGAACACTGGTCTGAAATTCCCTTCACAAACGGAGTTAAAGCAAAGGCTCTGTGTCTGCCTACAAGCAGGAGTTCATTTCCGGAAATCCCAGGATTTTTCGGCTCAAATGAATTTACACAGTTCACGAACCCAACACGTTTTTCACTATAAACTACAGAGCATCTAAGTAGGAGATGCTGTGGTTTGTTTACAGTTTCACAAGCAGAATTTAACTAGATATGGTGCGTATGAGTAAGAAACACAGTTCGTTTTTTCTGGGCATGCTCACATTTCATGCTGTATTGTAGATGCCGGAAAGAAGAGCATGCTTCTTGCGTTAAAACAGAGTATGTTTCATGGATGAGAACACTGGTCTGAATTTCCCTTCACCTACGGAGTTAAAGCAAAGGCTCTGTGTCTTCCTACATGCAAGAGTTCATTTCCGGAAAACCAAGTGATTTTTCAGCTCAAATGAATTTACCCTGTTCACGAACCCCACACGTTTTTCACTATAAACTAAAGAGCATCTATGTAAGAGATGCTGTGGTTTGTTACAGTTTCACAAGCAGAGTTCAACTGGATACGGTCCGTATGAGTAAGCAACACAGTTCGTATTTTCTGGGCATGCTCATGTTTCTTGCTGTATTGGAGATGCTGGAAAGAACAGCATGCTTCTTGAGTTAAAACAGAGTATGTCTCATGGATGAGAACACTGGTCCGAATTTCCCTTCACAAATGGAGTTAAACCAAAGTCTCTTTGTCTTCCTACAAGCAAGAGTTCATTTCCGGAAAACCCAGTGATTTTGCGGCTCAAATGAATTTACACAGTTCACAAACCCAACACATTTTTCACTATAAACTAAAGAGCATCTTTGTAAGAGATGCTGTGGTTTGTTACAGTTTCACAAGCAGAGTTCAACTAGATATGGTCCGTATGAGTAGGAAATACAGTTCTTTTTTTATGGACATGCTCATATTTCTTGCTGTATTGCAACTGTGGACAGAAGAGGATACTTCTTGTGTTAAAACAGACGGTGTTTCATGGATGAGAACACTGGTCTGAATTTCCCTTCACAAACAGAGTTAAACCAAAGTCTCTGTGTCTCCTTACAAGCAAGAGTTCATTTCCGGAAATGCCTGTTATTTTTAGGCTTAAATGAATTTACACAGCTCACGAACCCAACACATTTTTCAATATAAACTAAAGAGCATCGAAGTAAGAGATGCTGTGGTTTGTTACAGTTTCACAAGCAGAGTTCAACTAGATATGTTCCGTATGAGTAGGAAATTCAGTTCTTTTTTTGTAGACATGCTCATATTTTTGCTCTATTGCAACTATGGACAGAAGAGGATGCTTCTTTTCTTAAAACAGACGGTGTTTCATGCATGAGAACACTGGTCTAAATTTCCCTTCACCAACAGAGTTAAACCATAGGCTGTGTGTCTTCCTACAAGCAAGAGTTCATTTCCGGTAAACCCAAGGATTTTCGGCTCAAATGAATTTACACAGTTCATGAACCCAACACGTTTTTCACTATAAACTAAAGAGCATCTATGTAAGAGATGCTGTGGTTTTTTACAGTTTCACAAGCAGAGTTTAACTAGACATGGTCCGAATGTGTAAGAAACACAGTTCGTATTTTCTGGGCATGCTCATGTTTCTTGCTGTTTTGGAGATGCTGGAAAGAACAGCATGCTTCTTGAGTTAAAACAGAGTATGTCTCATGGATGAGAACACTGGTCTGAATTTCCTTTCACAAACGGAGTTAAATCAAAGGCTCTGTGTCTTCCTACAAGTAAGAGATCATTTCTGGTAAACACAGTGATTTATCGGCTCAAATGAATTTACACAGTTCACGAACCAAACACGTTTTTCACTATAAACTAAAGAGCATCTTTGTAAGAGATGCTGTGGTTTGTTACAGTTTCACAAGCAGAGTTTAACTAGACATGGTCCGAATGTGTAAGAAACACAGTTCGTATTTTCTGGGCATGCTCATGTTTCTTGCTGTATTGGAGATGCTGGAAAGAACAGCATGCTTCTTGAGTTAAAACAGAGTATGTCTCATGGATGAGAACACTGGTCCGAATTTCCCTTCACAAATGGAGTTAAACCACAGTCTCTGTGTCTTCCTACAATTAAGAGTTCATTTCCGGAAAACCCAGTGATTTTGCGGCTCAAATGAATTTACACAGTTCACAAACCCAACACGTTTTTCACTATAAACTAAAGAGCATCTTTGTAAGAGATGCTGTGGTTTGTTACAGTTTCATAAGCAGAGTTCAACTAGATATGGTCCGTATGAGTAGGAAATACAGTTCTTTTTTTATGGACATGCTCATATATCTTGCTGTATTGCAACACTGGACAGAAGAGGATGCTTCTTGTGTTAAAACAGACGGTGTTTCATGGATGGGAACACTGGTCTGAATTTCCCTTCACAAACGGAGTTAAACCAAAGGCTCTGTGTCTTCCTACAAGCAAGAGTTCATTTCCGGAAAACCCAGTGATTTTACGGCTCAAATGTATTTACATAGTTCACGAACCCAACACGTTTTTCACTATAAACTAAAGAGCATCTAGGTAAGAGATGCTGTGGATTGTTACAGTTTCACAAGCAGAGTTTTACTAGATATGGTCCGTATGAGTAAGAAACACAATACGTTTTTTCTGGGCATGCTCACGTTTCACGCTGTAATGGAGATGCTGGAAAGAAGTGCATGCTTCTTGCGTTAAAACAGAGTATGTTTCATGGATGAGAACACTGGTCTGAATTTCCCTTCACAAACGGAGTTAAAGCAAAGGCTCTGTGTCTTCCTACAAGCAAGAGTTCATTTCCGGAAAACCCAGTGATTTTTCAGCTCAAATGAATTTACCCTGTTCACGAACCCCACACGTTTTTCACTATAAACTAAAGAGCATTTATGTAAGAGATGCTGTGGTTTGTTACAGTTTCACAAGCAGAGTTCAACTGGATATGGTCCGTATGAGTAGGAAATACAGGTCTTTTTTTATGGACATGCTCATATTTCTTGCTGTATTGCAACTGTGGACAGAAGAGGATACTTCTTGTGTTAAAACAGACGGTGTTTCATGGATGAGAACACTGGTCTGAATTTCCCTTCACAAACAGAGTTAAACCAAAGTCTCTGTGTCTTCCTGCAAGCAAGAGTTCATTTCCGGAAATGCCTGTGATTTTTAGGCTCAAATGAATTTACACAGTTCACGAACCCAACACGTTTTTCACTATAAACTAAAGAGCATCGATGTAAGAGATGCTGTGGTTTGTTACAGTTTCACAAGCAGAGTTCAACTAGATATGGTCCGTATGAGTAGGAAATTCAGTTTTTTTTTTGTGTACATGCTCATATTTCTTGCTCTATTGCAACTATTGACAAAAGAGGATGCTTCTTGTGTTTAAACAGACGGTGTTTCATGCATGAGAACACTGGTCTAAATTTCCCTTCACAAACAGAGTTAAACCATAGGCTGTGTGTCTTCCTACAAGCAAGATTTCATTTCCGGTAAACCAAGGGATTTTCGGCTCAAATGAATTTACACAGTTCATGAACCCAACACGTTTTTCACTATAAACTAAAGAGCATCTATGTAAGAGATGCTGTGGTTTGTTACAGTTTCACAAGCAGAGTTTAACTAGATATGGTCCGTATTATTAAGAAACACAGTTCGTTTTTTCTGGGCATGCTCATGTTTCCTGCTGTAATCGAGATGCTGGAAAGAAGAGCATGCTTCTTGCGTTAAAACAGAGTATGTTTCATGGATGAGAACACTGGTCTGAATTTCCCTTCACAAACGGAGTTAAATCAAAGGCTCTGTGTCTTCCTACAAGTAAGAGTTCATTTCTGGTAAACACAGTGATTTGTCGGCTCAAATGAATTTACACAGTTCACGAACCAAACACGTTTTTCACTATACTAAAGAGCATCTTTGTAAGAGATGCTGTGGTTTGTTACAGTTTCACAAGCAGAGTTCAACTAGATATGGCCGTATGAGTAAGAAACACAGTTCGTTTTTTCTGGGCATGCTCATGTTTCCTGCTGTATTGGAGATGCTGGAAAGAAGAGCATGCTTCTTGCGTTAAAACAGATTATGTTTCATGGATGAGCACACTGGTCTGAATTTCCCTTCACAAACGGAGTTAAACCAAAGGCTCTGTGTCTTCCTACAAGCAAGAGTTCATTTCCGGAAAACCCAGTGCTTTTTCAGCTCAAATGAATTTACCCAGTTCATGAACCCCACACGTTTTTCACTATAAACTAAAGAGCATCTATGTAAATGATGCTGTGGTTTGTTACAGTTTCACAAGCATAGTTTAACTAGATATTGTCCGAATGCGTAAGAAACACAGTTCGTATTTTCTGGGCATGCTCATTATTCTTGCTGTATTGGAGATGCTGGAAAGAACAGCATGCTTCTTGCGTTAAAACAGAGTATGTCTCATGGATGAGAACACTGGTCTGAATTTCCCTTCACAAACGGAGTTAAATCAAAGGCTCTGTGTCTTCCTACAAGCAAGAGTTCATTTCCGGAAATCCCTGGATTTTTCGGCTCAAATGAATTTACATAGTTCACGAACCCAACACGTTTTTCACTATAAACTAAAGATCATCTATGTAAGAGATGCTGTGGTTTGTTACAGTTTCACAAGCAGAGTTTAAGTAGATATGGTCCGTATGAGTAAGAAACACAGTTCGTTTTTTCTGGGCATGCTCATATTTCTTGCTGTATTGGAGATGCTGGAAAGAAGAGCATGCTTCTTGCTTTAAAACAGAGTACGTTTCATGGATGAGAACACTGGTCTGAATTTCCCTTCACAAACGGAGCTAAAGCAAAGGCTCTGTGTCTTCCTACAAGCAAGAGTTCATTTCCGGAAAACCCAGTGATTTTTCAGCTCAAATGAATTTACCCTGTTCACGAACCCCACACGTTTTTCACTATAAACTAAAGAGCATCTATGTAAGAGATGCTGTGGTTTGTTACAGTTTCACAAGCAGAGTTCAACTAGGTATGGTCCGTATGAGTAGGAAATACAGGTCTTTTTTTATGGACATGCTCATATTTCTTGCTGTATTGCAACTCTGGACAGAAGAGGATACTTCTTGTGTTAAAACAGAGGGTGTTTCCTGGATGAGAACACTGGTCTGAATTTCCCTTCACAAACGGAGTTAAACCAAATGCTCTGTGTCTTCCTACAAGCAAGAGTTCATTTCTGAAAATCCCAGTGATTTTTCGGCTCAAATGAATTTACACAGTTCACGACCCCAACACGTTTTTCACTATAAACTAAAGAGCGTCTATGTAAGAGATGCTGTGGTTTGTTACAGTTTCACAAGCAGCGTTTAACTAGATATGGTCTGTATGAGTAAGAAACACAGTTCGTATTTTCTGGGCATGCTCATGTTTCTTGCTGTATTGGAGATGCTGGAAAGAAGAGCATGCTTCTTGTTTTAAAGCAGAGTATGTTTCATGGATGAGAACACTCTTCTGAATTTCCCTTCACAAGTGGAGTTAAACCAAAGTCTCTGTGTCTTCCTACAAGCAAGAGTTCATTTCCGGAAACCCCAGTGATTTTTCGGCTCAAATGAATTTACACAGTTCACGAACCCAACACGTTTTTCACTATAAACTAAAGAGCATCTTTGTAAGAGATGCTGTGGTTTGTTACAGTTTCACAAGCAGAGTTCAACTAGATATGGTCTGTATGAGTAGGAAACAAGGTTCTTTTTTTCTGGACATGCTCATATTTCTTGAGGTATTGCAGACTCTGGACAGAAGAGGATGATTCTTGCGTTAAAACAGAGGGTGTTTCATGGATGAGAACACTGGTCTGAATTTCCGTTCACAAATGGAGTTAAACCAAAGGCTCTGTGTCTTCCTACAAGCAAGAGTTCATTTCCGGAAATGCCTGTGATTTTTAGGCTCAAATGAATTTACACAGTTCACGAACCCAACACGTCTTTCACTATAAACTAAAGAGCATCGATGTAAGAGATGCTGTGGTTTGTTACAGTTTCACAAGCAGAGTTCAACTAGATATGGTCCGTATGAGTAGGAAATTCAGTTCTTTTTTTGTGGACATGCTCATATTTCTTGCTCTATTGCAACTATGGACAGAAGAGGATACTTCTTGTCTTAAAACAAACGTTGTTTCATGCATGAGAACACTGGTCTGAATTTCCCTTCACGAACAGAGTTAAACCATAGGCTGTGTGTCCTCCTACAAGCAAGAGTTCATTTCCGGTAAACCCAGGGATTTTCGGCTCAAATGAATTTACACAGTTCATGAACCCAACACGTTTTTCATTATAAACTAAAGAGCATCTATGTAAGAGATGCTGTGGTTTGTTACAGTTTCACAAGCAGAGTTTAACTAGATATGGTCCATATTAGTAAGAAACACAGTTCGTTTTTTTTGGGCATGCTCATGTTTCCTGCTTTATTGGAGATGCTGGAAAGAAGAGCATGCTTCTTGCGTTAAAACAGAGTATGTTTCATGAATGAGAACACTGGTCTGAATTTCCCTTCACAAACGGAGTTAAATCAAGGCTCTGTGTCTTCCTACAAGTAAGAGTTCATTTTTGGTAAACACAGTGATTTATCGGCTCAAATGAATTTACACAGTTCACAAACCAAACACGTTTTTCACTATAAACTAAAGAGCGTCTTTGTAAGAGATGCTGTGGTTTGTTACAGTTTCACAAGCAGAGTTCAACTAGATATGGCCGTATGAGTAAGAAACACACTTCGTTTTTTCTGGGCATGCTCATGTTTCTTGCTGTAGTGGAGATGCTGGAAAGAAGAGCATGCTTCTTGCGTTAAAACAGAGTACGTTTCATGGATGAGAACACTGGTCTGAATTTCCCTTCACAAATGGAGTTAAAGCAAAGGCTCTGTGTCTTCCTACAAGCAAGAGTTCATTTCCGGAAATCCCAGGATTTTTCGGCTCAAATGAATTTACATAGTTCACGAACCCAACACGTTTTTCACTATAAACTAAAGATCATCTATGTAAGAGATGCTGTGGTTTGTTACAGTTTCACAAGCAGAGTTTAAGTAGATATGGTCCGTATGAGTAAGAAACACAGTTCGTTTTTTCTGGGCATGCTCATATTTCTTGCTGTATTGGAGATGCTGGAAAGAAGAGCATGCTTCTTGCTTTAAAACAGAGTACGTTTCATGAATGAGAACACTGGTCTGAATTTCCCTTCACAAACGGAGTTAAAGCAAAGGCTCTGTGTCTTCCTACAAGCAACAGTTCATTTCCGGAAAACCCAGTGATTTTTCAGCTCAAATGAATTTACCCTGTTCACGAACCCCACACGTTTTTCACTATAAACTAAAGAGCATCTATGTAAGAGATGCTGTGGTTTGTTACAGTTTCACAAGCAGAGTTCAACTAGATATGGTCCGTATGAGTAGGAAATACAGGTCTTTTTTTATGGACATGCTCATATTTCTTGCTGTATTGCAACTCTGGACAGAAGAGGATACTTCTTGTGTTAAAACAGAGGGTGTTTCCTGGATGAGAACACTGGTCTGAATTTCCCTTCACAAACGGAGTTAAACCAAATGCTCTGTGTCTTCCTACAAGCAAGAGTTCATTTCCGAAAATCCCAGTGATTTTTCGGCTCAAATGAATTTACACAGTTCACGACCCCAACACGTTTTTCACTATAAACTAAAGAGCGTCTATGTAAGAGATGCTGTGGTTTGTTACAGTTTCACAAGCAGCGTTTAACTAGATATGGTCTGTATGAGTAAGAAACACAGTTCGTATTTTCTGGGCATGCTCATGTTTCTTGCTGTATTGGAGATGCTAGAAAGAAGAGCATGCTTCTTGTTTTAAAGCAGAGTATGTTTCATGGATGAGAACACTTTTCTGAATTTCCCTTCACAAGTGGAGTTAAACCAAAGTCTCTGTGTCTTCCTACAAGCAAGAGTTCATTTCCGGAAAACCCAGTGATTTTTCGGCTCAAATGAATTTACACAGTTCACGAACCCAACATGTTTTTCACTATAAACTAAAGAGCATCTTGGTAAGAGATGCTGTGGTTTGTTACAGTTTCACAAGCAGAATTCAACTAGATATGGTCTGTATGAGTAGGAAACACAGTTCTTTTTTTCTGGACATGCTCATATATCTTGAGGTATTGCAGACTCTGGACAGAAGAGGATGATTCTTGCGTTAAAACAGAGGGTGTTTCATGGATGAGAACACTGGTCTGAATTTCCGTTCACAAATGGAGTTAAACCAAAGGCTCTGTGTCTTCCTACAAGCAAGAGTTCATTTCCGGAAATGCCTGTGATTTTTAGGCTCAAATGAATTTACACAGTTCACGAACCCAACACGTCTTTCAGTATAAACTAAAGAGCATCGATGTAAGAGATGCTGTGGTTTGTTACAGTTTCACAAGCAGAGTTCAACTAGATATGGTCTGTATGAGTAGGAAATTCAGTTCTTTTTTTTGGACATGCTCATATTTCTTGCTCTATTGCAACTATGGACAGAAGAGGATACTTCTTGTCTTAAAACAAACGTTGTTTCATGCATGAGAACACTGGTCTGAATTTCCCTTCACAAACAGAGTTAAACCATAGGCTGTGTGTCTTCCTACAAGCAAGAATTCATTTCCGGTAAACCCAGGGATTTTTGGCTCAAATGAATTTACACAGTTCATGAACCCAGCATGTTTTTCACTATAAACTAAAGAGCATCTATGTAAGAGATGCTGTGGTTTGTTACAGTTTCACAAGCAGAGTTTAACTAGATATGGTCCATATTAGTAAGAAACACAGTTCGTTTTTTTTGGGCATGCTCATGTTTCCTGCTTTATTGGAGATGCTGGAAAGAAGAGCATGCTTCTTGCGTTAAAACAGAGTATGTTTCATGGATGAGAACACTGGTCTGAATTTCCCTTCACAAACGGAGTTAAATCAAAGGCTCTGTGTCTTCCTACAAGTAAGAGTTCATTTCCGGAAATGCCTGTGATTTTTAGGCTCAAATGAATTTACACAGTTCACGAACCCAACACGTCTTTCACTATAAACTAAAGAGCATCGATGTAAGAGATGCTGTGGTTTGTTACAGTTTCACAAGCAGAGTTCAACTAGATATGGTCCGTATGAGTAGGAAATTCAGTTCTTTTTTTGTGGACATGCTCATATTTCTTGCTCTATTGCAACTATGGACAGAAGAGGATACTTCTTGTCTTAAAACAAACGTTGTTTCATGCATGAGAACACTGGTCTGAATTTCCCTTCACAAACAGAGTTAAACCATAGGCTGTGTGTCCTCCTACAAGCAAGAGTTCATTTCCGGTAAACCCAGGGATTTTCGGCTCAAATGAATTTACACAGTTCATGAACCCAACACGTTTTTCACTATAAACTAAAGAGCATCTATGTAAGAGATGCTGTGATTTGTTACAGTTTCACAAGCAGAGTTTAACTAGATATGGTCCATATTAGTAAGAAACACAGTTCGTTTTTTTTGGGCATGCTCATGTTTCCTGCTTTATTGGAGATGCTGGAAAGAAGAGCATGCTTCTTGCGTTAAAACAGAGTATGTTTCATGGATGAGAACACTGGTCTGAATTTCCCTTCACAAACGGAGTTAAATCAAAGGCTCTGTGTCTTCCTACAAGTAAGAGTTCATTTCTGGTAAACACAGTGATTTATCGGCTCAAATGAATTTACACAGTTCACAAACCAAACACGTTTTTCACTATAAACTAAAGAGCGTCTTTGTAAGAGATGCTGTGTTTTGTTACAGTTTCACAAGCAGAGTTCAACTAGATATGGCCATATGAGTAAGAAACACACTTCGTTTTTTCTGGGCATGCTCATGTTTCTTGCTGTAGTGGAGATGCTGGAAAGAAGAGCATGCTTCTTGCGTTAAAACAGAGTACGTTTCATGGATGAGAACACTGGTCTGAATTTCCCTTCACAAACGGAGTTAAAGCAAAGGCTCTGTGTCTTCCTACAAGCAAGAGTTCATTTCCGGAAATCCCATGATTTTTCGGCTCAAATGAATTTACATAGTTCACGAACCCAACACGTTTTTCACTATAAACTAAAGATCATCTATGTAAGAGATGCTGTGGTTTGTTACAGTTTCACAAGCAGAGTTTAAGTAGATATGGTCCGTATGAGTAAGAAACACAGTTCGTTTTTTCTGGGCATGCTCATATTTCTTGCTGTATTGGAGATGCTGGAAAGAAGAGCATGCTTCTTGCTTTAAAACAGAGTACGTTTCATGGATGAGAACACTGGTCTGAATTTCCCTTCACAAACGGAGCTAAAGCAAAGGCTCTGTGTCTTCCTACAAGCAAGAGTTCATTTCCGGAAAACCCAGTGATTTTTCAGCTCAAATGAATTTACCCTGTTCACGAACCCCACACGTTTTTCACTATAAACTAAAGAGCATCTATGTAAGAGATGCTGTGGTTTGTTACAGTTTCACAAGCAGAGTTCAACTAGGTATGGTCCGTATGAGTAGGAAATACAGGTCTTTTTTTATGGACATGCTCATATTTCTTGCTGTATTGCAACTCTGGACAGAAGAGGATACTTCTTGTGTTAAAACAGAGGGTGTTTCCTGGATGAGAACACTGGTCTGAATTTCCCTTCACAAACGGAGTTAAACCAAATGCTCTGTGTCTTCCTACAAGCAAGAGTTCATTTCTGAAAATCCCAGTGATTTTTCGGCTCAAATGAATTTACACAGTTCACGACCCCAACACGTTTTTCACTATAAACTAAAGAGCGTCTATGTAAGAGATGCTGTGGTTTGTTACAGTTTCACAAGCAGCGTTTAACTAGATATGGTCTGTATGAGTAAGAAACACAGTTCGTATTTTCTGGGCATGCTCATGTTTCTTGCTGTATTGGAGATGCTGGAAAGAAGAGCATGCTTCTTGTTTTAAAGCAGAGTATGTTTCATGGATGAGAACACTCTTCTGAATTTCCCTTCACAAGTGGAGTTAAACCAAAGTCTCTGTGTCTTCCTACAAGCAAGAGTTCATTTCCGGAAAACCCAGTGATTTTTCGGCTCAAATGAATTTACACAGTTCACGAACCCAACACGTTTTTCACTATAAACTAAAGAGCATCTTGGTAAGAGATGCTGTGGTTTGTTACAGTTTCACAAGCAGAGTTCAACTAGATATGGTCTGTATGAGTAGGAAACAAGGTTCTTTTTTTCTGGACATGCTCATATTTCTTGAGGTATTGCAGACTCTGGACAGAAGAGGATGATTCTTGCGTTAAAACAGAGGGTGTTTCATGGATGAGAACACTGGTCTGAATTTCCGTTCACAAATGGAGTTAAAACAAAGGCTCTGTGTCTTCCTACAAGCAAGAGTTCATTTCCGGAAATGCCTGTGATTTTTAGGCTCAAATGAATTTACACAGTTCACGAACCCAACACGTCTTTCACTATAAACTAAAGAGCATCGATGTAAGAGATGCTGTGGTTTGTTACAGTTTCAGAAGCAGAGTTCAACTAGATATGGTCCGTATGAGTAGGAAATTCAGTTCTTTTTTTGTGGACATGCTCATATTTCTTGCACTATTGCAACTATGGACAGAAGAGGATACTTCTTGTCTTAAAACAAACGTTGTTTCATGCATGAGAACACTGGTCTGAATTTCCCTTCACAAACAGAGTTAAACCATAGGCTGTGTGTCCTCCTACAAGCAAGAGTTCATTTCCGGTAAACCCAGGGATTTTCGGCTCAAATGAATTTACACAGTTCATGAACCCAACACGTTTTTCACTATAAACTAAAGAGCATCTATGTAAGAGATGCTGTGGTTTGTTACAGTTTCACAAGCAGAGTTTAACTAGATATGGTCCATATTAGTAAGAAACACAGTTCGTTTTTTTTGGGCATGCTCATGTTTCCTGCTTTATTGGAGATGCTGGAAAGAAGAGCATGCTTCTTGCGTTAAAACAGAGTATGTTTCATGAATGAGAACACTGGTCTGAATTTCCCTTCACAAACGGAGTTAAATCAAGGCTCTGTGTCTTCCTACAAGTAAGAGTTCATTTTTGGTAAACACAGTGATTTATCGGCTCAAATGAATTTACACAGTTCACAAACCAAACACGTTTTTCACTATAAACTAAAGAGTGTCTTTGTAAGAGATGCTGTGGTTTGTTACAGTTTCACAAGCAGAGTTCAACTAGATATGGCCGTATGAGTAAGAAACACACTTCGTTTTTTCTGGGCATGCTCATGTTTCTTGCTGTATTGGAGATGCTGGAAAGAAGAGCATGCTTCTTGCGTTAAAACAGAGTACGTTTCATGGATGAGAACACTGGTCTGAATTTCCCTTCACAAACGGAGTTAAAGCAAAGGCTCTGTGTCTTCCTACAAGCAAGAGTTCATATCCGGAAATCCCAGGATTTTTCGGCTCAAATGAATTTACATAGTTCACGAACCCAACACGTTTTTCACTATAAACTAAAGATCATCTATGTAAGAGATGCTGTGGTTTGTTACAGTTTCACAAGCAGAGTTTAAGTAGATATGGTCCGTATGAGTAACAAACACAGTTCGTTTTTTCTGGGCATGCTCATATTTCTTGCTGTATTGGAGATGCTGGAAAAAAGAGCATGCTTCTTGCTTTAAAACAGAGTACGTTTCATGAATGAGAACACTGGTCTGAATTTCCCTTCACAAACGGAGTTAAAGCAAAGGCTCTGTGTCTTCCTACAAGCAAGAGTTCATTTCCGGAAAACCCAGTGATTTTTCAGCTCAAATGAATTTACCCTGTTCACGAACCCCACACGTTTTTCACTATAAACTAAAGAGCATCTATGTAAGAGATGCTGTGGTTTGTTACAGTTTCACAAGCAGAGTTCAACTAGATATGGTCCGTATGAGTAGGAAATACAGGTCTTTTTTTATGGACATGCTCATATTTCTTGCTGTATTGCAACTCTGGACAGAAGAGGATACTTCTTGTGTTAAAACAGAGGGTGTTTCCTGGATGAGAACACTGGTCTGAATTTCCCTTCACAAACGGAGTTAAACCAAATGCTCTGTGTCTTCCTACAAGCAAGAGTTCATTTCCGAAAATCCCAGTGATTTTTCGGCTCAAATGAATTTACACAGTTCACGACCCCAACACGTTTTTCACTATAAACTAAAGAGCGTCTATGTAAGAGATGCTGTGGTTTGTTACAGTTTCACAAGCAGCGTTTAACTAGATATGGTCTGTATGAGTAAGAGACACAGTTCGTATTTTCTGGGCATGCTCATGTTTCTTGCTGTATTGGAGATGCTAGAAAGAAGAGCATGCTTCTTGTTTTAAAGCAGAGTATGTTTCATGGATGAGAACACTTTTCTGAATTTCCCTTCACAAGTGGAGTTAAACCAAAGTCTCTGTGTCTTCCTACAAGCAAGAGTTCATTTCCGGAAAACCCAGTGATTTTTCGGCTCAAATGAATTTACACAGTTCACGAACCCAACACGTTTTTCACTATAAACTAAAGAGCATCTTGGTAAGAGATGCTGTGGTTTGTTACAGTTTCACAAGCAGAATTCAACTAGATATGGTCTGTATGAGTAGGAAACACAGTTCTTTTTTTCTGGACATGCTCATATATCTTGAGGTATTGCAGACTCTGGACAGAAGAGGATGATTCTTGCGTTAAAACAGAGGGTGTTTCATGGATGAGAACACTGGTCTGAATTTCCGTTCACAAATGGAGTTAAACCAAAGGCTCTGTGTCTTCCTACAAGCAAGAGTTCATTTCCGGAAATGCCTGTGATTTTTAGGCTCAAATGAATTTACACAGTTCACGAACCCAACACGTCTTTCACTATAAACTAAAGAGCATCGATGTAAGAGATGCTGTGGTTTGTTACAGTTTCACAAGCAGAGTTCAACTAGATATGGTCTGTATGAGTAGGAAATTCAGTTCTTTTTTTTGGACATGCTCATATTTCTTGCTCTATTGCAACTATGGACAGAAGAGGATACTTCTTGTCTTAAAACAAACGTTGTTTCATGCATGAGAACACTGGTCTGAATTTCCCTTCACAAACAGAGTTAAACCATAGGCTGTGAGTCTTCCTACAAGCAAGAGTTCATTTCCGGTAAACCCAGGGATTTTTGGCTCAAATGAATTTACACAGTTCATGAACCCAGCATGTTTTTCACTATAAACTAAAGAGCATCTATGTAAGAGATGCTGTGGTTTGTTACAGTTTCACAAGCAGAGTTTAACTAGATATGGTCCATATTAGTAAGAAACACAGTTCGTTTTTTTTGGGCATGCTCATGTTTCCTGCTTTATTGGAGATGCTGGAAAGAAGAGCATGCTTCTTGCGTTAAAACAGAGTATGTTTCATGGATGAGAACACTGGTCTGAATTTCCCTTCACAAACGGAGTTAAATCAAAGGCTCTGTGTCTTCCTACAAGTAAGAGTTCATTTCTGGTAAACACAGTGATTTATCGGCTCAAATGAATTTACACAGTTCACAAACCAAACACGTTTTTCACTATAAACTAAAGAGCGTCTGTGTAAGAGATGCTGTGGTTTGTTACAGATTCACAAGCAGAGTTCAACTAGATATGGCCGTATGAGTAAGAAACACACTTCGTTTTTTCTGGGCATGCTCATGTTTCTTGCTGTAGTGGAGATGCTGGAAAGAAGAGCATGCTTCTTTCGTTAAAACAGAGTACGTTTCATGGATGAGAACACCGGTCTGAATTTCCCTTCACAAACGGAGTTAAAGCAAAGGCTCTGTGTCTTCCTACAAGCAAGAGTTCATTTCCGGAAAACCCAGTGATTTTTCAGCTCAAATGAATTTACCCAGTTCACGAACCCCACACGTTTTTCACTATAAACTAAAGAGCATATATGTAAGAGATGCTGTGGTTTGTTACAGTTTCATAAGCAGAGTTCAACTAGATATGGTCCGTATTAGTAGGAAATACAGTTCTTTTTTTATGGACATGCTCATATTTCTTGCTGTATTGGAACTCTGGACAGAAGAGGATGCTTCTTGTGTTAAAACAGACGGTGTTTCATGGATGAGAACACTGGTCTGTATTTCCCTTCACAAACGGAGTTAAAGCAAAGGCTCTGTGTCTGCCTACAAGCAAGAGTTCATTTCCGGAAAACCCAGTGATTTTTCGGCTCAAATAAATTTACACAGTTCACGAACCAAACATGTTTTTCACTTTCAACTAAAGAGCATCTTTGTAATAGATGCTGTGGTTTGTTACAGTTTCACAAGCAGAGTTCAACTAGATATGGTCTGTATGAGTAGGAAACACAGTTCTTTTTTTCTGGACATGCTAATATTTCTTGCTGTATTGCAGACTCTGGACAGAAGAGGATGATTCTTGCATTAAAACATAGGGTGTTTCATGGATGAGAACACTGGTCTGAATTTCCCTTCACAAATGGAGTTAAACCAAAGTCTCTGTGTCTTCCTATAAGCAAGAGTTCATTTCCGGTAAACCCAGGGATTTTTCGGCTCAAATGAATTTACACAGTTCACGAACCCAACACGTTTTTCACTATTAACTAAAGAGCATCTATGTAAGAGATGCTGTGGTTTGTTACAGTTTCATAAGTAGAGTTCAACTAGATATGGTCAGTATGAGTAGAAAACACAGTTCTTTTTTTTTGGGCATGCTCATGTTTCTTGCTGTATTGGAGAGGCTGGAAAGAAGAGCACGCTTCTTACGTTAAAACAGAGGGTGTTTCATGGATGAGAACACTGGTCTGAATTTCCCTTCACAAACGGAGTTAACCCAAAGGCTCTGTGTCTTCCTACAAGCAAGAGTTCATTTCCGTAAATGCCTGTGATTTTTCGGCTCAAATGAATTTACACAGTTCACGAACCCCGCACGTTTTTCACTATAAACTAAAGAGCATCTTTGTAAGAGATGCTGTGGTTTGTTACAGTTTCACAAGCAGAGTTCAACTAGATATGGTGCCTATGAGTAGGAAACACAGTTCTCTTTTTCTAGACATGCTCATATTTCTTGCTGTATTGCAGACTCTGGACAGAAGAGGATGCTTCTTGCATTAAAACAGAGGGTGTTTCAAGGATGAGAACACTGCTCTGAATTTCCCGTCCCAAACGGAGTTAAACCAAAGGCTCTGTGTCTTCCTACAAGCAAGAGTTCATTTCCGGAAATCCCAGTGATATTTCGGCTCAAATGAATTTACATAGTTCAAGAACCCAACACGTTTTTCACTATAAACTAAAGAGCATCTATGTAAGAGATGCTGTGGTTTGTTACAGTTTCACAAGCAGAGTTTAACTAGATATGGTCCGTATGAGTAAGAAACACAGTTCGTTTTTTCTGGGCATGCTCATGTTTCTTCCTGTATTGGAGATGCTGGAAAGAAGAGCATGCTTCTTGCGCTAAAACAGAGTATGTTTCATGGATGAGAACACTGGTCTGAATTTCCCTTCACAAACGGAGTTAAAGCAAAGGCTCTGTGTCTTCCTACAAGCAAGAGTTCATTTCCGGAAAACCCAGTGATTTTTCGGCTCAAATGAATTTACCCAGTTCAGGAACCCCACACGTTTTTCACTATAAACTAAAGAGCATCTATGTAAGAGATGCTGTGGTTTGTTACAGTTTCACAAGCAGAGTTCAACTTGATATGGTCCCTATGAGTAGGAAACACAGTTCTTTTTTTCTGGACATGCTCATATATCTTGCTGTATTGCAGAATCTAGACAGAAGAGGATGCTTCTTGAGTTAAATCAGAGGGTGTTTCATGGATGAGAAGACTGGTCTGAATTTCCCTTCACAAACGGAGTTAAACCAAAGTCTCTGAGTCTTCCATCAAGTAAGAGTTCATTTCCGGTAAACACAGTGATTTTTCGGCTAAAATGAATTTACACAGTTCACGAACCCAACACGTTTTTCACTATAAACTAAAGAGCATCTTTGTAAGAGATGCTGTGGTTTGTTACAGTTTCACAAGTAGAGTTCAACTAGATATGGTCCCTATGAGTAGGAAACACAGTTCTCTTCTTCTGGACATGCTCATATTTCTTGCTGTATTGCAGACTCTGGACAGAAGAGGATGCTTCTTGCGTTAAAACAGAGGGTGTTTCATGGATGAGAACATTGGTCTGAATTTCCCTTCAGAAATGGAGTTAAACCAAAGTCTCTAGTCTTCCTACAAGCAAGAGTTCATTTCCGGTAAACCTAGGTATTTTTCGGCTCAAATGAATTTACACAGTTCACGAACCAAACACGTTTTTCACTATAAACTAAAGAGCATCTTTGTAAGAGATACTGTGGTTTGTTACAGTTTCACAAGCAGAGTTCAACTAGATATGGTCAATATGAGTAGGAAACACAGTTCTCTTTTTCTGGACATGCTCATATTTCTTCATGTATTGCAGACTCTGGACGGAAGAGGATGTTTCTTGCGTTAAAACAGAGGGTGTTTCCTGGATGAGAACACTGGTCTGAATTACCCTTCACAAACGGAGTTAAACCAACGGCTCCGTATCTTCCTACAAGCAAGAGTTCATTTCCGGAAAACCCAGTGATTTTACGGCTCAAATGTATTTACATAGTTCACGAACCCAACACGTTTTTCACTATAAACTAAAGAGCATCTATGTAAGAGATGCTGTGGTTTGTTAGAGTTTCAAAAGCAGAGTTTAACTAGATATGGTCCGTATGAGTAAGAAACACAGTTCGTTTTTACAGGGCGTGCTCATGTTTCTTGCTGTATTGGAGATGCTGGAAAGAAGAGCATGCTTCTTGCGTTAAAACAGATTATGTTTCATGGATGAGCACACTGGTCTGAATTTCCCTTCACAAACGGAGTTAAACCAAAGGCTCTGTGTCTTCCTACAAGCAACAGTTCATTTCCGGAAAACCCAGTGCTTTTTCAGCTCAAATGTATTTACCCAGTTCATGAACCCCACACGTTTTTCACTATAAACTAAAGAGCATCTATGTAAATGATGCTGTGGTTTGTTACAGTTTCACAAGCAGAGTTTAACTAGATATTGTCCGAATGCATAAGAAACACAGTTCGTATTTTCTGGGCATGCTCATGTTTCTTGCTGTATTGGAGATGCTGGAAAGAACAGCATGCTTCTTGCGTTCAAACAGAGTATGTCTCATGGATGAGAACACTGGTCTGAATTTCCCTTCACAAACGGAGTTAAATCAAAGGCTCTGTGTCTTCCTACAAGCAGGAGTTCTTTTCCGGAAATCCCAGGATTTTTCGGCTCAAATGAATTTACATAGTTCACGAACCCAACACGTTTTTCACTATAAACTAAAGAGCATCTATGTAAGAGATGCTGTGGTTTGTTACAGTTTCACAAGCAGAGTTTAAGTAGATATGGTCCGTATGAGTAAGAAACACAGTTCGTTTTTTCTGGGCATGCTCATGTTTCTTGGTGTATTGGAGATGCTGGAAAGAAGAGCATGCTTCTTGCTTTAAAACAGAGTACGTTTCATGGATGAGAACACTGGTCTGAATTTCCCTTCACAAATGGAGTTAAAGCAAAGGCTCTGTGTCTTCCTACAAGCAAGAGTTCATTTCTGGAAAACCCAGTGATTTTTCAGCTCAAATGAATTTACACAGTTCACGAACCCAACACGTTTTTCACTATAAACTAAAGAGCGTCTTTGTAAGAGAAGCTGTGGTTTGTTACCGTTTCACAAGCAGAGTTCAACTAGATATGGCCGTATGAGTAACAAACACACTTCGTTTTTTCTGGGCATGCTCATGTTTCTTGCTGTAGTGGAGATGCTGGAAAGAAGAGCATGCTTCTTGCGTTAAAACAGAGTACGTTTCATGGATGAGAACACTGGTCTGAATTTCCCTTCACAAACGGAGTTAAAGCAAAGGCTCTGTGTCTTCCTACAAGCAAGAGTTCATTTCCGGAAAACCCAGTGATTTTTCAGCTCAAATGAATTTACCCAGTTCACGAACCCCACACGTTTTTCACTATAAACTAAAGAGCATCTATGTAAGAGATGCTGTGGTTTGTTACAGTTTCACAAGCAGAGTTCAATTAGATATGGTCCGTATGAGTAGGAAATACAGTTCTTTTTTTATGGACATGCTCATATTTCTTGCTGTATTGCAACTCTGGACAAAAGAGGATGCTTTTTGTGTTAAAAGAGACGGTGTTTCATGGATGAGAACACTGGTCTGAATTTCCCTTCACAAACGGAGTTAAACCAAAGGCTCTGTGTCTTCCTACAAGCAAGAGTTCATTTCCAGAAATCCCAATGATTTTTCAGCTCAAATGAATTTACACAGTTCACGAACCCAACACGTTATTCATTATAAACTAAAGAGCATCTATGTAAGAGATGCTGTGGTTTGTTACAGTTTCACAAGCAGAGTTTAACTAGATATGGTCCGAATGCGTAAGAAACACAGTTCGTATTTTCTGGGCATGCTCATGTTTCTTGCTGTATTGGAGATGCTGGAAAGAAGAGCATGCTTCTTGCGTTAAAACAGAGTATGTCTCATGGATGAGAACACTGGTCTGTATTTCCCTTCAAAAACGGAGTTAAAGCAAAGGCTCTGTGTCTGCCTACAAGCAAGAGTTCATTCCCGGAAAACCCAGTGATTTTTCGGCTCAAATAAATTTACACAGTTCACGAACCAAACATGTTTTTCACTTTCAACTAAAGAACATCTTTGTAATAGATGCTGTGGTTTGTTACAGTTTCACAAGCAGAGTTCAACTAGATATGGTCTGTATGAGTAGGAAACACAGTTCCTTTTTTCTGGACATGCTAATATTTCTTGCTGTATTGCAGACTCTGGACAGAAGAGGATGATTCTTGCATTAAAACATAGGGTGTTTCATGGATGAGAACACTGGACTGAATTTCCCTTCACAAATGGAGTTAAACCAAAGTCTCTGTGTCTTCCTATAAGCAAGAGTTCATTTCCGGTAAACCCAGGGATTTTTCGGCTCAAATGAATTTACACAGTTCACGAACCCAACACGTTTTTCACTATTAACTAAAGAGCATCTATGTAAGAGATGCTGTGGTTTGTTACAGTTTCATAAGTAGAGTTCACCAAGATATGATCCGTACGAGTAGGAAACCCAGTTCTTTTTTTCTGCATATGCTCATATTTCTTGCTGCATTGCAGACTCTGGACAGAAGAGGATGCTACTTGCGTTAAAACAGAGGGTGTTTCATGGATGAGAACACTGGTCTGAATTTCGTTTCACAACCGGAGTTAAACCAAAGCTTCTGTGTCTTCCTACAAGCAAGAGTTCATTTCCGGTAAACCCAGGGATTTTTCGGCACAAATGAATATACACAGTTCAAAAACACAAAAGGTTTTTCAATATTAACTAAATTGCGGCTATGTAAGAGATGCTGGGGTTTTTTACAGTTTCATAAGCAGAGTTCAACTAGATATGGTCCATATGAATAGGAAACCCAGTTCTTTTTTTCTGGACATGCTCATATTTCTTGCTGTATTGCAGACTCTGGACAGAAGAGGTTGCTTCTTGCGTTAAAACTTAGGGTGTTTCATGGATGAGAACACTGGTCTGAATTTCCATTCACAAACGGAGTTAAACCAAAGGCTCTGTGTCTTCCTACAAGCAAGAGTTCATTTCCGGAAATCCCAGTGATTTTTCGGCTCAAAGGAATTTACACAGTTCACGAACCCAACACGTTTCTCACTATAAACTAAAGAGCATCTATGTAAGAGATGCTGTGGTTTGTTACAGTTTCACAAGCAGAGTTCAACTAGATATGGTCCGAATGAGTAGGAAACACAGTTCTTTTTTTCTGGACATGCTCATATTTCTTGCTGTATTGCAGGCTCTGGACAGAAGAGGATGCTTCTTGCGTTAAAACAGAGGGTGTTTCATGGATGAGAACACTGGTCTGAATTTCCCTTTACAAATGGAGTTAAACCAAAGTCTCTACTCTTCCTACAAGCAAGAGTTCATTTCCGGTAAACCCAGGGATTTTTCGGTTCAAATGAATTTACACAGTTCACTAACCCAACACGTTTTTCACTATAAACTAAAGAGCATCTTTGTAAGAGATGATGTGGTTTGTTACAGTTTCACAAGCAGAGTTAAACTAGATATGGTCCGTATGAGTAAGAAACACACTTCGTTTTTTCTGGGCATGCTCATGTTTCTTGCTGTATTGGAGATGCTGGAAAGAAGAGCATGCTTCTTGCGTTGAAACAGAGTATGTTTCAT
The DNA here is from genome assembly GCA_949786385.1 of Onychomys leucogaster. Classification (NCBI taxonomy): domain Eukaryota; kingdom Metazoa; phylum Chordata; class Mammalia; order Rodentia; family Cricetidae; genus Onychomys; species Onychomys leucogaster. The sequence continues at coordinate 306,553 of CATKUP010000151.1, read as the reverse complement.
GGATGAGAACACTGGTCTCAATTTCCCTTTACAAACGGAGTTAAACCAAAGGCTCTGTGTCTTCCTACAAGTAGAGTTCATTTCCGGAAAACCCAGTGATTTTACAGCTCAAATGAATTTACCCAGTTCACGAACCCCACACGTTTTTCACTATAAACTAAAGAGCATCTATGTAAGAGATGCTGTGGTTTGTTACAGTTTCAAAAGCACAGTTCAACTAGATATGGTCCTTATGAGTAGGAAATACAGGTCTTTTTTTATGGACATGCTCATATTTCTTGCTGTATTGCAACTCTGGACAGAAGAGGATGCTTCTTGTGTTAAAACAGACGGTGTTTCATGGATGAGAACACTGGTCTGAATTTCCCTTCACAAATGGAGTTAAACCAAAGGCTCTGTGTCTTCCTACAAGCAAGAGTTCATTTCCAGAAATCCCAGTGATTTTTCGGCTCAAATGAATTTACACAGTTCACTAACCCAACACGTTATTCATTATAAACTAAAGAGCATCTATGTAAGCGATGCTGTGGTTTGTTACAGTTTCACAAGCAGAGTTTAACTAGATATGGTCCGAATGAGTAAGAAACACAGTTCGGATTTTCTGGGCATGCTCATGTTTCTTGCTGTATTGGAGATGCTGGAAAGAACAGCATGCTTCTTGTGTTAAAACAGAGTATGTCTCATGGATGAGAACACTGGTCTGAATTTCCCTTCACAAATGGAGTTAAACCAAAGTCTCTGTGTCTTCCTACAAGCAGGAGTTCATTTCCAGAAAACACAGTGATTTTTCGGCTCAAATGAATTTACACAGTTCACGAATCCAACACATTTTTCACTATAAACTAAAGAGCATCTTTGTAAGAGATGCTGTGGTTTGTTACAGTTTCACAAGCAGAGTTCAACTAGATATGGCCGTATGAGTAAGAGACACACTTCGTTTTCTGGGCATGCTCATGTTTCTTGCTGTATTGGAGATGCCTGAAAGAAGAGCATGCTTCTCGCGTTAAAACAGAGTATGTTTCATGGATGAGCACACTGGTCTGAATTTCCCTTCACAAACGGAGTTAAACCAAAGGCTCTGTGACTTCCTACAAGCAAGAGTTCATTTACGGAAAACCCAGTGATTTTTCGGCTCAAATGAATTTACACAGTTCACGAACCCAACACGTTTTTCACTATAAACTAAAGAGCATCTTTGTAAGAGATGCTGAGGTTTGTTACAGTTTCACAAGCAGAATTCATCTAGATATGGTCCTTATGAGGAGGAAACACAGTTCTTTTTTTCCTAGACATGCTCACATTTCTTGCTGTATTGCAGAATCTAGACAGAAGAGGATGCTTCTTGCGTTAAAACAGAGGGTGTTTCATGGATGAGGACACTGGTCTGAATTTCCCTTCACAAACGGAGTTAAACCAAAGTCTCTGAGTCTTCCTACAAGTAAGAGTTCATTTCCGGTAAACACAGTGATTTTTCGGCTCAAATGAATTTACACAGTTCACGAACCCAACACGTTTTTCACTATAATCTAAAGAGCATCTTTGTAAGAGATGCTGTGGTTTGTTACAGTTTCACAAGTAGAGTTCAACTAGATATGGTCCCTATGAGTGGGAAACACAGTTGTTTTTTTCTGGACATGCTCATATTTCTTGCTGTATTGCAGACTCTGGACAGAAGAGGATGCTTCTTGCATTAAAACAGAGGGTGTTTCAAGGATGAGAACACTGGTCTGAATTTCGCTTCACAAACGGAGTTAAACCAAAGGCTCTGTGTCTTCCTACAAGCAAGAGTTCATTTCCAGAAAACCCAGTGATTTTTCTGCTCAAATGAATTTACACAGTTCACGAACCCAACACGTTTTTCACTATAAACTAAAGAGCATCTTTGTAAGAGATGCTGTGGTTTGTTACAGTTTCACAAGCAGAATTCAACTAGATATGGTCCCTATGAGTAGGAAACACAGTTCTTTTTTTCTGGACATTCTCATAAATCTTGCTGTATTGCAGAATCTAGACAGAAGAGGATGCTTCTTGAGTTAAATCAGAGGGTGTTTCATGGATGAGAAGACTGGTCTGAATTTCCCTTCACAAACAGAGTTAAACCAAAGTCTCTGAGTCTTCCAACAAGTAAGAGTTCATTTCCGGTAAACACAGTGATTTTTCGGCTCAAATGAATTTACACAGTTCACGAACCCAACACGTTTTTCACTATAAACTAAAGAGCATCTTTGTAAGAGATGCTGTGGTTTGCTACAGTTTCACAAGCAGAGTTCAACTAGATATGGTCAATATGAGTAGGAAACACAGTTCTCTTTTTCTGGACATGCTCATATTTCTTGCTGTATTGCAGACTCTGGACAGAAGAGGATGCTTCTTGCGTTAAAACAGAGGGTGTTTCCTGGATGAGAACACTGGTCTGAATTTCCCTTCACAAACGGAGTTAAACCAACGGCTCCGTGTCTTCTTACAAGCAAGAGTTCATTTCCGGAAATCCCAGTGATTTTTCGGCTCAAATGAATTTACAGAGTTCACGAACCCAACACGTTTTTCACTATAATCTAAAGAGCATCTATGTAATAGATGCTGTGGTTTGTTATAGTTTCAAAAGCAGAGTTTAACTAGATATGGTCCGTATGAGTAAGAAACACAGTTCGTTTTTGCTGGGCATGCTCATGTTTCTTGCTGTATTGGAGATGCTGGTCAGAAGAGCATGCTTCTTGCGCTAAAACAGAGTATGTTTCATGGATGAGAACACTGGTCTGAATTTCCCTTCACAAACGGAGTTAAAGCAAAGGCTCTGTGTCTTCCCACAAGCAAGAGTTCATTTCCGTAAACCCAGTGATTTTTCAGCTCAAATGAATTTACCCAGTTCAGGAACCCCACACGTTTTTCACTATAAACTAAAGAGCATCTATGTAAGAGATGCTGTTGTTTGTTACAGTTTCACAAGCAGTGTTCAACTAGATATGGTCTGTATGAGTAGGAAACACAGTTCTTTTTTTCTGGACATGCTCATATATCTTGCTCTATTGCAGAATCTAGACAGAAGAGGATGCTTCTTGCGTTAAATCAGAGGGTGTTTCATGGATGAGAAGACTGGTCTGAATTTCCCTTCACAAACGGAGTTAAACCAAAGTCTCTGAGTCTTCCAACAAGTAAGAGTTCATTTCCGGTAAACACAGTGATTTTTCGGCTCAAATGAATTTACACAGTTCACTAACCCAACACGTTTTTCACTATAAACTAAAGAGCATCTTTGTAAGAGATGATGTGGTTTGTTACAGTTTCACAAGCAGAGTTAAACTAGATATGGTCCGTATGAGTAAGAAACACACTTCGTTTTTTCTGGGCATGCTCATGTTTCTTGCTGTATTGGAGATGCTGGAAAGAAGAGCATGCTTCTTGCGTTGAAACAGAGTATGTTTCATGGATGAGAACACTGGTCTCAATTTCCCTTTACAAACGGAGTTAAACCAAAGGCTCTGTGTCTTCCTACAAGTAGAGTTCATTTCCGGAAAACCCAGTGATTTTACAGCTCAAATGAATTTACCCAGTTCACGAACCCCACACGTTTTTCACTATAAACTAAAGAGCATCTATGTAAGAGATGCTGTGGTTTGTTACAGTTTCAAAAGCACAGTTCAACTAGATATGGTCCTTATGAGTAGGAAATACAGGTCTTTTTTTATGGACATGCTCATATTTCTTGCTGTATTGCAACTCTGGACAGAAGAGGATGCTTCTTGTGTTAAAACAGACGGTGTTTCATGGATGAGAACACTGGTCTGAATTTCCCTTCACAAATGGAGTTAAACCAAAGGCTCTGTGTCTTCCTACAAGCAAGAGTTCATTTCCAGAAATCCCAGTGATTTTTCGGCTCAAATGAATTTACACAGTTCACTAACCCAACACGTTATTCATTATAAACTAAAGAGCATCTATGTAAGCGATGCTGTGGTTTGTTACAGTTTCACAAGCAGAGTTTAACTAGATATGGTCCGAATGAGTAAGAAACACAGTTCGGATTTTCTGGGCATGCTCATGTTTCTTGCTGTATTGGAGATGCTGGAAAGAACAGCATGCTTCTTGTGTTAAAACAGAGTATGTCTCATGGATGAGAACACTGGTCTGAATTTCCCTTCACAAATGGAGTTAAACCAAAGTCTCTGTGTCTTCCTACAAGCAGGAGTTCATTTCCAGAAAACACAGTGATTTTTCGGCTCAAATGAATTTACACAGTTCACGAATCCAACACATTTTTCACTATAAACTAAAGAGCATCTTTGTAAGAGATGCTGTGGTTTGTTACAGTTTCACAAGCAGAGTTCAACTAGATATGGCCGTATGTGTAAGAGACACACTTCGTTTTCTGGGCATGCTCATGTTTCTTGCTGTATTGGAGATGCCTGAAAGAAGAGCATGCTTCTCGCGTTAAAACAGAGTATGTTTCATGGATGAGCACACTGGTCTGAATTTCCCTTCACAAACGGAGTTAAACCAAAGGCTCTGTGACTTCCTACAAGCAAGAGTTCATTTACGGAAAACCCAGTGATTTTTCGGCTCAAATGAATTTACACAGTTCACGAACCCAACACGTTTTTCACTATAAACTAAAGAGCATCTTTGTAAGAGATGCTGAGGTTTGTTACAGTTTCACAAGCAGAATTCATCTAGATATGGTCCTTATGAGGAGGAAACACAGTTCTTTTTTTCCTAGACATGCTCACATTTCTTGCTGTATTGCAGAATCTAGACAGAAGAGGATGCTTCTTGCGTTAAAACAGAGGGTGTTTCATGGATGAGGACACTGGTCTGAATTTCCCTTCACAAACGGAGTTAAACCAAAGTCTCTGAGTCTTCCTACAAGTAAGAGTTCATTTCCGGTAAACACAGTGATTTTTCGGCTCAAATGAATTTACACAGTTCACGAACCCAACACGTTTTTCACTATAATCTAAAGAGCATCTTTGTAAGAGATGCTGTGGTTTGTTACAGTTTCACAAGTAGAGTTCAACTAGATATGGTCCCTATGAGTGGGAAACACAGTTGTTTTTTTCTGGACATGCTCATATTTCTTGCTGTATTGCAGACTCTGGACAGAAGAGGATGCTTCTTGCATTAAAACAGAGGGTGTTTCAAGGATGAGAACACTGGTCTGAATTTCGCTTCACAAACGGAGTTAAACCAAAGGCTCTGTGTCTTCCTACAAGCAAGAGTTCATTTCCAGAAAACCCAGTGATTTTTCTGCTCAAATGAATTTACACAGTTCACGAACCCAACACGTTTTTCACTATAAACTAAAGAGCATCTTTGTAAGAGATGCTGTGGTTTGTTACAGTTTCACAAGCAGAATTCAACTAGATATGGTCCCTATGAGTAGGAAACACAGTTCTTTTTTTCTGGACATTCTCATAAATCTTGCTGTATTGCAGAATCTAGACAGAAGAGGATGCTTCTTGAGTTAAATCAGAGGGTGTTTCATGGATGAGAAGACTGGTCTGAATTTCCCTTCACAAACAGAGTTAAACCAAAGTCTCTGAGTCTTCCAACAAGTAAGAGTTCATTTCCGGTAAACACAGTGATTTTTCGGCTCAAATGAATTTACACAGTTCACGAACCCAACACGTTTTTCACTATAAACTAAAGAGCATCTTTGTAAGAGATGCTGTGGTTTGTTACAGTTTCACAAGCAGAGTTCAACTAGATATGGTCAATATGAGTAGGAAACACAGTTCTCTTTTTCTGGACATGCTCATATTTCTTGCTGTATTGCAGACTCTGGACAGAAGAGGATGCTTCTTGCGTTAAAACAGAGGGTGTTTCCTGGATGAGAACACTGGTCTGAATTTCCCTTCACAAACGGAGTTAAACCAACGGCTCCGTGTCTTCTTACAAGCAAGAGTTCATTTCCGGAAATCCCAGTGATTTTTCGGCTCAAATGAATTTACAGAGTTCACGAACCCAACACGTTTTTCACTATAATCTAAAGAGCATCTATGTAATAGATGCTGTGGTTTGTTATAGTTTCAAAAGCAGAGTTTAACTAGATATGGTCCGTATGAGTAAGAAACACAGTTCGTTTTTGCTGGGCATGCTCATGTTTCTTGCTGTATTGGAGATGCTGGTCAGAAGAGCATGCTTCTTGCGCTAAAACAGAGTATGTTTCATGGATGAGAACACTGGTCTGAATTTCCCTTCACAAACGGAGTTAAAGCAAAGGCTCTGTGTCTTCCCACAAGCAAGAGTTCATTTCCGTAAACCCAGTGATTTTTCAGCTCAAATGAATTTACCCAGTTCAGGAACCCCACACGTTTTTCACTATAAACTAAAGAGCATCTATGTAAGAGATGCTGTTGTTTGTTACAGTTTCACAAGCAGTGTTCAACTAGATATGGTCTGTATGAGTAGGAAACACAGTTCTTTTTTTCTGGACATGCTCATATATCTTGCTCTATTGCAGAATCTAGACAGAAGAGGATGCTTCTTGCGTTAAATCAGAGGGTGTTTCATGGATGAGAAGACTGGTCTGAATTTCCCTTCACAAACGGAGTTAAACCAAAGTCTCTGAGTCTTCCAACAAGTAAGAGTTCATTTCCGGTAAACACAGTGATTTTTCGGCTCAAATGAATTTACACAGTTCACGAACCCAACACGTTTTTCACTATAAACTAAAGAGCATCTTTGAAAGAGATGCTGTGGTTTGTTACAGTTTCACAAGCAGAATTCAACTAGATATGGTCCCTATGAGTAGGAAACACAGTTCTTTTTTTCTGGACATGCTCATATATCTTGCTGTATTGCAGAATCTAGACAGAAGAGGATGCTTCTTACGTTAAAACAGAGGGTGTTTCATGGATGAGAACACTGGTCTGAATTTCCCTTCACAAATGGAGTTAAACCAAAGTCTCTAGTCTTCCTACAAGCAAGAGTTCATTTCCGGTAAACCTAGGGATTTTTCGGCTCAATTGAATTTACACAGTTCACGAACCCAACACGTTTTTCACTATAAACTAAATAGCATCTATGTAAGAGATGCTGTGGTTTGTTACACTTTCACAAGCAGAGGTCAACTAGATATGGTCCAGATGAGTAGGAAAAACAGTTCTCTTTTTCTGGACATGCTCATATTTCTTGCTGTATTGCAGTCTCTGGACAGAAGAGCATGCTTCTTGCGTTAAAACAGAGGGTGTTTCATGGATGAGCACACTGGTCTGAATTTCCCTTCAGAAACGGAGTTAAACCAAAGGCTCGGTGACTTCCTACAAGCAAGAGTTCATTTCCGGAAAACCCAGTGATTTTTCGGCTCAAATGAATTTACACAGTTCACGAACCCAACACGTTTTTCACTATAAACTAAAGAGCATCTTTGTAAGAGATGCTGTGGTTTGTTACAGTTTCACAAGCAGAGTTCAACTAGATATGGTGCCTATGAGTAGGAAACACAGTTCTCTTTTTCTAGACATGCTCATATTTCTTGCTGTATTGCAGACTCTGGACAGAAGAGGATGCTTCTTGCATTAAAACAGAGGGTGTTTCAAGGATGAGAACACTGCTCTGAATTTCCCGTCCCAAACGGAGTTAAACCAAAGGCTCTGTGTCTTCCTACAAGCAAGAGTTCATTTCCGGAAAACCCAGTGATTTTACGGCTCAAATGTATTTACATAGTTCACGAACCCAACACGTTTTTCACTATAAACTAAAGAGCATCTATGTAAGAGATGCTGTGGTTTGTTAGAGTTACAAAAGCAGAGTTTAACTAGATATGGTCCGTATGAGTAAGAAACACAGTTCGTTTTTACAGGGCGTGCTCATGTTTCTTGCTGTATTGGAGATGCTGGAAAGAAGAGCATGCTTCTTGCGTTAAAACAGATTATGTTTCATGGATGAGCACACTGGTCTGAATTTCCCTTCACAAACGGAGTTAAACCAAAGGCTCTGTGTCTTCCTACAAGCAACAGTTCATTTCCGGAAAACCCAGTGCTTTTTCAGCTCAAATGTATTTACCCAGTTCATGAACCCCACACGTTTTTCACTATAAACTAAAGAGCATCTATGTAAATGATGCTGTGGTTTGTTACAGTTTCACAAGCAGAGTTTAACTAGATATTGTCCGAATGCATAAGAAACACAGTTCGTATTTTCTGGGCATGCTCATGTTTCTTGCTGTATTGGAGATGCTGGAAAGAACAGCATGCTTCTTGCGTTCAAACAGAGTATGTCTCATGGATGAGAACACTGGTCTGAATTTCCCTTCACAAACGGAGTTAAATCAAAGGCTCTGTGTCTTCCTACAAGCAGGAGTTCTTTTCCGGAAATCCCAGGATTTTTCGGCTCAAATGAATTTACATAGTTCACGAACCCAACACGTTTTTCACTATAAACTAAAGAGCATCTATGTAAGAGATGCTGTGGTTTGTTACAGTTTCACAAGCAGAGTTTAAGTAGATATGGTCCGTATGAGTAAGAAACACAGTTCGTTTTTTCTGGGCATGCTCATGTTTCTTGGTGTATTGGAAATGCTGGAAAGAAGAGCATGCTTCTTGCTTTAAAACAGAGTACGTTTCATGGATGAGAACACTGGTCTGAATTTCCCTTCACAAATGGAGTTAAAGCAAAGGCTCTGTGTCTTCCTACAAGCAAGAGTTCATTTCTGGAAAACCCAGTGATTTTTCAGCTCAAATGAATTTACACATTTCACGAACCCAACACGTTTTTCACTATAAACTAAAGAGCGTCTTTGTAAGAGAAGCTGTGGTTTGTTACCGTTTCACAAGCAGAGTTCAACTAGATATGGCCGTATGAGTAACAAACACACTTCGTTTTTTCTGGGCATGCTCATGTTTCTTGCTGTAGTGGAGATGCTGGAAAGAAGAGCATGCTTCTTGCGTTAAAACAGAGTACGTTTCATGGATGAGAACACTGGTCTGAATTTCCCTTCACAAACGGAGTTAAAGCAAAGGCTCTGTGTCTTCCTACAAGCAAGAGTTCATTTCCGGAAAACCCAGTGATTTTTCAGCTCAAATGAATTTACCCAGTTCACGAACCCCACACGTTTTTCACTATAAACTAAAGAGCATCTATGTAAGAGATGCTGTGGTTTGTTACAGTTTCACTAGCAGAGTTCAATTAGATATGGTCCGTATGAGTAGGAAATACAGTTCTTTTTTTATGGACATGCTCATATTTCTTGCTGTATTGCAACTCTGGACAAAAGAGGATGCTTTTTGTGTTAAAAGAGACGGTGTTTCATGGATGAGAACACTGGTCTGAATTTCCCTTCACAAACGGAGTTAAACCAAAGGCTCTGTGTCTTCCTACAAGCAAGAGTTCATTTCCAGAAATCCCAGTGATTTTTCAGCTCAAATGAATTTACACAGTTCACGAACCCAACACGTTATTCATTATAAACTAAAGAGCATCTATGTAAGAGATGCTGTGGTTTGTTACAGTTTCACAAGCAGAGTTTAACTAGATATGGTCCGAATGCGTAAGAAACACAGTTCGTATTTTCTGGGCATGCTCATATTTCTTGCTGTATTGGAGATGCTGGAAAGAAGAGCATGCTTCTTGCGTTAAAACAGAGTATGTCTCATGGATGAGAACACTGGTCTGTATTTCCCTTCAAAAACGGAGTTAAAGCAAAGGCTCTGTGTCTGCCTACAAGCAAGAGTTCATTCCCGGAAAACCCAGTGATTTTTCGGCTCAAATAAATTTACACAGTTCACGAACCAAACATGTTTTTCACTTTCAACTAAAGAACATCTTTGTAATAGATGCTGTGGTTTGTTACAGTTTCACAAGCAGAGTTCAACTAGATATGGTCTGTATGAGTAGGAAACACAGTTCCTTTTTTCTGGACATGCTAATATTTCTTGCTGTATTGCAGACTCTGGACAGAAGAGGATGATTCTTGCATTAAAACATAGGGTGTTTCATGGATGAGAACACTGGTCTGAATTTCGTTTCACAACCGGAGTTAAACCAAAGCTTCTGTGTCTTCCTACAAGCAAGAGTTCATTTCCGGTAAACCCAGGGATTTTTCGGCACAAATGAATATACACAGTTCACAAACACAAAACGTTTTTCAATATTAACTAAATTGCGGCTATGTAAGAGATGCTGGGGTTTTTTACAGTTTCATAAGCAGAGTTCAACTAGATATGGTCCATATGAATAGGAAACCCAGTTCTTTTTTTCTGGACATGCTCATATTTCTTGCTGTATTGCAGACTCTGGACAGAAGAGGTTGCTTCTTGCGTTAAAACTTAGGGTGTTTCATGGATGAGAACACTGGTCTGAATTTCCATTCACAAACGGAGTTAAACCAAAGGCTCTGTGTCTTCCTACAAGCAAGAGTTCATTTCCGGAAATCCCAGTGATTTTTCGGCTCAAAGGAATTTACACAGTTCACGAACCCAACACGTTTCTCACTATAAACTAAAGAGCATCTATGTAAGAGATGCTGTGGTTTGTTACAGTTTCACAAGCAGAGTTCAACTAGATATGGTCCGTATGAGTAGGAAACACAGTTCTTTTTTTCTGGACATGCTCATATTTCTTGCTGTATTGCAGGCTCTGGACAGAAGAGGATGCTTCTTGCGTTAAAACAGAGGGTGTTTCATGGATGAGAACACTGGTCTGAATTTCCCTTTACAAATGGAGTTAAACCAAAGTCTCTACTCTTCCTACAAGCAAGAGTTCATTTCCGGTAAACCCAGGGATTTTTCGGTTCAAATGAATTTACACAGTTCACTAACCCAACACGTTTTTCACTATAAACTAAAGAGCATCTTTGTAAGAGATGATGTGGTTTGTTACAGTTTCACAAGCAGAGTTAAACTAGATATGGTCCGTATGAGTAAGAAACACACTTCGTTTTTTCTGTGCATGCTCATGTTTCTTGCTGTATTGGAGATGCTGGAAAGAAGAGCATGCTTCTTGCGTTGAAACAGAGTATGTTTCATGGATGAGAACACTGGTCTCAATTTCCCTTTACAAACGGAGTTAAACCAAAGGCTCTGTGTCTTCCTACAAGTAGAGTTCATTTCCGGAAAACCCAGTGATTTTACAGCTCAAATGAATTTACCCAGTTCACGAACCCCACACGTTTTTCACTATAAACTAAAGAGCATCTATGTAAGAGATGCTGTGGTTTGTTACAGTTTCAAAAGCACAGTTCAACTAGATATGGTCCTTATGAGTAGGAAATACAGGTCTTTTTTTATGGACATGCTCATATTTCTTGCTGTATTGCAACTCTGGACAGAAGAGGATGCTTCTTGTGTTAAAACAGACGGTGTTTCATGGATGAGAACACTGGTCTGAATTTCCCTTCACAAATGGAGTTAAACCAAAGGCTTGTGTCTTCCTACAAGCAAGAGTTCATTTCCAGAAATCCCAGTGATTTTTCGGCTCAAATGAATTTACACAGTTCACTAACCCAACACGTTATTCATTATAAACTAAAGAGCATCTATGTAAGCGATGCTGTGGTTTGTTACAGTTTCACAAGCAGAGTTTAACTAGATATGGTCCGAATGAGTAAGAAACACAGTTCGGATTTTCTGGGCATGCTCATGTTTCTTGCTGTATTGGAGATGCTGGAAAGAACAGCATGCTTCTTGTGTTAAAACAGAGTATGTCTCATGGATGAGAACACTGGTCTGAATTTCCCTTCACAAATGGAGTTAAACCAAAGTCTCTGTGTCTTCCTACAAGCAGGAGTTCATTTCCAGAAAACACAGTGATTTTTCGGCTCAAATGAATTTACACAGTTCACGAATCCAACACATTTTTCACTATAAACTAAAGAGCATCTTTGTAAGAGATGCTGTGGTTTGTTACAGTTTCACAAGCAGAGTTCAACTAGATATGGCCGTATGAGTAAGAAACACACTTCGTTTTCTGGGCATGCTCATGTTTCTTGCTGTATTGGAGATGCCTGAAAGAAGAGCATGCTTCTCGCGTTAAAACAGAGTATGTTTCATGGATGAGCACACTGGTCTGAATTTCCCTTCACAAACGGAGTTAAACCAAAGGCTCTGTGACTTCCTACAAGCAAGAGTTCATTTACGGAAAACCCAGTGATTTTTCGGCTCAAATGAATTTACACAGTTCACGAACCCAACACGTTTTTCACTATAAACTAAAGAGCATCTTTGTAAGAGATGCTGAGGTTTGTTACAGTTTCACAAGCAGAATTCATCTAGATATGGTCCCTATGAGGAGGAAACACAGTTCTTTTTTTCCTAGACATGCTCACATTTCTTGCTGTATTGCAGAATCTAGACAGAAGAGGATGCTTCTTGCGTTAAAACAGAGGGTGTTTCATGGATGAGGACACTGGTCTGAATTTCCCTTCACAAACGGAGTTAAACCAAAGGCTCTGTGTCTTCCTACAAGCAAGAGTTCATTTCCAGAAAACCCAGTGATTTTTCTGCTCAAATGAATTTACACAGTTCACGAACCCAACACGTTTTTCACTATAAACTAAAGAGCATCTTTGTAAGAGATGCTGTGGTTTGTTACAGTTTCACAAGCAGAATTCAACTAGATATGGTCCCTATGAGTAGGAAACACAGTTCTTTTTTTCTGGACATTCTCATAAATCTTGCTGTATTGCAGAATCTAGACAGAAGAGGATGCTTCTTGAGTTAAATCAGAGGGTGTTTCATGGATGAGAAGACTGGTCTGAATTTCCCTTCACAAACAGAGTTAAACCAAAGTCTCTGAGTCTTCCAACAAGTAAGAGTTCATTTCCGGTAAACACAGTGATTTTTCGGCTCAAATGAATTTACACAGTTCACGAACCCAACACGTTTTTCACTATAAACTAAAGAGCATCTTTGTAAGAGATGCTGTGGTTTGTTACAGGTTCACAAGCAGAGTTCAACTAGATATGGTCAATATGAGTAGGAAACACAGTTCTCTTTTTCTGGACATGCTCATATTTCTTGCTGTATTGCAGACTCTGGACAGAAGAGGATGCTTCTTGCGTTAAAACAGAGGGTGTTTCCTGGATGAGAACACTGGTCTGAATTTCCCTTCACAAACGGAGTTAAACCAACGGCTCCGTGTCTTCTTACAAGCAAGAGTTCATTTCCGGAAATCCCAGTGATTTTTCGGCTCAAATGAATTTACAGAGTTCACGAACCCAACACGTTTTTCACTATAATCTAAAGAGCATCTATGTAATAGATGCTGTGGTTTGTTATAGTTTCAAAAGCAGAGTTTAACTAGATATGGTCCGTATGAGTAAGAAACACAGTTCGTTTTTGCTGGGCATGCTCATGTTTCTTGCTGTATTGGAGATGCTGGTCAGAAGTGCATGCTTCTTGCGCTAAAACAGAGTATGTTTCATGGATGAGAACACTGGTCTGAATTTCCCATCACAAACGGAGTTAAAGCAAAGGCTCTGTGTCTTCCCACAAGCAAGAGTTCATTTCCGTAAACCCAGTGATTTTTCAGCTCAAATGAATTTACCCAGTTCAGGAACCCCACACGTTTTTCACTATAAACTAAAGAGCATCTATGTAAGAGATGCTGTTGTTTGTTACAGTTTCACAAGCAGTGTTCAACTAGATATGGTCTGTATGAGTAGGAAACACAGTTCTTTTTTTCTGGACATGCTCATATATCTTGATGTATTGCAGAATCTAGACAGAAGAGGATGCTTCTTGCGTTAAATCAGAGGGTGTTTCATGGATGAGAAGACTGGTCTGAATTTCCCTTCACAAACGGAGTTAAACCAAAGTCTCTGAGTCTTCCAACAAGTAAGAGTTCATTTCCGGTAAACACAGTGATTTTTCGGCTCAAATGAATTTACACAGTTCACGAACCCAACACGTTTTTCACTATAAACTAAAGAGCATCTTTGAAAGAGATGCTGTGGTTTGTTACAGTTTCACAAGCAGAATTCAACTAGATATGGTCCCTATGAGTAGGAAACACAGTTCTTTTTTTCTGGACATGCTCATATATCTTGCTGTATAGCAGAATCTAGACAGAAGAGGATGCTTCTTACGTTAAAACAGAGGGTGTTTCATGGATGAGAACACTGGTCTGAATTTCCCTTCACAAATGGAGTTAAACCAAAGTCTCTAGTCTTCCTACAAGCAAGAGTTCATTTCCGGTAAACCTAGGGATTTTTCGGCTCAATTGAATTTACACAGTTCACGAACCCAACACGTTTTTCACTATAAACTAAATAGCATCTATGTAAGAGATGCTGTGGTTTGTTACACTTTCACAAGCAGAGGTCAACTAGATATGGTCCAGATGAGTAGGAAAAACAGTTCTCTTTTTCTGGACATGCTCATATTTCTTGCTGTATTGCAGTCTCTGGACAGAAGAGCATGCTTCTTGCGTTAAAACAGAGGGTGTTTCATGGATGAGCACACTGGTCTGAATTTCCCTTCAGAAACGGAGTTAAACCAAAGGCTCGGTGACTTCCTACAAGCAAGAGTTCATTTCCGGAAAACCCAGTGATTTTTCGGCTCAAATGAATTTACACAGTTCACGAACCCAACACGTTTTTCACTATAAACTAAAGAGCATCTTTGTAAGAGATGCTGTGGTTTGTTACAGTTTCACAAGCAGAGTTCAAATAGATATGGTCCCCATGAGTAGGAAACACAGTTCTGTTCTTTGGACATGCTTATATTTCTTGCTGTATCGCAGACTCTGGACAGAAGAGGATGATTCTTGCGTTAAAACAGAGGGTGTTTCATGGATGAGAACACTGGTCTGAATTTCCCTTCACAAACGGAGTTAAACCAAAGGCTCTGTGTCTTCCTACAAGCAAGAGTTCATTTCCGGAAATCCCAGTGATTTTTCGGCTCAAATGAATTTACATAGTTCAAGAACCCAACACGTTTTTCACTATAAACTAAAGAGCATCTATGTAAGAGATGCTGTGGTTTGTTACAGTTTCACAAGCAGAGTTAAACTAGATATGGTCCGTATGAGTAAGAAACACAGTTCGTTTTTTCTGGGCATGCTCCTGTTTCTTGCTGTATTGGAGATGCTGGAAAGAAGAGCATGCTTCTTGCGTTAAAACAGAGTATGTTTCATGGATGAGAACACTGGTCTGAATTTCCCTTCACAAACGGAGTTAAAGCAAAGGCTCTGTGTCTTCCTACAATCAAGAGTTCATTTCCGGAAAACCCAGTGATTTTTCGGCTCAAATGAATTTACCCAGTTCAGGAACCCCACACGTTTTTCACTATAAACTAAAGAGCATCTATGTAAGAGATGCTGTGGTTTGTTACAGTTTCACTAGCAGAGTTCAATTAGATATGGTCCGTATGAGTAGGAAATACAGTTCTTTTTTTATGGACATGCTCATATTTCTTGCTGTATTGCAACTCTGGACAAAAGAGGATGCTTTTTGTGTTAAAAGAGACGGTGTTTCATGGATGAGAACACTGGTCTGAATTTCCCTTCACAAACGGAGTTAAACCAAAGGCTCTGTGTCTTCCTACAAGCAAGAGTTCATTTCCAGAAATCCCAGTGATTTTTCAGCTCAAATGAATTTACACAGTTCACGAACCCAACACGTTATTCATTATAAACTAAAGAGCATCTATGTAAGAGATGCTGTGGTTTGTTACAGTTTCACAAGCAGAGTTTAACTAGATATGGTCCGAATGCGTAAGAAACACAGTTCGTATTTTCTGGGCATGCTCATATTTCTTGCTGTATTGGAGATGCTGGAAAGAAGAGCATGCTTCTTGCGTTAAAACAGAGTATGTCTCATGGATGAGAACACTGGTCTGTATTTCCCTTCAAAAACGGAGTTAAAGCAAAGGCTCTGTGTCTGCCTACAAGCAAGAGTTCATTCCCGGAAAACCCAGTGATTTTTCGGCTCAAATAAATTTACACAGTTCACGAACCAAACATGTTTTTCACTTTCAACTAAAGAACATCTTTGTAATAGATGCTGTGGTTTGTTACAGTTTCACAAGCAGAGTTCAACTAGATATGGTCTGTATGAGTAGGAAACACAGTTCCTTTTTTCTGGACATGCTAATATTTCTTGCTGTATTGCAGACTCTGGACAGAAGAGGATGATTCTTGCATTAAAACATAGGGTGTTTCATGGATGAGAACACTGGTCTGAATTTCGTTTCACAACCGGAGTTAAACCAAAGCTTCTGTGTCTTCCTACAAGCAAGAGTTCATTTCCGGTAAACCCAGGGATTTTTCGGCACAAATGAATATACACAGTTCACAAACACAAAACGTTTTTCAATATTAACTAAATTGCGGCTATGTAAGAGATGCTGGGGTTTTTTACAGTTTCATAAGCAGAGTTCAACTAGATATGGTCCATATGAATAGGAAACCCAGTTCTTTTTTTCTGGACATGCTCATATTTCTTGCTGTATTGCAGACTCTGGACAGAAGAGGTTGCTTCTTGCGTTAAAACTTAGGGTGTTTCATGGATGAGAACACTGGTCTGAATTTCCATTCACAAACGGAGTTAAACCAAAGGCTCTGTGTCTTCCTACAAGCAAGAGTTCATTTCCGGAAATCCCAGTGATTTTTCGGCTCAAAGGAATTTACACAGTTCACGAACCCAACACGTTTCTCACTATAAACTAAAGAGCATCTATGTAAGAGATGCTGTGGTTTGTTACAGTTTCACAAGCAGAGTTCAACTAGATATGGTCCGTATGAGTAGGAAACACAGTTCTTTTTTTCTGGACATGCTCATATTTCTTGCTGTATTGCAGGCTCTGGACAGAAGAGGATGCTTCTTGCGTTAAAACAGAGGGTGTTTCATGGATGAGAACACTGGTCTGAATTTCCCTTTACAAATGGAGTTAAACCAAAGTCTCTACTCTTCCTACAAGCAAGAGTTCATTTCCGGTAAACCCAGGGATTTTTCGGTTCAAATGAATTTACACAGTTCACTAACCCAACACGTTTTTCACTATAAACTAAAGAGCATCTTTGTAAGAGATGATGTGGTTTGTTACAGTTTCACAAGCAGAGTTAAACTAGATATGGTCCGTATGAGTAAGAAACACACTTCGTTTTTTCTGTGCATGCTCATGTTTCTTGCTGTATTGGAGATGCTGGAAAGAAGAGCATGCTTCTTGCGTTGAAACAGAGTATGTTTCATGGATGAGAACACTGGTCTCAATTTCCCTTTACAAACGGAGTTAAACCAAAGGCTCTGTGTCTTCCTACAAGTAGAGTTCATTTCCGGAAAACCCAGTGATTTTACAGCTCAAATGAATTTACCCAGTTCACGAACCCCACACGTTTTTCACTATAAACTAAAGAGCATCTATGTAAGAGATGCTGTGGTTTGTTACAGTTTCAAAAGCACAGTTCAACTAGATATGGTCCTTATGAGTAGGAAATACAGGTCTTTTTTTATGGACATGCTCATATTTCTTGCTGTATTGCAACTCTGGACAGAAGAGGATGCTTCTTGTGTTAAAACAGACGGTGTTTCATGGATGAGAACACTGGTCTGAATTTCCCTTCACAAATGGAGTTAAACCAAAGGCTTGTGTCTTCCTACAAGCAAGAGTTCATTTCCAGAAATCCCAGTGATTTTTCGGCTCAAATGAATTTACACAGTTCACTAACCCAACACGTTATTCATTATAAACTAAAGAGCATCTATGTAAGCGATGCTGTGGTTTGTTACAGTTTCACAAGCAGAGTTTAACTAGATATGGTCCGAATGAGTAAGAAACACAGTTCGGATTTTCTGGGCATGCTCATGTTTCTTGCTGTATTGGAGATGCTGGAAAGAACAGCATGCTTCTTGTGTTAAAACAGAGTATGTCTCATGGATGAGAACACTGGTCTGAATTTCCCTTCACAAATGGAGTTAAACCAAAGTCTCTGTGTCTTCCTACAAGCAGGAGTTCATTTCCAGAAAACACAGTGATTTTTCGGCTCAAATGAATTTACACAGTTCACGAATCCAACACATTTTTCACTATAAACTAAAGAGCATCTTTGTAAGAGATGCTGTGGTTTGTTACAGTTTCACAAGCAGAGTTCAACTAGATATGGCCGTATGAGTAAGAAACACACTTCGTTTTCTGGGCATGCTCATGTTTCTTGCTGTATTGGAGATGCCTGAAAGAAGAGCATGCTTCTCGCGTTAAAACAGAGTATGTTTCATGGATGAGCACACTGGTCTGAATTTCCCTTCACAAACGGAGTTAAACCAAAGGCTCTGTGACTTCCTACAAGCAAGAGTTCATTTACGGAAAACCCAGTGATTTTTCGGCTCAAATGAATTTACACAGTTCACGAACCCAACACGTTTTTCACTATAAACTAAAGAGCATCTTTGTAAGAGATGCTGAGGTTTGTTACAGTTTCACAAGCAGAATTCATCTAGATATGGTCCCTATGAGGAGGAAACACAGTTCTTTTTTTCCTAGACATGCTCACATTTCTTGCTGTATTGCAGAATCTAGACAGAAGAGGATGCTTCTTGCGTTAAAACAGAGGGTGTTTCATGGATGAGGACACTGGTCTGAATTTCCCTTCACAAACGGAGTTAAACCAAAGGCTCTGTGTCTTCCTACAAGCAAGAGTTCATTTCCAGAAAACCCAGTGATTTTTCTGCTCAAATGAATTTACACAGTTCACGAACCCAACACGTTTTTCACTATAAACTAAAGAGCATCTTTGTAAGAGATGCTGTGGTTTGTTACAGTTTCACAAGCAGAATTCAACTAGATATGGTCCCTATGAGTAGGAAACACAGTTCTTTTTTTCTGGACATTCTCATAAATCTTGCTGTATTGCAGAATCTAGACAGAAGAGGATGCTTCTTGAGTTAAATCAGAGGGTGTTTCATGGATGAGAAGACTGGTCTGAATTTCCCTTCACAAACAGAGTTAAACCAAAGTCTCTGAGTCTTCCAACAAGTAAGAGTTCATTTCCGGTAAACACAGTGATTTTTCGGCTCAAATGAATTTACACAGTTCACGAACCCAACACGTTTTTCACTATAAACTAAAGAGCATCTTTGTAAGAGATGCTGTGGTTTGTTACAGGTTCACAAGCAGAGTTCAACTAGATATGGTCAATATGAGTAGGAAACACAGTTCTCTTTTTCTGGACATGCTCATATTTCTTGCTGTATTGCAGACTCTGGACAGAAGAGGATGCTTCTTGCGTTAAAACAGAGGGTGTTTCCTGGATGAGAACACTGGTCTGAATTTCCCTTCACAAACGGAGTTAAACCAACGGCTCCGTGTCTTCTTACAAGCAAGAGTTCATTTCCGGAAATCCCAGTGATTTTTCGGCTCAAATGAATTTACAGAGTTCACGAACCCAACACGTTTTTCACTATAATCTAAAGAGCATCTATGTAATAGATGCTGTGGTTTGTTATAGTTTCAAAAGCAGAGTTTAACTAGATATGGTCCGTATGAGTAAGAAACACAGTTCGTTTTTGCTGGGCATGCTCATGTTTCTTGCTGTATTGGAGATGCTGGTCAGAAGTGCATGCTTCTTGCGCTAAAACAGAGTATGTTTCATGGATGAGAACACTGGTCTGAATTTCCCATCACAAACGGAGTTAAAGCAAAGGCTCTGTGTCTTCCCACAAGCAAGAGTTCATTTCCGTAAACCCAGTGATTTTTCAGCTCAAATGAATTTACCCAGTTCAGGAACCCCACACGTTTTTCACTATAAACTAAAGAGCATCTATGTAAGAGATGCTGTTGTTTGTTACAGTTTCACAAGCAGTGTTCAACTAGATATGGTCTGTATGAGTAGGAAACACAGTTCTTTTTTTCTGGACATGCTCATATATCTTGATGTATTGCAGAATCTAGACAGAAGAGGATGCTTCTTGCGTTAAATCAGAGGGTGTTTCATGGATGAGAAGACTGGTCTGAATTTCCCTTCACAAACGGAGTTAAACCAAAGTCTCTGAGTCTTCCAACAAGTAAGAGTTCATTTCCGGTAAACACAGTGATTTTTCGGCTCAAATGAATTTACACAGTTCACGAACCCAACACGTTTTTCACTATAAACTAAAGAGCATCTTTGAAAGAGATGCTGTGGTTTGTTACAGTTTCACAAGCAGAATTCAACTAGATATGGTCCCTATGAGTAGGAAACACAGTTCTTTTTTTCTGGACATGCTCATATATCTTGCTGTATAGCAGAATCTAGACAGAAGAGGATGCTTCTTACGTTAAAACAGAGGGTGTTTCATGGATGAGAACACTGGTCTGAATTTCCCTTCACAAATGGAGTTAAACCAAAGTCTCTAGTCTTCCTACAAGCAAGAGTTCATTTCCGGTAAACCTAGGGATTTTTCGGCTCAATTGAATTTACACAGTTCACGAACCCAACACGTTTTTCACTATAAACTAAATAGCATCTATGTAAGAGATGCTGTGGTTTGTTACACTTTCACAAGCAGAGGTCAACTAGATATGGTCCAGATGAGTAGGAAAAACAGTTCTCTTTTTCTGGACATGCTCATATTTCTTGCTGTATTGCAGTCTCTGGACAGAAGAGCATGCTTCTTGCGTTAAAACAGAGGGTGTTTCATGGATGAGCACACTGGTCTGAATTTCCCTTCAGAAACGGAGTTAAACCAAAGGCTCGGTGACTTCCTACAAGCAAGAGTTCATTTCCGGAAAACCCAGTGATTTTTCGGCTCAAATGAATTTACACAGTTCACGAACCCAACACGTTTTTCACTATAAACTAAAGAGCATCTTTGTAAGAGATGCTGTGGTTTGTTACAGTTTCACAAGCAGAGTTCAAATAGATATGGTCCCCATGAGTAGGAAACACAGTTCTGTTCTTTGGACATGCTTATATTTCTTGCTGTATCGCAGACTCTGGACAGAAGAGGATGATTCTTGCGTTAAAACAGAGGGTGTTTCATGGATGAGAACACTGGTCTGAATTTCCCTTCACAAACGGAGTTAAACCAAAGGCTCTGTGTCTTCCTACAAGCAAGAGTTCATTTCCAGAAATCCCAGTGATTTTTCGGCTCAAATGAATTTACATAGTTCAAGAACCCAACACGTTTTTCACTATAAACTAAAGAGCATCTATGTAAGAGATGCTGTGGTTTGTTACAGTTTCACAAGCAGAGTTAAACTAGATATGGTCCGTATGAGTAAGAAACACAGTTCGTTTTTTCTGGGCATGCTCCTGTTTCTTGCTGTATTGGAGATGCTGGAAAGAAGAGCATGCTTCTTGCGTTAAAACAGAGTATGTTTCATGGATGAGAACACTGGTCTGAATTTCCCTTCACAAACGGAGTTAAAGCAAAGGCTCTGTGTCTTCCTACAATCAAGAGTTCATTTCCGGAAAACCCAGTGATTTTTCGGCTCAAATGAATTTACCCAGTTCAGGAACCCCACACGTTTTTCACTATAAACTAAAGAGCATCTATGTAAGAGATGCTGTGGTTTGTTACGGTTTCACAAGCAGAGTTCAACTAGATATTGTCCGTATGAGTAGGAAATACAGTTCTTTTTTTATGGACATGCTCATATATCTTGCTGTATTGCAACTCTGGACAGAAGAGCATGCTTCTTGCGTTAAAACAGAGTATGTTTCATGGATGAGCACACTGGTCTGAATTTCCCTTCACAAACGGAGTTAAACCAAAGGCTCTGTGACTTCCTACAAGCAAAAGTTCATTTCTGGAAAACCCAGTGATTTTTCAGCTCAGATGAATTTACACAGTTCACGAACCCAACACGTTTTTCACTATAAACTAAAGAGCATCTTTGTAAGAGATGCTGTGGTTTGTTACAGTTTCACAAGCAGAGTTCAACTAGATATGGTCCGTATGAGTAGGAAACACAGTTCGTTTTTTCTGGCCATGCTCATGTTTCTTGCTGTATTGGAGATGCTGGAAAGAAGAGCATGCTTCTTGCGTTAAAACAGAGTATGTTTCATGGATGAGAACACTGGTCTGAATTTCCCTTCACAAACGGAGTTAAACCAAAGTCTCTGTATCTTCCTACAAGCCAGAGTTCATTTCCGGAAAACCCAGTGATTTTTCGGCTCAAATGAATTTACCCAGTTCAAGAACCCCACACGTTTTTCACTATAACCTAAAGAGCATCTACGTAAGAGATGTTGTGGTTTGTTACACTTTCACAAGCAGAGGTCAACTAGATATGGTCCGGATGAGTAGGAAACACAGTTCTCTTTTCTGGACATGCTCATATTTCTTGCTGTATTGCAGTCTCTGGACAGAAGAGCATGCTTCTTGCGTTAAAACAGAGGGTGTTTCATGGATGAGAACACTGGTCTGAATTTCCCTTCACAAACGGAGTTAAACCAAAGGCTCTGTGTCTTCCTACAAGCAAGAGTTCATTTCCGGAAATCCCAGTGATTTTTCGGCTCAAATGAATTTACATAGTTCACGAACCCAACACGTTTTTCACTATAAACTAAAGAGCATCTATGTAAGAGATGCTGTGGTTTGTTACAGTTTCACAAGCAGATTTCAACTAGATATGGCCGTATGAGTAAGAAACACACTTCGTTTTCTGGGCATGCTCATGTTTCTTGCTGTATTGGAGATGCTGGAAAGAAGAGCATGCTTCTTGCGCTAAAACAGAGTATGTTTCATGGTTGAGAACACTGGTCTGAATTTCCCTTCACAAACGGAGTTAAACCAAAGTCTCCGAGTCTTCCAACAAGTAAGAGTTCATTTCCGGTAAACACAGTGATTTTTCGGCTCAAATGAATTTACACAGTTCACGAACCCAACACGTTTTTCACTATAAACTAAAGAGCATCTTTGTAAGAGATGCTGTGGTTTGTTACAGTTTCACAAGCAGAATTCAACTAGATATGGTCCCTATGAGTAGGAAACAAAGTTCTTTTTTTCTGGACATGCTCATATATCTTGCTGTATTGCAAAATCTAGACAGAAGAGGATGCTTCTTACGTTAAAACAGAGGGTGTTTCATGGATGAGAAGACTGGTCTGAATTTCCCTTCACAAACGGAGTTAAACCAAAGTCTCTGAGTCTTCCAACAAGTAAGAGTTCATTTCAGGTAAACACAGTGATTTTTCGGCTTAAATGAATTTACACAGTTCACGAACCAAACACGTTTTTCACTATAAACTAAAGAGCATCTTTGTAAGAGATGCTGTGGTTTGTTACAGTTTCACAAGCAGAGTTCAACTAGATATGGTCCGTATGAGTAGGAAACACAGTTCTTTTTTTCTGGACATGCTCATATTTCTTGCTGTATTGCAGACTCTGGACAGAAGAGGATGCTTCTTGCGTTAAAACAGAGGGTGTTTCATGGATGAGAACAATGGTCTGAATTTCCCTTCACAAATGGAGTTAAACCAAAGTCTCTAGTCTTCCTACAAGCAAGAGTTCATTTCCGGTAAACATAGGGATTTTTCGGCTCAAATGAATTTACACAGTTCACGAAGCCAACACGTTTTTCACTATAAACTAAAGAGCATCTTTGTAAGAGATACTGTGGTTTGTTACAGTTTCACAAGCAGAGTTCAACTAGATATGGTCAATATGAGTAGGAAACACAGTTCTCTTTTTCTGGACATGCTCATATTTCTTGCTGTATTGCAGACTCTGGACAGAAGAGGATGCTTCTTGCGTTAAAACAGAGGGTGTTTCCTGGATGAGAACACTGGTCTGAATTTCCCTTCACAAACGGAGTTAAAGCAAAGGCTCTGTGTCTTCCTACAATCAAGAGTTCATTTCCGGAAAACCCAGTGATTTTTCGGCTCAAATGAATTTACCCAGTTCAGGAACCCCACACGTTTTTCTCTATAAACTAAAGAGCATCTATGTAAGAGATGCTGTGGTTTGTTACGGTTTCACAAGCAGAGTTCAACTAGATATGGTCCGTATGAGTAGGAAATACAGTTCTTTTTTTATGGACATGCTCATATATCTTGCTGTTTTGCAACTCTGGACAGAAGAGCATGCTTCTTGCGTTAAAACAGAGTATGTTTCATGGATGAGCACACTGGTCTGAATTTCCCTTCACAAACGGAGTTAAACCAAAGGCTCTGTGACTTCCTACAAGCAAAAGTTCATTTCTCGAAAACCCAGTGATTTTTCAGCTCAGATGAATTTACACAGTTCACGAACCCAACACGTTTTTCACTATAAACTAAAGAGCATCTTTGTAAGAGATGCTGTGGTTTGTTACAGTTTCACAAGCAGAGTTCAACTAGATATGGTCCGTATGAGTAGGAAACACAGTTAGTTTTTTCTGGCCATGCTCATGTTTCTTGCTGTATTGGAGATGCTGGAAAGAAGAGCATGCTTCTTGCGCTAAAACAGAGTATGTTTCATGGATGAGAACACTGGTCTGAATTTCCCTTCACAAACGGAGTTAAAGCAAAGGCTCTGTGTCTTCCTACAAGCAACAGTTCATTTCCGGAAAACCCACTGATTTTTCGGCTCAAATGAATTTACCCAGTTCAGGAACCCCACACGTTTTTCACTATAAACTAAAGAGCATCTATGTAAGAGATGCTGTGGTTTGTTACAGTTTCACAAGCAGAGTTCAACTAGATATGGTCCGTATGAGTAGGAAATACAGTTCTTTTTTTATGGACATGCTCATATCTTGCTGTATTGCAACTCTGGACAGAATAGCATGCTTCTTGCATTAAAACAGAGTATGTTTCATGGATGAGCACACTGGTCTGAATTTCCCTTCACAAACGGAGTTAAACCAAAGGCTCTGTGACTTCCTACAAGCAAGAGTTCATTTCCGGAAAACCCAGTAATTTTTCGGCTCAAATGAATTACACAGTTCACGAACCCAACACGTTTTTCACTATAAACTAAAGAGCATCTTTGTAAGAGATGCTGTGGTTTGTTACAGTTTCACAAGCAGAGTTCAACTAGATATGGTCCCCATGAGTAGGAAACACAGTTCTCTTCTTTGGACATGCTCATATTTCTTGCTGTATTGCAGACTCTGGACAGAAGAGGATGCTTCTTGCGTTAAAACAGAGGGTGTTTCATGGATGAGAAGACTGGTCTGAATTTCCCTTCACAAAGGGAGTTAAACCAAAGTCTCTGAGTCTTCCAACAAGTAAGAGTTCATTTCCGGTAAACACAGTGATTTTTCGGCTTAAATGAATTTACACAGTTCACGAACCCAACACGTTTTTCACTATAAACTAAAGAGCATCTTTGTAAGAGATGCTGTGGTTTGTTACAGTTTCACAAGCAGAATTCAACTAGATATGGTCCCTATGAGTAAGAAACACAGTTCTTTTTTTCTGTACATGCTCATATATCTTGCTGTATTGCAAAATCTAGACAGAAGAGGATGCTTCTTACGTTAAAATAGAGGGTGTTTCATGGATGAGAAGACTGGTCTGAATTTCCCTTCACAAACGGAGTTAAACCAAAGTCTCTGAGTCTTCCAACAAGTAAGAGTTCATTTCCGGTAAACACAGTGATTTTTCGGCTCAAATGAATTTACACAGTTCACGAACCAAACACGTTTTTCACTATAAACTAAAGAGCATCTTTGTAAGAGATGCTGTGGTTTGTTACAGTTTCACAAGCAGAGTTCAACTAGATATGGTCCGTATGAGTAGGAAACACAGTTCTTTTTTTCTGGACATGCTCATATTTCTTGCTGTATTGCAGACTCTGGACAGAAGAGGATGCTTCTTGCGTTAAAACAGAGGGTGTTTCATGGATGAGAACAATGGTCTGAATTTCCCTTCACAAATGGAGTTAAACCAAAGTCTCTAGTCTTCCTACAAGCAAGAGTTCATTTCCGGTAAACATAGGGATTTTTCGGCTAAAATGAATTTACACAGTTCACGAACCCAACACGTTTTTCACTATAAACTAAAGAGCATCTTTGTAAGAGATACTGTGGTTTGTTACAGTTTCACAAGCAGAGTTCAACTAGATATGGTCAATATGAGTAGGAAACACAGTTCTCTTTTTCTGGACATGCTCATATTTCTTGCTGTATTGCAGACTCTGGACAGAAGAGGATGCTTCTTGCGTTAAAACAGAGGGTGTTTCCTGGATGAGAACACTGGTCTGAATTTCCCTTCACAAACGGAGTTAAACCAACGGCTCCGTGTCTTCCTACAACCAAGAGTTCATTTCCGGAAATCCCAGTGATTTTTCGGCTCAAATGAATTTACAGAGTTCACGAACCCAACACGTTTTTCACTATAAACTAAAGAGCATCTATGTAAGAGATGCTGTGGTTTGTTACAGTTTCAAAAGCAGAGTTTAACTAGATATGGTCCGTATGAGTAAGAAACACAGTTCGTTTTTTCTGGGCATGCTCATGTTTCTTGCTGTATTGGAGATGCTGGAAAGAAGAGCATGCTTCTTGTGTTAAAACAGAGTATGTTTCATGGATGAGAACACTGGTCTGAATTTCCCTTAACAAACGGAGTTAAAGCAAAGGCTCTGTGTCTTCCTACAATCAAGAGTTCATTTCCGGAAAACCCAGTGATTTTTCGGCTCAAATGAATTTACCCAGTTCAGGAACCCCACACGTTTTTCACTATAAACTAAAGAGCATTTATGTAAGAGATGCTGTGGTTTGTTACGGTTTCACAAGCAGAGTTCAACTAGATATGGTCCGTATGAGTAGGAAATACAGTTCTTTTTTTATGGACATGCTCATATATCTTGCTGTATTGCAACTCTGGACAGAAGAGCATGCTTCTTGCGTTAAAACAGAGTATGTTTCATGGATGAGCACACTGGTCTGAATTTCCCTTCACAAACGGAGTTAAACCAAAGGCTCTGTGACTTCCTACAAGCAAAAGTTCATTTCTGGAAAACCCAGTGATTTTTCAGCTCAGATGAATTTACACAGTTCACGAACCCAACAGGTTTTTCACTATAAACTAAAGAGCATCTTTGTAAGAGATGCTGTGGTTTGTTACAGTTTCACAAGCAGAGTTCAACTAGATATGGTCCGTATGAGTAGGAAACACAGTTCGTTTTTTCTGGCCATGCTCATGTTTCTTGCTGTATTGGAGATGCTGGAAAGAAGAGCATGCTTCTTGCGCTAAAACAGAGTATGTTTCATGGATGAGAACACTGGTCTGAATTTCCCTTCAGAAACGGAGTTAAAGCAAAGGCTCTGTGTCTTCCTACAAGCAACAGTTCATTTCCGGAAAACCCACTGATATTTCGGCTAAAATGAATTTACCCAGTTCAGGAACCCCACACATTTTTCACTATAAACTAAAGAGCATCTATGTAAGAGATGCTGTGGTTTGTTACAGTTTCACAAGCAGAGTTCAACTAGATATGGTACGTATGAGTAGGAAATACAGTTCTTTTTTTATGGACATGCTCATATATCTTGCTGTATTGCAACTCTGGACAGAATAGCATGCTTCTTGCATTAAAACAGAGTATGTTTCATGGATGAGCACACTGGTCTGAATTTCCCTTCACAAACGGAGTTAAACCAAAGGCTCTGTGACTTCCTACAAGCAAGAGTTCATTTCCGGAAAACCCAGTGATTTTTCGTCTCAAATGAATTACACAGTTCACGAACCCAACACGTTTTTCACTATAAACTAAAGAGCATCTTTGTAAGAGATGCTGTGGTTTGTTACAGTTTCACAAGCAGAGTTCAACTAGATATGGTCCCCATGAGTAGGAAACACAGTTCTCTTCTTTGGACATGCTCATATTTCTTGCTGTATTGCAGACTCTGGACAGAAGAGGATGATTCTTGCGTTAAAACAGAGGGTGTTTCATGGATGAGAAGACTGGTCTGAATTTCCCTTCACAAACGGAGTTAAACCAAAGGCTCTGAGTCTTCCAACAAGTAAGAGTTCATTTCCGATAAACACAGTGATTTTTCGGTTCAAATGAATTTACACAGTTCACGAACCCAACATGTTTTTCACTATAAACTAAAGAGCATCTTTGTAAGAGATGCTGTGGTTTGTTACAGTTTCACAAGCAGAATTCAACTAGATATGGTCCCTATGAGTAGGAAACACAGTTCTTTTTTTCTGTACATGCTCATATATCTTGCTGTATTGCAAAATCTAGACAGAAGAGGATGCTTCTTACGTTAAAATAGAGGGTGTTTCATGGATGAGAAGACTGGTCTGAATTTCCCTTCACAAACGGAGTTAAACCAAAGTCTCTGAGTCTTCCAACAAGTAAGAGTTCATTTCCGGTAAACACAGTGATTTTTCGGCTTAAATGAATTTACACAGTTCACGAACCCAACACGTTTTTCACTATAAACTAAAGAGCATCTTTGTAAGAGATGCTGTGGTTTGTTACAGTTTCACAAGCAGAGTTCAACTAGATATGGTCCGTATGAGTAGGAAACACAGTTCTTTTTTTCTGGACATGCTCATATTTCTTGCTGTATTGCAGACTCTGGACAGAAGAGGATGCTTCTTGCGTTAAAACAGAGGGTGTTTCATGGATGAGAACAATGATCTGAATTTCCATTCACAAATGGAGTTAAACCAAAGTCTCTAGTCTTCCTACAAGCAAGAGTTCATTTCCGGTAAACATAGGGATTTTTCGGCTCAAATGAATTTACACAGTTCACGAACCCAACACGTTTTTCACTATAAACTAAAGAGCATCTTTGTAAGAGATACTGTGGTTTGTTACAGTTTCACAAGCAGAGTTCAACTAGATATGGTCAATATGAGTAGGAAACACAGTTCTCTTTTTCTGGAGATGCTCATATTTCTTGCTGTATTGCAGTCTCTGGACAGAAGAGCATGCTTCTTGCGTTAAAACAGAGGGTGTTTCATGGATGAGAACACTGGTCTGAATTTCCCTTCACAAACGGAGTTAAACCAAAGGCTCTGTGTCTTCCTACAAGCAAGAGTTCATTTCCGGAAATCCCAGTGATTTTTCGGCTCAAATGAATTTACATAGTTCAAGAACCCAACACGTTTTTCACTATAAACTAAAGAGCATCTATGTAAGAGATGCTGTGGTTTGTTACAGTTTCACAAGCAGAGTTAAACTAGATATGGTCCGTATGAGTAAGAAACACAGTTCGTTTTTTCTGGGCATGCTCCTGTTTCTTGCTGTATTGGAGATGCTGGAAAGAAGAGCATGCTTCTTGCGTTAAAACAGAGTATGTTTCATGGATGAGAACACTGGTCTGAATTTCCCTTCACAAACGGAGTTAAAGCAAAGGCTCTGTGTCTTCCTACAATCAAGAGTTCATTTCCGGAAAACCCAGTGATTTTTCGGCTCAAATGAATTTACCCAGTTCAGGAACCCCACACGTTTTTCACTATAAACTAAAGAGCATCTATGTAAGAGATGCTGTGGTTTGTTACGGTTTCACAAGCAGAGTTCAACTAGATATTGTCCGTATGAGTAGGAAATACAGTTCTTTTTTTATGGACATGCTCATATATCTTGCTGTATTGCAACTCTGGACAGAAGAGCATGCTTCTTGCGTTAAAACAGAGTATGTTTCATGGATGAGCACACTGGTCTGAATTTCCCTTCACAAACGGAGTTAAACCAAAGGCTCTGTGACTTCCTACAAGCAAAAGTTCATTTCTGGAAAACCCAGTGATTTTTCAGCTCAGATGAATTTACACAGTTCACGAACCCAACACGTTTTTCACTATAAACTAAAGAGCATCTTTGTAAGAGATGCTGTGGTTTGTTACAGTTTCACAAGCAGAGTTCAACTAGATATGGTCCGTATGAGTAGGAAACACAGTTCGTTTTTTCTGGCCATGCTCATGTTTCTTGCTGTATTGGAGATGCTGGAAAGAAGAGCATGCTTCTTGCGTTAAAACAGAGTATGTTTCATGGATGAGAACACTGGTCTGAATTTCCCTTCACAAACGGAGTTAAACCAAAGTCTCTGTATCTTCCTACAAGCCAGAGTTCATTTCCGGAAAACCCAGTGATTTTTCGGCTCAAATGAATTTACCCAGTTCAAGAACCCCACACGTTTTTCACTATAACCTAAAGAGCATCTACGTAAGAGATGTTGTGGTTTGTTACACTTTCACAAGCAGAGGTCAACTAGATATGGTCCGGATGAGTAGGAAACACAGTTCTCTTTTCTGGACATGCTCATATTTCTTGCTGTATTGCAGTCTCTGGACAGAAGAGCATGCTTCTTGCGTTAAAACAGAGGGTGTTTCATGGATGAGAACACTGGTCTGAATTTCCCTTCACAAACGGAGTTAAACCAAAGGCTCTGTGTCTTCCTACAAGCAAGAGTTCATTTCCGGAAATCCCAGTGATTTTTCGGCTCAAATGAATTTACATAGTTCACGAACCCAACACGTTTTTCACTATAAACTAAAGAGCATCTATGTAAGAGATGCTGTGGTTTGTTACAGTTTCACAAGCAGATTTCAACTAGATATGGCCGTATGAGTAAGAAACACACTTCGTTTTCTGGGCATGCTCATGTTTCTTGCTGTATTGGAGATGCTGGAAAGAAGAGCATGCTTCTTGCGCTAAAACAGAGTATGTTTCATGGTTGAGAACACTGGTCTGAATTTCCCTTCACAAACGGAGTTAAACCAAAGTCTCCGAGTCTTCCAACAAGTAAGAGTTCATTTCCGGTAAACACAGTGATTTTTCGGCTCAAATGAATTTACACAGTTCACGAACCCAACACGTTTTTCACTATAAACTAAAGAGCATCTTTGTAAGAGATGCTGTGGTTTGTTACAGTTTCACAAGCAGAATTCAACTAGATATGGTCCCTATGAGTAGGAAACAAAGTTCTTTTTTTCTGGACATGCTCATATATCTTGCTGTATTGCAAAATCTAGACAGAAGAGGATGCTTCTTACGTTAAAACAGAGGGTGTTTCATGGATGAGAAGACTGGTCTGAATTTCCCTTCACAAACGGAGTTAAACCAAAGTCTCTGAGTCTTCCAACAAGTAAGAGTTCATTTCAGGTAAACACAGTGATTTTTCGGCTTAAATGAATTTACACAGTTCACGAACCAAACACGTTTTTCACTATAAACTAAAGAGCATCTTTGTAAGAGATGCTGTGGTTTGTTACAGTTTCACAAGCAGAGTTCAACTAGATATGGTCCGTATGAGTAGGAAACACAGTTCTTTTTTTCTGGACATGCTCATATTTCTTGCTGTATTGCAGACTCTGGACAGAAGAGGATGCTTCTTGCGTTAAAACAGAGGGTGTTTCATGGATGAGAACAATGGTCTGAATTTCCCTTCACAAATGGAGTTAAACCAAAGTCTCTAGTCTTCCTACAAGCAAGAGTTCATTTCCGGTAAACATAGGGATTTTTCGGCTCAAATGAATTTACACAGTTCACGAAGCCAACACGTTTTTCACTATAAACTAAAGAGCATCTTTGTAAGAGATACTGTGGTTTGTTACAGTTTCACAAGCAGAGTTCAACTAGATATGGTCAATATGAGTAGGAAACACAGTTCTCTTTTTCTGGACATGCTCATATTTCTTGCTGTATTGCAGACTCTGGACAGAAGAGGATGCTTCTTGCGTTAAAACAGAGGGTGTTTCATGGATGAGAACAATGGTCTGAATTTCCCTTCACAAATGGAGTTAAACCAAAGTCTCTAGTCTTCCTACAAGCAAGATTTCATTTCCGGTAAACATAGGGATTTTTCGGCTCAAATGAATTTACACAGTTCACGAACCCAACATGTTTTTCACTATAAACTAAAGAGCATCTTTGTAAGAGATACTGTGGTTTGTTACAGTTTCACAAGCAGAGTTCAACTAGATATGGTCAATATGAGTAGGAAACACAGTTCTCTTTTTCTGGACATGCTCATATTTCTTGATGTATTGCAGACTCTGGACAGAAGAGGATGCTTCTTGCGTTAAAACAGAGGGTGTTTCCTGGATGAGAACACTGGTCTGAATTTCCCTTCACAAACGGAGTTAAACCAACGGCTCCGTGTCTTCCTACAAGCAAGAGTTCATTTCCGGAAATCCCAGTGATTTTTCGGCTCAAATGAATTTACAGAGTTCACGAACCCAACACGTTTTTCACTATAAACTAAAGAGCATCTATGTAAGAGATGCTGTGGTTTGTTACAGTTTCAAAAGCAGAGTTTAACTAGATATGGTCCGTATGAGTAAGAAACACAGTTCGTTTTTTCTGGGCATGCTCATGTTTCTTGCTGTATTGGAGATGCTGGAAAGAAGAGCATGCTTCTTGCGTTAAAACAGAGTATGTTTCATGGATGAGAACACTGGTCTGAATTTCCCTTCACAAACGGAGTTAAAGCAAAGGCTCTGTGTCTTCCTACAATCAAGAGTTCATTTCCGGAAAACCCAGTGATTTTTCGGCTCAAATGAATTTACCCAGTTCAGGAACCCCACACGTTTTTCACTATAAACTAAAGAGCATCTATGTAAGAGATGCTGTGGTTTGTTACGGTTTCACAAGCAGAGTTCAACTAGATATGGTCCGTATGAGTAGGAAATACAGTTCTTTTTTTATGGACATGCTCATATATCTTGCTGTATTGCAACTCTGGACAGAAGAGCATGCTTCTTGCGTTAAAACAGAGTATGTTTCATGGATGAGCACACTGGTCTGAATTTCCCTTCACAAACGGAGTTAAACCAAAGGCTGTGTGACTTCCTACAAGCAAAAGTTCATTTCTGGAAAACCCAGTGATTTTTCAGCTCAGATGAATTTACACAGTTCACGAACCCAACACGTTTTTCACTATAAACTAAAGAGCATCTTTGTAAGAGATGCTGTGGTTTGTTACAGTTTCACAAGCAGAGTTCAACTAGATATGGTCCGTATGAGTAGGAAACACAGTTCGTTTTTTCTGGCCATGCTCATGTTTCTTGCTGTATTGGAGATGCTGGAAAGAAGAGCATGCTTCTTGCGCTAAAACAGAGTATGTTTCATGGATGAGAACACTGGTCTGAATTTCCCTTCACAAACGGAGTTAAAGCAAAGGCTCTGTGTCTTCCTACAAGCAACAGTTCATTTCCGGAAAACCCACTGATTTTTCGGCTCAAATGAATTTACCCAGTTCAGGAACCCCACACGTTTTTCACTATAAACTAAAGAGCATCTATGTAAGAGATGCTGTGGTTTGTTACAGTTTCACAAGCAGAGTTCAACTAGATATGGTCCGTATGAGTAGGAAATACAGTTCTTTTTTTATGGACATGCTCATATATCTTGCTGTATTGCAACTCTGGACAGAATAGCATGCTTCTTGCATTAAAACAGAGTATGTTTCATGGATGAGCACACTGGTCTGAATTTCCCTTCACAAACGGAGTTAAACCAAAGGCTCTCTGACTTCCTACAAGCAAGAGTTCATTTCCGGAAAACCCAGTGATTTTTCGGCTCAAATGAATTACACAGTTCACGAACCCAACACGTTTTTCACTATAAACTAAAGAGCATCTTTGTAAGAGATGCTGTGGTTTGTTACAGTTTCACAAGCAGAGTTCAACTAGATATGGTCCGTATGAGTAGGAAACACAGTTCGTTTTTTCTGGCCATGCTCATGTTTCTTGCTGTATTGGAGATGCTGGAAAGAAGAGCATGCTTCTTGCGCTAAAACAGAGTATGTTTCATGGATGAGAACACTGGTCTGAATTTCCCTTCACAAACGGAGTTAAAGCAAAGGCTCTGTGTCTTCCTACAAGCAACAGTTCATTTCCGGAAAACCCACTGATTTTTCGGCTCAAATGAATTTACCCAGTTCAGGAACCCCACACGTTTTTCACTATAAACTAAAGAGCATCTATGTAAGAGATGCTGTGGTTTGTTACAGTTTCACAAGCAGAGTTCAACTAGATATGGTCCCTATGAGTAGGAAACACAGTTCTTTTTTTCTGTACATGCTCATATATCTTGCTGTATTGCAAAATCTAGACAGAAGAGGATGCTTCTTACGTTAAAATAGAGGGTGTTTCATGGATGAGAAGACTGGTCTGAATTTCCCTTCACAAACGGAGTTAAACCAAAGTCTCTGAGTCTTCCAACAAGTAAGAGTTCATTTCCGGTAAACACAGTGATTTTTCGGCTTAAATGAATTTACACAGTTCACGAACCAAACACGTTTTTCACTATAAACTAAAGAGCATCTTTGTAAGAGATGCTGTGGTTTGTTACAGTTTCACAAGCAGAGTTCAACTAGATATGGTCCGTATGAGTAGGAAACACAGTTCTTTTTTTCTGGACATGCTCATATTTCTTGCTGTATTGCAGACTCTGGACAGAAGAGGATGCTTCTTGCGTTAAAACAGAGGGTGTTTCATGGATGAGAACAATGGTCTGAATTTCCCTTCACAAATGGAGTTAAACCAAAGTCTCTAGTCTTCCTACAAGCAAGAGTTCATTTCCGGTAAACATAGGGATTTTTCGGCTCAAATGATTTTACACAGTTCACGAACCCAACACGTTTTTCACTATAAACTAAAGAGCATCTTTGTAAGAGATACTGTGGTTTGTTACAGTTTCACAAGCAGAGTTCAACTAGATATGGTCAATATGAGTAGGAAACACAGTTCTCTTTTTCTGGACATGCTCATATTTCTTGCTGTATTGCAGACTCTGGACAGAAGAGGATGCTTCTTGCGTTAAAACAGAGGGTGTTTCCTGGATGAGAACACTGGTCTGAATTTCCCTTCACAAACGGAGTTAAACCAACGGCTCCGTGTCTTCCTACAAGCAAGAGTTCATTTCCGGAAATCCCAGTGATTTTTCGGCTCAAATGAATTTACAGAGTTCACGAACCCAACACGTTTTTCACTATAAACTAAAGAGCATCTATGTAAGAGATGCTGTGGTTTGTTACAGTTTCAAAAGCAGAGTTTAACTAGATATGGTCCGTATGAGTAAGAAACACAGTTCGTTTTTTCTGGCCATGCTCATGTTTCATGCTGTATTTGAGATGCTGGAAAGAAGAGCATGCTTCTTGCGTTAAAACAGAGTATGTTTCATGGATGAGAACACTGGTCTGAATTTCCCTTCACAAACGGAGTTAAACCAAAGTCTCTGTGTCTTCCTACAAGCCAGAGTTCATTTCCGGAAAACCCAGTGATTTTTCGGCTCAAATGAATTTACCCAGTTCAAGAACCCCACACGTTTTTCACTATAAACTAAAGAGCATCTACGTAAGAGATGTTGTGGTTTGTTACACTTTCACAAGCAGAGGTCAACTAGATATGGTCCGGATGAGTAGGAAACACAGTTCTCTTTTTCTGGACATGCTCATATTTCTTGCTGTATTGCAGTCTCTGGACAGAATAGCATGCTTCTTGCGTTAAAACAGAGGGTGTTTCATGGATGAGAACACTGGTCTGAATTTCCCTTCACAGACGGAGTTAAACCAAAGGCTCTGTGTCTTCCTACAAGCAAGAGTTCATTTCCGGAAATCCCAGTGATTTTTCGGCTCAAATGAATTTACATAGTTCACGAACCCAACACGTTTTTCACTATAAACTAAAGAGCATCTAGGTAAGAGATGCTGTGGTTTGTTACAGTTTCACAAGCAGATTTCAACTAGATATGGCCGTATGAGTAAGAAACACACTTCGTTTTCTGGGCATGCTCATGTTTCTTGCTGTATTGGAGTTGCTGGAAAGAAGAGCATGCTTCTTGTGTTAAAACAGAGTATGTTTCATGGATGAGCACACTGGTCTGAATTTCCCTTCACAAACGGAGTTAAAGCAAAGGCTCTGTGTCTTCCTACAAGCAAGACTTCATTTCCGGAAAACCCAGTGATTTTTCGGCTCAAATGAATTTCCCCAGTTCACGAAACCCACACGTTTTTCACTATAAACTAAAGAGCATCGAAGTAAGAGATGCTGTGGTTTGTTACAGTTTCACAAGCAGAGTTCAACTAGATATGGTCAGTATGAGTAGGAAATACAGTTCTTTTTTTATGGACATGCTCATATATCTTGCTGTATTGCAGCTCTGGACAGAAGAGGATGCTTCTTGTGTTAAAACAGACGGTGTTTCATGGATGAGAACAATGGTCTGAATTTCCAATCACAAATGGAGTTAAACCAAAGTCTCTGTGTCTCCCGACAAGCAAGAGTTCATTTCCGGAAAACCCAGTGATTTTTCGGCTCAAATGAATTTACACAGTTCACGAACCCAACACGTTTTTCACTATAAACTAAAGAGCATCTTTGTAAGAGATGCTGTGGTTTGTTACAGTTTCACAAGCAGAGTTCAACTAGATATGGTCCCTATGAGTAGGAAACACAGTTCTCTTTTTCTGCACAGGCTCATATTTCTTGCTGTATTGCAGACTCTGGATGAAGAGGATGCTTCTTGCCTTAAAACAGGGAGTGTTTCATGGATGAGAACACTGGTCTGAATTTCCCTTCACAAAAGGAGTTAAACCAAAGGCTCTGATCTTCCTACAAGCAAGAGTTCGTTTCCGGAAATCCCAGTGATTTTTCGGGTCAAATGAATTTACATAGTTCACTAACTGAACACGTTTCCCACTATAAACTAAAGAGCATCTATGTAAGAGATGTTGTGGTTTGTTACAGTTTCACAAGCAGAGTTTAACTAGATATGGTCCGTATGAGTAAGAAACACAGTTCGTTTTTTCTGGCCATGCTCATGTTTCTTGCTGAATTGGAGATGCTGGAAAGAAGAGCATGCTTCTTTTGTTAAAACAGAGTATGTTTCATGGATGAGAACACTGGTCTGAATTTCCCTTCACAAACGGAGTTAAACCAAAGTCTCTGTGTCTTCCTACAAGCCAGAGTTCATTTCCGGAAAACCCAGGGATTTTTCGGCTCAAATGAATTTACCCAGTTCACGAAACCCACACGTTTTTCACTATAAACTAAAGAGCATCTACGTAAGAGATGCTGTGGTTTGTTACACTTTCACAAGCAGAGGTCAACTAGATATGGTCCCTATGAGTAGGAAACACAGTTCTCTTTTTCTGGACATGCTCATATTTCTTGCTGTATTGCAGACTCTGGACAGAAGAGGATGCTTCTTGCGTTAAAACAGCGGGTGTTTCATGGATGAGAACACTGGTCTGAATTTCCCTTCAAAAATGGAGTTAAACCAAAGGCTCTGTGGCTTCCTACAAGCAAGAGTTCATTTCTGGAAATCCCAGTGATTTTTCGGCTCAAATAAATTTACATATTTCACGAACCCAACACGTTTTTCACTATAAACTAAAGAGCATCTATGTAAGAGATGCTGTGGTTTGTTACAGTTTCACAAGCATATTTCAACTAGATATGGCCGTATGAGTAAGAAACACACTTCGTTTTCTGGGCATGCTCATGTTTCTTGCTGTATTGGAGATTCTGGAAAGAAGAGCATGCTTCTTGCGTTAAAACAGAATATGTTTCATGGATGAGAACACTGGTCTGAATTTCCCTTCACAAACGGAGTTAAACCAAAGGCTCTGTGTTTTCCTTCAAGTAAGAGTTCATTTCCGGAAATCAGAGTGATTTTTCGGCTCAAATGAATTTACATAGTTCACGAACCCAACACGTTTTTCACTATAAACTAAAGAGCATCTTTGTAAGAGATGCTGTGGTTTGTTACAGTTTCACAAGAAGAATTCAACTAGATATGGTCCCTATGAGGAGGAAACACAGTTATTTTTTCTAGACATGCTCATATTTCTTGCTGTATTGCAGAATCTAGACAGAAGAGGAAGCTTCTTGCGTTAAAACAGAGGGTGTTTCATGGATGAGAACACTGGTCTGAATTTCCCTTCACAAACGGAGTTAAACCCAAGTCTCTGAGACTTCCTACAAGTAAGAGTTCGTTTCCGGTAAACACAGTGATTTTTCGGCTCAAATGAATTTACACAGTTCACGAACCCAACACGTTTTTCACTCTAAACTAAAGAGCATCTTTGTAAGAGATGCTTTGGTTTGTTACAGTTTCACAAGCAGAGTTCAACTAGATATGGTCTGTATGAGTGGAAAACACAGTTCGTTTTTTCTGGCCATGCTCATGTTTCTTGCTGAATTGGAGATGCTGGAAAGAAGAGCATACTTCTTGCGTTAAAACAGAGTATGTTTCATGGATGAGAACACTGGTCTGAATTTCCCTTCACAAACGGAGTTAAACCAAAGTCTCTGTGTCTTCCTACAAGCCAGAGTTCATTTCCGGAAAACCCAGGGATTTTTCGGCTCAAATGAATTTACCCAGTTCACGAACCCCACACGTTTTTCACTATAAACTAAAGAGCATCTACGTAAGAGATGCTGTGGTTTGTTACACTTTCACAAGCAGAGGTCAACTAGATTTGGTCCGTATGAGTAGGAAACACAGTTCTCTTTTTCTGGACATGCTCATATTTCTTGCTGTATTGCAGACTCTGGACAGAAGAGGATGCTTCTTGCGTTAAAACAGAGGGTGTTTCATGGATGAGAACACTGGTCTGAATTTCCCTTCACAAACGGAGTTAAACCAAGGCTCTGTGTCTTCCTACAAGCAAGAGTTCATTTCCGGAAATCCCAGTGATTTTTCGGCTCAAATGAATTTACACAGTTCACGAACCCAACACGTTTTTCACTATAAACTAAAGAGCATCTATGTACGAGATGCTGTGGTTTGTTACAGTTTCACAAGCAGAGTTTAACTAGATATGGTCCGAATGAGTAAGAAAAACAGTTCGCATTTTCTGGGCATGCTCATGTTTCTTGCTGTATTGGAGATGCTGGAAAGAAGAGCATGCTTCTTGAGGTAAAACAGAGTATGTCTCATGGATGAGAACACTGGTCTGAATTTCCCTTCACAAACGGAGTTAAACCAAAGTCTCTGAGTCTTCCAACAAGTAAGAGTTCATTTCCGGTAAACACAGTGATTATTCGGCTCAAATGAATTTACACAGTTCAGGAACCCAACACGTTTTTCACTATAAACTAAAGAGCATCTTTGTAAGAGATGCTGTGGTTTGTTACAGTTTCACAAGCAGAGTTCAACTAAATATGGTCCGTATGAGTAGGAAACACAGTTCTTTTTTTCTGAACATGCTCATATTTCTTGCTGTATTGCAGACTCTGGACAGAAGAGGATGCTTCTTGCGTTAAAACAGAGGGTGTTTCATGGATGAGAACAATGGTCTGAATTTCCCTTCACAAATGGAGTTAAACCAAAGTCTCTAGTCTTCCTACAAGCAAGATTTCATTTCCGGTAAACATAGGGATTTTTCGGCTCAAATGAATTTACACAGTTCACGAACCCAACATGTTTTTCACTATAAACTAAAGAGCATCTTTGTAAGAGATACTGTGGTTTGTTACAGTTTCACAAGCAGAGTTCAACTAGATATGGTCAATATGAGTAGGAAACACAGTTCTCTTTTTCTGGACATGCTCATATTTCTTGATGTATTGCAGACTCTGGACAGAAGAGGATGCTTCTTGCGTTAAAACAGAGGGTGTTTCCTGGATGAGAACACTGGTCTGAATTTCCCTTCACAAACGGAGTTAAACCAACGGCTCCGTGTCTTCCTACAAGCAAGAGTTCATTTCCGGAAATCCCAGTGATTTTTCGGCTCAAATGAATTTACAGAGTTCACGAACCCAACACGTTTTTCACTATAAACTAAAGAGCATCTATGTAAGAGATGCTGTGGTTTGTTACAGTTTCAAAAGCAGAGTTTAACTAGATATGGTCCGTATGAGTAAGAAACACAGTTCGTTTTTTCTGGGCATGCTCATGTTTCTTGCTGTATTGGAGATGCTGGAAAGAAGAGCATGCTTCTTGCGTTAAAACAGAGTATGTTTCATGGATGAGAACACTGGTCTGAATATCCCTTCACAAACGGAGTTAAAGCAAAGGCTCTGTGTCTTCCTACAAGCAAGAGTTCATTTCCGGAAAACCCAGTGATTTTTCGGCTCAAATGAATTACACAGTTCACGAACCCAACACGTTTTTCACTATAAACTAAAGAGCATCTATGTAAGAGATGCTGTGGTTTGTTACAGTTTCACAAGCAGAGTTCAACTAGATATGGTCCCCATGAGTAGGAAACACAGTTCTCTTCTTTGGACATGCTCATATTTCTTGCTGTATTGCAACTCTGGACAGAATAGCATGCTTCTTGCATTAAAACAGAGTATGTTTCATGGATGAGCACACTGGTCTGAATTTCCCTTCACAAACGGAGTTAAACCAAAGGCTCTGTGACTTCCTACAAGCAAGAGTTCATTTCCGGAAAACCCAGTGATTTTTCGGCTCAAATGAATTACACAGTTCACGAACCCAACACGTTTTTCACTATAAACTAAAGAGCATCTTTGTAAGAGATGCTGTGGTTTGTTACAGTTTCACAAGCAGAGTTCAACTAGATATGGTCCCTATGAGTAGGAAACACAGTTCTTTTTTTCTGTACAAGCTCATATATCTTGCTGTATTGCAAAATCTAGACAGAAGAGGATGCTTCTTACGTTAAAATAGAGGGTGTTTCATGGATGAGAAGACTGGTCTGAATTTCCCTTCACAAACGGAGTTAAACCAAAGTCTCTGAGTCTTCCAACAAGTAAGAATTCATTTCCGGTAAACACAGTGATTTTTCGGCTTAAATGAATTTACACAGTTCACGAACCAAACACGTTTTTCACTATAAACTAAAGAGCATCTTTGTAAGAGATGCTGTGGTTTGTTACAGTTTCACAAGCAGAGTTCAACTAGATATGGTCCGTATGAGTAGGAAACACAGTTCTTTTTTTCTGGACATGCTCATATTTCTTGCTGTATTGCAGACTCTGGACAGAAGAGGATGCTTCTTGCGTTAAAACAGAGGGTGTTTCATGGATGAGAACAATGGTCTGAATTTCCCTTCACAAATGGAGTTAAACCAAAGTCTCTAGTCTTCCTACAAGCAAGAGTTCATTTCCGGTAAACATAGGGATTTTTCGGCTCAAATGAATTTACACAGTTCACGAACCCAACACGTTTTTCACTATAAACTAAAGAGCATCTTTGTAAGAGATACTGTGGTTTGTTACAGTTTCACAAGCAGAGTTCAACTAGATATGGTCAATATGAGTAGGAAACACAGTTCTCTTTTTCTGGACATGCTCATATTTCTTGCTGTATTGCAGACTCTGGACAGAAGAGGATGCTTCTTGCGTTAAAACAGAGGGTGTTTCCTGGATGAGAACACTGGTCTGAATTTCCCTTCACAAACGGAGTTAAACCCACGGCTCCGTGTCTTTCTACAAGCAAGAGTTCATTTCCGGAAATCCCAGTGATTTTTCGGCTCAAATGAATTTACAGAGTTCACGAACCCAACACGTTTTTCACTATAAACTAAAGAGCATCTATGTAAGAGATGCTGTGGTTTGTTACAGTTTCAAAAGCAGAGTTTAACTAGATATGGTCCGTATGAGTAAGAAACACAGTTCGTTTTTTCTGGCCATGCTCATGTTTCATGCTGTATTGGAGATGCTGGAAAGAAGAGCATGCTTCTTGCGTTAAAACAGAGTATGTTTCATGGATGAGAACACTGGTCTGAATTTCCCTTCACAAACGGAGTTAAACCAAAGTCTCTGTGTCTTCCTACAAGCCAGAGTTCATTTCCGGA
Organism: Onychomys leucogaster; assembly: GCA_949786385.1. NCBI lineage: Eukaryota > Metazoa > Chordata > Mammalia > Rodentia > Cricetidae > Onychomys > Onychomys leucogaster. Next base: position 265,040 of record CATKUP010000151.1, on the reverse strand, counting down.
AAACCCAGTGATTTTTCGGCTCAAATGAATTTACCCAGTTCAAGAACCCCACACGTTTTTCACTATAAACTAAAGAGCATCTACGTAAGAGATGTTGTGGTTTGTTACACTTTCACAAGCAGAGTTCAACTAGATATGGTCCGTATGAGTAGGAAATACAGTTCTTTTTTTATGGACATGCTCATATATCTTGCTGTATTGCAACTCTGGACAGAAGAGCATGCTTCTTGCGTTAAAACAGAGTATGTTTCATGGATGAGCACACTGGTCTGAATTTCCCTTCACAAACGGAGTTAAACCAAAGGCTGTGTGACTTCCTACAAGCAAAAGTTCATTTCTGGAAAACCCAGTGATTTTTCAGATCAGATGAATTTACACAGTTCACGAACCCAACACGTTTTTCACTATAAACTAAAGAGCATCTTTGTAAGAGATGCTGTGGTTTGTTACAGTTTCACAAGCAGAGTTCAACTAGATATGGTCCGTATGAGTAGGAAACACAGTTCGTTTTTTCTGGCCATGCTCATGTTTCTTGCTGTATTGGAGATGCTGGAAAGAAGAGCATGCTTCTTGCGCTAAAACAGAGTATGTTTCATGGATGAGAACACTGGTCTGAATTTCCCTTCACAAACGGAGTTAAAGCAAAGTCTCTGTGTCTTCCTACAAGCAACAGTTCATTTCCGGAAAACCCACTGATTTTTCGGCTCAAATGAATTTACCCAGTTCAGGAACCCCACACGTTTTTCACTATAAACTAAAGAGCATCTATGTAAGAGATGCTGTGGTTTGTTACAGTTTCACAAGCAGAGTTCAACTAGATATGGTCCGTATGAGTAGGAAATACAGTTCTTTTTTTATGGACATGCTCATATATCTTGCTGTATTGCAACTCTGGACAGAATAGCATGCTTCTTGCATTAAAACAGAGTATGTTTCATGGATGAGCACACTGGTCTGAATTTCCCTTCACAAACGGAGTTAAACCAAAGGCTCTCTGACTTCCTACAAGCAAGAGTTCATTTCCGGAAAACCCAGTGATTTTTCGGCTCAAATGAATTACACAGTTCACGAACCCAACACGTTTTTCACTATAAACTAAAGAGCATCTTTGTAAGAGATGCTGTGGTTTGTTACAGTTTCACAAGCAGAGTTCAACTAGATATGGTCCCTATGAGTAGGAAACACAGTTCTTTTTTTCTGTACATGCTCATATATCTTGCTGTATTGCAAAATCTAGACAGAAGAGGATGCTTCTTACGTTAAAATAGAGGGTGTTTCATGGATGAGAAGACTGGTCTGAATTTCCCTTCACAAACGGAGTTAAACCAAAGTCTCTGAGTCTTCCAACAAGTAAGAGTTCATTTCCGGTAAACACAGTGATTTTTCGGCTTAAATGAATTTACACAGTTCACGAACCAAACACGTTTTTCACTATAAACTAAAGAGCATCTTTGTAAGAGATGCTGTGGTTTGTTACAGTTTCACAAGCAGAGTTCAACTAGATATGGTCCGTATGAGTAGGAAACACAGTTCTTTTTTTCTGGACATGCTCATATTTCTTGCTGTATTGCAGACTCTGGACAGAAGAGGATGCTTCTTGCGTTAAAACAGAGGGTGTTTCATGGATGAGAACAATGGTCTGAATTTCCCTTCACAAATGGAGTTAAACCAAAGTCTCTAGTCTTCCTACAAGCAAGAGTTCATTTCCGGTAAACATAGGGATTTTTCGGCTCAAATGAATTTACACAGTTCACGAACCCAACACGTTTTTCACTATAAACTAAAGAGCATCTTTGTAAGAGATACTGTGGTTTGTTACAGTTTCACAAGCAGAGTTCAACTAGATATGGTCAATATGAGTAGGAAACACAGTTCTCTTTTTCTGGACATGCTCATATTTCTTGCTGTATTGCAGACTCTGGACAGAAGAGGATGCTTCTTGCGTTAAAACAGAGGGTGTTTCCTGGATGAGAACACTGGTCTGAATTTCCCTTCACAAACGGAGTTAAACCAACGGCTCCGTGTCTTCCTACAAGCAAGAGTTCATTTCCGGAAATCCCAGTGATTTTTCGGCTCAAATGAATTTACAGAGTTCACGAACCCAACACGTTTTTCACTATAAACTAAAGAGCATCTATGTAAGAGATGCTGTGGTTTGTTACAGTTTCAAAAGCAGAGTTTAACTAGATATGGTCCGTATGAGTAAGAAACACAGTTCGTTTTTTCTGGCCATGCTCATGTTTCATGCTGTATTGGAGATGCTGGAAAGAAGAGCATGCTTCTTGCGTTAAAACAGAGTATGTTTCATGGATGAGAACACTGGTCTGAATTTCCCTTCACAAACGGAGTTAAACCAAAGTCTCTGTGTCTTCCTACAAGCCAGAGTTCATTTCCGGAAAACCCAGTGATTTTTCGGCTCAAATGAATTAACCCAGTTCAAGAACCCCACACGTTTTTCACTATAAACTAAAGAGCATCTACGTAAGAGATGTTGTGGTTTGTTACACTTTCACAAGCAGAGGTCAACTAGATATGGTCCGGATGAGTAGGAAACACAGTTCTCTTTTTCTGGACATGCTCATATTTCTTGCTGTATTGCAGTCTCTGGACAGAATAGCATGCTTCTTGCGTTAAAACAGAGGGTGTTTCATGGATGAGAACACTGGTCTGAATTTCCCTTCACAGACGGAGTTAAACCAAAGGCTCTGTGTCTTCCTACAAGCAAGAGTTCATTTCCGGAAATCCCAGTGATTTTTCGGCTCAAATGAATTTACATAGTTCACGAACCCAACACGTTTTTCACTATAAACTAAAGAGCATCTAGGTAAGAGATGCTGTGGTTTGTTACAGTTTCACAAGCAGATTTCAACTAGATATGGCCGTATGAGTAAGAAACACACTTCGTTTTCTGGGCATGCTCATGTTTCTTGCTGTATTGGAGTTGCTGGAAAGAAGAGCATGCTTCTTGTGTTAAAACAGAGTATGTTTCATGGATGAGCACACTGGTCTGAATTTCCCTTCACAAACGGAGTTAAACAAAAGGCTCTGTGACTTCCTACAAGCAAGAGTTCATTTCCGGAAAACCCAGTGATTTTTTGGCTCAAATGAATTTACACAGTTCACGAACCCAACACGTTTTTCACTATAAACTAAAGAGCATCTTTGTAAGAGATGCTGTGGTTTGTTACAGTTTCACAAGCAGAGTAAAACTAGATATGGTCCCTATGAGTAGGAAACACAGTTCTCTTTTTCTGCACATGCTCATATTTCTTGCTGTATTGCAGACTCTGGATGAAGAGGATGCTTCTTGCGTTAAAACAGGGAGTGTTTCATGGATGAGAACACTGGTCTGAATTTCCCTTCACAAAAGGAGTTAAACCAAAGGCTCTGTGTCTTCCTACAAGCAAGAGTTCGTTTCGGGAAATCCCAGTGATTTTTCGTCTCAAATGAATTTACATAGTTCACTAAACGAACACGTTTTTCACTATAAACTAAAGAGCATCTATGTAAGAGATGTTGTGGTTTGTTACAGTTTCACAAGCAGAGTTTAACTAGATATGGTCCGTATGAGAAGAAACACAGTTCGTTTTTTCTGGGCATGCTCATGTTTCTTGCTGTATTGGAGATGCTAGAAAGAAGAGCATGCTTCTTGCGCTAAAACAGAGTATGTTTCATGGATGAGAACACTGGTCTGAATTTCCCTTCACAAACGGAGTTAAAGCAAAGGCTCTGTGTCTTCCTACAAGCAAGACTTCATTTCCGGAAAACCCAGTGATTTTTCGGCTCAAATGAATTTCCCCAGTTCACGAAACCCACACGTTTTTCACTATAAACTAAAGAGCATCGAAGTAAGAGATGCTGTGGTTTGTTACAGTTTCACAAGCAGAGTTCAACTAGATATGGTCAGTATGAGTAGGAAATACAGTTCTTTTTTTATGGACATGCTCATATATCTTGCTGTATTGCAACTCTGGACAGAAGAGGATGCTTCTTGTGTTAAAACAGACGGTGTTTCATGGATGAGAACAATGGTCTGAATTTCCAATCACAAATGGAGTTAAACCAAAGTCTCTGTGTCTCCCGACAAGCAAGAGTTCATTTCCGGAAAACCCAGTGATTTTTCGGCTCAAATGAATTTACACAGTTCACGAACCCAACACGTTTTTCACTATAAACTAAAGAGCATCTTTGTAAGAGATGCTGTGGTTTGTTACAGTTTCACAAGCAGAGTTCAACTAGATATGGTCCCTATGAGTAGGAAACACAGTTCTCTTTTTCTGCACATGCTCATATTTCTTGCTGTATTGCAGACTCTGGATGAAGAGGATGCTTCTTGCCTTAAAACAGGGAGTGTTTCATGGATGAGAACACTGGTCTGAATTTCCCTTCACAAAAGGAGTTAAACCAAAGGCTCTGATCTTCCTACAAGCAAGAGTTCGTTTCCGGAAATCCCAGTGATTTTTCGGGTCAAATGAATTTACATAGTTCACTAACCGAACACGTTTTCCACTATAAACTAAAGAGCATCTATGTAAGAGATGTTGTGGTTTGTTACAGTTTCACAAGCAGAGTTTAACTAGATATGGTCCGTATGAGTAAGAAACACAGTTCGTTTTTTCTGGCCATGCTCATGTTTCTTGCTGAATTGGAGATGCTGGAAAGAAGAGCATGCTTCTTTTGTTAAAACAGAGTATGTTTCATGGATGAGAACACTGGTCTGAATTTCCCTTCACAAACGGAGTTAAACCAAAGTCTCTGTGTCTTCCTACAAGCCAGAGTTCATTTCCGGAAAACCCAGGGATTTTTCGGCTCAAATGAATTTACCCAGTTCACGAAACCCACACGTTTTTCACTATAAACTAAAGAGCATCTACGTAAGAGATGCTGTGGTTTGTTACACTTTCACAAGCAGAGGTCAACTAGATATGGTCCCTATGAGTAGGAAACACAGTTCTCTTTTTCTGGACATGCTCATATTTCTTGGTGTATTGCAGACTCTGGACAGAAGAGGATGCTTCTTGCGTTAAAACAGCGGGTGTTTCATGGATGAGAACACTGGTCTGAATTTCCCTTCAAAAATGGAGTTAAACCAAAGGCTCTGTGGCTTCCTACAAGCAAGAGTTCATTTCTGGAAATCCCAGTGATTTTTCGGCTCAAATAAATTTACATAGTTCACGAACCCAACACGTTTTTCACTATAAACTAAAGAGCATCTATGTAAGAGATGCTGTGGTTTGTTACAGTTTCACAAGCATATTTCAACTAGATATGGCCGTATGAGTAAGAAACACACTTCGTTTTCTGGGCATGCTCATGTTTCTTGCTGTATTGGAGATGCTGGAAAGAAGAGCATGCTTCTTGCGTTAAAACAGAATATGTTTCATGGATGAGAACACTGGTCTGAATTTCCCTTCACAAACGGAGTTAAACCAAAGGCTCTGTGTTTTCCTTCAAGTAAGAGTTCATTTCCGGAAATCCCAGTGATTTTTCGGCTCAAATGAATTTACATAGTTCACGAACCCAACACGTTTTTCACTATAAACTAAAGAGCATCTTTGTAAGAGATGCTGTGGTTTGTTACAGTTTCACAAGAAGAATTCAACTAGATATGGTCCCTATGAGGAGGAAACACAGTTATTTTTTCTAGACATGCTCATATTTCTTGCTGTATTGCAGAATCTAGACAGAAGAGGAAGCTTCTTGCGTTAAAACAGAGGGTGTTTCATGGATGAGAACACTGGTCTGAATTTCCCTTCACAAACGGAGTTAAACCCAAGTCTCTGAGACTTCCTACAAGTAAGAGTTCGTTTCCGGTAAACACAGTGATTTTTCGGCTCAAATGAATTTACACAGTTCACGAACCCAACACGTTTTTCACTCTAAACTAAAGAGCATCTTTGTAAGAGATGCTTTGGTTTGTTACAGTTTCACAAGCAGAGTTGAACTAGATATGGTCTGTATGAGTGGAAAACACAGTTCGTTTTTTCTGGCCATGCTCATGTTTCTTGCTGAATTGGAGATGCTGGAAAGAAGAGCATACTTCTTGCGTTAAAACAGAGTATGTTTCATGGATGAGAACACTGGTCTGAATTTCCCTTCACAAACGGAGTTAAACCAAAGTCTCTGAGTCTTCCAACAAGTAAGAGTTCATTTCCGGTAAACACAGTGATTATTCGGCTCAAATGAATTTACACAGTTCAGGAACCCAACACGTTTTTCACTATAAACTAAAGAGCATCTTTGTAAGAGATGCTGTGGTTTGTTACAGTTTCACAAGCAGAGTTCAACTAGATATGGTCCGTATGAGTAGGAAACACAGTTCTTTTTTTCTGGACATGCTCATATTTCTTGCTGTATTGCAGACTCTGGACAGAAGAGGATGCTTCTTGCGTTAAAACAGAGGGTGTTTCATGGATGAGAACAATGGTCTGAATTTCCCTTCACAAATGGAGTTAAACCAAAGTCTCTAGTCTTCCTACAAGCAAGATTTCATTTCCGGTAAACATAGGGATTTTTCGGCTCAAATGAATTTACACAGTTCACGAACCCAACATGTTTTTCACTATAAACTAAAGAGCATCTTTGTAAGAGATACTGTGGTTTGTTACAGTTTCACAAGCAGAGTTCAACTAGATATGGTCAATATGAGTAGGAAACACAGTTCTCTTTTTCTGGACATGCTCATATTTCTTGATGTATTGCAGACTCTGGACAGAAGAGGATGCTTCTTGCGTTAAAACAGAGGGTGTTTCCTGGATGAGAACACTGGTCTGAATTTCCCTTCACAAACGGAGTTAAAGCAAAGGCTCTGTGTCTTCCTACAATCAAGAGTTCATTTCCGGAAAACCCAGTGATTTTTCGGCTCAAATGAATTTACCCAGTTCAGGAACCCCACACGTTTTTCACTATAAACTAAAGAGCATCTATGTAAGAGATGCTGTGGTTTGTTACGGTTTCACAAGCAGAGTTCAACTAGATATGGTCCGTATGAGTAGGAAATACAGTTCTTTTTTTATGGACATGCTCATATATCTTGCTGTATTGCAACTCTGGACAGAAGAGCATGCTTCTTGCGTTAAAACAGAGTATGTTTCATGGATGAGCACACTGGTCTGAATTTCCCTTCACAAACGGAGTTAAACCAAAGGCTCTGTGACTTCCTACAAGCAAAAGTTCATTTCTGGAAAACCCAGTGATTTTTCAGCTCAGATGAATTTACACAGTTCACGAACCCAACACGTTTTTCACTATAAACTAAAGAGCATCTTTGTAAGAGATGCTGTGGTTTGTTACAGTTTCACAAGCAGAGTTCAACTAGATATGGTCCGTATGAGTAGGAAACACAGTTCGTTTTTTCTGGCCATGCTCATGTTTCTTGCTGTATTGGAGATGCTGGAAAGAAGAGCATGCTTCTTGCGTTGAAACAGAGTATGTTTCATGGATGAGAACACTGGTCTGAATTTCCCTTCACAAACGGAGTTAAAGCAAAGGCTCTGTGTCTTCCTACAAGCAACAGTTCATTTCCGGAAAACCCACTGATTTTTCGGCTCAAATGAATTTACCCAGTTCAGGAACCCCACACGTTTTTCACTATAAACTAAAGAGCATCTATGTAAGAGATGCTGTGGTTTGTTACAGTTTCACAAGCAGAGTTCAACTAGATATGGTCCGTATGAGTAGGAAATACAGTTCTTTTTTTATGGACATGCTCATATATCTTGCTGTATTGCAACTCTGGACAGAATAGCATGCTTCTTGCATTAAAACAGAGTATGTTTCATGGATGAGCACACTGGTCTGAATTTCCCTTCACAAACGGAGTTAAACCAAAGGCTCTGTGACTTCCTACAAGCAAGAGTTCATTTCCGGAAAACCCAGTGATTTTTCGGCTCAAATGAATTACACAGTTCACGAACCCAACACGTTTTTCACTATAAACTAAAGAGCATCTTTGTAAGAGATGCTGTGGTTTGTTACAGTTTCACAAGCAGAGTTCAACTAGATATGGTCCCCATGAGTAGGAAACACAGTTCTCTTCTTTGGACATGCTCATATTTCTTGCTGTATTGCAACTCTGGACAGAATAGCATGCTTCTTGCATTAAAACAGAGTATGTTTCATGGATGAGCACACTGGTCTGAATTTCCCTTCACAAAAGGAGTTAAACCAAAGGCTCTGTGACTTCCTACAAGCAAGAGTTCATTTCCGGAAAACCCAGTGATTTTTCGGCTCAAATGAATTACACAGTTCACGAACCCAACACGTTTTTCACTATAAACTAAAGAGCATCTTTGTAAGAGATGCTGTGGTTTGTTACAGTTTCACAAGCAGAGTTCAACTAGATATGGTCCGTATGAGTAGGAAACACAGTTCTTTTTTTCTGGACATGCTCATATTTCTTGCTGTATTGCAGACTCTGGACAGAAGAGGTTGCTTCTTGCGTTAAAACAGAGGGTGTTTCATGGATGAGAACAATGGTCTGAATTTCCCTTCACAAATGGAGTTAAACCAAAGTCTCTAGTCTTCCTACAAGCAAGAGTTCATTTCCGGTAAACATAGGGATTTTTCGGCTCAAATGAATTTACACAGTTCACGAACCCAACACGTTTTTCACTATAAACTAAAGAGCATCTTTGTAAGAGATACTGTGGTTTGTTACAGTTTCACAAGCAGAGTTCAACTAGATATGGTCAATATGAGTAGGAAACACAGTTCTCTTTTTTTGGACATGCTCATATTTCTTGCTGTATTGCAGACTCTGGACAGAAGAGGATGCTTCTTGCGTTAAAACAGAGGGTGTTTCCTGGATGAGAACACTGGTCTGAATTTCCCTTCACAAACGGAGTTAAACCCACGGCTCCGTGTCTTTCTACAAGCAAGAGTTCATTTCCGGAAATCCCAGTGATTTTTCGGCTCAAATGAATTTACAGAGTTCACGAACCCAACACGTTTTTCACTATAAACTAAAGAGCATCTATGTAAGAGATGCTGTGGTTTGTTACAGTTTCAAAAGCAGAGTTTAACTAGATATGGTCCGTATGAGTAAGAAACACAGTTCGTTTTTTCTGGCCATGCTCATGTTTCATGCTGTATTGGAGATGCTGGAAAGAAGAGCATGCTTCTTGCGTTAAAACAGAGTATGTTTCATGGATGAGAACACTGGTCTGAATTTCCCTTCACAAACGGAGTTAAACCAAAGTCTCTGTGTCTTCCTACAAGCCAGAGTTCATTTCCGGAAAACCCAGTGATTTTTCGGCTCAAATGAATTTACCCAGTTCAAGAACCCCACACGTTTTTCACTATAAACTAAAGAGCATCTACGTAAGAGATGTTGTGGTTTGTTACACTTTCACAAGCAGAGGTCAACTAGATATGGTCCGGATGAGTAGGAAACACAGTTCTCTTTTTCTGGACATGCTCATATTTCTTGCTGTATTGCAGTCTCTGGACAGAATAGCATGCTTCTTGCGTTAAAACAGAGGGTGTTTCATGGATGAGAACACTGGTCTGAATTTCCCTTCACAGACGGAGTTAAACCAAAGGCTCTGTGTCTTCCTACAAGCAAGAGTTCATTTCCGGAAATCCCAGTGATTTTTCGGCTCAAATGAATTTACATAGTTCACGAACCCAACACGTTTTTCACTATAAACTAAAGAGCATCTAGGTAAGAGATGCTGTGGTTTGTTACAGTTTCACAAGCAGATTTCAACTAGATATGGCCGTATGAGTAAGAAACACACTTCGTTTTCTGGGCATGCTCATGTTTCTTGCTGTATTGGAGTTGCTGGAAAGAAGAGCATGCTTCTTGTGTTAAAACAGAGTATGTTTCATGGATGAGCACACTGGTCTGAATTTCCCTTCACAAACGGAGTTAAACAAAAGGCTCCGTGACTTCCTACAAGCAAGAGTTCATTTCCGGAAAACCCAGTGATTTTTTGGCTCAAATGAATTTACACAGTTCACGAACCCAACACGTTTTTCACTATAAACTAAAGAGCATCTTTGTAAGAGATGCTGTGGTTTGTTACAGTTTCACAAGCAGAGTAAAACTAGATATGGTCCCTATGAGTAGGAAACACAGTTCTCTTTTTCTGCACATGCTCATATTTCTTGCTGTATTGCAGACTCTGGATGAAGAGGATGCTTCTTGCGTTAAAACAGGGAGTGTTTCATGGATGAGAACACTGGTCTGAATTTCCCTTCACAAAAGGAGTTAAACCAAAGGCTCTGTGTCTTCCTACAAGCAAGAGTTCGTTTCGGGAAATCCCAGTGATTTTTCGTCTCAAATGAATTTACATAGTTCACTAAACGAACACGTTTTTCACTATAAACTAAAGAGCATCTATGTAAGAGATGTTGTGGTTTGTTACAGTTTCACAAGCAGAGTTTAACTAGATATGGTCCGTATGAGAAGAAACACAGTTCGTTTTTTCTGGGCATGCTCATGTTTCTTGCTGTATTGGAGATGCTAGAAAGAAGAGCATGCTTCTTGCGCTAAAACAGAGTATGTTTCATGGATGAGAACACTGGTCTGAATTTCCCTTCACAAACGGAGTTAAAGCAAAGGCTCTGTGTCTTCCTACAAGCAAGACTTCATTTCCGGAAAACCCAGTGATTTTTCGGCTCAAATGAATTTCCCCAGTTCACGAAACCCACACGTTTTTCACTATAAACTAAAGAGCATCGAAGTAAGAGATGCTGTGGTTTGTTACAGTTTCACAAGCAGAGTTCAACTAGATATGGTCAGTATGAGTAGGAAATACAGTTCTTTTTTTATGGACATGCTCATATATCTTGCTGTATTGCAACTCTGGACAGAAGAGGATGCTTCTTGTGTTAAAACAGACGGTGTTTCATGGATGAGAACAATGGTCTGAATTTCCAATCACAAATGGAGTTAAACCAAAGTCTCTGTGTCTCCCGACAAGCAAGAGTTCATTTCCGGAAAACCCAGTGATTTTTCGGCTCAAATGAATTTACACAGTTCACGAACCCAACACGTTTTTCACTATAAACTAAAGAGCATCTTTGTAAGAGATGCTGTGGTTTGTTACAGTTTCACAAGCAGAGTTCAACTAGATATGGTCCCTATGAGTAGGAAACACAGTTCTCTTTTTCTGCACATGCTCATATTTCTTGCTGTATTGCAGACTCTGGATGAAGAGGATGCTTCTTGCCTTAAAACAGGGAGTGTTTCATGGATGAGAACACTGGTCTGAATTTCCCTTCACAAAAGGAGTTAAACCAAAGGCTCTGATCTTCCTACAAGCAAGAGTTCGTTTCCGGAAATCCCAGTGATTTTTCGGCTCAAATGAATTTACATAGTTCACTAACCGAACACGTTTTTCACTATAAACTAAAGAGCATCTATGTAAGAGATGTTGTGGTTTGTTACAGTTTCACAAGCAGAGTTTAACTAGATATGGTCCGTATGAGTAAGAAACACAGTTCGTTTTTTCTGGCCATGCTCATGTTTCTTGCTGAATTGGAGATGCTGGAAAGAAGAGCATGCTTCTTGCGCTAAAACAGAGTATGTTTCATGGATGAGAACACTGGTCTGAATTTCCCTTCACAAACGGAGTTAAAGCAAAGGCTCTGTGTCTTCCTACAAGCAAGACTTCATTTCCGGAAAACCCAGTGATTTTTCGGCTCAAATGAATTTCCCCAGTTCACGAAACCCACACGTTTTTCACTATAAACTAAAGAGCATCGAAGTAAGAGATGCTGTGGTTTGTTACAGTTTCACAAGCAGAGTTCAACTAGATATGGTCAGTATGAGTAGGAAATACAGTTCTTTTTTTATGGACATGCTCATATATCTTGCTGTATTGCAACTCTGGACAGAAGAGGATGCTTCTTGTGTTAAAACAGACGGTGTTTCATGGATGAGAACAATGGTCTGAATTTCCAATCACAAATGGAGTTAAACCAAAGTCTCTGTGTCTCCCGACAAGCAAGAGTTCATTTCCGGAAAACCCAGTGATTTTTCGGCTCAAATGAATTTACACAGTTCACGAACCCAACACGTTTTTCACTATAAACTAAAGAGCATCTTTGTAAGAGATGCTGTGGTTTGTTACAGTTTCACAAGCAGAGTTCAACTAGATATGGTCCCTATGAGTAGGAAACACAGTTCTCTTTTTCTGCACATGCTCATATTTCTTGCTGTATTGCAGACTCTGGATGAAGAGGATGCTTCTTGCCTTAAAACAGGGAGTGTTTCATGGATGAGAACACTGGTCTGAATTTCCCTTCACAAAAGGAGTTAAACCAAAGGCTCTGATCTTCCTACAAGCAAGAGTTCGTTTCCGGAAATCCCAGTGATTTTTCGGCTCAAATGAATTTACATAGTTCACTAACCGAACACGTTTTTCACTATAAACTAAAGAGCATCTATGTAAGAGATGTTGTGGTTTGTTACAGTTTCACAAGCAGAGTTTAACTAGATATGGTCCGTATGAGTAAGAAACACAGTTCGTTTTTTCTGGCCATGCTCATGTTTCTTGCTGAATTGGAGATGCTGGAAAGAAGAGCATGCTTCTTTTGTTAAAACAGAGTATGTTTCATGGATGAGAACACTGGTCTGAATTTCCCTTCACAAACGGAGTTAAACCAAAGTCTCTGTGTCTTCCTACAAGCCAGAGTTCATTTCCGGAAAACCCAGGGATTTTTCGGCTCAAATGAATTTACCCAGTTCACGAAACCCACACGTTTTTCACTATAAACTAAAGAGCATCTACGTAAGAGATGCTGTGGTTTGTTACACTTTCACAAGCAGAGGTCAACTAGATATGGTCCGTATGAGTAGGAAACACAGTTCTCTTTTTCTGGACATGCTCATATTTCTTGCTGTATTGCAGACTCTGGACAGAAGAGGATGCTTCTTGTGTTAAAACAGCGGGTGTTTCATGGATGAGAACACTGGTCTGAATTTCCCTTCAAAAATGGAGTTAAACCAAAGGCTCTGTGTCTTCCTACAAGCAAGAGTTCATTTCTGGAAATCCCAGTGATTTTTCGGCTCAAATAAATTTACATAGTTCACGAACCCAACACGTTTTTCACTATAAACTAAAGAGCATCTATGTAAGAGATGCTGTGGTTTGTTACAGTTTCACAAGCATATTTCAACTAGATATGGCCGTATGAGTAAGAAACACACTTCGTTTTCTGGGCATGCTCATGTTTCTTGCTGTATTGGAGATGCTGGAAAGAAGAGCATGCTTCTTGCGTTAAAACAGAATATGTTTCATGGATGAGAACACTGGTCTGAATTTCCCTTCACAAACGGAGTTAAACCAAAGGCTCTGTGTTTTCCTTCAAGTAAGAGTTCATTTCCGGAAATCCCAGTGATTTTTCGGCTCAAATGAATTTACATAGTTCACGAACCCAACACGTTTTTCACTATAAACTAAAGAGCATCTATGTAAGACATGCTGTGGTTTGTTACTGTTTCACAAGCAGAGTTTAACTAGATATGGTCCGTATGAGTAAGAAAAACAGTTCGCATTTTCTGGGCATGCTCATGTTTCTTGCTGTATTGGAGATGCTGGAAAGAAGAGCATGCTTCTTGAGGTAAAACAGAGTATGTCTCATGGATGAGAACACTGGTCTGAATTTCCCTTCACAAATGGAGTTAAACCAAAGTCTCTGAGTCTTCCAACAAGTAAGAGTTCATTTCCGGTAAACACAGTGATTATTCGGCTCAAATGAATTTACACAGTTCACGAACCCAACACGTTTTTCACTATAAACTAAAGAGCATCTTTGTAAGAGATGCTGTGGTTTGTTACAGTTTCACAAGCAGAGTTCAACTAGATATGGTCCCTATGAGTAGGAAACACAGTTCTTTTTTTCTGTACAAGCTCATATATCTTGCTGTATTGCAAAATCTAGACAGAAGAGGATGCTTCTTACGTTAAAATAGAGGGTGTTTCATGGATGAGAAGACTGGTCTGAATTTCCCTTCACAAACGGAGTTAAACCAAAGTCTCTGAGTCTTCCAACAAGTAAGAATTCATTTCCGGTAAACACAGTGATTTTTCGGCTTAAATGAATTTACACAGTTCACGAACCAAACACGTTTTTCACTATAAACTAAAGAGCATCTTTGTAAGAGATGCTGTGGTTTGTTACAGTTTCACAAGCAGAGTTCAACTAGATATGGTCCGTATGAGTAGGAAACACAGTTCTTTTTTTCTGGACATGCTCATATTTCTTGCTGTATTGCAGACTCTGGACAGAAGAGGATGCTTCTTGCGTTAAAACAGAGGGTGTTTCATGGATGAGAACAATGGTCTGAATTTCCCTTCACAAATGGAGTTAAACCAAAGTCTCTAGTCTTCCTACAAGCAAGAGTTCATTTCCGGTAAACATAGGGATTTTTCGGCTCAAATGAATTTACACAGTTCACGAACCCAACACGTTTTTCACTATAAACTAAAGAGCATCTTTGTAAGAGATACTGTGGTTTGTTACAGTTTCACAAGCAGAGTTCAACTAGATATGGTCAATATGAGTAGGAAACACAGTTCTCTTTTTCTGGACATGCTCATATTTCTTGCTGTATTGCAGACTCTGGACAGAAGAGGATGCTTCTTGCGTTAAAACAGAGGGTGTTTCCTGGATGAGAACACTGGTCTGAATTTCCCTTCACAAACGGAGTTAAACCCACGGCTCCGTGTCTTTCTACAAGCAAGAGTTCATTTCCGGAAATCCCAGTGATTTTTCGGCTCAAATGAATTTACAGAGTTCACGAACCCAACACGTTTTTCACTATAAACTAAAGAGCATCTATGTAAGAGATGCTGTGGTTTGTTACAGTTTCAAAAGCAGAGTTTAACTAGATATGGTCCGTATGAGTAAGAAACACAGTTCGTTTTTTCTGGCCATGCTCATGTTTCATGCTGTATTGGAGATGCTGGAAAGAAGAGCATGCTTCTTGCGTTAAAACAGAGTATGTTTCATGGATGAGAACACTGGTCTGAATTTCCCTTCACAAACGGAGTTAAACCAAAGTCTCTGTGTCTTCCTACAAGCCAGAGTTCATTTCCGGAAAACCCAGTGATTTTTCGGCTCAAATGAATTTACCCAGTTCAAGAACCCCACACGTTTTTCACTATAAACTAAAGAGCATCTACGTAAGAGATGTTGTGGTTTGTTACACTTTCACAAGCAGAGTTCAACTAGATATGGTCCGTATGAGTAGGAAATACAGTTCTTTTTTTATGGACATGCTCATATATCTTGCTGTATTGCAACTCTGGACAGAAGAGCATGCTTCTTGCGTTAAAACAGAGTATGTTTCATGGATGAGCACACTGGTCTGAATTTCCCTTCACAAACGGAGTTAAACCAAAGGCTGTGTGACTTCCTACAAGCAAAAGTTCATTTCTGGAAAACCCAGTGATTTTTCAGATCAGATGAATTTACACAGTTCACGAACCCAACACGTTTTTCACTATAAACTAAAGAGCATCTTTGTAAGAGATGCTGTGGTTTGTTACAGTTTCACAAGCAGAGTTCAACTAGATATGGTCCGTATGAGTAGGAAACACAGTTCGTTTTTTCTGGCCATGCTCATGTTTCTTGCTGTATTGGAGATGCTGGAAAGAAGAGCATGCTTCTTGCGCTAAAACAGAGTATGTTTCATGGATGAGAACACTGGTCTGAATTTCCCTTCACAAACGGAGTTAAAGCAAAGTCTCTGTGTCTTCCTACAAGCAACAGTTCATTTCCGGAAAACCCACTGATTTTTCGGCTCAAATGAATTTACCCAGTTCTGGAACCCCACACGTTTTTCACTATAAACTAAAGAGCATCTATGTAAGAGATGCTGTGGTTTGTTACAGTTTCACAAGCAGAGTTCAACTAGATATGGTCCGTATGAGTAGGAAATACAGTTCTTTTTTTATGGACATGCTCATATATCTTGCTGTATTGCAACTCTGGACAGAATAGCATGCTTCTTGCATTAAAACAGAGTATGTTTCATGGATGAGCACACTGGTCTGAATTTCCCTTCACAAACGGAGTTAAACCAAAGGCTCTCTGACTTCCTACAAGCAAGAGTTCATTTCCGGAAAACCCAGTGATTTTTCGGCTCAAATGAATTACACAGTTCACGAACCCAACACGTTTTTCACTATAAACTAAAGAGCATCTTTGTAAGAGATGCTGTGGTTTGTTACAGTTTCACAAGCAGAGTTCAACTAGATATGGTCCCTATGAGTAGGAAACACAGTTCTTTTTTTCTGTACATGCTCATATATCTTGCTGTATTGCAAAATCTAGACAGAAGAGGATGCTTCTTACGTTAAAATAGAGGGTGTTTCATGGATGAGAAGACTGGTCTGAATTTCCCTTCACAAACGGAGTTAAACCAAAGTCTCTGAGTCTTCCAACAAGTAAGAGTTCATTTCCGGTAAACACAGTGATTTTTCGGCTTAAATGAATTTACACAGTTCACGAACCAAACACGTTTTTCACTATAAACTAAAGAGCATCTTTGTAAGAGATGCTGTGGTTTGTTACAGTTTCACAAGCAGAGTTCAACTAGATATGGTCCGTATGAGTAGGAAACACAGTTCTTTTTTTCTGGACATGCTCATATTTCTTGCTGTATTGCAGACTCTGGACAGAAGAGGATGCTTCTTGCGTTAAAACAGAGGGTGTTTCATGGATGAGAACAATGGTCTGAATTTCCCTTCACAAATGGAGTTAAACCAAAGTCTCTAGTCTTCCTACAAGCAAGAGTTCATTTCCGGTAAACATAGGGATTTTTCGGCTCAAATGAATTTACACAGTTCACGAACCCAACACGTTTTTCACTATAAACTAAAGAGCATCTTTGTAAGAGATACTGTGGTTTGTTACAGTTTCACAAGCAGAGTTCAACTAGATATGGTCAATATGAGTAGGAAACACAGTTCTCTTTTTCTGGACATGCTCATATTTCTTGCTGTATTGCAGACTCTGGACAGAAGAGGATGCTTCTTGCGTTAAAACAGAGGGTGTTTCCTGGATGAGAACACTGGTCTGAATTTCCCTTCACAAACGGAGTTAAACCAACGGCTCCGTGTCTTCCTACAAGCAAGAGTTCATTTCCGGAAATCCCAGTGATTTTTCGGCTCAAATGAATTTACAGAGTTCACGAACCCAACACGTTTTTCACTATAAACTAAAGAGCATCTATGTAAGAGATGCTTTGGTTTGTTACAGTTTCAAAAGCAGAGTTTAACTAGATATGGTCCGTATGAGTAAGAAACACAGTTCGTTTTTTCTGGCCATGCTCATGTTTCATGCTGTATTGGAGATGCTGGAAAGAAGAGCATGCTTCTTGCGTTAAAACAGAGTATGTTTCATGGATGAGAACACTGGTCTGAATTTCCCTTCACAAACGGAGTTAAACCAAAGTCTCTGTGTCTTCCTACAAGCCAGAGTTCATTTCCGGAAAACCCAGTGATTTTTCGGCTCAAATGAATTAACCCAGTTCAAGAACCCCACACGTTTTTCACTATAAACTAAAGAGCATCTACGTAAGAGATGTTGTGGTTTGTTACACTTTCACAAGCAGAGGTCAACTAGATATGGTCCGGATGAGTAGGAAACACAGTTCTCTTTTTCTGGACATGCTCATATTTCTTGCTGTATTGCAGTCTCTGGACAGAATAGCATGCTTCTTGCGTTAAAACAGAGGGTGTTTCATGGATGAGAACACTGGTCTGAATTTCCCTTCACAGACGGAGTTAAACCAAAGGCTCTGTGTCTTCCTACAAGCAAGAGTTCATTTCCGGAAATCCCAGTGATTTTTCGGCTCAAATGAATTTACATAGTTCACGAACCCAACACGTTTTTCACTATAAACTAAAGAGCATCTAGGTAAGAGATGCTGTGGTTTGTTACAGTTTCACAAGCAGATTTCAACTAGATATGGCCGTATGAGTAAGAAACACACTTCGTTTTCTGGGCATGCTCATGTTTCTTGCTGTATTGGAGTTGCTGGAAAGAAGAGCATGCTTCTTGTGTTAAAACAGAGTATGTTTCATGGATGAGCACACTGGTCTGAATTTCCCTTCACAAACGGAGTTAAACAAAAGGCTCTGTGACTTCCTACAAGCAAGAGTTCATTTCCGGAAAACCCAGTGATTTTTTGGCTCAAATGAATTTACACAGTTCACGAACCCAACACGTTTTTCACTATAAACTAAAGAGCATCTTTGTAAGAGATGCTGTGGTTTGTTACAGTTTCACAAGCAGAGTAAAACTAGATATGGTCCCTATGAGTAGGAAACACAGTTCTCTTTTTCTGCACATGCTCATATTTCTTGCTGTATTGCAGACTCTGGATGAAGAGGATGCTTCTTGCGTTAAAACAGGGAGTGTTTCATGGATGAGAACACTGGTCTGAATTTCCCTTCACAAAAGGAGTTAAACCAAAGGCTCTGTGTCTTCCTACAAGCAAGAGTTCGTTTCGGGAAATCCCAGTGATTTTTCGTCTCAAATGAATTTACATAGTTCACTAAACGAACACGTTTTTCACTATAAACTAAAGAGCATCTATGTAAGAGATGTTGTGGTTTGTTACAGTTTCACAAGCAGAGTTTAACTAGATATGGTCCGTATGAGAAGAAACACAGTTCGTTTTTTCTGGGCATGCTCATGTTTCTTGCTGTATTGGAGATGCTAGAAAGAAGAGCATGCTTCTTGCGCTAAAACAGAGTATGTTTCATGGATGAGAACACTGGTCTGAATTTCCCTTCACAAACGGAGTTAAAGCAAAGGCTCTGTGTCTTCCTACAAGCAAGACTTCATTTCCGGAAAACCCAGTGATTTTTCGGCTCAAATGAATTTCCCCAGTTCACGAAACCCACACGTTTTTCACTATAAACTAAAGAGCATCGAAGTAAGAGATGCTGTGGTTTGTTACAGTTTCACAAGCAGAGTTCAACTAGATATGGTCAGTATGAGTAGGAAATACAGTTCTTTTTTTATGGACATGCTCATATATCTTGCTGTATTGCAACTCTGGACAGAAGAGGATGCTTCTTGTGTTAAAACAGACGGTGTTTCATGGATGAGAACAATGGTCTGAATTTCCAATCACAAATGGAGTTAAACCAAAGTCTCTGTGTCTCCCGACAAGCAAGAGTTCATTTCCGGAAAACCCAGTGATTTTTCGGCTCAAATGAATTTACACAGTTCACGAACCCAACACGTTTTTCACTATAAACTAAAGAGCATCTTTGTAAGAGATGCTGTGGTTTGTTACAGTTTCACAAGCTGAGTTCAACTAGATATGGTCCCTATGAGTAGGAAACACAGTTCTCTTTTTCTGCACATGCTCATATTTCTTGCTGTATTGCAGACTCTGGATGAAGAGGATGCTTCTTGCCTTAAAACAGGGAGTGTTTCATGGATGAGAACACTGGTCTGAATTTCCCTTCACAAAAGGAGTTAAACCAAAGGCTCTGATCTTCCTACAAGCAAGAGTTCGTTTCCGGAAATCCCAGTGATTTTTCGGGTCAAATGAATTTACATAGTTCACTAACCGAACACGTTTTCCACTATAAACTAAAGAGCATCTATGTAAGAGATGTTGTGGTTTGTTACAGTTTCACAAGCAGAGTTTAACTAGATATGGTCCGTATGAGTAAGAAACACAGTTCGTTTTTTCTGGCCATGCTCATGTTTCTTGCTGAATTGGAGATGCTGGAAAGAAGAGCATGCTTCTTTTGTTAAAACAGAGTATGTTTCATGGATGAGAACACTGGTCTGAATTTCCCTTCACAAACGGAGTTAAACCAAAGTCTCTGTGTCTTCCTACAAGCCAGAGTTCATTTCCGGAAAACCCAGGGATTTTTCGGCTCAAATGAATTTACCCAGTTCACGAAACCCACACGTTTTTCACTATAAACTAAAGAGCATCTACGTAAGAGATGCTGTGGTTTGTTACACTTTCACAAGCAGAGGTCAACTAGATATGGTCCCTATGAGTAGGAAACACAGTTCTCTTTTTCTGGACATGCTCATATTTCTTGGTGTATTGCAGACTCTGGACAGAAGAGGATGCTTCTTGCGTTAAAACAGCGGGTGTTTCATGGATGAGAACACTGGTCTGAATTTCCCTTCAAAAATGGAGTTAAACCAAAGGCTCTGTGGCTTCCTACAAGCAAGAGTTCATTTCTGGAAATCCCAGTGATTTTTCGGCTCAAATAAATTTACATAGTTCACGAACCCAACACGTTTTTCACTATAAACTAAAGAGCATCTATGTAAGAGATGCTGTGGTTTGTTACAGTTTCACAAGCATATTTCAACTAGATATGGCCGTATGAGTAAGAAACACACTTCGTTTTCTGGGCATGCTCATGTTTCTTGCTGTATTGGAGATGCTGGAAAGAAGAGCATGCTTCTTGCGTTAAAACAGAATATGATTCATGGATGAGAACACTGGTCTGAATTTCCCTTCACAAACGGAGTTAAACCAAAGGCTCTGTGTTTTCCTTCAAGTAAGAGTTCATTTCCGGAAATCCCAGTGATTTTTCGGCTCAAATGAATTTACATAGTTCACGAACCCAACACGTTTTTCACTATAAACTAAAGAGCATCTTTGTAAGAGATGCTGTGGTTTGTTACAGTTTCACAAGAAGAATTCAACTAGATATGGTCCCTATGAGGAGGAAACACAGTTATTTTTTCTAGACATGCTCATATTTCTTGCTGTATTGCAGAATCTAGACAGAAGAGGAAGCTTCTTGCGTTAAAACAGAGGGTGTTTCATGGATGAGAACACTGGTCTGAATTTCCCTTCACAAACGGAGTTAAACCCAAGTCTCTGAGACTTCCTACAAGTAAGAGTTCGTTTCCGGTAAACACAGTGATTTTTCGGCTCAAATGAATTTACACAGTTCACGAACCCAACACGTTTTTCACTCTAAACTAAAGAGCATCTTTGTAAGAGATGCTTTGGTTTGTTACAGTTTCACAAGCAGAGTTGAACTAGATATGGTCTGTATGAGTGGAAAACACAGTTCGTTTTTTCTGGCCATGCTCATGTTTCTTGCTGAATTGGAGATGCTGGAAAGAAGAGCATACTTCTTGCGTTAAAACAGAGTATGTTTCATGGATGAGAACACTGGTCTGAATTTCCCTTCACAAACGGAGTTAAACCAAAGTCTCTGAGTCTTCCAACAAGTAAGAGTTCATTTCCGGTAAACACAGTGATTATTCGGCTCAAATGAATTTACACAGTTCAGGAACCCAACACGTTTTTCACTATAAACTAAAGAGCATCTTTGTAAGAGATGCTGTGGTTTGTTACAGTTTCACAAGCAGAGTTCAACTAGATATGGTCCGTATGAGTAGGAAACACAGTTCTTTTTTTCTGGACATGCTCATATTTCTTGCTGTATTGCAGACTCTGGACAGAAGAGGATGCTTCTTGCGTTAAAACAGAGGGTGTTTCATGGATGAGAACAATGGTCTGAATTTCCCTTCACAAATGGAGTTAAACCAAAGTCTCTAGTCTTCCTACAAGCAAGATTTCATTTCCGGTAAACATAGGGATTTTTCGGCTCAAATGAATTTACACAGTTCACGAACCCAACATGTTTTTCACTATAAACTAAAGAGCATCTTTGTAAGAGATACTGTGGTTTGTTACAGTTTCACAAGCAGAGTTCAACTAGATATGGTCAATATGAGTAGGAAACACAGTTCTCTTTTTCTGGACATGCTCATATTTCTTGATGTATTGCAGACTCTGGACAGAAGAGGATGCTTCTTGCGTTAAAACAGAGGGTGTTTCCTGGATGAGAACACTGGTCTGAATTTCCCTTCACAAACGGAGTTAAAGCAAAGGCTCTGTGTCTTCCTACAATCAAGAGTTCATTTCCGGAAAACCCAGTGATTTTTCGGCTCAAATGAATTTACCCAGTTCAGGAACCCCACACGTTTTTCACTATAAACTAAAGAGCATCTATGTAAGAGATGCTGTGGTTTGTTACGGTTTCACAAGCAGAGTTCAACTAGATATGGTCCGTATGAGTAGGAAATACAGTTCTTTTTTTATGGACATGCTCATATATCTTGCTGTATTGCAACTCTGGACAGAAGAGCATGCTTCTTGCGTTAAAACAGAGTATGTTTCATGGATGAGCACACTGGTCTGAATTTCCCTTCACAAACGGAGTTAAACCAAAGGCTCTGTGACTTCCTACAAGCAAAAGTTCATTTCTGGAAAACCCAGTGATTTTTCAGCTCAGATGAATTTACACAGTTCACGAACCCAACACGTTTTTCACTATAAACTAAAGAGCATCTTTGTAAGAGATGCTGTGGTTTGTTACAGTTTCACAAGCAGAGTTCAACTAGATATGGTCCGTATGAGTAGGAAACACAGTTCGTTTTTTCTGGCCATGCTCATGTTTCTTGCTGTATTGGAGATGCTGGAAAGAAGAGCATGCTTCTTGCGTTGAAACAGAGTATGTTTCATGGATGAGAACACTGGTCTGAATTTCCCTTCACAAACGGAGTTAAAGCAAAGGCTCTGTGTCTTCCTACAAGCAACAGTTCATTTCCGGAAAACCCACTGATTTTTCGGCTCAAATGAATTTACCCAGTTCAGGAACCCCACACGTTTTTCACTATAAACTAAAGAGCATCTATGTAAGAGATGCTGTGGTTTGTTACAGTTTCACAAGCAGAGTTCAACTAGATATGGTCCGTATGAGTAGGAAATACAGTTCTTTTTTTATGGACATGCTCATATATCTTGCTGTATTGCAACTCTGGACAGAATAGCATGCTTCTTGCATTAAAACAGAGTATGTTTCATGGATGAGCACACTGGTCTGAATTTCCCTTCACAAACGGAGTTAAACCAAAGGCTCTGTGACTTCCTACAAGCAAGAGTTCATTTCCGGAAAACCCAGTGATTTTTCGGCTCAAATGAATTACACAGTTCACGAACCCAACACGTTTTTCACTATAAACTAAAGAGCATCTTTGTAAGAGATGCTGTGGTTTGTTACAGTTTCACAAGCAGAGTTCAACTAGATATGGTCCCCATGAGTAGGAAACACAGTTCTCTTCTTTGGACATGCTCATATTTCTTGCTGTATTGCAACTCTGGACAGAATAGCATGCTTCTTGCATTAAAACAGAGTATGTTTCATGGATGAGCACACTGGTCTGAATTTCCCTTCACAAAAGGAGTTAAACCAAAGGCTCTGTGACTTCCTACAAGCAAGAGTTCATTTCCGGAAAACCCAGTGATTTTTCGGCTCAAATGAATTACACAGTTCACGAACCCAACACGTTTTTCACTATAAACTAAAGAGCATCTTTGTAAGAGATGCTGTGGTTTGTTACAGTTTCACAAGCAGAGTTCAACTAGATATGGTCCGTATGAGTAGGAAACACAGTTCTTTTTTTCTGGACATGCTCATATTTCTTGCTGTATTGCAGACTCTGGACAGAAGAGGTTGCTTCTTGCGTTAAAACAGAGGGTGTTTCATGGATGAGAACAATGGTCTGAATTTCCCTTCACAAATGGAGTTAAACCAAAGTCTCTAGTCTTCCTACAAGCAAGAGTTCATTTCCGGTAAACATAGGGATTTTTCGGCTCAAATGAATTTACACAGTTCACGAACCCAACACGTTTTTCACTATAAACTAAAGAGCATCTTTGTAAGAGATACTGTGGTTTGTTACAGTTTCACAAGCAGAGTTCAACTAGATATGGTCAATATGAGTAGGAAACACAGTTCTCTTTTTTTGGACATGCTCATATTTCTTGCTGTATTGCAGACTCTGGACAGAAGAGGATGCTTCTTGCGTTAAAACAGAGGGTGTTTCCTGGATGAGAACACTGGTCTGAATTTCCCTTCACAAACGGAGTTAAACCCACGGCTCCGTGTCTTTCTACAAGCAAGAGTTCATTTCCGGAAATCCCAGTGATTTTTCGGCTCAAATGAATTTACAGAGTTCACGAACCCAACACGTTTTTCACTATAAACTAAAGAGCATCTATGTAAGAGATGCTGTGGTTTGTTACAGTTTCAAAAGCAGAGTTTAACTAGATATGGTCCGTATGAGTAAGAAACACAGTTCGTTTTTTCTGGCCATGCTCATGTTTCATGCTGTATTGGAGATGCTGGAAAGAAGAGCATGCTTCTTGCGTTAAAACAGAGTATGTTTCATGGATGAGAACACTGGTCTGAATTTCCCTTCACAAACGGAGTTAAACCAAAGTCTCTGTGTCTTCCTACAAGCCAGAGTTCATTTCCGGAAAACCCAGTGATTTTTCGGCTCAAATGAATTTACCCAGTTCAAGAACCCCACACGTTTTTCACTATAAACTAAAGAGCATCTACGTAAGAGATGTTGTGGTTTGTTACACTTTCACAAGCAGAGGTCAACTAGATATGGTCCGGATGAGTAGGAAACACAGTTCTCTTTTTCTGGACATGCTCATATTTCTTGCTGTATTGCAGTCTCTGGACAGAATAGCATGCTTCTTGCGTTAAAACAGAGGGTGTTTCATGGATGAGAACACTGGTCTGAATTTCCCTTCACAGACGGAGTTAAACCAAAGGCTCTGTGTCTTCCTACAAGCAAGAGTTCATTTCCGGAAATCCCAGTGATTTTTCGGCTCAAATGAATTTACATAGTTCACGAACCCAACACGTTTTTCACTATAAACTAAAGAGCATCTAGGTAAGAGATGCTGTGGTTTGTTACAGTTTCACAAGCAGATTTCAACTAGATATGGCCGTATGAGTAAGAAACACACTTCGTTTTCTGGGCATGCTCATGTTTCTTGCTGTATTGGAGTTGCTGGAAAGAAGAGCATGCTTCTTGTGTTAAAACAGAGTATGTTTCATGGATGAGCACACTGGTCTGAATTTCCCTTCACAAACGGAGTTAAACAAAAGGCTCCGTGACTTCCTACAAGCAAGAGTTCATTTCCGGAAAACCCAGTGATTTTTTGGCTCAAATGAATTTACACAGTTCACGAACCCAACACGTTTTTCACTATAAACTAAAGAGCATCTTTGTAAGAGATGCTGTGGTTTGTTACAGTTTCACAAGCAGAGTAAAACTAGATATGGTCCCTATGAGTAGGAAACACAGTTCTCTTTTTCTGCACATGCTCATATTTCTTGCTGTATTGCAGACTCTGGATGAAGAGGATGCTTCTTGCGTTAAAACAGGGAGTGTTTCATGGATGAGAACACTGGTCTGAATTTCCCTTCACAAAAGGAGTTAAACCAAAGGCTCTGTGTCTTCCTACAAGCAAGAGTTCGTTTCGGGAAATCCCAGTGATTTTTCGTCTCAAATGAATTTACATAGTTCACTAAACGAACACGTTTTTCACTATAAACTAAAGAGCATCTATGTAAGAGATGTTGTGGTTTGTTACAGTTTCACAAGCAGAGTTTAACTAGATATGGTCCGTATGAGAAGAAACACAGTTCGTTTTTTCTGGGCATGCTCATGTTTCTTGCTGTATTGGAGATGCTAGAAAGAAGAGCATGCTTCTTGCGCTAAAACAGAGTATGTTTCATGGATGAGAACACTGGTCTGAATTTCCCTTCACAAACGGAGTTAAAGCAAAGGCTCTGTGTCTTCCTACAAGCAAGACTTCATTTCCGGAAAACCCAGTGATTTTTCGGCTCAAATGAATTTCCCCAGTTCACGAAACCCACACGTTTTTCACTATAAACTAAAGAGCATCGAAGTAAGAGATGCTGTGGTTTGTTACAGTTTCACAAGCAGAGTTCAACTAGATATGGTCAGTATGAGTAGGAAATACAGTTCTTTTTTTATGGACATGCTCATATATCTTGCTGTATTGCAACTCTGGACAGAAGAGGATGCTTCTTGTGTTAAAACAGACGGTGTTTCATGGATGAGAACAATGGTCTGAATTTCCAATCACAAATGGAGTTAAACCAAAGTCTCTGTGTCTCCCGACAAGCAAGAGTTCATTTCCGGAAAACCCAGTGATTTTTCGGCTCAAATGAATTTACACAGTTCACGAACCCAACACGTTTTTCACTATAAACTAAAGAGCATCTTTGTAAGAGATGCTGTGGTTTGTTACAGTTTCACAAGCAGAGTTCAACTAGATATGGTCCCTATGAGTAGGAAACACAGTTCTCTTTTTCTGCACATGCTCATATTTCTTGCTGTATTGCAGACTCTGGATGAAGAGGATGCTTCTTGCCTTAAAACAGGGAGTGTTTCATGGATGAGAACACTGGTCTGAATTTCCCTTCACAAAAGGAGTTAAACCAAAGGCTCTGATCTTCCTACAAGCAAGAGTTCGTTTCCGGAAATCCCAGTGATTTTTCGGCTCAAATGAATTTACATAGTTCACTAACCGAACACGTTTTTCACTATAAACTAAAGAGCATCTATGTAAGAGATGTTGTGGTTTGTTACAGTTTCACAAGCAGAGTTTAACTAGATATGGTCCGTATGAGTAAGAAACACAGTTCGTTTTTTCTGGCCATGCTCATGTTTCTTGCTGAATTGGAGATGCTGGAAAGAAGAGCATGCTTCTTGCGCTAAAACAGAGTATGTTTCATGGATGAGAACACTGGTCTGAATTTCCCTTCACAAACGGAGTTAAAGCAAAGGCTCTGTGTCTTCCTACAAGCAAGACTTCATTTCCGGAAAACCCAGTGATTTTTCGGCTCAAATGAATTTCCCCAGTTCACGAAACCCACACGTTTTTCACTATAAACTAAAGAGCATCGAAGTAAGAGATGCTGTGGTTTGTTACAGTTTCACAAGCAGAGTTCAACTAGATATGGTCAGTATGAGTAGGAAATACAGTTCTTTTTTTATGGACATGCTCATATATCTTGCTGTATTGCAACTCTGGACAGAAGAGGATGCTTCTTGTGTTAAAACAGACGGTGTTTCATGGATGAGAACAATGGTCTGAATTTCCAATCACAAATGGAGTTAAACCAAAGTCTCTGTGTCTCCCGACAAGCAAGAGTTCATTTCCGGAAAACCCAGTGATTTTTCGGCTCAAATGAATTTACACAGTTCACGAACCCAACACGTTTTTCACTATAAACTAAAGAGCATCTTTGTAAGAGATGCTGTGGTTTGTTACAGTTTCACAAGCAGAGTTCAACTAGATATGGTCCCTATGAGTAGGAAACACAGTTCTCTTTTTCTGCACATGCTCATATTTCTTGCTGTATTGCAGACTCTGGATGAAGAGGATGCTTCTTGCCTTAAAACAGGGAGTGTTTCATGGATGAGAACACTGGTCTGAATTTCCCTTCACAAAAGGAGTTAAACCAAAGGCTCTGATCTTCCTACAAGCAAGAGTTCGTTTCCGGAAATCCCAGTGATTTTTCGGCTCAAATGAATTTACATAGTTCACTAACCGAACACGTTTTTCACTATAAACTAAAGAGCATCTATGTAAGAGATGTTGTGGTTTGTTACAGTTTCACAAGCAGAGTTTAACTAGATATGGTCCGTATGAGTAAGAAACACAGTTCGTTTTTTCTGGCCATGCTCATGTTTCTTGCTGAATTGGAGATGCTGGAAAGAAGAGCATGCTTCTTTTGTTAAAACAGAGTATGTTTCATGGATGAGAACACTGGTCTGAATTTCCCTTCACAAACGGAGTTAAACCAAAGTCTCTGTGTCTTCCTACAAGCCAGAGTTCATTTCCGGAAAACCCAGGGATTTTTCGGCTCAAATGAATTTACCCAGTTCACGAAACCCACACGTTTTTCACTATAAACTAAAGAGCATCTACGTAAGAGATGCTGTGGTTTGTTACACTTTCACAAGCAGAGGTCAACTAGATATGGTCCGTATGAGTAGGAAACACAGTTCTCTTTTTCTGGACATGCTCATATTTCTTGCTGTATTGCAGACTCTGGACAGAAGAGGATGCTTCTTGTGTTAAAACAGCGGGTGTTTCATGGATGAGAACACTGGTCTGAATTTCCCTTCAAAAATGGAGTTAAACCAAAGGCTCTGTGTCTTCCTACAAGCAAGAGTTCATTTCTGGAAATCCCAGTGATTTTTCGGCTCAAATAAATTTACATAGTTCACGAACCCAACACGTTTTTCACTATAAACTAAAGAGCATCTATGTAAGAGATGCTGTGGTTTGTTACAGTTTCACAAGCATATTTCAACTAGATATGGCCATATGAGTAAGAAACACACTTCGTTTTCTGGGCATGCTCATGTTTCTTGCTGTATTGGAGATGCTGGAAAGAAGAGCATGCTTCTTGCGTTAAAACAGAATATGTTTCATGGATGAGAACACTGGTCTGAATTTCCCTTCACAAACGGAGTTAAACCAAAGGCTCTGTGTTTTCCTTCAAGTAAGAGTTCATTTCCGGAAATCCCAGTGATTTTTCGGCTCAAATGAATTTACATAGTTCACGAACCCAACACGTTTTTCACTATAAACTAAAGAGCATCTATGTAAGACATGCTGTGGTTTGTTACTGTTTCACAAGCAGAGTTTAACTAGATATGGTCCGTATGAGTAAGAAAAACAGTTCGCATTTTCTGGGCATGCTCATGTTTCTTGCTGTATTGGAGATGCTGGAAAGAAGAGCATGCTTCTTGAGGTAAAACAGAGTATGTCTCATGGATGAGAACACTGGTCTGAATTTCCCTTCACAAATGGAGTTAAACCAAAGTCTCTGAGTCTTCCAACAAGTAAGAGTTCATTTCCGGTAAACACAGTGATTATTCGGCTCAAATGAATTTACACAGTTCACGAACCCAACACGTTTTTCACTATAAACTAAAGAGCATCTTTGTAAGAGATGCTGTGGTTTGTTACAGTTTCACAAGAAGAATTCAACTAGATATGGTCCCTATGAGGAGGAAACACAGTTCTTTTTTTCTAGACATGCTCATATTTCTTGCTGTATTGCAGAATCTAGACAGAAGAGGAAGCTTCTTGCGTTAAAACAGAGGGTGTTTCATGGATGAGAACACTGGTCTGAATTTCCCTTCACAAACGGAGTTAAACCCAAGTCTCTGAGACTTCCTACAAGTAAGAGTTCGTTTCCGGTAAACACAGTGATTTTTCGGCTCAAATGAATTTACACAGTTCACGAACCCAACATGTTTTTCACTCTAAACTAAAGAGCATCTTTGTAAGAGATGCTTTGGTTTGTTACAGTTTCACAAGCAGAGTTCAACTAGATATGGTCTGTATGAGTGGAAAACACAGTTCGTTTTTTCTGGCCATGCTCATGTTTCTTGCTGAATTGGAGATGCTGGAAAGAAGAGCATACTTCTTGCGTTAAAACAGAGTATGTTTCATGGATGAGAACACTGGTCTGAATTTCCCTTCACAAACGGAGTTAAACCAAAGTCTCTGTGTCTTCCTACAAGCCAGAGTTCATTTCCGGAAAACCCAGGGATTTTTCGGCTCAAATGAATTTACCCAGTTCACGAACCCCACACGTTTTTCACTATAAACTAAAGAGCATCTACGTAAGAGATGCTGTGGTTTGTTACACTTTCACAAGCAGAGGTCAACTAGATTTGGTCCGTATGAGTAGGAAACACAGTTCTCTTTTTCTGGACAAGCTCATAGTTCTTGCTGTATTGCAGACTCTGGACAGAAGAGGATGCTTCTTGCGTTAAAACAGAGGGTGTTTCATGGATGAGAACACAGGTCTGAATTTCCCTTCACAAACGGAGTTAAACCAAGGCTCTGTGTCTTCCTACAAGCAAGAGTTCATTTCCGGAAATCCCAGTGATTTTTCGGCTCAAATGAATTTACACAGTTCACGAACCCAACACGTTTTTCACTATAAACTAAAGAGCATCTATGTACGAGATGCTGTGGTTTGTTACAGTTTCACAAGCAGAGTTTAACTAGATATGGTCCGAATGAGTAAGAAAAACAGTTCGCATTTTCTGGGCATGCTCATGTTTCTTGCTGTATTGGAGATGCTGGAAAGAAGAGCATGCTTCTTGAGGTAAAACAGAGTATGTCTCATGGATGAGAACACTGGTCTGAATTTCCCTTCACAAACGGAGTTAAACCAAAGTCTCTGAGTCTTCCAACAAGTAAGAGTTCATTTCCGGTAAACACAGTGATTATTCGGCTCAAATGAATTTACACAGTTCACGAACCCAACACGTTTTTCACTATAAACTAAAGAGCATCTTTGTAAGAGATGCTGTGGTTTGTTACAGTTTCACAAGAAGAATTCAACTAGATATGGTCCCTATGAGGAGGAAACACAGTTCTTTTTTTCTAGACATGCTCATATTTCTTGCTGTATTGCAGAATCTAGACAGAAGAGGAAGCTTCTTGCGTTAAAACAGAGGGTGTTTCATGGATGAGAACACTGGACTGAATTTCCCTTCACAAACGGAGTTAAACCCAAGTCTCTGAGACTTCCTCCAAGTAAGAGTTCGTTTCCGGTAAACACAGTGATTTTTCGGCTCAAATGAATTTACACAGTTCACGAACCCAACACGTTTTTAAATCTAAACTAAAGAGCATCTTTGTAAGAGATGCTGTGGTTTGTTACAGTTTCACAAGCAGAGTTCAACTAGATATGGTCTGTATGATTGGAAAACACAGTTCGTTTTTTCTGGCCATGCTCATGTTTCTTGCTGAATTGGAGATGCTGGAAAGAAGAGCATGCTTCTTGCGTTAAAACAGAGTATGTTTCATGGATGAGAACACTGGTCTGAATTTCCCTTCACAAACGGAGTTAAACCAAAGTCTCTGTGTCTTCCTACAAGCCAGAGTTCATTTCCGGAAAACCCAGGGATTTTTCGGCTCAAATGAATTTACCCAGTTCACGAACCCCACACGTTTTTCACTATAAACTAAAGAGCATCTACGTAAGAGATGCTGTGGTTTGTTACACTTTCACAAGCAGAGGTCAACTAGATTTGGTCCGTATGAGTAGGAAACACAGTTCTCTTTTTCTGGACATGCTCATATTTCTTGCTGTATTGCAGACTCTGGACAGAAGAGGATGCTTCTTGCGTTAAAACAGAGGGTGTTTCATGGATGAGAACACTGGTCTGAATTTCCCTTCACTAACGGAGTTAAACCAAAGGCTCTGTGTCTTCCTACAAGCAAGAGTTCATTTCCGGAAATCCCAGTGATTTTTCGGCTCAAATGAATTTACATAGTTCACGAACCCAACACGTTTTTCACTATAAACTAAAGAGCATCTATGTAAGAGATGCTGTGGTTTGTTACAGTTTCACAAGCAGATTTCAATTAGATATGGCCGTATGAGTAAGAAACACACTTCGTTTTCTGGGCATGCTCATGTTTCTTGCTGTATTGGAGATGCTGGAAAGAAGAGCATGCTTCTTGAGTTAAAACAGAGTATGTCTCATGGATGAGAACACTGGTCTGAATTTCCCTTCACAAATGGAGTTAAACCAAAGTCTCTGTGTCTTCCTACAAGCAAGAGTTCATTTCCGGAAAACCCAGTGATTTTTCGGCTCAAATGTATTTACACTGTTCACGAACCCAACACGTTTTTCACTATAAACTAAAGAGCATCTTTGTAAGAGATGCTGTGGTTTGTTACAGTTTCACAAGCAGAGTTCAACTAGATATGGTCCCTATGAGTAGGAAACACAGTTCTCTTTTTCTGCACATGCTCATATTTCTTGCTGTATTGCAGACTCTGGATGAAGAGGATGCTTCTTGCGTTAAAACAGGGATTGTTTCATGGATGAGAACACTGGTCTGAATTTCCCTTCACAAAAGGAGTTAAACCAAAGGCTCTGTGTCTTCCTACAAGCAAGAGTTCATTTCCGGAAATCCCAGTGATTTTTGGGCTCAAATGAATTTACACAGTTCACGAACCCAACACGTTTTTCACTATAAACTAAAGAGCATCTATGTACGAGATGCTGTGGTTTGTTACAGTTTCACAAGCAGAGTTTAACTAGATATGGTCCGAATGAGTAAGAAACACAGTTCGTATTTTCTGGGCATGCTCATGTTTCTTGCTGTATTGGAGATGCTGGAAAGAACAGCATGCTTCTTGCGTTAAAACAGAGTATGTCTCATGGAGGAGAACACTGGTCTGAATTTCCCTTCACAAATGGAGTTAAACCAAAGTCTCTGTGTCTTCCTACAAGCAGGAGTTCATTTCCGGAAAACCCAGTGATTTTTCGGCTCAAATGAATTTACACAGTTCACGAACCCACCACGTTTTTCACTATAAACTAAAGAGCAACTTTGTAAGAGATGCTGTGGTTTGTTACAGTTTCACAAGCAGAATTCAACTAGATATGGTCCCTATGAGTAGGAAACACAGTTCTCTTTTTCTGCACATGCTCATATTTCTTGCTGTATTGCAGACTCTGGATGAAGAGGATGCTTCTTGCGTTAAAACAGGGAGTGTTTCATGGATGAGAACACTGGTCTGAATTTCCCTTCACAAAAGGAGTTAAACCAAAGGCTCTGTGTCTTCCTACAAGCAAGAGTTCATTTCCGGAAATCCCAGTGATTTTTCGGCTCAAATGAATTTACACAGTTCACGAACCCAACACGTTTTTCACTATAAACTAAAGAGCATCTATGTACGAGATGCTGTGGTTTGTTACAGTTTCACAAGCAGAGTTTAACTAGATATGGTCCGAATGAGTAAGAAACACAGTTCGTATTTTCTGGGCATGCTCATGTTTCTTGCTGTATTGGAGATGCTAGAAAGAACAGCATGCTTCTTGCGTTAAAACAGAGTATGTCTCATGGATGAGAACACTGGTCTGAATTTCCCTTCACAAATGGAGTTAAACCAAAGTCTCTGTGTCTTCCTACAAGCAAGACTTCATTTCCGGAAAACCCAGTGATTTTTCGGCTCAAATGAATTTACCCAGTTCACGACACCCACACGTTTTTCACTATAAACTAAAGAGCATCTATGTAAGAGATGCTGTGGTTTGTTACAGTTTCACAAGCAGAATTCAACTAGATATGGTCCCTATGAGGAGGAAACACAGTTCTTTTATTCTAGACATGCTCATATTTCTTGTTGTATTGCAGAATCTAGACAGAAGAGGATGCTTCTTGCGTTAAAACAGAGGGTGTTTCATGGATGAGAACACTGGTCTGAATTTCCCTTCACAAACGGAGTTAAACCCAAGTCTCTGAGTCTTCCTACAAGTAAGAGTTCGTTTCCAGTAAACACAGTGATTTTTAGGCTCAAATGAATTTACACAGTTCGCGAACCCAACATGTTTTTCACTATAAACTAAAGAGCATCTTTGTAAGAGATGCTGTGGTTTGTTACAGTTTCACAAGCAGAGTTCAACTAGATATGGTACGTATGAGTGGGAAACACAGTTCTTTTTTCTGGACATGCTCATATTTCTTGCTGTATTGCAGACTCTGGACAGAAGAGGATGCTTCTTGCGTTAAAGCAGAGGGTGTTTCATGGATGAGAACACTGGTCTGAATTTCCCTTCACAAACGGAGTTAAACCAAAGGCTCTGTGTCGTCAAACAAGCAAGAGTTCATTTCCAGAAATCCCAGTGATTTTTCGGCTCAATTGAATTTACACAGTTCACGAACACAACACATTATTGATTATGAACTAAAGAGCATCTATGTAAGCGATGCTGTGGTTTGTTACAGTTTCACAAGCAGAGTTTAACTAGATATGGTCCGAATGAGTAAGAAACACAGTTCGTATTTTCTGGGCATGCTCATGTTTCTTGCTGTATTGGAGATGCTGGAAAGAACAGCATGCTTCTTGCGTTAAAACAGAGTATGTCTCATGGATGAGAACACTGGTCTGAATTTCCCTTCACTAACGGAGTTAAACCAAAGGCTCTGTGTCTTCCTACAAGCAAGAGTTCATTTCCGGAAATCCCAGTGATTTTTCGGCTCAAATGAATTTACATAGTTCACGAACCCAACACGTTTTTCACTATAAACTAAAGAGCATCTATGTAAGAGATGCTGTGGTTTGTTACAGTTTCACAAGCAGATTTCAACTAGATATGGCCGTATGAGTAAGAAACACACTTCGTTTTCTGGGCATGCTCATGTTTCTTGCTGTATTGGAGATGCTGGAAAGAAGAGCATGCTTCTTGAGTTAAAACAGAGTATGTCTCATGGATGAGAACACTGGTCTGAATTTCCCTTCACAAATGGAGTTAAACCAAAGTCTCTCTGTCTTCCTACAAGCAAGAGTTCATTTCCGGAAAACCCAGTGATTTTTTCGGCTCAAATGAATTTACACTGTTCACGAACCCAACACGTTTTTCACTATAAACTAAAGAGCATCTTTGTAAGAGATGCTGTGGTTTGTTACAGTTTCACAAGCAGAGTTCAACTAGATATGGTCCCTATGAGTAGGAAACACAGTTCTCTCTTTCTGCACATGCTCATATTTCTTGCTGTATTGCAGACTCTGGACAGAAGAGGATGCTTCTTGCGTTAAAACAGAGGGTGTTTCCTGGATGAGAACACTGGTCTGAATTTCCCTTCACAAACGGAGTTAAACCAACGGCTCTGTGTCTTCCTACAAGCAAGAGTTCATTTCCGGAAATCCCAGTGATTTTTCGGCTCAAATGAATTTACAGAGTTCACGAACCCAACACGTTTTTCACTATAAACTAAAGAGCATCTATGTAAGAGATGCTGTGGTTTGTTACAGTTTCAAAAGCAGAGTTTAACTAGATATGGTCCGTATGAGTAAGAAACACAGTTCGTTTTTTCTGGGCATGCTCATGTTTCTTGCTGTATTGGAGATGCTGGAAAGAAGAGCATGCTTCTTGCGTTAAAACAGAGTATGTTTCATGGATGAGAACACTGGTCTGAATATCCCTTCACAAACGGAGTTAAAGCAAAGGCTCTGTGTCTTCCTACAATCAAGAGTTCATTTCCGGAAAACCCAGTGATTTTTCGGCTCAAATGAATTTACCCAGTTCAGGAACCCCACACGTTTTTCACTATAAACTAAAGAGCATCTATGTAAGAGATGCTGTGGTTTGTTACGGTTTCACAAGCAGAGTTCAACTAGATATGGTCCGTATGAGTAGGAAATACAGTTCTTTTTTTATGGACATGCTCATATATCTTGCTGTATTGCAACTCTGGACAGAAGAGCATGCTTCTTGCGTTAAAACAGAGTATGTTTCATGGATGAGCACACTGGTCTGAATTTCCCTTCACAAACGGAGTTAAACCAAAGGCTCTGTGACTTCCTACAAGCAAAAGTTCATTTCTGGAAAACCCAGTGATTTTTCAGCTCAGATGAATTTACACAGTTCACGAACCCAACACGTTTTTCACTATAAACTAAAGAGCATCTTTGTAAGAGATGCTGTGGTTTGTTACAGTTTCACAAGCAGAGTTCAACTAGATATGGTCCGTATGAGTAGGAAACACAGTTCGTTTTTTCTGGCCATGCTCATGTTTCTTGCTGTATTGGAGATGCTGGAAAGAAGAGCATGCTTCTTGCGTTGAAACAGAGTATGTTTCATGGATGAGAACACTGGTCTGAATTTCCCTTCACAAACGGAGTTAAAGCAAAGGCTCTGTGTCTTCCTACAAGCAACAGTTCATTTCCGGAAAACCCACTGATTTTTCGGCTCAAATGAATTTACCCAGTTCAGGAACCCCACACGTTTTTCACTATAAACTAAAGAGCATCTATGTAAGAGATGCTGTGGTTTGTTACAGTTTCACAAGCAGAGTTCAACTAGATATGGTCCGTATGAGTAGGAAATACAGTTCTTTTTTTATGGACATGCTCATATATCTTGCTGTATTGCAACTCTGGACAGAATAGCATGCTTCTTGCATTAAAACAGAGTATGTTTCATGGATGAGCACACTGGTCTGAATTTCCCTTCACAAACGGAGTTAAACCAAAGGCTCTGTGACTTCCTACAAGCAAGAGTTCATTTCCGGAAAACCCAGTGATTTTTCGGCTCAAATGAATTACACAGTTCACGAACCCAACACGTTTTTCACTATAAACTAAAGAGCATCGTTGTAAGAGATGCTGTGGTTTGTTACAGTTTCACAAGCAGAGTTCAACTAGATATGGTCCCCATGAGTAGGAAACACAGTTCTCTTCTTTGGACATGCTCATATTTCTTGCTGTATTGCAACTCTGGACAGAATAGCATGCTTCTTGCATTAAAACAGAGTATGTTTCATGGATGAGCACACTGGTCTGAATTTCCCTTCACAAACGGAGTTAAACCAAAGGCTCTGTGACTTCCTACAAGCAAGAGTTCATTTCCGGAAAACCCAGTGATTTTTCGGCTCAAATGAATTACACAGTTCACGAACCCAACACGTTTTTCACTATAAACTAAAGAGCATCTTTGTAAGAGATGCTGTGGTTTGTTACAGTTTCACAAGCAGAGTTCAACTAGATATGGTCCCTATGAGTAGGAAACACAGTTCTTTTTTTCTGTACAAGCTCATATATCTTGCTGTATTGCAAAATCTAGACAGAAGAGGATGCTTCTTACGTTAAAATAGAGGGTGTTTCATGGATGAGAAGACTGGTCTGAATTTCCCTTCACAAACGGAGTTAAACCAAAGTCTCTGAGTCTTCCAACAAGTAAGAGTTCATTTCCGGTAAACACAGTGATTTTTCGGCTTAAATGAATTTACACAGTTCACGAACCAAACACGTTTTTCACTATAAACTAAAGAGCATCTTTGTAAGAGATGCTGTGGTTTGTTACAGTTTCACAAGCAGAGTTCAACTAGATATGGTCCGTATGAGTAGGAAACACAGTTCTTTTTTTCTGGACATGCTCATATTTCTTGCTGTATTGCAGACTCTGGACAGAAGAGGATGCTTCTTGCGTTAAAACAGAGGGTGTTTCATGGATGAGAACAATGGTCTGAATTTCCCTTCACAAATGGAGTTAAACCAAAGTCTCTAGTCTTCCTACAAGCAAGAGTTCATTTCCGGTAAACATAGGGATTTTTCGGCTCAAATGAATTTACACAGTTCACGAACCCAACACGTTTTTCACTATAAACTAAAGAGCATCTTTGTAAGAGATACTGTGGTTTGTTACAGTTTCACAAGCAGAGTTCAACTAGATATGGTCAATATGAGTAGGAAACACAGTTCTCTTTTTCTGGACATGCTCATATTTCTTGCTGTATTGCAGACTCTGGACAGAAGAGGATGCTTCTTGCGTTAAAACAGAGGGTGTTTCCTGGATGAGAACACTGGTCTGAATTTCCCTTCACAAACGGAGTTAAACCCACGGCTCCGTGTCTTTCTACAAGCAAGAGTTCATTTCCGGAAATCCCAGTGATTTTTCGGCTCAAATGAATTTACAGAGTTCACGAACCCAACACGTTTTTCACTATAAACTAAAGAGCATCTATGTAAGAGATGCTGTGGTTTGTTACAGTTTCAAAAGCAGAGTTTAACTAGATATGGTCCGTATGAGTAGGAAACACAGTTCTGTTTTTCTGGCCATGCTCATGTTTCTTGCTGTATTGGAGATGCTGGAAAGAAGAGCATGCTTCTTGCGTTGAAACAGAGTATGTTTCATGGATGAGAACACTGGTCTGAATTTCCCTTCACAAACGGAGTTAAACCAAAGTCTCTGTGTCTTCCTACAAGCCAGAGTTCATTTCCGGAAAACCCACTGATTTTTCGGCTCAAATGAATTTACCCAGTTCAGGAACCCCACACGTTTTTCACTATAAACTAAAGAGCATCTATGTAAGAGATGCTGTGGTTTGTTACAGTTTCACAAGCAGAGTTCAACTAGATATGGTCCGTATGAGTAGGAAATACAGTTCTTTTTTTATGGACATGCTCATATATCTTGCTGTATTGCAACTCTGGACAGAATAGCATGCTTCTTGCATTAAAACAGAGTATGTTTCATGGATGAGCACACTGGTCTGAATTTCCCTTCACAAACGGAGTTAAACCAAAGGCTCTGTGACTTCCTACAAGCAAGAGTTCATTTCCGGAAAACCCAGTGATTTTTCGGCTCAAATGAATTACACAGTTCACGAACCCAACACGTTTTTCACTATAAACTAAAGAGCATCGTTGTAAGAGATGCTGTGGTTTGTTACAGTTTCACAAGCAGAGTTCAACTAGATATGGTCCCCATGAGTAGGAAACACAGTTCTCTTCTTTGGACATGCTCATATTTCTTGCTGTATTGCAACTCTGGACAGAATAGCATGCTTCTTGCATTAAAACAGAGTATGTTTCATGGATGAGCACACTGGTCTGAATTTCCCTTCACAAACGGAGTTAAACCAAAGGCTCTGTGACTTCCTACAAGCAAGAGTTCATTTCCGGAAAACCCAGTGATTTTTCGGCTCAAATGAATTACACAGTTCACGAACCCAACACGTTTTTCACTATAAACTAAAGAGCATCTTTGTAAGAGATGCTGTGGTTTGTTACAGTTTCACAAGCAGAGTTCAACTAGATATGGTCCCTATGAGTAGGAAACACAGTTCTTTTTTTCTGTACAAGCTCATATATCTTGCTGTATTGCAAAATCTAGACAGAAGAGGATGCTTCTTACGTTAAAATAGAGGGTGTTTCATGGATGAGAAGACTGGTCTGAATTTCCCTTCACAAACGGAGTTAAACCAAAGTCTCTGAGTCTTCCAACAAGTAAGAGTTCATTTCCGGTAAACACAGTGATTTTTCGGCTTAAATGAATTTACACAGTTCACGAACCAAACACGTTTTTCACTATAAACTAAAGAGCATCTTTGTAAGAGATGCTGTGGTTTGTTACAGTTTCACAAGCAGAGTTCAACTAGATATGGTCCGTATGAGTAGGAAACACAGTTCTTTTTTTCTGGACATGCTCATATTTCTTGCTGTATTGCAGACTCTGGACAGAAGAGGATGCTTCTTGCGTTAAAACAGAGGGTGTTTCATGGATGAGAACAATGGTCTGAATTTCCCTTCACAAATGGAGTTAAACCAAAGTCTCTAGTCTTCCTACAAGCAAGAGTTCATTTCCGGTAAACATAGGGATTTTTCGGCTCAAATGAATTTACACAGTTCACGAACCCAACACGTTTTTCACTATAAACTAAAGAGCATCTTTGTAAGAGATACTGTGGTTTGTTACAGTTTCACAAGCAGAGTTCAACTAGATATGGTCAATATGAGTAGGAAACACAGTTCTCTTTTTCTGGACATGCTCATATTTCTTGCTGTATTGCAGACTCTGGACAGAAGAGGATGCTTCTTGCGTTAAAACAGAGGGTGTTTCCTGGATGAGAACACTGGTCTGAATTTCCCTTCACAAACGGAGTTAAACCCACGGCTCCGTGTCTTTCTACAAGCAAGAGTTCATTTCCGGAAATCCCAGTGATTTTTCGGCTCAAATGAATTTACAGAGTTCACGAACCCAACACGTTTTTCACTATAAACTAAAGAGCATCTATGTAAGAGATGCTGTGGTTTGTTACAGTTTCAAAAGCAGAGTTTAACTAGATATGGTCCGTATGAGTAAGAAACACAGTTCGTTTTTTCTGGCCATGCTCATGTTTCATGCTGTATTGGAGATGCTGGAAAGAAGAGCATGCTTCTTGCGTTAAAACAGAGTATGTTTCATGGATGAGCACACTGGTCTGAATTTCCCTTCACAAACGGAGTTAAACCAAAGTCTCTGTGTCTTCCTACAAGCCAGAGTTCATTTCCGGAAAACCCAGTGATTTTTCGGCTCAAATGAATTTACCCAGTTCAAGAACCCCACACGTTTTTCACTATAAACTAAAGAGCATCTACGTAAGAGATGTTGTGGTTTGTTACACTTTCACAAGCAGAGGTCAACTAGAT
The DNA here is from genome assembly GCA_949786385.1 of Onychomys leucogaster. NCBI lineage: Eukaryota > Metazoa > Chordata > Mammalia > Rodentia > Cricetidae > Onychomys > Onychomys leucogaster. The sequence goes on along the minus strand of CATKUP010000151.1, from coordinate 225,216 downwards.
ATGGTCCGGATGAGTAGGAAACACAGTTCTCTTTTTCTGGACATGCTCATATTTCTTGCTGTATTGCAGTCTCTGGACAGAATAGCATGCTTCTTGCGTTAAAACAGAGGGTGTTTCATGGATGAGAACACTGGTCTGAATTTCCCTTCACAGACGGAGTTAAACCAAAGGCTCTGTGTCTTCCTACAAGCAAGAGTTCATTTCCGGAAATCCCAGTGATTTTTCGGCTCAAATGAATTTACATAGTTCACGAACCCAACACGTTTTTCACTATAAACTAAAGAGCATCTAGGTAAGAGATGCTGTGGTTTGTTACAGTTTCACAAGCAGATTTCAACTAGATATGGCCGTATGAGTAAGAAACACAGTTCGTATTTTCTGGGCATGCTCATGTTTCTTGCTGTATTGGAGATGCTGGAAAGAACAGCATGCTTCTTGCGTTAAAACAGAGTATGTCTCATGGATGAGAACACTGGTCTGAATTTCCCTTCACTAACGGAGTTAAACCAAAGGCTCTGTGTCTTCCTACAAGCAAGAGTTCATTTCCGGAAATCCCAGTGATTTTTCGGCTCAAATGAATTTACATAGTTCACGAACCCAACACGTTTTTCACTATAAACTAAAGAGCATCTATGTAAGAGATGCTGTGGTTTGTTACAGTTTCACAAGCAGATTTCAACTAGATATGGCCGTATGAGTAAGAAACACACTTCGTTTTCTGGGCATGCTCATGTTTCTTGCTGTATTGGAGATGCTGGAAAGAAGAGCATGCTTCTTGAGTTAAAACAGAGTATGTCTCATGGATGAGAACACTGGTCTGAATTTCCCTTCACAAATGGAGTTAAACCAAAGTCTCTCTGTCTTCCTACAAGCAAGAGTTCATTTCCGGAAAACCCAGTGATTTTTTCGGCTCAAATGAATTTACACTGTTCACGAACCCAACACGTTTTTCACTATAAACTAAAGAGCATCTTTGTAAGAGATGCTGTGGTTTGTTACAGTTTCACAAGCAGAGTTCAACTAGATATGGTCCCTATGAGTAGGAAACACAGTTCTCTCTTTCTGCACATGCTCATATTTCTTGCTGTATTGCAGACTCTGGACAGAAGAGGATGCTTCTTGCGTTAAAACAGAGGGTGTTTCCTGGATGAGAACACTGGTCTGAATTTCCCTTCACAAACGGAGTTAAACCAACGGCTCTGTGTCTTCCTACAAGCAAGAGTTCATTTCCGGAAATCCCAGTGATTTTTCGGCTCAAATGAATTTACAGAGTTCACGAACCCAACACGTTTTTCACTATAAACTAAAGAGCATCTATGTAAGAGATGCTGTGGTTTGTTACAGTTTCAAAAGCAGAGTTTAACTAGATATGGTCCGTATGAGTAAGAAACACAGTTCGTTTTTTCTGGGCATGCTCATGTTTCTTGCTGTATTGGAGATGCTGGAAAGAAGAGCATGCTTCTTGCGTTAAAACAGAGTATGTTTCATGGATGAGAACACTGGTCTGAATATCCCTTCACAAACGGAGTTAAAGCAAAGGCTCTGTGTCTTCCTACAATCAAGAGTTCATTTCCGGAAAACCCAGTGATTTTTCGGCTCAAATGAATTTACCCAGTTCAGGAACCCCACACGTTTTTCACTATAAACTAAAGAGCATCTATGTAAGAGATGCTGTGGTTTGTTACGGTTTCACAAGCAGAGTTCAACTAGATATGGTCCGTATGAGTAGGAAATACAGTTCTTTTTTTATGGACATGCTCATATATCTTGCTGTATTGCAACTCTGGACAGAAGAGCATGCTTCTTGCGTTAAAACAGAGTATGTTTCATGGATGAGCACACTGGTCTGAATTTCCCTTCACAAACGGAGTTAAACCAAAGGCTCTGTGACTTCCTACAAGCAAAAGTTCATTTCTGGAAAACCCAGTGATTTTTCAGCTCAGATGAATTTACACAGTTCACGAACCCAACACGTTTTTCACTATAAACTAAAGAGCATCTTTGTAAGAGATGCTGTGGTTTGTTACAGTTTCACAAGCAGAGTTCAACTAGATATGGTCCGTATGAGTAGGAAACACAGTTCGTTTTTTCTGGCCATGCTCATGTTTCTTGCTGTATTGGAGATGCTGGAAAGAAGAGCATGCTTCTTGCGTTGAAACAGAGTATGTTTCATGGATGAGAACACTGGTCTGAATTTCCCTTCACAAACGGAGTTAAAGCAAAGGCTCTGTGTCTTCCTACAAGCAACAGTTCATTTCCGGAAAACCCACTGATTTTTCGGCTCAAATGAATTTACCCAGTTCAGGAACCCCACACGTTTTTCACTATAAACTAAAGAGCATCTATGTAAGAGATGCTGTGGTTTGTTACAGTTTCACAAGCAGAGTTCAACTAGATATGGTCCGTATGAGTAGGAAATACAGTTCTTTTTTTATGGACATGCTCATATATCTTGCTGTATTGCAACTCTGGACAGAATAGCATGCTTCTTGCATTAAAACAGAGTATGTTTCATGGATGAGCACACTGGTCTGAATTTCCCTTCACAAACGGAGTTAAACCAAAGGCTCTGTGACTTCCTACAAGCAAGAGTTCATTTCCGGAAAACCCAGTGATTTTTCGGCTCAAATGAATTACACAGTTCACGAACCCAACACGTTTTTCACTATAAACTAAAGAGCATCGTTGTAAGAGATGCTGTGGTTTGTTACAGTTTCACAAGCAGAGTTCAACTAGATATGGTCCCCATGAGTAGGAAACACAGTTCTCTTCTTTGGACATGCTCATATTTCTTGCTGTATTGCAACTCTGGACAGAATAGCATGCTTCTTGCATTAAAACAGAGTATGTTTCATGGATGAGCACACTGGTCTGAATTTCCCTTCACAAACGGAGTTAAACCAAAGGCTCTGTGACTTCCTACAAGCAAGAGTTCATTTCCGGAAAACCCAGTGATTTTTCGGCTCAAATGAATTACACAGTTCACGAACCCAACACGTTTTTCACTATAAACTAAAGAGCATCTTTGTAAGAGATGCTGTGGTTTGTTACAGTTTCACAAGCAGAGTTCAACTAGATATGGTCCCTATGAGTAGGAAACACAGTTCTTTTTTTCTGTACAAGCTCATATATCTTGCTGTATTGCAAAATCTAGACAGAAGAGGATGCTTCTTACGTTAAAATAGAGGGTGTTTCATGGATGAGAAGACTGGTCTGAATTTCCCTTCACAAACGGAGTTAAACCAAAGTCTCTGAGTCTTCCAACAAGTAAGAGTTCATTTCCGGTAAACACAGTGATTTTTCGGCTTAAATGAATTTACACAGTTCACGAACCAAACACGTTTTTCACTATAAACTAAAGAGCATCTTTGTAAGAGATGCTGTGGTTTGTTACAGTTTCACAAGCAGAGTTCAACTAGATATGGTCCGTATGAGTAGGAAACACAGTTCTTTTTTTCTGGACATGCTCATATTTCTTGCTGTATTGCAGACTCTGGACAGAAGAGGATGCTTCTTGCGTTAAAACAGAGGGTGTTTCATGGATGAGAACAATGGTCTGAATTTCCCTTCACAAATGGAGTTAAACCAAAGTCTCTAGTCTTCCTACAAGCAAGAGTTCATTTCCGGTAAACATAGGGATTTTTCGGCTCAAATGAATTTACACAGTTCACGAACCCAACACGTTTTTCACTATAAACTAAAGAGCATCTTTGTAAGAGATACTGTGGTTTGTTACAGTTTCACAAGCAGAGTTCAACTAGATATGGTCAATATGAGTAGGAAACACAGTTCTCTTTTTCTGGACATGCTCATATTTCTTGCTGTATTGCAGACTCTGGACAGAAGAGGATGCTTCTTGCGTTAAAACAGAGGGTGTTTCCTGGATGAGAACACTGGTCTGAATTTCCCTTCACAAACGGAGTTAAACCCACGGCTCCGTGTCTTTCTACAAGCAAGAGTTCATTTCCGGAAATCCCAGTGATTTTTCGGCTCAAATGAATTTACAGAGTTCACGAACCCAACACGTTTTTCACTATAAACTAAAGAGCATCTATGTAAGAGATGCTGTGGTTTGTTACAGTTTCAAAAGCAGAGTTTAACTAGATATGGTCCGTATGAGTAGGAAACACAGTTCTGTTTTTCTGGCCATGCTCATGTTTCTTGCTGTATTGGAGATGCTGGAAAGAAGAGCATGCTTCTTGCGTTGAAACAGAGTATGTTTCATGGATGAGAACACTGGTCTGAATTTCCCTTCACAAACGGAGTTAAAGCAAAGGCTCTGTGTCTTCCTACAAGCAACAGTTCATTTCCGGAAAACCCACTGATTTTTCGGCTCAAATGAATTTACCCAGTTCAGGAACCCCACACGTTTTTCACTATAAACTAAAGAGCATCTATGTAAGAGATGCTGTGGTTTGTTACAGTTTCACAAGCAGAGTTCAACTAGATATGGTCCGTATGAGTAGGAAATACAGTTCTTTTTTTATGGACATGCTCATATATCTTGCTGTATTGCAACTCTGGACAGAATAGCATGCTTCTTGCATTAAAACAGAGTATGTTTCATGGATGAGCACACTGGTCTGAATTTCCCTTCACAAACGGAGTTAAACCAAAGGCTCTGTGACTTCCTACAAGCAAGAGTTCATTTCCGGAAAACCCAGTGATTTTTCGGCTCAAATGAATTACACAGTTCACGAACCCAACACGTTTTTCACTATAAACTAAAGAGCATCGTTGTAAGAGATGCTGTGGTTTGTTACAGTTTCACAAGCAGAGTTCAACTAGATATGGTCCCCATGAGTAGGAAACACAGTTCTCTTCTTTGGACATGCTCATATTTCTTGCTGTATTGCAACTCTGGACAGAATAGCATGCTTCTTGCATTAAAACAGAGTATGTTTCATGGATGAGCACACTGGTCTGAATTTCCCTTCACAAACGGAGTTAAACCAAAGGCTCTGTGACTTCCTACAAGCAAGAGTTCATTTCCGGAAAACCCAGTGATTTTTCGGCTCAAATGAATTACACAGTTCACGAACCCAACACGTTTTTCACTATAAACTAAAGAGCATCTTTGTAAGAGATGCTGTGGTTTGTTACAGTTTCACAAGCAGAGTTCAACTAGATATGGTCCCTATGAGTAGGAAACACAGTTCTTTTTTTCTGTACAAGCTCATATATCTTGCTGTATTGCAAAATCTAGACAGAAGAGGATGCTTCTTACGTTAAAATAGAGGGTGTTTCATGGATGAGAAGACTGGTCTGAATTTCCCTTCACAAACGGAGTTAAACCAAAGTCTCTGAGTCTTCCAACAAGTAAGAGTTCATTTCCGGTAAACACAGTGATTTTTCGGCTTAAATGAATTTACACAGTTCACGAACCAAACACGTTTTTCACTATAAACTAAAGAGCATCTTTGTAAGAGATGCTGTGGTTTGTTACAGTTTCACAAGCAGAGTTCAACTAGATATGGTCCGTATGAGTAGGAAACACAGTTCTTTTTTTCTGGACATGCTCATATTTCTTGCTGTATTGCAGACTCTGGACAGAAGAGGATGCTTCTTGCGTTAAAACAGAGGGTGTTTCATGGATGAGAACAATGGTCTGAATTTCCCTTCACAAATGGAGTTAAACCAAAGTCTCTAGTCTTCCTACAAGCAAGAGTTCATTTCCGGTAAACATAGGGATTTTTCGGCTCAAATGAATTTACACAGTTCACGAACCCAACACGTTTTTCACTATAAACTAAAGAGCATCTTTGTAAGAGATACTGTGGTTTGTTACAGTTTCACAAGCAGAGTTCAACTAGATATGGTCAATATGAGTAGGAAACACAGTTCTCTTTTTCTGGACATGCTCATATTTCTTGCTGTATTGCAGACTCTGGACAGAAGAGGATGCTTCTTGCGTTAAAACAGAGGGTGTTTCCTGGATGAGAACACTGGTCTGAATTTCCCTTCACAAACGGAGTTAAACCCACGGCTCCGTGTCTTTCTACAAGCAAGAGTTCATTTCCGGAAATCCCAGTGATTTTTCGGCTCAAATGAATTTACAGAGTTCACGAACCCAACACGTTTTTCACTATAAACTAAAGAGCATCTATGTAAGAGATGCTGTGGTTTGTTACAGTTTCAAAAGCAGAGTTTAACTAGATATGGTCCGTATGAGTAAGAAACACAGTTCGTTTTTTCTGGCCATGCTCATGTTTCATGCTGTATTGGAGATGCTGGAAAGAAGAGCATGCTTCTTGCGTTAAAACAGAGTATGTTTCATGGATGAGCACACTGGTCTGAATTTCCCTTCACAAACGGAGTTAAACCAAAGTCTCTGTGTCTTCCTACAAGCCAGAGTTCATTTCCGGAAAACCCAGTGATTTTTCGGCTCAAATGAATTTACCCAGTTCAAGAACCCCACACGTTTTTCACTATAAACTAAAGAGCATCTACGTAAGAGATGTTGTGGTTTGTTACACTTTCACAAGCAGAGGTCAACTAGATATGGTCCGGATGAGTAGGAAACACAGTTCTCTTTTTCTGGACATGCTCATATTTCTTGCTGTATTGCAGTCTCTGGACAGAATAGCATGCTTCTTGCGTTAAAACAGAGGGTGTTTCATGGATGAGAACACTGGTCTGAATTTCCCTTCACAGACGGAGTTAAACCAAAGGCTCTGTGTCTTCCTACAAGCAAGAGTTCATTTCCGGAAATCCCAGTGATTTTTCGGCTCAAATGAATTTACATAGTTCACGAACCCAACACGTTTTTCACTATAAACTAAAGAGCATCTAGGTAAGAGATGCTGTGGTTTGTTACAGTTTCACAAGCAGATTTCAACTAGATATGGCCGTATGAGTAAGAAACACACTTCGTTTTCTGGGCATGCTCATGTTTCTTGCTGTATTGGAGTTGCTGGAAAGGAGAGCATGCTTCTTGTGTTAAAACAGAGTATGTTTCATGGATGAGCACACTGGTCTGAATTTCCCTTCACAAACGGAGTTAAACAAAAGGCTCCGTGACTTCCTACAAGCAAGAGTTCATTTCCGGAAAACCCAGTGATTTTTTGGCTCAAATGAATTTACACAGTTCACGAACCCAACACGTTTTTCACTATAAACTAAAGAGCATCTTTGTAAGAGATGCTGTGGTTTGTTACAGTTTCACAAGCAGAGTAAAACTAGATATGGTCCCTATGAGTAGGAAACACAGTTCTCTTTTTCTGCACATGCTCATATTTCTTGCTGTATTGCAGACTCTGGATGAAGAGGATGCTTCTTGCGTTAAAACAGGGAGTGTTTCATGGATGAGAACACTGGTCTGAATTTCCCTTCACAAAAGGAGTTAAACCAAAGACTCTGTGTCTTCCTACAAGCAAGAGTTCGTTTCGGGAAATCCCAGTGATTTTTCGTCTCAAATGAATTTACATAGTTCACTAAACGAACACGTTTTTCACTATAAACTAAAGAGCATCTATGTTAGAGATGTTGTGGTTTGTTACAGTTTCACAAGCAGAGTTTAACTAGATATGGTCCGTATGAGAAGAAACACAGTTCGTTTTTTCTGGGCATGCTCATGTTTCTTGCTGTATTGGAGATGCTAGAAAGAAGAGCATGCTTCTTGCGCTAAAACAGAGTATGTTTCATGGATGAGAACACTGGTCTGAATTTCCCTTCAAAAACGGAGTTAAAGCAAAGGCTCTGTGTCTTCCTACAAGCAAGACTTCATTTCCGGAAAACCCAGTGATTTTTCGGCTCAAATGAATTTCCCCAGTTCACGAAACCCACACGTTTTTCACTATAAACTAAAGAGCATCGAAGTAAGAGATGCTGTGGTTTGTTACAGTTTCACAAGCAGAGTTCAACTAGATATGGTCAGTATGAGTAGGAAATACAGTTCTTTTTTTATGGACATGCTCATATATCTTGCTGTATTGCAACTCTGGACAGAAGAGGATGCTTCTTGTGTTAAAACAGACGGTGTTTCATGGATGAGAACAATGGTCTGAATTTCCAATCACAAATGGAGTTAAACCAAAGTCTCTGTGTCTCCCGACAAGCAAGAGTTCATTTCCGGAAAACCCAGTGATTTTTCGGCTCAAATGAATTTACACAGTTCACGAACCCAACACGTTTTTCACTATAAACTAAAGAGCATCTTTGTAAGAGATGCTGTGGTTTGTTACAGTTTCACAAGCAGAGTTCAACTAGATATGGTCCCTATGAGTAGGAAACACAGTTCTCTTTTTCTGCACATGCTCATATTTCTTGCTGTATTGCAGACTCTGGATGAAGAGGATGCTTCTTGCCTTAAAACAGGGAGTGTTTCATGGATGAGAACACTGGTCTGAATTTCCCTTCACAAAAGGAGTTAAACCAAAGGCTCTGATCTTCCTACAAGCAAGAGTTCGTTTCCGGAAATCCCAGTGATTTTTCGGCTCAAATGAATTTACATAGTTCACTAACCGAACACGTTTTTCACTATAAACTAAAGAGCATCTATGTAAGAGATGTTGTGGTTTGTTACAGTTTCACAAGCAGAGTTTAACTAGATATGGTCCGTATGAGTAAGAAACACAGTTCGTTTTTTCTGGCCATGCTCATGTTTCTTGCTGAATTGGAGATGCTGGAAAGAAGAGCATGCTTCTTTTGTTAAAACAGAGTATGTTTCATGGATGAGAACACTGGTCTGAATTTCCCTTCACAAACGGAGTTAAACCAAAGTCTCTGTGTCTTCCTACAAGCCAGAGTTCATTTCCGGAAAACCCAGGGATTTTTCGGCTCAAATGAATTTACCCAGTTCACGAAACCCACACGTTTTTCACTATAAACTAAAGAGCATCTACGTAAGAGATGCTGTGGTTTGTTACACTTTCACAAGCAGAGGTCAACTAGATATGGTCCGTATGAGTAGGAAACACAGTTCTCTTTTTCTGGACATGCTCATATTTCTTGCTGTATTGCAGACTCTGGACAGAAGAGGATGCTTCTTGTGTTAAAACAGCGGGTGTTTCATGGATGAGAACACTGGTCTGAATTTCCCTTCAAAAATGGAGTTAAACCAAAGGCTCTGTGTCTTCCTACAAGCAAGAGTTCATTTCTGGAAATCCCAGTGATTTTTCGGCTCAAATAAATTTACATAGTTCACGAACCCAACACGTTTTTCACTATAAACTAAAGAGCATCTATGTAAGAGATGCTGTGGTTTGTTACAGTTTCACAAGCATATTTCAACTAGATATGGCCGTATGAGTAAGAAACACACTTCGTTTTCTGGGCATGCTCATGTTTCTTGCTGTATTGGAGATGCTGGAAAGAAGAGCATGCTTCTTGCGTTAAAACAGAATATGTTTCATGGATGAGAACACTGGTCTGAATTTCCCTTCACAAACGGAGTTAAACCAAAGGCTCTGTGTTTTCCTTCAAGTAAGAGTTCATTTCCGGAAATCCCAGTGATTTTTCGGCTCAAATGAATTTACATAGTTCACGAACCCAACACGTTTTTCACTATAAACTAAAGAGCATCTATGTAAGACATGCTGTGGTTTGTTACTGTTTCACAAGCAGAGTTTAACTAGATATGGTCCGTATGAGTAAGAAAAACAGTTCGCATTTTCTGGGCATGCTCATGTTTCTTGCTGTATTGGAGATGCTGGAAAGAAGAGCATGCTTCTTGAGGTAAAACAGAGTATGTCTCATGGATGAGAACACTGGTCTGAATTTCCCTTCACAAATGGAGTTAAACCAAAGTCTCTGAGTCTTCCAACAAGTAAGAGTTCATTTCCGGTAAACACAGTGATTATTCGGCTCAAATGAATTTACACAGTTCACGAACCCAACACGTTTTTCACTATAAACTAAAGAGCATCTTTGTAAGAGATGCTGTGGTTTGTTACAGTTTCACAAGAAGAATTCAACTAGATATGGTCCCTATGAGGAGGAAACACAGTTCTTTTTTTCTAGACATGCTCATATTTCTTGCTGTATTGCAGAATCTAGACAGAAGAGGAAGCTTCTTGCGTTAAAACAGAGGGTGTTTCATGGATGAGAACACTGGTCTGAATTTCCCTTCACAAACGGAGTTAAACCCAAGTCTCTGAGACTTCCTACAAGTAAGAGTTCGTTTCCGGTAAACACAGTGATTTTTCGGCTCAAATGAATTTACACAGTTCACGAACCCAACACGTTTTTCACTCTAAACTAAAGAGCATCTTTGTAAGAGATGCTTTGGTTTGTTACAGTTTCACAAGCAGAGTTCAACTAGATATGGTCTGTATGAGTGGAAAACACAGTTCGTTTTTTCTGGCCATGCTCATGTTTCTTGCTGAATTGGAGATGCTGGAAAGAAGAGCATACTTCTTGCGTTAAAACAGAGTATGTTTCATGGATGAGAACACTGGTCTGAATTTCCCTTCACAAACGGAGTTAAACCAAAGTCTCTGTGTCTTCCTACAAGCCAGAGTTCATTTCCGGAAAACCCAGGGATTTTTCGGCTCAAATGAATTTACCCAGTTCACGAACCCCACACGTTTTTCACTATAAACTAAAGAGCATCTACGTAAGAGATGCTGTGGTTTGTTACACTTTCACAAGCAGAGGTCAACTAGATTTGGTCCGTAGGAGTAGGAAACACAGTTCTCTTTTTCTGGACATGCTCATATTTCTTGCTGTATTGCAGACTCTGGACAGAAGAGGATGCTTCTTGCGTTAAAACAGAGGGTGTTTCATGGATGAGAACACAGGTCTGAATTTCCCTTCACAAACGGAGTTAAACCAAGGCTCTGTGTCTTCCTACAAGCAAGAGTTCATTTCCGGAAATCCCAGTGATTTTTCGGCTCAAATGAATTTACACAGTTCACGAACCCAACACGTTTTTCACTATAAACTAAAGAGCATCTATGTACGAGATGCTGTGGTTTGTTACAGTTTCACAAGCAGAGTTTAACTAGATATGGTCCGAATGAGTAAGAAAAACAGTTCGCATTTTCTGGGCATGCTCATGTTTCTTGCTGTATTGGAGATGCTGGAAAGAAGAGCATGCTTCTTGAGGTAAAACAGAGTATGTCTCATGGATGAGAACACTGGTCTGAATTTCCCTTCACAAACGGAGTTAAACCAAAGTCTCTGAGTCTTCCAACAAGTAAGAGTTCATTTCCGGTAAACACAGTGATTATTCGGCTCAAATGAATTTACACAGTTCACGAACCCAACACGTTTTTCACTATAAACTAAAGAGCATCTTTGTAAGAGATGCTGTGGTTTGTTACAGTTTCACAAGAAGAATTCAACTAGATATGGTCCCTATGAGGAGGAAACACAGTTCTTTTTTTCTAGACATGCTCATATTTCTTGCTTTATTGCAGAATCTAGACAGAAGAGGAAGCTTCTTGCGTTAAAACAGAGGGTGTTTCATGGATGAGAACACTGGACTGAATTTCCCTTCACAAACGGAGTTAAACCCAAGTCTCTGAGACTTCCTCCAAGTAAGAGTTCGTTTCCGGTAAACACAGTGATTTTTCGGCTCAAATGAATTTACACAGTTCACGAACCCAACACGTTTTTAAATCTAAACTAAAGAGCATCTTTGTAAGAGATGCTGTGGTTTGTTACAGTTTCACAAGCAGAGTTCAACTAGATATGGTCTGTATGATTGGAAAACACAGTTCGTTTTTTCTGGCCATGCTCATGTTTCTTGCTGAATTGGAGATGCTGGAAAGAAGAGCATGCTTCTTGCGTTAAAACAGAGTATGTTTCATGGATGAGAACACTGGTCTGAATTTCCCTTCACAAACGGAGTTAAACCAAAGTCTCTGTGTCTTCCTACAAGCCACAGTTCATTTCCGGAAAACCCAGGGATTTTTCGGCTCAAATGAATTTACCCAGTTCACGAACCCCACACGTTTTTCACTATAAACTAAAGAGCATCTACGTAAGAGATGCTGTGGTTTGTTACACTTTCACAAGCAGAGGTCAACTAGATTTGGTCCGTATGAGTAGGAAACACAGTTCTCTTTTTCTGGACATGCTCATATTTCTTGCTGTATTGCAGACTCTGGACAGAAGAGGATGCTTCTTGCGTTAAAACAGAGGGTGTTTCATGGATGAGAACACTGGTCTGAATTTCCCTTCACTAACGGAGTTAAACCAAAGGCTCTGTGTCTTCCTACAAGCAAGAGTTCATTTCCGGAAATCCCAGTGATTTTTCGGCTCAAATGAATTTACATAGTTCACGAACCCAACACGTTTTTCACTATAAACTAAAGAGCATCTATGTAAGAGATGCTGTGGTTTGTTACAGTTTCACAAGCAGATTTCAACTAGATATGGCCGTATGAGTAAGAAACACACTTCGTTTTCTGGGCATGCTCATGTTTCTTGCTGTATTGGAGATGCTGGAAAGAAGAGCATGCTTCTTGAGTTAAAACAGAGTATGTCTCATGGATGAGAACACTGGTCTGAATTTCCCTTCACAAATGGAGTTAAACCAAAGTCTCTGTGTCTTCCTACAAGCAAGAGTTCATTTCCGGAAAACCCAGTGATTTTTCGGCTCAAATGAATTTACACTGTTCACGAACCCAACACGTTTTTCACTATAAACTAAAGAGCATCTTTGTAAGAGATGCTGTGGTTTGTTACAGTTTCACAAGCAGAGTTCAACTAGATATGGTCCCTATGAGTAGGAAACACAGTTCTCTTTTTCTGCACATGCTCATATTTCTTGCTGTATTGCAGACTCTGGATGAAGAGGATGCTTCTTGCGTTAAAACAGGGATTGTTTCATGGATGAGAACACTGGTCTGAATTTCCCTTCACAAAAGGAGTTAAACCAAAGGCTCTGTGTCTTCCTACAAGCAAGAGTTCATTTCCGGAAATCCCAGTGATTTTTGGGCTCAAATGAATTTACACAGTTCACGAACCCAACACGTTTTTCACTATAAACTAAAGAGCATCTATGTACGAGATGCTGTGGTTTGTTACAGTTTCACAAGCAGAGTTTAACTAGATATGGTCCGAATGAGTAAGAAACACAGTTCGTATTTTCTGGGCATGCTCATGTTTCTTGCTGTATTGGAGATGCTGGAAAGAACAGCATGCTTCTTGCGTTAAAACAGAGTATGTCTCATGGAGGAGAACACTGGTCTGAATTTCCCTTCACAAATGGAGTTAAACCAAAGTCTCTGTGTCTTCCTACAAGCAGGAGTTCATTTCCGGAAAACCCAGTGATTTTTCGGCTCAAATGAATTTACACAGTTCACGAACCCACCACGTTTTTCACTATAAACTAAAGAGCAACTTTGTAAGAGATGCTGTGGTTTGTTACAGTTTCACAAGCAGAATTCAACTAGATATGGTCCCTATGAGTAGGAAACACAGTTCTCTTTTTCTGCACATGCTCATATTTCTTGCTGTATTGCAGACTCTGGATGAAGAGGATGCTTCTTGCGTTAAAACAGGGAGTGTTTCATGGATGAGAACACTGGTCTGAATTTCCCTTCACAAAAGGAGTTAAACCAAAGGCTCTGTGTCTTCCTACAAGCAAGAGTTCATTTCCGGAAATCCCAGTGATTTTTCGGCTCAAATGAATTTACACAGTTCACGAACCCAACACGTTTTTCACTATAAACTAAAGAGCATCTATGTACGAGATGCTGTGGTTTGTTACAGTTTCACAAGCAGAGTTTAACTAGATATGGTCCGAATGAGTAAGAAACACAGTTCGTATTTTCTGGGCATGCTCATGTTTCTTGCTGTATTGGAGATGCTAGAAAGAACAGCATGCTTCTTGCGTTAAAACAGAGTATGTCTCATGGATGAGAACACTGGTCTGAATTTCCCTTCACAAATGGAGTTAAACCAAAGTCTCTGTGTCTTCCTACAAGCAAGACTTCATTTCCGGAAAACCCAGTGATTTTTCGGCTCAATGAATTTACCCAGTTCACGACACCCACACGTTTTTCACTATAAACTAAAGAGCATCTATGTAAGAGATGCTGTGGTTTGTTACAGTTTCACAAGCAGAATTCAACTAGATATGGTCCCTATGAGGAGGAAACACAGTTCTTTTATTCTAGACATGCTCATATTTCTTGTTGTATTGCAGAATCTAGACAGAAGAGGATGCTTCTTGCGTTAAAACAGAGGGTGTTTCATGGATGAGAACACTGGTCTGAATTTCCCTTCACAAACGGAGTTAAACCCAAGTCTCTGAGTCTTCCTACAAGTAAGAGTTCGTTTCCAGTAAACACAGTGATTTTTCGGCTCAAATGAATTTACACAGTTCGCGAACCCAACATGTTTTTCACTATAAACTAAAGAGCATCTTTGTAAGAGATGCTGTGGTTTGTTACAGTTTCACAAGCAGAGTTCAACTAGATATGGTACGTATGAGTGGGAAACACAGTTCTTTTTTCTGGACATGCTCATATTTCTTGCTGTATTGCAGACTCTGGACAGAAGAGGATGCTTCTTGCGTTAAAGCAGAGGGTGTTTCATGGATGAGAACACTGGTCTGAATTTCCCTTCACAAACGGAGTTAAACCAAAGGCTCTGTGTCGTCAAACAAGCAAGAGTTCATTTCCAGAAATCCCAGTGATTTTTCGGCTCAATTGAATTTACACAGTTCACGAACACAACACATTATTGATTATGAACTAAAGAGCATCTATGTAAGCGATGCTGTGGTTTGTTACAGTTTCACAAGCAGAGTTTAACTAGATATGGTCCGAATGAGTAAGAAACACAGTTCGTATTTTCTGGGCATGCTCATGTTTCTTGCTGTATTGGAGATGCTGGAAAGAACAGCATGCTTCTTGCGTTAAAACAGAGTATGTCTCATGGATGAGAACACTGGTCTGAATTTCCCTTCACTAACGGAGTTAAACCAAAGGCTCTGTGTCTTCCTACAAGCAAGAGTTCATTTCCGGAAATCCCAGTGATTTTTCGGCTCAAATGAATTTACATAGTTCACGAACCCAACACGTTTTTCACTATAAACTAAAGAGCATCTATGTAAGAGATGCTGTGGTTTGTTACAGTTTCACAAGCAGATTTCAACTAGATATGGCCGTATGAGTAAGAAACACACTTCGTTTTCTGGGCATGCTCATGTTTCTTGCTGTATTGGAGATGCTGGAAAGAAGAGCATGCTTCTTGAGTTAAAACAGGGAGTGTTTCATGGATGAGAACACTGGTCTGAATTTCCCTTCACAAAAGGAGTTAAACCAAAGGCTCTGTGTCTTCCTACAAGCAAGAGTTCATTTCCGGAAATCCCAGTGATTTTTCGGCTCAAATGAATTTACACAGTTCACGAACCCAACACGTTTTTCACTATAAACTAAAGAGCATCTATGTACGAGATGCTGTGGTTTGTTACAGTTTCACAAGCAGAGTTTAACTAGATATGGTCCGAATGAGTAAGAAACACAGTTCGTATTTTCTGGGCATGCTCATGTTTCTTGCTGTATTGGAGATGCTGGAAAGAACAGCATGCTTCTTGCGTTAAAACAGAGTATGTCTCATGGAGGAGAACACTGGTCTGAATTTCCCTTCACAAAAGGAGTTAAACCAAAGGCTCTGTGTCTTCCTACAAGCAAGAGTTCATTTCCGGAAATCCCAGTGATTTTTCGGCTCAAATGAATTTACACAGTTCACGAACCCAACACGTTTTTCACTATAAACTAAAGAGCATCTATGTACGAGATGCTGTGGTTTGTTACAGTTTCACAAGCAGAGTTTAACTAGATATGGTCCGAATGAGTAAGAAACACAGTTCGTATTTTCTGGGCATGCTCATGTTTCTTGCTGTATTGGAGATGCTGGAAAGAACAGCATGCTTCTTGCGTTAAAACAGAGTATGTCTCATGGAGGAGAACACTGGTCTGAATTTCCCTTCACAAATGGAGTTAAACCAAAGTCTCTGTGTCTTCCTACAAGCAGGAGTTCATTTCCGGAAAACCCAGTGATTTTTCGGCTCAAATGAATTTACACAGTTCACGAACCCACCACGTTTTTCACTATAAACTAAAGAGCAACTTTGTAAGAGATGCTGTGGTTTGTTACAGTTTCACAAGCAGAATTCAACTAGATATGGTCCCTATGAGGAGGAAACACAGTTCTTTTATTCTAGACATGCTCATATTTCTTGCTGTATTGCAGAATCTAGACAGAAGAGGATGCTTCTTGCGTTAAAACAGAGGGTGTTTCATGGATGAGAACACTGGTCTGAATTTCCCTTCAAAAACGGAGTTAAACGCAAGTCTCTGAGTCTTCCTACAAGTAAGAGTTCGTTTCCAGTAAACACAGTGATTTTTCGGCTCAAATGAATTTACACAGTTCGCGAACCCAACATGTTTTTCACTATAAACTAAAGAGCATCTTTGTAAGAGATGCTGTGGTTTGTTACAGTTTCACAAGCAGAGTTCAACTAGATATGGTACGTATGAGTGGGAAACACAGTTCTTTTTTCTGGACATGCTCATATTTCTTGCTGTATTGCAGACTCTGGACAGAAGAGGATGCTTCTTGCGTTAAAGCAGAGGGTGTTTCATGGATGAGAACACTGGTCTGAATTTCCCTTCACAAACGGAGTTAAACCAAAGGCTCTGTGTCTTCCTACAAGCAAGAGTTCATTTCCAGAAATCCCAGTGATTTTTCGGCTCAATTGAATTTACACAGTTCACGAACCCAACACGTTATTGATTATGAACTAAAGAGCATCTATGTAAGCGATGCTGTGGTTTGTTACAGTTTCACAAGCAGAGTTTAACTAGATATGGTCCGAATGAGTAAGAAACACAGTTCGTATTTTCTGGGCATGCTCATGTTTCTTGCTGTATTGGAGATGCTGGAAAGAACAGCATGCTTCTTGCGTTAAAACAGAGTATGTCTCATGGATGAGAACACTGGTCTGAATTTCCCTTCACTAATGCAGTTAAACCAAAGTCTCTGTGTCTTCCTACAAGCAAGAGTTCATTTCCGGAAAACCCAGTGATTTTTCGGCTCAAATGAATTTACACAGTTCACGAACCCAACACGTTTTTCACTATAAACGAAAGAGCATCTTTGTAAGAGATGCTGTGGTTTGTTACAATTTCACAAGCAGAGTTCAACTAGATATGGTCAATATGAGTAGGAAACACAGTTCTTTTTTTCTGGACATGCTCATATTTCTTGCTGTATTGCAGACTCTGGACAGAAGAGGATGCTTCTTGCGTTAAAACAGAGGGTGTTTCATGGATGAGAACACTGGTCTGAATTTCCCTTCACAAAAGGAGTTAAACCAAAGGCTCTGATCTTCCTACAAGCAAGAGTTCGTTTCCGGAAATCCCAGTGATTTTTCGGCTCAAATGAATTTACATAGTTCACTAACCGAACACGTTTTTCACTATAAACTATAGAGCATCTATGTAAGAGATGTTGTGGTTTGTTACAGTTTCACAAGCAGAGTTTAACTAGATATGGTCCGTATGAGTAAGAAACACAGTTCGTTTTTTCTGGCCATGCTCATGTTTCTTGCTGAATTGGAGATGCTGGAAAGAAGAGCATGCTTCTTGTGTTAAAACAGAGTATGTTTCATGGATGAGAACACTGGTCTGAATTTCCCTTCACAAACGGAGTTAAACCAAAGTCTCTGTGTCTTCCTACAAGCCAGAGTTCATTTCCGGAAAACCCAGGGATTTTTCGGCTCAAATGAATTTACCCAGTTCACGAAACCCACACGTTTTTCACTATAAACTAAAGAGCATCTACGTAAGAGATTCTGTGGTTTGTTACACTTTCACAAGCAGAGGTCAACTAGATATGGTCCGTATGAGTAGGAAACACAGTTCTCTTTTTCTGGACATGCTCATATTTCTTGCTGTATTGCAGACTCTGGACAGAAGAGGATGCTTCTTGCGTTAAAACAGCGGGTGTTTCATGGATGAGAACACTGGTCTGAATTTCCCTTCAATAATGGAGTTAAACCAAAGGCTCTGTGTCTTCCTACAAGCAAGAGTTCATTTCTGGAAATCCCAGTGATTTTTCGGCTCAAATAAATTTACATAGTTCACGAACCCAACACGTTTTTCACTATAAACTAAAGAGCATCTGTGTAAGAGATGCTGTGGTTTGTTACAGTTTCACAAGCATATTTCAACTAGATATGGCCGTATGAGTAAGAAACACACTTCGTTTTCTGGGCATGCTCATGTTTCTTGCTGTATTGGAGATGCTGGAAAGAAGAGCATGCTTCTTGCGTTAAAACAGAATATGTTTCATGGATGAGAACACTGGTCTGAATTTCCCTTCACAAACGGAGTTAAACCAAAGGCTCTGTGTTTTCCTTCAAGTAAGAGTTCATTTCCGGAAATCCCAGTGATTTTTCGGCTCAAATGAATTTACATAGTTCACGAACCCAACACGTTTTTCACTATAAACTAAAGAGCATCTATGTAAGACATGCTGTGGTTTGTTACTGTTTCACAAGCAGAGTTTAACTAGATATGGTCCGTATGAGTAAGAAAAACAGTTCGCATTTTCTGGGCATGCTCATGTTTCTTGCTGTATTGGAGATGCTGGAAAGAAGAGCATGCTTCTTGAGGTAAAACAGAGTATGTCTCATGGATGAGAACACTGGTCTGAATTTCCCTTCACAAATGGAGTTAAACCAAAGTCTCTGAGTCTTCCAACAAGTAAGAGTTCATTTCCGGTAAACACAGTGATTATTCGGCTCAAATGAATTTACACAGTTCACGAACCCAACACGTTTTTCACTATAAACTAAAGAGCATCTTTGTAAGAGATGCTGTGGTTTGTTACAGTTTCACAAGAAGAATTCAACTAGATATGGTCCCTATGAGGAGGAAACACAGTTCTTTTTTTCTAGACATGCTCATATTTCTTGCTGTATTGCAGAATCTAGACAGAAGAGGAAGCTTCTTGCGTTAAAACAGAGGGTGTTTCATGGATGAGAACACTGGTCTGAATTTCCCTTCACAAACGGAGTTAAACCCAAGTCTCTGAGACTTCCTACAAGTAAGAGTTCGTTTCCGGTAAACACAGTGATTTTTCGGCTCAAATGAATTTACACAGTTCACGAACCCAACACGTTTTTCACTCTAAACTAAAGAGCATCTTTGTAAGAGATGCTTTGGTTTGTTACAGTTTCACAAGCAGAGTTCAACTAGATATGGTCTGTATGAGTGGAAAACACAGTTCGTTTTTTCTGGCCATGCTCATGTTTCTTGCTGAATTGGAGATGCTGGAAAGAAGAGCATACTTCTTGCGTTAAAACAGAGTATGTTTCATGGATGAGAACACTGGTCTGAATTTCCCTTCACAAACGGAGTTAAACCAAAGTCTCTGTGTCTTCCTACAAGCCAGAGTTCATTTCCGGAAAACCCAGGGATTTTTCGGCTCAAATGAATTTACCCAGTTCACGAACCCCACACGTTTTTCACTATAAACTAAAGAGCATCTACGTAAGAGATGCTGTGGTTTGTTACACTTTCACAAGCAGAGGTCAACTAGATTTGGTCCGTATGAGTAGGAAACACAGTTCTCTTTTTCTGGACATGCTCATATTTCTTGCTGTATTGCAGACTCTGGACAGAAGAGGATGCTTCTTGCGTTAAAACAGAGGGTGTTTCATGGATGAGAACACTGGTCTGAATTTCCCTTCACAAACGGAGTTAAACCAAGGCTCTGTGTCTTCCTACAAGCAAGAGTTCATTTCCGGAAATCCCAGTGATTTTTCGGCTCAAATGAATTTACACAGTTCACGAACCCAACACGTTTTTCACTATAAACTAAAGAGCATCTATGTACGAGATGCTGTGGTTTGTTACAGTTTCACAAGCAGAGTTTAACTAGATATGGTCCGAATGAGTAAGAAAAACAGTTCGCATTTTCTGGGCATGCTCATGTTTCTTGCTGTATTGGAGATGCTGGAAAGAAGAGCATGCTTCTTGAGGTAAAACAGAGTATGTCTCATGGATGAGAACACTGGTCTGAATTTCCCTTCACAAACGGAGTTAAACCAAAGTCTCTGAGTCTTCCAACAAGTAAGAGTTCATTTCCGGTAAACACAGTGATTATTCGGCTCAAATGAATTTACACAGTTCACGAACCCAACACGTTTTTCACTATAAACTAAAGAGCATCTTTGTAAGAGATGCTGTGGTTTGTTACAGTTTCACAAGAAGAATTCAACTAGATATGGTCCCTATGAGGAGGAAACACAGTTCTTTTTTTCTAGACATGCTCATATTTCTTGCTGTATTGCAGAATCTAGACAGAAGAGGAAGCTTCTTGCGTTAAAACAGAGGGTGTTTCATGGATGAGAACACTGGACTGAATTTCCCTTCACAAACGGAGTTAAACCCAAGTCTCTGAGACTTCCTCCAAGTAAGAGTTCGTTTCCGGTAAACACAGTGATTTTTCGGCTCAAATGAATTTACACAGTTCACGAACCCAACACGTTTTTCACTCTAAACTAAAGAGCATCTTTGTAAGAGATGCTGTGGTTTGTTACAGTTTCACAAGCAGAGTTCAACTAGATATGGTCTGTATGATTGGAAAACACAGTTCGTTTTTTCTGGCCATGCTCATGTTTCTTGCTGAATTGGAGATGCTGGAAAGAAGAGCATGCTTCTTGCGTTAAAACAGAGTATGTTTCATGGATGAGAACACTGGTCTGAATTTCCCTTCACAAACGGAGTTAAACCAAAGTCTCTGTGTCTTCCTACAAGCCAGAGTTCATTTCCGGAAAACCCAGGGATTTTTCGGCTCAAATGAATTTACCCAGTTCACGAACCCCACACGTTTTTCACTATAAACTAAAGAGCATCTACGTAAGAGATGCTGTGGTTTGTTACACTTTCACAAGCAGAGGTCAACTAGATTTGGTCCGTATGAGTAGGAAACACAGTTCTCTTTTTCTGGACATGCTCATATTTCTTGCTGTATTGCAGACTCTGGACAGAAGAGGATGCTTCTTGCGTTAAAACAGAGGGTGTTTCATGGATGAGAACACTGGTCTGAATTTCCCTTCACTAACGGAGTTAAACCAAAGGCTCTGTGTCTTCCTACAAGCAAGAGTTCATTTCCGGAAATCCCAGTGATTTTTCGGCTCAAATGAATTTACATAGTTCACGAACCCAACACGTTTTTCACTATAAACTAAAGAGCATCTATGTAAGAGATGCTGTGGTTTGTTACAGTTTCACAAGCAGATTTCAACTAGATATGGCCGTATGAGTAAGAAACACACTTCGTTTTCTGGGCATGCTCATGTTTCTTGCTGTATTGGAGATGCTGGAAAGAAGAGCATGCTTCTTGAGTTAAAACAGAGTATGTCTCATGGATGAGAACACTGGTCTGAATTTCCCTTCACAAATGGAGTTAAACCAAAGTCTCTGTGTCTTCCTACAAGCAAGAGTTCATTTCCGGAAAACCCAGTGATTTTTCGGCTCAAATGAATTTACACTGTTCACGAACCCAACACGTTTTTCACTATAAACTAAAGAGCATCTTTGTAAGAGATGCTGTGGTTTGTTACAGTTTCACAAGCAGAGTTCAACTAGATATGGTCCCTATGAGTAGGAAACACAGTTCTCTTTTTCTGCACATGCTCATATTTCTTGCTGTATTGCAGACTCTGGATGAAGAGGATGCTTCTTGCGTTAAAATAGGGATTGTTTCATGGATGAGAACACTGGTCTGAATTTCCCTTCACAAAAGGAGTTAAACCAAAGGCTCTGTGTCTTCCTACAAGCAAGAGTTCATTTCCGGAAATCCCAGTGATTTTTGGGCTCAAATGAATTTACACAGTTCACGAACCCAACACGTTTTTCACTATAAACTAAAGAGCATCTATGTACGAGATGCTGTGGTTTGTTACAGTTTCACAAGCAGAGTTTAACTAGATATGGTCCGAATGAGTAAGAAACACAGTTCGTATTCTCTGGGCATGCTCATGTTTCTTGCTGTATTGGAGATGCTGGAAAGAACAGCATGCTTCTTGCGTTAAAACAGAGTATGTCTCATGGAGGAGAACACTGGTCTGAATTTCCCTTCACAAATGGAGTTAAACCAAAGTCTCTGTGTCTTCCTACAAGCAGGAGTTCATTTCCGGAAAACCCAGTGATTTTTCGGCTCAAATGAATTTACACAGTTCACGAACCCACCACGTTTTTCACTATAAACTAAAGAGCAACTTTGTAAGAGATGCTGTGGTTTGTTACAGTTTCACAAGCAGAATTCAACTAGATATGGTCCCTATGAGTAGGAAACACAGTTCTCTTTTTCTGCACATGCTCATATTTCTTGCTGTATTGCAGACTCTGGATGAAGAGGATGCTTCTTGCGTTAAAACAGGGAGTGTTTCATGGATGAGAACACTGGTCTGAATTTCCCTTCACAAAAGGAGTTAAACCAAAGGCTCTGTGTCTTCCTACAAGCAAGAGTTCATTTCCGGAAATCCCAGTGATTTTTCGGCTCAAATGAATTTACACAGTTCACGAACCCAACACGTTTTTCACTATAAACTAAAGAGCATCTATGTACGAGATGCTGTGGTTGGTTACAGTTTCACAAGCAGAGTTTAACTAGATATGGTCCGAATGAGTAAGAAACACAGTTCGTATTTTCTGGGCATGCTCATGTTTCTTGCTGTATTGGAGATGCTAGAAAGAACAGCATGCTTCTTGCGTTAAAACAGAGTATGTCTCATGGATGAGAACACTGGTCTGAATTTCCCTTCACAAATGGAGTTAAACCAAAGTCTCTGTGTCTTCCTACAAGCAAGACTTCATTTCCGGAAAACCCAGTGATTTTTCGGCTCAAATGAATTTACCCAGTTCACGACACCCACACGTTTTTCACTATAAACTAAAGAGCATCTATGTAAGAGATGCTGTGGTTTGTTACAGTTTCATAAGCAGAATTCAACTAGTTATGGTCCCTATGAGGAGGAAACACAGTTCTTTTATTCTAGACATGCTCATATTTCTTGTTGTATTGCAGAATCTAGACAGAAGAGGATGCTTCTTGCGTTAAAACAGGGAGTGTTTCATGGATGAGAACACTGGTCTGAATTTCCCTTCACAAATGGAGTTAAACCAAAGGCTCTGTGTCTTCCTACAAGCAAGAGTTCATTTCTGGAAATCCCAGTGATTTTTCGGCTCAAATAAATTTACATAGTTCACGAACCCAACACGTTTTTCACTATAAACTAAAGAGCATCTATGTAAGAGATGCTGTGGTTTGTTACAGTTTCACAAGCATATTTCAACTAGATATGGCCGTATGAGTAAGAAACACACTTCGTTTTCTGGGCATGCTCATGTTTCTTGCTGTATTGGAGATGCTGGAAAGAAGAGCATGCTTCTTGCGTTAAAACAGAGTATGTTTCATGGATGAGAACACTGGTCTGAATTTCCCTTCACAAACGGAGTTAAACCAAAGGCTCTGTGTTTTCCTACAA
This sequence comes from Onychomys leucogaster, assembly GCA_949786385.1. Taxonomy (NCBI): domain Eukaryota; kingdom Metazoa; phylum Chordata; class Mammalia; order Rodentia; family Cricetidae; genus Onychomys; species Onychomys leucogaster. The sequence continues at coordinate 201,755 of CATKUP010000151.1, read as the reverse complement.
GCAAGAGTTCATTTCCGGAAATCCCAGTGATTTTTCGGCTCAAATGAATTTACATAGTTCACGAACCCAACACGTTTTTCACTATAAACTAAAGAGCATCTATGTAAGACATGCTGTGGTTTGTTACTGTTTCACAAGCAGAGTTTAACTAGATATGGTCCATAAGAGTAAGAAAAACAGTTCGCATTTTCTGGGCATGCTCATGTTTCTTGCTGTATTGGAGATGCTGGAAAGAAGAGCATGCTTCTTGAGGTAAAACAGAGTATGTCTCATGGATGAGAACACTGGTCTGAATTTCCCTTCACAAACGGAGTTAAACCAAAGTCTCTGAGTCTTCCAACAAGTAAGAGTTCATTTCCGGTAAACACAGTGATTATTCGGCTCAAATGAATTTACACAGTTCACGAACCCAACACGTTTTTCACTATAAACTAAAGAGCATCTTTGTAAGAGATGCTGTGGTTTGTTACAGTTTCACAAGAAGAATTCAACTAGATATGGTCCCTATGAGGAGGAAACACAGTTCTTTTTTTCTAGACATGCTCATATTTCTTGCTGTATTGCAGAATCTAGACAGAAGAGGAAGCTTCTTGCGTTAAAACAGAGGGTGTTTCATGGATGAGAACACTGGTCTGAATTTCCCTTCACAAACGGAGTTAAACCCAAGTCTCTGAGACTTCCTACAAGTAAGAGTTCGTTTCCGGTAAACACAGTGATTTTTCGGCTCAAATGAATTTACACAGTTCACGAACCCAACACGTTTTTCACTCTAAACTAAAGAGCATCTTTGTAAGAGATGCTGTGGTTTGTTACAGTTTCACAAGCAGAGTTCAACTAGATATGGTCTGTATGAGTGGAAAACACAGTTCGTTTTTTCTGGGCATGCTCATGTTTCTTGCTGAATTGGAGATGCTGGAAAGAAGAGCATGCTTCTTGCGTTAAAACAGAGTATGTTTCATGGATGAGAACACTGGTCTGAATTTCCCTTCACAAACGGAGTTAAACCAAAGTCTCTGTGTCTTCCTACAAGCCAGAGTTCATTTCCGGAAAACCCAGGGATTTTTCGGCTCAAATGAATTTACCCAGTTCACGAACCCCACACGTTTTTCACTATAAACTAAAGAGCATCTACGTAAGATATGCTGTGGTTTGTTACACTTTCACAAGCAGAGGTCAACTAGATTTGGTCCGTATGAGTAGGAAACACAGTTCTTTTTTTCTGGACATGCTCCTATTTCTTGCTGTATTGCAGACTCTGGACAGAAGAGGATGCTTCTTGCGTTAAAACAGAGGGTGTTTCATGGATGAGAACACTGGTCTGAATTTCCCTTCACAAACGGAGTTAAACCAACGGGTCCGTGTCTTCCTACAAGCAAGAGTTCATTTCCGGAAATCCCAGTGATTTTTCGGCTCAAATGAATTTACAGAGTTCAAGAACCCAACACGTTTTTCACTATAAACTAAAGAGCATCTATGTAAGAGATGCTGTGGTTTGTTACAGTTTCCAATGCAGAGTTTAACTAGATATGGTCCGTATGAGTAAGAAACACAGTTCGTTTTTTCTGGCCATGCTCATGTTTCTTGCTGCATTGGAGATGCTGGAAAGAAGAGCATGCTTCTTGTGTTAAAACAGAGTATGTTTCATGGATGAGAACACTGGTCTGAATTTCCCTTCACAAACGGAGTTAAACCAAAGTCTCTGTGTCTTCCTACAAGCCAGAGTTCATTTCCGGAAAACCCAGGGATTTTTCGGCTCAAATGAATTTACCCAGTTCACGAAACCCACACGTTTTTCACTATAAACTAAAGAGCATCTACGTAAGAGATGCTGTGGTTTGTTACACTTTCACAAGCAGAGGTCAACTAGATATGGTCCGTATGAGTAGGAAACACAGTTCTCTTTTTCTGGACATGCACATATTTCTTGCTGTATTGCAGACTCTGGACAGAAGAGGATTCTTCTTGCGTTAAAACAGCGGGTGTTTCATGGATGAGAACACTGGTCTGAATTTCCCTTCACAAATGGAGTTAAACCAAAGGCTCTGTGTCTTCCTACAAGCAAGAGTTCATTTCTGGAAATCCCAGTGATTTTTCGGCTCAAATAAATTTACATAGTTCACGAATCCAACACGTTTTTCACTATAAACTAAAGAGCATCTATGTAAGAGATGCTGTGGTTTGTTACAGTTTCACAAGCATATTTCAACTAGATATGGCCGTATGAGTAAGAAACACACTTCGTTTTCTGGGCATGCTCATGTTTCTTGCTGTATTGGAGATGCTGGAAAGAAGAGCATGCTTCTTGCGTTAAAACAGAGTATGTTTCATGGATGAGAACACTGGTCTGAATTTCCCTTCACAAACGGAGTTAAACCAAAGGCTCTGTGTTTTCCTACAAGCAAGAGTTCATTTCCGGAAATCCCAGTGATTTTTCGGCTCAAATGAATTTACATAGTTCACGAACCCAACACGTTTTTCACTATAAACTAAAGAGCATCTATGTAAGACATGCTGTGGTTTGTTACTGTTTCACAAGCAGAGTTTAACTAGATATGGTCCGTATGAGTAAGAAAAACAGTTCGCATTTTCTGGGCATGCTCATGTTTCTTGCTGTATTGGAGATGCTGGAAAGAAGAGCATGCTTCTTGAGGTAAAACAGAGTATGTCTCATGGATGAGAACACTGGTCTGAATTTCCCTTCACAAACGGAGTTAAACCAAAGTCTCTGAGTCTTCCAACAAGTAAGAGTTCATTTCCGGTAAACACAGTGATTATTCGGCTCAAATGAATTTACACAGTTCACGAACCCAACACGTTTTTCACTATAAACTAAAGAGCATCTTTGTAAGAGATGCTGTGGTTTGTTACAGTTTCACAAGAAGAATTCAACTAGATATGGTCCCTATGAGGAGGAAACACAGTTCTTTTTTTCTAGACATGCTCATATTTCTTGCTGTATTGCAGAATCTAGACAGAAGAGGAAGCTTCTTGCGTTAAAACAGAGGGTGTTTCATGGATGAGAACACTGGTCTGAATTTCCCTTCACAAACGGAGTTAAACCCAAGTCTCTGAGACTTCCTACAAGTAAGAGTTCGTTTCCGGTAAACACAGTGATTTTTCGGCTCAAATGAATTTACACAGTTCACGAACCCAACACGTTTTTCACTCTAAACTAAAGAGCATCTTTGTAAGAGATGCTGTGGTTTGTTACAGTTTCACAAGCAGAGTTCAACTAGATATGGTCTGTATGAGTGGAAAACACAGTTCGTTTTTTCTGGCCATGCTCATGTTTCTTGCTGAATTGGAGATGCTGGAAAGAAGAGCATGCTTCTTGCGTTAAAACAGAGTATGTTTCATGGATGAGAACACTGGTCTGAATTTCCCTTCACAAACGGAGTTAAACCAAAGTCTCTGTGTATTCCTACAAGCCAGAATTCATTTCCGGAAAACCCAGGGATTTTTCGGCTCAAATGAATTTACCCAGTTCACGAACCCCACACGTTTTTCACTATAAACTAAAGAGCATCTACGTAAGAGATGCTGTGGTTTGTTACACTTTCACAAGCAGAGGTCAACTAGATTTGGTCCGTATGAGTGGGAAACACAGTTCTTTTTTCTGGACATGCTCATATTTCTTGCTGTATTGCAGACTCTGTACAGAAGAGGATGCTTCTTGCGTTAAAGCAGAGGGTGTTTCATGGATGAGAACACTGGTCTGAATTTCCCTTCACAAACGGAGTTAAACCAACGGCTCCGTGTCTTCCTACAAGCAAGAGCTCATTTCCGGAAATCCCAGTGATTTTTCGGCTCAAATGAATTTACAGAGTTCAAGAACCCAACACGTTTATCACTATAAACTAAAGAGCATCTATGTAAGAGATTCTGTGGTTTGTTACAGTTTCAAAAGCAGAGTTTAACTAGATATGGTCGGTATGAGTAAGAAACACAGTTCGTTTTTTCTGGCCATGCTCATGTTTCTTGCTGAATTGGAGATGCTGGAAAGAAGAGCATGCTTCTTGTGTTAAAACAGAGTATGTTTCATGGATGAGAACACTGGTCTGAATTTCCCTTCACAAACGGAGTTAAACCAAAGTCTCTGTGTCTTCCTACAAGCCAGAGTTCATTTCCGGAAAACCCAGGGATTTTTCGGCTCAAATGAATTTACCCAGTTCACGAAAACCACACGTTTTTCACTATAAACTAAAGAGCTTCTATGTAAGAGATGCTGTGGTTTGTTACAGTTTCACAAGCATACTTCAACTAGATATGGCCGTATGAGTAGGAAACACAGTTCTCTTTTTCTGGACATGCTCATATTTCTTGCTGTATTGCAGACTCTGGACAGAAGAGCATTCTTCTTGCGTTAAAACAGCGGGTGTTTCATGGATGAGAACACTGGTCTGAATTTCCCTTCACAAATGGAGTTAAACCAAAGGCTCTGTGTCTTCCTACAAGCAAGAGTTCATTTCTGGAAATCCCAGTGATTTTTCGGCTCAAATAAATTTACATAGTTCACGAACCCAACACGTTTTTCACTATAAACTAAAGAGCATCTATGTAAGAGATGCTGTGGTTTGTTACAGTTTCACAAGCATATTTCAACTAGATATGGCCGTATGAGTAAGAAACACACTTCGTTTTCTGGGCATGCTCATGTTTCTTGCTGTATTGGAGATGCTGGAAAGAAGAGCATGCTTCTTGCGTTAAAACAGAGTATGTTTCATGGATGAGAACACTGGTCTGAATTTCCCTTCACAAACGGAGTTAAACCAAAGGCTCTGTGTTTTCCTACAAGCAAGAGTTCATTTCCGGAAATCCCAGTGATTTTTCGGCTCAAATGAATTTACATAGTTCACGAACCCAACACGTTTTTCACTATAAACTAAAGAGCATCTATGTAAGACATGCTGTGGTTTGTTACTGTTTCACAAGCAGAGTTTAACTAGATATGGTCCGTATGAGTAAGAAAAACAGTTCGCATTTTCTGGGCATGCTCATGTTTCTTGCTGTATTGGAGATGCTGGAAAGAAGAGCATGCTTCTTGAGGTAAAACAGAGTATGTCTCATGGATGAGAACACTGGTCTGAATTTCCCTTCACAAACGGAGTTAAACCAAAGTCTCTGAGTCTTACAACAAGTAAGAGTTCATTTCCGGTAAACACAGTGATTATTCGGCTCAAATGAATTTACACAGTTCACGAACCCAACACGTTTTTCACTATAAACTAAAGAGCATCTTTGTAAGAGATGCTGTGGTTTGTTACAGTTTCACAAGAAGAATTCAACTAGATATGGTCCCTATGAGGAGGAAACACAGTTCTTTTTTTCTAGACATGCTCATATTTCTTGCTGTATTGCAGAATCTAGACAGAAGAGGAAGCTTCTTGCGTTAAAACAGAGGGTGTTTCATGGATGAGAACACTGGTCTGAATTTCCCTTCACAAACGGAGTTAAACCCAAGTCTCTGAGACTTCCTACAAGTAAGAGTTCGTTTCCGGTAAACACAGTGATTTTTCGGCTCAAATGAATTTACACAGTTCACGAACCCAACACGTTTTTCACTTAAACTAAAGAGCATCTTTGTAAGAGATGCTGTGGTTTGTTACAGTTTCACAAGCAGAGTTCAACTAGATATGGTCTGTATGAGTGGAAAACACAGTTCGTTTTTTCTGGGCATGCCCATGTTTCTTGCTGAATTGGAGATGCTGGAAAGAAGAGCATGCTTCTTGCGTTAAAACAGAGTATGTTTCATGGATGAGAACACTGGTCTGAATTTCCCTTCACAAACGGAGTTAAACCAAAGTCTCTGTGTCTTCCTACAAGCCAGAGTTCATTTCCGGAAAACCCAGGGATTTTTCGGCTCAAATGAATTTACCCAGTTCACGAACCCCACACGTTTTTCACTATAAACTAAAGAGCATCTACGTAAGAGATGCTGTGGTTTGTTACAGTTTCACAAGCAGAGTTCAACTAGATATGGTCTGTATGAGTGGAAAACACAGTTCGTTTTTTCTGGCCATGCTCATGTTTCTTGCTGAATTGGAGATGCTGGAAAGAAGAGCATGCTTCTTGCGTTAAAACAGAGTATGTTTCATGGATGAGAACACTGGTCTGAATTTCCCTTCACAAACGGAGTTAAACCAAAGTCTCTGTGTCTTCCTACAAGCCAGAGTTCATTTCCGGAAAACCCAGGGATTTTTCGGCTCAAATGAATTTACCCAGTTCACGAACCCCACACGTTTTTCACTATAAACTAAAGAGCATCTACGTAAGAGATGCTGTGGTTTGTTACACTTTCACAAGCAGAGGTCAACTAGATTTGGTCCGTATGAGTGGGAAACACAGTTCTTTTTTCTGGACATGCTCATATTTCTTGCTGTATTGCAGACTCTGGACAGAAGAGCATTCTTCTTGCGTTAAAACAGCGGGTGTTTCATGGATGAGAACACTGGTCTGAATTTCCCTTCACAAATGGAGTTAAACCAAAGGCTCTGTGTCTTCCTACAAGCAAGAGTTCATTTCTGGAAATCCCAGTGATTTTTCGGCTCAAATAAATTTACATAGTTCACGAACCCAACACGTTTTTCACTATAAACTAAAGAGCATCTATGTAAGAGATGCTGTGGTTTGTTACAGTTTCACAAGCATATTTCAACTAGATATGGCCGTATGAGTAAGAAACACACTTCGTTTTCTGGGCATGCTCATGTTTCTTGCTGTATTGGAGATGCTGGAAAGAAGAGCATGCTTCTTGCGTTAAAACAGAGTATGTTTCATGGATGAGAACACTGGTCTGAATTTCCCTTCACAAACGGAGTTAAACCAAAGGCTCTGTGTTTTCCTACAAGCAAGAGTTCATTTCCGGAAATCCCAGTGATTTTTCGGCTCAAATGAATTTACATAGTTCACGAACCCAACACGTTTTTCACTATAAACTAAAGAGCATCTATGTAAGACATGCTGTGGTTTGTTACTGTTTCACAAGCAGAGTTTAACTAGATATGGTCCGTATGAGTAAGAAAAACAGTTCGCATTTTCTGGGCATGCTCATGTTTCTTGCTGTATTAGAGATGCTGGAAAGAAGAGCATGCTTCTTGAGGTAAAACAGAGTATGTCTCATGGATGAGAACACTGGTCTGAATTTCCCTTCACAAACGGAGTTAAACCAAAGTCTCTGAGTCTTCCAACAAGTAAGAGTTCATTTCCGGTAAACACAGTGATTATTCGGCTCAAATGAATTTACACAGTTCACGAACCCAACACGTTTTTCACTATAAACTAAAGAGCATCTTTGTAAGAGATGCTGTGGTTTGTTACAGTTTCACAAGAAGAATTCAACTAGATATGGTCCCTATGAGGAGGAAACACAGTTCTTTTTTTCTAGACATGCTCATATTTCTTGCTGTATTGCAGAATCTAGACAGAAGAGGAAGCTTCTTGCGTTAAAACAGAGGGTGTTTCATGGATGAGAACACTGGTCTGAATTTCCCTTCACAAACGGAGTTAAACCCAAGTCTCTGAGACTTCCTACAAGTAAGAGTTCGTTTCCGGTAAACACAGTGATTTTTCGGCTCAAATGAATTTACACAGTTCACGAACCCAACACGTTTTTCACTCTAAACTAAAGAGCATCTTTGTAAGAGATGCTGTGGTTTGTTACAGTTTCACAAGCAGAGTTCAACTAGATATGGTCTGTATGAGTGGAAAACACAGTTCGTTTTTTCTGGGCATGCTCATGTTTCTTGCTGAATTGGAGATGCTGGAAAGAAGAGCATGCTTCTTGCGTTAAAACAGAGTATGTTTCATGGATGAGAACACTGGTCTGAATTTCCCTTCACAAACGGAGTTAAACCAAAGTCTCTGTGTCTTCCTACAAGCCAGAGTTCATTTCCGGAAAACCCAGGGATTTTTCGGCTCAAATGAATTTACCCAGTTCACGAACCCCACACGTTTTTCACTATAAACTAAAGAGCATCTACGTAAGAGATGCTGTGGTTTGTTACAGTTTCACAAGCAGAGTTCAACTAGATATGGTCTGTATGAGTGGAAAACACAGTTCGTTTTTTCTGGCCATGCTCATGTTTCTTGCTGAATTGGAGATGCTGGAAAGAAGAGCATGCTTCTTGCGTTAAAACAGAGTATGTTTCATGGATGAGAACACTGGTCTGAATTTCCCTTCACAAACGGAGTTAAACCAAAGTCTCTGTGTCTTCCTACAAGCCAGAGTTCATTTCCGGAAAACCCAGGGATTTTTCGGCTCAAATGAATTTACCCAGTTCACGAACCCCACACGTTTTTCACTATAAACTAAAGAGCATCTACGTAAGAGATGCTGTGGTTTGTTACACTTTCACAAGCAGAGGTCAACTAGATTTGGTCCGTATGAGTGGGAAACACAGTTCTTTTTTCTGGACATGCTCATATTTCTTGCTGTATTGCAGACTCTGGACAGAAGAGGATGCTTCTTGCGTTAAAACAGAGGGTGTTTCATGGATGAGAACACTGGTCTGAATTTCCCTTCACTAACGGAGTTAAACCAAAGGCTCTGTGTCTTCCTACAAGCAAGAGTTCATTTCCGGAAATCCCAGTGATTTTTCGGCTCAAATGAATTTACCCAGTTCACGAAACCCACACATTTTTCACTATAAACTAAAGAGCATCTATGTACGAGATGCTGTGGTTTGTTACAGTTTCACAAGCAGAGTTTAACTAGATATGGTCCGAATGAGTAAGAAACACAGTTCGTATTTTCTGGGCATGCTCATGTTTCTTGCTGTATTGGAGATGCTGGAAAGAACAGCATGCTTCTTGCGTTAAAACAGAGTATGTCTCATGGAGGAGAACACTGGTCTGAATTTCCCTTCAGAAATGGAGTTAAACCAAAGTCTCTGTGTCTTCCTACAAGCAAGACTTCATTTCCGGAAAACCCAGTGATTTTTCGGCTCAAATGAATTTACCCAGTTCACGAAACCCACACGTTTTTCACTATAAACTAAAGAGCATCTATGTAAGAGATGCTGTGGTTTGTTACAGTTTCACAAGGAGAATTCAACTAGATATGGTCCCTATGAGGAGGAAACACAGTTCTTTTATTCTAGACATGCTCATATTTCTTGCTGTATTGCAGAATCTAGACAGAAGAGGATGCTTCTTGCGTTAAAACAGAGGGTGTTTCATGGATGAGAACACTGGTCTGAATTTCCCATCACAAACGGAGTTAAACCCAAGTCTCTGAGTCTTCCTACAAGTAAGAGTTCGTTTCCAGTAAACACAGTGATTTTTCGGCTCAAATGAATTTACACAGTTCGCGAACCCAACATGTTTTTCACTATAAACTAAAGAGCATCTTTGTAAGAGATGCTGTGGTTTGTTACAGTTTCACAAGCAGAGTTCAACTAGATATGGTACGTATGAGTGGGAAACACAGTTCTTTTTTCTGGACATGCTCATATTTCTTGCTGTATTGCAGACTCTGGACAGAAGAGGATGCTTCTTGCGTTAAAGCAGAGGGTCTTTCATGGATGAGAACACTGGCCTGAATTTCCCTTCACAAACGGAGTTAAACCAAAGGCTCTGTGTCTTCCTACAAGCAAGAGTTCATTTCCAGAAATCCCAGTGATTTTTCGGCTCAATTGAATTTACACAGTTCACGAACCCAACACGATATTGATTATGAACTAAAGAGCATCTATGTAAGCGATGCTGTGGTTTGTTACAGTTTCACAAGCAGAGTTTAACTAGATATGGTCCGAATGAGTAAGAAACACAGTTCGTATTTTCTGGGCATGCTCATGTTTCTTGCTGTATTGGAGATGCTGGAAAGAACAGCATGCTTCTTGAGTTAAAACAGAGTATGTCTCATGGATGAGAACACTGGTCTGAATTTCCCTTCACTAATGCAGTTAAACCAAAGTCTCTGTGTCTTCCTACAAGCAAGAGTTCATTTCCGGAAAAACCAGTGATTTTTCGGCTCAAATGAATTTACACAGTTCACGAACCCAACACGTTTTTCACTATAAACGAAAGAGCATCTTTGTAAGAGATGCTGTGGTTTGTTACAGTTTCACAAGCAGAGTTCAACTAGATATGGTCAATATGAGTAGGAAACACAGTTCTTTTTTTCTGGACATGCTCATATTTCTTGCTGTATTGCAGACTCTGGACAGAAGAGGATGCTTCTTGCGTTATAACAGAGGGTGTTTCATGGATGAGAACACTGGTCTGAATTTCCCTTCACAAACGGAGTTAAACCAAAGGCTCTGTGACTTCCTACATGCAAGAGTTCATTTCCGGAAAACCCAGTGATTTTTCGGCTCAAACGAATTTACAGAGTTCAAGAACCCAACACGTTTTTCACCATAAACTAAAGAGCATCTATGTAAGAGATGCTGTGGTTTGTTACAGTTTCACAAGCATATTTCAACTAGATATGGCCGTATGAGTAAGAAACACACTTCGTTTTCTGGGCATGCTCATGTTTCTTGCTGTATTGGAGATGCTGGAAAGAAGAGCATGCTTCTTGCGTTAAAACAGAGTATGTTTCATGGATGAGAACACTGGTCTGAATTTCCCTTCACAAACGGAGTTCAACCAAAGGCTCTGTGTTTTCCTACAAGCAAGAGTTCATTTCCGGAAATCCCAGTGATTTTTCGGCTCAAATGAATTTACATAGTTCACGAACCCAACACGTTTTTCACTATAAACTAAAGAGCATCTATGTAAGACATGCTGTGGTTTGTTACTGTTTCACAAGCAGAGTTTAACTAGATATGGTCCGTATGAGTAAGAAAAACAGTTCACATTTTCTGGGCATGCTCATGTTTCTTGCTGTATTGGAGATGCTGGAAAGAAGAGCATGCTTCTTGAGGTAAAACAGAGTATGTCTCATGGATGAGAACACTGGTCTGAATTTCCCTTCACAAACGGAGTTAAACCAAAGTCTCTGAGTCTTCCAACAAGTAAGAGTTCATTTCCGGTAAACACAGTGATTATTCGGCTCAAATGAATTTACACAGTTCACGAACCCAACACGTTTTTCACTATAAACTAAAGAGCATCTTTGTAAGAGATGCTGTGGTTTGTTACAGTTTCACAAGAAGAATTCAACTAGATATGGTCCCTATGAGGAGGAAACACAGTTCTTTTTTTCTAGACATGCTCATATTTCTTGCTGTATTGCAGAATCTAGACAGAAGAGGAAGCTTCTTGCGTTAAAACAGAGGGTGTTTCATGGATGAGAACACTGGTCTGAATTTCCCTTCACAAACGGAGTTAAACCCAAGTCTCTGAGACTTCCTACAAGTAAGAGTTCGTTTCCGGTAAACACAGTGATTTTTCGGCTCAAATGAATTTACACAGTTCACGAACCCAACACGTTTTTCACTATAAACTAAAGAGCATCTTTGTAAGAGATGCTGTGGTTTGTTACAGTTTCACAAGCAGAGTTCAACTAGATATGGTCTGTATGAGTGGAAAACACAGTTCGTTTTTTCTGGGCATGCTCATGTTTCTTGCTGAATTGGAGATGCTGGAAAGAAGAGCATGCTTCTTGCGTTAAAACAGAGTATGTTTCATGGATGAGAACACTGGTCTGAATTTCCCTTCACAAACGGAGTTAAACCAAAGTCTCTGTGTCTTCCTACAAGCCAGAGTTCATTTCCGGAAAACCCAGGGATTTTTCGGCTCAAATGAATTTACCCAGTTCACGAACCCCACACGTTTTTCACTATAAACTAAAGAGCATCTACATAAGAGATGCTGTGGTTTGTTACACTTTCACAAGCAGAGGTCAACTAGATTTGGTCCGTATGAGTAGGAAACACAGTTCTCTTTTTCTGGACATGCTCATATTTCTTGCTGTATTGCAGACTCTGGACAGAAGAGGATGCTTCTTGCGTTAAAACAGAGGGTGTTCCATGGATGAGAACACTGGTCTGAATTTCCCTTCACTAACGGAGTTAAACCAAAGGCTCTGTGTCTTCCTACAAGCAAGAGTTCATTTCCGGAAATCCCAGTGATTTTTCGGCTCAAATGAATTTACCCAGTTCACGAAACCCACACGTTTTTCACTATAAACTAAAGAGCATCTATGTACGAGATGCTGTGGTTTGTTACAGTTTCACAAGCAGAGTTTAACTAGATATGGTCCGAATGAGTAAGAAACACAGTTCGTATTTTCTGGGCATGCTCATGTTTCTTGCTGTATTGGAGATGCTGGAAAGAACAGCATGCTTCTTGCGTTAAAACAGAGTATGTCTCATGGAGGAGAACACTGGTCTGAATTTCCCTTCAGAAATGGAGTTAAACCAAAGTCTCTGTGTCTTCCTACAAGCAAGACTTCATTTCCGGAAAACCCAGTGATTTTTCGGCTCAAATGAATTTACCCAGTTCACGAAACCCACACGTTTTTCACTATAAACTAAAGAGCATCTATGTAAGAGATGCTGTGGTTTGTTACAGTTTCACAAGCAGAATTCAACTGGATATGGTCCCTATGAGGAGGAAACACAGTTCTTTTATTCTAGACATGCTCATATTTCTTGCTGTATTGCAGAATCTAGACAGAAGAGGATACTTCTTGCGTTAAAACAGAGGGTGTTTCATGGATGAGAACACTGGTCTGAATTTCCCTTCACAAACGGAGTTAAACCCAAGTCTCTGAGTCTTCCTACAAGTAAGAGTTCGTTTCCAGTAAACACAGTGATTTTTCGGCTCAAATGAATTTACACAGTTCGCGAACCCAACATGTTTTTCACTATAAACTAAAGAGCATCTTTGTAAGAGATGCTGTGGTTTGTTACAGTTTCACAAGCAGAGTTCAACTAGATATGGTACGTATGAGTGGGAAACACAGTTCTTTTTTCTGGACATGCTCATATTTCTTGCTGTATTGCAGACTCTGGACAGAAGAGGATGCTTCTTGCGTTAAAGCAGAGGGTCTTTCATGGATGAGAACACTGGTCTGAATTTCCCTTCACAAACGGAGTTAAACCAAAGGCTCTGTGTCTTCCTACAAGCAAGAGTTCATTTCCAGAAATCCCAGTGATTTTTCGGCTCAATTGAATTTACACAGTTCACGAACCCAACACGATATTAATTATGAACTAAAGAGCATCTATGTAAGCGATGCTATGGTTTGTTACAGTTTCACAAGCAGAGTTTAACTAGATATGGTCCGAATGAGTAAGAAACACAGTTCATATTTTCTGGGCATGCTCATGTTTCTTGCTGTATTGGAGATGCTGGAAAGAACAGCATGCTTCTTGCGTTAAAACAGAGTATGTCTCATGGATGAGAACACTGGTCTGAATTTCCCTTCACTAATGCAGTTAAACCAAAGTCTCTGTGTCTTCCTACAAGCAAGAGTTCATTTCCGGAAAACCCAGTGATTTTTCGGCTCAAATGAATTTACACAGTTCACGAACCCAACACGTTTTTCACTATAAACGAAAGAGCATCTTTGTAAGAGATGCTGTGGTTTGTTACAGTTTCACAAGCAGAGTTCAACTAGATATGGTCAATATGAGTAGGAAACACAGTTCTTTTTTTCTGGACATGCTCATATTTCTTGCTGTATTGCAGACTCTGGACAGAAGAGGATGCTTCTTGCGTTATAACAGAGGGTGTTTCATGGATGAGAACACTGGTCTGAATTTCCCTTCACAAACGGAGTTAAACCAACGGCTCCGTGTCTTCCTACAAGCAAGAGTTCATTTCCGGAAATCCCAGTGATTTTTCGGCTCAAATGAATTTACAGAGTTCAAGAACCCAACACGTTTTTCACTATAAACTAAAGAGCATCTATGTAAGAGATGCTGTGGTTTGTTACAGTTTCAAAAGCAGAGTTTAACTAGATATGGTCCGTAGGAGTAAGAAACACAGTTCGTTTTTTCTGGCCATGCTCATGTTTCTTGCTGAATTGGAGATGCTGGAAAGAAGAGCATGCTTCTTGTGTTAAAACAGAGTATGTTTCATGGATGAGAACACTGGTCTGAATTTCCCTTCACAAACGGAGTTAAACCAAAGTCTCTGTGTCTTCCTACAAGCCAGAGTTCATTTCCGGAAAACCCAGGGATTTTTCGGCTCAAATGAATTTACCCAGTACACGAAAACCACACGTTTTTCACTATAAACTAAAGAGCATCTATGTAAGAGATGCTGTGGTTAGTTACAGTTTCACAAGCATACTTCAACTAGATATGGCCGTATGAGTAAGAAACACACTTCGTTTTCTGGGCATGCTCATGTTTCTTGCTGTATTGGAGATGCTGGAAAGAAGAGCATGCTTCTTGCGTTAAAACAGAGTATGTCTCATGGATGAGAACACTGGTCTGAATTTCCCTTCACAAATGGAGTTAAACCAAAGTCTCTGTGTCTTCCTACAAGCAAGACTTCATTTCCGGAAAACCCAGTGATTTTTCGGCTCAAATGAATTTACCCAGTTCACGAAACCCACACGTTTTTCACTATAAACTAAAGAGCATCTATGTAAGAGATGCTGTGGTTTGTTACAGTTTCACAAGAAGAATTCAACTAGATATGGTCGCTATGAGGAGGAAACACAGTTCTTTTATTCTAGACATGCTCATATTTCTTGCTGTATTGCAGAATCTAGACAGAAGAGGATGCTTCTTGTGTTAAAACAGAGGGTGTTTCATGGATGAGAACACTGGTCTGAATTTCCCTTCACAAATGGAGTTAAACCCAAGTCTCTGAGTCTTCCTACAAGTAAGAGTTCGTTTCCAGTAAACACAGTGATTTTTCGGCTCAAATGAATTTACACAGTTCGCGAACCCAACATGTTTTTCACTATAAACTAAAGAGCATCTTTGTAAGAGATGCTGTGGTTTGTTACAGTTTCACAAGCAGAGTTCAACTAGATATGGTACGTATGAGTGGGAAACACAGTTCTTTTTTCTGGACATGCTCATATTTCTTGCTGTATTGCAGACTCTGGACAGAAGAGGATGCGTCTTGCATTAAAACAGAGGGTGTTTCATGGATGAGAACACTGGTCTGAATTTCCCTTCACAAACGGAGTTAAACCAAAGGCTCTGTGTCTTCCTACAAGCAAGAGTTCATTTCCGGAAATCCCAGTGATTTTTCGGCTCAAATGAATTTACATAGTTCACGAACCCAACACGTTTTTCACTATAAACTAAAGAGCATCTATGTAAGACATGCTGTGGTTTGTTACTGTTTCACAAGCAGAGTTTAACTAGATATGGTCCGTATGAGTAAGAAAAACAGTTCGCATTTTCTGGGCATGCTCATGTTTCTTGCTGTATTGGAGATGCTGGAAAGAAGAGCATGCTTCTTGAGGTAAAACAGAGTATGTCTCATGGATTAGAACACTGGTTTGAATTTCCCTTCACAAACGGAGTTAAACCAAAGTCTCTGAGTCTTCCAACAAGTAAGAGTTCATTTCCGGTAAACACAGTGATTATTCGGCTCAAATGAATTTACACAGTTCACGAACCCAACACGTTTTTCACTATAAACTAAAGAGCATCTTTGTAAGAGATGCTGTGGTTTGTTACTGTTTCACAAGCAGAGTTCAACTAGATATGGTCTGTATGAGTGGAAAACACAGTTCTTTTTTTCTGGACATGCTCAAATTTCTTGCTGTATTGCTGACTCTGGACAGAAGAGGATGCTTCTTGTGTTAAAACAGAGGGTGTTTCCTGGATGAGAACACTGGTCTGAATTTCCCTTCACAAACGGAGTTAAACCAAAGTCTCTGTGTCTTCCTACAAGCCAGAGTTCATTTCCGGAAAACCCAGTGATTTTTCGGCTCAAATGAATTTACCCAGTTCACGAACCCCACACGTTTTTCACTATAAACTAAAGAGCATCTATGTAAGAGATGCTGTGGTTTGTTACAGTTTCACAAGCAGAGTTTAACTAGATATGGTCCGAATGAGTAAGAAACACAGTTCGTATTTTCTGGGCATGCTCATGTTTCTTGCTGAATTGGAGATGCTGGAAAGAACAGCATGCTTCTTGCGTTAAAACAGAGTATGTCTCATGGATGAGAACACTGGTCTGAATTTCCCTTCACAAACGGAGTTAAACCAAAGTCTCTGTGTCTTCCTACAAGCCAGAGTTCATTTCCGGAAAACCCAGGGATTTTTCGGCTCAAATGAATTTACCCAGTTCACGAAAACCACACGTTTTTCACTATAAACTAAAGAGCTTCTATGTAAGAGATGCTGTGGTTTGTTACAGTTTCACAAGCATACTTCAACTAGATATGGCCGTATGAGTAAGAAACACACTTCGTTTTCTGGGCATGCTCATGTTTCTTGCTGTATTGGAGATGCTGGAAAGAAGAGCATGCTTCTTGCGTTAAAACAGAGTATGTTTCATGGATGAGAACACTGGTCTTAATTTCCCTAAACAAACGGAGTTAAACCAAAGGCTCTGTGACTTCCTACAAGCAAGAGTTCATTTCCGGAAAACCCAGTGATTTTTCGGCTCAAATGAATTTACACAGTTCACGAACCCAACACGTTTTTCACTATAAACTAAAGAGCATCTTTGTAAGAGATGCTGTGGTTTGTTACAGTTTCACAAGCAGAGTTCAACTAGATATGGTCCCTATGAGTAGGAAACACAGTTCTCTTCTTCTGGACATGCTCATATTTCTTGCTGTATTGCAGACTCTGGACAGAAGAGGATGCGTCTTGCATTAAAACAGAGGGTGTTTCATGGATGAGAACACTGGTCTGAATTTCCCTTCACAAACGGAGTTAAACCAAAGGCTCTGTGTCTTCCTACAAGCAAGAGTTCATTTCCGGAAATCCCAGTGATTTTTCGGCTCAAATGAATTTACATAGTTCACGAACCCAACACGTTTTTCACTATAAACTAAAGAGCATCTATGTAAGACATGCTGTGGTTTGTTACTGTTTCACAAGCAGAGTTTAACTAGATATGGTCCGTATGAGTAAGAAAAACAGTTCGCATTTTCTGGGCATGCTCATGTTTCTTGCTGTATTGGAGATGCTGGAAAGAAGAGCATGCTTCTTGAGGTAAAACAGAGTATGTCTCATGGATGAGAACACTGGTTTGAATTTCCCTTCACAAACGGAGTTAAACCAAAGTCTCTGAGTCTTCCAACAAGTAAGAGTTCATTTCCGGTAAACACAGTGATTATTCGGCTCAAATGAATTTACACAGTTCACGAACCCACCACGTTTTTCACTATAAACTAAAGAGCATCTTTGTAAGAGATGCTGTGGTTTGTTACTGTTTCACAAGCAGAGTTCAACTAGATATGGTCTGTATGAGTGGAAAACACAGTTCTTTTTTTCTGGACATGCTCAAATTTCTTGCTGTATTGCTGACTCTGGACAGAAGAGGATGCTTCTTGTGTTAAAACAGAGGGTGTTTCCTGGATGAGAACACTGGTCTGAATTTCCCTTCACAAACGGAGTTAAACCAAAGTCTCTGTGTCTTCCTACAAGCCAGAGTTCATTTCCGGAAAACCCAGTGATTTTTCGGCTCAAATGAATTTACCTAGTTCACGAACCCCACACGTTTTTAACTATAAACTAAAGAGCATCTATGTAAGAGATGCTGTGGTTTGTTACAGTTTCACAAGGAGAGTTCAACTAGATATGGTCCGTATGAGTAAGAAAAACAGTTCGCATTTTCTGGGCATGCTCATATTTCTTGCTGTATTGGAGATGCTGGAAAGAAGAGCATGCTTCTTGAGGTAAAACAGAGTATGTCTCATGGATGAGAACACTGGTCTGAATTTCCTTCACAAACGGAGTTAAACCAAAGTGTCTGAGTCTTCCAACAAGTAAGAGTTCATTTCCGGTAAACACAGTGATTATTCGGCTCAAATGAATTTACACAGTTCACGAACCCAACACGTTTTTCACTATAAACTAAAGAGCATCTTTGTAAGAGATGCTGTGGTTTGTTACAGTTTCACAAGAAGAATTCAACTAGATATGGTCCCTATGAGGAGGAAACACAGTTCTTTTTTTCTAGACATGCTCATATTTCTTGCTGTATTGCAGAATCTAGACAGAAGAGGAAGCTTCTTGCGTTAAAACAGAGGGTGTTTCATGGATGAGAACACTGGTCTGAATTTCCCTTCACAAACGGAGTTAAACCCAAGTCTCTGAGACTTCCTACAAGTAAGAGTTCGTTTCCGGTAAACACAGTGATTTTTCGGCTCAAATGAATTTACCTAGTTCACGAACCCCACACGTTTTTAACTATAAACTAAAGAGCATCTATGTAAGAGATGCTGTGGTTTGTTACAGTTTCACAAGGAGAGTTCAACTAGATATGGTCCGTATGAGTAAGAAAAACAGTTCGCATTTTCTGGGCATGCTCATATTTCTTGCTGTATTGGAGATGCTGGAAAGAAGAGCATGCTTCTTGAGGTAAAACAGAGTATGTCTCATGGATGAGAACACTGGTCTGAATTTCCTTCACAAACGGAGTTAAACCAAAGTGTCTGAGTCTTCCAACAAGTAAGAGTTCATTTCCGGTAAACACAGTGATTATTCGGCTCAAATGAATTTACACAGTTCACGAACCCAACACGTTTTTCACTATAAACTAAAGAGCATCTTTGTAAGAGATGCTGTGGTTTGTTACAGTTTCACAAGAAGAATTCAACTAGATATGGTCCCTATGAGGAGGAAACACAGTTCTTTTTTTCTAGACATGCTCATATTTCTTGCTGTATTGCAGAATCTAGACAGAAGAGGAAGCTTCTTGCGTTAAAACAGAGGGTGTTTCATGGATGAGAACACTGGTCTGAATTTCCCTTCACAAACGGAGTTAAACCCAAGTCTCTGAGACTTCCTACAAGTAAGAGTTCGTTTCCGGTAAACACAGTGATTTTTCGGCTCAAATGAATTTACACAGTTCACGAACCCAACACGTTTTTCACTATAAACTAAAGAGCATCTTTGTAAGAGATGCTGTGGTTTGTTACAGTTTCACAAGCAGAGTTCAACTAGATATGGTCTATATGAGTGGAAAACACAGTTCGTTTTTTCTGGGCATGCTCATGTTTCTTGCTGAATTGGAGATGCTGGAAAGAAGAGCATGCTTCTTGCGTTAAAACAGAGTATGTTTCATGGATGAGAACACTGGTCTGAATTTCCTTTCACAAACGGAGTTAAACCAAAGTCTCTGTGTCTTCCTACAAGCCAGAGTTCATTTCCGGAAAACCCAGGGATTTTTCGGCTCAAATGAATTTACCCAGTTCACGAACCCCACACGTTTTTCACTATAAACTAAAGAGCATCTACATAAGAGATGCTGTGGTTTGTTACACTTTCACAAACAGAGGTCAACTAGATTTGGTCCCTATGAGCAGGAAACACAGTTCTCTTTTTCTGGACATGCTCATATTTCTTGCTGTATTGCAGACTCTGGACAGAAGAGGATGCTTCTTGCGTTAAAACAGAGGGTGTTTCATGGATGAGAACACTGGTCTGAATTTCCCTTCACTAACGGAGTTAAACCAAAGGCTCTGTGTCTTCCTACAAGCAAGAGTTCATTTCCGGAAATCCCAGTGATTTTTCGGCTCAAATGAATTTACCCAGTTCACGAAACCCACACGTTTTTCACTATAAACTAAAGAGCATCTATGTACGAGATGCTGTGGTTTCTTACAGTTTCACAAGCAGAGTTTAACTAGATATGGTCCGAATGATTAAGAAACACAGTTCGTATTTTCTGGGCATGCTCATGTTTCTTGCTGTATTGGAGATGCTGGAAAGAACAGCATGCTTCTTGCGTTAAAACAGAGTATGTCTCATGGAGGAGAACACTGGTCTGAATTTCCCTTCAGAAATGGAGTTAAACCAAAGTCTCTGTGTCTTCCTACAAGCAAGACTTCATTTCCGGAAAACCCAGTGATTTTTCGGCTCAAATGAATTTACCCAGTTCACGAAACCCACACGTTTTTCACTATAAACTAAAGAGCATCTATGTAAGAGATGCTGTGGTTTGTTACAGTTTCACAAGCAGAATTCAACTAGATATGGTCCCTATGAGGAGGAAACACAGTTCTTTTATTCTAGACATGCTCATATTTCTTGCTGTATTGCAGAATCTAGACAGAAGAGGATGCTTCTTGCGTTAAAACAGAGGGTGTTTCATGGATGAGAACACTGGTCTGAATTTCCCTTCACAAACGGAGTTAAACCCAAGTCTCTGAGTCTTCCTACAAGTAAGAGTTCGTTTCCAGTAAACAGAGTGATTTTTCGGCTCAAATGAATTTACACAGTTCGCGAACCCAACATGTTTTTCACTATAAACTAAAGAGCATCTTTGTAAGAGATGCTGTGGTTTGTTACAGTTTCACAAGCAGAGTTCAACTAGATATGGTACGTATGAGTGGGAAACACAGTTCTTTTTTCTGGACATGCTCATATTTCTTGCTGTATTGCAGACTCTGGACAGAAGAGGATGCTTCTTGCGTTAAAGCAGAGGGTGTTTCATGGATGAGAACACTGGTCTGAATTTCCCTTCACAAACGGAGTTAAACCAAAGGCTCTGTGTCTTCCTACAAGCAAGAGTTCATTTCCAGAAATCCCAGTGATTTTTCGGCTCAATTGAATTTACACAGTTCACGAACCCAACACGATATTGATTATGAACTAAAGAGCATCTATGTAAGCGATGCTGTGGTTTGTTACAGTTTCACAAGCAGAGTTTAACTAGATATGGTCCGAATGAGTAAGAAACACAGTTCGTATTTTCTGGGCATGCTCATGTTTCTTGCTGTATTGGAGATGCTGGAAAGAACAGCATGCTTCTTGCGTTAAAACAGAGTATGTCTCATGGATGAGAACACTGGTCTGAATTTCCCTTCACTAATGCAGTTAAACCAAAGTCTCTGTGTCTTCCTACAAGCAAGAGTTCATTTCCGGAAAACCCAGTGATTTTTCGGCTCAAATGAATTTACACAGTTCACGAACCCAACACGTTTTTCACTATAAACGAAAGAGCATCTTTGTAAGAGATGCTGTGGTTTGTTACAGTTTCACAAGCAGAATTCAACTAGATATGGTCCCTATGAGGAGGAAACACAGTTCTTTTATTCTAGACATGCTCATATTTCTTGCTGTATTGCAGAATCTAGACAGAAGAGGATGCTTCTTGCGTTAAAACAGAGGGTGTTTCATGGATGAGTACACTGGTCTGAATTTCCCTTCACAAATGGAGTTAAACCCAAGTCTCTGAGTCTTCCTACAAGTAAGAGTTCGTTTCAAGTAAACACAGTGATTTTTCGGCTCAAATGAATTTACACAGTGCGCGAACCCAACATGTTTTTCACTATAAACTAAAGAGCATCTTTGTAAGAGATGCTGTGGTTTGTTACAGTTTCACAAGCAGAGTTCAACTAGATATGGTACGTATGAGTGGGAAACACAGTTCTTTTTTCTGGACATGCTCATATTTCTTGCTGTATTGCAGACTCTGGACAGAAGAGGATGCTTCTTGCGTTAAAGCAGAGGGTGTTTCATGGATGAGAACACTGGTCTGAATTTCCCTTCACAAACGGAGTTAAACCAAAGGCTCTGTGTCTTCCTACAAGCAAGAGTTCATTTCCAGAAATCCCAGTGATTTTTCGGCTCAATTGAATTTACACAGTTCACGAACCAAACACGATATTGATTATGAACTAAAGAGCATCTATGTAAGCGATGCTGTGGTTTGTTACAGTTTCACAAGCAGAGTTTAACTAGATATGGTCCGAATGAGTAAGAAACACAGTTCGTATTTTCTGGGCATGCTCATGTTTCTTGCTGTATTGGAGATGCTGGAAAGAACAGCATGCTTCTTGCGTTAAAACAGAGTATGTCTCATGGATGAGAACACTGGTCTGAATTTCCCTTCACAAACGGAGTTAAACCAAAGTCTCTGTGTCTTCCTACAAGCCAGAGTTCATTTCCAGAAAACCCAGGGATTTTTCGGCTCAATGAATTTACCCAGTTCACGAAAACCACACGTTTTTCACTATAAACTAAAGAGCTTCTATGTAAGAGATGCTGTGGTTTGTTACAGTTTCACAAGCATACTTCAACTAGATATGGCCGTATGAGTAAGAAACACACTTCGTTTTCTGGGCATGCTCATGTTTCTTGCTGTATTGGAGATGCTGGAAAGAAGAGCATGCTTCTTGCGTTAAAACAGAGTATGTTTCATGGATGAGAACACTGGTCTGAATTTCCCTAAACAAACGGAGTTAAACCAAAGGCTCTGTGACTTCCTACAAGCAAGAGTTCATTTCCGGAAAACCCAGTGATTTTTCGGCTCAAATGAATTTACACAGTTCACGAACCCAACACGTTTTTCACTATAAACTAAAGAGCATCTTTGTAAGAGATGCTGTGGTTTGTTACAGTTTCACAAGCAGAGTTCAACTAGATATGGTCCCTATGAGTAGGAAACACAGTTCTCTTCTTCTGGACATGCTCATATTTCTTGCTGTATTGCAGACTCTGGACAGAAGAGGATGCGTCTTGCATTAAAACAGAGGGTGTTTCATGGATGAGAACACTGGTCTGAATTTCCCTTCACAAACGGAGTTAAACCAAAGGCTCTGTGTCTTCCTACAAGCAAGAGTTCATTTCCGGAAATCCCAGTGATTTTTCGGCTCAAATGAATTTACATAGTTCACGAACCCAACACGTTTTTCACTATAAACTAAAGAGCATCTATGTAAGACATGCTGTGGTTTGTTACTGTTTCACAAGCAGAGTTTAACTAGATATGGTCCGTATGAGTAAGAAAAACAGTTCGCATTTTCTGGGCATGCTCATGTTTCTTGCTGTATTGGAGATGCTGGAAAGAAGAGCATGCTTCTTGAGGTAAAACAGAGTATGTCTCATGGATGAGAACACTGGTTTGAATTTCCCTTCACAAACGGAGTTAAACCAAAGTCTCTGAGTCTTCCAACAAGTAAGAGTTCATTTCCGGTAAACACAGTGATTATTCGGCTCAAATGAATTTACACAGTTCACGAACCCAACACGTTTTTCACTATAAACTAAAGAGCATCTTTGTAAGAGATGCTGTGGTTTGTTACTGTTTCACAAGCAGAGTTCAACTAGATATGGTCTGTATGAGTGGAAAACACAGTTCTTTTTTTCTGGACATGCTCAAATTTCTTGCTGTATTGCTGACTCTGGACAGAAGAGGATGCTTCTTGTGTTAAAACAGAGGGTGTTTCCTGGATGAGAACACTGGTCTGAATTTCCCTTCACAAACGGAGTTAAACCAAAGTCTCTGTGTCTTCCTACAAGCCAGAGTTCATTTCCGGAAAACCCAGTGATTTTTCGGCTCAAATGAATTTACCCAGTTCACGAACCCCACACGTTTTTCACTATAAACTAAAGAGCATCTATGTAAGAGATGCTGTGGTTTGTTACAGTTTCACAAGCATACTTCAACTAGATATGGCCGTATGAGTAAGAAACACACTTCGTTTTCTGGGCATGCTCATGTTTCTTGCTGTATTGGAGATGCTGGAAAGAAGAGCATGCTTCTTGCGTTAAAACAGAGTATGTTTCATGGATGAGAACACTGGTCTGAATTTCCCTAAACAAACGGAGTTAAACCAAAGGCTCTGTGACTTCCTACAAGCAAGAGATCATTTCCGGAAAACCCAGTGATTTTTCGGCTAAAATGAATTTACACAGTTCACGAACCCAACACGTTTTTCACTATAAACTAAAGAGCATCTTTGTAAGAGATGCTGTGGTTTGTTACAGTTTCACAAGCAGAGTTCAACTAGATATGGTCCCTATGAGTAGGAAACACAGTTCTCTTCTTCTGGACATGCTCATATTTCTTGCTGTATTGCAGACTCTGGACAGAAGAGGATGCGTCTTGCATTAAAACAGAGGGTGTTTCATGGATGAGAACACTGGTCTGAATTTCCCTTCACAAACGGAGTTAAACCAAAGGCTCTGTGTCTTCCTACAAGCAAGAGTTCATTTCCGGAAATCCCAGTGATTTTTCGGCTCAAATGAATTTACATAGTTCACGAACCCAACACGTTTTTCACTATAAACTAAAGAGCATCTATGTAAGACATGCTGTGGTTTGTTACTGTTTCACAAGCAGAGTTTAACTAGATATGGTCCGTATGAGTAAGAAAAACAGTTCGCATTTTCTGGGCATGCTCATGTTTCTTGCTGTATTGGAGATGCTGGAAAGAACAGCATGCTTCTTGCGTTAAAACAGAGTATGTCTCATGGATGAGAACACAGGTCTGAATTTCCCTTCACAAATGGAGTTAAACCAAAGTCTCTGTGTCTTCCTACAAGCAAGACTTCATTTCCGGAAAACCCAGTGATTTTTCGGCTCAAATGAATTTACCCAGTTCACGAAACCCACACGTTTTTCACTATAAACTAAAGAGCATCTATGTAAGAGATGCTGTGGTTTGTTACAGTTTCACAAGCAGAATTCAACTAGATATGGTCCCTATGAGGAGGAAACACAGTTCTTTTATTCTAGACATGCTCATATTTCTTGCTGTATTGCAGAATCTAGACAGAAGAGGATGCTTCTTGCGTTAAAACAGAGGGTGTTTCATGGATGAGAACACTGGTCTGAATTTCCCTTCACAAACGGAGTTAAACCCAAGTCTCTGAGTCTTCCTACAAGTAAGAGTTCGTTTCCAGTAAACAGAGTGATTTTTTGGCTCAAATGAATTTACACAGTTCGCGAACCCAACATGTTTTTCACTATAAACTAAAAAGCATCTTTGTAAGAGATGCTGTGGTTTGTTACAGTTTCACAAGCAGAGTTCAACTAGATATGGTACGTATGAGTGGGAAACACAGTTCTTTTTTCTGGACATGCTCATATTTCTTGCTGTATTGCAGACTCTGGACAGAAGAGGATGCTTCTTGCGTTAAAGCAGAGGGTCTTTCATGGATGAGAACAATGGTCTGAATTTCCCTTCACAAACGGAGTTAAACCAAAGGCTCTGTGTCTTCCTACAAGCAAGAGTTCATTTCCAGAAATCCCAGTGATTTTTCGGCTCAATTGAATTTACACAGTTCACGAACCCAACACGATATTGATTATGAACTAAAGAGCATCTATGTAAGCGATGCTGTGGTTTGTTACAGTTTCACAAGCAGAGTTTAACTAGATATGGTCCGAATGAGTAAGAAACACAGTTCGTATTTTCTGGGCATGCTCATGTTTCTTGCTGTATTGGAGATGCTGGAAAGAACAGCATGCTTCTTGCGTTAAAACAGAGTATGTCTCATGGATGAGAACACTGGTCTGAATTTCCCTTCACTAATGCAGTTAAACCAAAGTCTCTGTGTCTTCCTACAAGCAAGAGTTCATTTCCGGAAAACCCAGTGATTTTCCGGCTCAAATGAATTTACACAGTTCACGAACCCAACACGTTTTTCACTATAAACGAAAGAGCATCTTTGTAAGAGATGCTGTGGTTTGTTACAGTTTCACAAGCAGAGTTCAACTAGATATGGTCAATATGAGTAGGAAACACAGTTCTTTTTTTCTGGACATGCTCATATTTCTTGCTGTATTGCAGACTCTGGACAGAAGAGGATGCTTCTTGCGTTATAACAGAGGGTGTTTCATGGATGAGAACACTGGTCTGAATTTCCCTTCACAAACGGAGTTAAACCAACGGCTCCGTCTCTTCCTACAAGCAAGAGTTCATTTCCGGAAATCCCAGGGATTTTTCGGCTCAAATGAATTTACAGAGTTCAAGAACCCAACACGTTTTTCACTATAAACTAAAGAGCATCTATGTAAGACATGCTGTGGTTTGTTACTGTTTCACAAGCAGAGTTTAACTAGATATGGTCCGTATGAGTAAGAAAAACAGTTCGCATTTTCTGGGCATGCTCATGTTTCTTGCTGTATTGGAGATGCTGGAAAGAACAGCATGCTTCTTGCGTTAAAACAGAGTATGTCTCATGGATGAGAACACAGGTCTGAATTTCCCTTCACAAATGGAGTTAAACCAAAGTCTCTGTGTCTTCCTACAAGCAAGACTTCATTTCCGGAAAACCCAGTGATTTTTCGGCTCAAATGAATTTACCCAGTTCACGAAACCCACACGTTTTTCACTATAAACTAAAGAGCATCTATGTAAGAGATGCTGTGGTTTGTTACAGTTTCACAAGCAGAATTCAACTAGATATGGTCCCTATGAGGAGGAAACACAGTTCTTTTATTCTAGACATGCTCATATTTCTTGCTGTATTGCAGAATCTAGACAGAAGAGGATGCTTCTTGCGTTAAAACAGAGGGTGTTTCATGGATGAGAACACTGGTCTGAATTTCCCTTCACAAACGGAGTTAAACCCAAGTCTCTGAGTCTTCCTACAAGTAAGAGTTCGTTTCCAGTAAACAGAGTGATTTTTTGGCTCAAATGAATTTACACAGTTCGCGAACCCAACATGTTTTTCACTATAAACTAAAGAGCATCTTTGTAAGAGATGCTGTGGTTTGTTACAGTTTCACAAGCAGAGTTCAACTAGATATGGTACGTATGAGTGGGAAACACAGTTCTTTTTTCTGGACATGCTCATATTTCTTGCTGTATTGCAGACTCTGGACAGAAGAGGATGCTTCTTGCGTTAAAGCAGAGGGTCTTTCATGGATGAGAACAATGGTCTGAATTTCCCTTCACAAACGGAGTTAAACCAAAGGCTCTGTGTCTTCCTACAAGCAAGAGTTCATTTCCAGAAATCCCAGTGATTTTTCGGCTCAATTGAATTTACACAGTTCACGAACCCAACACGATATTGATTATGAACTAAAGAGCATCTATGTAAGGGATCCTGTGGTTTGTTACAGTTTCACAAGCAGAGTTTAACTAGATATGGTCCGAATGAGTAAGAAACACAGTTCGTATTTTCTGGGCATGCTCATGTTTCTTGCTGTATTGGAGATGCTGGAAAGAACAGCATGCTTCTTGCGTTAAAACAGAGTATGTCTCATGGATGAGAACACTGGTCTGAATTTCCCTTCACTAATGCAGTTAAACCAAAGTCTCTGTGTCTTCCTACAAGCAAGAGTTCATTTCCGGAAAACCCAGTGATTTTCCGGCTCAAATGAATTTACACAGTTCACGAACCCAACACGTTTTTCACTATAAACGAAAGAGCATCTTTGTAAGAGATGCTGTGGTTTGTTACAGTTTCACAAGCAGAGTTCAACTCGATATGGTCAATATGAGTAGGAAACACAGTTCTTTTTTTCTGGACATGCTCATATTTCTTGCTGTATTGCAGACTCTGGACAGAAGAGGATGCTTCTTGCGTTATAACAGAGGGTGTTTCATGGATGAGAACACTGGTCTGAATTTCCCTTCACAAACGGAGTTAAACCAACAGCTCCGTGTCTTCCTACAAGCAAGAGTTCATTTCCGGAAATCCCAGTGATTTTTCGGCTCAAATGAATTTACAGAGTTCAAGAACCCAACACGTTTTTCACTATAAACTAAAGAGCATCTATGTAAGAGATGCTGTGGTTTGTTACAGTTTCAAAAGCAGAGTTTAACTAGATATGGTCCGTATGAGTAAGAAACACAGTTCGTTTTTTCTGGCCATGCTCATGTTTCTTGCTGAATTGGAGATGCTGGAAAGAAGAGCATGCTTCTTGTGTTAAAACAGAGTATGTCTCATGGATGAGAACACTGGTCTGAATTTCCCTTCACAAACGGAGTTAAACCAAAGTCTCTGTGTCTTCCTACAAGCCAGAGTTCATTTCCGGAAAACCCAGGGATTTTTCGGCTCAAATGAATTTACCCAGTTCACGAAAACCACACGTTTTTCACTATAAACTAAAGAGCATCTATGTAAGAGATGCTGTGGTTAGTTACAGTTTCACAAGCATACTTCAACTAGATATGGCCGTATGAGTAAGAAACACACTTCGTTTTCTGGGCATGCTCATGTTTCTTGCTGTATTGGAGATGCTGGAAAGAAGAGCATGCTTCTTGCGTTAAAACAGAGTATGTCTCATGGATGAGAACACTGGTCTGAATTTCCCTTCACAAATGGAGTTAAACCAAAGTCTCTGTGTCTTCCTACAAGCAAGACTTCATTTCCGGAAAACCCAGTGATTTTTCGGCTCAAATGAATTTACCCAGTTCACGAAACCCACACGTTTTTCACTATAAACTAAAGAGCATCTATGTAAGAGATGCTGTGGTTTGTTACAGTTTCACAAGCAGAATTCAACTAGATATGGTCCCTATGAGGAGGAAACACAGTTCTTTTATTCTAGACATGCTCATATTTCTTGCTGTATTGCAGAATCTAGACAGAAGAGGATGCTTCTTGCGAAAAACAGAGGGTGTTTCATGGATGAGTACACTGGTCTGAATTTCCCTTCACAAATGGAGTTAAACCCAAATCTCTAAGTCTTCCTACAAGTAAGAGTTCGTTTCCAGTAAACACAGTGATTTTTCGGCTCAAATGAATTTACACAGTTCGCGAACCCAACATGTTTTTCACTATAAACTAAAGAGCATCTTTGTAAGAGATGCTGTGGTTTGTTACAGTTTCACAAGCAGAGTTCAACTAGATATGGTACGTATGAGTGGGAAACACAGTTCTTTTTTCTGGACATGCTCATATTTCTTGCTGTATTGCAGACTCTGGACAGAAGAGGATGCTTCTTGCGTTAAAGCAGAGGGTGTTTCATGGATGAGAACACTGGTCTGAATTTCCCTTCACAAACGGAGTTAAACCAAAGGCTCTGTGTCTTCCTACAAGCAAGAGTTCATTTCCAGAAATCCCAGTGATTTTTCGGCTCAATTGAATTTACACAGTTCAAGAACCCAACACGATATTGATTATGAACTAAAGAGCATCTATGTATGCGATGCTGTGGTTTGTTACAGTTTCACAAGCAGAGTTTAACTAGATATGGTCCGAATGAGTAAGAAACACAGTTCGTATTTTCTGGGCATGCTCATGTTTCTTGCTGTATTGGAGATGCTGGAAAGAACAGCATGCTTCTTGCGTTAAAACAGAGTATGTCTCATGGATGAGAACACTGGTCTGAATTTCCCTTCACAAACGGAGTTAAACCAAAGTCTCTGTGTCTTCCTACAAGCCAGAGTTCATTTCCAGAAAACCCAGGGATTTTTCGGCTCAATGAATTTACCCAGTTCACGAAAACCACACGTTTTTCACTATAAACTAAAGAGCTTCTATGTAAGAGATGCTGTGGTTTGTTACAGTTTCACAAGCATACTTCAACTAGATATGGCCGTATGAGTAAGAAACACACTTCGTTTTCTGGGCATGCTCATGTTTCTTGCTGTATTGGAGATGCTGGAAAGAAGAGCATGCTTCTTGCGTTAAAACAGAGTATGTTTCATGGATGAGAACACTGGTCTGAATTTCCCTAAACAAACGGAGTTAAACCAAAGGCTCTGTGACTCCCTCAAGCAAGAGTTCATTTCCGGAAAACCCAGTGATTTTTCGGCTCAAATGAATTTACACAGTTCACGAACCCAACACGTTTTTCACTATAAACTAAAGAGCATCTTTGTAAGAGATGCTGTGGTTTGTTACAGTTTCACAAGCAGAGTTCAACTAGATATGGTCCCTATGAGTAGGAAACACAGTTCTCTTCTTCTGGACATGCTCATATTTCTTGCTGTATTGCAGACTCTGGACAGAAGAGGATGCGTCTTGCATTAAAACAGAGGGTGTTTCATGGATGAGAACACTGGTCTGAATTTCCCTTCACAAACGGAGTTAAACCAAAGGCTCTGTGTCTTCCTACAAGCAAGAGTTCATTTCCGGAAATCCCAGTGATTTTTCGGCTCAAATGAATTTACATAGTTCACGAACCCAACACGTTTTTCACTATAAACTAAAGAGCATCTATGTAAGACATGCTGTGGTTTGTTACTGTTTCACAAGCAGAGTTTAACTAGATATGGTCCGTATGAGTAAGAAAAACAGTTCGCATTTTCTGGGCATGCTCATGTTTCTTGCTGTATTGGAGATGCTGGAAAGAAGAGCATGCTTCTTGAGGTAAAACAGAGTATGTCTCATGGATGAGAACACTGGTTTGAATTTCCCTTCACAAACGGAGTTAAACCAAAGTCTCTGAGTCTTCCAACAAGTAAGAGTTCATTTCCGGTAAACACAGTGATTATTCGGCTCAAATGAATTTACACAGTTCACGAACCCAACACGTTTTTCACTATAAACTAAAGAGCATCTTTGTAAGAGATGCTGTGGTTTGTTACTGTTTCACAAGCAGAGTTCAACTAGATATGGTCTGTATGAGTGGAAAACACAGTTCTTTTTTTCTGGACATGCTCAAATTTCTTGCTGTATTGCTGACTCTGGACAGAAGAGGATGCTTCTTGTGTTAAAACAGAGGGTGTTTCCTGGATGAGAACACTGGTCTGAATTTCCCTTCACAAACGGAGTTAAACCAAAGTCTCTGTGTCTTCCTACAAGCCAGAGTTCATTTCCGGAAAACCCAGTGATTTTTCGGCTCAAATGAATTTACCCAGTTCACGAACCCCACACGTTTTTCACTATAAACTAAAGAGCATCTATGTAAGAGATGCTGTGGTTTGTTACACTTTCACAAGCAGAGGTCAACTAGATATGGTCCGTATGAGGAGGAAACACAGTTCTCTTTTTCTGGACATGCTCATATTTCTTGCTGTATTGCAGACTCTGGACAGAAGAGGATGCTTCTTGCGTTAAAACAGAGGGTGTTTCATGGATGAGAACACTGGTCTGAATTTCCCTTCACAAACGGAGTTAAACCAAAGGCTCTGTGACTTCCTACAAGCAAGAGTTCATTTCCGGAAAACCCAGTGATTTTTCAGCTCAAATGAATTTACCCAGTTCAAGAACCCCACACGTTTTTCACTATAAACTAAAGAGCATCTATGTAAGAGATGCTGTGGTTTGTTACAGTTTCACAAGGAGAGTTCAACTAGATATGGTCCGTATGAGTAGGAAATACAGTTCTTTTTTTATGGACATGCTCATATTTCTTGCTGTATTGCAACTCTGGAGAGAAGAGGATGCTTCTTGTGTTAAAACAGACGGTGTTTCATGGATGACAACACTGGTCTGAATTTCCCTTCACAAACGGAGTTAAACCAAAGGCTCTGTGTCTTCCTACAAGCAAGAGTTAATTTCCAGAAATCCCAGTGATTTTTCGGCTCAAATGAATTTACACAGTTCACGAACCCAGCACGTTATTCATTATAAACTAAAGAGCATCTAAGTAAGCGTTGCTGTGGTTTGTTACAGTTTCACAAGCAGAGTTTAACTAGATATGGTCCGAATGAGTAAGAAACACAGTTCGTATTTTCTGGGCATGCTCATGTTTCTTGCTGTATTGGAGATGCTGGAAAGAACAGCATGCTTCTTGCGTTAAAACAGAGTATGTCTCATGGATGAGAACACTGGTCTGAATTTCCCTTCACAAATGGAGTTAAACCAAAGTCTCTGCGTCTTCCTACAAGCAGGAGTTCATTTCCGGAAAACCCAGTGATTTTTCGGCTCAAATGAATTTACACAGTTCATGAACCCACCACGTTTTTCACTATAAACTAAAGAGCATCTTTGTAAGTGATGCTGTGGTTTGTTACAGTTTCACAAGCAGACGTCAACTAGATATGGTCCCTATGAGTAGAAAACACAGTTCTCTTTTTCTGGACATGCTCATATTTCTTGCTGTATTGCAGACTCTGGACAGAAGAGGATGCTTCTTGCGTTAAAACAGAGGGTGTTGCATGGATGAGAACACTGGTCTGAATTTCCCTTCACAAACGGAGTTAAACCAAAGGCTCTGTGTCTTCCTACAAGCAAGAGTTCATTTCCGGAAAACCCAGTGATTTTTCGGCTCAAATGAATTTACATAGTTCACGAACACAACACGTTTTTCACTATAAACTAAAGAGCATCTATGTAAGTGATGCTGTGGTTTGTTACAGTTTCACAAGCAGAGTTTAACTAGATATGGTCCGTATGAGTAAGAAAAACAGTTCGCATATTCTGGGCATGCTCATGTTTCTTGCTGTATTGGAGATGCTGGAAAGAAGAGCATGCTTCTTGAGGTAAAACAGAGTAGGTCTCATGGATGAGAACACTGGTCTGAATTTCCCTTCACAAATGGAGTTAAACCAAAGTTTCTGTGTCTTCCTACAAGCAAGAGTTCATTTCCGGAAAACCCAGTGATTTTTCGGCTCAAATGAATTTACACAGTTCACGAACCCAACACGTTTTTCACTATAAACTAAAGAGCATCTTTGTAAGAGATGCTGTGGTTTGTTACAGTTTCACAAGCAGAGTTCAACTAGATATGGTCCCTATGAGTAGGAAGCACAGTTCTCTTTTTCTGCACATGCTCATATTTCTTGCTGTATTGCAGACTCTGGATGAAGAGGATGCTTCTTGCGTTAAAACAGAGAGTGTTTCATGGATGAGAACACTGGTCTCAATTTCCCTTCACAATCGGAGTTAAACCAAAGGCTCTGTGTCTTCCTACAAGCAAGAGTTCATTTCCGGAAATCCCAGTGATTTTTCCGCTCAAATGAATTTACATAGTTCACGAACCCAACACGTTTTTCACTATAAACTAAAGAGCATCTATGTAAGAGATGCTGTGGTTTGTTACAGTTTCACAAGCAGAGTTCAACTAGATATGGTCAATATGAGTAAGAAACACACTTCGTTTTCTGGGCATGCTCATGTTTCTTGCTGTACTGGAGATGCTGGAAAGAAGAGCATGCTTCTTGCGTTAAAACAGAGTATGTTTCATGGATGAGCACACTGGTCTCAATTTCCCTTCACAAACGGAGTTAAACCAAAGGCTCTGTGACACCTACAAGCAAGAGTTCATTTCCGGAAAACCCAGTGATTTTTCAGCTCAAATGAATTTACCCAGTTCAAGAACCCCACACGTTTTTCACTATAAACTAAAGAGCATCTATGTAAGAGATGCTGTGGTTTGTTACAGTTTCACAAGCAGAGTTCACCTAGATATGGTCCGTATGAGTAGGAAATACAGTTCTTTTTAATGGACATGCGCATATTTCTTGCTGTATTGCAACTCTGGAGAGAAGAGGATGCTCCTTGTGTTAAAACAGACGGTGTTTCATGGATGAGAACACTGGTCTGAATTTCCCTTCACAAACGGAGTTAAACCAAAGGCTCAGTGTCTTCCTACAAGCAAGAGTTCATTTCCAGAAATCCAAGTGATTTTTCAGCTCAAATGAATTTACACAGTTCACGAACCCAACACGTTATTCATTATAAACTAAAGAGCATCTAAGTAAGCGATGCTGTGGTTTGTTACAGTTTCACAAGCAGAGTTTAACTAGATATGGTCCGAATGAGTAAGAAACACAGTTCGTATTTTCTGGGCATGCTCATGTTTCTTGCTGTATTGGAGATGCTGGAAAGAACAGCATGCTTCTTGCGTTAAAACAGAGTATGTCTCATGGATGAGAACACTGGTCTGAATTTCCCTTCACAAATGGAGTTAAACCAATGTCTCTGTGTCTTCCTACAAGCAAGACTTCATTTCCGGAAAACCCAGTGATTTTTCGGCTCAAATGAATTTACCCAGTTCACGAAACCCACACGTTTTTCACTATAAACTAAAGAGCATCTATGTAAGAGATGCTGTGGTTTGTTACAGTTTCACAAGCAGAATTCAACTAGATATGGTCCCTATGAGGAGGAAACACAGTTCTTTTATTCTAGACATGCTCATATTTCTTGCTGTATTGCAGAATCTAGACAGAAGAGGATGCTTCTTGCGTTAAAACAGAGGGTGTTTCATGGATGAGAACACTGGTCTGAATTTCCCTTCACAAATGGAGTTAAACCCAAGTCTCTGAGTCTTCCTACAAGTAAGAGTTCGTTTCCAGTAAACACAGTGATTTTTCGGCTCAAATGAATTTACACAGTTCGCGAACCCAACATGTTTTTCACTATAAACTAAAGAGCATCTTTGTAAGAGATGCTGTGGTTTGTTACAGTTTCACAAGCAGAGTTCAACTAGATATGGTACGTATGAGTGGGAAACACAGTTCTTTTTTCTGGACATGCTCATATTTCTTGCTGTATTGCAGACTCTGGACAGAAGAGGATGCTTCTTGCGTTAAAGCAGAGGGTGTTTCATGGATGAGAACACTGGTCTGAATTTCCCTTCACAAACGGAGTTAAACCAAAGGCTCTGTGTCTTCCTACAAGCAAGAGTTCATTTCCAGAAATCCCAGTGATTTTTCAGCTCAATTGAATTTACACAGTTCACGAACCCAACACGATATTGATTATGAACTAAAGAGCATCTATGTAAGCGATGCTGTGGTTTGTTACAGTTTCACAAGCAGAGTTTAACTAGATATGGTCCGAATGAGTAAGAAACACAGTTCGTATTTTCTGGGCATGCTCATGTTTCTTGCTGTATTGGAGATGCTGGAAAGAACAGCATGCTTCTTGCGTTAAAACAGAGTATGTCTCATGGATGAGAACACTGGTCTGAATTTCCCTTCACAAACGGAGTTAAACCAAAGTCTCTGTGTCTTCCTACAAGCCAGAGTTCACTTCCGGAAAACCCAGGGATTTTTCGGCTCAAATGAATTTACCCAGTTCACGAAAACCACACGTTTTTCACTATAAACTAAAGAGCTTCTATGTAAGAGATGCTGTGGTTTGTTACAGTTTCACAAGCATACTTCAACTAGATATGGCCGTATGAGTAAGAAACACACTTCGTTTTCTGGGCATGCTCATGTTTCTTGCTGTATTGGAGATGCTGGAAAGAAGAGCATGCTTCTTGCGTTAAAACAGAGTATGTTTCATGGATGAGAACACTGGTCTGAATTTCCCTAAACAAACGGAGTTAAACCAAAGGCTCTGTGACTTCCTACAAGCAAGAGTTCATTTCCGGAAAACCCAGTGATTTTTCGGCTCAAATGAATTTACACAGTTCACGAACCCAACACGTTTTTCACTATAAACTAAAGAGCATCTTTGTAAGAGATGCTGTGGTTTGTTACAGTTTCACAAGCAGAGTTCAACTAGATATGGTCCCTATGAGTAGGAAACACAGTTCTCTTCTTCTGGACATGCTCATATTTCTTGCTGTATTGCAGACTCTGGACAGAAGAGGATGCGTCTTGCATTAAAACAGAGGGTGTTTCATGGATGAGAACACTGGTCTGAATTTCCCTTCACAAACGGAGTTAAACCAAAGGCTCTGTGTCTTCCTACAAGCAAGAGTTCATTTCCGGAAATCCCAGTGATTTTTCGGCTCAAATGAATTTACATAGTTCATGAACCCAACACGTTTTTCACTATAAACTAAAGAGCATCTATGTAAGACATGCTGTGGTTTGTTACTGTTTCACAAGCAGAGTTTAACTAGATATGGTCCGTATGAGTAAGAAAAACAGTTCGCATTTTCTGGGCATGCTCATGTTTCTTGCTGTATTGGAGATGCTGGAAAGAAGAGCATGCTTCTTGAGGTAAAACAGAGTATGTCTCATGGATGAGAACACTGGTTTGAATTTCCCTTCACAAACGGAGTTAAACCAAAGTCTCTGAGTCTTCCAACAAGTAAGAGTTCATTTCCGGTAAACACAGTGATTATTCGGCTCAAATGAATTTACACAGTTCACGAACCCAACACGTTTTTCACTATAAACTAAAGAGCATCTTTGTAAGAGATGCTGTGGTTTGTTACTGTTTCACAAGCAGAGTTCAACTAGATATGGTCTGTATGAGTGGAAAACACAGTTCTTTTTTTCTGGACATGCTCAAATTTCTTGCTGTATTGCTGACTCTGGACAGAAGAGGATGCTTCTTGTGTTAAAACAGAGGGTGTTTCCTGGATGAGAACACTGGTCTGAATTTCCCTTCACAAACGGAGTTAAACCAAAGTCTCTGTGTCTTCCTACAAGCCAGAGTTCATTTCCGGAAAACCCAGTGATTTTTCGGCTCAAATGAATTTACCCAGTTCACAAACCCCACACGTTTTTCACTATAAACTAAAGAGCATCTATGTAAGAGATGCTGTGGTTTGTTACACTTTCACAAGCAGAGGTCAACTAGATATGGTCCGTATGAGGAGGAAACACAGTTCTCTTTTTCTGGATATGCTCATATTTCTTGCTGTATTGCAGACTCTGGACAGAAGAGGATGCTTCTTGCGTTAAAACAGAGTATGTTTCATGGATGAGCACACTGGTCTCAATTTCCCTTCACAAACGGAGTTAAACCAAAGGCTCTGTGACACCTACAAGCAAGAGTTCATTTCCGGAAAACCCAGTGATTTTTCAGCTCAAATGAATTTACCCAGTTCAAGAACCCCACACGTTTTTCACTATAAACTAAAGAGCATCTATGTAAGAGATGCTGTGGTTTGTTACAGTTTCACAAGCAGAGTTCACCTAGATATGGTCCGTATGAGTAGGAAATACAGTTCTTTTTAATGGACATGCGCATATTTCTTGCTGTATTGCAACTCTGGAGAGAAGAGGATGCTCCTTGTGTTAAAACAGACGGTGTTTCATGGATGAGAACACTGGTCTGAATTTCCCTTCACAAACGGAGTTAAACCAAAGGCTCAGTGTCTTCCTACAAGCAAGAGTTCATTTCCAGAAATCCAAGTGATTTTTCAGCTCAAATGAATTTACACAGTTCACGAACCCAACACGTTATTCATTATAAACTAAAGAGCATCTAAGTAAGCGATGCTGTGGTTTGTTACAGTTTCACAAGCAGAGTTTAACTAGATATGGTCCGAATGAGTAAGAAACACAGTTCGTATTTTCTGGGCATGCTCATGTTTCTTGCTGTATTGGAGATGCTGGAAAGAACAGCATGCTTCTTGCGTTAAAACAGAGTATGTCTCATGGATGAGAACACTGGTCTGAATTTCCCTTCACAAATGGAGTTAAACCAATGTCTCTGTGTCTTCCTACAAGCAAGACTTCATTTCTGGAAAACCCAGTGATTTTTCGGCTCAAATGAATTTACCCAGTTCACGAAACCCACACGTTTTTCACTATAAACTAAAGAGCATCTATGTAAGAGATGCTGTGGTTTGTTACAGTTTCACAAGCAGAATTCAACTAGATATGGTCCCTATGAGGAGGAAACACAGTACTTTTATTCTAGACATGCTCATATTTCTTGCTGTATTGCAGAATCTAGACAGAAGAGGATGCTTCTTGCGTTAAAACAGAGGGTGTTTCATGGATGAGAACACTGGTCTGAATTTCCCTTCACAAATGGAGTTAAACCCAAGTCTCTGAGTCTTCCTACAAGTAAGAGTTCGTTTCCAGTAAACACAGTGATTTTTCGGCTCAAATGAATTTACACAGTTCGCGAACCCAACATGTTTTTCACTATAAACTAAAGAGCATCTTTGTAAGAGATGCTGTGGTTTGTTACAGTTTCACAAGCAGAGTTCAACTAGATATGGTACGTATGAGTGGGAAACACAGTTCTTTTTTCTGGACATGCTCATATTTCTTGCTGTATTGCAGACTCTGGACAGAAGAGGATGCTTCTTGCGTTAAAGCAGAGGGTGTTTCATGGATGAGAACACTGGTCTGAATTTCCCTTCACAAACGGAGTTAAACCAAAGGCTCTGTGTCTTCCTACAAGCAAGAGTTCATTTCCAGAAATCCCAGTGATTTTTCAGCTCAATTGAATTTACACAGTTCACGAACCCAACACGATATTGATTATGAACTAAAGAGCATCTATGTAAGCGATGCTGTGGTTTGTTACAGTTTCACAAGCAGAGTTTAACTAGATATGGTCCGAATGAGTAAGAAACACAGTTCGTATTTTCTGGGCATGCTCATGTTTCTTGCTGTATTGGAGATGCTGGAAAGAACAGCATGCTTCTTGCGTTAAAACAGAGTATGTCTCATGGATGAGAACACTGGTCTGAATTTCCCTTCACAAACGGAGTTAAACCAAAGTCTCTGTGTCTTCCTACAAGCCAGAGTTCACTTCCGGAAAACCCAGGGATTTTTCGGCTCAAATGAATTTACCCAGTTCACGAAAACCACACGTTTTTCACTATAAACTAAAGAGCTTCTATGTAAGAGATGCTGTGGTTTGTTACAGTTTCACAAGCATACTTCAACTAGATATGGCCGTATGAGTAAGAAACACACTTCGTTTTCTGGGCATGCTCATGTTTCTTGCTGTATTGGAGATGCTGGAAAGAAGAGCATGCTTCTTGCGTTAAAACAGAGTATGTTTCATGGATGAGAACACTGGTCTGAATTTCCCTAAACAAACGGAGTTAAACCAAAGGCTCTGTGACTTCCTACAAGCAAGAGTTCATTTCCGGAAAACCCAGTGATTTTTCGGCTCAAATGAATTTACACAGTTCACGAACCCAACACGTTTTTCACTATAAACTAAAGAGCATCTTTGTAAGAGATGCTGTGGTTTGTTACAGTTTCACAAGCAGAGTTCAACTAGATATGGTCCCTATGAGTAGGAAACACAGTTCTCTTCTTCTGGACATGCTCATATTTCTTGCTGTATTGCAGACTCTGGACAGAAGAGGATGCGTCTTGCATTAAAACAGAGGGTGTTTCATGGATGAGAACACTGGTCTGAATTTCCCTTCACAAACGGAGTTAAACCAAAGGCTCTGTGTCTTCCTACAAGCAAGAGTTCATTTCCGGAAATCCCAGTGATTTTTCGGCTCAAATGAATTTACATAGTTCATGAACCCAACACGTTTTTCACTATAAACTAAAGAGCATCTATGTAAGACATGCTGTGGTTTGTTACTGTTTCACAAGCAGAGTTTAACTAGATATGGTCCGTATGAGTAAGAAAAACAGTTCGCATTTTCTGGGCATGCTCATGTTTCTTGCTGTATTGGAGATGCTGGAAAGAAGAGCATGCTTCTTGAGGTAAAACAGAGTATGTCTCATGGATGAGAACACTGGTTTGAATTTCCCTTCACAAACGGAGTTAAACCAAAGTCTCTGAGTCTTCCAACAAGTAAGAGTTCATTTCCGGTAAACACAGTGATTATTCGGCTCAAATGAATTTACACAGTTCACGAACCCAACACGTTTTTCACTATAAACTAAAGAGCATCTTTGTAAGAGATGCTGTGGTTTGTTACTGTTTCACAAGCAGAGTTCAACTAGATATGGTCTGTATGAGTGGAAAACACAGTTCTTTTTTTCTGGACATGCTCAAATTTCTTGCTGTATTGCTGACTCTGGACAGAAGAGGATGCTTCTTGTGTTAAAACAGAGGGTGTTTCCTGGATGAGAACACTGGTCTGAATTTCCCTTCACAAACGGAGTTAAACCAAAGTCTCTGTGTCTTCCTACAAGCCAGAGTTCATTTCCGGAAAACCCAGTGATTTTTCGGCTCAAATGAATTTACCCAGTTCACAAACCCCACACGTTTTTCACTATAAACTAAAGAGCATCTATGTAAGAGATGCTGTGGTTTGTTACACTTTCACAAGCAGAGGTCAACTAGATATGGTCCCTATGAGGAGGAAACACAGTTCTCTTTTTCTGGATATGCTCATATTTCTTGCTGTATTGCAGACTCTGGACAGAAGAGGATGCTTCTTGCGTTAAAACAGAGGGTGTTTCATGGATGAGAACACTGGTCTGAATTTCCCTTCACAAACGGAGTTAAACCAAAGACTCTGTGACTTCCTACAAGCAAGAGTTCATTTCCGGAAAACCCAGTGATTTTTCAGCTCAAATGAATTTACCCAGTTCAAGAACCCCACACGTTTTTCACTATAAACTAAAGAGCATCTATGTAAGAGATGCTGTGGTTTGTTACAGTTTCACAAGGAGAGTTCAACTAGATATGGTCCGTATGAGTAGGAAATACAGTTCTTTTTTGATGGACATGCTCATATTTCTTGCTGTATTGCAACTCTGGAGAGAAGAGGATGCTTCTTGTGTTAAAACAGACGGTGTTTCATGGATGAGAACACTGGTCTGAATTTCCCTTCACAAACGGAGTTAAACCAAAGGCTCTGTGTCTTCCTACAAGCAAGAGTTCATTTCCAGAAATCCCAGTGATTTTTCGGCTCAAATGAATTTACACAGTTCACGAACCCAGCACGTTATTCATTATAAACTAAAGAGCATCTAAGTAAGCGTTGCTGTGGTTTGTTACAGTTTCACAAGCAGAGTTTAACTAGATATGGTCCGAATGAGTAAGAAACACAGTTCGTATTTTCTGGGCATGCTCATGTTTCTTGCTGTATTGGAGATGCTGGAAAGAACAGCATGCTTCTTGCGTTAAAACAGAGTATGTCTCATGGATGAGAACACTGGTCTGAATTTCCCTTCACAAATGGAGTTAAACCAAAGTCTCTGCGTCTTCCTACAAGCAGGAGTTCATTTCCGGAAAACCCAGTGATTTTTCGGCTCAAATGAATTTACACAGTTCACGAACCCACCACGTTTTTCACTATAAACTAAAGAGCATCTATGTAAGAGATGCTGTGGTTTGTTACAGTTTCACAAGCAGAGTTAACTAGATATGGTCCGTATGCGTAGGAAATACAGTTCTTTTTTTATGGACATGCTCATATTTCTTGCTGTATTGCAACTCTGGACAGAAGAGGATGCTACTTGCGTTAAATCAGAGGATGTTTCATGGATGAGAACACTGGTCTGAATTTCCCTTAATAAACGGAGTCAAACCATAGGCTCTGTGTCTTCCTACAAGCAAGAGTTCATTTCCGGAATACCCACTGATTTTTCGGCTCAAATGACTTTACACAGTTCACGCACCCAACAAGTTTTTCAGTATAAACTAAAGAGCATCTATGTAAGAGATGCTGTGATTTGTTACAGTTTCACAAGCAGAGTTTAACTAGATATGGTCCGTATGTGTAAGAAACACAGTTCGTTTTTTCTGGGCATGCTCATGTTTCTTGCTGTTTTGGAGACGCTGGAAAGAAGAGCAAGCTTCTTGCGTTAAAACAGAATATGTTTCAAAGATGAGAACACTGGTCTGAATTTCCCTTCAAAAACGGAGTTAAACCAAAGTCTCTGTGTCTTCCTTCAAGCAAAAGTTCATTTCCTGAAAACCCAGTGATTTTTCGGCTCAAGTGAATTTACACAGTTCACGTACCCAACACGTTTTTCACTATAAAATAAAGAGCATCTATGTAAGAGATGCTGTGGTTTGTTACAGTTTCACAAGCAGAGTTAACTAGATATGGTCCGAATGAGTAAGAAACACAGTTCGTTTTTTCTGGGCATGCTCATGTTTCTTGCTGTATTAGAGACTCTGGAAAGAAGAGCATGCTCTTTGCATTAAAACAGAGTATGATTCATGGATGAGAACTTTGTTCTGAATTTCCCTTCACAAACGTAGTTAAACCAAAGGCTCTGTGTCTTCCTACAAGCAAGAGTTCATTTCCGGAAATCCCAGTGATTTTTCGGCTCAAATGAATTTACCCAGTTCATGCACCCAACACGATTTTCACTATAAACAGAAGAGCATCTATATAAGAGATGCTGTGGTTTCTTACAGTTTCACAAGCAGAGTTCAACTAGAAAGGTCCGTATGAGTAGGAAATACAGTTCTTTTTTTATGGACATGCTCATATTTCTTGCTGTATTGCAACTCTGTACAAAAGATGATGCTTCTTGTGTTAAAACAGACGGTGTTTCATGGATGAGAACACTGGTCTGAATTTCCCTTCACAAATGGAGTTAAACCAAAGTTTCTGTGTCTTCCTACAAGCAAGAGTTCATTTCCGGAAAACCCAGTGATTTTTCGGCTCAAATGAATTTACACAGTTCACGAACCCAACACGTTTTTCACTATAAACTAAAGAGCATCTTTGTAAGAGATGCTGTGGTTTGTTACAGTTTCACAAGCAGAGTTCAACTAGATATGGTCCCTATGAGTAGGAAGCACAGTTCTCTTTTTCTGCACATGCTCATATTTCTTGCTGTATTGCAGACTCTGGATGAAGAGGATGCTTCTTGCGTTAAAACAGAGAGTGTTTCATGGATGAGAACACTGGTCTCAATTTCCCTTCACAATCGGAGTTAAACCAAAGGCTCTGTGTCTTCCTACAAGCAAGAGTTCATTTCCGGAAATCCCAGTGATTTTTCCGCTCAAATGAATTTACATAGTTCACGAACCCAACACGTTTTTCACTATAAACTAAAGAGCATCTATGTAAGAGATGCTGTGGATTGTTACAGTTTCACAAGCAGAGTTCAACTAGATATGGCCGTATGAGTAAGAAACACACTTCGTTTTCTGGGCATGCTCATGTTTCTTGCTGTATTGGAGATGCTGGAAAGAAGAGCATGCTTCTTGAGGTAAAAAGAGTAGGTCTCATGGATGAGAACACTGGTCTGAATTTCCCTACACAAATGGAGTTAAACCAAAGTTTCTGTGTCTTCCTACAAGCAAGAGTTCATTTCCGGAAAACCCAGTGATTTTTCGGCTCAAATGAATTTACACAGTTCACGAACCCAACACGTTTTTCACTATAAACTAAAGAGCATCTTTGTAAGAGATGCTGTGGTTTGTTACAGTTTCACAAGCAGAGTTCAACTAGATATGGTCCCTATGAGTAGGAAGCACAGTTCTCTTTTTCTGCACATGCTCATATTTCTTGCTGTATTGCAGACTCTGGATGAAGAGGATGCTTCTTGCGTTAAAACAGAGAGTGTTTCATGGATGAGAACACTGGTCTCAATTTCCCTTCACAATCGGAGTTAAACCAAAGGCTCTGTGTCTTCCTACAAGCAAGAGTTCATTTCCGGAAATCCCAGTGATTTTTCCGCTCAAATGAATTTACATAGTTCACGAACCCAACACGTTTTTCACTATAAACTAAAGAGCATCTATGTAAGAGATGCTGTGGATTGTTACAGTTTCACAAGCAGAGTTCAACTAGATATGGCCGTATGAGTAAGAAACACACTTCGTTTTCTGGGCATGCTCATGTTTCTTGCTGTATTGGAGATGCTCGAAAGAAGAGCATGCTTCTTGCGTTAAAACAGAGTATGTTTCATGGATGAGCACACTGGTCTCAATTTCCCTTCACAAACGGAGTTAAACCAAAGGCTCTGTGACTTCCCGCAAGCAAGAGTTCATTTCCGGAAAACCCAGTGATTTTTCAGCTCAAATGAATTTACCCAGTTCAAGAACCCCACACGTTTTTCACTATAAACTAAAGAGCATCTATGTAAGAGATGCTGTGGTTTGTTACAGTTTCACAAGCAGAGTTCACCTAGATATGGTCCGTATGAGTAGGAAATACAGTTCTTTTTTTATGGACATGCGCATATTTCTTGCTGTATTGCAACTCTGGAGAGAAGAGGATGCTCCTGGTGTTAAAACAGACGGTGTTTCATGGATGAGAACACTGGTCTGAATTTCCCTTCACAAACGGAGTTAAACC
The DNA here is from genome assembly GCA_949786385.1 of Onychomys leucogaster. Taxonomy (NCBI): domain Eukaryota; kingdom Metazoa; phylum Chordata; class Mammalia; order Rodentia; family Cricetidae; genus Onychomys; species Onychomys leucogaster. The sequence continues at coordinate 158,300 of CATKUP010000151.1, read as the reverse complement.
AAAGGCTCAGTGTCTTCCTACAAGCAAGAGTTCATTTCCAGAAATCCAAGTGATTTTTCAGCTCAAATGAATTTACACAGTTCACGAACCCAACACGTTATTCATTATAAACTAAAGAGCATCTAAGTAAGCGATGCTGTGGTTTGTTACAGTTTCACAAGCAGAGTTTAACTAGATATGGTCCGAATGAGTAAGAAACACAGTTCGTATTTTCTGGGCATGCTCATGTTTCTTGCTGTATTGGAGATGCTGGAAAGAACAGCATGCTTCTTGCGTTAAAACAGAGTATGTCTCATGGATGAGAACACTGGTCTGAATTTCCCTTCACAAATGGAGTTAAACCAAAGTCTCTGTGTCTTCCTACAAGCAGGAGTTCATTTAGGGAAAACCCAGTGATTTTTCGGCTCAAATGAATTTACACAGTTCACGAACCCACCACGTTTTTCACTATAAACTAAAGAGCATCTTTGTAAGAGATGCTGTGGTTTTTTACAGTTTCACAAGCAGAGGTAAACTAGATATGGTCCCTATGAGTAGAAAACACAGTTCTCTTTTTCTGGACATGCTCATATTTCTTGCTGTATTGCAGACTCTGGACAGAAGAGGATGCTTCTTGCGTTAAAACAAAGGGTGTTTCATGGATGAGAACACTGGTCTGAATTTCCCTTCACAAACGGAGTTAAACCAAAGGCTCTGTGTCTTCCTACAAGCAAGAGTTCATTTCCGGAAATCCCAGTGATTTTTCGGCTCAAATGAATTTACATAGTTCACGAACCCAACACGTTTTTCACTATAAACTAAAGAGCATCTATGTAAGAGATGCTGTGGTTTGTTACAGTTTCACAAGCAGAGTTTAACTAGATATGGTCCGTATGAGTAAGAAACACAGTTCGTTTTTTCTGGGCATGCTCATGTTTCTTGCTGTATTGGAGATGCTCGAAAGAAGAGCATGCTTCTTGCGCTAAAACAGAGTATGTTTCATGGATGAGAACACTGGTCTGAATTTTCCTTCACAAACGGAGTTAAAGCAAAGGCTCTGTGTCTTCCTACAAGCAAGAGTTCATTTCCGGAAAACCCAGTGATTTTTCGGCTCAAATGAATTTACCCAGTTCACGAACCACACACGTTTTTCACTATAAACTAAAGAGCATCTATGTAAGAGATGCTGTGGTTTGTTACAGTTTCACAAGCAGAGTTCAACTAGATATGGTCAGTATGAGTAGGAAATACAGTTCTTTTTTTATGGACATGCTCATATATCTTGCTGTATTGCAACTCTGGACAGAAGAGGATGCTTCTTGTGTTAAAACCGACGGTGTTTCATGGATGAGAACACTGGTCTGAATTTCCAATCCCAAACGGAGTTAAACCAAAGGCTCTGTGTCTTCCTACAAGCAAGAGTTCATTTCCTGAAAACCCAGTTATTTTTCGGCTCAAGTGAATTTACACAGTTCACGTACCCAACACATTTTTCACTATAAAATAAAGAGCATCTATGTAAGAGATGCTGTGGTTTGTTACAGTTTCACAAGCAGAGTTAACTAGATATGGTCCGTATGCGTAGGAAATACAGTTCTTTTTTTATGGACATGCTCATATTTCTTGCTGAATTGCAACTCTGGACAGAAGAGGATGCTACTTGCGTTAAATCAGAGGATGTTTCATGGATGAGAACACTGGTCTGAATTTCCCTTAATAAACGGAGTTAAACCATAGGCTCTGTGTCTTCCTACAAGCAAGAGTTCATTTCCGGAATACCCACTGATTTTTCGGCTCAAATGAATTTACACAGTTCACGCACCCAACAAGTTTTTCAGTATAAACTAAAGAGCATCTATGTAAGAGATGCTGTGATTTGTTACAGTTTCACAAGCAGAGTTTAACTAGATATGGTCCGTATGTGTAAGAAACACAGTTCGTTTTTTCTGGGCATGCTCATGTTTCTTGCTGTTTTGGAGACGCTGGAAAGAAGAGCAAGCTTCTTGCGTTAAAACAGAATATGTTTCAAAGATGAGAACACTGGTCTGAATTTCCCTTCAAAAACGGAGTTAAACCAAAGTCTCTGTGTCTTCCTTCAAGCAAAAGTTCATTTCCTGAAAACCCAGTGATTTTTCGGCTCAAGTGAATTTACACAGTTCACGTACCCAACACGTTTTTCACTATAAAATAAAGAGTATCTATGTAAGAGATGCTGTGGTTTGTTACAGTTTCACAAGCAGAGTTAACTAGATATGGTCCGAATGAGTAAGAAACACAGTTCGTTTTTTCTGGGCATGCTCATGTTTCTTGCTGTATTAGAGACTCTGGAAAGAAGAGCATGCTCTTTGCATTAAAACAGAGTATGATTCATGGATGAGAACTTTGTTCTGAATTTCCCTTCACAAACGTAGTTAAACCAAAGGCTCTGTGTCTTCCTACAAGCAAGAGTTCATTTCCGGAAATCCCAGTGATTTTTCGGCTCAAATGAATTTACCCAGTTCATGCACCCAACACGATTTTCACTATAAACAGAAGAGCATCTATATAAGAGATGCTGTGGTTTCTTACAGTTTCACAAGCAGAGTTCAACTAGAAAGGTCCGTATGAGTAGGAAATACAGTTCTTTTTTTATGGACATGCTCATATTTCTTGCTGTATTGCAACTCTGTACAAAAGATGATGCTTCTTGTGTTAAAACAGACGGTGTTTCATGGATGAGAACACTGGTCTGAATTTCCCTTCACAAACGGAGTTAAACCAAAGGCTCTGTGTCTTCCTACAAGCAAGAGTTCATTTTCGGGAATCCCAGTGATTTTTCGGCTCAAATGAATATACACAGTTCACGCACCCAACACGATTTTCACTATAAACTAAAGAGCAACTATGTAAGAGATGCTGTGGTTTGTTACAGTTTCACAAGCAGAGTTCAACTAGATATGGTCCGTATTAGTAGGAAACACAGTTCTTTTTTTCTGGACATGCTCATATTTCTTGCTGTATTGCAGACTCTAGACAGAAGAGGATGCTTCTTGTGTTAAAACAGACGGTGTTTCATGGATGAGAACACTGGTCTGAATTTCCCTTCACAAACGTAGTTAAACCAAATGCTCTGTGTCTTCCTACAAGCAAGAGTTCATTTCCGGAATACCCACTGATTTTTTGGCTCAAATGACTTTACACAGTTCACGCACCCAACAAGTTTTTCAGTATAAACTAAAGAGCATCTATGTAAGAGATGCTGTGATTTGTTACAGTTTAACAAGCAGTTTTTAACTAGATATTGTCCGTATGTGTAAGAAACACAGTTCGTTTTTTCTGGGCATGCTCATGTTTCTTGCTGTTTTGGATACGCTGGAAAGAAGAGCAAGCTTCTTGCGTTAAAACAGAGTATGATTCATGGATGAGAACTTTGTTCTGAATTTCCCTTCACAAACGTAGTTAAACCAAAGGCTCTGTGTCTTCCTACAAGCAAGAGTTCATTTCCGGAAATCCCAGTGATTTTTCGGCTCAAATGAATTTACCCAGTTCATGCACCCAACACGATTTTCACTATAAACAGAAGAGCATCTATATAAGAGATGCTGTGGTTTCTTACAGTTTCACAAGCAGAGTTCAACTAGAAAGGTCCGTATGAGTAGGAAATACAGTTCTTTTTTTATGGACATGCTCATATTTCTTGCTGTATTGCAACTCTGTACAGAAGATGATGCTTCTTGTGTTAAAACAGACGGTGTTTCATGGATGAGAACACTGGTCTGAATTTCCCTTCACAAACGGAGTTAAACCAAAGGCTCTTTGTCTTCCTACAAGCAAGAGTTCATTTCCGGATATCCCAGTGATTTTTCGGCTCAAATGAATTTACACAGTTCACGCACCCAACACCTTTTTCACTATAAACTAAAGAGCATCTATGTAAGAGATGCTGTTGTTTGTTACAGTTTCACAAGCAGAGTTTAACTAGATATGATCCGTATGAGTAAGAAACACAGTTCGTTTTTTCTGGGCATGCTCATGTTTCTTGCTGTATTGGAGATGCTGGAAAGAAGAGCATGCTTCTTGCGTTAAAACAGAGTATGTTTCATGGATGAGAACACTGGTCTGAATTTCCGTTCACAAACTGAGTTAAACCAAAGGCTCTGTGTCTTCCTACAAGCAAGAGTTCATTTCCCGAAAACCCAGTGATTTTTTGGCTCAAATGAATATTCCCAGTTCAGGAACCCCACACGTTATTCACTATAAACTACAGAGCTTCTATGTAAGAGATCCTGTGATTTGTTACAGTTTCAGAAGCAGAGTTCAACTAGATATGGTCCGTATGAGTAGGAAATACAGTTCTTTTTTTATGGACACGCTCATATTTCTTGCTGTATTGCAACTCTGGACAGAAGAGGATGCTTCTTGCGTAAAAACAAAGGATGTTTCATGGATGAGAACACTGGTCTGAATATCCCTTCACAAACGGAGTTAAACCAAAGTCTCTGTGTCTTCCTTCAAGGAAGAGTTCATTTCCGGAAAACCCAGTGATTTTTTGGCTAAAATGAATTTACACAATTCACGAACCCAACACATTTTTCATTATAAACAAAAGAGCATCTATGTAAGAGATGCTGTGGTTTGATACAGTTTCATAAGCAGAGTTCAACTAGATATGGTCAGTATTAGTAGGAAACACAGTTCTTTTTTTCTGGGCATGCTCATGTTTCTTGCTGTATTAGAGATTCTGGAAAGAAGAGCATGCTCATTGCGTTAAAACAGAGTGTGTTTCATGGATGAGAACATTGGTCTGAATTTCCCTTCACAAACGTAGTTAAACCAAAGGCTCTGTGTCTTCCTACAAGCAAGAGTTCATTTTCGGGAATCCCAGTGATTTCTCGGCTCAAATGAATATACACAGTTCACGCACCCAACACGATTTTCACTATAAACTAAAGAGCAACTATGTAAGAGATGCTGTGGTTTGTTACAGTTTCACAAGCAGAGTTCAACTAGATATGGTCCGTATTAGTAGGAAACACAGTTCTTTTTTTCTGGACATGCTCATATTTCTTGCTGTATTGCAGACTCTAGACAGAAGAGGATGCTTCCTGTGTTAAAACAGACGGTGTTTCATGGATGAGAACACTGGTCTGAATTTCCCTTCACAAACGTAGTTAAACCAAATGCTCTGTGTCTTCCTACAAGCAAGAGTTCATTTCCGGAATACCCACTGATTTTTTGGCTCAAATGACTTTACACAGTTCACGCACCCAACAAGTTTTTCAGTATAAACTAAAGAGCATCTATGTAAGAGATGCTGTGATTTGTTACAGTTTAACAAGCAGTTTTTAACTAGATATTGTCCGTATGTGTAAGAAACACAGTTCGTTTTTTCTGGGCATGCTCATGTTTCTTGCTGTTTTGGATACGCTGGAAAGAAGAGCAAGCTTCTTGCGTTAAAACAGAGTATGTTTCAAAGATGAGAACACTGGTCTGAATTTCCCTTCACAAACGGAGTTAAACCAAAGTCTCTGTGTCTTCCTTCAAGCAAAAGTTCATTTCCTGAAAACCCAGTGATTTTTCGGTTAAAATGAATTTACACAATTCACGAACCCAACACGTTTTTCATGATAAACTAAAGAGCATCTATGTAAGAGATGCTGTGGTTTGTTACAGTTTCATAAGCAGAGTTCAACTAGATATGGTCAGTATTAGTAGGAAACTCAATTCTTTTTTTCTGGGCATGCTCATGTTTCCTGCTGTATAAGAGACTCTGGAAAGAAGAGCATGCAATTTGCGTTAAAACAGAGTGTGTTTCATGAATGAGAACATTTTTCTGAATTTCCCTTCACAAACGTAGTTAAACCAAAGTCTCTGTGTATTCCTACAAGCAAGAGTTCATTTCCGGAAATCCCAGTGATTTTTCGGCTCAAATGAATTTACCCATTTCACGCTCCCAACACGATTTTCACTATAAACAAAAGAGCATCTATATAAGAGATGCTGTGGTTTGTTACAGTTTCACAAGCAGAGTTCAACTAGAAAGGTCCGTATGAGTAGGAAACACAGTTCTCTTTTTCTGGACACGCTCATATTTCTTGCTGTATTGCAGACTCTGGACAGAAGAGGATGCTTCTTGCGTTAAAACAAGGGTGTTTCAAGGATGAGAACACTGGTTTGAATTTCCCTTCACAAACGGAGTTAAAGCAAAGGCTCTGTGTCTTCCTACAAGCAAGAGTTCATTTCCAGAAATCCTAGTGATTTTTGGGCTCAAATGAATTTACACAGTTCACGAACCCAACACGTTTTTCACTATAAACTAAAGGGCATCTATGTAAGAGATGCTGTGGTTTGTTACAGTTTCACAAGCAGAGTTCAACTAGATATGGTCCATATGAGTAGGAAATACAGTTCCTTTTTTATGGACATGCTCATATATCTTGATGTATTGCAACTCTGGACAGAAGAGCATGCTTCCTGTGTTAAAACAGATGGTGTTTCATGGATATAAACACTGGTCTGAATTTCCCTTCACAAACGGAGTTAAACCAAAGGCTCTGTTTCTTCCTACAAGCAAGAGTTCATTTCCGGAAATCCCAGTGATTTTTCGGCTCAAATGAATTTACACAGTTCACGAACCCAACACGTTTTTCACTATAAACTAAAGAGCATCTATGTAAGAGATGCTGTGGTTTGTTACAGTTTCACAAGCAGAGTTCAACTAGATATGGTCCCTATGAGTAGGAAACACAGTTCTCTTTTTCTGGGCATTCTCATGTTTCGTGCTGTATTGCAGACTCTGGACAGAAGAGGATGCTTCTTGCGTTAAAACAAGGGTGTTTCAAGGATGAGAACACTGGTCTGAATTTCCCTTCAGAAACGGAGTTAAACCAAAGTCTCTGTGTCTTCCTACAAGCAAGAGTTCATTTTCGGAAATCCCAGTGATTTTTCGGCTAAAATGAATTTACATAGTTCACGAACCCAACACGTTTTTCACTATAAACTAAAGAGAATCTATGTAAGAGATGCTGTGGTTTGTTACAGTTTCACAAGCAGAGTTTAACTAGATATGGTCCGTATGAGTAAGAAACACAGTTCGTTTTTTCTGGGCATGCTCATGTTTCTTGCTGTATTGGAGATGCTGGAAAGAAGAGCATGCTTCTTGCGTTAAAACAGAGTATGTTTCATGGATGAGAACACTGGTCTGAATTTCCCTTCACAAACGGAGTTAAACCAAAGGCTCTGTGTCTTCCTACAAGCAAGAGTTCATTTCCGGAAATCCCAGTGATTTTTCGGCTCAAATGAATTTACCCATTTCACGCACCCAACACGATTTTCACTATAAACAAAAGAGCATCTATATAAGAGATGCTTTGGTTTGTTACAGTTTCACAAGCAGAGTTCAACTAGAAAGGTCCGTATGAGTAGGAAATACAGTACTTTTTTAATGGACATGCTCATATTTCTTGCTGTATTGCAACTCTGGACAGAAGAGGATGCTTCTTGTGTTAAAACAGACGGTGTTTCATGGATGAGAACACTGGTCTGAACTTCCCTTCAAAAACGGAGTTAAACCAAAGGCTCTGTGTCTTCCTAAAAGCAACAGTTCATTTCCGGATATCCCAGTGATTTTTCGGCTCAAATGAATTTACACAGTTCACGCACCCAACACCTTTTTCACTATAAACTAAAGAGCATCTATGTAAGAGATGCTGTTGTTTGTTACAGTTTCACAAGCAGAGTTTAACTAGATATGATCCGTATGAGTAAGAAACACAGTTCGTTTTTTCTGGGCATGCTCATGTTTCTTGCTGTATTGGAGATGCTGGAAAGAAGAGCATGCTACTTGCGTTAAAGCAGAGTATGTTTCATGGATGAGAACACAGGTCTGAATTTCCCTTCACAAATGGAGTTAAACCAAAGTCTCTGTGTATTCCTACAAGCAAGAGTTCATTTCCGGAAAACCCAGTGATTTTTCGGCTCAAATGAATTTACACAGTTCACGAACCCAACACGTTTTTCACTATAAACTAAAGAGCATCTTTGTAAGAGATGCTGTGGTTTGTTACAGTTTCACAAGCAGAATTCAACTAGATATGGTCCCTATGAGGAGGAAACACATTTCTTTTTTCTAGACATGCTCATATTTCTTGCTGTATTGCAGAATCTAGACAGAAGAGGATGCTTCTTGCGTTAAAACAGAGGGTGTTTCATGGATGAGAACACTGGTCTGAATTTCCCTTCACAAACGGAGTTAAACCCAAGTCTCTGAGTCTTCCTACAAGTAAGAGTTCGTTTCCGGTAAACACAGTGATTTTTCGGCTCAAATGAATTTACACAGTTCACGAACCCAACACGTTTTTCACTATAAACTAAAGAGCATCTTTGTAAGAGATGCTGTGGTTTGTTACAGTTTCACAAGCAGAGTTCAACTAGATATGGTCCCTATGAGTAGGAAACACAGTTCTCTTTTTCTGGACATGCTCATATTTCTTGCTGTATTGCAGACTCTGGACAGAAGAGGATGCTTCTTGCGTTAAAACAAGGGTGTTTCAAGGATGAGAACACTGGTTTGAATTTCCCTTCACAAACGGAGTTAAAGCAAAGGCTCTGTGTCTTCCTACAAGCAAGAGTTCATTTCCGGAAATCCTAGTGATTTTTCGGCTCAAATGAATTTACACAGTTCACGAACCCAACACGTTTTTCACTATAAACTAAAGGGCATCTATGTAAGAGATGCTGTGGTTTGTTACAGTTTCACAAGCAGAGTTCAACTAGATATGGTCCATATGAGTAGGAAATACAGTTCCTTTTTTATGGACATGCTCATATATCTTGATGTATTGCAACTCTGGACAGAAGAGCATGCTTCCTGTGTTAAAACAGACGGTGTTTCATGGATGAGAACACTGGTCTGAATTTCCCTTCACAAACGGAGTTAAACCAAAGGCTCTGTGTCTTCCTACAAGCAAGAGTTCATTTCCGGAAATCCCAGTGATTTCTCGGCTCAAATGAATTTACACAGTTCACGAACCCAACACGTTTTTCACTATAAACTAAAGAGCATCTATGTAAGAGATGCTGTGGTTTGTTAGAGTTTCACAAGCAGAGTTCAACTAGATATGGTCCCTATGAGTAGGAAACAGAGTTCTCTTTTTCTGGGCATTCTCATGTTTCGTGCTGTATTGCAGACTCTGGACAGAAGAGGATGCTTCTTGCGTTAAAACAAGGGTGTTTCAAGGATGAGAACACTGGTCTGAATTTCCCTTCAGAAACGGAGTTAAACCAAAGTCTCTGTGTCTTCCTACAAGCAAGAGTTCATTTCCGGAAAACCCAGTGATTTTTCGGCTCAAATGAATTTACACAGTTCACGAACCCAACACGTTTTTCACTATAAACTAAAGAGCATCTTTGTAAGAGATGCTGTGGTTTGTTACAGTTTCACAAGCAGAATTCAACTAGATATGGTCCCTATGAGGAGGAAACACATTTCTTTTTTCTAGACATGCTCATATTTCTTGCTGTATTGCAGAATCTAGACAGAAGAGGATGCTTCTTGCGTTAAAACAGAGGGTGTTTCATGGATGAGAACACTGGTCTGAATTTCCCTTCACAAACGGAGTTAAACCCAAGTCTCTGAGTCTTCCTACAAGTAAGAGTTCGTTTCCGGTAAACACAGTGATTTTTCGGCTCAAATGAATTTACACAGTTCACGAACCCAACACGTTTTTCACTATAAACTAAAGAGCATCTTTGTAAGAGATGCTGTGGTTTGTTACAGTTTCACAAGCAGAGTTCAACTAGATATGGTCCCTATGAGTAGGAAACACAGTTCTCTTTTTCTGGACATGCTCATATTTCTTGCTGTATTGCAGACTCTGGACAGAAGAGGATGCTTCTTGCGTTAAAACAAGGGTGTTTCAAGGATGAGAACACTGGTTTGAATTTCCCTTCACAAACGGAGTTAAAGCAAAGGCTCTGTGTCTTCCTACAAGCAAGAGTTCATTTCCGGAAATCCTAGTGATTTTTCGGCTCAAATGAATTTACACAGTTCACGAACCCAACATGTTTTTCACTATAAACTAAAGGGCATCTATGTAAGAGATGCTGTGGTTTGTTACAGTTTCACAAGCAGAGTTCAACTAGATATGGTCCATATGAGTAGGAAATACAGTTCCTTTTTTATGGACATGCTCATATATCTTGATGTATTGCAACTCTGGACAGAAGAGCATGCTTCCTGTGTTAAAACAGACGGTGTTTCATGGATGAGAACACTGGTCTGAATTTCCCTTCACAAACGGAGTTAAACCAAAGGCTCTGTGTCTTCCTACAAGCAAGAGTTCATTTCCGGAAATCCCAGTGATTTCTCGGCTCAAATGAATTTACACAGTTCACGAACCCAACACGTTTTTCACTATAAACTAAAGAGCATCTATGTAAGAGATGCTGTGGTTTGTTAGAGTTTCACAAGCAGAGTTCAACTAGATATGGTCCCTATGAGTAGGAAACAGAGTTCTCTTTTTCTGGGCATTCTCATGTTTCGTGCTGTATTGCAGACTCTGGACAGAAGAGGATGCTTCTTGCGTTAAAACAAGGGTGTTTCAAGGATGAGAACACTGGTCTGAATTTCCCTTCAGAAACGGAGTTAAACCAAAGTCTCTGTGTCTTCCTACAAGCAAGAGTTCAATTCCGGAAAACCCAGTGATTTTTCGGCTAAAATGAATTTACACAGTTCACGAACCCCACACGTTTTTCACTATAAACTAAAGAGCATCTATGTAAGAGATGCTGTGGTTTGTTACAGTTTCACAAGCAGAGTTCAACTAGATATGGTCCGTATGAGTAGGAAATACAGTTCTTTTTTTATGGACATGCTCATATTTCTTGCTGTATTGCAACTCTGGACAGAAGAGGATGCTTCTTGTGTTAAAACAGACGGTGTTTCATGCATGAGAACACTGGTCTGAATTTCCCTTCACAAACGGAGTTAAACCAAAGGCTCTGTGTCTTCCTACAAGCAAGAGTTCATTTCCGGAAATCCCAGTGATTTTTCGGCTCAAATGAATTTACCCATTTCACGCACCCAACACGATTTTCACTATAAACAAAAGAGCATCTATATAAGAGATGCTGTGGTTTGTTACAGTTTCACAAGCAGAGTTCAACTAGAAAGGTCCGTATGAGTAGGAAATACAGTACTTTTTAAATGGACATGCTCATATTTCTTGCTGTATTGCAACTCTGGACAGAAGAGGATGCTTCTTGTGTTAAAACAGATGGTGTTTCATGGATGAGAACACTGGTCTGAATTTCCCTTCACAAAGGGAGTTAAACCAATGGCTCTGTGTCTTCCTACAAGCAAGAGTTCATTTCTGGAATACCCACTTATTTTTCGGCTCAAATGACTTTACACAGTTCACGCACCCAACAAGTTTTTCAGTATAAACTAAAGAGCATCTATGTAAGAAATGCTGTGATTTGTTACAGTTTAACAAGCAGTTTTTAACTAGATATGGTCCGTATGTGTAAGAAACACAGTTCGTTTTTTCTGGGCATGCTCATGTTTCTTGCTGTTTTGGAGACGCTGGAAAGAAGAGCAAGCTTCTTGCGTTAAAACAGAGTATGTTTCAAAGATGAGAACACTGGTCTGAATTTCCCTTCACAAACGGAGTTAAACCAAAGTCTCTGTGTCTTCCTTCAAGCAAAAGTTCATTTCCTGAAAACCCAGTGGTTTTTCGGTTAAAATGAATTTACACAATTCACGAACCCAACACGTTTTTCATGATAAACTAAAGAGCATCTATGTAAGAGATGCTGTGGTTTGTTACAGTTTCATAAGCAGAGTTCAACTAGATATGGTCAGTATTAGTAGGAAACACAATTCTTTTTTTCTGGGCATGCTCATGTTTCTTGCTGTATAAGAGACTCTGGAAAGAAGAGCATGCTCTTTGTGTTAAAAGAGAGTGTGTTTCATGAATGAGAACATTTTTCTGAATTTCCCTTCACAAACGTAGTTAAACCAAAGGCTCTGTGTCTTCCTACAAGCAAGAGTTCATTTCCGGAAATCCCAGTGATTTTTCGGCTCAAATGAATTTACCCAGTTCACGAACCCAACACGATTTTCACTATAAACAAAAGAGCATCTATATAAGAGATGCTGTGGTTTGTTACAGTTTCACAAGCAGAGTTCATCTAGATATGGTCCATATGAGTAGGAAATACAGTTCTTTTTTTATGGACATGCTCATATTCCTTGCTGTATTGCAACTCTGGACAGAAGAGGATGCTTCTTGTGTTAAAACAGACGGTGTTTCATGCATGAGAACACTGGTCTGAATTTCCCTTCACAAACGGAGTTAAACCAAGGGCTCTGTGTCTTCCTACAAGCACGAGTTCATTTCCGGAATACCCATTGATTTTTCGGCTCAAATGACTTTACACAGTTCACGCACCCAACAAGTTTTTCAGTATAAACTAAAGAGCATCTATGTAAGAGATGCTGTGATTTGTTACAGTTTAACAAGCAGTTTTTAACTAGATATTGTCCGTATGTGTAAGAAACACAGTTCGTTTTTTCTGGGCATGCTCATGTTTCTTGCTGTTTTGGAGACGCTGGAAAGAAGAGCAAGCTTCTTGCGTTAAAACAGAGTATGTTTCAAAGATGAGAACACTGGTCTGAATTTCCCTTCACAAACGGAGTTAAACCAAAGTCTCTGTGTCTTCCTTCAAGCAAAAGTTCATTTCCTGAAAACCCAGTGATTTTTCGGTTAAAATGAATTTACACAATTCACGAACCCAACACGTTTTTCATGATAAACTAAAGAGCATCTATGTAAGAGATGCTGTGGTTTGTTACAGTTTCATAAGCAGAGTTCAACTAGATATGGTCAGTATTAGTAGGAAACACAATTCTTTTTTTCTGGGCATGATCATGTTTCTTGCTGTTTTGGAGATGCTGGAAAGAAGAGCATGCTACTTGCGTTAAAGCAGAGTATGTTTCATGGATGAGAACACTGGTCTGAATTTCCCTTCACAAATGGAGTTAAACCAAAGTCTCTGTGTATTCCTACAATCAAGAGTTCATTTCCGGAAAACCCAGTGATTTTTCAGCTCAAATGAATTTACACAGTTCACGAACCCAACACGTTTTTCACTATAAACTAAAGAGCATCTTTGTAAGAGATGCTGTGGTTTGTTACAGTTTCACAAGCAGAATTCAACTAGATATGGTCCCTATGAGGAGGAAACACATTTCTTTTTTCTAGACATGCTCATATTTCTTGCTGTATTGCAGAATCTAGACAGAAGAGGATGCTTCTTGCGTTAAAACAGAGGGTGTTTCATGGATGAGAACACTGGTCTGAATTTCCCTTCACAAACGGAGTTAAACCCAAGTCTCTGAGTCTTCCTACAAGTAAGAGTTCGTTTCCGGTAAACACAGTGATTTTTCGGCTCAAATGAATTTACACAGTTCACGAACCCAACACGTTTTTCACTATAAACTAAAGAGCATCTTTGTAAGAGATGCTGTGGTTTGTTACAGTTTCACAAGCAGAGTTCAACTACATATGGTCCGTATGAGTGGGAAACACAGTTCATTTTTTCTGGACATGCTCATATTTCTTGCTGTATTGCAGACTCTGGACAGAAGAGGATGATTCTTGCGTTAAAACAGAGGGTGTTTCATGGATGAGAACACTGGTCTGAATTTCCCTTCACAAACGGAGTTAAACCAAAGGCTCTCTGTCTTCCTACAAGCAAGAGTTCATTTCCAGAAATCCCAGTGATTTTTCGTCTCAAATGAATTTACACAGTTCACGAACCCAACATGTTTTTCACTATAAACTAAAGAGCAACTATGTAAGAGATGCTGTGGTTTGTTACAGTTTCAGAAGCAGAGCTTAACTAGATATGGTCCGTATGAGTAAGAAACACAGTTTGTATTTTCTGGGCGTGCTCATGTTTCTTGCTGTATTGGAGATGCTGGAAAGAACAGCATGCTTCTTGAGTTAAAACAGAGTATGTCTCATGGATGAGAACAATGGTCTGAATTTCCCTTCACAAATGGAGTTAAACCAAAGTCTCTGTGTCTTCCTACAAGCAAGAGTTCATTTCCGGAAAACCCAGTGATTTTTCGGCTCAAATGAATTTTCACAGTTCACGAACCCGACACGTTTTTCACTATAAACTAAAGGGCATCTTTGTAAGAGATGCTGTGGTTTGTTACAGTTTCACAAGCAGAGTTCAACTAGATATGGTCCCTATGAGTAGGAAACACAGTTCTCTTTTTCTGGACACGCTCATATTTCTTGCGGTATTGCAGACTCTGGACAGAAGAGGATGCTTCTTGCGTTAAAACAAGGGTGTTTCAAGGATGAGAACACTGGTTTGAATTTCCCTTCACAAACGGAGTTAAACCAAAGGCTCTGTGTCTTCCTACAAGCAAGAGTTCATTTCCGGAAATCCCAGTGATTTTTCGGCTCAAATGAATTTACCCAGTTCACAAACCCCACACGTTCTTCACTATAAACTAAAGAGCATCTATGTAAGAGATGCTGTGGTTTGTTACAGTTTCACAAGCAGAGTTCAACTAGATATGGTCCGTATGAGTAGGAAATACAGTTCTTTTTTTATGGACATGCTCATGTATCTTGCTGTATTGCAACTCTGGACAGAAGAGCATGCTTCTTGTGTTAAAACAGACGGTGTTTTTGGATGAAAACACTGGTCTGAATTTCCCTTCACAAACGGAGTTAAACCAAAGGCTCTGTGTCTTCCTACAAGCAAGAGTTCATTTCCGGAAATCCCAGTGATTTTTCGGCTCAAATGAATTTACCCAGTTCACGAACCCCACACGTTTTTCACTATAAACTAAAGAGCATCTATGTAAGAGATGCTGTTGTTTGTTACAGTTTCACAAGCAGAGTTCAACTAGATATGGTCCGTATGAGTAGGAAATACAGTTCTTTTTTTATGGACATGCTTATATATCTTGCTTTATTGCAACTCTGGACAGAAGAGCATGCTTCTTGTGTTTAAGCAGACGGTGTTTCATGGATGAGAACACTGGTCTGAATTTCCCTTCACAAACGGAGTTAAACCAAAGGCTCTGTGTCTTCCTACAAGCAAGAGTTCATTTCCGGAAATCCCAGTGATTTTTCGGCTCAAATGAATTTACAAGTTCACGAACCCAACACGTTTTTCACTATAAACTAAAGAGCATCTTTGTAAGAGATGCTGTTGTTTGTTACAGTTTCACAAGCAGAGTTCAACTAGATATGGTCCATATGAGTAGGAAATACAGTTCCTTTTTTATGGACATGCTCATATATCTTGCTGTATTGCAACTCTGGACAGAAGAGCATGCTTCCTGTGTTAAAACAGACGGTGTTTCATGGATGAGAACACTGGTCTGAATTTCCCTTCACAAACGGAGTTAAACCAAAGGCTCTGTGTCTTCCTACAAGCAAGAGTTCATTTCCGGAAATCCCAGTGATTTTTCGGCTCAAATGAATTTACACAGTTCACGAACCCAACACGTTTTTCACTATAAACTAAAGAGCATCTTTGTAAGAGATGCTGTGGTTTGTTACAGTTTCACAAGCAGAATTCAACTAGATATGGTCCCTATGAGGAGGAAACACATTTCTTTTTTCTAGACATGCTCATATTTCTTGCTGTATTGCAGAATCTAGACAGAAGAGGATGCTTCTTGCGTTAAAACAGAGGGTGTTTCATGGATGAGAACACTGGTCTGAATTTCCCTTCACAAACGGAGTTAAACCCAAGTCTCTGAGTCTTCCTACAAGTAAGAGTTCGTTTCCGGTAAACACAGTGATTTTTCGGCTCAAATGAATTTACACAGTTCACGAACCCAACACGTTTTTCACTATAAACTAAAGAGCATCTTTGTAAGAGATGCTGTGGTTTGTTACAGTTTCACAAGCAGAGTTCAACTAGATATGGTCCGTATGAGTGGGAAACACAGTTCTTTTTTTCTGGACATGCTCATATTTCTTGCTGTATTGCAGACTCTGGACAGAAGAGGATGATTCTTGCGTTAAAACAGAGGGTGTTTCATGGATGAGAACACTGGTCTGAATTTCCCTTCACAAACGGAGTTAAACCAAAGGCTCTCTGTCTTCCTACAAGCAAGAGTTCATTTCCAGAAATCCCAGTGATTTTTCGGCTCAAATGAATTTACACAGTTCACGAACCCAACATGTTTTTCACTATAAACTAAAGAGCATCTATGTAAGAGATGCTGTGTTTTGTTACAGTTTCAGAAGCAGAGCTTAACTAGATATGGTCCGTATGAGTAAGAAACACAGTTTGTATTTTCTGGGCATGCTCATGTTTCTTGCTGTATTGGAGATGCTGGAATGAACAGCATGCTTCTTGAGTTAAAACAGAGTATGTCTCATGGATGAGAACAATGGTCTGAATTTCCCTTCACAAATGGAGTTAAACCAAAGTCTCTGTGTCTTCCTACAAGCAAGAGTTCATTTCCGGAAAACCCAGTGATTTTTCGGCTCAAATGAATTTTCACATTTCACGAACCCAACACGTTTTTCACTATAAACTAAAGAGCATCTTTGTAAGAGATGCTGTGGTTTGTTACAGTTTCACAAGCAGAGTTCAACTAGATATGGTCCCTATGAGTAGGAAACACAGTTCTCTTTTTCTGGACACGCTCATATTTCTTGCTGTATTGCAGACTCTGGACCTAAGAGGATGCTTCTTGCGTTAAAACAAGGGTGTTTCAAGGATGAGAACACTGGTTTGAATTTCCCTTCACAAACGGAGTTAAAGCAAAGGCTCTGTGTCTTCCTACAAGCAAGAGTTCATTTCCGGAAATCCCAGTGATTTTTCGGCTCAAATGAATTTACCCAGTTCACAAACCCCACACGTTCTTCACTATAAACTAAAGAGCATCTATGTAAGAGATGCTGTGGTTTGTTACAGTTTCACAAGCAGAGTTCACCTAGATATGGTCCGTATGAGTAGGAAATACAGTTCTTTTTTTATGGACATGCTCATATATCTTGCTGTATTGCAACTCTGGAGAGAAGAGCATGCTTCTTGTGTTAAAACAGACGGTGTTTCATGGATGAGAACACTGGTCTGAATTTCCCTTCACAAACGGAGTTAAACCAAAGGCTCTGTGTCTTCCTACAAGCAAGAGTTCATTTCCGGAAATCCCAGTGATTTTTCGGCTCAAATGAATTTACCCAGTTCACGAACCCAACACGATTTTCACTATAAACAAAAGAGCATCTATATAAGAGATGCTGTGGTTTGTTACAGTTTCACAAGCAGAGTTCAACTAGATATGGTCCGTATGAGTAGGAAATACAGTTCTTTTTTTATGGACATGCTCATATTTCTTGCTGTATTGCAACTCTGGACAGAAGAGGATGCTTCTTGTGTTAAAACAGACGGTGTTTCATGGATGAGAACACTGGTCTGAATTTCCCTTCACAAACGGAGTTAAACCAAGGGCTCTGTGTCTTCCTACAAGCAAGAGTTCATTTCCGGAATACCCACTGATTTTTCAGCTCAAATGACTTTACACAGTTCACGCACCCAACAAGTTTTTCAGTATAAACTAAAGAGCATCTATGTAAGAGATGCTGTGATTTGTTACAGTTTAACAAGCAGTTTTTAACTAGATATTGTCCGTATGTGTAAGAAACACAGTTCGTTTTTTCTGGGCATGCTCATGTTTCTTGCTGTTTTGGAGACGCTGGAAAGAAGAGCAAGAATCTTGCGTTAAAACAGAGTATGTTTCAAAGATGAGAACACTGGTCTGAATTTCCCTTCACAAACGGAGTTAAACCAAAGTCTCTGTGTCTTCCTTCAAGCAAAAGTTCATTTCCTGAAAACCCAGTGATTTTTCGGTTAAAATGAATTTACACAATTCACGAACCCAACACGTTTTTCATGATAAACTAAAGAGCATCTATGTAAGAGATGCTGTGGTTTGTTACAGTTTCATAAGCAGAGTTCAACTAGATATGGTCAGTATTAGTAGGAAACACAATTCTTTTTTTCTGGGCATGCTCATGTTTCTTGCTGTATTGGAGATGCTGGAAAGAAGAGCATGCTACTTGCGTTAAAGCAGAGTATATTTCATGGATGAGAACACTGGTCTGAATTTCCCTTCACAAATGGAGTTAAACCAAAGTCTCTGTGTATTCCTACAAGCAAGAGTTCATTTCCGGAAAACCCAGTGATTTTTCGGCTCAAATGAATTTACACAGTTCACGAACCCAACACGTTTTTCACTATAAACTAAAGAGCATCTTTGTAAGAGATGCTGTGGTTTGTTACAGTTTCACAAGCAGAATTCAAGTAGATATGGTCCCTATGAGGAGGAAACACATTTCTTTTTTCTAGACATGCTCATATTTCTTGCTGTATTGCAGAATCTAGACAGAAGAGGATGCTTCTTGCGTTAAAACAGAGGGTGTTTCATGGATGAGAACACTGGTCTGAATTTCCCTTCACAAACGGAGTTAAACCCAAGTCTCTGAGTCTTCCTACAAGTAAGAGTTCGTTTCCGGTAAACACAGTGATTTTTCGGCTCAAATGAATTTACACAGTTCACGAACCCAACACGTTTTTCACTATAAACTAAAGAGCATCTTTGTAAGAGATGCTGTGGTTTGTTACAGTTTCACAAGCAGAGTTCAACTACATATGGTCCGTATGAGTGGGAAACACAGTTCTTTTTTTCTGGACATGCTCATATTTCTTGCTGTATTGCAGACTCTGGACAGAAGAGGATGATTCTTGCGTTAAAACAGAGGGTGTTTCATGGATGAGAACACTGGTCTGAATTTCCCTTCACAAACGGAGTTAAACCAAAGGCTCTCTGTCTTCCTACAAGCAAGAGTTCATTTCCAGAAATCCCAGTGATTTTTCGGCTCAAATGAATTTACACAGTTCACGAACCCAACATGTTTTTCACTATAAACTAAAGAGCATCTATGTAAGAGATGCTGTGGTTTGTTACAGTTTCAGAAGCAGAGCTTAACTAGATATGGTCCGTATGAGTAAGAAACACAGTTTGTATTTTCTGGGCGTGCTCATGTTTCTTGCTGTATTGGAGATGCTGGAAAGAACAGCATGCTTCTTGAGTTAAAACAGAGTATGTCTCATGGATGAGAACAATGGTCTGAATTTCCCTTCACAAATGGAGTTAAACCAAAGTCTCTGTGTCTTCCTACAAGCA
The DNA here is from genome assembly GCA_949786385.1 of Onychomys leucogaster. Lineage (NCBI taxonomy): Eukaryota > Metazoa > Chordata > Mammalia > Rodentia > Cricetidae > Onychomys > Onychomys leucogaster. The sequence goes on along the minus strand of CATKUP010000151.1, from coordinate 139,105 downwards.
AGAGTTCATTTCCGGAAAACCCAGTGATTTTTCGGCTCAAATGAATTTTCACAGTTCACGAACCCGACACGTTTTTCACTATAAACTAAAGAGCATCTTTGTAAGAGATGCTGTGGTTTGTTACAGTTTCACAAGCAGAGTTCAACTAGATATGGTCCCTATGAGTAGGAAACACAGTTCTCTTTTTCTGGACACGCTCATATTTCTTGCGGTATTGCAGACTCTGGACAGAAGAGGATGCTTCTTGCGTTAAAACAAGGGTGTTTCAAGGATGAGAACACTGGTTTGAATTTCCCTTCACAAACGGAGTTAAACCAAAGGCTCTGTGTCTTCCTACAAGCAAGAGTTCATTTCCGGAAATCCCAGTGATTTTTGGGCTCAAATGAATTTACCCAGTTCACAAACCCCACACGTTCTTCTCTATAAACTAAAGAGCATCTATGTAAGAGATGCTGTGGTTTGTTACAGTTTCACAAGCAGAGTTCAACTAGATATGGTCCGTATGAGTAGGAAATACAGTTCTTTTTTTATGGACATGCTCATATATCTTGCTGTATTGCAACTCTGGACAGAAGAGCATGCTTCTTGTGTTAAAACAGACGGTGTTTTTGGATGAAAACACTGGTCTGAATTTCCCTTCACAAACGGAGTTAAACCAAAGGCTCTGTGTCTTCCTACAAGCAAGAGTTCATTTCCGGAAATCCCAGTGATTTTTCGGCTCAAATGAATTTACCCAGTTCACGAACCCCACACGTTTTTCACTATAAACTAAAGAGCATCTATGTAAGAGATGCTGTTGTTTGTTACAGTTTCACAAGCAGAGTTCAACTAGATATGGTCCGTATGAGTAGGAAATACAGTTCTTTTTTTATGGACATGCTTATATATCTTGCTTTATTGCAACTCTGGACAGAAGAGCATGCTTCTTGTGTTTAAGCAGACGGTGTTTCATGGATGAGAACACTGGTCTGAATTTCCCTTCACAAACGGAGTTAAACCAAAGGCTCTGTGTCTTCCTACAAGCAAGAGTTCATTTCCGGAAATCCCAGTGATTTTTCGGCTCAAATGAATTTACACAGTTCACGAACCCAACACGTTTTTCACTATAAACTAAAGAGCATCTTTGTAAGAGATGCTGTTGTTTGTTACAGTTTCACAAGCAGAGTTCAACTAGATATGGTCCATATGAGTAGGAAATACAGTTCCTTTTTTATGGACATGCTCATATATCTTGCTGTATTGCAACTCTGGACAGAAGAGCATGCTTCCTGTGTTAAAACAGACGGTGTTTCATGGATGAGAACACTGGTCTGAATTTCCCTTCACAAACGGAGTTAAACCAAAGGCTCTGTGTCTTCCTACAAGCAAGAGTTCATTTCCGGAAATCCCAGTGATTTTTCGGCTCAAATGAATTTACACAGTTCACGAACCCAACACGTTTTTCACTATAAACTAAAGAGCATCTTTGTAAGAGATGCTGTGGTTTGTTACAGTTTCACAAGCAGAATTCAACTAGATATGGTCCCTATGAGTAGGAAACACAGTTCTCTTTTTCTGGGCATTCTCATGTTTCATGCTGTATTGCAGACTGTGGACAGAAGAGGATGCTTCTTGCGTTAAAACAAGGGTGTTTCAAGGATGAGAACACTGGTCTGAATTTCCCTTCAGAAACGGAGTTAAACCAAAGGCTCTGTGTCTTCCTACAAGCAAGAGTTCATTTCCCGAAAACCCAGTGATTTTTCGGCTCAAATGAATATTCCCAGTTCACGAACCCCGCACGTTTTTCACTATAAACTAAAGAGCATCTATGTAAGAGATGCTGTGGTTTGTTACAGTTGCACAAGCAGAGTTTAACCATATATGATCCGTATGAGTAAGAAACACAGTTCGTTTTTTCTGGGCATGCTCATGTTTCTTGCTGTATTGGAGATGCTGGAAAGAAGAGCATGCTTCTTGCGTTAAAACAGAGTATGTTTCATGGATGAGAACATTGGTCTGAATTTCCCTTCACAAACGTAGTTAAACCAAAGGCTCTGTGTCTTCCTACAAGCAAGAGTTCATTTCCGGAAATCCCAGTGATTTTTCGGCTCAAATGAATTTACCCAGTTCACGAACCCAACACGATTTTCACTATAAACAAAAGAGCATCTATATAAGAGATGCTGTGGTTTGTTACAGTTTCACAAGCAGAGTTCAACTAGATATGGTCCGTATGAGTAGGAAATACAGTTCTTTTTTTATGGACATGCTCATATTTCTTGCTGTATTGCAACTCTGGACAGAAGAGGATGCTTCTTGTGTTAAAACAGACGGTGTTTCATGGATGAGAACACTGGTCTGAATTTCCCTTCACAAACGGAGTTAAACCAAGGGCTCTGTGTCTTCCTACAAGCAAGAGTTCATTTCCGGAATACCCACTGATTTTTCAGCTCAAATGACTTTACACAGTTCACGCACCCAACAAGTTTTTCAGTATAAACTAAAGAGCATCTTTGTAAGAGATGCTGTGGTTTGTTACAGTTTCACAAGCAGAATTCAACTAGATATGGTCCCTATGAGGAGGAAACACATTTCTTTTTTCTAGACATGCTCATATTTCTTGCTGTATTGCAGAATCTAGACAGAAGAGGATGCTTCTTTCGTTAAAACAGAGGGTGTTTCATGGATGAGAACACTGGTCTGAATTTCCCTTCACAAACGGAGTTAAACCCAAGTCTCTGAGTCTTCCTACAAGTAAGAGTTCGTTTCCGGTAAACACAGTGATTTTTCGGCTCAAATGAATTTACACAGTTCACGAACCCAACACGTTTTTCACTATAAACTAAAGAGCATCTTTGTAAGAGATGCTGTGGTTTGTTACAGTTTCACAAGCAGAGTTCAACTAGATATGGTCCGTATGAGTGGGAAACACAGTTCTTTTTTTCTGGACATGCTCATATTTCTTGCTGTATTGCAGACTCTGGACAGAAGAGGATGATTCTTGCGTTAAAACAGAGGGTGTTTCATGGATGAGAACACTGGTCTGAATTTCCCTTCACAAACGGAGTTAAACCAAAGGCTCTCTGTCTTCCTACAAGCAAGAGTTCATTTCCAGAAATCCCAGTGATTTTTCGGCTCAAATGAATTTACACAGTTCACGAACCCAACATGTTTTTCACTATAAACTAAAGAGCATCTGTGTAAGAGATGCTGTGTTTTGTTACAGTTTCAGAAGCAGAGCTTAACTAGATATGGTCCGTATGAGTAAGAAACACAGTTTGTATTTTCTGGGCATGCTCATGTTTCTTGCTGTATTGGAGATGCTGGAAAGAACAGCATGCTTCTTGAGTTAAAACAGAGTATGTCTCATGGATGAGAACAATGGTCTGAATTTCCCTTCACAAATGGAGTTAAACCAAAGTCTCTGTGTCTTCCTACAAGCAAGAGTTCATTTCCGGAAAACCCAGTGATTTTTCGGCTCAAATGAATTTTCACAGTTCACGAACCCAACACGTTTTTCACTATAAACTAAAGAGCATCTTTGTAAGAGATGCTGTGGTTTGTTACAGTTTCACAAGCAGAGTTCAACTAGATATGGTCCCTATGAGTAGGAAACACAGTTCTCTTTTTCTGGACACGCTCATATTTCTTGCTGTATTGCAGACTCTGGACCGAAGAGGATGCTTCTTGCGTTAAAACAAGGGTGTTTCAAGGATGAGAACACTGGTTTGAATTTCCCTTCACAAACGGAGTTAAAGCAAAGGCTCTGTGTCTTCCTACAAGCAAGAGTTCATTTCCGGAAATCCCAGTGATTTTTCGGCTCAAATGAATTTACCCAGTTCACAAACCCCACACGTTCTTCACTATAAACTAAAGAGCATCTATGTAAGAGATGCTGTGGTTTGTTACAGTTTCACAAGCAGAGTTCAACTAGATATGGTCCGTATGAGTAGGAAATACAGTTCTTTTTTTATGGACATGCTCATATATCTTGCTGTATTGCAACTCTGGAGAGAAGAGCATGCTTCTTGTGTTAAAACAGACGGTGTTTCATGGATGAGAACACTGGTCTGAATTTCCCTTCACAAACGGAGTTAAACCAAAGGCTCTGTGTCTTCCTACAAGCAAGAGTTCATTTCCGGAAATCCCAGTGATTTTTCGGCTCAAATGAATTTACCCAGTTCACGAACCCCACACGTTTTTCACTATAAACTAAAGAGCATCTATGTAAGAGATGCTGTTGTTTGTTACAGTTTCACAAGCAGAGTTCAACTAGATATGGTCCGTATGAGTAGGAAATACAGTTCTTTTTTTATGGACATGCTTATATATCTTGCTTTATTGCAACTCTGGACAGAAGAGCATGCTTCTTGTGTTTAAGCAGACGGTGTTTCATGGATGAGAACACTGGTCTGAATTTCCCTTCACAAACGGAGTTAAACCAAAGGCTCTGTGTCTTCCTACAAGCAAGAGTTCATTTCCGGAAATCCCAGTGATTTTTCGGCTCAAATGAATTTACACAGTTCTTGAACCCAACACGTTTTTCACTATAAACTAAAGGGCATCTATGTAAGAGATGCTGTGGTTTGTTACAGTTTCACAAGCAGAGTTCAACTAGATATGGTCCATATGAGTAGGAAATACAGTTCCTTTTTTATGGACATGCTCATATATCTTGCTGTATTGCAACTCTGGACAGAAGAGCATGCTTCCTGTGTTAAAACAGACGGTGTTTCATGGATGAGAACACTGGTATGAATTTCCCTTCACAAACGGAGTTAAACCAAAGGCTCTGTGTCTTCCTACAAGCAAGAGTTCATTTCCCGAAAACCCAGTGATTTTTCGGCTCAAATGAATATTCCCAGTTCACGAACCCCGCACGTTTTTCACTATAAACTAAAGAGCATCTATGTAAGAGATGCTGTGGTTTGTTACAGTTTCACAAGCAGAGTTTAACCATATATGATCCGTATGAGTAAGAAACACAGTTCGTTTTTTCTGGGCATGCTCATGTTTCTTGCTGTATTGGAGATGCTGGAAAGAAGAGCATGCTTCTTGCGTTAAAACAGAGTATGTTTCATGGATGAGAACATTGGTCTGAATTTCCCTTCACAAACGTAGTTAAACCAAAGGCTCTGTGTCTTCCTACAAGCAAGAGTTCATTTCCGGAAATCCCAGTGATTTTTCGGCTCAAATGAATTTACCCAGTTCACGAACCCAACACGATTTTCACTATAAACAAAAGAGCATCTATATAAGAGATGCTGTGGTTTGTTACAGTTTCACAAGCAGAGTTCAACTAGATATGGTCCGTATGAGTAGGAAATACAGTTCTTTTTTTATGGACATGCTCATATTTCTTGCTGTATTGCAACTCTGGACAGAAGAGGATGCTTCTTGTGTTAAAACAGACGGTGTTTCATGGATGAGAACACTGGTCTGAATTTCCCTTCACAAACGGAGTTAAACCAAGGGCTCTGTGTCTTCCTACAAGCAAGAGTTCATTTCCGGAATACCCACTGATTTTTCAGCTCAAATGACTTTACACAGTTCACGCACCCAACAAGTTTTTCAGTATAAACTAAAGAGCATCTATGTAAGAGATGCTGTGATTTGTTACAGTTTAACAAGCAGTTTTTAACTAGATATTGTCCGTATGTGTAAGAAACACAGTTCGTTTTTTCTGGGCATGCTCATGTTTCTTGCTGTTTTGGAGACGCTGGAAAGAAGAGCAAGCTTCTTGCGTTAAAACAGAATATGTTTCAAAGATGAGAACACTGGTCTGAATTTCCCTTCACAAACGGAGTTAAACCAAAGTCTCTGTGTCTTCCTTCAAGCAAAAGTTCATTTCCTGAAAACCCAGTGATTTTTCGGTTAAAATGAATTTACACAATTCACGAACCCAACACGTTTTTCATGATAAACTAAAGAGCATCTATGTAAGAGATGCTGTGGTTTGTTACAGTTTCATAAGCAGAGTTCAACTAGATATGGTCAGTATTAGTAGGAAACACAATTCTTTTTTTCTGGGCATGCTCATGTTTCTTGCTGTATTGGAGAGGCTGGAAAGAAGAGCATGCTACTTGCGTTAAAGCAGAGTATATTTCATGGATGAGAACACTGGTCTGAATTTCCCTTCACAAATGGAGTTAAACCAAAGTCTCTGTGTATTCCTACAAGCAAGAGTTCATTTCCGGAAAACCCAGTGATTTTTCGGCTCAAATGAATTTACACAGTTCACGAACCCAACACGTTTTTCACTATAAACTAAAGAGCATCTTTGTAAGAGATTCTGTGGTTTGTTACAGTTTCACAAGCAGAATTCAACTAGATATGGTCCCTATGAGGAGGAAACACATATCTTTTTTCTAGACATGCTCATATTTCTTGCTGTATTGCAGAATCTAGACAGAAGAGGATGCTTCTTGCGTTAAAACAGAGGGTGTTTCATGGATGAGAACACTGGTCTGAATTTCCCTTCACAAACGGAGTTAAACCCAAGTCTCTGAGTCTTCCTACAAGTAAGAGTTCGTTTCCGGTAAACACAGTGAATTTTCGGCTCAAATGAATTTACAAAGTTCACGAACCCAACATGTTTTTCACTATAAACTAAAGAGCATCTATGTAAGAGATGCTGTGGTTTGTTACAGTTTCAGAAGCAGAGCTTAACTAGATATGGTCCGTATGAGTAAGAAACACAGTTTGTATTTTCTGGGCATGCTCATGTTTCTTCCTGTATTGGAGATGCTGGAAAGAACAGGATGCTTCTTGAGTTAAAACAGAGTATGTCTCATGGATGAGAACACTGGTCTGAATTTCCCTTCACAAATGGAGTTAAACCAAAGTCTCTGTGTCTTCCTACAAGCAAGCGTTCATTTCCGGAAAACCCAGTGATTTTTCGGCTCAAATGAATTTTCACAGTTCACGAACCCAACACGTTTTTCACTATAAACTAAAGAGCATCTTTGTAAGAGATGCTGTGGTTTGTTACAGTTTCACAAGCAGAGTTCAACTAGATATGGTCCCTATGAGTAGGAAACACAGTTCTATTTTTCTGGACACGCTCATATTTCTTGCTGTATTGCAGACTCTGGACAGAAGAGGATGCTTCTTGCGTTAAAACAAGGGTGTTTCAAGGATGAGAACACTGGTTTGAATTTCCCTTCACAAACGGAGTTAAAGCAAAGGCTCTGTGTCTTCCTACAAGCAAGAGTTCATTTCCGGAAATCCCAGTGATTTTTCGGCTCAAAAGAATTTACCCAGTTCACAAACCCCACACGTTCTTCACTATAAACTAAAGAGCATCTATGTAAGAGATGCTGTAGTTTGTTACAGTTTCACAAGCAGAGTTCAACTAGATATGGTCCGTATGAGTAGGAAATACAGTTCTTTTTTTATGGACATGCTCATATATATTGCTGTATTGCAACTCTGGACAGAAGAGCATGCTTCTTGTGTTAAAACAGACGGTGTTTCATGGATGAGAACACTGGTCTGAATTTCCCTTCACAAACGGAGTTAAACCAAAGGCTCTGTGTCTTCCTACAAGCAAGAGTTCATTTCCGGAAATCCAAGTGATTTTTCGGCTCAAATGAATTTACCCAGTTCAAGAACCCCACACGTTTTTCACTATAAACTAAAGAGCATCTATGTAAGAGATGCTGTTGTTTGTTACAGTTTCACAAGCAGAGTTCAACTAGATATGGTCCGTATGAGTAGGAAATCCAGTTCTTTTTTTATGGACATGCTTATATATCTTGCTTTATTGCAACTCTGGACAGAAGAGCATGCTTCTTGTGTTTAAGCAGACGGTGTTTCATGGATGAGAACACTGGTCTGAATTTCCCTTCACAAACGGAGTTAAACCAAAGGCTCTGTGTCTTCCTACAAGCAAGAGTTCATTTCCGGAAATCCCAGTGATTTTTCGGCTCAAATGAATTTACACAGTTCTTGAACCCAACACGTTTTTCACTATAAACTAAAGGGCATCTATGTAAGAGATGCTGTGGTTTGTTACAGTTTCACAAGCAGAGTTCAACTAGATATGGTCCATATGAGTAGGAAATACAGTTCCTTTTTTATGGACATGCTCATATATCTTGCTGTATTGCAACTCTGGACAGAAGAGCATGCTTCCTGTGTTAAAACAGACGGTGTTTCATGGATGAGAACACTGGTATGAATTTCCCTTCACAAACGGAGTTAAACCAAAGCCTCTGTGTCTTCCTACAAGCAAGAGTTCATTTCCGGAAATCCCAGTGATTTTTCGGCTCAAATGAATTTACACAGTTCACGAACCCAACACGTTTTTCACTATAAACTAAAGAGCATCTATGTAAGAGATGCTGTGGTTTGTTACAGTTTCACAAGCAGAGTTCAACTAGATATGGTCCCTATGAGTAGGAAACACAGTTCTCTTTTTCTGGGCATTCTCATGTTTCATGCTGTATTGCAGACTGTGGACAGAAGAGGATGCTTCTTGCGTTAAAACAAGGGTGTTTCAAGGATGAGAACACTGGTCTGAATTTCCCTTCAGAAACGGAGTTAAACCAAAGGCTCTGTGTCTTCCTACAAGCAAGAGTTCATTTCCGGAAATCCCAGTGATTTTTCGGCTAAAATGAATTTACATAGTTCACAACCCAACACGTTTTTCACTATAAACTAAAGAGAATCTATGTAAGAGATGCTGTGATTTGTTACAGTTTCACAAGCAGAGTTTAACTAGATATGGTCCGTATGAGTAAGAAACACAGTTCGATTTTTCTGGGCATGCTCATGTTTCTTGCTGTATTGGAGATGCTGGAAAGAACAGCATGCTTCTTGAGTTAAAACAGAGTATGTCTCATGGATGAGAACAATGGTCTGAATTTCCCTTCACAAATGGAGTTAAACCAAAGTCTCTGTGTCTTCCTACAAGCAAGATTTCATTTCCGGAAAACCCAGTGATTTTCGGCTCAAATGAATTTTCACAGTTCACGAACCCCACACGTTTTTCACTATAAACTAAAGAGCATCTATGTAAGAGATGCTGTGATTTGTTACAGTTTCACAAGCAGAGTTCAACTAGATAAGGTCCGTATGAGTAGGAAATAAGTTCTTTTTTTATGGACATGCTCATATTTCTTGCTGTATTGCAACTCTGGACAGAAGAGGATGCTTCTTGCGTTAAAACAGAGGATGTTTCATGGATGAGAACACTGGTCTGAATTTCCCTTCACAAAGGGAGTTAAACCAATGGCTCTGTGTCTTCCTACAAGCAAGAGTTCATTTCCGGAATACCCACTGATTTTTCGGCTCAAATGACTTTACACAGTTCACGCACCCAACAAGTTTTTCAGTATAAACTAAAGAGCATCTATGTAAGAGATGCTGTGATTTGTTACAGTTTAACAAGCAGTTTTTAACTAGATATGGTCCGTATGTGTAAGAAACACAGTTCGTTTTTTCTGGGCATGCTCATGTTTCTTGCTGTTTTGGAGACGCTGGAAAGAAGAGCAAGCTTCTTGCGTTAAAACAGAGTATGTTTCAAAGATGAGAACACTGGTCTGAATTTCCCTTCACAAACGGAGTTAAACCAAAGTCTCTGTGTCTTCCTTCAAGCAAAAGTTCATTTCCTGAAAACCCAGTGATTTTTCGGATAAAATGAATTTACACAATTCACGAACCCAACACGTTTTTCATGATAAATTAAAGAGCATCTATGTAAGAGATGCTGTGGTTTGTTACAGTTTCATAAGCAGAGTTCAACTAGATATGGTCAGTATTAGTAGGAAACACAATTCTTTTTTTCTGGGCATGCTCATGTTTCTTGCTGTATTGGAGATGCTGGAAAGAAGAGCATGCTACTTGCGTTAAAGCAGAGTATGTTTCATGGATGAGAACACTGGTCTGAATTTCCCTTCACAAATGGAGTTAAACCAAAGTCTCTCTGTATTCCTACAAGCAAGAGTTCATTTCCGGAAAACCCAGTGATTTTTCGGCTCAAATGAATTTACACAGTTCACGAAACCAACACGTTTTTCACTATAAAGTAAGAGCATCTTTGTAAGAGACGCTGTGGTTTGTTACAGATTCACAAGCAGAATTCAACTATATATGGTGCCTATGAGGAGGAAACACATTTCTTTTTTCTAGACAGGCTCATATTTCTTGCCGTATTGCAGAATCTAGACAGAAGAGGATGCTTCTTGCGTTAAAACAGAGGGTGTTTCATGGATGAGAACACTGGTCTGAATTTCCCTTCAGAAACGGAGTTAAACCAAAGTCTCTGAGTCTTCCTACAAGTAAGAGTTCGTTTCCGGTAAACACAGTGATTTTTCGGCTCAAATGAATTTACACAGTTCACGAACCCAACACGTTTTTCACTATAAACTAAAGAGCATCTATGTAAGAGATGCTGTGGTTTGTTACAGTTTCACAAGCAGAGTTCAACTAGATATGGTCCGTATGAGTGGGAAACACAGTTCTTTTTTTCTGGACACGCTCATATTTCTTGCTGTATTGCAGACTCTGGACAGAAGAGGATGCTTCTTGCGTTAAAACAAGGGTGTTTCAAGGATGAGAACACTGGTTTGAATTTCCCTTCACAAACGGAGTTAAAGCAAAGGCTCTGTGTCTTCCTACAAGCAAGAGTTCATTTCCGGAAATCCCAGTGATTTTTCGGCTCAAATGAATTTACCCAGTTCACGAACCCCACACGTTCTTCACTATAAACTAAAGAGCATCTATGTAAGAGATGCTGTGGTTTGTTACAGTTTCACAAGCAGAGTTCAACTAGATATGGTCCGTATGAGTAGGAAATACAGTTCTTTTTTTATGGACATGCTCATATATCTTGCTGTATTGCAACTCGGGACAGAAGTGCATGCTTCTTGTGTTTAAGCAGACGGTGTTTCATGGATGAGAACACTGGTCTGAATTTCCCTTCACAAACGGAGTTAAACCAAAGGCTCTGTGTCTTCCTACAAGTAAGATTTCATTTCCGGAAATCCCAGTGATTTTTCGGCTCAAATGAATTTACCCAGTTCACGAACCCCACACGTTTTTCACTATAAACTAAAGAGCATCTATGTAAGAGATGCTGTTGTTTGTTACAGTTTCACAAGCAGAGTTCAACTAGATATGGTCCGTATGAGTAGGAAATACAGTTCTTTTTTTATGGACATACTTATGTATCTTGCTTTATTGCAACTCTGGACAGAAGAGCATGCTTCTTGTGTTTAAGCAGACGGTGTTTCATGGATGAGAACACTGGTCTGAATTTCCCTTCACAAACGGAGTTAAACCAAAGGCTCTGTGTCTTCCTACAAGCAAGAGTTCATTTCCGGAAATCCCAGTGATTTTTCGGCTCAAATGAATTTACACAGTTCACGAATCCAACACGTTTTTCACTATAAACTAAAGGGCATCTATGTAAGCGATGCTGTGGTTTGTTACAGTTTCACAAGCAGAGTTCAACTAGATATGGTCCATATGAGTAGAAAATACAGTTCCTTTTTTATGGACATGCTCATATATCTTGCTGTATTGCAACTCTGGACAGAAGAGCATGCTTCCTGTGTTAAAACAGACGGTGTTTCATGGATGAGAACACTGGTCTGAATTTCCCTTCACAAACGGAGTTAAACCAAAGGCTCTGTGTCTTCCTACAAGCAAGAGTTCATTTCCGGAAATCCCAGTGATTTTTCGGCTCAAATGAATTTACACAGTTCACGAACCCAACACGTTTTTCACTATAAACTAAAGAGCATCTATGTAAGAGATGCTGTGGTTTGTTACAGTTTCACAAGCAGAGTTCAACTAGATATGGTCCGTATGAGTAGGAAATACAGTTCTTTTTTTATGGACATGCTCATATTTCTTGCTGTATTGCAACTCTGGACAGAAGAGGATGCTACTTGCGTTAAAACAGAGGATGTTTCATGGATGAGAACACTGGTCTGAATTTCCCTTCACAAACGAGGTAAACCAAAGGCTCTGTGTCTTCCTACAAGCAAGAGTTCATTTCCGGAAATCCCAGAGATTTTTTGGCTCAAATGAATTTACATAGTTCACGAACCCAACACGTTTTTCACTATAAACTAAAGAGCATCTATGTAAGAGATGCTGTGGTTTGTTACAGATTCACAAGCAGCGTTTAACTAGAAATGGTCCGTATGAGTAAGAAACACAGTTCGTTTTTTCTGTGCATGCTCACGTTTCATGCTCTATTGGAGATGCTGGAAAAAAGAGCATGCTTCTTGCGTTAAAACAGAGTATGTTTCATGGATGAGAACACTGGTCTGAATTTCCCTTCACAAACGGAGTTAAACCAATGTCTCTGTGTCTTCCTACAAGCAAGAGTTAATTTCCGGAAAACCCAGTGATTTTCGGCTCAAATGTATTTACACAGTTCACGAACCCAACACGTTTTTCACTATAAACTAAAGAGCATCTTTGTAAGAGATGCTGTGGTTTGTTACAGTTTCACAAGCAGAGTTCAACTAGATATGGTCTGTATGAGTAGGAAACACAGTTCTTTTTTTCTGGACATGCTCATATTTCTTGCTGTATTGCAGACTCTGGACAGAAGAGGATGATTCTTGCATTAAAACAGAGGGTGTTTCATGGATGAGAACACTGGTCTGAATTTCCCTTCCCAAATGGAGCTAAACCAAAGTCTCTGTGTCTTCCTACAAGCAAGAGTTCATTTCCGGAAATCCCTGTGATTTTTCGGCTCAAATGAATTTACACAGTTCACGCACCCAACACGTTTTTCACTATAAACTAAAGAGCATCAATGTAAGAGATGCTGTGGTTTGTTACAGTTTCACAAGCAGAGTTCAACTAGATATGGTCCCTATGAGTAGGAAACACAGTTCTTTTTTTCTGGACATGCTCATATTTCTTGCTGTATTGCAGAATCTAGACAGAAGAGGATGCTTCTTGCGTTAAAACAGAGGGTGTTTCATGGATGAGAACACTGGTCTGAATTTCCCTTCACAAACGGTGTTAAACCAAAGGCTCTGTGTCTTCCTACAAGCAAGAGTTCATTTCCGGAAATCCCAGTGATTTTTCTGCTCAAATGAATTTACACAGTTCATGAACCCAACTAGTTTTTCACTATAAACTAAAGAGCATCTATGTAAGAGATGCTGTAGTTTGTTACAGTTTCACAAGCAGAGTTTAACTTGATATGGTCCGTATTAGTAAGAAACACAGTTCGTTTTTTCTGGGCATGCTCATGTTTCCTGCTGTATTGGAGATGCTGGAAAGAAGAGCATGCTTCTTGCGTTAAAACAGAGTATGTTTCATGGATGAGAACACTGGACTGAATTTCCCTTCACAAACGGAGTTAAACCAAAGGCTCTGTGTCTTCCTACAAGGAAGAGTTCATTTCCGGAAATCCCAGGATTTTTCGGCTCAAATGAATTTACACAGTTCACGCACCCAACACGTTTTTCACTATAAACTAAAGAGCATCAATGTAAGAGATGCTGTGGTTTGTTACAGTTTCACAAGCAGAGTTCAACTAGATATGGTCCGTATGAGTAGGAAATTCAGTTCTTTTTTTGTGGACATGCTCATATTTCTTGCTGTATTGCAACTCTGGACAGAAGAGGATACTTCTTGTGTTAAAACAGACGGTGTTCCATGGATGAGAACACTGGTCTGAATTTCCCTTCACAAACGGAGTTAAACCAAAGGCTGTGTGTCTTCCTACAAGCAAGAGTTCATTTCCGGAAATCACAGTGATTTTACGGCTCAAATGAATTTACACAGTTCACGAACCCATCACGTTTTTCACTATAAACTAAAGAGCATCTATGTAAGAGATGCTGTGGTATGTTACAGTTTCACAAGCAGCGTTTAACTATATATGGTCCGTATGAGTAAGAAACACAGTTCGTTTTTTCTGGGCATGCTCATGTTTCTTGCTGTATTGGAGATGCTGGAAAAGAGCATGCTTCTTGCGTTAAAACAGAGTATGTTTCATGGATGAGAACACTGGTCTGAATTTCCCTTCACAAACGGAGTTAAATCAAAAGTTCTGTGTCTTCCTACAAGCAGGAGTTCATTTCCGGAAATCCCAGGATTTTTCGGCTCAAATGAATTTACATAGTTCACGAACCCAACACGTTTTTCACTATAAACTAAAGAGCATCTTTGTAAGAGATGCTGTGGTTTGTTACAGTTTCACAAGCAGAGTTCAACTAGATATGGTCCCTATGAGTAGGAAACACAGTTCTTTTTTTCTGGACATGCTCATATTTCTTGCTGTATTGCAGAATCTAGACAGAAGAGGATGCTTCTTGCGTTAAAACAGAGGGTGTTTCATGGATGAGAACACTGGTCTGAATTTCCCTTCACAAACGGAGTTAAACCAAAGGCTCTGTGTCTTCCTACAAGCAAGAGTTCATTTCCGGAAATCCCAGTGATTTTTTGGCTCAAAAGAATTTACATAGTTCACGAACCTAACACGTTTTTCACTATAAACTAAAGAGCATCTATGTAAGAGATGCTGTGGTTTGTTACAGATTCACAAGCAGCGTTTAACTAGATATGGTCCGTATGAGTAAGAAACACTGTTCGTTTTTTCTGTGCATGCTCACGTTTCATGCTCTATTGGAGATGCTGGAAACAAGAGCATGCTTCTTGCGTTAAAACAGAGTATGTTTCATGGATGAGAACACTGGTCTGAATTTCCCTTCACAAACGGAGTTAAACCAATGTCTCTGTGTCTTCCTACAAGCAAGAGTTAATTTCCGGAAAACCCAGTGATTTTCAGCTCAAATGTATTTACACAGTTCACGAACCCAACACGTTTTTCACTATAAACTAAAGAGCATCTTTGTAAGAGATGCTGTGGTTTGTTACAGTTTCACAAGCAGAGTTCAACTAGATATGGTCTGTATGAGTAGGAAACACAGTTCTTTTTTTCTGGACATGCTCATATTTCTTGCTGTATTGCAGACTCTGGACAGAAGAGGATGATTCTTGCATTAAAACAGAGGGTTTTTCATGGATGAGAACACTGGTCTGAATTTCCCTTCCCAAATGGAGCTAAACCAAAGTCTCTGTGTCTTCCTACAAGCAAGAGTTCATTTCCGGAAATCCCTGTGATTTTTCGGCTCAAATGAATTTACACAGTTCACGCACCCAACACGTTTTTCACTATAAACTAAAGAGCATCAATGTAAGAGATGCTGTGGTTTGTTACAGTTTCACAAGCAGAGTTCAACTAGATATGGTCCGTATGAGTAGGAAATTCAGTTCTTTTTTTGTGGACATGCTCATATTTCTTGCTCTATTGCAACTATGGACAGAAGAGGATGCTTCTTGTCTTAAAACAGACAGTGTTTCATGCATGAGAACACTGGTCTGAGTTTCCCTCCACAAACGGAGTTAAACCATAGGCTGTGTGTCTTCCTACAAGCAAGAGTTCATTTCCGGAAATCCTAGTGATTTTTCAGCTCAAATGAATTTACACAGTTCATGAACCCAACTAGTTTTTCACTATAAACTAAAGAGCATCTATGTAAGAGTTGCTGTAGTTTGTTACAGTTTCACAAGCAGAGTTTAACTTGATATGGTCCGTATTAGTAAGAAACACAGTTCGTTTTTTCTGGGAATGCTCATGTTTCCTGCTGTATTGGAGATGCTGGAAAGAAGAGCATGCTTCTTGCGTTAAAACAGAGGGTGTTTCATGGATGAGAACAATGGTCTGAATTTCCCTTCACAAACGGAGTTAAATCAAAAGCTCTGTGTCTTCCTACAAGCAGGAGTTCATTTCCGGAAATCCCAGGATTTTTCGGCTCAAATGAATTTACATAGTTCACGAACCCAACACGTTTTTCACTATAAACTAAAGAGCATCTATGTAAGAGATACTGTGGTTTGTTACAGTTTCACAAGCAGAGTTTAACTAGATATGGTCCGTATGAGTAAGAAACACAGTTCGTTTTTTCTTGGCATGCTCATATTTCTTGCTGTATTGGAGATGCTGGAAAGAAGAGCATGCTTCTTGCGTTAAAACAGACTATGTTTCATGAATGAGAACACTGGTCTGAATTTCCCTTCACAAATGGAGTTAAACCAAAGTCTCTGTGTCTTCCTACAAGCAAGAGTTAATTTCCGCAAAACCTAGTGATTTTCGGCTCAAATGAATTTACACATTTCACGAACCCAACACGTTTTTCACTATAAACTAAAGAGCATCTTTGTAAGAGATGCTGTGGTTTGTTAAAGTTTCACAGGCAGAGTTCAACTAGATATGGTCCCTATGAGTAGGAAACACAGTTCTTTTTTTCTGGACATGCTCATATTTCTTGCTGTATTGCAGAATCTAGACAGAAGAGGATGCTTCTTGCGTTAAAACAGAGGGTGATTCATGGATGAGAACACTGGTCTGAATTTCCCTTCACAAACGGAGTTAAACCAAAGGCTCTGTGTCTTCCTACAAGCAAGAGTTCATTTCCGGAAATCCCAGAGATTTTTTGGCTCAAATGAATTTACATAGTTCACGAACCCAACACGTTTTTCACTATAAACTAAAGAGCATCTATGTAAGAGATGCTGTGGTTTGTTACAGATTCACAAGCAGCGTTTAACTAGAAATGGTCCATATGAGTAAGAAACACAGTTCGTTTTTTCTGTGCATGCTCACGTTTCATGCTCTATTGGAGATGCTGGAAACAAGAGCATGCTTCTTGCGTTAAAACAGAGTATGTTTCATGGATGAGAACACTGGTCTGAATTTCCCTTTACAAACGGAGTTAAACCAATGTCTCTGTGTCTTCCTACAAGCAAGAGTTAATTTCCGGAAAACCCAGTGATTTTCGGCTCAAATGTATTTACACAGTTCACGAACCCAACACGTTTTTCACTATAAACTAAAGAGCATCTTTGTAAGAGATGCTGTGGTTTGTTACAGTTTCACAAGCAGAGTTCAACTAGATATGGTCCCTATGAGTAGGAAACACAGTTCTTTTTTTCTGGACATGCTCATATTTCTTGCTGTATTGCAGACTCTGGACAGAAGTGGATGATTCTTGCATTAAAACAGAGGGTGTTTCATGGATGAGAACACTGGTCTGAATTTCCCTTCCCAAATGGAGCTAAACCAAAGTCTCTGTGTCTTCCTACAAGCAAGAGTTCATTTCCGGAAATCCCTGTGATTTTTCGGCTCAAATGAATTTACACAGTTCACGAACCCAACACGTTTTTCACTATAAACTAAGGAGCATCAATGTAAGAGATGCTGTGGTTTGTTACAGTTTCACAAGCAGAGTTCAACTAGATATGGTCCATATGAGTAGGAAATTCAGTTCTTTTTTTGTGGACATGCTCATATTTCTTGCTCTATTGCAACTATGGACAGAAGAGGATGCTTCTTGTCTTAAAACAGACAGTGCTTCATGCATGAGAACACTGGTCTGAGTTTCCCTCCACAAACGGAGTTAAACCATAGGCTGTGTGTCTTCCTACAAGCAAGAGTTCATTTCCGGAAATCCCAGTGATTTTTCAGCTCTAATGAATTTACACAGTTCATAAACCCAACTAGTTTTTCACTATAAACTAAAGAGCATCTATGTAAGAGTTGCTGTAGTTTGTTACAGTTTCACAAGCAGAGTTTAACTTGATATGGTCCGTATTAGTAAGAAACACAGTTCGTTTTTTCTGGGCATGCTCATGTTTCCTGCTGTATTGGAGATGCTGGAAAGAAGAGCATGCTTCCTGCGTTAAAACAGAGTATGTTTCATGGATGAGAACAATGGTCTGAATTTCCCTTCACAAACGGAGTTAAATCAAAAGCTCTGTGTCTTCCTACAAGCAAGAGTTCATTTCCGGAAATCCCAGGATTTTTCGGCTCAAATGAATTTACATAGTTCACGAACCCAACACGTTTTTCACTATAAACTAAAGAGCATCTATGTAAGAGATACTGTGGTTTGTTACAGTTTCACAAGCAGAGTTTAACTAGAAATGGTCCGTATGAGTAAGAAACACAGTTCGTTTTTTCTTGGCATGCTCATATTTCTTGCTGTATTGGAGATGCTGGAAAGAAGAGCATGCTTCTTGCGTTAAAACAGACTATGTTTCATGGATGAGAACACTGGTCTGAATTTCCCTTCACAAATGGAGTTAAACCAAAGTCTCTGTGTCTTCCTACAAGCAAGAGTTAATTTCCGCAAAACCTGGTGATTTTCGGCTCAAATGAATTTACACATTTCACGAACCCAACACGTTTTTCACTATAAACTAAAGAGCATCTTTGTAAGAGATGCTGTGGTTTGTTACAGTTTCACAAGCAGAGTTCAACTAGATATGGTCCCTATGAGTAGGAAACACAGTTCTTTTTTTCTGGACATGCTCATATTTCTTGCTGTATTGCAGAATCTAGACAGAAGAGGATGCTTCTTGCGTTAAAACAGAGGGTGTTTCATGGATGAGAACACTGGTCTGAATTTCCCTTCACAAACGGAGTTAAACCAAAGGCTCTGTGTCTTCCTACAAGCAAGAGTTCATTTCCGGAAATCCCAGTGATTTTTCTGCTCAAATGAATTTACACAGTTCATGAACCCAACTAGTTTTTCACTATAAACTAAAGAGCATCTATGTAAGAGATGCTGTAGTTTGTTACAGTTTCACAAGCAGAGTTTAACTTGATATGGTCCGTATTAGTAAGAAACACAGTTCGTTTTTTCTGGGCATGCTCATGTTTCCTGCTGTATTGGAGATGCTGGAAAGAAGAGCATGCTTCTTGCGTTAAAACAGAGTATGTTTCATGGATGAGAACACTGGTCTGAATTTCCCTTCACAAACGGAGTTAAACCAAAGGCTCTGTGTCTTCCTACAAGGAAGAGTTCATTTCCGGAAATCCCAGGATTTTTCGGCTCAAATGAATTTACACAGTTCACGCACCCAACACGTTTTTCACTATAAACTAAAGAGCATCAATGTAAGAGATGCTGTGGTTTGTTACAGTTTCACAAGCAGAGTTCAACTAGATATGGTCCGTATGAGTAGGAAATTCAGTTCTTTTTTTGTGGACATGCTCATATTTCTTGCTGTATTGCAACTCTGGACAGAAGAGGATACTTCTTGTGTTAAAACAGACGGTGTTCCATGGATGAGAACACTGGTCTGAATTTCCCTTAACAAACGGAGTTAAACCAAAGGCTATGTGTCTTCCTACAAGCAAGAGTTCATTTCCGGAAATCACAGTGATTTTTCGGCTCAAATGAATTTACACAGTTCACGAACCCATCACGTTTTTCACTATAAACTAAAGAGCATCTATGTAAGAGATGCTGTGGTATGTTACAGTTTCACAAGCAGCGTTTAACTTTATATGGTCCGTATGAGTAAGAAACACAGTTCGTTTTTTCTGGGCATGCTCATGTTTCTTGCTGTATTGGAGATGCTGGAAAGAAGAGCATGCTTCTTGCGTTAAAACAGACTATGTTTCATGGATGAGAACACTGGTCTGAATTTCCCTTAACAAACGGAGTTAAATCAAAAGTTCTGTGTCTTCCTACAAGCAGGAGTTCATTTCCAGAAATCCCAGGATTTTTCGGCTCAAATGAATTTACATAGTTCACGAACCCAACACGTTTTTCACTATAAACTAAAGAGCATCTTTGTAAGAGATGCTGTGGTTTGTTACAGTTTCACAAGCAGAGTTCAACTAGATATGGTCCCTATGAGTAGGAAACACAGTTCTTTTTTTCTGGACATGCTCATATTTCTTGCTGTATTGCAGAATCTAGACAGAAGAGGATGCTTCTTGCGTTAAAACAGAGGGTGTTTCATGGATGAGAACACTGGTCTGAATTTCCCTTCACAAACGGAGTTAAACCAAAGGCTCTGTGTCTTCCTACAAGCAAGAGTTCATTTCCGGAAATCCCAGTGATTTTTTGGCTCAAATGAATTTACATAGTTCACGAACCTAACACGTTTTTCACTATAAACTAAAGAGCATCTATGTAAGAGATGCTGTGGTTTGTTACAGATTCACAAGCAGCGTTTAACTAGATATGGTCCGTATGAGTAAGAAACACTGTTCGTTTTTTCTGTGCATGCTCACGTTTCATGCTCTATTGGAGATGCTGGAAACAAGAGCATGCTTCTTGTGTTAAAACAGAGTATATTTCATGGATGAGAACACTGGTCTGAATGTCCCTTCACAAACGGAGTTAAACCAATGTCTCTGTGTCTTCCTACAAGCAAGAGTTAATTTCCGGAAAACCCAGTGATTTTCGGCTCAAATGTATTTACACAGTTCACGAACCCAACACGTTTTTCACTATAAACTAAAGAGCATCTTTGTAAGAGATGCTGTGGTTTGTTACAGTTTCACAAGCACAGTTCAACTAGATATGGTCTGTATGAGTAGGAAACACAGTTCTTTTTTTCTGGACATGCTCATATTTCTTGCTGTATTGCAGACTCTGGACAGAAGAGGATGATTCTTGCATTAAAACAGAGGGTGTTTCATGGATGAGAACACTGGTCTGAATTTCCCTTCCCAAATGGAGCTAAACCAAAGTCTCTGTGTCTTCCTACAAGCAAGAGTTCATTTCCGGAAATCCCTGTGATTTTTCGGCTCAAATGAATTTACACAGTTCACGCACCCAACACGTTTTTCACTATAAAATAAAGAGTATCAATGTAAGAGATGCTGTGGTTTGTTACAGTTTCACAAGCAGAGTTCAACTAGATATGGTCCGTATGAGTAGGAAATTCAGTTCTGTTTTTGTGGACATGCTTATATTTCTTGCTCTATTGCAACTATGGACAGAAGAGGATGCTTCTTGTCTTAAAACAGACAGTGTTTCATGCATGAGAACACTGGTCTGAGTTTCCCTCCACAAACGGAGTTAAACCATAGGCTGTGTGTCTTCCTACAAGCAAGAGTTCATTTCCGGAAATCGCAGTGATTTTTCAGCTCAAATGAATTTACACAGTTCATGAACCCAACTAGTTTTTCACAATAAACTAAAGAGCATCTATGTAAGAGTTGCTGTAGTTTGTTACAGTTTCACAAGCAGAGTTTAACTTGATATGGTCCATATTAGTAAGAAACACAGTTCGTTTTTTCTGGGCATGCTCATGTTTCCTGCTGTATTGGAGATGCTGGAAAGAAGAGCATGCTTCTTGCGTTAAAACAGAGTATGTTTCATGGATGAGAACAATGGTCTGAATTTCCCTTCACAAACGGAGTTAAATCAAAAGCTCTGTGTCTTCCTACAAGCAAGAGTTCATTTCCGGAAATCCCAGGATTTTTCGGCTCAAATGAATTTACATAGTTCACGAACCCAACACGTTTTTCACTATAAACTAAAGAGCATCTATGTAAGAGATACTGTGGTTTGTTACAGTTTCACAAGCAGAGTTTAAGTAGATATGGTCCGTATGAGTAAGAAACACAGTTCGTTTTTTCTTGGCATGCTCATATTTCTTGCTCTATTGGAGATGCTGGAAAGAAGAGCATGCTTCTTGCGTTAAAACAGACTATGTTTCATGGATGAGAACACTGGTCTGAATTTCCCTTCACAAATGGAGTTAAACCAAAGTCTCTGTGTCTTCCTACAAGCAAGAGTTAGTTTCCGCAAAACCTAGTGATTTTCGGCTCAAATGAATTTACACATTTCACGAACCCAACACGTTTTTCACTATAAACTAAAGAGCATCTTTGTAAGTGATGCTGTGGTTTGTTACAGTTTCACAAGCAGAGTTCAACTAGATATGGTCCCTATGAGTAGGAAACACAGTTCTTTTTTTCTGGACACGCTCATATTTCTTGCTGTATTGCAGAATCTAGATAGAAGAGGATGCTTCTTGCGTTAAAACAGAGGGTGTTTCATGGATGAGAACACTGGTCTGAATTTCCCTTCACAAACGGAGTTAAACCAAAGGCTCTGTGTCTTCCTACAAGCAAGAGTTCATTTCCGGAAATCCCAGTGATTTTTCTGCTCAAATGAATTTACACAGTTCATGAACCCAACTAGTTTTTCACTATAAACTAAAGAGCATCTATGTAAGAGATGCTGTAGTTTGTTACAGTTTCACAAGCAGAGTTTAACTTGATATGGTCCGTATTAGTAAGAAACACAGTTCGTTTTTTCTGGGCATGCTCATGTTTCCTGCTGTATTGGAGATGCTGGAAAGAAGAGCATGCTTCTTGCGTTAAAACAGAGTATGTTTCATGGATGAGAACACTGGTCTGAATTTCCCTTCACAAACGGAGTTAAATCAAAAGCTCTGTGTCTTCCTACAAGCAGGAGTTCATTTCCGGAAATCCCAGGATTTTTCGGCTCAAATGAATTTACATAGTTCACGAACCTAACACGTTTTTCACTATAAACTAAAGAGCATCTATGTAAGAGATGCTGTGGTTTGTTACAGTTTCACAAGCAGAGTTTTAGGAGATATGGTCCGTATGAGTAAGAAACACAGTTCGTTTTTTCTGGGCATGCTCATGTTTCTTGCTGTATTGGAGATGCTAGAAAGAAGAGCATGCTTCTTGCGTTAATACAGAGTACGTTTCATGGATGAGAACTCTGGTCTGAATTTCCCTTCACAAACGGAGTTAAATCAAAAGCTCTGTGTCTTCCTACAAGCAGGAGTTCATTTCCGGAAATCCCAGGATTTTTCGGCTCAAATGAATTTACATAGTTCACGAACCTAACACGTTTTTCACTATAAACTAAAGAGCATCTATGTAAGAGATGCTGTGGTTTGTTACAGTTTCACAAGCAGAGTTTTAGGAGATATGGTCCGTATGAGTAAGAAACACAGTTCGTTTTTTCTGGGCATGCTCATGTTTCTTGCTGTATTGGAGATGCTAGAAAGAAGAGCATGCTTCTTGCGTTAATACAGAGTACGTTTCATGGAGGAGAACTCTGGTCTGAATTTCCCTTCACAAACGGAGTTAAACCAAAGGCTCTGTGTCTTCCTACGAGCAAGAGTTCATTTCCGGAAAACCCAGTGATTTTTCGGCTCAAATGAATTTACCCTGTTCACGAACCCCACACGTTTTTTACTATAAACTAAAGAGCATCAATGTAAGAGATGCTGTGGTTTGTTACAGTTTCACAAGCAGAGTTCAACTAGATATGGTCCATATGAGTAGAAATTCAGTTTTTTTTTTGTGGACATGCTCATATTTCTTGCTCTTTTGCAACTATGGACAGAGAGGATGCTTCTTGTCTTAAAACAGACGGTGTTTCATGCATGAGAACACTGGTTTGAATTTCCCTTCACAAACGGTTCAAACCATAGGCTGTGTGTCTTCCTACAAGCAAGAGTTCATTTCCGGAAATCCCAGTGATTTTTCGGCTCAAATGAATTTACGCAGTTCACGAACCCAACACGTTTTTCACTATAAACTAAAGAGCATCTATGTAAGAGATGCTGTGGTTTGTTACAGTTTCACAAGCAGAGTTTAACTAGACATGGTCCGTATGAGTAAGAAACACAGTTCGTTTTTTCTGGGCATGCACACGTTTCTTGCTGAATTGGAGATGCTGGAAAGAAGAGCATGCTTCTTGCGTTAAAGCAGAGTATGATTCATGGATGAGAACACTGGTCTGAATTTCCCTTCACAAATGGAGTTAAAACAATGTCTCTGTGTCTTTCTACAAGAAAGAGTTCATTTCCGGAAAACCCAGTGATTTTTCAGCTCAAATGAATTTACCCTGTTCACGAACCCCACATGATTTTCACTATAAACTAAAGAGCATCTATGTAAGAGATGCTGTGGTTTGTTACAGTTTCACAAGCAGAGTTCAACTAGATATGATCCGTATGAGTAGGAAATACAGGTCTTTTTTTATGGACATGCTCATATTTCTTGCTGTATTGCAACTGTGGACAGAAGAGGATACTTCTTGTGTTAAAACAGACGGTGTTTCATGGATGAGAACACTGGTCTGAATTTCCCTTCACAAAGGGAGTTAAACCAATGTCTCTGTGTCTTCCTACAAGCAAGAGTTAATTTCCGGAAAACCCAGTGATTTTTCAGCTCAAATGAATTTACACAGTTCACGAACCCAACACATTTTTCACTATAAACTAAAGAGCATCTTTGTAAGAGATGCTGTGGTTTGTTACAGTTTCACAAGCAGAGTTCAACTAGATATGGTCTGTATGAGTAGGAAACACAGTTCTTTTTTTCTGGACATGCTCATATTTCTTGCTGTATTGCAGACTCTGGACAGAAGAGGATGATTCTAGCATTAAAACAGAGGGTGTTTCATGGATGAGAACACTGGTCTGAATTTCCCTTCCCAAATGGAGCTAAACCAAAGTCTCTGTGTCTTCCTACAAGCAAGAGTTCATTTCCGGAAATCCCTGTGATTTTTCGGGTCATATGAATTTACACAGTTCACGAACCGAACACGTCTTTCATTATAAACTAAAGAGCATCGAAGTAAGAGATGCTGTGGTTTGTTACAGTTTCACAAGCAGAGTTCAACTAGATATGGTCCGTATGAGTAGGAAATTCAGTTCTTTTTTTGTGGACATGCTCATATTTCTTGCTCTATTGCAACTATGGACAGAAGAGGATGCTTCTTTTCTTAAAACAGACGGTGTTTCATGCATGAGAACACTGGTCTGAATTTCCCTTCACAAACAGAGTTAAACCATAGGCTGTGTGTCTTCCTACAAGCAAGAGTTCATTTCCGGTAAACCCAGGGATTTTCGGCTCAAATGAAATTACACAGTTCATGAACCCAACACGTTTTACACTATAAACTAAAGAGCATCTATGTAAGAGATGCTGTGGTTTGTAACAGTTTCACAAGCAGAGTTTAACTAGATATGGTCCGTATTAGTAAGAAACACAGTTCGTTTTTTCTGGGCATGCTCATATTTCTTGCTGTATTGGAGATGCTGGAAAGAAGAGCATGATTCTTGCGTTAAAACAGAGTATGTTTCATGGATAAGAACACTGTTCTTAATTTCCCTTCACAAATGGAGTTAAACCAAAGTCTCTGTGTCTTCCTACAAGCAAGAGTTAATTTCCGGAAAACCCAGTGATTTTCGGCTCAAATGAATTTACACATTTCACGAACCCAACACGTTTTTCACTATAAACTAAAGAGCATCTTTGTAAGAGATGCTGTGGTTTGTTACAGTTTCACTAGCAGAGTTCAACTAGATATGGTCCCTATGAGTAGGAAACACAGTTCTTTTTTTCTGGACATGCTCATATTTCTTGCTGTATTGCAGAATCTAGACAGAAGAGGATGCTTCTTGCGTTAAAAAAGAGGGTGTTTCATGGATGAGAACACAGGTATGAATTTCCCTTCACAAACGGAGTTAAACCAAAGGCTCTGTGTCTTCCTACAAGCAAGATTTCATTTCTGGAAATCCCAGTGATTTTTCGGCTCAAATGAATTTACACAGTTCACTAACCAAACACGTTTTTCACTATGAACTAAAGAGCATCAATGTAAGAGATGCTGTGGTTTGTTACAGTTTCACAAGCAGAGTTCAACTAGATATGGTCCATATGAGTAGAAATTCAGTTTTTTTTGTGTGGACATGCTCATATTTCTTGCTCTTTTGCAACTATGGACAGAAGAGGATGCTTCTTGTCTTAAAACAGACGGTGTTTCATGCATGAGAACACTGGTTTGAATTTCCCTTCACAAACGGTTCAAACCATAGGCTGTGTGTCTTCCTACAAGCAAGAGTTCATTTCCGGAAATCCCAGTGATTTTTCGGCTCAAATGAATTTACGCAGTTCACGAACCCAACACGTTTTACACTATAAACTAAAGAGCATCTATGTAAGAGATGCTGTGGTTTGTAACAGTTTCACAAGCAGAGTTTAACTAGATATGGTCCGTATTAGTAAGAAACACAGTTCGTTTTTTCTGGGCATGCTCATATTTCTTGCTGTATTGGAGATGCTGGAAAGAAGATCATGATTCTTGCGTTAAAACAGAGTATGTTTCATGGATAAGAACACTGTTCTTAATTTCCCTTCACAAATGGAGTTAAAACAATGTCTCTGTGTCTTTCTACAAGCAAGAGTTAATTTCCGGAAAACCCAGTGATTTTCGGCTCAAATGAATTTACACATTTCACGAACCCAACACGTTTTTCACTATAAACTAAAGAGCATCTTTGTAAGAGATGCTGTGGTTTGTTACAGTTTCACTAGCAGAGTTCAACTAGATATGGTCCCTATGAGTAGGAAACACAGTTCTATTTTTCTGGACATGCTCATATTTCTTGCTGTATTGCAGAATCTAGACAGAAGAGGATGCTTCTTGCGTTAAAAAAGAGGGTGTTTCATGGATGAGAACACAGGTATGAATTTCCCTTCACAAACGGAGTTAAACCAAAGGCTCTGTGTCTTCCTACAAGCAAGAGTTCATTTCTGGAAATCCCAGTGATTATTCGGCTGAAATGAATTTACACAGTTCACTAACCAAACACGTTTTTCACTATGAACTAAAGAGCATCAATGTAAGAGATGCTGTGGTTTGTTACAGTTTCACAAGCAGAGTTCAACTAGATATGGTCCATATGAGTAGAAATTCAGTTTTTTTTTTGTGGACATGCTCATATTTCTTGCTCTTTTGCAACTATGGACAGAAGAGGATGCTTCTTGTCTTAAAACAGACGGTGTTTCATGCATGAGAACACTGGTTTGAATTTCCCTTCACAAACGGTTCAAACCATAGGCTGTGTGTCTTCCTACAAGCAAGAGTTCATTTCCGGAAATCCCAGTGATTTTCGGCTCAAATGAATTTACGCAGTTCACGAACCCAACACGTTTTTCACTATAAACTAAAGAGCATCTATGTAAGAGATGCTGTGGTTTGTTACAGTTTCACAAGCCGAGTTTAACTAGATATGGTCCGTATGAGTAAGAAACACAGTTCGTTTTTTCTGGGCATGCACACGTTTCTTGCTGTATTGGAGATGCTGGAAAGAAGAGCATGCCTCTTGCGATAAAGCAGAGTATGATTCATGGATGAGAACACTGGTCTGAATTTCCCTTCACAAATGGAGTTAAAACAATGTCTCTGTGTCTTTCTACAAGCAAGAGTTCATTTCCGGAAAACCCAGTGATTTTTCAGCTCAAATGAATTTACCCTGTTCACGAACCCCACATGATTTTCACTATAAACTAAAGAGCATCAATGTAAGAGATGCTGTGGTTTGTTACAGTTTCACAAGCAGAGTTCAACTAGATATGGTCCGTATGAGTAGGAAATACAGGTCTTTTTTTATGGACATGCTCATATTTCTTGCTGTATTGCAACTGTGGACAGAAGAGGATACTTCTTGTGTTAAAACAGATGGTGTTTCATGGATGAGAACACTGGTCTGAATTTCCCTTCACAAAGGGAGTTAAACCAATGTCTCTGTGTCTTCCTACAAGCAAGAGTTAATTTCCGGAAAACCCAGTGATTTTTCAGCTCAAATGAATTTACACAGTTCACGAACCCAACACATTTTTCACTATAAACTAAAGAGCATCTTTGTAAGAGATGCTGTGGTTTGTTAAAGTTTCACAAGCAGAGTTCAACTAGATATGGTCTGTATGAGTAGGAAACACAGTTCTTTTTTTCTGGACATGCTCATATTTCTTGCTGTATTGCAGACTCTGGACAGAAGAGGATGATTCTTGCATTAAAACAGAGGGTGTTTCATGGATGAGAACACTGGTCTGAATTTCCCTTCCCAAATGGAGCTAAACCAAAGTCTCTGTGTCTTCCTACAAGCAAGAGTTCATTTCCGGAAATCCCTATGATTTTTCGGCTCATATGAATTTACACAGTTCACGAACCGAACACGTCTTTCACTATAAACTAAAGAGCATCGAAGTAAGAGATGCTGTGGTTTGTTACAGTTTCACAAGCAGAGTTCAACTAGATATGGTCCGTATGAGTAGGAAATTCAGTTCTTTTTTTGTGGACATGCTCATGTTTCTTGCTCTATTGCAACTATGGACAGAAGAGGATGCTTCTTTTCTTAAAACAGACGGTGTTTCATGCATGAGAACACTGGTCTGAATTTCCCTTCACAAACAGAGTTAAACCATAGGCTGTGTGTCTTCCTACAAGCAAGAGTTCATTTCCGGTAAACCCAGGGATTTTCGGCTCAAATGAAATTACACAGTTCATGAACCCAACACGTTTTTCACTATAAAATAATGAGCATCTATGTAAGAGATGCTGTGGTTTGTTACAGTTTCACAAGCAGAGTTTAACTAGATATGGTCCGTATGAGTAAGAAACACAGTTCGTTTTTTCTGGGCATGCACACGTTTCTTGCTGTATTGGAGATGCTGGAAAGAAGAGCATGCTTCTTGCGTTAAAGCAGAGTATGATTCATGGATGAGAACACTGGTCTGAATTTCCCTTCACAAATGGAGTTAAAACAATGTCTCTGTGTCTTTCTACAAGCAAGAGTTCATTTCCGGAAAACCCAGTGATTTTTCAGCTCAAATGAATTTACCCTGTTCACGAACCCCACATGATTTTCACTATGAACTAAAGAGCATCTATGTAAGAGATGCTGTGGTTTGTTACAGTTTCACAAGCAGAGTTCAACTAGATATGGTCCGTATGAGTAGGAAATACAGGTCTTTTTTTATGGACATGCTCATATTTCTTGCTGTATTACAACTGTGGACAGAAGAGGATACTTCTTGTGTTAAAACAGACGGTGTTTCATGGATGAGAACACTGGTCTGAATTTCCCTTCACAAAGGGAGTTAAACCAATGTCTCTGTGTCTTCCTACAAGCAAGAGTTAATTTCCGGAAAACCCAGTGATTTTTCAGCTCAAATGAATTTACACAGTTCACGAACCCAACACATTTTTCACTATAAACTAAAGAGCATCTTTGTAAGAGATGCTGTGGTTTGTTACAGTTTCACAAGCAGAGTTCAACTAGATATGGTCTGTATGAGTAGGAAACACAGTTCTTTTTTTCTGGACATGCTCATATTTCTTGCTGTATTGCAGACTCTGGACAGAAGAGGATGATTCTTGCATTAAAACAGAGGGTGTTTCATGGATGAGAACACTGGTCTGAATTTCCCTTCCCAAATGGAGCTAAACCAAAGTCTCTGTGTCTTCCTACAAGCAAGAGTTCATTTCCGGAAATCCCTGTGATTTTTCGGCTCATATGAATTTACACAGTTCACGAACCGAACACGTCTTTCACTATAAACTAAAGAGCATCGAAGTAAGAGATGCTGTGGTTTGTTACAGTTTCACAAGCAGAGTTCAACTAGATATGGTCCGTATGAGTAGGAAATTCAGTTCTTTTTTTGTGGACATGCTCATATTTCTTGCTCTATTGCAACTATGGACAGAAGAGGATGCTTCTTTTCTTAAAACAGACGGTGTTTCATGCATGAGAACACTGGTCTGAATTTCCCTTCACAAACAGAGTTAAACCATAGGCTGTGTGTCTTCCTACAAGCAAGAGTTCATTTCCGGTAAACCCAGGGATTTTCGGCTCAAATGAAATTACACAGTTCATGAAGCCAACACGTTTTTCACTATAAACTAATGAGCATCTATGTAAGAGATGCTGTGGTTTGTAACAGTTTCACAAGCAGAGTTTAACTAGATATGGTCCGTATTAGTAAGAAACACAGTTCGTTTTTTCTGGGCATGCTCATCTTTCCTGCTGTATTGGAGATGCTGGAAAGAAGAGCATGCTTTTTGCGCTAAAACAGAGTATGCTTCATGGATGAGAACACTGGTCTGAATTTCCCTTCACAAACGGAGTTAAATCAAATGCTATGTGTCTTCCTACAAGGAGGCGTTCATTTCCGGAAATCCCAGGATTTTTCGACTCAAATGAATTTACATAGTTCACGAACCTAACACGTTTTTCACGATAAACTAAAGAGCATCTTTGTAATAGATGCTGTGGTTTGTTACAGTTTCACAAGCAGAGTTCAACTAGATATGGTCCCTATGAGTAGGAAACACAGTTCTTTTTTTCTGGACATGCTCATATTTTTTGCTGTATTGCAGACTCTGGACAGAAGAGGATGATTCTTGCATTAAAACAGAGGGTGATTCATGGATGAGAACACTGGTCTGAATTTCCCTTCCTAAATGGAGCTAAACCAAAGTCTCTGTGTCTTCCTACAAGCAAGAGTTCATTTCCGGAAATCCCTGTGATTTTTCGGCTCAAATGAATTTACACTATTCACGCACCCAACACGTTTTTCACTATAAACTAAAGAGCATCTATGTAAGAGATGCTGTGGTTTGTTACCGTTTCACAAGCAGAGTTTAACTAGATATGGTCCGTATTAGTAAGAAACACAGTTCGTTTTTTCTGGGCATGCTCATGTTTCCTGCTGTATTGGAGATGCTGGAAAGAAGAGCATGCTTCTTGCGTTAAAACAGAGTATGTTTCATGGATGAGAACACTGGTCTGAATTTCCCTTCACAAACGGAGTTAAATCAAAGGCTCTTTTGTCTTCCTACAAGCAGGAGTTCATTTCCGGAAATCCCAGGATTTTTCGGCTCAAATGAATTTACATAGTTCACGAACCTAACACGTTTTTCACGATAAACTAAAGAGCATCTATGTAAGAGATGCTGTGGTTTGTTACAGTTTCACAAGCAGAGTTTAAGTAGATATGGTCCGTATGAGTAAGTAACACAGTTCGTTTTTTCTCTGCATGCTCATGTTTCTTGCTGTATTGGAGATGCTGGAAAGAAGAGCATGCTTCTTGCGTTAATACAGAGTACGTTTAATGGATGAGAACTCTGGTCTGAATTTCCCTTCACAAACGGAGTTAAATCAAAGGCTCTGTGTCTTCCTACGAGCAAGAGTTCATTTCCGGAAATCCCAGGATTTTTCGGCTCAAATGAATTTACATAGTTCAAGAACCCAACACGTTTTTCACTATAAACTAAAGAGCATCTATGTAAGAGATGCTGTGGTTTGTTACAGTTTCACAAGCAGATTTAACTAGATATGGTACGTATGAGTAAGAAACACAGTTCGTTTTTTCTGGGCATGCTCATATTTCTTGCTGTATTGGAGATGCTGGAAAGAAGAGCATGATTCTTGCGTTAAAACAGAGTATGTTTCATGGATAAGAACACTGGTCTTAATTTCCCTTCACAAATGGAGTTAAACCAAAGTCTCTGTGTCTTCCTACAAGCAAGAGTTAATTTCCGGAAAACCCAGTGATTTTCGGCTCAAATGAATTTACACATTTCACGAACCCAACACGTTTTCACTATAAACTAAAGAGCATCTTTGTAAGAGATGCTGTGGTTTGTTACAGTTTCACTAGCAGAGTTCAACTAGATATGGTCCCTATGAGTAGGAAACACAGTTCTTTTTTTCTGGACATGCTCATATTTCTTGCTGTATTGCAGAATCTAGACAGAAGAGGATGCTTCTTGCGTTAAAACAGAGGGTGTTTCATGGATGAGAACACAGGTATGAATTTCCCTTCACAAACGGAGTTAAACCAAAGGCTCTGTGTCTTCCTACAAGCAAGAGTTCATTTCCGGAAATCCCAGTGATTTTTTGGCTCAAATGAATTTACATAGTTCACGAACCCAACACGTTTTTCACTATGAACTAAAGAGCATCAATGTAAGAGATGCTGTGGTTTGTTACAGTTTCACAAGCAGAGTTCAACTAGATATGGTCCATATGAGTAGAAATTCAGTTTTTTTTTTTGTGGACATGCTCATATTTCTTGCTCTTTTGCAACTATGGACAGAAGAGGATGCTTCTTGTCTTAAAACAGACGGTGTTTCATGCATGAGAACACTGGTTTGAATTTCCCTTCACAAACGGTTCAAACCATAGGCTGTGTGTCTTCCTACAAGCAAGAGTTCATTTCCGGAAATCCCAGTGATTTTTCCGCTCAAACTAATTTACACAGTTCACGATCCCAACACGTTTTTCACTATAAACTAAAGAGCATCTATGTAAGAGATGCTGTGGTTTGTTACAATTTCACAAGCAGAGTTTAACTAGATATGGTCCGTATGAGTAAGAAACACAGTTCGTTTTTTCTGGGCATGCACACGTTTCTTGCTGTATTGGAGATGCTGGAAAGAAGAGCATGCTTCTTGCGTTAAAGCAGAGTATGATTCATGGATGAGAACACTGGTCTGAATTTCCCTTCACAAATGGAGTTAAAACAATGTCTCTGTGTCTTTCTACAAGCAAGAGTTCATTTCCGGAAAACCCAGTGATTTTTCAGCTCAAATGAATTTACCCTGTTCACGAACCCCACATGATTTTCACTATAAACTAAAGAGCATCTATGTAAGAGATGCTGTGGTTTGTTACAGTTTCACAAGCAGAGTTCAACTAGATATGGTCCGTATGAGTAGGAAATACAGGTCCTTTTTTATGGACATGCTCATATTTCTTGCTGTATTGCAACTGTGGACAGAAGAGGATACTTCTTGTGTTAAAACAGACGGTGTTTCATGGATGAGAACACTGGTCTGAATTTCCCTTCACAAACGGAGTTAAACCAATGTCTCTGTGTCTTCCTACAAGCAAGAGTTAATTTCCGGAAAACCCAGTGATTTTTCAGCTCAAATGAATTTACACAGTTCACGAACCCAACACATTTTTCACTATAAACTAAAGAGCATCTATGTAAGAGATGCTGTGGTTTGTTACAGTTTCACAAGCAGAGTGTAACTAGATATGGTCCCTATGAGTAAGAAACACAGTTTTTTTTTTTCTGGGCATGCTTACGTTTCTTGCTGTATTGGAGAAGCTGGAAAAAGAGCATGCTTCTTACGTTAAAACAGAGGGTGTTTCATGGATGAGATCACTGGTCTGAATTTCCCTTCACAAACGGAGTTAAACCAAAGGCTCTGTGTCTTCCTACAAGCAAGAGTTCATTTCTGGAAATCCCAGTGATTTTTCGGCTCAAATGAATTTACACAGTTCACTAACCAAACACGTTTTTCACTATGAAATAAAGAGCATCAATGTAAGACATGCTGTGGTTTGTTACAGTTTCACAAGCAGAGTTCAACTAGATATGGTCCATATGAGTAGAAATTCAGTTTTTTTTTTTTTGTGGACATGCTCATATTTCTTGCTCTTTTGCAACTATGGACAGAAGAGGATGCTTCTTGTCTTAAAACAGACGGTGTTTCATGCATGAGAACACTGGTTTGAATTTCCCTTCACAAACGGTTCAAACCATAGGCTGTGTGTCTTCCTACAAGCAAGAGTTCATTTCCGGAAATCCCAGTGATTTTTCGGCTCAAATGAATTTACACAGTTCACGAACCCAACACGTTTTTCACTATAAACTAAAGAGCATCTATGTAAGAGATGCTGTGGTTTGTTACAGTTTCACAAGCAGAGTTCAACTAGATATGGTCTGTATGAGTAGGAAACACAGTTCTTTTTTTCTGGACATGCTCATATTTCTTGCTGTATTGCAGACTCTGGACAGAAGAGGATGATTCTTGCATTAAAACAGAGGGTGTTTCATGGATGAGAACACTGGTCTGAATTTCCCTTCCCAAATGGAGCTAAACCAAAGTCTCTGTGTCTTCCTACAAGCAAGAGTTCATTTCCGGAAATCCCTGTGATTTTTCGGCTCATATGAATTTACACAGTTCACGAACCGAATACGTCTTTCACTATAAACTAAAGAGCATCGAAGTAAGAGAGGCTGTGGTTTGTTACAGTTTCACAAGCAGAGGTCAACTAGATATGGTCCGTATGAGTAGGAAATTCAGTTCTTTTTTTCTGGACAAGCTCATATTTCTTGCTGTATTGGAGAAGCTGGAAAAAGAGCATGCTTCTTACGTTAAAACAGAGGGTGTTTCATGGATGAGATCACTGGTCTGAATTTCCCTTCACAAACGGAGTTAAACCAAAGGCTCTGTGTCTTCCTACAAGCAAGAGTTCATTACTGGAAATCCCAGTGATTTTTCGGCTCAAATGAATTTACACAGTTCACTAACCAAACACGTTTTTCACTATGAACTAAAGAGCATCAATGTAAGAGATGCTGTGGTTTGTTACAGTTTCACAAGCAGAGTTCAACTAGATATGGTCCATATGAGTAGAAATTCAGTTTTTTTTTTTGTGGACATGCTCATATTTCTTGCTCTTTTGCAACTATGGACAGAAGAGGATGCTTCTTGTCTTAAAACAGACGGTGTTTCATGCATGAGAACACTGGTTTGAATTTCCCTTCACAAACGGTTCAAACCATAGGCTGTGTGTCTTCCTACAAGCAAGAGTTCATTTCCGGAAATCCCAGTGATTTTTCGGCTCAAATGAATTTACACAGTTCACGAACCCAACACGTTTTTCACTATAAACTAAAGAGCATCTATGTAAGAGATGCTGTGGTTTGTTACCGTTTCACAAGCAGAGTTTAACTAGATATGGTCCGTATTAGTAAGAAACACAGTTCGTTTTTTCTGGGCATGCTCATGTTTCCTGCTGTATTGGAGATGCTGGAAAGAAGAGCATGCTTCTTGCGTTAAAACAGAGTATGTTTCATGGATGAGAACACTGGTCTGAATTTCCCTTCACAAACGGAGTTAAATCAAAGGCTCTTTTGTCTTCCTACAAGCAGGAGTTCATTTCCGGAAATCCCAGGATTTTTCGGCTCAAATGAATTTACATAGTTCACGAACCTAACACGTTTTTCACGATAAACTAAAGAGCATCTATGTAAGAGATGCT
The DNA here is from genome assembly GCA_949786385.1 of Onychomys leucogaster. Taxonomy (NCBI): domain Eukaryota; kingdom Metazoa; phylum Chordata; class Mammalia; order Rodentia; family Cricetidae; genus Onychomys; species Onychomys leucogaster. The sequence continues at coordinate 104,437 of CATKUP010000151.1, read as the reverse complement.
GTGGTTTGTTACAGTTTCACAAGCAGAGTTTAAGTAGATATGGTCCGTATGAGTAAGTAACACAGTTCGTTTTTTCTCTGCATGCTCATGTTTCTTGCTGTATTGGAGATGCTGGAAAGAAGAGCATGCTTCTTGCGTTAATACAGAGTACGTTTAATGGATGAGAACTCTGGTCTGAATTTCCCTTCACAAACGGAGTTAAATCAAAGGCTCTGTGTCTTCCTACGAGCAAGAGTTCATTTCCGGAAATCCCAGGATTTTTCGGCTCAAATGAATTTACATAGTTCAAGAACCCAACACGTTTTTCACTATAAACTAAAGAGCATCTATGTAAGAGATGCTGTGGTTTGTTACAGTTTCACAAGCAGATTTAACTAGATATGGTACGTATGAGTAAGAAACACAGTTCGTTTTTTCTGGGCATGCTCATATTTCTTGCTGTATTGGAGATGCTGGAAAGAAGAGCATGATTCTTGCGTTAAAACAGAGTATGTTTCATGGATAAGAACACTGGTCTTAATTTCCCTTCACAAATGGAGTTAAACCAAAGTCTCTGTGTCTTCCTACAAGCAAGAGTTAATTTCCGGAAAACCCAGTGATTTTCGGCTCAAATGAATTTACACATTTCACGAACCCAACACGTTTTCACTATAAACTAAAGAGCATCTTTGTAAGAGATGCTGTGGTTTGTTACAGTTTCACTAGCAGAGTTCAACTAGATATGGTCCCTATGAGTAGGAAACACAGTTCTTTTTTTCTGGACATGCTCATATTTCTTGCTGTATTGCAGAATCTAGACAGAAGAGGATGCTTCTTGCGTTAAAACAGAGGGTGTTTCATGGATGAGAACACAGGTATGAATTTCCCTTCACAAACGGAGTTAAACCAAAGGCTCTGTGTCTTCCTACAAGCAAGAGTTCATTTCCGGAAATCCCAGTGATTTTTTGGCTCAAATGAATTTACATAGTTCACGAACCCAACACGTTTTTCACTATGAACTAAAGAGCATCAATGTAAGAGATGCTGTGGTTTGTTACAGTTTCACAAGCAGAGTTCAACTAGATATGGTCCATATGAGTAGAAATTCAGTTTTTTTTTTTGTGGACATGCTCATATTTCTTGCTCTTTTGCAACTATGGACAGAAGAGGATGCTTCTTGTCTTAAAACAGACGGTGTTTCATGCATGAGAACACTGGTTTGAATTTCCCTTCACAAACGGTTCAAACCATAGGCTGTGTGTCTTCCTACAAGCAAGAGTTCATTTCCGGAAATCCCAGTGATTTTTCCGCTCAAACTAATTTACACAGTTCACGATCCCAACACGTTTTTCACTATAAACTAAAGAGCATCTATGTAAGAGATGCTGTGGTTTGTTACAATTTCACAAGCAGAGTTTAACTAGATATGGTCCGTATGAGTAAGAAACACAGTTCGTTTTTTCTGGGCATGCACACGTTTCTTGCTGTATTGGAGATGCTGGAAAGAAGAGCATGCTTCTTGCGTTAAAGCAGAGTATGATTCATGGATGAGAACACTGGTCTGAATTTCCCTTCACAAATGGAGTTAAAACAATGTCTCTGTGTCTTTCTACAAGCAAGAGTTCATTTCCGGAAAACCCAGTGATTTTTCAGCTCAAATGAATTTACCCTGTTCACGAACCCCACATGATTTTCACTATAAACTAAAGAGCATCTATGTAAGAGATGCTGTGGTTTGTTACAGTTTCACAAGCAGAGTTCAACTAGATATGGTCCGTATGAGTAGGAAATACAGGTCCTTTTTTATGGACATGCTCATATTTCTTGCTGTATTGCAACTGTGGACAGAAGAGGATACTTCTTGTGTTAAAACAGACGGTGTTTCATGGATGAGAACACTGGTCTGAATTTCCCTTCACAAACGGAGTTAAACCAATGTCTCTGTGTCTTCCTACAAGCAAGAGTTAATTTCCGGAAAACCCAGTGATTTTTCAGCTCAAATGAATTTACACAGTTCACGAACCCAACACATTTTTCACTATAAACTAAAGAGCATCTATGTAAGAGATGCTGTGGTTTGTTACAGTTTCACAAGCAGAGTGTAACTAGATATGGTCCCTATGAGTAAGAAACACAGTTTTTTTTTTCTGGGCATGCTTACGTTTCTTGCTGTATTGGAGAAGCTGGAAAAAGAGCATGCTTCTTACGTTAAAACAGAGGGTGTTTCATGGATGAGATCACTGGTCTGAATTTCCCTTCACAAACGGAGTTAAACCAAAGGCTCTGTGTCTTCCTACAAGCAAGAGTTCATTTCTGGAAATCCCAGTGATTTTTCGGCTCAAATGAATTTACACAGTTCACTAACCAAACACGTTTTTCACTATGAAATAAAGAGCATCAATGTAAGAGATGCTGTGGTTTGTTACAGTTTCACAAGCAGAGTTCAACTAGATATGGTCCATATGAGTAGAAATTCAGTTTTTTTTTTTTTGTGGACATGCTCATATTTCTTGCTCTTTTGCAACTATGGACAGAAGAGGATGCTTCTTGTCTTAAAACAGACGGTGTTTCATGCATGAGAACACTGGTTTGAATTTCCCTTCACAAACGGTTCAAACCATAGGCTGTGTGTCTTCCTACAAGCAAGAGTTCATTTCCGGAAATCCCAGTGATTTTTCGGCTCAAATGAATTTACACAGTTCACGAACCCAACACGTTTTTCACTATAAACTAAAGAGCATCTATGTAAGAGATGCTGTGGTTTGTTACAGTTTCACAAGCAGAGTTCAACTAGATATGGTCTGTATGAGTAGGAAACACAGTTCTTTTTTTCTGGACATGCTCATATTTCTTGCTGTATTGCAGACTCTGGACAGAAGAGGATGATTCTTGCATTAAAACAGAGGGTGTTTCATGGATGAGAACACTGGTCTGAATTTCCCTTCCCAAATGGAGCTAAACCAAAGTCTCTGTGTCTTCCTACAAGCAAGAGTTCATTTCCGGAAATCCCTGTGATTTTTCGGCTCATATGAATTTACACAGTTCACGAACCGAATACGTCTTTCACTATAAACTAAAGAGCATCGAAGTAAGAGAGGCTGTGGTTTGTTACAGTTTCACAAGCAGAGGTCAACTAGATATGGTCCGTATGAGTAGGAAATTCAGTTCTTTTTTTCTGGACAAGCTCATATTTCTTGCTGTATTGGAGAAGCTGGAAAAAGAGCATGCTTCTTACGTTAAAACAGAGGGTGTTTCATGGATGAGATCACTGGTCTGAATTTCCCTTCACAAACGGAGTTAAACCAAAGGCTCTGTGTCTTCCTACAAGCAAGAGTTCATTACTGGAAATCCCAGTGATTTTTCGGCTCAAATGAATTTACACAGTTCACTAACCAAACACGTTTTTCACTATGAACTAAAGAGCATCAATGTAAGAGATGCTGTGGTTTGTTACAGTTTCACAAGCAGAGTTCAACTAGATATGGTCCATATGAGTAGAAATTCAGTTTTTTTTTTTGTGGACATGCTCATATTTCTTGCTCTTTTGCAACTATGGACAGAAGAGGATGCTTCTTGTCTTAAAACAGACGGTGTTTCATGCATGAGAACACTGGTTTGAATTTCCCTTCACAAACGGTTCAAACCATAGGCTGTGTGTCTTCCTACAAGCAAGAGTTCATTTCCGGAAATCCCAGTGATTTTTCGGCTCAAATGAATTTACACAGTTCACGAACCCAACAAGTTTTTCACTATAAACTAAAGAGCATCTATGTAAGAGATGCTGTGGTTTGTTACAGTTTCACAAGCAGAGTTCAACTAGATATGGTCTGTATGAGTAGGAAACCCAGTTCTTTTTTTCTGGACATGCTCATATTTCTTGCTGTATTGCAGACTCTGGACAGAAGAGGATGATTCTTGCATTAAAACAGAGGGTGTTTCATGGATGAGAACACTGGTCTGAATTTCCCTTCCCAAATGGAGCTAAACCAAAGTCTCTGTGTCTTCCTACAAGCAAGAGTTCATTTCCGGAAATCCCTGTGATTTTTCGGCTCATATGAATTTACACAGTTCACGAACCGAACACGTCTTTCACTATAAACTAAAGAGCATCGAAGTAAGAGATGCTGTGGTTTGTTACAGTTTCACAAGCAGAGGTCAACTAGATATGGTCCGTATGAGTAGGAAATTCAGTTCTTTTTTTGTGGACATGCTCATATTTCTTGCTCTATTGCAACTATGGACAGAAGAGGATGCTTCTTTTCTTAAAACAGACGGTGTTTCATGCATGAGAACACTGGTCTGAATTTCCCTTCACAAACAGAGTTAAACCATAGGCTGTGTGTCTTCCTACAAGCAAGAGTTCATTTCCGGTAAACCCAGGGATTTTCGGCTCAAATGAAATTACACAGTTCATGAACCCAACACGTTTTTCACTATTCACTAAAGAGCATCTATGTAAGAGATGCTGTGGTTTGTTACAGTTTCATAAGTAGAGTTCAACTAGATATGGTCAGTATGAGTAGGAAACACAGTTCTTTTTTTCTGGGCATGCTCATATTTCTTGCTGTATTGGAGAAGCTGGAAAGAAGAGCATGCTTCTTACGTTAAAACAGAGGGTGTTTCATGGATGAGAACACTGGTCTGAATTTCCCTTCACAAATGGAGTTAAACCAAAGGCTCTGTGTCTTCCTACAAGCAAGAGTTCATTTCACGAAATGCCTGTGATTTTTCGGCTCAAATGAATTTACACAGTTCACGAACCCAACACGTTTTTCACTATGAACTAAAGAGCATCGATGTAAGAGATGCTGTGGTTTGTTACAGTTTCACAAGCAGAGTTCAACTAGATATGGTCCATATGAGTAGGAAACACAGTTCTTTTTTTCTGGACATGCTCATATTTCTTGCTGTATTGGAGATGCTGGAAAGAAGAGCATGCTTCTTGCGTTAAAACAGAGTATGTTTCATGGATGAGAACACTGGTCTGAATTTCCCTTCATGAACGGAGTTAAACCAAAGTCTTTGTGTCTTCCTACAAGCAAGAGTTCATTTCCGGAAATCCCTGTGATTTTTCGGCTCAAATGAATTTACACAATTCACGCACCCAACACGTTTTTCACTATAAACTAAAGAGCATCTTTGTAAGAGATGCTGTGTTTTGTTACAGTTTCTCAAGCAGAGTTCAACTAGATATGGTCCGTATGAGTAGGAAATTCAGTTCTTTTTTTGTGGACATGCTCATATTTCTTGCTCTATTGCAACTATGGACAGAAGAGAATGCTTCTTGTCTTAAAACAGACGGTTTTTCATGCATGAGAACACTGGTCTGAATTTCCCTCCACAAACGGAGTTAAACCATAGGCTGTGTGTCTTCCTACAAGCAAGAGTTCATTTCCGGAAATCCCAGTGATTTTTCAGCTCAAATGAATTTACACAGTTCATGAACCCAACACGTTTTTCGCTATAAACTAAAGAGCATCTATGTAAGAGATGCTGTAGTTTGTTACAGTTTCACAAGTAGAGTTTTACTTGATATGGTCCGTATTAGTAAGAAACACAGTTTGTTTTTTCTGGGCATGCTCATGTTTCCTGCTGTATTGGAGATGCTGGAAAGAAGAGCATGCTTCTTGCGTTAAAACAGAATATGTTTCATGGATGAGAACACTGGTCTGAATTTCCCTTCACAAACGGAGTTAAATCAAAGGCTCTGTGTCTTCCTACAAGCAGGAGTTCATTTCCGGAAATCCCAGGATTTTTCGGCTCAAATGAATTTACATAGTTCACGAACCTAACACGTTTTTCAGTATAAACTAAAGAGCATCTATGTAAGAGATGCTGTGGTTTGTTACAGTTTCACAAGCAGAGTTTACGTAGATATGGTCCGTATGAGTAAGAAAAACAGTTCGTTTTTTCTCTGCATGCTCATGTTTCTTGCTGTATTGGAGATGCTGGAAAGAAGAGCATGCTTCTTGCATTAATATAGAGTACGTTTTGTGGATGAGAACTCTGGTCTGAATTTCCCTTCACAAATGGAGTTAAACCATAGTCTCTAGTCTTCCTAAAAGCAAGAGTTCATTTCCGGTAAACCCAGGGAATTTTCGGCTCAAATGAATTTACACAGTTCACGAACCCAACACGTTTTTCACTATAAACTAAAGAGCATCTTTGTAAGAGATGATGTGGTTTGTTACAGTTTCACAAGCAGAGTTCAACTAGATATGGTCCGTATGAGTAGGAAATACAGTTCTTTTTTTATGGACATGCTCATATTTCTTGCTGTATTGCAACTCTGGACAGAGATTGATGCTTCTTGTGTTAAAACAGGGTATGTCTCATGGATGAGAACACTGGTCTGAATTTCCCTTCCCAAATGGAGCTAAACCAAAGTCTCTGTGTCTTCCTACAAGCAAGAGTTCATTTCCGGAAATCCCTGTGATTTTTCGTCTCAAATGAATTTACACAATTCACGCACCCAACACGTTTTTCACTATAAACTAAAGAGCATCAATGTAAGAGATGCTGTGGTTTGTTACAGTTTCACAAGCAGAGTTCAACTAGATATGGTCCGTATGAGTAGGAAATTCAGTTCTTTTTTTGTGGACATGCTCATATTTCATGCTCTATTGCAACTATGGACAGAAGAGGATGCTTCTTGTCTTAAAACAGATGGTGTTTCATTCATGAGAACACTGGTCTGAATTTCCCTTCACCAACAGAGTTAAACCATAGGCTGTGTGTCTTCCTACAAGCAAAAGTTCATTTCCGGTAAACCCAGGGATTTTCGGCTCAAATGAATTTACACAGTTCATGAACCCAACACGTTTTTCGCTATAAACTAAAGAGCATCTATGTAAGAGATGCTGTGGTTTGTTACAGTTTCACAAGCAGAGTTTAACTAGATATGGTCCGTATTAGTAAGAAACACAGTTCGTTTTTTCTGGGCATGCTCATGTTTCCTGCTGTATTGGAGATGCTGGAAAGAAGAGCATGCTTCTTGCGTTAAAACAGAGTATGTTTCATGGATGAGAACACTGGTCTGAATTTCCCTTCACAAAGGGAGTTAAACCAATGTCTCTGTGTCTTCCTACAAGCAAGAGTTAATTTCCGGAAAACCCAGTGATTTTTCAGCTCAAATGAATTTACACAGTTCACGAACCCAACACATTTTTCACTATAAACTAAAGAGCATCTTTGTAAGAGATGCTGTGGTTTGTTACAGTTTCACAAGCAGAGTTCAACTAGATATGGTCTGTATGAGTAGGAAACACAGTTCTTTTTTTCTGGACATGCTCATATTTCTTGCTGTATTGCAGACTCTGGACAGAAGAGGATGATTCTTGCATTAAAACAGAGGGTGTTTCATGGATGAGAACACTGGTCTGAATTTCCCTTCCCAAATGGAGCTAAACCAAAGTCTCTGTGTCTTCCTACAAGCAAGAGTTCATTTCCGGAAATCCCTGTGATTTTTCGGCTCATATGAATTTACACAGTTCACGAACCGAACACGTCTTTCACTATAAACTAAAGAGCATCGAAGTAAGAGATGCTGTGGTTTGTTACAGTTTCACAAGCAGAGTTCAACTAGATATGGTCCGTATGAGTAGGAAATTCAGTTCTTTTTTTGTGGACATGCTCATATTTCTTGCTCTATTGCAACTATGGACAGAAGAGGATGCTTCTTTTCTTAAAACAGACGGTGTTTCATGCATGAGAACACTGGTCTGAATTTCCCTTCACAAACAGAGTTAAACCATAGGCTGTGTGTCTTCCTACAAGCAAGAGTTCATTTCCGGTAAACCCAGGGATTTTCGGCTCAAATGAAATTACACAGTTCATGAAGCCAACACGTTTTTCACTATAAACTAATGAGCATCTATGTAAGAGATGCTGTGGTTTGTAACAGTTTCACAAGCAGAGTTTAACTAGATATGGTCCGTATTAGTAAGAAACACAGTTCGTTTTTTCTGGGCATGCTAATCTTTCCTGCTGTATTGGAGATGCTGGAAAGAAGAGCATGCTTTTTGCGCTAAAACAGAGTATGCTTCATGGATGAGAACACTGGTCTGAATTTCCCTTCACAAACGGAGTTAAATCAAATGCTATGTGTCTTCCTACAAGGAGGCGTTCATTTCCGGAAATCCCAGGATTTTTCGACTCAAATGAATTTACATAGTTCACGAACCTAACACGTTTTTCACGATAAACTAAAGAGCATCTTTGTAATAGATGCTGTGGTTTGTTACAGTTTCACAAGCAGAGTTCAACTAGATATGGTCCCTATGAGTAGGAAACACAGTTCTTTTTTTCTGGACATGCTCATATTTTTTGCTGTATTGCAGACTCTGGACAGAAGAGGATGATTCTTGCATTAAAACAGAGGGTGATTCATGGATAAGAACACTGGTCTGAATTTCCCTTCCCAAATGGAGCTAAACCAAAATCTCTGTGTCTTCCTACAAGCAAGAGTTCATTTCCGGAAATCCCTGTGATTTTTCGGCTCAAATGAATTTACACAATTCACGCACCCAACACGTTTTTCACTATAAACTAAAGAGCATCAATGTAAGAGATGCTGTGGTTTGTTACAGTTTCACAAGCAGAGTTCAACTAGATATGGTCCGTATGAGTAGGAAATTCAGTTCTTTTTTTGTGGACATGCTCATATTTCATGCTCTATTGCAACTATGGACAGAAGAGGATGCTTCTTGTCTTAAAACAGACGGTGTTTCATTCATGAGAACACTGGTCTGAATTTCCCTTCACCAACAGAGTTAAACCATAGGCTGTGTGTCTTCCTACAAGCAAAAGTTCATTTCCGGTAAACCCAGGGATTTTCGGCTCAAATGAATTTACACAGTTCATGAACCCAACACGTTTTTCGCTATAAACTAAAGAGCATCTATGTAAGAGATGCTGTGGTTTGTTACAGTTTCACAAGCAGAGTTTAACTAGATATGGTCCGTATTAGTAAGAAACACAGTTCGTTTTTTCTGGGCATGCTCATGTTTCCTGCTGTATTGGAGATGCTGGAAAGAAGAGCATGCTTCTTGCGTTAAAACAGAGTATGTTTCATGGATGAGAACACTGGTCTGAATTTCCCTTCACAAAGGGAGTTAAACCAATGTCTCTGTGTCTTCCTACAAGCAAGAGTTAATTTCCGGAAAACCCAGTGATTTTTCAGCTCAAATGAATTTACACAGTTCACGAACCCAACACATTTTTCACTATAAACTAAAGAGCATCTTTGTAAGAGATGCTGTGGTTTGTTACAGTTTCACAAGCAGAGTTCAACTAGATATGGTCTGTATGAGTAGGAAACACAGTTCTTTCTTTCTGGACATGCTCATATTTCTTGCTGTATTGCAGACTCTGGACAGAAGAGGATGATTCTTGCATTAAAACAGAGGGTGTTTCATGGATGAGAACACTGGTCTGAATTTCCCTTCCCAAATGGAGCTAAACCAAAGTCTCTGTGTCTTCCTACAAGCAAGAGTTCATTTCCGGAAATCCCTGTGATTTTTCGGCTCATATGAATTTACACAGTTCACGAACCGAACACGTCTTTCACTATAAACTAAAGAGCATCGAAGTAAGAGATGCTGTGGTTTGTTACAGTTTCACAAGCAGAGGTCAACTAGATATGGTCCGTATGAGTAGGAAATTCAGTTCTTTTTTTGTGGACATGCTCATATTTCTTGCTCTATTGCAACTATGGACAGAAGAGGATGCTTCTTTTCTTAAAACAGACGGTGTTTCATGCATGAGAACACTGGTCTGAATTTCCCTTCACAAACAGAGTTAAACCATAGGCTGTGTGTCTTCCTACAAGCAAGAGTTCATTTCCGGTAAACCCAGGGATTTTCGGCTCAAATGAAATTACACAGTTCATGAAGCCAACACGTTTTTCACTATAAACTAATGAGCATCTATGTAAGAGATGCTGTGGTTTGTAACAGTTTCACAAGCAGAGTTTAACTAGATATGGTCCGTATTAGTAAGAAACACAGTTCGTTTTTTCTGGGCATGCTCATCTTTCCTGCTGTATTGGAGATGCTGGAAAGAAGAGCATGCTTTTTGCGCTAAAACAGAGTATGCTTCATGGATGAGAACACTGGTCTGAATTTCCCTTCACAAACGGAGTTAAATCAAATGCTATGTGTCTTCCTACAAGGAGGCGTTCATTTCCGGAAATCCCAGGATTTTTCGACTCAAATGAATTTACATAGTTCACGAACCTAACACGTTTTTCACGATAAACTAAAGAGCATCTTTGTAATAGATGCTGTGGTTTGTTACAGTTTCACAAGCAGAGTTCAACTAGATATGGTCCCTATGAGTAGGAAACACAGTTCTTTTTTTCTGGACATGCTCATATTTTTTGCTGTATTGCAGACTCTGGACAGAAGAGGATGATTCTTGCATTAAAACAGAGGGTGATTCATGGATGAGAACACTGGTCTGAATTTCCCTTCACAAATGGAGCTAAACCAAAGTCTCTGTGTCTTCCTACAAGCAAGAGTTCATTTCCGGAAATCCCTGTGATTTTTCGGCTCAAATGAATTTACACAATTCACGCACCCAACACGTTTTTCACTATAAACTAAAGAGCAACAATGTAAGAGATGCTGTGGTTTGTTACAGTTTCACAAGCAGAGTTCAACTAGATATGGTCCGTATGAGTAGGAAATTCAGTTCTTTTTTTGTGGACATGCTCATATTTCATGCTCTATTGCAACTATGGACAGAAGAGGATGCTTCTTGTCTTAAAACAGACGGTGTTTCATTCATGAGAACACTGGTCTGAATTTCCCTTCACCAACAGAGTTAAACCATAGGCTGTGTGTCTTCCTACAAGCAAAAGTTCATTTCCGGTAAACCCAGGGATTTTCGGCTCAAATGAATTTACACAGTTCATGAACCCAACACGTTTTTCACTATAAACTAAAGAGCATCTATGTAAGAGATGCTGTGGTTTGTTACAGTTTCACAAGCAGAGTTTAACTAGATATGGTCCGTATTAGTAAGAAACACAGTTCGTTTTTTCTGGGCATGCTCATGTTTCCTGCTGTATTGGAGATGCTGGAAAGAAGAGCATGCTTCTTGCGTTAAAACAGAGTATGTTTCATGGATGAGAACACTGGTCTGAATTTCCCTTCACAAACGGAGTTAAATCAAAGGCTCTGTGTGTTCCTACGAGCAAGAGTTCATTTCCGGAAATCCCAGGATTTTTCGGCTCAAATGAATTTACATAGTTCAAGAACCCAACACGTTTTTCACTATAAACTAAAGAGCATCTATGTAAGAGATGCTGTGGTTTGTTACAGTTTCACAAGCAGATTTAACTAGATATGGTACGTATGAGTAAGAAACACAGTTCGTTTTTTCTGGGCATGCTCATATTTCTTGCTGTATTGGAGATGCTGGAAAGAAGAGCATGATTCTTGCGTTAAAACAGAGTATGTTTCATGGATAAGAACACTGGTCTTAATTTCCCTTCACAAATGGAGTTAAACCAAAGTCTCTGTGTCTTCCTACAAGCAAGAGTTAATTTCCGGAAAACCCAGTGATTTTCGGCTCAAATGAATTTACACATTTCACGAACCCAACACGTTTTTCACTATAAACTAAAGAGCATCTTTGTAAGAGATGCTGTGGTTTGTTACAGTTTCACTAGCAGAGTTCAACTAGATATGGTCCCTATGAGTAGGAAACACAGTTCTTTTTTTCTGGACATGCTCATATTTCTTGCTGTATTGCAGAATCTAGACAGAAGAGGATGCTTCTTGCGTTAAAACAGAGGGTGTTTCATGGATGAGAACACAGGTATGAATTTCCCTTCACAAACGGAGTTAAACCAAAGGCTCTGTGTCTTCCTACAAGCAAGAGTTCATTTCCGGAAATCCCAGGATTTTTCGACTCAAATGAATTTACATAGTTCACGAACCTAACACGTTTTTCACGATAAACTAAAGAGCATCTTTGTAATAGATGCTGTGGTTTGTTACAGTTTCACAAGCAGAGTTCAACTAGATATGGTCCCTATGAGTAGGAAACACAGTTCTTTTTTTCTGGACATGCTCATATTTTTTGCTGTATTGCAGACTCTGGACAGAAGAGGATGATTCTTGCATTAAAACAGAGGGTGATTCATGGATAAGAACACTGGTCTGAATTTCCCTTCCCAAATGGAGCTAAACCAAAGTCTCTGTGTCTTCCTACAAGCAAGAGTTCATTTCCGGAAATCCCTGTGATTTTTCGGCTCAAATGAATTTACACAATTCACGCACCCAACACGTTTTTCACTATAAACTAAAGAGCATCAATGTAAGAGATGCTGTGGTTTGTTACAGTTTCACAAGCAGAGTTCAACTAGATATGGTCCGTATGAGTAGGAAATTCAGTTCTTTTTTTGTGGACATGCTCATATTTCATGCTCTATTGCAACTATGGACAGAAGAGGATGCTTCTTGTCTTAAAACAGACGGTGTTTCATTCATGAGAACACTGGTCTGAATTTCCCTTCACCAACAGAGTTAAACCATAGGCTGTGTGTCTTCCTACAAGCAAAAGTTCATTTCCGGTAAACCCAGGGATTTTCGGCTCAAATGAATTTACACAGTTCATGAACCCAACACGTTTTTCGCTATAAACTAAAGAGCATCTATGTAAGAGATGCTGTGGTTTGTTACAGTTTCACAAGCAGAGTTTAACTAGATATGGTCCGTATTAGTAAGAAACACAGTTCGTTTTTTCTGGGCATGCTCATGTTTCCTGCTGTATTGGAGATGCTGGAAAGAAGAGCATGCTTCTTGCGTTAAAACAGAGTATGTTTCATGGATGAGAACACTGGTCTGAATTTCCCTTCACAAAGGGAGTTAAACCAATGTCTCTGTGTCTTCCTACAAGCAAGAGTTAATTTCCGGAAAACCCAGTGATTTTTCAGCTCAAATGAATTTACACAGTTCACGAACCCAACACATTTTTCACTATAAACTAAAGAGCATCTTTGTAAGAGATGCTGTGGTTTGTTACAGTTTCACAAGCAGAGTTCAACTAGATATGGTCTGTATGAGTAGGAAACACAGTTCTTTTTTTCTGGACATGCTCATATTTCTTGCTGTATTGCAGACTCTGGACAGAAGAGGATGATTCTTGCATTAAAACAGAGGGTGTTTCATGGATGAGAACACTGGTCTGAATTTCCCTTCCCAAATGGAGCTAAACCAAAGTCTCTGTGTCTTCCTACAAGCAAGAGTTCATTTCCGGAAATCCCTGTGATTTTTCGGCTCATATGAATTTACACAGTTCACGAACCGAACACGTCTTTCACTATAAACTAAAGAGCATCGAAGTAAGAGATGCTGTGGTTTGTTACAGTTTCACAAGCAGAGGTCAACTAGATATGGTCCGTATGAGTAGGAAATTCAGTTCTTTTTTTGTGGACATGCTCATATTTCATGCTCTATTGCAACTATGGACAGAAGAGGATGCTTCTTGTCTTAAAACAGACGGTGTTTCATTCATGAGAACACTGGTCTGAATTTCCCTTCACCAACAGAGTTAAACCATAGGCTGTGTGTCTTCCTACAAGCAAAAGTTCATTTCCGGTAAACCCAGGGATTTTCGGCTCAAATGAATTTACACAGTTCATGAACCCAACACGTTTTTCACTATAAACTAAAGAGCATCTATGTAAGAGATGCTGTGGTTTGTTACAGTTTCACAAGCAGAGTTTAACTAGATATGGTCCGTATTAGTAAGAAACACAGTTCGTTTTTTCTGGGCATGCTCATGTTTCCTGCTGTATTGGAGATGCTGGAAAGAAGAGCATGCTTCTTGCGTTAAAACAGAGTATGTTTCATGGATGAGAACACTGGTCTGAATTTCCCTTCACAAACGGAGTTAAATCAAAGGCTCTGTGTGTTCCTACGAGCAAGAGTTCATTTCCGGAAATCCCAGGATTTTTCGGCTCAAATGAATTTACATAGTTCAAGAACCCAACACGTTTTTCACTATAAACTAAAGAGCATCTATGTAAGAGATGCTGTGGTTTGTTACAGTTTCACAAGCAGATTTAACTAGATATGGTACGTATGAGTAAGAAACACAGTTCGTTTTTTCTGGGCATGCTCATATTTCTTGCTGTATTGGAGATGCTGGAAAGAAGAGCATGATTCTTGCGTTAAAACAGAGTATGTTTCATGGATAAGAACACTGGTCTTAATTTCCCTTCACAAATGGAGTTAAACCAAAGTCTCTGTGTCTTCCTACAAGCAAGAGTTAATTTCCGGAAAACCCAGTGATTTTCGGCTCAAATGAATTTACACATTTCACGAACCCAACACGTTTTTCACTATAAACTAAAGAGCATCTTTGTAAGAGATGCTGTGGTTTGTTACAGTTTCACTAGCAGAGTTCAACTAGATATGGTCCCTATGAGTAGGAAACACAGTTCTTTTTTTCTGGACATGCTCATATTTCTTGCTGTATTGCAGAATCTAGACAGAAGAGGATGCTTCTTGCGTTAAAACAGAGGGTGTTTCATGGATGAGAACACAGGTATGAATTTCCCTTCACAAACGGAGTTAAACCAAAGGCTCTGTGTCTTCCTACAAGCAAGAGTTCATTTCCGGAAATCCCAGGATTTTTCGACTCAAATGAATTTACATAGTTCACGAACCTAACACGTTTTTCACGATAAACTAAAGAGCATCTTTGTAATAGATGCTGTGGTTTGTTACAGTTTCACAAGCAGAGTTCAACTAGATATGGTCCCTATGAGTAGGAAACACAGTTCTTTTTTTCTGGACATGCTCATATTTTTTGCTGTATTGCAGACTCTGGACAGAAGAGGATGATTCTTGCATTAAAACAGAGGGTGATTCATGGATAAGAACACTGGTCTGAATTTCCCTTCCCAAATGGAGCTAAACCAAAGTCTCTGTGTCTTCCTACAAGCAAGAGTTCATTTCCGGAAATCCCTGTGATTTTTCGGCTCAAATGAATTTACACAATTCACGCACCCAACACGTTTTTCACTATAAACTAAAGAGCATCAATGTAAGAGATGCTGTGGTTTGTTACAGTTTCACAAGCAGAGTTCAACTAGATATGGTCCGTATGAGTAGGAAATTCAGTTCTTTTTTTGTGGACATGCTCATATTTCATGCTCTATTGCAACTATGGACAGAAGAGGATGCTTCTTGTCTTAAAACAGACGGTGTTTCATTCATGAGAACACTGGTCTGAATTTCCCTTCACCAACAGAGTTAAACCATAGGCTGTGTGTCTTCCTACAAGCAAAAGTTCATTTCCGGTAAACCCAGGGATTTTCGGCTCAAATGAATTTACACAGTTCATGAACCCAACACGTTTTTCGCTATAAACTAAAGAGCATCTATGTAAGAGATGCTGTGGTTTGTTACAGTTTCACAAGCAGAGTTTAACTAGATATGGTCCGTATTAGTAAGAAACACAGTTCGTTTTTTCTGGGCATGCTCATGTTTCCTGCTGTATTGGAGATGCTGGAAAGAAGAGCATGCTTCTTGCGTTAAAACAGAGTATGTTTCATGGATGAGAACACTGGTCTGAATTTCCCTTCACAAAGGGAGTTAAACCAATGTCTCTGTGTCTTCCTACAAGCAAGAGTTAATTTCCGGAAAACCCAGTGATTTTTCAGCTCAAATGAATTTACACAGTTCACGAACCCAACACATTTTTCACTATAAACTAAAGAGCATCTTTGTAAGAGATGCTGTGGTTTGTTACAGTTTCACAAGCAGAGTTCAACTAGATATGGTCTGTATGAGTAGGAAACACAGTTCTTTTTTTCTGGACATGCTCATATTTCTTGCTGTATTGCAGACTCTGGACAGAAGAGGATGATTCTTGCATTAAAACAGAGGGTGTTTCATGGATGAGAACACTGGTCTGAATTTCCCTTCCCAAATGGAGCTAAACCAAAGTCTCTGTGTCTTCCTACAAGCAAGAGTTCATTTCCGGAAATCCCTGTGATTTTTCGGCTCATATGAATTTACACAGTTCACGAACCGAACACGTCTTTCACTATAAACTAAAGAGCATCGAAGTAAGAGATGCTGTGGTTTGTTACAGTTTCACAAGCAGAGTTCAACTAGATATGGTCCGTATGAGTAGGAAATTCAGTTCTTTTTTTGTGGACATGCTCATATTTCTTGCTCTATTGCAACTATGGACAGAAGAGGATGCTTCTTTTCTTAAAACAGACGGTGTTTCATGCATGAGAACACTGGTCTGAATTTCCCTTCACAAACAGAGTTAAACCATAGGCTGTGTGTCTTCCTACAAGCAAGAGTTCATTTCCGGTAAACCCAGGGATTTTCGGCTCAAATGAAATTACACGGTTCATGAAGCCAACACGTTTTTCACTATAAACTAATGAGCATCTATGTAAGAGATGCTGTGGTTTGTAACAGTTTCACAAGCAGAGTTTAACTAGATATGGTCCGTATTAGTAAGAAACACAGTTCGTTTTTTCTGGGCATGCTCATCTTTCCTGCTGTATTGGAGATGCTGGAAAGAAGAGCATGCTTTTTGCGCTAAAACAGAGTATGCTTCATGGATGAGAACACTGGTCTGAATTTCCCTTCACAAACGGAGTTAAATCAAATGCTATGTGTCTTCCTACAAGGAGGCGTTCATTTCCGGAAATCCCAGGATTTTTCGACTCAAATGAATTTACATAGTTCACGAACCTAACACGTTTTTCACGATAAACTAAAGAGCATCTTTGTAATAGATGCTGTGGTTTGTTACAGTTTCACAAGCAGAGTTCAACTAGATATGGTCCCTATGAGTAGGAAACACAGTTCTTTTTTTCTGGACATGCTCATATTTTTTGCTGTATTGCAGACTCTGGACAGAAGAGGATGATTCTTGCATTAAAACAGAGGGTGATTCATGGATGAGAACACTGGTCTGAATTTCCCTTCACAAATGGAGCTAAACCAAAGTCTCTGTGTCTTCCTACAAGCAAGAGTTCATTTCCGGAAATCCCTGTGATTTTTCGGCTCAAATGAATTTACACAATTCACGCACCCAACACGTTTTTCACTATAAACTAAAGAGCATCAATGTAAGAGATGCTGTGGTTTGTTACAGTTTCACAAGCAGAGTTCAACTAGATATGGTCCGTATGAGTAGGAAATTCAGTTCTTTTTTTGTGGACATGCTCATATTTCATGCTCTATTGCAACTATGGACAGAAGAGGATGCTTCTTGTCTTAAAACAGACGGTGTTTCATTCATGAGAACACTGGTCTGAATTTCCCTTCACCAACAGAGTTAAACCATAGGCTGTGTGTCTTCCTACAAGCAAAAGTTCATTTCCGGTAAACCCAGGGATTTTCGGCTCAAATGAATTTACACAGTTCATGAACCCAACACGTTTTTCACTATAAACTAAAGAGCATCTATGTAAGAGATGCTGTGGTTTGTTACAGTTTCACAAGCAGAGTTTAACTAGATATGGTCCGTATTAGTAAGAAACACAGTTCGTTTTTTCTGGGCATGCTCATGTTTCCTGCTGTATTGGAGATGCTGGAAAGAAGAGCATGCTTCTTGCGTTAAAACAGAGTATGTTTCATGGATGAGAACACTGGTCTGAATTTCCCTTCACAAACGGAGTTAAATCAAAGGCTCTGTGTGTTCCTACGAGCAAGAGTTCATTTCCGGAAATCCCAGGATTTTTCGGCTCAAATGAATTTACATAGTTCAAGAACCCAACACGTTTTTCACTATAAACTAAAGAGCATCTATGTAAGAGATGCTGTGGTTTGTTACAGTTTCACAAGCAGATTTAACTAGATATGGTACGTATGAGTAAGAAACACAGTTCGTTTTTTCTGGGCATGCTCATATTTCTTGCTGTATTGGAGATGCTGGAAAGAAGAGCATGATTCTTGCGTTAAAACAGAGTATGTTTCATGGATAAGAACACTGGTCTTAATTTCCCTTCACAAATGGAGTTAAACCAAAGTCTCTGTGTCTTCCTACAAGCAAGAGTTAATTTCCGGAAAACCCAGTGATTTTCGGCTCAAATGAATTTACACATTTCACGAACCCAACAAGTTTTTCACTATAAACTAAAGAGCATCTTTGTAAGAGATGCTGTGGTTTGTTACAGTTTCACTAGCAGAGTTCAACTAGATATGGTCCCTATGAGTAGGAAACACAGTTCTTTTTTTCTGGACATGCTCATATTTCTTGCTGTATTGCAGAATCTAGACAGAAGAGGATGCTTCTTGCGTTAAAACAGAGGGTGTTTCATGGATGAGAACACAGGTATGAATTTCCCTTCACAAACGGAGTTAAACCAAAGGCTCTGTGTCTTCCTACAAGCAAGAGTTCATTTCCGGAAATCCCAGTGATTTTTTGGCTCAAATGAATATACATAGTTCACGAACCCAACACGTTTTTCACTATGAACTAAAGAGCATCAATGTAAGAGATGCTGTGGTTTGTTACAGTTTCACAAGCAGAGTTCAACTAGATATGGTCCATATGAGTAGAAATTCAGTTTTTTTTTTGTGGACATGCTCATATTTCTTGCTCTTTTGCAACTATGGACAGAAGAGGATGCTTCTTGTCTTAAAACAGACGGTGTTTCATGCATGAGAACACTGGTTTGAATTTCCCTTCACAAACGGTTCAAACCATAGGCTGTGTGTCTTCCTACAAGCAAGAGTTCATTTCCGGAAATCCCAGTGATTTTTCCGCTCAAACTAATTTACACAGTTCACGATCCCAACACGTTTTTCACTATAAACTAAAGAGCATTTATGTAAGAGATGCTGTGGTTTGTTACAGTTTCACAAGCAGAGTTTAACTAGATATGGTCCGTATGAGTAAGAAACACAGTTCGTTTTTTCTGGACATGCACACGTTTCTTGCTGTATTGGAGATGCTGGAAAGAAGAGCATGCTTCTTGCGTTAAAGCAGAGTATGATTCATGGATGAGAACACTGGTCTGAATTTCCCTTCACAAATGGAGTTAAAACAATGTCTCTGTGTCTTTCTACAAGCAAGAGTTCTTTTCCGGAAAACCCAGTGATTTTTCAGCTCAAATGAATTTACCCTGTTCACGAACCCCACATGATTTTCACTATAAACTAAAGAGCATCTATGTAAGAGATGCTGTGGTTTGTTACAGTTTCACAAGCAGAGTTCAACTAGATATGGTCCGTATGAGTAGGAAATAATGGTCTTTTTTTATGGACATGCTCATATTTCTTGCTGTATTGCAACTGTGGACAGAAGAGGATACTTCTTGTTTTAAAACAGACGGTGTTTCATGGATGAGAACACTGGTCTGAATTTCCCTTCACAAACGGAGTTAAACCAATGTCTCTGTGTCTTCCTACAAGCAAGAGTTAATTTCCGGAAAACCCAGTGATTTTTCAGCTCAAATGAATTTACACAGTTCACGAACCCAACACGTTTTTCACTATAAACTAAAGAGCATCTATGTAAGAGATGCTGTGGTTTGTTACAGTTTCACAAGCAGAGTTCAACTAGATATGGTCTGTATGAGTAGGAAACACAGTTCTTTTTTTCTGGACATGCTCATATTTCTTGCTGTATTGCAGACTCTGGACAGAAGAGGATGATTCTTGCATTAAAACAGAGGGTGTTTCATGGATGAGAACACTGGTCTGAATTTCCCTTCCCAAATGGAGCTAAACCAAAGTCTCTGTGTCTTCCTACAAGCAAGAGTTCATTTCCGGAAATCCCTGTGATTTTTCGGCTCATATGAATTTACACAGTTCACGAACCGAACACGTCTTTCACTATAAACTAAAGAGCATCGAAGTAAGAGATGCTGTGGTTTGTTACAGTTTCACAAGCAGAGGTCAACTAGATATGGTCCGTATGAGTAGGAAATTCAGTTCTTTTTTTGTGGACATGCTCATATTTCTTGCTCTATTGCAACTATGGACAGAAGAGGATGCGTCTTTTCTTAAAACAGACGGTGTTTCATGCATGAGAACACTGGTCTGATTTTCCCTTCACAAACAGAGTTAAACCATAGGCTGTGTGTCTTCCTACAAGCAAGAGTTCATTTCCGGTAAACCCAGGGATTTTCGGCTCAAATGAAATTACACAGTTCATGAACCCAACACGTTTTTCACTATTCACTAAAGAGCATCTATGTAAGAGATGCTGTGGTTTGTTACAGTTTCATAAGTAGAGTTCAACTAGATATGGTCAGTATGAGTAGGAAACACAGTTCTTTTTTTCTGGGCATGCTCATATTTCTTGCTGTATTGGAGAAGCTGGAAAGAAGAGCATGCTTCTTACGTTAAAACAGAGGGTGTTTCATGGATGAGAACTCTGGTCTGAATTTCCCTTCACAAATGGAGTTAAACCATAGTCTCTAGTCTTCCTAAAAGCAAGAGTTCATTTCCGGTAAACCCAGGGAATTTTCGGCTCAAATGAATTTACACAGTTCACGAACCCAACACGTTTTTCACTACAAACTAAAGAGCATCTTTGTAAGAGATGATGTGGTTTGTTACAGTTTCACAAGCAGAGTTCAACTAGATATGGTCCGTATGAGTAGGAAATACAGTTCTTTTTTTATGGACATGCTCATATTTCTTGCTGTATTGCAACTCTGGACAGAGATTGATGCTTCTTGTGTTAAAACAGGGTATGTCTCATGGATGAGAACACTGGTCTGAATTTCCCTTCACAAATGGAGTTTAACCAAAGTCTCTGTGTCTTCCTACAAGCAGGAGTTCATTTCAGGAAAACCCAGTGATTTTTCGGCTCAAATGAATTTACACAGTTCATGAACCCAACATGTTTTTCACTATAAACTAAAGAGCATCTTTGTAAGAGATGCTGTGGTTTGTTACAGTTTCACAAGCAGAGTTCAACTTGATATGGTCCCTATGAGTAGGAAACACAGTTCTCTTTTTCTGGACATGCTCATATTTCTTGCTGTATTGCAGACTCTGGACAGAAGAGGATGCTTCTTGCATTAAAACAGAGGGTGTTTATTGGATGAGAACACTGGTCTGATTTTCCCTTCACAAACGGAGTTAAACCAAAGGCTCTGTGTCTTCCTACAAGCAAGAGTTCATTTCCAGAAATCCCAGTGATTTTTCGGCTCAAAGGAATTTACATAGTTCACGAACCCAACACGTTTTTCACTATAAACTAAAGAGCATCTATGTAAGAGATGCTGTGGTTTGTTACAGTTTCACAAGCAGAGTTTAACTAGATATGGTCCGTATGAGTAAGAAACACAGTTCGTATTTTCTGGGCATGCTCATGTTTCTTGCTGTACTGGAGATGCTTGAAAGAAGAGCATGCTTCTTGCGTTAAACAGAGTATGTTTCATGGAGGAGAACACTGGTCTGAATTTCCCTTCACAAACGGAGTTAAACCAAAGTCTCTGTGTTTTCCTACAAGCAAGAGTTCATTTCCGGAAAACACAGTGATTTTTCGGCTCAAATGAATTTACACAGTTCACGAACAAAACATGTTTTTCACTATAAACTAAAGAGCATCTTTGTAATAGATGCTGTGGGTTGTTACAGTTTCATAAGTAGAGTTCAACTACATATGGTCAGTATGAGTAGGAAACACAGTTCTTTTTTTCTGGGCATGCTCATGTTTCTTGCTGTATTGGAGAAGCTGGAAAGAAGAGCATGCTTCTTACGTTAAAACAGACGGTGTTTCACGGATGAGAACACTGGTCTGAATTTCCCTTCACAAACGGAGTTAAACCAAAGTCTCTGTGTTTTCCTACAAGCAAGAGTTCATTTCCGGAAAACACAGTGATTTTTCGGCTCAAATGAATTTACATAGTCCACCAACCCAACACGTTTTTCACTATAAACTAAAGAGCATCTTTGTAATAGATGCTGTGGGTTGTTAGAGTTTCACAAGCAGAGTTCAACTAGATATGGTCTGTATGAGTAGGAAACACAGTTCTCTTATTCTGGACATGCTCATATTTCTTGCTGTATTGCAGACTCTGGACAGAAGAGGATGATTCTTGCGTTAAAACAGAGGGTATTTCATGGATGAGAATACTGGTCTGAATTTCCCTTCACAAATGGAGTTAAACCAAAGTCTCTATGTCTTCCTATAAGCAAGAGTTCATTTCCGGTAAACCCAGGGATTTTTCGGCTCAAATAAATTTACACAGTTCACGAACCAAACACGTTTTTCACTATTCACTTAAGAGCATCTATGTAAGAGATGCTGTGGTTTGTTACAGTTTCATAAGTAGAGTTCAACTAGATATGGTCAGTATGAGTAGGAAACACAGTTCTTTTTTTCTGGGCATGCTCATATTTCTTGCTGTATTGGAGAAGCTGGAAAGAAGAGCATGCTTCTTACGTTAAAACAGAGGGTGTTTCATGGATGAGAACACTGGTCTGAATTTCCCTTCACAAACGGAGTTAAACCAAAGGCTCTGTGTCTTCCTACAAGCAAGAGTTCATTTCCGGAAAACACAGTGATTTTTCGGCTCAAATGAATTTACACAGTTCACGAACCCAACACGTTTTTCACTATGAACTAAAGAGCATCGATGTAAGAGATGCTGTGGTTTGTTACAGTTTCACAAGCAGAGTTCAACTAGATATGGTCCATATGAGTAGGAAACACAGTTCTTTTTTTCTGGACATGCTCATATTTCTTGCTGTATTGGAGATGCTGGAAAGAAGAGCATGCTTCTTGCGTTAAAACAGAGTATGTTTCATGGATGAGAACACTGGTCTGAATTTCCCTTCACAAACCGAGTTAAATCAAAGGCTCTGTGTCTTCCTACAAGCAGGAGTTCATTTCCGGAAATCCCAGGATTTTTCGGCTCAAATGAATTTACATAGTTCACGAACCTAACACGTTTTTCACTATAAACTAAAGAGCATCTATGTAAGAGATGCTGTGGTTTGTTACAGTTTCACAAGCAGAGTTTAAGTAGATATGGTCCGTATGAGTAAGAAAAACAGTTCGTTTTTTCTCTGCATGCTCATGTTTCTTGCTGTATTGGAGATGCTGGAAAGAAGAGCATGCTTCTTGCGTTAATACAGAGTACGTTTTGTTGATGAGAACTCTGGTCTGAATTTCCCTTCTCAAACGGAGTTAAATCAAAGGCTCTGTGTCTTCCTACAAGCAAGAGTTCATTTCCGGAAAACACAGTGATTTTTCGGCTCAAATGAATTTACCCTGTTCACGAACCCCACATGTTTTTTACTATAAACTAAAGAGCATCTATGTAAGAGATGCTGTGGTTTGTTACAGTTTCACAAGCAGAGTTCAACTAGATATGGTCCGTATGAGTAGGAAATACAGGTCTTTTTTTATGGACATGCTCATATTTCTTGCTGTATTGCAGACTCTGGACAGAAAGGATGCTTCTTACGTTAAAACATAGGGTGTTTCATGGATGAGAACACTGGTCTGAATTTCCCTTCACAAATGGAGTTAAACCATAGTCTCTAGTCTTCCTAAAAGCAAGAGTTCATTTCCGGTAAACCCAGGGAATTTTCGGCTCAAATGAATTTACACAGTTCACGAACCCAACACGTTTTTCACTACAAACTAAAGAGCATCTTTGTAAGAGATGATGTGGTTTGTTACAGTTTCACAAGCAGAGTTCAACTAGATATGGTCCGTATGAGTAGGAAATACAGTTCTTTTTTTATGGACATGCTCATATTTCTTGCTGTATTGCAACTCTGGACAGAGATTGATGCTTCTTGTGTTAAAACAGGGTATGTCTCATGGATGAGAAAACTGGTCTGAATTTCCCTTCACAAATGGAGTTAAACCAAAGTCTCTGTGTCTTCCTACAAGCAGGAGTTCATTTCAGGAAAACCCAGTGATTTTTCGGCTCAAATGAATTTACACAGTTCACGAACCCAACATGTTTTTCACTATAAACTAAAGAGCATCTTTGTAAGAGATGCTGTGGTTTGTTACAGTTTCACAAGCAGAGTTCAACTTGATAAGGTCCCTATGAGTAGGAAACACAGTTCTCTTTTTCTGGACATGCTCATATTTCTTGCTGTATTGCAGACTCTGGACAGAAGAGGATGCTTCTTGCATTAAAACAGAGGGTGTTTATTGGATGAGAACACTGGTCTGATTTTCCCTTCACAAACGGAGTTAAACCAAAGGCTCTGTGTCTTCCTACAAGCAAGAGTTCATTTCCAGAAATCCCAGTGATTTTTCGGCTCAAATGAATTTACATAGTTCACGAACCCAACACGTTTTTCACTATAAACTAAAGAGCATCTATGTAAGAGATGCTGTGGTTTGTTACAGTTTCACAAGCAGAGTTTAACTAGATATGGTCCGTATGAGTAAGAAACACAGTTCGTATTTTCTGGGCATGCTCATGTTTCTTGCTGTACTGGAGATGCTTGAAAGAAGAGCATGCTTCTTGCGTTAAACAGAGTATGTTTCATGGATGAGAACACTGGTCTGAATTTCCCTTCACAAACGGAGTTAAACCAAAGTCTCTGTGTTTTCCTACAAGCAAGAGTTCATTTCCGGAAAACACAGTGATTTTTCGGCTCAAATGAATTTACACAGTTCACGAACAAAACATGTTTTTCACTATAAACTAAAGAGCATCTTTGTAATAGATGCTGTGGGTTGTTACAGTTTCATAAGTAGAGTTCAACTAGATATGGTCAGTATGAGTAGGAAACACAGTTCTTTTTTTCTGGGCATGCTCATGTTTCTTGCTGTATTGGAGAAGCTGGAAAGAAGAGCATGCTTCTTACGTTAAAACAGACGGTGTTTCATGGATGAGAACACTGGTCTGAATTTCCCTTCACATACGGAGTTAAACCAAAGGCTCTGTGTCTTCCTACCAGCAAGAGTTCATTTCAGGAAATGCCTGTTATGTTTCGGCTCAAATGAATTTACACAGTTCACGAACCCAACACGTTTTTCACTATAAACTAAAGAGCATCGATGTAAGAGATGCTGTGGTTTGTTACAGTTTCACAAGCAGAGTTCAACTAGATATGGTCCGTATGAGTAGGAAACACAGTTCTTTTTTTCTGGACATGCTCATATTTCTTGCTGTATTGTAGACTCTAGCCAGAAGAGGATGCTTCTTGCGTTAAAACAGAGGGTGTTTCATGGATGAGAACACTGGTCTGAATTTCCCTTCACAAACGGAGTTAAATCAAAGGCTCTGTGTCTTCCTACAAGCAGGAGTTCATTTCCGTAAATCCCAGGATTTTTCGGCTCAAATGAATTTACATAGTTCACGAACCTAACACGTTTTTCACTATAAACTAAAGAGCATCTATGTAAGAGATGCTGTGGTTTGTTACAGTTTCACAAGCAGAGTTTAAGTAGATATGGTCCGTATGAGTAAGAAAAACAGTTCGTTTTTTCTCTGCATGCTCATGTTTCTTGCTGTATTGGAGATGCTGGAAAGAAGAGCATGCTTCTTGCGTTAATACAGAGTACGTTTTGTTGATGAGAACTCTGGTCTGAATTTCCCTTCTCAAACGGAGTTAAATCAAAGGCTCTGTGTCTTCCTACAAGCAAGAGTTCATTTCCAGAAATCCCAGTGATTTTTCGGCTCAAAGGAATTTACATAGTTCACGAACCCAACACGTTTTTCACTATAAACTAAAGAGCATCTATGTAAGAGATGCTGTGGTTTGTTACAGTTTCACAAGCAGAGTTTAACTAGATATGGTCCGTATGAGTAAGAAACACAGTTCGTATTTTCTGGGCATGCTCATGTTTCTTGCTGTACTGGAGATGCTTGAAAGAAGAGCATGCTTCTTGCGTTAAACAGAGTATGTTTCATGGAGGAGAACACTGGTCTGAATTTCCCTTCACAAACGGAGTTAAACCAAAGTCTCTGTGTTTTCCTACAAGCAAGAGTTCATTTCCGGAAAACA
Source organism: Onychomys leucogaster (assembly GCA_949786385.1). Classification (NCBI taxonomy): domain Eukaryota; kingdom Metazoa; phylum Chordata; class Mammalia; order Rodentia; family Cricetidae; genus Onychomys; species Onychomys leucogaster. The sequence goes on along the minus strand of CATKUP010000151.1, from coordinate 78,527 downwards.
CAGTGATTTTTCGGCTCAAATGAATTTACACAGTTCACGAACAAAACATGTTTTTCACTATAAACTAAAGAGCATCTTTGTAATAGATGCTGTGGGTTGTTACAGTTTCATAAGTAGAGTTCAACTACATATGGTCAGTATGAGTAGGAAACACAGTTCTTTTTTTCTGGGCATGCTCATGTTTCTTGCTGTATTGGAGAAGCTGGAAAGAAGAGCATGCTTCTTACGTTAAAACAGACGGTGTTTCACGGATGAGAACACTGGTCTGAATTTCCCTTCACAAACGGAGTTAAACCAAAGTCTCTGTGTTTTCCTACAAGCAAGAGTTCATTTCCGGAAAACACAGTGATTTTTCGGCTCAAATGAATTTACATAGTCCACCAACCCAACACGTTTTTCACTATAAACTAAAGAGCATCTTTGTAATAGATGCTGTGGGTTGTTAGAGTTTCACAAGCAGAGTTCAACTAGATATGGTCTTTATGAGTAGGAAACACAGTTCTCTTATTCTGGACATGCTCATATTTCTTGCTGTATTGCAGACTCTGGACAGAAGAGGATGATTCTTGCGTTAAAACAGAGGGTATTTCATGGATGAGAATACTGGTCTGAATTTCCCTTCACAAATGGAGTTAAACCAAAGTCTCTATGTCTTCCTATAAGCAAGAGTTCATTTCCGGTAAACCCAGGGATTTTTCGGCTCAAATAAATTTACACAGTTCACGAACCAAACACGTTTTTCACTATTCACTTAAGAGCATCTATGTAAGAGATGCTGTGGTTTGTTACAGTTTCATAAGTAGAGTTCAACTAGATATGGTCAGTATGAGTAGGAAACACAGTTCTTTTTTTCTGGGCATGCTCATATTTCTTGCTGTATTGGAGAAGCTGGAAAGAAGAGCATGCTTCTTACGTTAAAACAGAGGGTGTTTCATGGATGAGAACACTGGTCTGAATTTCCCTTCACAAACGGAGTTAAACCAAAGGCTCTGTGTCTTCCTACAAGCAAGAGTTCATTTCCGGAAAACACAGTGATTTTTCGGCTCAAATGAATTTACACAGTTCACGAACCCAACACGTTTTTCACTATGAACTAAAGAGCATCGATGTAAGAGATGCTGTGGTTTGTTACAGTTTCACAAGCAGAGTTCAACTAGATATGGTCCATATGAGTAGGAAACACAGTTCTTTTTTTCTGGACATGCTCATATTTCTTGCTGTATTGTAGACTCTAGCCAGAAGAGGATGCTTCTTGCGTTAAAACAGAGGGTGTTTCATGGATGAGAACACTGGTCTGAATTTCCCTTCACAAACGGAGTTAAATCAAAGGCTCTGTGTCTTCCTACAAGCAGGAGTTCATTTCCGTAAATCCCAGGATTTTTCGGCTCAAATGAATTTACATAGTTCACGAACCTAACACGTTTTTCACTATAAACTAAAGAGCATCTATGTAAGAGATGCTGTGGTTTGTTACAGTTTCACAAGCAGAGTTTAAGTAGATATGGTCCGTATGAGTAAGAAAAACAGTTCGTTTTTTCTCTGCATGCTCATGTTTCTTGCTGTATTGGAGATGCTGGAAAGAAGAGCATGCTTCTTGCGTTAATACAGAGTACGTTTTGTTGATGAGAACTCTGGTCTGAATTTCCCTTCTCAAACGGAGTTAAATCAAAGGCTCTGTGTCTTCCTACAAGCAAGAGTTCATTTCCAGAAATCCCAGTGATTTTTCGGCTCAAAGGAATTTACATAGTTCACGAACCCAACACGTTTTTCACTATAAACTAAAGAGCATCTATGTAAGAGATGCTGTGGTTTGTTACAGTTTCACAAGCAGAGTTTAACTAGATATGGTCCGTATGAGTAAGAAACACAGTTCGTATTTTCTGGGCATGCTCATGTTTCTTGCTGTACTGGAGATGCTTGAAAGAAGAGCATGCTTCTTGCGTTAAACAGAGTATGTTTCATGGAGGAGAACACTGGTCTGAATTTCCCTTCACAAACGGAGTTAAACCAAAGTCTCTGTGTTTTCCTACAAGCAAGAGTTCATTTCCGGAAAACACAGTGATTTTTCGGCTCAAATGAATTTACACAGTTCACGAACAAAACATGTTTTTCACTATAAACTAAAGAGCATCTTTGTAATAGATGCTGTGGGTTGTTACAGTTTCATAAGTAGAGTTCAACTACATATGGTCAGTATGAGTAGGAAACACAGTTCTTTTTTTCTGGGCATGCTCATGTTTCTTGCTGTATTGGAGAAGCTGGAAAGAAGAGCATGCTTCTTACGTTAAAACAGACGGTGTTTCACGGATGAGAACACTGGTCTGAATTTCCCTTCACAAACGGAGTTAAACCAAAGTCTCTGTGTTTTCCTACAAGCAAGAGTTCATTTCCGGAAAACACAGTGATTTTTCGGCTCAAATGAATTTACATAGTCCACCAACCCAACACGTTTTTCACTATAAACTAAAGAGCATCTTTGTAATAGATGCTGTGGGTTGTTAGAGTTTCACAAGCAGAGTTCAACTAGATATGGTCTTTATGAGTAGGAAACACAGTTCTCTTATTCTGGACATGCTCATATTTCTTGCTGTATTGCAGACTCTGGACAGAAGAGGATGATTCTTGCGTTAAAACAGAGGGTATTTCATGGATGAGAATACTGGTCTGAATTTCCCTTCACAAATGGAGTTAAACCAAAGTCTCTATGTCTTCCTATAAGCAAGAGTTCATTTCCGGTAAACCCAGGGATTTTTCGGCTCAAATAAATTTACACAGTTCACGAACCAAACACGTTTTTCACTATTCACTTAAGAGCATCTATGTAAGAGATGCTGTGGTTTGTTACAGTTTCATAAGTAGAGTTCAACTAGATATGGTCAGTATGAGTAGGAAACACAGTTCTTTTTTTCTGGGCATGCTCATATTTCTTGCTGTATTGGAGAAGCTGGAAAGAAGAGCATGCTTCTTACGTTAAAACAGAGGGTGTTTCATGGATGAGAACACTGGTCTGAATTTCCCTTCACAAACGGAGTTAAACCAAAGGCTCTGTGTCTTCCTACAAGCAAGAGTTCATTTCCGGAAAACACAGTGATTTTTCGGCTCAAATGAATTTACACAGTTCACGAACCCAACACGTTTTTCACTATGAACTAAAGAGCATCGATGTAAGAGATGCTGTGGTTTGTTACAGTTTCACAAGCAGAGTTCAACTAGATATGGTCCATATGAGTAGGAAACACAGTTCTTTTTTTCTGGACATGCTCATATTTCTTGCTGTATTGGAGATGCTGGAAAGAAGAGCATGCTTCTTGCGTTAAAACAGAGTATGTTTCATGGATGAGAACACTGGTCTGAATTTCCCTTCACAAACCGAGTTAAATCAAAGGCTCTGTGTCTTCCTACAAGCAGGAGTTCATTTCCGTAAATCCCAGGATTTTTCGGCTCAAATGAATTTACATAGTTCACGAACCTAACACGTTTTTCACTATAAACTAAAGAGCATCTATGTAAGAGATGCTGTGGTTTGTTACAGTTTCACAAGCAGAGTTTAAGTAGATATGGTCCGTATGAGTAAGAAAAACAGTTCGTTTTTTCTCTGCATGCTCATGTTTCTTGCTGTATTGGAGATGCTGGAAAGAAGAGCATGCTTCTTGCGTTAATACAGAGTACGTTTTGTTGATGAGAACTCTGGTCTGAATTTCCCTTCTCAAACGGAGTTAAATCAAAGGCTCTGTGTCTTCCTACAAGCAAGAGTTCATTTCCGGAAAACACAGTGATTTTTCGGCTCAAATGAATTTACCCTGTTCACGAACCCCACATGTTTTTTACTATAAACTAAAGAGCATCTATGTAAGAGATGCTGTGGTTTGTTACAGTTTCACAAGCAGAGTTCAACTAGATATGGTCCGTATGAGTAGGAAATACAGGTCTTTTTTTATGGACATGCTCATATTTCTTGCTGTATTGCAGACTCTGGACAGAAAGGATGCTTCTTACGTTAAAACATAGGGTGTTTCATGGATGAGACACTGGTCTGAATTTCCCTTCACAAATGGAGTTAAACCATAGTCTCTAGTCTTCCTAAAAGCAAGAGTTCATTTCCGGTAAACCCAGGGAATTTTCGGCTCAAATGAATTTACACAGTTCACGAACCCAACACGTTTTTCACTACAAACTAAAGAGCATCTTTGTAAGAGATGATGTGGTTTGTTACAGTTTCACAAGCAGAGTTCAACTAGATATGGTCCGTATGAGTAGGAAATACAGTTCTTTTTTTATGGACATGCTCATATTTCTTGCTGTATTGCAACTCTGGACAGAGATTGATGCTTCTTGTGTTAAAACAGGGTATGTCTCATGGATGAGAAAACTGGTCTGAATTTCCCTTCACAAATGGAGTTAAACCAAAGTCTCTGTGTCTTCCTACAAGCAGGAGTTCATTTCAGGAAAACCCAGTGAGTTTTCGGCTCAAATGAATTTACACAGTTCACGAACCCAACATGTTTTTCACTATAAACTAAAGAGCATCTTTGTAAGAGATGCTGTGGTTTGTTACAGTTTCACAAGCAGAGTTCAACTTGATAAGGTCCCTATGAGTAGGAAACACAGTTCTCCTCTTCTGGACATGCTCATATTTCTTGCTGTATTGCAGACTCTGGACAGAAGAGGATGCTTCTTGCATTAAAACAGAGGGTGTTTATTGGATGAGAACACTGGTCTGATTTTCCCTTCACAAACGGAGTTAAACCAAAGGCTCTGTGTATTCCTACAAGCAAGAGTTCATTTCCAGAAATCCCAGTGATTTTTCGGCTCAAATGAATTTACATAGTTCACGAACCCAACACGTTTTTCACTATAAACTAAAGAGCATCTATGTAAGAGATGCTGTGGTTTGTTACAGTTTCACAAGCAGAGTTTAACTAGATATGGTCCGTATGAGTAAGAAACACAGTTCGTATTTTCTGGGCATGCTCATGTTTCATGCTGTACTGGAGATGCTTGAAAGAAGAGCATGCTTCTTGCGTTAAACAGAGTATGTTTCATGGATGAGAACACTGGTCTGAATTTCCCTTCACAAACGGAGTTAAACCAAAGTCTCTGTGTTTTCCTACAAGCAAGAGTTCATTTCCGGAAAACACAGTGATTTTTCGGCTCAAATGAATTTACACAGTTCACGAACAAAACATGTTTTTCACTATAAACTAAAGAGCATCTTTGTAATAGATGCTGTGGGTTGTTACAGTTTCATAAGTAGAGTTCAACTAGATATGGTCAGTATGAGTAGGAAACACAGTTCTTTTTTTCTGGGCATGCTCATGTTTCTTGCTGTATTGGAGAAGCTGGAAAGAAGAGCATGCTTCTTACGTTAAAACAGACGGTGTTTCATGGATGAGAACACTGGTCTGAATTTCCCTTCACATACGGAGTTAAACCAAAGGCTCTGTGTCTTCCTACCAGCAAGAGTTCATTTCAGGAAATGCCTGTTATGTTTCGGCTCAAATGAATTTACACAGTTCACGAACCCAACACGTTTTTCACTATAAACTAAAGAGCATCGATGTAAGAGATGCTGTGGTTTGTTACAGTTTCACAAGCAGAGTTCAACTAGATATGGTCCGTATGAGTAGGAAACACAGTTCTTTTTTTCTGGACATGCTCATATTTCTTGCTGTATTGTAGACTCTAGCCAGAAGAGGATGCTTCTTGCGTTAAAACAGAGGGTGTTTCATGGATGAGAACACTGGTCTGAATTTCCCTTCACAAACGGAGTTAAATCAAAGGCTCTGTGTCTTCCTACAAGCAGGAGTTCATTTCCGGAAATCCCAGGATTTTTCGGCTCAAATGAATTTACATAGTTCACGAACCTAACACGTTTTTCACTATAAACTAAAGAGCATCTATGTAAGAGATGCTGTGGTTTGTTACAGTTTCACAAGCAGAGTTTAAGTAGATATGGTCCATATGAGTAAGAAAAACAGTTCGTTTTTTCTCTGCATGCTCATGTTTCTTGCTGTATTGGAGATGCTGGAAAGAAGAGCATGCTTCTTGCGTTAATACAGAGTACGTTTTGTTGATGAGAACTCTGGTCTGAATTTCCCTTCTCAAACGGAGTTAAATCAAAGGCTCTGTGTCTTCCTACAAGCAAGAGTTCATTTCCGGAAAACACAGTGATTTTTCGGCTCAAATGAATTTACCCTGTTCACGAACCCCACATGTTTTTTACTATAAACTAAAGAGCATCTATGTAAGAGATGCTGTGGTTTGTTACAGTTTCACAAGCAGAGTTCAACTAGATATGGTCCGTATGAGTAGGAAATACAGGTCTTTTTTTATGGACATGCTCATATTTCTTGCTGTATTGCAGACTCTGGACAGAAAGGATGCTTCTTACGTTAAAACATAGGGTGTTTCATGGATGAGAACACTGGTCTGAATTTCCCTTCACAAATGGAGTTAAACCATAGTCTCTAGTCTTCCTAAAAGCAAGAGTTCATTTCCGGTAAACCCAGGGAATTTTCGGCTCAAATGAATTTACACAGTTCACGAACCCAACACGTTTTTCACTACAAACTAAAGAGCATCTTTGTAAGAGATGATGTGGTTTGTTACAGTTTCACAAGCAGAGTTCAACTAGATATGGTCCGTATGAGTAGGAAATACAGTTCTTTTTTTATGGACATGCTCATATTTCTTGCTGTATTGCAACTCTGGACAGAGATTGATGCTTCTTGTGTTAAAACAGGGTATGTCTCATGGATGAGAACACTGGTCTGAATTTCCCTTCACAAATGGAGTTAAACCAAAGTCTCTGTGTCTTCCTACAAGCAGGAGTTCATTTCAGGAAAACCCAGTGATTTTTCGGCTCAAATGAATTTACACAGTTCACGAACCCAACATGTTTTTCACTATAAACTAAAGAGCATCTTTGTAAGAGATGCTGTGGTTTGTTACAGTTTCACAAGCAGAGTTCAACTTGATAAGGTCCCTATGAGTAGGAAACACAGTTCTCTTTTTCTGGACATGCTCATATTTCTTGCTGTATTGCAGACTCTGGACAGAAGAGGATGCTTCTTGCATTAAAACAGAGGGTGTTTATTGGATGAGAACACTGGTCTGATTTTCCCTTCACAAACGGAGTTAAACCAAAGGCTCTGTGTCTTCCTACAAGCAAGAGTTCATTTCCAGAAATCCCAGTGATTTTTCGGCTCAAATGAATTTACATAGTTCACGAACCCAACACGTTTTTCACTATAAACTAAAGAGCATCTATGTAAGAGATGCTGTGGTTTGTTACAGTTTCACAAGCAGAGTTTAACTAGATATGGTCCGTATGAGTAAGAAACACAGTTCGTATTTTCTGGGCATGCTCATGTTTCTTGCTGTACTGGAGATGCTTGAAAGAAGAGCATGCTTCTTGCGTTAAACAGAGTATGTTTCATGGATGAGAACACTGGTCTGAATTTCCCTTCACAAACGGAGTTAAACCAAAGTCTCTGTGTTTTCCTACAAGCAAGAGTTCATTTCCGGAAAACACAGTGATTTTTCGGCTCAAATGAATTTACACAGTTCACGAACAAAACATGTTTTTCACTATAAACTAAAGAGCATCTTTGTAATAGATGCTGTGGGTTGTTACAGTTTCATAAGTAGAGTTCAACTAGATATGGTCAGTATGAGTAGGAAACACAGTTCTTTTTTTCTGGGCATGCTCATGTTTCTTGCTGTATTGGAGAAGCTGGAAAGAAGAGCATGCTTCTTACGTTAAAACAGACGGTGTTTCATGGATGAGAACACTGGTCTGAATTTCCCTTCACATACGGAGTTAAACCAAAGGCTCTGTGTCTTCCTACCAGCAAGAGTTCATTTCAGGAAATGCCTGTTATGTTTCGGCTCAAATGAATTTACACAGTTCACGAACCCAACACGTTTTTCACTATAAACTAAAGAGCATCGATGTAAGAGATGCTGTGGTTTGTTACAGTTTCACAAGCAGAGTTCAACTAGATATTGTCCGTATGAGTAGGAAACACAGTTCTTTTTTTCTGGACATGCTCATATTTCTTGCTGTATTGTAGACTCTAGCCAGAAGAGGATGCTTCTTGCGTTAAAACAGAGGGTGTTTCATGGATGAGAACACTGGTCTGAATTTCCCTTCACAAACGGAGTTAAATCAAAGGCTCTGTGTCTTCCTACAAGCAGGAGTTCATTTCCGGAAATCCCAGGATTTTTCGGCTCAAATGAATTTACATAGTTCACGAACCTAACACGTTTTTCACTATAAACTAAAGAGCATCTATGTAAGAGATGCTGTGGTTTGTTACAGTTTCACAAGCAGAGTTTAAGTAGATATGGTCCGTATGAGTAAGAAAAACAGTTCGTTTTTTCTCTGCATGCTCATGTTTCTTGCTGTATTGGAGATGCTGGAAAGAAGAGCATGCTTCTTGCGTTAATACAGAGTACGTTTTGTTGATGAGAACTCTGGTCTGAATTTCCCTTCTCAAACGGAGTTAAATCAAAGGCTCTGTGTCTTCCTACAAGCAAGAGTTCATTTCCGGAAAACACAGTGATTTTTCGGCTCAAATGAATTTACCCTGTTCACGAACCCCACATGTTTTTTACTATAAACTAAAGAGCATCTATGTAAGAGATGCTGTGGTTTGTTACAGTTTCACAAGCAGAGTTCAACTAGATATGGTCCGTATGAGTAGGAAATACAGGTCTTTTTTTATGGACATGCTCATATTTCTTGCTGTATTGCAGACTCTGGACAGAAAGGATGCTTCTTACGTTAAAACATAGGGTGTTTCATGGATGAGAACACTGGTCTGAATTTCCCTTCACAAATGGAGTTAAACCATAGTCTCTAGTCTTCCTAAAAGCAAGAGTTCATTTCCGGTAAACCCAGGGAATTTTCGGCTCAAATGAATTTACACAGTTCACGAACCCAACACGTTTTTCACTACAAACTAAAGAGCATCTTTGTAAGAGATGATGTGGTTTGTTACAGTTTCACAAGCAGAGTTCAACTAGATATGGTCCGTATGAGTAGGAAATACAGTTCTTTTTTTATGGACATGCTCATATTTCTTGCTGTATTGCAACTCTGGACAGAGATTGATGCTTCTTGTGTTAAAACAGGGTATGTCTCATGGATGAGAACACTGGTCTGAATTTCCCTTCACAAATGGAGTTAAACCAAAGTCTCTGTGTCTTCCTACAAGCAGGAGTTCATTTCAGGAAAACCCAGTGATTTTTCGGCTCAAATGAATTTACACAGTTCACGAACCCAACATGTTTTTCACTATAAACTAAAGAGCATCTTTGTAAGAGATGCTGTGGTTTGTTACAGTTTCACAAGCAGAGTTCAACTTGATAAGGTCCCTATGAGTAGGAAACACAGTTCTCTTTTTCTGGACATGCTCATATTTCTTGCTGTATTGCAGACTCTGGACAGAAGAGGATGCTTCTTGCATTAAAACAGAGGGTGTTTATTGGATGAGAACACTGGTCTGATTTTCCCTTCACAAACGGAGTTAAACCAAAGGCTCTGTGTCTTCCTACAAGCAAGAGTTCATTTCCAGAAATCCCAGTGATTTTTCGGCTCAAATGAATTTACATAGTTCACGAACCCAACACGTTTTTCACTATAAACTAAAGAGCATCTATGTAAGAGATGCTGTGGTTTGTTACAGTTTCACAAGCAGAGTTTAACTAGATATGGTCCGTATGAGTAAGAAACACAGTTCGTATTTTCTGGGCATGCTCATGTTTCTTGCTGTACTGGAGATGCTTGAAAGAAGAGCATGCTTCTTGCGTTAAACAGAGTATGTTTCATGGATGAGAACACTGGTCTGAATTTCCCTTCACAAACGGAGTTAAACCAAAGTCTCTGTGTTTTCCTACAAGCAAGAGTTCATTTCCGGAAAACACAGTGATTTTTCGGCTCAAATGAATTTACACAGTTCACGAACAAAACATGTTTTTCACTATAAACTAAAGAGCATCTTTGTAATAGATGCTGTGGGTTGTTACAGTTTCATAAGTAGAGTTCAACTAGATATGGTCAGTATGAGTAGGAAACACAGTTCTTTTTTTCTGGGCATGCTCATGTTTCTTGCTGTATTGGAGAAGCTGGAAAGAAGAGGATGCTTCTTGCGTTAAAACAGAGGGTGTTTCATGGATGAGGACACTGGTCTGAATTTCCCTTCACAAACGGAGTTAAATCAAAGGCTCTGTGTCTTCCTACAAGCAGGAGTTCATTTCCGGAAATCCCAGGATTTTTCGGCTCAAATGAATTTACATAGTTCACGAACCTAACACGTTTTTCACTATAAACTAAAGAGCATCTATGTAAGAGATGCTGTGGTTTGTTACAGTTTCACAAGCAGAGTTTAAGTAGATATGGTCCGTATGAGTAAGAAAAACAGTTCGTTTTTTCTCTGCATGCTCATGTTTCTTGCTGTATTGGAGATGCTGGAAAGAAGAGCATGCTTCTTGCGTTAATACAGAGTACGTTTTGTTGATGAGAACTCTGGTCTGAATTTCCCTTCTCAAACGGAGTTAAATCAAAGGCTCTGTGTCTTCCTACAAGCAAGAGTTCATTTCCGGAAAACACAGTGATTTTTCGGCTCAAATGAATTTACCCTGTTCACGAACCCCACATGTTTTTTACTATAAACTAAAGAGCATCTATGTAAGAGATGCTGTGGTTTGTTACAGTTTCACAAGCAGAGTTCAACTAGATATGGTCCGTATGAGTAGGAAATACAGGTCTTTTTTTATGGACATGCTCATATTTCTTGCTGTATTGCAGACTCTGGACAGAAAGGATGCTTCTTACGTTAAAACATAGGGTGTTTCATGGATGAGAACACTGGTCTGAATTTCCCTTCACAAATGGAGTTAAACCATAGTCTCTAGTCTTCTTAAAAGCAAGAGTTCATTTCCGGTAAACCCAGGGAATTTTCGGCTCAAATGAATTTACACAGTTCACGAACCCAACACGTTTTTCACTACAAACTAAAGAGCATCTTTGTAAGAGATGATGTGGTTTGTTACAGTTTCACAAGCAGAGTTCAACTAGATATGGTCCGTATGAGTAGGAAATACAGTTCTTTTTTTATGGACATGCTCATATTTCTTGCTGTATTGCAACTCTGGACAGAGATTGATGCTTCTTGTGTTAAAACAGGGTATGTCTCATGGATGAGAACACTGGTCTGAATTTCCCTTCACAAATGGAGTTAAACCAAAGTCTCTGTGTCTTCCTACAAGCAGGAGTTCATTTCAGGAAATCCCAGTGATTTTTCGGCTCAAATGAATTTACACAGTTCACGAACCCAACATGTTTTTCACTATAAACTAAAGAGCATCTTTGTAAGAGATGCTGTGGTTTGTTACAGTTTCACAAGCAGAGTTCAACTTGATAAGGTCCCTATGAGTAGGAAACACAGTTCTCTTTTTCTGGACATGCTCATATTTCTTGCTGTATTGCAGACTCTGGACAGAAGAGGATGCTTCTTGCATTAAAACAGAGGGTGTTTATTGGATGAGAACACTGGTCTGATTTTCCCTTCACAAACGGAGTTAAACCAAAGGCTCTGTGTCTTCCTACAAGCAAGAGTTCATTTCCAGAAATCCCAGTGATTTTTCGGCTCAAATGAATTTACATAGTTCACGAACCCAACACGTTTTTCACTATAAACTAAAGAGCATCTATGTAAGAGATGCTGTGGTTTGTTACAGTTTCACAAGCAGAGTTTAACTAGATATGGTCCGTATGAGTAAGAAACACAGTTCGTATTTTCTGGGCATGCTCATGTTTCTTGCTGTACTGGAGATGCTTGAAAGAAGAGCATGCTTCTTGCGTTAAACAGAGTATGTTTCATGGATGAGAACACTGGTCTGAATTTCCCTTCACAAACGGAGTTAAACCAAAGTCTCTGTGTTTTCCTACAAGCAAGAGTTCATTTCCGGAAAACACAGTGATTTTTCGGCTCAAATGAATTTACACAGTTCACGAACAAAACATGTTTTTCACTATAAACTAAAGAGCATCTTTGTAATAGATGCTGTGGGTTGTTACAGTTTCATAAGTAGAGTTCAACTAGATATGGTCAGTATGAGTAGGAAACACAGTTCTTTTTTTCTGGGCATGCTCATGTTTCTTGCTGTATTGGAGAAGCTGGAAAGAAGAGCATGCTTCTTACGTTAAAACAGACGGTGTTTCATGGATGAGAACACTGGTCTGAATTTCCCTTCACATACGGAGTTAAACCAAAGGCTCTGTGTCTTCCTACCAGCAAGAGTTCATTTCAGGAAATGCCTGTTATGTTTCGGCTCAAATGAATTTACACAGTTCACGAACCCAACACGTTTTTCACTATAAACTAAAGAGCATCGATGTAAGAGATGCTGTGGTTTGTTACAGTTTCACAAGCAGAGTTCAACTAGATATGGTCCGTATGAGTAGGAAACACAGTTCTTTTTTTCTGGACATGCTCATATTTCTTGCTGTATTGCAGACTCTAGCCAGAAGAGGATGCTTCTTGCGTTAAAACAGAGGGTGTTTCATGGATGAGGACACTGGTCTGAATTTCCCTTCACAAACGGAGTTAAATCAAAGGCTCTGTGTCTTCCTACAAGCAGGAGTTCATTTCCGGAAATCCCAGGATTTTTCGGCTCAAATGAATTTACATAGTTCACGAACCTAACACGTTTTTCACTATAAACTAAAGAGCATCTATGTAAGAGATGCTGTGGTTTGTTACAGTTTCACAAGCAGAGTTTAAGTAGATATGGTCCGTATGAGTAAGAAAAACAGTTCGTTTTTTCTCTGCATGCTCATGTTTCTTGCTGTATTGGAGATGCTGGAAAGAAGAGCATGCTTCTTGCGTTAATACAGAGTACGTTTTGTTGATGAGAACTCTGGTCTGAATTTCCCTTCTCAAACGGAGTTAAATCAAAGGCTCTGTGTCTTCCTACAAGCAAGAGTTCATTTCCGGAAAACACAGTGATTTTTCGGCTCAAATGAATTTACCCTGTTCACGAACCCCACATGTTTTTTACTATAAACTAAAGAGCATCTATGTAAGAGATGCTGTGGTTTGTTACAGTTTCACAAGCAGAGTTCAACTAGATATGGTCCGTATGAGTAGGAAATACAGGTCTTTTTTTATGGACATGCTCATATTTCTTGCTGTATTGCAGACTCTGGACAGAAAGGATGCTTCTTACGTTAAAACATAGGGTGTTTCATGGATGAGAACACTGGTCTGAATTTCCCTTCACAAATGGAGTTAAACCATAGTCTCTAGTCTTCTTAAAAGCAAGAGTTCATTTCCGGTAAACCCAGGGAATTTTCGGCTCAAATGAATTTACACAGTTCACGAACCCAACACGTTTTTCACTACAAACTAAAGAGCATCTTTGTAAGAGATGATGTGGTTTGTTACAGTTTCACAAGCAGAGTTCAACTAGATATGGTCCGTATGAGTAGGAAATACAGTTCTTTTTTTATGGACATGCTCATATTTCTTGCTGTATTGCAACTCTGGACAGAGATTGATGCTTCTTGTGTTAAAACAGGGTATGTCTCATGGATGAGAACACTGGTCTGAATTTCCCTTCACAAATGGAGTTAAACCAAAGTCTCTGTGTCTTCCTACAAGCAGGAGTTCATTTCAGGAAAACCCAGTGATTTTTCGGCTCAAATGAATTTACACAGTTCACGAACCCAACATGTTTTTCACTATAAACTAAAGAGCATCTTTGTAAGAGATGATGTGGTTTGTTACAGTTTCACAAGCAGAGTTCAACTTGATAAGGTCCCTATGAGTAGGAAACACAGTTCTCTTTTTCTGGACATGCTCATATTTCTTGCTGTATTGCAGACTCTGGACAGAAGAGGATGCTTCTTGCATTAAAACAGAGGGTGTTTATTGGATGAGAACACTGGTCTGATTTTCCCTTCACAAACGGAGTTAAACCAAAGGCTCTGTGTCTTCCTACAAGCAAGAGTTCATTTCCAGAAATCCCAGTGATTTTTCGGCTCAAATGAATTTACATAGTTCACGAACCCAACACGTTTTTCACTATAAACTAAAGAGCATCTATGTAAGAGATGCTGTGGTTTGTTACAGTTTCACAAGCAGAGTTTAACTAGATATGGTCCGTATGAGTAAGAAACACAGTTCGTATTTTCTGGGCATGCTCATGTTTCTTGCTGTACTGGAGATGCTTGAAAGAAGAGCATGCTTCTTGCGTTAAACAGAGTATGTTTCATGGATGAGAACACTGGTCTGAATTTCCCTTCACAAACGGAGTTAAACCAAAGTCTCTGTGTTTTCCTACAAGCAAGAGTTCATTTCCGGAAAACACAGTGATTTTTCGGCTCAAATGAATTTATACAGTTCACGAACAAAACATGTTTTTCACTATAAACTAAAGAGCATCTTTGTAATAGATGCTGTGGGTTGTTACAGTTTCATAAGTAGAGTTCAACTAGATATGGTCAGTATGAGTAGGAAACACAGTTCTTTTTTTCTGGGCATGCTCATGTTTCTTGCTGTATTGGAGAAGCTGGAAAGAAGAGCATGCTTCTTACGTTAAAACAGACGGTGTTTCATGGATGAGAACACTGGTCTGAATTTCCCTTCACATACGGAGTTAAACCAAAGGCTCTGTGTCTTCCTACCAGCAAGAGTTCATTTCAGGAAATGCCTGTTATGTTTCGGCTCAAATGAATTTACACAGTTCACGAACCCAACACGTTTTTCACTATAAACTAAAGAGCATCGATGTAAGAGATGCTGTGGTTTGTTACAGTTTCACAAGCAGAGTTCAACTAGATATGGTCCGTATGAGTAGGAAACACAGTTCTTTTTTTCTGGACATGCTCATATTTCTTGCTGTATTGCAGACTCTAGCCAGAAGAGGATGCTTCTTGCGTTAAAACAGAGGGTGTTTCATGGATGAGAACACTGGTCTGAATTTCCCTTCACAAACGGAGTTAAATCAAAGGCTCTGTGTCTTCCTACAAGCATGAGTTCATTTCCGGAAATCCCAGGATTTTTCGGCTCAAATGAATTTACATAGTTCACGAACCTAACACGTTTTTCACTATAAACTAAAGAGCATCTATGTAAGAGATGCTGTGGTTTGTTACAGTTTCACAAGCAGAGTTTAAGTAGATATGGTCCGTATGAGTAAGAAAAACAGTTCGTTTTTTCTCTGCATGCTCATGTGTCTTGCTGTATTGGAGATGCTGGAAAGAAGAGCATGCTTCTTGCGTTAATACAGAGTACGTTTTGTTGATGAGAACTCTGGTCTGAATTTCCCTTCTCAAACGGAGTTAAATCAAAGGCTCTGTGTCTTCCTACAAGCAAGAGTTCATTTCCGGAAAACACAGTGATTTTTCGGCTCAAATGAATTTACCCTGTTCACGAACCCCACATGTTTTTTACTATAAACTAAAGAGCATCTATGTAAGAGATGCTGTGGTTTGTTACAGTTTCACAAGCAGAGTTCAACTAGATATGGTCCGTATGAGTAGGAAATACAGGTCTTTTTTTATGGACATGCTCATATTTCTTGCTGTATTGCAGACTCTGGACAGAAAGGATGCTTCTTACGTTAAAACATAGGGTGTTTCATGGATGAGAACACTGGTCTGAATTTCCCTTCACAAATGGAGTAAACCATAGTCTCTAGTCTTCCTAAAAGCAAGAGTTCATTTCCGGTAAACCCAGGGAATTTTCGGCTCAAATGAATTTACACAGTTCACGAACCCAACACGTTTTTCACTACAAACTAAAGAGCATCTTTGTAAGAGATGATGTGGTTTGTTACAGTTTCACAAGCAGAGTTCAACTAGATATGGTCCGTATGAGTAGGAAATACAGTTCTTTTTTTATGGACATTCTCATATTTCTTGCTGTATTGCAACTCTGGACAGAGATTGATGCTTCTTGTGTTAAAACAGGGTATGTCTCATGGATGAGAACACTGGTCTGAATTTCCCTTCACAAATGGAGTTAAACCAAAGTCTCTGTGTCTTCCTACAAGCAGGAGTTCATTTCAGGAAAACCCAGTGATTTTTCGGCTCAAATGAATTTACACAGTTCACGAACCCAACATGTTTTTCACTATAAACTAAAGAGCATCTTTGTAAGAGATGCTGTGGTTTGTTACAGTTTCACAAGCAGAGTTCAACTTGATAAGGTCCCTATGAGTAGGAAACACAGTTCTCTTTTTCTGGACATGCTCATATTTCTTGCTGTATTGCAGACTCTGGACAGAAGAGGATGCTTCTTGCATTAAAACAGAGGGTGTTTATTGGATGAGAACACTGGTCTGATTTTCCCTTCACAAACGGAGTTAAACCAAAGGCTCTGTGTCTTCCTACAAGCAAGAGTTCATTTCCAGAAATCCCAGTGATTTTTCGGCTCAAATGAATTTACATAGTTCACGAACCCAACACGTTTTTCACTATAAACTAAAGAGCATCTATGTAAGAGATGCTGTGGTTTGTTACAGTTTCACAAGCAGAGTTTAACTAGATATGGTCCGTATGAGTAAGAAACACAGTTCGTATTTTCTGGGCATGCTCATGTTTCTTGCTGTACTGGAGATGCTTGAAAGAAGAGCATGCTTCTTGCTTTAAACAGAGTATGTTTCATGGATGAGAACACTGGTCTGAATTTCCCTTCACAAACGGAGTTAAACCAAAGTCTCTGTGTTTTCCTACAAGCAAGAGTTCATTTCCGGAAAACACAGTGATTTTTCGGCTCAAATGAATTTACACAGTTCACGAACAAAACATGTTTTTCACTATAAACTAAAGAGCATCTTTGTAATAGATGCTGTGGGTTGTTACAGTTTCATAAGTAGAGTTCAACTAGATATGGTCAGTATGAGTAGGAAACACAGTTCTTTTTTTCTGGGCATGCTCATGTTTCTTGCTGTATTGGAGAAGCTGGAAAGAAGAGCATGCTTCTTACGTTAAAACAGACGGTGTTTCATGGATGAGAACACTGGTCTGAATTTCCCTTCACATACGGAGTTAAACCAAAGGCACTGTGTCTTCCTACCAGCAAGAGTTCATTTCAGGAAATGCCTGTTATGTTTCGGCTCAAATGAATTTACACAGTTCACGAACCCAACACGTTTTTCACTATAAACTAAAGAGCATCGATGTAAGAGATGCTGTGGTTTGTTACAGTTTCACAAGCAGAGTTCAACTAGATATGGTCCGTATGAGTAGGAAACACAGTTCTTTTTTTCTGGACATGCTCATATTTCTTGCTGTATTGTAGACTCTAGCCAGAAGAGGATGCTTCTTGCGTTAAAACAGAGGGTGTTTCATGGATGAGAACACTGGTCTGAATTTCCCTTCACAAACGGAGTTAAATCAAAGGCTCTGTGTCTTCCTACAAGCAGGAGTTCATTTCCGGAAATCCCAGGATTTTTCGGCTCAAATGAATTTACATAGTTCACGAACCTAACACGTTTTTCACTATAAACTAAAGAACATCTATGTAAGAGATGCTGTGGTTTGTTACAGTTTCACAAGCAGAGTTTAAGTAGATATGGTCCGTATGAGTAAGAAAAACAGTTCGTTTTTTCTCTGCATGCTCATGTGTCTTGCTGTATTGGAGATGCTGGAAAGAAGAGCATGCTTCTTGCGTTAATACAGAGTACGTTTTGTTGATGAGAACTCTGGTCTGAATTTCCCTTCTCAAACGGAGTTAAATCAAAGGCTCTGTGTCTTCCTACAAGCAAGAGTTCATTTCCGGAAAACACAGTGATTTTTCGGCTCAAATGAATTTACCCTGTTCACGAACCCCACATGTTTTTTACTATAAACTAAAGAGCATCTATGTAAGAGATGCTGTGGTTTGTTACAGTTTCACAAGCAGAGTTCAACTAGATATGGTCCGTATGAGTAGGAAATACAGGTCTTTTTTTATGGACATGCTCATATTTCTTGCTGTATTGCAGACTCTGGACAGAAAGGATGCTTCTTACGTTAAAACATAGGGTGTTTCATGGATGAGAACACTGGTCTGAATTTCCCTTCACAAATGGAGTAAACCATAGTCTCTAGTCTTCCTAAAAGCAAGAGTTCATTTCCGGTAAACCCAGGGAATTTTCGGCTCAAATGAATTTACACAGTTCACGAACCCAACACGTTTTTCACTACAAACTAAAGAGCATCTTTGTAAGAGATGATGTGGTTTGTTACAGTTTCACAAGCAGAGTTCAACTAGATATGGTCCGTATGAGTAGGAAATACAGTTCTTTTTTTATGGACATGCTCATATTTCTTGCTGTATTGCAACTCTGGACAGAGATTGATGCTTCTTGTGTTAAAACAGGGTATGTCTCATGGATGAGAACACTGGTCTGAATTTCCCTTCACAAATGGAGTTAAACCAAAGTCTCTGTGTCTTCCTACAAGCAGGAGTTCATTTCAGGAAAACCCAGTGATTTTTCGGCTCAAATGAATTTACACAGTTCACGAACCCAACATGTTTTTCACTATAAACTAAAGAGCATCTTTGTAAGAGATGCTGTGGTTTGTTACAGTTTCACAAGCAGAGTTCAACTAGATATGGTCCCTATGAGTAGGAAACACAGTTCTCTTTTTCTGGACATGCTCATATTTCTTGCTGTATTGCAGACTCTGGACAGAAGAGGATGCTTCTTGCATTAAAACAGAGGGTGTTTATTGGATGAGAACACTGGTCTGATTTTCCCTTCACAAACGGAGTTAAACCAAAGGCTCTGTGTCTTCCTACAAGCAAGAGTTCATTTCCAGAAATCCCAGTGATTTTTCGGCTCAAATGAATTTACACAGTTCACGAACCCACCGCGTTTTTCACTATAAACTGAAGAGCATCTATGTAAGAGATGCTGTGGTTTGTTACAGTTTCACAAGCAGAGTTTAACTAGATATGGTCCGTATTAGTAAGAAACACAGTTCGTTTTTTCTGGGCATGCTCATATATCCTGCTGTATTGGAGATGCTGGAAAGAAGAGCATGCTTCTTGGGTTAAAACAGAGTATGTTTCATGGATGAGAACACTGTTCTGAATTTCCCTTCACAAACGGAGTTAAACCAAAGGCTCTGTGTCTTCCTACAAGGAAGAGTTCATTTCCGGAAATCCCAGGATTTTTCGGCCCAAATGAATTTACATAGTTCACGAACCCACCGCGTTTTTCACTATAAACTGAAGAGCATCTTTGTAAGAGATGCTGTGGTTTGTTACAGTTTCACAAGCAGTGTTCAACTAGATATGGTCCCTATGAGTAAGAAACACAGTTCGTTTTTTCTGGGCATGCTCATGTTTCTTGCTGTATTGGAGATGCTGGAGAGAAGAGCATGCTTCTTGCGTTAAAACAGAGTACGTTTCATGGATGAGAACACTGGTCTGAATTTCCCTTCACAAACGGAGTTAAAGCAAAGGCTCTGTGTCTTCCTACAAGCAAGAGTTCAATTCCGGAAAACCCAGTGATTTTTCAGCTCAAATGAATTTACCCTGTTCACGAACCCCACACGTTTTTCACTATAGACTAAAGAGCATCTATGTAAGAGATGCTGTGGTTTGTTACAGTTTCACAAGCAGAGTTCAACTAGATATGGTCCGTATGAGTAGGAAATACAGGTCTTTTTTTATGGACATGCTCATATTTCGTGCTGTATTGCAACTCTGGACAGAAGAGGATACTTCAGGTGTTAAAAAAGACGGTGTTTCATGGATGAGAACACTGGTCTCAATTTCCCTTCACAAACAGAGTTAAACCAAAGGCTCTGTGTCTTCCTACAAGCAAGAGTTCATTTCCAGAAATCCCAGGATTTTTTGGCTCAAATGAATTTACATAGTTCACGAACCCAACATGTTTTTCACTATAAACTAAAGAGCATCTATGTAAGAGATGCTGTGGTTTGTTACAGTTTCACAAGCAGAGTTTAACTAGATATGGTCCGTATGAGTAAGAAACACAGTTCGTATTTTCTGGGCATGCTCATGTTTCTTGCTGTATTGGAGATGCTGGAAAGAAGAGCATGCTTCTTGCATTAAAGCAGAGTATGTTTCATGGATGAGAACACTGGTCTGAATTTCCCTTCACAAATGGAGTTAAACCAAAGTCTCTGTGTCTTCCTACAAGCAAGAGTTGATTTCCGGTAAACCCAGGGATATTTCGGCTCAAATGAATTTACACAGTTCACGAACCCAACACGTTTTTCACTATAACCTAAAGAGCATCTATGTAAGAGATGCTGTGGTTTGTTACAGTTTCACAAGCAGAGTTCAACTAGATATGGTCCGTATGAGTAGGAAACACAGTTCTTTTTTTCTGGACATGCTCATATTTCTTGCTGTATTGCAGACTCTAGCCAGAAGAGGATGCTTCTTGCGTTAAAACAGAGGGTGTTTCATGGATGAGAACACTGGTCTGAATTTCCCTTCACAAACGGAGTTAAATCAAAGGCTCTGTGTCTTCCTACAAGCAGGAGTTCATTTCCGGAAATCCCAGGATTTTTCGGCTCAAATGAATTTACATAGTTCACGAACCTAACACGTTTTTCACTATAAACTAAAGAGCATCTATGTAAGAGATGCTGTGGTTTGTTACAGTTTCACAAGCAGAGTTTAAGTAGATATGGTCCGTATGAGTAAGAAAAACAGTTCGTTTTTTCTCTGCATGCTCATGTGTCTTGCTGTATTGGAGATGCTGGAAAGAAGAGCATGCTTCTTGCGTTAATACAGAGTACGTTTTGTTGATGAGAACTCTGGTCTGAATTTCCCTTCTCAAACGGAGTTAAATCAAAGGCTCTGTGTCTTCCTACAAGCAAGAGTTCATTTCCGGAAAACACAGTGATTTTTCGGCTCAAATGAATTTACCCTGTTCACGAACCCCACATGTTTTTTACTATAAACTAAAGAGCATCTATGTAAGAGATGCTGTGGTTTGTTACAGTTTCACAAGCAGAGTTCAACTAGATATGGTCCGTATGAGTAGGAAATACAGGTCTTTTTTTATGGACATGCTCATATTTCTTGCTGTATTGCAGACTCTGGACAGAAAGGATGCTTCTTACGTTAAAACATAGGGTGTTTCATGGATGAGAACACTGGTCTGAATTTCCCTTCACAAATGGAGTAAACCATAGTCTCTAGTCTTTCTAAAAGCAAGAGTTCATTTCCGGTAAACCCAGGGAATTTTCGGCTCAAATGAATTTACACAGTTCACGAACCCAACACGTTTTTCACTACAAACTAAAGAGCATCTTTGTAAGAGATGATGTGGTTTGTTACAGTTTCACAAGCAGAGTTCAACTAGATATGGTCCGTATGAGTAGGAAATACAGTTCTTTTTTTATGGACATGCTCATATTTCTTGCTGTATTGCAACTCTGGACAGAGATTGATGCTTCTTGTGTTAAAAAAGGGTATGTCTCATGGATGAGAACACTGGTCTGAATTTCCCTTCACAAATGGAGTTAAACCAAAGTCTCTGTGTCTTCCTACAAGCAGGAGTTCATTTCAGGAAAACCCAGTGATTTTTCGGCTCAAATGAATTTACACAGTTCACGAACCCAACATGTTTTTCACTATAAACTAAAGAGCATCTTTGTAAGAGATGCTGTGGTTTGTTACAGTTTCACAAGCAGAGTTCAACTTGATAAGGTCCCTATGAGTAGGAAACACAGTTCTCTTTTTCTGGACATGCTCATATTTCTTGCTGTATTGCAGACTCTGGACAGAAGAGGATGCTTCTTGCATTAAAACAGAGGGTGTTTATTGGATGAGAACACTGGTCTGATTTTCCCTTCACAAACGGAGTTAAACCAAAGGCTCTGTGTCTTCCTACAAGCAAGAGTTCATTTCCAGAAATCCCAGTGATTTTTCGGCTCAAATGAATTTACATAGTTCACGAACCCAACACGTTTTTCACTATAAACTAAAGAGCATCTATGTAAGAGATGCTGTGGTTTGTTACAGTTTCACAAGCAGAGTTTAACTAGATATGGTCCGTATGAGTAAGAAACACAGTTCGTATTTTCTGGGCATGCTCATGTTTCTTGCTGTACTGGAGATGCTTGAAAGAAGAGCATGCTTCTTGCGTTAAACAGAGTATGTTTCATGGATGAGAACACTGATCTGAATTTCCCTTCACAAACGGAGTTAAACCAAAGTCTCTGTGTTTTCCTACAAGCAAGAGTTCATTTCCGGAAAACACAGTGATTTTTCGGCTCAAATGAATTTACACAGTTCACGAACAAAACATGTTTTTCACTATAAACTAAAGAGCATCTTTGTAATAGATGCTGTGGGTTGTTACAGTTTCATAAGTAGAGTTCAACTAGATATGGTCAGTATGAGTAGGAAACACAGTTCTTTTTTTCTGGGCATGCTCATGTTTCTTGCTGTATTGGAGAAGCTGGAAAGAAGAGCATGCTTCTTACGTTAAAACAGACGGTGTTTCATGGATGAGAACACTGGTCTGAATTTCCCTTCACATACGGAGTTAAACCAAAGGCTCTGTGTCTTCCTACCAGCAAGAGTTCATTTCAGGAAATGCCTGTTATGTTTCGGCTCAAATGAATTTACACAGTTCACGAACCCAACACGTTTTTCACTATAAACTAAAGAGCATCGATGTAAGAGATGCTGTGGTTTGTTACAGTTTCACAAGCAGAGTTCAACTAGATATGGTCCGTATGAGTAGGAAACACAGTTCTTTTTTTCTGGACATGCTCATATTTCTTGCTGTATTGCAGACTCTAGCCAGAAGAGGATGCTTCTTGCGTTAAAACAGAGGGTGTTTCATGGATGAGAACACTGGTCTGAATTTCCCTTCACAAACGGAGTTAAATCAAAGGCTCTGTGTCTTCCTACAAGCAGGAGTTCATTTCCGGAAATCCCAGGATTTTTCGGCTCAAATGAATTTACATAGTTCACAACCTAACACGTTTTTCACTATAAACTAAAGAACATCTATGTAAGAGATGCTGTGGTTTGTTACAGTTTCACAAGCAGAGTTTAAGTAGATATGGTCCGTATGAGTAAGAAAAACAGTTCGTTTTTTCTCTGCATGCTCATGTGTCTTGCTGTATTGGAGATGCTGGAAAGAAGAGCATGCTTCTTGCGTTAATACAGAGTACGTTTTGTTGATGAGAACTCTGGTCTGAATTTCCCTTCTCAAACGGAGTTAAATCAAAGGCTCTGTGTCTTCCTACAAGCAAGAGTTCATTTCCGGAAAACACAGTGATTTTTCGGCTCAAATGAATTTACCCTGTTCACGAACCCCACATGTTTTTTACTATAAACTAAAGAGCATCTATGTAAGAGATGCTGTGGTTTGTTACAGTTTCACAAGCAGAGTTCAACTAGATATGGTCCGTATGAGTAGGAAATACAGGTCTTTTTTTATGGACATGCTCATATTTCTTGCTGTATTGCAGACTCTGGACAGAAAGGATGCTTCTTACGTTAAAACATAGGGTGTTTCATGGATGAGAACACTGGTCTGAATTTCCCTTCACAAATGGAGTAAACCATAGTCTCTAGTCTTCCTAAAAGCAAGAGTTCATTTCCGGTAAACCCAGGGAATTTTCGGCTCAAATGAATTTACACAGTTCACGAACCCAACACGTTTTTCACTACAAACTAAAGAGCATCTTTGTAAGAGATGATGTGGTTTGTTACAGTTTCACAAGCAGAGTTCAACTAGATATGGTCCGTATGAGTAGGAAATACAGTTCTTTTTTTATGGACATGCTCATATTTCTTGCTGTATTGCAACTCTGGACAGAGATTGATGCTTCTTGTGTTAAAACAGGGTATGTCTCATGGATGAGAACACTGGTCTGAATTTCCCTTCACAAATGGAGTTAAACCAAAGTCTCTGTGTCTTCCTACAAGCAGGAGTTCATTTCAGGAAAACCCAGTGATTTTTCGGCTCAAATGAATTTACACAGTTCACGAACCCAACATGTTTTTCACTATAAACTAAAGAGCATCTTTGTAAGAGATGCTGTGGTTTGTTACAGTTTCACAAGCAGAGTTCAACTTGATAAGGTCCCTATGAGTAGGAAACACAGTTCTCTTTTTCTGGACATGCTCATATTTCTTGCTGTATTGCAGACTCTGGACAGAAGAGGATGCTTCTTGCATTAAAACAGAGGGTGTTTATTGGATGAGAACACTGGTCTGATTTTCCCTTCACAAACGGAGTTAAACCAAAGGCTCTGTGTCTTCCTACAAGCAAGAGTTCATTTCCAGAAATCCCAGTGATTTTTCGGCTCAAATGAATTTACATAGTTCACGAACCCAACACGTTTTTCACTATAAACTAAAGAGCATCTATGTAAGAGATGCTGTGGTTTGTTACAGTTTCACAAGCAGAGTTTAACTAGATATGGTCCGTATGAGTAAGAAACACAGTTCGTATTTTCTGGGCATGCTCATGTTTCTTGCTGTACTGGAGATGCTTGAAAGAAGAGCATGCTTCTTGCGTTAAACAGAGTATGTTTCATGGATGAGAACACTGGTCTGAATTTCCCTTCACAAACGGAGTTAAACCAAAGTCTCTGTGTTTTCCTACAAGCAAGAGTTCATTTCCGGAAAACACAGTGATTTTTCGGCTCAAATGAATTTACACAGTTCACGAACAAAACATGTTTTTCAATATAAACTAAAGAGCATCTTTGTAATAGATGCTGTGGGTTGTTACAGTTTCATAAGTAGAGTTCAACTAGATATGGTCAGTATGAGTAGGAAACACAGTACTTTTTTTCTGGGCATGCTCATGTTTCTTGCTGTATTGGAGAAGCTGGAAAGAAGAGCATGCTTCTTACGTTAAAACAGACGGTGTTTCATGGATGAGAACACTGGTCTGAATTTCCCTTCACATACGGAGTTAAACCAAAGGCTCTGTGTCTTCCTACCAGCAAGAGTTCATTTCAGGAAATGCCTGTTATGTTTCGGCTCAAATGAATTTACACAGTTCACGAACCCAACACGTTTTTCACTATAAACTAAAGAGCATCGATGTAAGAGATGCTGTGGTTTGTTACAGTTTCACAAGCAGAGTTCAACTAGATATGGTCTGTATGAGTAGGAAACACAGTTCTTTTTTTCTGGACATGCTCATATTTCTTGCTGTATTGCAGACTCTAGCCAGAAGAGGATGCTTCTTGCGTTAAAACAGAGGGTGTTTCATGGATGAGAACACTGGTCTGAATTTCCTTTCACAAATGGAGTTAAACCAAAGTCTCTAGTCTTCCTACAAGCAAGAGTTCATTTCTGGCAAACCCAGGGATTTTTCGGCTCAAATGAATTTACACAGTTCACGAACCCACCGCGTTTTTCACTATAAACTGAAGAGCATCTATGTAAGAGATGCTGTGGTTTGTTACAGTTTCACAAGCAGAGTTTAACTAGATATGGTCCGTATTAGTAAGAAACACAGTTCGTTTTTTCTGGGCATGCTCATATATCCTGCTGTATTGGAGATGCTGGAAAGAAGAGCATGCTTCTTGGGTTAAAACAGAGTATGTTTCATGGATGAGAACACTGTTCTGAATTTCCCTTCACAAACGGAGTTAAACCAAAGGCTCTGTGTCTTCCTACAAGGAAGAGTTCATTTCCGGAAATCCCAGGATTTTTCGGCTCAAATGAATTTACATAGTTCACGAACCCACCGCGTTTTTCACTATAAACTGAAGAGCATCTTTGTAAGAGATGCTGTGGTTTGTTACAGTTTCACAAGCAGTGTTCAACTAGATATGGTCCCTATGAGTAAGAAACACAGTTCGTTTTTTCTGGGCATGCTCATGTTTCTTGCTGTATTGGAGATGCTGGAGAGAAGAGCATGCTTCTTGCGTTAAAACAGAGTACGTTTCATGGATGAGAACACTGGTCTGAATTTCCCTTCACAAACGGAGTTAAAGCAAAGGCTCTGTGTCTTCCTACAAGCAAGAGTTCAATTCCGGAAAACCCAGTGATTTTTCAGCTCAAATGAATTTACCCTGTTCACGAACCCCACACGTTTTTCACTATAGACTAAAGAGCATCTATGTAAGAGATGCTGTGGTTTGTTACAGTTTCACAAGCAGAGTTCAACTAGATATGGTCCGTATGAGTAGGAAATACAGGTCTTTTTTTATGGACATGCTCATATTTCGTGCTGTATTGCAACTCTGGACAGAAGAGGATACTTCAGGTGTTAAAAAAGACGGTGTTTCATGGATGAGAACACTGGTCTCAATTTCCCTTCACAAACAGAGTTAAACCAAAGGCTCTGTGTCTTCCTACAAGCAAGAGTTCATTTCCAGAAATCCCAGGATTTTTTGGCTCAAATGAATTTACATAGTTCACGAACCCAACATGTTTTTCACTATAAACTAAAGAGCATCTATGTAAGAGATGCTGTGGTTTGTTACAGTTTCACAAGCAGAGTTTAACTAGATATGGTCCGTATGAGTAAGAAACACAGTTCGTATTTTCTGGGCATGCTCATGTTTCTTGCTGTATTGGAGATGCTGGAAAGAAGAGCATGCTTCTTGCATTAAAGCAGAGTATGTTTCATGGATGAGAACACTGGTCTGAATTTCCCTTCACAAATGGAGTTAAACCAAAGTCTCTGTGTCTTCCTACAAGCAAGAGTTGATTTCCGGTAAACCCAGGGATATTTCGGCTCAAATGAATTTACACAGTTCACGAACCCAACACGTTTTTCACTATAACCTAAGGAGCATCTATGTAAGAGATGCTGTGGTTTGTTACAGTTTCATAAGTAGAGTTCAACTCGATATGGTCAGTATTAGTAGGAAACACAGTTCTTTTTTTCTGGGCATGCTCATGTTTTTTGCTGTATTGGAGAAGCTGGAAAGAAGAGCATGCTTCTTACGTTAAAACAGAGGGTGTTTCATGGATGAGAACACTGGCCTAATTTCCCTTCACAAACGGAGTTAAACCAAAGGTTCTGTGTCTTCCTACAAGCAAGAGTTCATTTCCGGAAATCCCAGTGATTTTTCGGCTCAAATGAATTTACACAGTTCACAAACCCAACACGTTTTTCACTATAAACTAAAGAGCATCAATGTAAGAGATGCTGTGGTTTGTTACAGTTTCACAAGCAGAGTTCAACTAGATATGGTCCGTATGAGTAGGAAATACAGGTCTTTTTTTATGGACATGCTCATATTTCTTGCTGTATTGCAACTCTGGACAGAAGAGGATACTTCTTGTGTTAAAACAGACGGTGTTTCATGGATGAGAACACTGGTCTGAATTTCCCTTCACAAATGGAGGTAAACCAAAATCTCTAGTCTTCCTAAAAGCAAGAGTTCATTTCCGGAAATCCCAGTGATTTTTCGGCTCAAATGAATTTACACAGTTCACAAACCCAACATGTTTTTCACTATAAACTAAAGAGCATCTATGTAAGAGATGCTGTGGTTTGTTACAGTTTCAAAAGCAGAGTTCAACTAGATATGGTCCGTATGAGTAAGAAACACACTTCGGTTTTTCTGGGCATGCTCATGTTTCTTGCTGTATTGGAGATGCTGGAAAGAAGAGCATGCTTCTTGCGTTAAAACAGAGTATGTTTCATGGATGAGAACACTGGTCTGAATTTCCCTTCACAAACGGAGTTAAACCAAAGTCTCTGTGTCTTCCTACAAGCAAGAGTTCATTTCCGGAAAACCCAGTGATTTTTCAGCTCAAATGTATTTACACAGTTCATGAACCCCACACGTTTTTCACTATAAACTAAAGAGCATCTATGTAAGAGATGCTGTGGTTTGTTACAGTTTCACAAGCAGAGTTCAACTAGATATGGTCCGTATGAGTAAGAAACACAGTTCTTTTTTTATGGACATGCTCATATTTCTTGCTGTATTGCAACTCTGGACAGAAGAGGATGCTTCTTGTGTTAAAACAGAGTGTGTTTCATGGATGAGAACACTGGTCTGAATTTCCCTTCACAAACGGAGTTAAACCAAAGGCTCTGTGTCTTCCTACAAGCAAGAGTTTATTTCCAGGAATCCCAGTGATTTTTCGGCTCAAATGAATTTACACAGTTCACGAACCCAACACGTTATTCATTATAAACTAAAGAGCATCTATTTAAGCGATGCTGTGGTTTGTTACAGTTTCACAAGCACAGTTTAACTAGATATGATCCGTATTAGTAAGAAACAGAGTTCGTTTTTTCTGGGCATGCTCATGTTTCCTGCTGTATTGGAGATGCTGGAAAGAAGAGCATGCTTCTTGGGTTAAAACAGAGTATGTTTCATGGATGAGAACACTGGTCTGATTTTCCCTTCACAAACGGAGTTAAACCAAAGGCTTTGTGTCTTCCTACAAGGAAGAGTTCATTTCGGAAATCCCAGGATTTTTCAGCTCAAATGAATTTACATAGTTCACGAACCCAACACGTTTTTCACTATAAACTAAAGAGCATCTATGTAAGAGATGCTGTGGTTTGTTAGAGTTTCACAAGCAGAGTTTAACCAGATATGGTCTGTATGAGTAAGAAACACAGTTCGTATTTTCTGGGCATGCTCGTGTTTCTTGCTGTATTGGAGATGCTGGAAAGAAGAGCATGTTTCTTGCGTTAAAGCAGAGTATGTTTCATGGATGAGAATACTGGTCTGAATTTCCCTTCACAAACGGTTTAAACCACAGGCTGTGTGTCTTCCTACAAGCAAGAGTTCATTTCCGGGAATCCCAGTGATTTTTCGGCTCAAATGAATTTACACAGTTCACGAACCCACCACGTTTTTCACTATAAACTAAAGAGCATCTATGTAAGAGATGCTGTGGTTTGTTACAGTTTCACAAGCAGAGTTCAAATAGATATGGTCCGTATGAGCAGGAAATACAGGTCTTTTTTTATGGACATGCTCATATTTCGTGCAGTATTGCAACTCTGGACAGAAGAGGACACTTCTGGTGTTAAAACAGACCATGTTTCATGGATGAGAACACTGGTCTGAATTTCCCTTCACAAACGGAGTTAAACCAAAGGCTCTGTGTCTTCCTACAAGCAATAGTTCATTTCCGGAAATCCCAGGATTTTTTGGCTCAAATGAATTTACATAGTTCACGAACCCAACATGTTTTTCACTATAAACTAAAGAGCATCTATGTAAGAGACGCTGTGGTTTGTTACAGTTTCACAAGCAGAGTTTAACTCGATATGGTCCGTATGAGTAAGAAACACAGTTCGTATTTTCTGGGCATGCTCATGTTTCTTGCTGTATTGGAGATGATGGAAAGAAGAGCATGCTTCTTGCGTTAAAGCAGAGTATGTTTCATGGATGAGAACACTGATCTGAATTTCCCTTCACAAATGGAGTTAAACCAAAGTCTCTGTGTCTTCCTACAAGCAAGAGTTGATTTCCGGAAAACCCAGTGATTTTTCGGCTCAAATGAATTTACACAGTTCACGAACCCAACACGTTTTTCACTATAAACTAAAGAGCATCTTTGTAAGAGAGGCTGTGGTTTGTTACAGTTTCACAAGCAGAGTTCAACTACATATGGTCCCTATGAGTAGGAAACAGTTCTTTTTTTCTGGACATGCTCATATTTCTTGCTGTATTGCAGACTCTAGAGAGAAGAGGATGCTTCTTGCGTTAAAACAGAGGGTGTTTCATGGATGAGAACAATGGTCTGAATTTCCTTTCACATATGGAGTTAAACCAAAGTCTCTGTGTCTTCCTACAAGAAGAGTTCATTTCCGGAAAACACAGTGATTTTTCGGCTCAAATGAATTTACACAGTTCACGAACCAAACACGTTTTTCACTATAAACTAAAGAGCATCTTTGTAATAGATGCTGTGGTTTGTTACAGATTCACAAGCAGAGTTCAACTAGATATGGTCCGTATGAGTAGGAAACACAGTTCTTTTTTTCTGGACATGCACATATTTCTTGCTGTATTGCAGACTCTGGACAGAAGAGGATGATTCTTGCGTTAAAACAGAGGTTGTTTCATGGATGAGAACACTGGTCTGAATTTCCCTTCACAAATGGAGTTAAACCAAAGTCTCTGTGTCTTCCTACAAGCAAGAGTTCATTTCCGGTAAACCCAGGGATATTTCGGCTCAAATGAATTTACACAGTTCACGAACCCAACACGTTTTTCACTATAAACTAAAGAGCATCTATGTAAGAGATGCTGTGGTTTGTTACAGTTTCATCAGTAGAGTTCAACTAGATATGGTCAGTATAAGTAGGAAACACAGTTCTTTTTTTCTAGGCATGCTCATGTTTTTTGCTGTATTGGAGAAGCTGGAAAGAAGAGCATGCTTCTTACGTTAAAACAGAGGGTGTTTCATGGATGAGAACACTGGCCTAATTTCCCTTCACAAACGGTGTTAAACCAAAGGATCTGTGTCTTCCTACAAGCAAGAGTTCATTTCCGGAATTCCCAGTGATTTTTCGGTTCAAATGAATTTACACAGTTCACGAACCCAACACGTTTTTCACTATAAACTAAAGAGCATCAATGTAAGAGATGCTGTGGTTTGTTACAGTTTCACAAGCAGAGTTCAACTAGATATGGTCCGTATGAGTAGGAAATTCAGTTCTTTTTTTGTGGACATGCTCATATTTCTTGCTCTATTGCAACTATGGACAGAAGAGCATGCTTCTTGTGTTAAAACAGAGTGTGTTTCATGGATGAGAACACTGGTCTGAATTTCCCTTCACAAACGGAGTTAAACCAAAGGCTCTGTGTCTTCCTACAAGCAAGAGTTCATTTCCAGAAATCCCAGTGATTTTTCGGCTCAAATGAATTTACACAGTTCACGAACCCAACACGTTATTCATTATAAACTAAAGAGCATCTATTTAAGCGATGCTGTGGTTTGTTACAGTTTCACAAGCACAGTTTAACTAGATATGATCCGTATTAGTAAGAAACAGAGTTCGTTTTTTCTGGGCATGCTCATGTTTCCTGCTGTATTGGAGATGCTGGAAAGAAGAGCATGCTTCTTGGGTTAAAACAGAGGTTGTTTCATGGATGAGAATACTGGTCTGAATTTCCCTTCACAAACGGTTTAAACCACAGGCCGTGTGTCTTCCTACAAGTAAGAGTTCATTTCCGGGAATCCCAGTGATTTTTCGGCTCAAATGAATTTACACAGTTCACGAACCCACCACGTTTTTCACTATAAACTAAAGAGCATCTATGTAAGAGATGCTGTGGTTTGTTACAGTTTCACAAGCAGAGTTTAACTAGATATGGTCCGTATTACTAAGAAACAGAGTTCGTTTTTTCTGGGCATGCTCATGTTTCCTGCTGTATTGGAGATGCTGGAAAGAAGAGCATGCTTCTTGGGTTAAAACAGAGTATGTTTCATGGATGAGAACACTGGTCTGAATTTCCCTTCACAAACGGAGTTAAACCAAAGGCTCTGTGTCTTCCTACAAGGAAGAGTTCATTTCCGGAAATCCCAGGATTTTTCGGCTCAAATGAATTTACATAGTTCACGAACCCAACACGTTTTTCACTATAAACTTAAGATCATCTATGTAAGAGATGCTGTGGTTTGTTACAGTTTCACAAGCAGAGTTTAACCAGATATGGTCCGTATGAGTAAGAAACACAGTTCGTATTTTCTGGGCATGCTCGTGTTTCTTGCTGTATTGGAGATGCTGGAAAGAAGAGCATGCTTCTTGCGTTAAAGCAGAGTATGTTTCATGGATGAGAATACTGGTCTGAATTTCCCTTCAAAAATCGAGTTAAACCAATGTCTCTGTGTCTTCCTACAAGCAAGAATTCATTTCCGGAAAACCCAGGGATTTTTCGGGTCAAATGAATTTACACAGTTCAGGAACCCAACACGTTTTTCACTATAAACTAAAGAGCATCTTTGTAAGAGATGCTGTGGTTTGTTACAGTTTCACAAGCAGTGTTCAACTATATATGGTCCCTATGATTAGGAAACACAGTTCTTTTTCTCTGGACATGCTCATATTTCGTGCTGTATTGCAACTCTGGACAGAAGAGGATACTTCTGGTGTTAAAACAGACGGTGTTTCATGGATGAGAACACTGGTCTGAATTTCCCTTCACAAACGGAGTTAAACCAAAGGCTCTGTGTCTTCCTACAAGCAAGAGTTCATTTCCAGAAATCCCAGGATTTTTTGGCTCAAATGAATTTACATAGTTCACGAACCCAACATGTTTTTCACTATAAACTAAAGAGCATCTATGTAAGAGATGCTGTGGTTTGTTACAGTTTCACAAGCAGAGTTTAACTAGATATGGTCCATATGAGTAAGAAACACAGTTCGTATTTTCTGGGCATGCTCATGTTTCTTGCTGTATTGGAGATGCTGGAAAGAAGAGCATGCTTCTTGCGTTAAAGCAGAGTATGTTTCATGGATGAGAACACTGGTCTGAATTTCCCTTCACAAATGGAGTTAAACCAAAGTCTCTGTGTCTTCCTACAAGCAAGAGTTGATTTCCGGAAAACCCAGTGATTTTTCGGCTCAAATGAATTTACACAGTTCACGAACCCAACACGTTTTTCACTATAAACTAAAGAGCATCAATGTAAGAGATGCTGTGGTTTGTTACAGTTTCACAAGCAGAGTTCAACTAGATATGGTCCGTATGAGTAGGAAATTCAGTTCTTTTTTTGTGGACATGCTCATATTTCTTGCTCTATTGCAACTATGGACAGAAGATCATGCTTCTTGTGTTAAAACAGAGTGTGTTTCATGGATGAGAACACTGGTCTGAATTTCCCTTCACAAACGGAGTTAAACCAAAGGCTCTGTGTCTTCCTACAAGCAAGAGTTCATTTCCAGAAATCCCAGTGATTTTTCGGCTCAAATGAATTTACACAGTTCACGAACCCAACACGTTATTCATTATAAACTAAAGAGCATCTATTTAAGCGATGCTGTGGTTTGTTACAGTTTCACAAGCACAGTTTAACTAGATATGATCCGTATTAGTAAGAAACAGAGTTCGTTTTTTCTGGGCATGCTCATGTTTCCTGCTGTATTGGAGATGCTGGAAAGAAGAGCATGCTTCTTGGGTTAAAACAGAGGTTGTTTCATGGATGAGAATACTGGTCTGAATTTCCCTTCACAAACGGTTTAAACCACAGGCCGTGTGTCTTCCTACAAGTAAGAGTTCATTTCCGGGAATCCCAGTGATTTTTCGGCTCAAATGAATTTACACAGTTCACGAACCCACCACGTTTTTCACTATAAACTAAAGAGCATCTATGTAAGAGATGCTGTGGTTTGTTACAGTTTCACAAGCAGAGTTTAACTAGATATGGTCCGTATTAGTAAGAAACAGAGTTCGTTTTTTCTGGGCATGCTCATGTTTCCTGCTGTATTGGAGATGCTGGAAAGAAGAGCATGCTTCTTGGGTTAAAACAGAGTATGTTTCATGGATGAGAACACTGGTCTGAATTTCCCTTCACAAACGGAGTTAAACCAAAGCTCTGTGTCTTCCTACAAGGAAGAGTTCATTTCCGGAAATCCCAGGATTTTTCGGCTCAAATGAATTTACATAGTTCACGAACCCAACACGTTTTTCACTATAAACTTAAGATCATCTATGTAAGAGATGCTGTGGTTTGTTACAGTTTCACAAGCAGAGTTTAACCAGATATGGTCCGTATGAGTAAGAAACACAGTTCGTATTTTCTGGGCATGCTCGTGTTTCTTGCTGTATTGGAGATGCTGGAAAGAAGAGCATGCTTCTTGCGTTAAAGCAGAGTATGTTTCATGGATGAGAATACTGGTCTGAATTTCCCTTCACAAATCGAGTTAAACCAATGTCTCTGTGTCTTCCTACAAGCAAGAATTCATTTCCGGAAAACCCAGGGATTTTTCGGCTCAAATGAATTTACACAGTTCAGGAACCCAACACGTTTTTCACTATAAACTAAAGAGCATCTTTGTAAGAGATGCTGTGGTTTGTTACAGTTTCACAAGCAGTGTTCAACTATATATGGTCCCTATGATTAGGAAACACAGTTCTTTTTCTCTGGACATGCTCATATTTCTTGCTGTATTGCAGAATCTAGACAGAAGAGGATGCTTCTTGCGTTAAAACAGAGTATGTTTCATGGATGAGAACACTGGTCTGAATTTCCCTTCACAAACGGAGTTAAAGCAAAGGCTCTGTGTCTTCCTACAAGCAAGAGTTCAGTTCCGGAAAACCCAGTGATTTTTCAGCTCAAATGAATTTACCCTGTTTACGAACCCCACACGTTTTTCACTATAGACTAAAGAGCATCTATGTAAGAGATGCTGTGGTTTGTTACAGTTTCACAAGCAGAGTTCAACTAGATATGGTCCGTATGAGTAGGAAATACAGGTCTTTTTTTATGGACATGCTCATATTTCGTGCTGTATTGCAACTCTGGACAGAAGAGGATACTTCTGGTGTTAAAACAGACGGTGTTTCATGGATGAGAACACTGGTCTGAATTTCCCTTCACAAACGGAGTTAAACCAAAGGCTCTGTGTCTTCCTACAAGCAAGAGTTCATTTCCAGAAATCCCAGGATTTTTTGGCTCAAATGAATTTACATAGTTCACGAACCCAACATGTTTTTCACTATAAACTAAAGAGCATCTATGTAAGAGATGCTGTGGTTTGTTACAGTTTCACAAGCAGAGTTTAACTAGATATGGTCCATATGAGTAAGAAACACAGTTCGTATTTTCTGGGCATGCTCATGTTTCTTGCTGTATTGGAGATGCTGGAAAGAAGAGCATGCTTCTTGCGTTAAAGCAGAGTATGTTTCATGGATGAGAACACTGGTCTGAATTTCCCTACACAAATGGAGTTAAGCCAAAATCTCTAGTCTTCCTAAAAGCAAGAGTTCATTTCCAGGAAACCCAGGGATTTTTCGGGTCAAATGAATTTACACAGTTCACGAACCCAACACGTTTTTCACTACAAACTAAAGAGCATCTTTGTAAGAGATGCTGTGGTTTGTTACAGTTTCAAAAGCAGAGTTCAACTAGATATGGTCCCTATGAGTAAGAAACACACTTCGTTTTTTCTGGGCATGCTCATGTTTCTTGCTGTATTGGAGATGCTGGAAAGAAGAGCATGCTTCTTGCGTTAAATCAGAGTATGTTTCATGGATGAGAACACTGGTCTGAATTTCCCTTCACAAACGGAGTTAAACCAAAGGCTCTGTGTCTTCCTACAAGCAAGAGTTCATTTCCGGAAAACCCAGTGATTTTTCAGCTCAAATGAATTTACACAGTTCACGAACCCCACACGTTTTTCACTATAAACTAAAGAGCATCTATGTAAGAGATGCTATGGTTTGTTACAGTTTCACAAGCAGAGTTCAACTAGATATGGTCCGTATGAGTAGGAAATACAGTTCTTTTTTTATGGACATGCTCATATTTCGTGCTGTATTGCAACTCTGGACAGAAGAGGATACTTCTGGTGTTAAAACAGACGGTGTTTCATGGATGAGAACACTGGTCTGAATTTCCCTTCACAAACGGAGTTAAACCAAAGGCTCTGTGTCTTCCTACAAGCAAGAGTTCATTTCCAGAAATCCCAGGATTTTTTGGCTCAAATGAATTTACATAGTTCACGAACCCAACATGTTTTTCACTATAAACTAAAGAGCATCTATGTAAGAGATGCTGTGGTTTGTTACAGTTTCACAAGCAGAGTTTAACTAGATATGGTCCATATGAGTAAGAAACACAGTTCGTATTTTCTGGGCATGCTCATGTTTCTTGCTGTATTGGAGATGCTGGAAAGAAGAGCATGCTTCTTGCGTTAAAGCAGGGTATGTTTCATGGATGAGAACACTGGTCTGAATTTCCCTTCACAAATGGAGTTAAACCAAAGTCTCTGTGTCTTCCTACAAGCAAGAGTTGATTTCCGGAAAACCCAGTGATTTTTCGGCTCAAATGAATTTACACAGTTCACGAACCCAACACGTTTTTCACTATAAACTAAAGAGCATCAATGTAAGAGATGCTGTGGTTTGTTACAGTTTCACAAGCAGAGTTCAACTAGATATGGTCCGTATGAGTAGGAAATTCAGTTCTTTTTTTGTGGACATGCTCATATTTCTTGCTCTATTGCAACTATGGACAGAAGAGCATGCTTCTTGTGTTAAAACAGAGTGTGTTTCATGGATGAGAACACTGGTCTGAATTTCCCTTCACAAACGGAGTTAAACCAAAGGCTCTGTGTCTTCCTACAAGCAAGAGTTCATTTCCAGAAATCCCAGTGATTTTTCGGCTCAAATGAATTTACACAGTTCACGAACCCACCACGTTTTTCACTATAAACTAAAGAGCATCTATGTAAGAGATGCTGTGGTTTGTTACAGTTTCACAAGCAGAGTTTAACTAGATATGGTCCGTATTAGTAAGAAACAGAGTTCGTTTTTTCTGGGCATGCTCATGTTTCCTGCTGTATTGGAGATGCTGGAAAGAAGAGCATGCTTCTTGGGTTAAAACAGAGTATGTTTCATGGATGAGAACACTGGTCTGAATTTCCCTTCACAAACGGAGTTAAACCAAAGCTCTGTGTCTTCCTACAAGGAAGAGTTCATTTCCGGAAATCCCAGGATTTTTCGGCTCAAATGAATTTACATAGTTCACGAACCCAACACGTTTTTCACTATAAACTTAAGATCATCTATGTAAGAGATGCTGTGGTTTGTTACAGTTTCACAAGCAGAGTTTAACCAGATATGGTCCGTATGAGTAAGAAACACAGTTCGTATTTTCTGGGCATGCTCGTGTTTCTTGCTGTATTGGAGATGCTGGAAAGAAGAGCATGCTTCTTGCGTTAAAGCAGAGTATGTTTCATGGATGAGAATACTGGTCTGAATTTCCCTTCACAAATCGAGTTAAACCAATGTCTCTGTGTCTTCCTACAAGCAAGAATTCATTTCCGGAAAACCCAGGGATTTTTCGGCTCAAATGAATTTACACAGTTCAGGAACCCAACACGTTTTTCACTATAAACTAAAGAGCATCTTTGTAAGAGATGCTGTGGTTTGTTACAGTTTCACAAGCAGTGTTCAACTATATATGGTCCCTATGATTAGGAAACACAGTTCTTTTTCTCTGGACATGCTCATATTTCTTGCTGTATTGCAGAATCTAGACAGAAGAGGATGCTTCTTGCGTTAAAACAGAGTATGTTTCATGGATGAGAACACTGGTCTGAATTTCCCTTCACAAACGGAGTTAAAGCAAAGGCTCTGTGTCTTCCTACAAGCAAGAGTTCAGTTCCGGAAAACCCAGTGATTTTTCAGCTCAAATGAATTTACCCTGTTTACGAACCCCACACGTTTTTCACTATAGACTAAAGAGCATCTATGTAAGAGATGCTGTGGTTTGTTACAGTTTCACAAGCAGAGTTCAACTAGATATGGTCCGTATGAGTAGGAAATACAGGTCTTTTTTTATGGACATGCTCATATTTCGTGCTGTATTGCAACTCTGGACAGAAGAGGATACTTCTGGTGTTAAAACAGACGGTGTTTCATGGATGAGAACACTGGTCTGAATTTCCCTTCACAAACGGAGTTAAACCAAAGGCTCTGTGTCTTCCTACAAGCAAGAGTTCATTTCCAGAAATCCCAGGATTTTTTGGCTCAAATGAATTTACATAGTTCACGAACCCAACATGTTTTTCACTATAAACTAAAGAGCATCTATGTAAGAGATGCTGTGGTTTGTTACAGTTTCACAAGCAGAGTTTAACTAGATATGGTCCATATGAGTAAGAAACACAGTTCGTATTTTCTGGGCATGCTCATGTTTCTTGCTGTATTGGAGATGCTGGAAAGAAGAGCATGCTTCTTGCGTTAAAGCAGAGTATGTTTCATGGATGAGAACACTGGTCTGAATTTCCCTACACAAATGGAGTTAAGCCAAAATCTCTAGTCTTCCTAAAAGCAAGAGTTCATTTCCAGGAAACCCAGGGATTTTTCGGGTCAAATGAATTTACACAGTTCACGAACCCAACACGTTTTTCACTACAAACTAAAGAGCATCTTTGTAAGAGATGCTGTGGTTTGTTACAGTTTCAAAAGCAGAGTTCAACTAGATATGGTCCCTATGAGTAAGAAACACACTTCGTTTTTTCTGGGCATGCTCATGTTTCTTGCTGTATTGGAGATGCTGGAAAGAAGAGCATGCTTCTTGCGTTAAATCAGAGTATGTTTCATGGATGAGAACACTGGTCTGAATTTCCCTTCACAAACGGAGTTAAACCAAAGGCTCTGTGTCTTCCTACAAGCAAGAGTTCATTTCCGGAAAACCCAGTGATTTTTCAGCTCAAATGAATTTACACAGTTCACGAACCCCACACGTTTTTCACTATAAACTAAAGAGCATCTATGTAAGAGATGCTATGGTTTGTTACAGTTTCACAAGCAGAGTTCAACTAGATATGGTCCGTATGAGTAGGAAATACAGTTCTTTTTTTATGGACATGCTCATATTTCTTGCTGTATTGCAACTCTGGACAGAAGAGGATGCTTCTTGTGTTAAAACAGACGGTGTTTCATGCATGAGAACACTGGTCTGAATTTCCCTTCACAAACGGAGTTAAACCAAAGGCTCTGTGTCTTCCTACAAGCAAGAGTTCATTTCCAGAAATCCCAGTGATTTTTCGGCTCAAATGAATTTACACAGTTCACGAACCCAACACGTTATTCATTATAAACTAAAGAGCATCTATTTAAGCGATGCTGTGGTTTGTTACAGTTTCACAAGCAGAGTTTAACTAGAAATGGTCCGTATGAGTAAGAAACACAGTTCGTATTTTCTGGGCATGCTCATGTTTCTTGCTGTATTGGAGATGCTGGAAAGAAGAGCATGCTTCCTGCGTTAAAGCAGAGTATGTTTCATGGATGAGATCACTGGTCTGAATTTCCCTTCATAAATCGAGTTAAACCAAAGTCTCTGTGTCTTCCTACAAGCAAGAGTTGATTTCCGGAAAACCCAGTGATTTTTCGGCTCAAATGAATTTACACAGTTCACGAACCCAACACGTTTTTCACTATAAACTAAAGAGCATCTTTGTAAGAGATGCTGTGGTTTGTTACAGTATCACAAGCAGAGTTCAACTAGATATGGTCCCTATGAGAAGAAACACAGTTCTTTTTTTCTGGACATGCTCATATTTCTTGCTGTATTACAACTCTGGACAGAAGAGGATACTTCTTGTGTTAAAACCGACGGTGTTTCATGGATGAGAACACTGGTCTGAATTTCCCTACACAAATGGAGTTAAGCCAAAATCTCTAGTCTTCCTAAAAGCAAGAGTTCATTTCCGGAAAACCCAGGGATTTTTCGGCTCAAATGAATTTACACAGTTCAGGAACCCAACACGTTTTTCACTATAAACTAAAGAGCATCTTTGTAAGAGATGCTGTGGTTTGTTACAGTTTCACAAGCAGAGTTCAACTAGATATGGTCCGTATGAGTAGGAAACACAGTTCTTTTTTTTCTGGACATGCTCATATTTCTTGCTGTATTGCAGAATCTAGACAGAAGAGGATGCTTCTTGCGTTAAAACAGAGGGTGTTTCATGGATGAGAACACTGGTCTGAATTTCCCTTCACAAACGGAGTTAAACCAAAGGCTCTGTGTCTTCCTACAAGCAATAGTTCATTTCCGGAAATCCCTGTGATTTTTCGGCTCAAATGAATTTACACAGTTCACGAACCCAACACGTTTTTCACTATAAACTAAAGAGCATCAATGTAAGAGATGCTGTGGTTTGTTACAGTTTCACAAGCAGAGTTTAAGTAGATATGGTCCGTATGAGTAAGAAACACAGTTCGTTTTTTCTGGGCATGCTCATGTTTCTTGCTGTATTGGAGATGCTGGAAGAAGAGCATGCTTCTTGCGTTAAAACAGAGTACGTTTCATGGATGAGAACACTGGTCTGAATTTCCCTTCACAAACGGAGTTAAAGCAAAGGCTCTGTGTCTTCCTACATGCAA
The DNA here is from genome assembly GCA_949786385.1 of Onychomys leucogaster. NCBI lineage: Eukaryota > Metazoa > Chordata > Mammalia > Rodentia > Cricetidae > Onychomys > Onychomys leucogaster. The sequence goes on along the minus strand of CATKUP010000151.1, from coordinate 38,512 downwards.
GAGTTCAATTCCGGAAAACCCAGTGATTTTTCAGCTCAAATGAAATTACCCTGTTCACGAACCCCACACGTTTTTCACTATAGACTAAAGAGCATCTATGTAAGAGATGCTGTGTTTTGTTACAGTTTCACAAGCAGAGTTCAACTAGATATGGTCCGTATGAGTAGGAAATACAGGTCTTTTTTATGGACATGCTCATATTTCGTGCTGTTTTGCAACTCTGGACAGAAGAGGATACTTCTGGTGTTAAAACAGACGGTGTTTCATGGATGAGAACACTGGTCTGAATTTCCCTTCACAAACGGAGTTAAACCAAAGGCTCTGTGTCTTCCTACAAGCAAGAGTTCATTTCCGGAAATCCCAGGATTTTTTGGCTCAAATGAATTTACATAGTTCACGAACCCAACATGTTTTTCACTATAAACTAAAGAGCATCTATGTAAGAGATGCTGTGGTTTGTTACAGTTTCACAAGCAGAGTTTAACTAGATATGGTCCGTATGAGTAAGAAACACAGTTCGTATTTTCTGGGCATGCTCATGTTTCTTGCTGTATTGGAGATGCTGGAAAGAAGAGCATGCTTCCTGCGTTAAAGCAGAGTATGTTTCATGGATGAGATCACTGGTCTGAATTTCCCTTCATAAATCGAGTTAAACCAAAGTCTCTGTGTCTTCCTACAAGCAAGAGTTGATTTCCGGAAAACCCAGTGATTTTTCGGCTCAAATGAATTTACACAGTTCACGAACCCAACACGTTTTTCACTATAAACTAAAGAGCATCTTTGTAAGAGATGCTGTGGTTTGTTACAGTATCACAAGCAGAGTTCAACTAGATATGGTCCCTATGAGAAGAAACACAGTTCTTTTTTTCTGGACATGCTCATATTTCTTGCTGTATTACAGACTCTAGAGAGAAGAGGATGCTTCTTGCGTTAAAACAGAGGGTGTTTCATGGATGAGAACACTGGTCTGAATTTCCTTTCACACACGGAGTTAAACCATAGGCTGTGTGTCTTCCTACAAGCAAGAGTTCATTTCCGGAAAACACAGTGATTTTTCGGCTCAAATGAATTTACACAGTTCACGAACCAAACACGTTTTTCACTATAAACTAAAGAGCATCTTTGTAATAGATGCTGTGGTTTGTTACAGTTTCACAAGCAGAGTTCAACTAGATATGGTCCGTATGAGTAGGAAACACAGTTCTTTTTTTCTGGACATGCACATATTTCTTGCTGTATTGCAGACTCTGGACAGAAGAGGATGATTCTTGCGTTAAAACAGAGGTTGTTTCATGGATGAGAATACTGGTCTGAATATCCCTTCACAAATGGAGTTAAACCAAAGTCTCTCTGTCTTCCTACAAGCAAGAGTTCATTTCCGGTAAACCCAGGGATATTTCGTCTCAAATGAATTTACACAGTTCACGAACCCAACATGTTTTTCACTATAAACTAAAGAGCATCTATGTAAGAGATGCTGTGGTTTGTTACAGTTTCATAAGTAGAGTTCAACTAGATATGGTCAGTATTAGTAGGAAACACAGTTCTTTTTTTCTGGGCATGCTCATGTTTTTTGCTGTATTGGAGAAGCTGGAAAGAAGAGCATGCTTCTTACGTTAAAACAGAGGGTGTTTCATGGATGAGAACACTGGCCTAATTTCCCTTCACAAACGGATTTAAACCAAAGGATCTGTGTCTTACTACAAGCAAGAGTTCATTTCCGGAAATCCCAGTGATTTTTCGGCTCAAATGAATTTACACAGTTCACGAACCCAACACGTTTTTCACTATAAACTAAAGCGCATCAATGTAAGAGATGCTGTGGTTTGTTACAGTTTCACAAGCAGAGTTCAACTAGATATGGTCCGTATGAGTAGGAAATTCAGTTCTTTTTTTGTGGACATGCTCATATTTCTTGCTCTATTGCAACTATGGACAGAAGAGGATGCTTCTTGCCTTTAAACAGATGGTGTTTCATGCATGAGAACACTGGTCTGAATTTCCCTTCACAAACGGAGTTAAACCATAGGCTGTGTGTCTTCCTACAAGCAAGAGTTCATTTCGGGAAATCCCAGTGATTTTTCGGCTCAAATGAATTTACACAGTTCACGAACCCAACACGTTATTCATTATAAACTAAAGAGCATCTATTTAAGCGATGCTGTGGTTTGTTACAGTTTCACAAGCAGAGTTTAACTAGAAATGGTCCGTATGAGTAAGAAACACAGTTCGTATTTTCTGGGCATGCTCATGTTTCTTGCTGTATTGGAGATGCTGGAAAGAAGAGCATGCTTCCTGCGTTAAAGCAGAGTATGTTTCATGGATGAGATCACTGGTCTGAATTTCCCTTCATAAATCGAGTTAAACCAAAGTCTCTGTGTCTTCCTACAAGCAAGAGTTGATTTCCGGAAAACCCAGTGATTTTTCGGCTCAAATGAATTTACACAGTTCACGAACCCAACACGTTTTTCACTATAAACTAAAGAGCATCTTTGTAAGAGATGCTGTGGTTTGTTACAGTATCACAAGCAGAGTTCAACTAGATATGGTCCCTATGAGAAGAAACACAGTTCTTTTTTTCTGGACATGCTCATATTTCTTGCTGTATTACAACTCTGGACAGAAGAGGATACTTCTTGTGTTAAAACCGACGGTGTTTCATGGATGAGAACACTGGTCTGAATTTCCCTACACAAATGGAGTTAAGCCAAAATCTCTAGTCTTCCTAAAAGCAAGAGTTCATTTCCGGAAAACCCAGGGATTTTTCGGCTCAAATGAATTTACACAGTTCAGGAACCCAACACGTTTTTCACTATAAACTAAAGAGCATCTTTGTAAGAGATGCTGTGGTTTGTTACAGTTTCACAAGCAGAGTTCAACTAGATATGGTCCGTATGAGTAGGAAACACAGTTCTTTTTTTTCTGGACATGCTCATATTTCTTGCTGTATTGCAGAATCTAGACAGAAGAGGATGCTTCTTGCGTTAAAACAGAGGGTGTTTCATGGATGAGAACACTGGTCTGAATTTCCCTTCACAAACGGAGTTAAACCAAAGGCTCTGTGTCTTCCTACAAGCAATAGTTCATTTCCGGAAATCCCTGTGATTTTTCGGCTCAAATGAATTTACACAGTTCACGAACCCAACACGTTTTTCACTATAAACTAAAGAGCATCAATGTAAGAGATGCTGTGGTTTGTTACAGTTTCACAAGCAGAGTTTAAGTAGATATGGTCCGTATGAGTAAGAAACACAGTTCGTTTTTTCTGGGCATGCTCATGTTTCTTGCTGTATTGGAGATGCTGGAAGAAGAGCATGCTTCTTGCGTTAAAACAGAGTACGTTTCATGGATGAGAACACTGGTCTGAATTTCCCTTCACAAACGGAGTTAAAGCAAAGGCTCTGTGTCTTCCTACATGCAAGAGTTCAATTCCGGAAAACCCAGTGATTTTTCAGCTCAAATGAAATTACCCTGTTCACGAACCCCACACGTTTTTCACTATAGACTAAAGAGCATCTATGTAAGAGATGCTGTGTTTTGTTACAGTTTCACAAGCAGAGTTCAACTAGATATGGTCCGTATGAGTAGGAAATACAGGTCTTTTTTATGGACATGCTCATATTTCGTGCTGTTTTGCAACTCTGGACAGAAGAGGATACTTCTGGTGTTAAAACAGACGGTGTTTCATGGATGAGAACACTGGTCTGAATTTCCCTTCACAAACGGAGTTAAACCAAAGGCTCTGTGTCTTCCTACAAGCAAGAGTTCATTTCCGGAAATCCCAGGATTTTTTGGCTCAAATGAATTTACATAGTTCACGAACCCAACATGTTTTTCACTATAAACTAAAGAGCATCTATGTAAGAGATGCTGTGGTTTGTTACAGTTTCACAAGCAGAGTTTAACTAGATATGGTCCGTATGAGTAAGAAACACAGTTCGTATTTTCTGGGCATGCTCATGTTTCTTGCTGTATTGGAGATGCTGGAAAGAAGAGCATGCTTCCTGCGTTAAAGCAGAGTATGTTTCATGGATGAGATCACTGGTCTGAATTTCCCTTCATAAATCGAGTTAAACCAAAGTCTCTGTGTCTTCCTACAAGCAAGAGTTGATTTCCGGAAAACCCAGTGATTTTTCGGCTCAAATGAATTTACACAGTTCACGAACCCAACACGTTTTTCACTATAAACTAAAGAGCATCTTTGTAAGAGATGCTGTGGTTTGTTACAGTATCACAAGCAGAGTTCAACTAGATATGGTCCCTATGAGAAGAAACACAGTTCTTTTTTTCTGGACATGCTCATATTTCTTGCTGTATTACAGACTCTAGAGAGAAGAGGATGCTTCTTGCGTTAAAACAGAGGGTGTTTCATGGATGAGAACACTGGTCTGAATTTCCTTTCACACACGGAGTTAAACCATAGGCTGTGTGTCTTCCTACAAGCAAGAGTTCATTTCCGGAAAACACAGTGATTTTTCGGCTCAAATGAATTTACACAGTTCACGAACCAAACACGTTTTTCACTATAAACTAAAGAGCATCTTTGTAATAGATGCTGTGGTTTGTTACAGTTTCACAAGCAGAGTTCAACTAGATATGGTCCGTATGAGTAGGAAACACAGTTCTTTTTTTCTGGACATGCACATATTTCTTGCTGTATTGCAGACTCTGGACAGAAGAGGATGATTCTTGCGTTAAAACAGAGGTTGTTTCATGGATGAGAATACTGGTCTGAATATCCCTTCACAAATGGAGTTAAACCAAAGTCTCTCTGTCTTCCTACAAGCAAGAGTTCATTTCCGGTAAACCCAGGGATATTTCGTCTCAAATGAATTTACACAGTTCACGAACCCAACATGTTTTTCACTATAAACTAAAGAGCATCTATGTAAGAGATGCTGTGGTTTGTTACAGTTTCATAAGTAGAGTTCAACTAGATATGGTCAGTATTAGTAGGAAACACAGTTCTTTTTTTCTGGGCATGCTCATGTTTTTTGCTGTATTGGAGAAGCTGGAAAGAAGAGCATGCTTCTTACGTTAAAACAGAGGGTGTTTCATGGATGAGAACACTGGCCTAATTTCCCTTCACAAACGGATTTAAACCAAAGGATCTGTGTCTTACTACAAGCAAGAGTTCATTTCCGGAAATCCCAGTGCTTTTTCGGCTCAAATGAATTTACACAGTTCACGAACCCAACACGTTTTTCACTATAAACTAAAGCGCATCAATGTAAGAGATGCTGTGGTTTGTTACAGTTTCACAAGCAGAGTTCAACTAGATATGGTCCGTATGAGTAGGAAATTCAGTTCTTTTTTTGTGGACATGCTCATATTTCTTGCTCTATTGCAACTATGGACAGAAGAGGATGCTTCTTGCCTTTAAACAGATGGTGTTTCATGCATGAGAACACTGGTCTGAATTTCCCTTCACAAACGGAGTTAAACCATAGGCTGTGTGTCTTCCTACAAGCAAGAGTTCATTTCGGGAAATCCCAGTGATTTTTCGGCTCAAATGAATTTACACCGTTCATGAACCCAACACGTTTTTCACTATAAACTAAAGAGCATCTATGTAAGAGATGATGTGGTTTTTAAAGTTTCACAAGCAGAGTTTTAGTAGATATGGTCCGTTTTAGTAAGAAACACAGTTCGTTTTTTCTGGGCATGCTCATGTTTCCTGCTGTATTGGAGATGCTGGAAAGAAGAGCATGCTTCTTGGGTTAAAACAGAGTATGTTTCATGGATGAGAACACTGGTCTGAATTTCCCTTCACAAACGGAGTTAAATCAAAGGCTCTGTGTCTTCCTACAAGCAGGTGTTCATTTCCGGAAATCCCAGGATTTTTCGGCTCAAATGAATTTACATAGTTCACGATCCTAACACGTTTTTCACTATAAACTAAAGAGCATCTATGTAAGAGATGCTGTGGTTTGTTACAGTTTCACAAGCAGAGTTCAACTAGATATGGTCCGTATGAGTAGGAAATACAGTTCTTTTTTTATGGACATGCTCATATTTCTTGCTGTATTGCAACTCTGGAAAGAAGAGCATGCTTCTTGGGTTAAAACAGAGTATGTTTCATGGATGAGAACACTGGTCTGAATTTCCCTTCACAAACGGAGTTAAACCAAAGGCTCTGTGTCTTCCTACAAGCAAGAGTTCATTTCCAGGAAACCCAGGGATTTTTCGGCTCAAATGAATTTACACAGTTCACGAACCCAACACGTTTTTCACTACAAACTAAAGAGCATCTTTGTAAGAGATGCTGTGGTTTGTTACAGTTTCAAAAGCAGAGTTCAACTAGATATGGTCCGTATGAGTAAGAAACACACTTCGTTTTTTCTGGGCATGCTCATGTTTCTTGCTGTATTAGAGATGCTGGAAAGAAGAGCATGCTTCTTGCGTTAAAACAGAGTATGTTTCATGGATGAGAACACTGGTCTGAATTTCCCTTAACAAACGGAGTTAAACCAAAAGCTCTGTGTCTTCCTACAAGCAAGAGTTCATTTCCGGAAAACCCAGTGATTTTTCAGCTCAAATGAATTTACACAGTTCACGAACCCAACACGTTATTCATTATAAACTAAAGAGCATCTATTTAAGCGATGCTTTGGTTTGTTACAGTTTCACAAGCAGAGTTTAACTAGATATGGTCCGAATGAGTAAGAAACACAGTTCGTATTTTCTGGGCATGCTCATGGTTCTTGCTGTATTGGAGAAGCTGGAAAGAACAGCATCCTTCTTGCGTTAAAAGAGAGTATGTCTCATGGATGAGAACACTGGTCTGAATTTCCATTCACAAATGGAGTTAAACCAAAGTCTCTGTGTCTTCCTACAAGCAGGAGTTCATTTCCGGAAAACCCAGTGATTTTTCGGCTCAAATGAATTTACACAGTTCACGAACCAAACACGTTTTTCACTATAAACTAAAGAGCATCTTTGTAAGAGATGCCGTGGTTTGTTACAGTTTCACAAGCAGAGTTCAACTAGATATGGTCCCTATGAGTAGGAAACACAGTTCTCTTTTTCTGGACATGCTCATATTTCTTGCTGTATTGCAGACTCTGGACAGAAGAGGATGCTTCTTGCGTTAAAACAAAGGGTGTTTCATGGATGAGAACACTGGTCTGAATTTCCCTTCACAAACCGAGTTAAACCAAAGGCTCTGTATCCTCCTACAAGCAAGAGTTTATTTCCGGAAATCCCAGTGATTTTTCGGCTGAAATGAATTTACATAGTTCATGAACAGAACACCTTTTTCACTATAAACTAAAGAGCATCTATGTAAGAGATGCTGTGGTTTGTTACAGTTTCACAAGCAGAGTTCAACTAGATATGGTCCGTATGAGTAAGAAACACAGTTCTTATTTTCAGGGCATGCTCATGTTTCTTGCTGTATTGGAGATGCTGGAAAGAACAGCATGCTTCTTGAGTTAAAACAGAGTATGTCTCATGGATGAGAACACTGGTCTGAATTTCCCTTCACAAACGGAGTTAAACCAAAGGCTCTGTGTCTTCCTACAAGGAAGAGTTCATTTCCGGAAATCCCAGGATTTTTCGGCTCAAATGAATTTACATTGTTCACGAACCCAACACGTTTTTCACTATAAACTAAAGAGCATCTATGTAAGAGATGCTGTGGTTTGTTACAGTTTCACAAGCAGAGTTTAACCAGATATGGTCCGTATGAGTAAGAAACACAGTTCGTTTTTTCTGGGCATGCTCATGTTTCTTGCTGTATTGCAGATGCTGGAGAGAAGAGCATGCTTCTTGCGTAGGAACAGAGTACGTTTCCTGGATGAGAACACTGGTCTGAATTTCCCTTCACAAACGGAGTTAAAGCAAAGGCTCTGTGTCTTCCTACAAGCAAGAGTTCAATTCCGGAAAACCCAGTGATTTTTCAGGTCAAATGAATTTACCCTGTCCACGAACCCCACAAGTTTTTCACTATAAACTAAAGAGCATCTATGTAAGAAATGCTGTGGTTTGTTACAGTTTCATAAGTAGAGTTCAACTAGATATGGTCAGTATTGGTAGGAAACACAGTTCTTTTTTTCTGGGCATGCTCATGTTTTTTGCTGTATTGGAGAAGCTGGAAAGAAGAGCATGCTTCTTACGTTAAAACAGAGGGTGTTTCATGGATGAGAACACTGGCCTAATTTCCCTTCACGAACGGATTTAAACCAAAGGATCTGTGTCTTCCTACAAGCAAGAGTTCATTTCCGGAAATCCCAGTGATTTTTCGGCTCAAATGAATTTACACAGTTCATGAACCCAACACGTTTTTCACTATAAACTAAAGCGCATCAATGTAAGAGATGCTGTGGTTTGTTACAGTTTCACAAGCAGAGTTCAACTAGATATGGTCCGTATGAGTAGGAAATTCAGTTCATTTTTTGTGGACATGCTCATATTTCTTGCTCTATTGCAACTATGGACAGAAGAGGATGCTTCTTGCCTTTAAACAGATGGTGTTTCATGCATGAGAACACTGGTCTGAATTTCCCTTCACAAACGTAGTTAAACCATAGGCTGTGTGTCTTCCTACAAGCAAGAGTTCATTTCCGGAAATCCCAGTGATTTTTCGGCTCAAATGAATTTACACAGTTCATGAACCCAACACGTTTTTCAGTATAAACTAAAGAGCATCTATGTAAGAGATGATGTGGTTTTTAAAGTTTCACAAGCAGAGTTTTAGTAGATATGGTCCGTTTTAGTAAGAAACACAGTTCGTTTTTTCTGGGCATGCTCATGTTTCCTGCTGTATTGGAGATGCTGGAAAGAAGAGCATGCTTCTTGGGTTAAAACAGAGTATGTTTCATGGATGAGAACACTGGTCTGAATTTCCCTTCACAAAAGGAGTTAAATCAAAGGCTCTGTGTCTTCCTACAAGCAGGTGTTCATTTCCGGAAATCCCAGTGATTTTTCGGCTCAAATGAATTTACATAGTTCACGATCCTAACACGTTTTTCACTATAAACTAAAGAGCATCTATGTAAGAGATGCTGTGGTTTGTTACAGTTTCACAAGCAGAGTTCAACTAGATATGGTCCGTATGAGTAGGAAATACAGTTCTTTTTTTATGGACATGCTCATATTTCTTGCTGTATTGCAACTCTGGAAAGAAGAGCATGCTTCTTGGGTTAAAACAGAGTATGTTTCATGGATGAGAACACTGGTCTGAATTTCCCTTCACAAACGGAGTTAAACCAAAGGCTCTGTGTCTTCCTACAAGGAAGAGTTCATTTCCGGAAATCCCAGGATTTTTCGGCTCAAATGAATTTACATAGTTCACGAACCCAACACGTTTTTCACTATAAACTAAAGAGCATCTATGTAAGAGATGCTGTGGTTTGTTACAGTTTCGCAAGCAGAGTTTAACCAGATATGGTCCGTATGAGTAAGAAACACAGTTCGTTTTTTCTGGGCATGCTCATATTTCTTGCTGTATTGGTGATTCTGGAGAGAAGAGCATACTTCTTGCGTTAAAACAGAGTACGTTTCATGGATGAGAACACTGGTCTGAATTTCCCTTCACAAACGGAGTTAAAGCAAAGGCTCTGTGTCTTCCTACAAGCAAGAGTTCAATTCCGGAAAACCTAGTGATTTTTCAGCTCAAATGATTTTACCCTGTTCACGAACCCCACAAGTTTTTCACTATAGACTAAAGAGCATCTATGTAAGAGATGCTGTGGTTTGTTACAGTTTCACAAGCAGAGTTCAACTAGACATGGTCCGTATGAGTAGGAAATACAGGTCTTTTTTTATGGACATGCTCATATTTCGTGCTGTATTGCAACTCTGGACAGAAGAGGATACTTCTGGTGTTAAAACAGACGGTGTTTCATGGATGAGAACACTGGTCTGAATTTTCCTTCACAAACGGAGTTAAACCAAAGGCTCTGTGTCTTCCTACAAGCAAGAGTTCATTTCCGGAAATCCCAGGATTTTTTGGCTCAAATGAATTTACATAGTTCACGAACCCAACATGTTTTTCACTATAAACTAAAGAGCATCTATGTAAGAGATGCTGTGGTTTGTTACAGTTTCACAAGCAGAATTTAACTAGATATGGTCCGTATGAGTAAGAAACAGAGTTCGTATTTTCTGGGCATGCTCATGTTTCTTGCTGTATTGGAGATGCTGGAAAGAAGAGCATGCTTCCTGCGTTAAAGCAGAGTATGTTTCATGGATGAGATCACTGGTCTGAATTTCCCTTCATAAATGGAGTTAAACCAAAGTCTCTGTGTCTTCCTACAAGCAAGAGTTGATTTCCGGAAAACCCAGTGATTTTTCGGCTCAAATGAATTTACACAGTTCACGAACCCAACACGTTTTTCACTATAAACTAAAGAGCATCTTTGTAAGAGATGCTGTGGTTTGTTACAGTTTCACAAGCAGAGTTCAACTAGATATGGTCCCTATGAGAAGAAACACAGTTCTTTTTTTCTGGACATGCTCACATTTCTTGCTGTATTGCAGACTCTGGACAGAAGAGGATGCTTCTTGCATTAAAACAGAGGGTGTTTCATGGATGAGAACACTGGTCTGAATTTCCCTTCACAAATGGAGTTAAACCAAAGTCTCTGTGTCTTCCTACAAGCAAGAGTTCATTTCCGGTAAACCCAGGGATATTTCGGCTGAAATGAATTTACACAGTTCACGAACCCAACACGTTTTTCACTATAAACTAAAGAGCATCTATGTAAGAGATGCTGTGGTTTGTTACAGTTTCATAAGTAGAGTTCAACTAGATATGGTCAGTATTAGTAGGAAACACAGTTCTTTTTTTCTGGGCATGCTCATGTTTTTTGCTGTATTGGAGAAGCTGGAAAGAAGAGCATGCTTCTTACGTTAAAACAGAGGGTGTTTCATGGATGAGAACACTGGCCTAATTTCCCTTCACAAACGGAGTTAAACCAAAGGATCTGTGTCTTCCTACAAGCAAGAGTTCATTTCCGGAAATCCCAGTGATTTTTCGGCTCAAATGAATTTACACAGTTCACGAACCCAACACGTTTTTCACTATAAACTAAAGCGCATCAATGTAAGTGATGCTGTGGTTTGTTACAGTTTCACAAGCAGAGTTTAAGTAGATATGGTCCGTATGAGTAAGAAAAACAGTTCGTTTTTTCTCTGCATGCTCATGTTTCTTGCTGTATTGGAGATGCTGGAAAGAAGAGCATGCTTCTTGCGTTAATACAGAGTACGTTTTGTTGATGAGAACTCTGGTCTGAATTTCCCTTCTCAAACGGAGTTAAATCAAAGGCTCTGTGTCTTCCTACAAGCAAGAGTTCATTTCCGGAAAACACAGTGATTTTTCGGCTCAAATGAATTTACCCTGTTCACGAACCCCACATGTTTTTTACTATAAACTAAAGAGCATCTATGTAAGAGATGCTGTGGTTTGTTACAGTTTCACAAGCAGAGTTCAACTAGATATGGTCCGTATGAGTAGGAAATACAGGTCTTTTTTTATGGACATGCTCATATTTCTTGCTGTATTGCAGACTCTGGACAGAAAGGATGCTTCTTACGTTAAAACATAGGGTGTTTCATGGATGAGAACACTGGTCTGAATTTCCCTTCACAAATGGAGTAAACCATAGTCTCTAGTCTTCCTAAAAGCAAGAGTTCATTTCCGGTAAACCCAGGGAATTTTCGGCTCAAATGAATTTACACAGTTCACGAACCCAACACGTTTTTCACTACAAACTAAAGAGCATCTTTGTAAGAGATGATGTGGTTTGTTACAGTTTCACAAGCAGAGTTCAACTAGATATGGTCCGTATGAGTAGGAAATACAGTTCTTTTTTTATGGACATGCTCATATTTCTTGCTGTATTGCAACTCTGGACAGAGATTGATGCTTCTTGTGTTAAAACAGGGTATGTCTCATGGATGAGAACACTGGTCTGAATTTCCCTTCACAAATGGAGTTAAACCAAAGTCTCTGTGTCTTCCTACAAGCAGGAGTTCATTTCAGGAAAACCCAGTGATTTTTCGGCTCAAATGAATTTACACAGTTCACGAACCCAACATGTTTTTCACTATAAACTAAAGAGCATCTTTGTAAGAGATGCTGTGGTTTGTTACAGTTTCACAAGCAGAGTTCAACTTGATAAGGTCCCTATGAGTAGGAAACACAGTTCTCTTTTTCTGGACATGCTCATATTTCTTGCTGTATTGCAGACTCTGGACAGAAGAGGATGCTTCTTGCATTAAAACAGAGGGTGTTTATTGGATGAGAACACTGGTCTGATTTTCCCTTCACAAACGGAGTTAAACCAAAGGCTCTGTGTCTTCCTACAAGCAAGAGTTCATTTCCAGAAATCCCAGTGATTTTTCGGCTCAAATGAATTTACATAGTTCACGAACCCAACACGTTTTTCACTATAAACTAAAGAGCATCTATGTAAGAGATGCTGTGGTTTGTTACAGTTTCACAAGCAGAGTTTAACTAGATATGGTCCGTATGAGTAAGAAACACAGTTCGTATTTTCTGGGCATGCTCATGTTTCTTGCTGTACTGGAGATGCTTGAAAGAAGAGCATGCTTCTTGTGTTAAACAGAGTATGTTTCATGGATGAGAACACTGGTCTGAATTTCCCTTCACAAACGGAGTTAAACCAAAGTCTCTGTGTTTTCCTACAAGCAAGAGTTCATTTCCGGAAAACACAGTGATTTTTCGGCTCAAATGAATTTACACAGTTCACGAACAAAACATGTTTTTCAATATAAACTAAAGAGCATCTTTGTAATAGATGCTGTGGGTTGTTACAGTTTCATAAGTAGAGTTCAACTAGATATGGTCAGTATGAGTAGGAAACACAGTTCTTTTTTTCTGGGCATGCTCATGTTTCTTGCTGTATTGGAGAAGCTGGAAAGAAGAGCATGCTTCTTACGTTAAAACAGACGGTGTTTCATGGATGAGAACACTGGTCTGAATTTCCCTTCACATACGGAGTTAAACCAAAGGCTCTGTGTCTTCCTACCAGCAAGAGTTCATTTCAGGAAATGCCTGTTATGTTTCGGCTCAAATGAATTTACACAGTTCACGAACCCAACACGTTTTTCACTATAAACTAAAGAGCATCGATGTAAGAGATGCTGTGGTTTGTTACAGTTTCACAAGCAGAGTTCAACTAGATATGGTCCGTATGAGTAGGAAACACAGTTCTTTTTTTCTGGACATGCTCATATTTCTTGCTGTATTGCAGACTCTAGCCAGAAGAGGATGCTTCTTGCGTTAAAACAGAGGGTGTTTCATGGATGAGAACACTGGTCTGAATTTCCTTTCACAAATGGAGTTAAACCAAAGTCTCTAGTCTTCCTACAAGCAAGAGTTCATTTCTGGCAAACCCAGGGATTTTTCGGCTCAAATGAATTTACACAGTTCACGAACCCACCGCGTTTTTCACTATAAACTGAAGAGCATCTATGTAAGAGATGCTGTGGTTTGTTACAGTTTCACAAGCAGAGTTTAACTAGATATGGTCCGTATTAGTAAGAAACACAGTTCGTTTTTTCTGGGCATGCTCATATATCCTGCTGTATTGGAGATGCTGGAAAGAAGAGCATGCTTCTTGGGTTAAAACAGAGTATGTTTCATGGATGAGAACACTGTTCTGAATTTCCCTTCACAAACGGAGTTAAACCAAAGGCTCTGTGTCTTCCTACAAGGAAGAGTTCATTTCCGGAAATCCCAGGATTTTTCGGCTCAAATGAATTTACATAGTTCACGAACCCACCGCGTTTTTCACTATAAACTGAAGAGCATCTTTGTAAGAGATGCTGTGGTTTGTTACAGTTTCACAAGCAGTGTTCAACTAGATATGGTCCCTATGAGTAAGAAACACAGTTCGTTTTTTCTGGGCATGCTCATGTTTCTTGCTGTATTGGAGATGCTGGAGAGAAGAGCATGCTTCTTGCGTTAAAACAGAGTACGTTTCATGGATGAGAACACTGGTCTGAATTTCCCTTCACAAACGGAGTTAAAGCAAAGGCTCTGTGTCTTCCTACAAGCAAGAGTTCAATTCCGGAAAACCCAGTGATTTTTCAGCTCAAATGAATTTACCCTGTTCACGAACCCCACACGTTTTTCACTATAGACTAAAGAGCATCTATGTAAGAGATGCTGTGGTTTGTTACAGTTTCACAAGAAGAGTTCAACTAGATATGGTCCGTATGAGTAGGAAATACAGGTCTTTTTTTATGGACATGCTCATATTTCATGCTGTATTGCAACTCTGGACAGAAGAGGATACTTCAGGTGTTAAAAAAGACGGTGTTTCATGGATGAGAACACTGGTCTCAATTTCCCTTCACAAACAGAGTTAAACCAAAGGCTCTGTGTCTTCCTACAAGCAAGAGTTCATTTCCAGAAATCCCAGGATTTTTTGGCTCAAATGAATTTACATAGTTCACGAACCCAACATGTTTTTCACTATAAACTAAAGAGCATCTATGTAAGAGATGCTGTGGTTTGTTACAGTTTCACAAGCAGAGTTTAACTAGATATGGTCCGTATGAGTAAGAAACACAGTTCGTATTTTCTGGGCATGCTCATGTTTCTTGCTGTATTGGAGATGCTGGAAAGAAGAGCATGCTTCTTGCATTAAAGCAGAGTATGTTTCATGGATGAGAACACTGGTCTGAATTTCCCTTCACAAATGTAGTTAAACCAAAGTCTCTGTGTCTTCCTACAAGCAAGAGTTGATTTCCGGTAAACCCAGGGATATTTCGGCTCAAATCAATTTACACAGTTCACGAACCCAACACGTTTTTCACTATAACCTAAAGAGCATCTATGTAAGAGATGCTGTGGTTTGTTACAGTTTCATAAGTAGAGTTCAACTCGATATGGTCAGTATTAGTAGGAAACACAGTTCTTTTTTTCTGGGCATGCTCATGTTTTTTGCTGTATTGGAGAAGCTGGAAAGAAGAGCATGCTTCTTACGTTAAAACAGAGGGTGTTTCATGGATGAGAACACTGGCCTAATTTCCCTTCACAAACGGAGTTAAACCAAAGGTTCTGTGTCTTCCTACAAGCAAGAGTTCATTTCCAGAAATCCCAGTGATTTTTCGGCTCAAATGAATTTACACAGTTCACAAACCCAACACGTTTTTCACTATAAACTAAAGAGCATCAATGTAAGAGATGCTGTGGTTTGTTACAGTTTCACAAGCAGAGTTCAACTTGATATGGTCCGTATGAGTAGGAAATACAGGTCTTTTTTTATGGACATGCTCATATTTCTTGCTGTATTGCAACTCTGGACAGAAGAGGATACTTCTTGTGTTAAAACAGACGGTGTTTCATGGATGAGAACACTGTTCTGAATTTCCCTTCACAAATGGAGGTAAACCAAAATCTCTAGTCTTCCTAAAAGCAAGAGTTCATTTCCGGTAAACCCAGGGATTTTTTGGCTCAAATGAATTTACACAGTTCACGAACCCAACACGTTTTTCACTACAAACTAAAGAGCATCTTTGTAAGAGATGCTGTGGTTTGTTACAGTTTCAAAAGCAGAGTTCAACTAGATATGGTCCGTATGAGTAAGAAACACACTTCGTTTTTTCTGGGCATGCTCATGTTTCTTGCTGTATTGGAGATGCTGGAAAGAAGAGCATGCTTCTTGCGTTAAAACAGAGTATGTTTCATGGATGAGAACACTGGTCTGAATTTCCCTTCACAAACGGAGTTAAACCAAAGTCTCTGTGTCTTCCTACAAGCAAGAGTTCATTTCCGGAAAACCCAGTGATTTTTCAGCTCAAATGTATTTACACAGTTCATGAACCCCACACGTTTTTCACTATAAACTAAAGAGCATCTATGTAAGAGATGCTGTGGTTTGTTACAGTTTCACAAGCAGAGTTCAACTAGATATGGTCCGTATGAGTAAGAAACACAGTTCTTTTTTTATGGACATGCTCATATTTCTTGCTGTATTGCAACTCTGGACAGAAGAGGATGCTTCTTGTGTTAAAACAGAGTGTGTTTCATGGATGAGAACACTGGTCTGAATTTCCCTTCACAAACGGAGTTAAACCAAAGGCTCTGTGTCTTCCTACAAGCAAGAGTTTATTTCCAGGAATCCCAGTGATTTTTCGGCTCAAATGAATTTACACAGTTCACGAACCCAACACGTTATTCATTATAAACTAAAGAGCATCTATTTAAGCGATGCTGTGGTTTGTTACAGTTTCACAAGCACAGTTTAACTAGATATGATCCGTATTAGTAAGAAACAGAGTTCGTTTTTTCTGGGCATGCTCATGTTTCCTGCTGTATTGGAGATGCTGGAAAGAAGAGCATGCTTCTTGGGTTAAAACAGATTATGTTTCATGGATGAGAACACTGGTCTGATTTTCCCTTCACAAACGGAGTTAAACCAAAGGCTTTGTGTCTTCCTACAAGGAAGAGTTCATTTCGGAAATCCCAGGATTTTTCAGCTCAAATGAATTTACATAGTTCACGAACCCAACACGTTTTTCACTATAAACTAAAGAGCATCTATGTAAGAGATGCTGTGGTTTGTTAGAGTTTCACAAGCAGAGTTTAACCAGATATGGTCTGTATGAGTAAGAAACACAGTTCGTATTTTCTGGGCATGCTCGTGTTTCTTGCTGTATTGGAGATGCTGGAAAGAAGAGCATGTTTCTTGCGTTAAAGCAGAGTATGTTTCATGGATGAGAATACTGGTCTGAATTTCCCTTCACAAACGGTTTAAACCACAGGCTGTGTGTCTTCCTACAAGCAAGAGTTCATTTCCGGGAATCCCAGTGATTTTTCGGCTCAAATGAATTTACACAGTTCACGAACCCACCACGTTTTTCACTATAAACTAAAGAGCATCTATGTAAGAGATGCTGTGGTTTGTTACAGTTTCACAAGCAGAGTTCAACTAGATATGGTCCGTATGAGCAGGAAATACAGGTCTTTTTTTATGGACATGCTCATATTTCGTGCAGTATTGCAACTCTGGACAGAAGAGGATACTTCTGGTGTTAAAACAGACCATGTTTCATGGATGAGAACACTGGTCTGAATTTCCCTTCACAAACGGAGTTAAACCAAAGGCTCTGTGTCTTCCTACAAGCAATAGTTCATTTCCGGAAATCCCAGGATTTTTTGGCTCAAATGAATTTACATAGTTCACGAACCCAACATGTTTTTCACTATAAACTAAAGAGCATCTATGTAAGAGATGCTGTGGTTTGTTACAGTTTCACAAGCAGAGTTTAACTCGATATGGTCCGTATGAGTAAGAAACACAGTTCGTATTTTCTGGGCATGCTCATGTTTCTTGCTGTATTGGAGATGATGGAAAGAAGAGCATGCTTCTTGCGTTAAAGCAGAGTATGTTTCATGGATGAGAACACTGATCTGAATTTCCCTTCACAAATGGAGTTAAACCAAAGTCTCTGTGTCTTCCTACAAGCAAGAGTTGATTTCCGGAAAACCCAGTGATTTTTCGGCTCAAATGAATTTACACAGTTCACGAACCCAACACGTTTTTCACTATAAACTAAAGAGCATCTTTGTAAGAGAGGCTGTGGTTTGTTACAGTTTCACAAGCAGAGTTCAACTACATATGGTCCCTATGAGTAGGAAACAGTTCTTTTTTTCTGGACATGCTCATATTTCTTGCTGTATTGCAGACTCTAGAGAGAAGAGGATGCTTCTTGCGTTAAAACAGAGGGTGTTTCATGGATGAGAACAATGGTCTGAATTTCCTTTCACACATGGAGTTAAACCAAAGTCTCTGTGTCTTCCTACAAGAAGAGTTCATTTCCGGAAAACACAGTGATTTTTCGGCTCAAATGAATTTACACAGTTCACGAACCAAACACGTTTTTCACTATAAACTAAAGAGCATCTTTGTAATAGATGCTGTGGTTTGTTACAGATTCACAAGCAGAGTTCAACTAGATATGGTCCGTATGAGTAGGAAACACAGTTCTTTTTTTCTGGACATGCACATATTTCTTGCTGTATTGCAGACTCTGGACAGAAGAGGATGATTCTTGCGTTAAAACAGAGGTTGTTTCATGGATGAGAACACTGGTCTGAATTTCCCTTCACAAATGGAGTTAAACCAAAGTCTCTGTGTCTTCCTACAAGCAAGAGTTCATTTCCGGTAAACCCAGGGATATTTCGGCTCAAATGAATTTACACAGTTCACGAACCCAACACGTTTTTCACTATAAACTAAAGAGCATCTATGTAAGAGATGCTGTGGTTTGTTACAGTTTCATCAGTAGAGTTCAACTAGATATGGTCAGTATAAGTAGGAAACACAGTTCTTTTTTTCTAGGCATGCTCATGTTTTTTGCTGTATTGGAGAAGCTGGAAAGAAGAGCATGCTTCTTACGTTAAAACAGAGGGTGTTTCATGGATGAGAACACTGGCCTAATTTCCCTTCACAAACGGTGTTAAACCAAAGGATCTGTGTCTTCCTACAAGCAAGAGTTCATTTCCGGAATTCCCAGTGATTTTTCGGTTCAAATGAATTTACACAGTTCACGAACCCAACACGTTTTTCACTATAAACTAAAGAGCATCAATGTAAGAGATGCTGTGGTTTGTTACAGTTTCACAAGCAGAGTTCAACTAGATATGGTCCGTATGAGTAGGAAATTCAGTTCTTTTTTTGTGGACATGCTCATATTTCTTGCTCTATTGCAACTATGGACAGAAGAGCATGCTTCTTGTGTTAAAACAGAGTGTGTTTCATGGATGAGAACACTGGTCTGAATTTCCCTTCACAAACGGAGTTAAACCAAAGGCTCTGTGTCTTCCTACAAGCAAGAGTTCATTTCCAGAAATCCCAGTGATTTTTCGGCTCAAATGAATTTACACAGTTCACGAACCCAACACGTTATTCATTATAAACTAAAGAGCATCTATTTAAGCGATGCTGTGGTTTGTTACAGTTTCACAAGCACAGTTTAACTAGATATGATCCGTATTAGTAAGAAACAGAGTTCGTTTTTTCTGGGCATGCTCATGTTTCCTGCTGTATTGGAGATGCTGGAAAGAAGAGCATGCTTCTTGGGTTAAAACAGAGGTTGTTTCATGGATGAGAATACTGGTCTGAATTTCCCTTCACAAACGGTTTAAACCACAGGCCGTGTGTCTTCCTACAAGTAAGAGTTCATTTCCGGGAATCCCAGTGATTTTTCGGCTCAAATGAATTTACACAGTTCACGAACCCACCACGTTTTTCACTATAAACTAAAGAGCATCTATGTAAGAGATGCTGTGGTTTGTTACAGTTTCACAAGCAGAGTTTAACTAGATATGGTCCGTATTAGTAAGAAACAGAGTTCGTTTTTTCTGGGCATGCTCATGTTTCCTGCTGTATTGGAGATGCTGGAAAGAAGAGCATGCTTCTTGGGTTAAAACAGAGTATGTTTCATGGATGAGAACACTGGTCTGAATTTCCCTTCACAAACGGAGTTAAACCAAAGGCTCTGTGTCTTCCTACAAGGAAGAGTTCATTTCCGGAAATCCCAGGATTTTTCGGCTCAAATGAATTTACATAGTTCACGAACCCAACACGTTTTTCACTATAAACTTAAGATCATCTATGTAAGAGATGCTGTGGTTTGTTACAGTTTCACAAGCAGAGTTTAACCAGATATGGTCCGTATGAGTAAGAAACACAGTTCGTATTTTCTGGGCATGCTCGTGTTTCTTGCTGTATTGGAGATGCTGGAAAGAAGAGCATGCTTCTTGCGTTAAAGCAGAGTATGTTTCATGGATGAGAATACTGGTCTGAATTTCCCTTCACAAATCGAGTTAAACCAATGTCTCTGTGTCTTCCTACAAGCAAGAATTCATTTCCGGAAAACCCAGGGATTTTTCGGCTCAAATGAATTTACACAGTTCAGGAACCCAACACGTTTTTCACTATAAACTAAAGAGCATCTTTGTAAGAGATGCTGTGGTTTGTTACAGTTTCACAAGCAGTGTTCAACTATATATGGTCCCTATGATTAGGAAACACAGTTCTTTTTCTCTGGACATGCTCATATTTCTTGCTGTATTGCAGAATCTAGACAGAAGAGGATGCTTCTTGCGTTAAAACAGAGTATGTTTCATGGATGAGAACACTGGTCTGAATTTCCCTTCACAAACGGAGTTAAAGCAAAGGCTCTGTGTCTTCCTACAAGCAAGAGTTCAGTTCCGGAAAACCCAGTGATTTTTCAGCTCAAATGAATTTACCCTGTTCACGAACCCCACACGTTTTTCACTATAGACTAAAGAGCATCTATGTAAGAGATGCTGTGGTTTGTTACAGTTTCACAAGCAGAGTTCAACTAGATATGGTCCGTATGAGTAGGAAATACAGGTCTTTTTTTATGGACATGCTCATATTTCGTGCTGTATTGCAACTCTGGACAGAAGAGGATACTTCTGGTGTTAAAACAGACGGTGTTTCATGGATGAGAACACTGGTCTGAATTTCCCTTCACAAACGGAGTTAAACCAAAGGCTATGTGTCTTCCTACAAGCAAGAGTTCATTTCCAGAAATCCCAGGATTTTTTGGCTCAAATGAATTTACATAGTTCACGAACCCAACATGTTTTTCACTATAAACTAAAGAGCATCTATGTAAGAGATGCTGTGGTTTGTTACAGTTTCACAAGCAGAGTTTAACTAGATATGGTCCATATGAGTAAGAAACACAGTTCGTATTTTCTGGGCATGCTCATGTTTCTTGCTGTATTGGAGATGCTGGAAAGAAGAGCATGCTTCTTGCGTTAAAGCAGAGTATGTTTCATGGATGAGAACACTGGTCTGAATTTCCCTTCACAAATGGAGTTAAACCAAAGTCTCTGTGTCTTCCTACAAGCAAGAGTTGATTTCCGGAAAACCCAGTGATTTTTCGGCTCAAATGAATTTACACAGTTCACGAACCCAACACGTTTTTCACTATAAACTAAAGAGCATCAATGTAAGAGATGCTGTGGTTTGTTACAGTTTCACAAGCAGAGTTCAACTAGATATGGTCCGTATGAGTAGGAAATTCAGTTCTTTTTTTGTGGACATGCTCATATTTCTTGCTCTATTGCAACTATGGACAGAAGAGCATGCTTCTTGTGTTAAAACAGAGTGTGTTTCATGGATGAGAACACTGGTCTGAATTTCCCTTCACAAACGGAGTTAAACCAAAGGCTCTGTGTCTTCCTACAAGCAAGAGTTCATTTCCAGAAATCCCAGTGATTTTTCGGCTCAAATGAATTTACACAGTTCACGAACCCAACACGTTATTCATTATAAACTAAAGAGCATCTATTTAAGCGATGCTGTGGTTTGTTACAGTTTCACAAGCACAGTTTAACTAGATATGATCCGTATTAGTAAGAAACAGAGTTCGTTTTTTCTGGGCATGCTCATGTTTCCTGCTGTATTGGAGATGCTGGAAAGAAGAGCATGCTTCTTGGGTTAAAACAGAGGTTGTTTCATGGATGAGAATACTGGTCTGAATTTCCCTTCACAAACGGTTTAAACCACAGGCCGTGTGTCTTCCTACAAGTAAGAGTTCATTTCCGGGAATCCCAGTGATTTTTCGGCTCAAATGAATTTACACAGTTCACGAACCCACCACGTTTTTCACTATAAACTAAAGAGCATCTATGTAAGAGATGCTGTGGTTTGTTACAGTTTCACAAGCAGAGTTTAACTAGATATGGTCCGTATTAGTAAGAAACAGAGTTCGTTTTTTCTGGGCATGCTCATGTTTCCTGCTGTATTGGAGATGCTGGAAAGAAGAGCATGCTTCTTGGGTTAAAACAGAGTATGTTTCATGGATGAGAACACTGGTCTGAATTTCCCTTCACAAACGGAGTTAAACCAAAGGCTCTGTGTCTTCCTACAAGGAAGAGTTCATTTCCGGAAATCCCAGGATTTTTCGGCTCAAATGAATTTACATAGTTCACGAACCCAACACGTTTTTCACTATAAACTTAAGATCATCTATGTAAGAGATGCTGTGGTTTGTTACAGTTTCACAAGCAGAGTTTAACCAGATATGGTCCGTATGAGTAAGAAACACAGTTCGTATTTTCTGGGCATGCTCGTGTTTCTTGCTGTATTGGAGATGCTGGAAAGAAGAGCATGCTTCTTGCGTTAAAGCAGAGTATGTTTCATGGATGAGAATACTGGTCTGAATTTCCCTTCACAAATCGAGTTAAACCAATGTCTCTGTTTCTTCCTACAAGCAAGAATTCATTTCCGGAAAACCCAGGGATTTTTCGGCTCAAATGAATTTACACAGTTCAGGAACCCAACACGTTTTTCACTATAAACTAAAGAGCATCTTTGTAAGAGATGCTGTGGTTTGTTACAGTTTCACAAGCAGTGTTCAACTATATATGGTCCCTATGATTAGGAAACACAGTTCTTTTTCTCTGGACATGCTCATATTTCTTGCTGTATTGCAGAATCTAGACAGAAGAGGATGCTTCTTGCGTTAAAACAGAGTATGTTTCATGGATGAGAACACTGGTCTGAATTTCCCTTCACAAACGGAGTTAAAGCAAAGGCTCTGTGTCTTCCTACAAGCAAGAGTTCAGTTCCGGAAAACCCAGTGATTTTTCAGCTCAAATGAATTTACCCTGTTCACGAACCCCACACGTTTTTCACTATAGACTAAAGAGCATCTATGTAAGAGATGCTGTGGTTTGTTACAGTTTCACAAGCAGAGTTCAACTAGATATGGTCTGTATGAGTAGGAAATACAGGTCTTTTTTTATGGACATGCTCATATTTCGTGCTGTATTGCAACTCTGGACAGAAGAGGATACTTCTGGTGTTAAAACAGACGGTGTTTCATGGATGAGAACACTGGTCTGAATTTCCCTTCACAAACGGAGTTAAACCAAAGGCTCTGTGTCTTCCTACAAGCAAGAGTTCATTTCCAGAAATCCCAGGATTTTTTGGCTCAAATGAATTTACATAGTTCACGAACCCAACATGTTTTTCACTATAAACTAAAGAGCATCTATGTAAGAGATGCTGTGGTTTGTTACAGTTTCACAAGCAGAGTTTAACTAGATATGGTCCATATGAGTAAGAAACACAGTTCGTATTTTCTGGGCATGCTCATGTTTCTTGCTGTATTGGAGATGCTGGAAAGAAGAGCATGCTTCTTGCGTTAAAGCAGAGTATGTTTCATGGATGAGAACACTGGTCTGAATTTCCCTACACAAATGGAGTTAAGCCAAAATCTCTAGTCTTCCTAAAAGCAAGAGTTCATTTCCAGGAAACCCAGGGATTTTTCGGGTCAAATGAATTTACACAGTTCACGAACCCAACACGTTTTTCACTACAAACTAAAGAGCATCTTTGTAAGAGATGCTGTGGTTTGTTACAGTTTCAAAAGCAGAGTTCAACTAGATATGGTCCCTATGAGTAAGAAACACACTTCGTTTTTTCTGGGCATGCTCATGTTTCTTGCTGTATTGGAGATGCTGGAAAGAAGAGCATGCTTCCTGCGTTAAAGCAGAGTATGTTTCATGGATGAGATCACTGGTCTGAATTTCCCTTCATAAATCGAGTTAAACCAAAGTCTCTGTGTCTTCCTACAAGCAAGAGTTGATTTCCGGAAAACCCAGTGATTTTTCGGCTCAAATGAATTTACACAGTTCACGAACCCAACACGTTTTTCACTATAAACTAAAGAGCATCTTTGTAAGAGATGCTGTGGTTTGTTACAGTATCACAAGCAGAGTTCAACTAGATATGGTCCCTATGAGAAGAAACACAGTTCTTTTTTTCTGGACATGCTCATATTTCTTGCTGTATTACAACTCTGGACAGAAGAGGATACTTCTTGTGTTAAAACCGACGGTGTTTCATGGATGAGAACACTGGTCTGAATTTCCCTACACAAATGGAGTTAAGCCAAAATCTCTAGTCTTCCTAAAAGCAAGAGTTCATTTCCGGAAAACCCAGGGATTTTTCGGCTCAAATGAATTTACACAGTTCAGGAACCCAACACGTTTTTCACTATAAACTAAAGAGCATCTTTGTAAGAGATGCTGTGGTTTGTTACAGTTTCACAAGCAGAGTTCAACTAGATATGGTCCGTATGAGTAAGAAACACAGTTCGTATTTTCTGGGCATGCTCATGTTTCTTGCTGTATTGGAGATGCTGGAAAGAAGAGCATGCTTCCTGCGTTAAAGCAGAGTATGTTTCATGGATGAGATCACTGGTCTGAATTTCCCTTCATAAATCGAGTTAAACCAAAGTCTCTGTGTCTTCCTACAAGCAAGAGTTGATTTCCGGAAAACCCAGTGATTTTTCGGCTCAAATGAATTTACACAGTTCACGAACCCAACACGTTTTTCACTATAAACTAAAGAGCATCTTTGTAAGAGATGCTGTGGTTTGTTACAGTATCACAAGCAGAGTTCAACTAGATATGGTCCCTATGAGAAGAAACACAGTTCTTTTTTTCTGGACATGCTCATATTTCTTGCTGTATTACAGACTCTAGAGAGAAGAGGATGCTTCTTGCGTTAAAACAGAGGGTGTTTCATGGATGAGAACACTGGTCTGAATTTCCTTTCACACACGGAGTTAAACCATAGGCTGTGTGTCTTCCTACAAGCAAGAGTTCATTTCCGGAAAACACAGTGATTTTTCGGCTCAAATGAATTTACACAGTTCACGAACCAAACACGTTTTTCACTATAAACTAAAGAGCATCTTTGTAATAGATGCTGTGGTTTGTTACAGTTTCACAAGCAGAGTTCAACTAGATATGGTCCGTATGAGTAGGAAACACAGTTCTTTTTTTCTGGACATGCACATATTTCTTGCTGTATTGCAGACTCTGGACAGAAGAGGATGATTCTTGCGTTAAAACAGAGGTTGTTTCATGGATGAGAATACTGGTCTGAATATCCCTTCACAAATGGAGTTAAACCAAAGTCTCTCTGTCTTCCTACAAGCAAGAGTTCATTTCCGGTAAACCCAGGGATATTTCGTCTCAAATGAATTTACACAGTTCACGAACCCAACATGTTTTTCACTATAAACTAAAGAGCATCTATGTAAGAGATGCTGTGGTTTGTTACAGTTTCATAAGTAGAGTTCAACTAGATATGGTCAGTATTAGTAGGAAACACAGTTCTTTTTTTCTGGGCATGCTCATGTTTTTTGCTGTATTGGAGAAGCTGGAAAGAAGAGCATGCTTCTTACGTTAAAACAGAGGGTGTTTCATGGATGAGAACACTGGCCTAATTTCCCTTCACAAACGGATTTAAACCAAAGGATCTGTGTCTTCCTACAAGCAAGAGTTCATTTCCGGAAATCCCAGTGATTTTTCGGCTCAAATGAATTTACACAGTTCACGAACCCAACACGTTTTTCACTATAAACTAAAGCGCATCAATGTAAGAGATGCTGTGGTTTGTTACAGTTTCACAAGCAGAGTTCAACTAGATATGGTCCGTATGAGTAGGAAATTCAGTTCTTTTTTTGTGGACATGCTCATATTTCTTGCTCTATTGCAACTATGGACAGAAGAGGATGCTTCTTGCCTTTAAACAGATGGTGTTTCATGCATGAGAACACTGGTCTGAATTTCCCTTCACAAACGGAGTTAAACCATAGGCTGTGTGTCTTCCTACAAGCAAGAGTTCATTTCGGGAAATCCCAGTGATTTTTCGGCTCAAATGAATTTACACCGTTCATGAACCCAACACGTTTTTCACTATAAACTAAAGAGCATCTATTTAAGCGATGCTGTGGTTTGTTACAGTTTCACAAGCAGAGTTTAACTAGAAATGGTCCGTATGAGTAAGAAACACAGTTCGTATTTTCTGGGCATGCTCATGTTTCTTGCTGTATTGGAGATGCTGGAAAGAAGAGCATGCTTCCTGCGTTAAAGCAGAGTATGTTTCATGGATGAGATCACTGGTCTGAATTTCCCTTCATAAATCGAGTTAAACCAAAGTCTCTGTGTCTTCCTACAAGCAAGAGTTGATTTCCGGAAAACCCAGTGATTTTTCGGCTCAAATGAATTTACACAGTTCACGAACCCAACACGTTTTTCACTATAAACTAAAGAGCATCTTTGTAAGAGATGCTGTGGTTTGTTACAGTATCACAAGCAGAGTTCAACTAGATATGGTCCCTATGAGAAGAAACACAGTTCTTTTTTTCTGGACATGCTCATATTTCTTGCTGTATTACAACTCTGGACAGAAGAGGATACTTCTTGTGTTAAAACCGACGGTGTTTCATGGATGAGAACACTGGTCTGAATTTCCCTACACAAATGGAGTTAAGCCAAAATCTCTAGTCTTCCTAAAAGCAAGAGTTCATTTCCGGAAAACCCAGGGATTTTTCGGCTCAAATGAATTTACACAGTTCAGGAACCCAACACGTTTTTCACTATAAACTAAAGAGCATCTTTGTAAGAGATGCTGTGGTTTGTTACAGTTTCACAAGCAGAGTTCAACTACATATGGTCCGTATGAGTAAGAAACACAGTTCGTATTTTCTGGGCATGCTCATGTTTCTTGCTGTATTGGAGATGCTGGAAAGAAGAGCATGCTTCCTGCGTTAAAGCAGAGTATGTTTCATGGATGAGATCACTGGTCTGAATTTCCCTTCATAAATCGAGTTAAACCAAAGTCTCTGTGTCTTCCTACAAGCAAGAGTTGATTTCCGGAAAACCCAGTGATTTTTCGGCTCAAATGAATTTACACAGTTCACGAACCCAACACGTTTTTCACTATAAACTAAAGAGCATCTTTGTAAGAGATGCTGTGGTTTGTTACAGTATCACAAGCAGAGTTCAACTAGATATGGTCCCTATGAGAAGAAACACAGTTCTTTTTTTCTGGACATGCTCATATTTCTTGCTGTATTACAGACTCTAGAGAGAAGAGGATGCTTCTTGCTTTAAAACAGAGGGTGTTTCATGGATGAGAACACTGGTCTGAATTTCCTTTCACACACGGAGTTAAACCATAGGCTGTGTGTCTTCCTACAAGCAAGAGTTCATTTCCGGAAAACACAGTGATTTTTCGGCTCAAATGAATTTACACAGTTCACGAACCAAACACGTTTTTCACTATAAACTAAAGAGCATCTTTGTAATAGATGCTGTGGTTTGTTACAGTTTCACAAGCAGAGTTCAACTAGATATGGTCCGTATGAGTAGGAAACACAGTTCTTTTTTTCTGGACATGCACATATTTCTTGCTGTATTGCAGACTCTGGACAGAAGAGGATGATTCTTGCGTTAAAACAGAGGTTGTTTCATGGATGAGAATACTGGTCTGAATATCCCTTCACAAATGGAGTTAAACCAAAGTCTCTCTGTCTTCCTACAAGCAAGAGTTCATTTCCGGTAAACCCAGGGATATTTCGTCTCAAATGAATTTACACAGTTCACGAACCCAACATGTTTTTCACTATAAACTAAAGAGCATCTATGTAAGAGATGCTGTGGTTTGTTACAGTTTCATAAGTAGAGTTCAACTAGATATGGTCAGTATTAGTAGGAAACACAGTTCTTTTTTTCTGGGCATGCTCATGTTTTTTGCTGTATTGGAGAAGCTGGAAAGAAGAGCATGCTTCTTACGTTAAAACAGAGGGTGTTTCATGGATGAGAACACTGGCCTAATTTCCCTTCACAAACGGATTTAAACCAAAGGATCTGTGTCTTCCTACAAGCAAGAGTTCATTTCCGGAAATCCCAGTGATTTTTCGGCTCAAATGAATTTACACAGTTCACGAACCCAACACGTTTTTCACTATAAACTAAAGCGCATCAATGTAAGAGATGCTGTGGTTTGTTACAGTTTCACAAGCAGAGTTCAACTAGATATGGTCCGTATGAGTAGGAAATTCAGTTCTTTTTTTGTGGACATGCTCATATTTCTTGCTCTATTGCAACTATGGACAGAAGAGGATGCTTCTTGCCTTTAAACAGATGGTGTTTCATGCATGAGAACACTGGTCTGAATTTCCCTTCACAAACGGAGTTAAACCATAGGCTGTGTGTCTTCCTACAAGCAAGAGTTCATTTCGGGAAATCCCAGTGATTTTTCGGCTCAAATGAATTTACACCGTTCATGAACCCAACACGTTTTTCACTATAAACTAAAGAGCATCTATGTAAGAGATGATGTGGTTTTTAAAGTTTCACAAGCAGAGTTTTAGTAGATATGGTCCGTTTTAGTAAGAAACACAGTTCGTTTTTTCTGGGCATGCTCATGTTTCCTGCTGTATTGGAGATGCTGGAAAGAAGAGCATGCTTCTTGGGTTAAAACAGAGTATGTTTCATGGATGAGAACACTGGTCTGAATTTCCCTTCACAAACGGAGTTAAATCAAAGGCTCTGTGTCTTCCTACAAGCAGGTGTTCATTTCCGGAAATCCCAGGATTTTTCGGCTCAAATGAATTTACATAGTTCACGATCCTAACACGTTTTTCACTATAAACTAAAGAGCATCTATGTAAGAGATGCTGTGGTTTGTTACAGTTTCACAAGCAGAGTTCAACTAGATATGGTCCGTATGAGTAGGAAATACAGTTCTTTTTTTATGGACATGCTCATATTTCTTGCTGTATTGCAACTCTGGAAAGAAGAGCATGCTTCTTGGGTTAAAACAGAGTATGTTTCATGGATGAGAACACTGGTCTGAATTTCCCTTCACAAACGGAGTTAAAGCAAAGGCTCTGTGTCTTCCTACAAGCAAGAGTTCAATTCCGGAAAACCTAGTGATTTTTCAGCTCAAATGAATTTACCCTGTTCACCAACCCCACACGTTTTTCACTATAGACTAAAGAGCATCTATGTAAGAGATGCTGTGGTTTGTTACAGTTTCACAAGCAGAGTTCAACTAGATATGGTCCGTATGAGTAGGAAATACAGGTCTTTTTTTATGGACATGCTCATATTTCGTGCTGTATTGCAACTCTGGACAGAAGAGGATACTTCTGGTGTTAAAACAGACGGTGTTTCATGGATGAGAACACTGGTCTGAATTTCCCTTCACAAACGGAGTTAAATCAAAGGCTCTGTGTCTTCCTACAAGCAGGAGTTCATTTCCGGAAATCCCAGGATTTTTCGGCTCAAATGAATTTACATAGTTCACGAACCTAACACGTTTTTCACTATAAACTAAAGAGCATCTATGTAAGAGATGCTGTGGTTTGTTACAGTTTCACAAGCAGAGTTCAACTAGATATGGTTAGTATGAGTAGGAAATACAGGTCTTTTTTTATGGACATGCTCATATTTCTTGCTGTATTGCAACTCTGGACAGAAGAGGATACTTCTTGTGTTAAAACAGACGGTGTTTCATGGATGAGAACACTGGTCTGAATTTCCCTACACAAATGGAGTTAAACCAAAATCTCTAGTCTTCCTAAAAGCAAGAGTTCATTTCCAGGAAACCCAGGGATTTTTCGGCTCAAATGAATTTACACAGTTCACGAACCCAACACGTTTTTCACTACAAACTAAAGAGCATCTTTGTAAGAGATGCTGTGGTTTGTTACAGTTTCAAAAGCAGAGTTCAACTAGATATGGTCCGTATGAGTAAGAAACACACTTCGTTTTTTCTGGGCATGCTCATGTTTCTTGCTGTATTAGAGATGCTGGAAAGAAGAGCATGCTTCTTGCGTTAAAACAGAGTATGTTTCATGGATGAGAACACTGGTCTGAATTTCCCTTAACAAACGGAGTTAAACCAAAAGCTCTGTGTCTTCCTACAAGCAGGAGTTCATTTCCGGAAAACCCAGTGATTTTTCGGCTCAAATGAATTTACACAGTTCACGAACCAAACACGTTTTTCACTATAAACTAAAGAGCATCTTTGTAAGAGATGCCGTGGTTTGTTACAGTTTCACAAGCAGAGTTCAACTAGATATGGTCCCTATGAGTAGGAAACACAGTTCTCTTTTTCTGGACATGCTCATATTTCTTGCTGTATTGCAGACTCTGGACAGAAGAGGATGCTTCTTGCGTTAAAACAAAGGGTGTTTCATGGATGAGAACACTGGTCTGAATTTCCCTTCACAAACGGAGTTAAACCAAAGGCTCTGTGTCTTCCTACAAGGAAGAGTTCATTTCCGGAAATCCCAGGATTTTTCGGCTCAAATGAATTTACATAGTTCACGAACCCAACACGTTTTTCACTATAAACTAAAGAGCATCTATGTAAGAGATGCTGTGGTTTGTTACAGTTTCGCAAGCAGAGTTTAACCAGATATGGTCCGTATGAGTAAGAAACACAGTTCATTTTTTCTGGGCATGCTCATATTTCTTGCTGTATTGGTGATTCTGGAGAGAAGAGCATACTTCTTGCGTTAAAACAGAGTACGTTTCATGGATGAGAACACTGGTCTGAATTTCCCTTCACAAACGGAGTTAAAGCAAAGGCTCTGTGTCTTCCTACAAGCAAGAGTTCAATTCCGGAAAACCTAGTGATTTCTCAGCTCAAATGATTTTACCCTGTTCACGAACCCCACAAGTTTTTCACTATAGACTAAAGAGCATCTATGTAAGAGATGCTGTGGTTTGTTACAGTTTCACAAGCAGAGTTCAACTAGATATGGTCCGTATGAGTAGGAAATACAGGTCTTTTTTTATGGACATGCTCATATTTCGTGCTGTATTGCAACTCTGGACAGAAGAGGATACTTCTGGTGTTAAAACAGACGGTGTTTCATGGATGAGAACACTGGTCTGAATTTTCCTTCACAAACGGAGTTAAACCAAAGGCTCTGTGTCTTCCTACAAGCAAGAGTTCATTTCCGGAAATCCCAGGATTTTTTGGCTCAAATGAATTTACATAGTTCACGAACCCAACATGTTTTTCACTATAAACTAAAGAGCATCTATGTAAGAGATGCTGTGGTTTGTTACAGTTTCACAAGCAGAATTTAACTAGATATGGTCCGTATGAGTAAGAAACAGAGTTCGTATTTTCTGGGCATGCTCATGTTTCTTGCTGTATTGGAGATGCTGGAAAGAAGAGCATGCTTCCTGCGTTAAAGCAGAGTATGTTTCATGGATGAGATCACTGGTCTGAATTTCCCTTCATAAATGGAGTTAAACCAAAGTCTCTGTGTCTTCCTACAAGCAAGAGTTGATTTCCGGAAAACCCAGTGATTTTTCGGCTCAAATGAATTTACACAGTTCACGAACCCAACACGTTTTTCACTATAAACTAAAGAGCATCTTTGTAAGAGATGCTGTGGTTTGTTACAGTTTCACAAGCAGAGTTCAACTAGATATGGTCCCTATGAGAAGAAACACAGTTCTTTTTTTCTGGACATGCTCACATTTCTTGCTGTATTGCAGACTCTGGACAGAAGAGGATGCTTCTTGCATTAAAACAGAGGGTGTTTCATGGATGAGAACACTGGTCTGAATTTCCCTTCACAAATGGAGTTAAACCAAAGTCTCTGTGTCTTCCTACAAGCAAGAGTTCATTTCCGGTAAACCCAGGGATATTTCGGCTGAAATGAATTTACACAGTTCACGAACCCAACACGTTTTTCACTATAAACTAAAGAGCATCTATGTAAGAGATGCTGTGGTTTGTTACAGTTTCATAAGTAGAGTTCAACTAGATATGGTCAGTATTAGTAGGAAACACAGTTCTTTTTTTCTGGGCATGCTCATGTTTTTTGCTGTATTGGAGAAGCTGGAAAGAAGAGCATGCTTCTTACGTTAAAACAGAGGGTGTTTCATGGATGAGAACACTGGCCTAATTTCCCTTCACAAACGGAGTTAAACCAAAGGATCTGTGTCTTCCTACAAGCAAGAGTTCATTTCCGGAAATCCCAGTGATTTTTCGGCTCAAATGAATTTACACAGTTCACGAACCCAACACGTTTTTCACTATAAACTAAAGCGCATCAATGTAAGTGATGCTGTGGTTTGGTACAGTTTCACAAGCAGAGTTCAACTAGATATGGTCCGTATGAGTAGGAAATTCAGTTCTTTTTTTGTGGACATGCTCATATTTCTTGCTCTATTGCAACTATGGACAGAAGAGGATGCTTCTTGCCTTAAAACAGATGGTGTTTCATGCATGAGAACACTGGTCGGAATTTCCCTTCACAAACAGAGTTAAACCATAGGCTGTGTGTCTTCCTACAAGCAAGAGTTCATTTCCGGAAGTCCCAGTGATTTTTCGGCTCAAATGAATTTACACAGTTCATGAACCCAACACGTTTTTCAGTATAAACTAAAGAGCATCTATGTAAGAGATGCTGTGGTTTGTTAAAGTTTCACAAGCAGAGTTTTAGTAGATATGGTCCGTTTTAGTAAGAAACACAGTTCGTTTTTGCTGGGCATGCTCATGTTTCCTGCTGTATTGGAGATGCTGAAAAGAAGAGCATGCTTCTTGGGTTAAAACAGAGTATGTTTCATGGATGAGAACACTGGTCTGAATTTCCCTTCACAAACGGAGTTAAATCAAAGGCTCTGTGTCTTCCTACAAGCAGGAGTTCATTTCCGGAAATCCCAGGATTTTTCGGCTCAAATGAATTTACATAGTTCACGAACCTAACACGTTTTTCACTATAAACTAAAGAGCATCTATGTAAGAGATGCTGTGGTTTGTTACAGTTTCACAAGCAGAGTTCAACTAGATATGGTTAGTATGAGTAGGAAATACAGGTCTTTTTTTTGGGACATGCTCATATTTCTTGCTGTATTGCAACTCTGGACAGAAGAGGATACTTCTTGTGTTAAAACAGACGGTGTTTCATGGATGAGAACACTGGTCTGAATTTCCCTACACAAATGGAGTTAAACCAAAATCTCTAGTCTTCCTAAAAGCAAGAGTTCATTTCCAGGAAACCCAGGGATTTTTCGGCTCAAATGAATTTACACAGTTCACGAACCCAACACGTTTTTCACTACAAACTAAAGAGCATCTTTGTAAGAGATGCTGTGGTTTGTTACAGTTTCAAAAGCAGAGTTCAACTAGATATGGTCCGTATGAGTAAGAAACACACTTCGTTTTTTCTGGGCATGCTCATGTTTCTTGCTGTATTAGAGATGCTGGAAAGAAGAGCATGCTTCTTGCGTTAAAACAGAGTATGTTTCATGGATGAGAACACTGGTCTGAATTTCCCTTAACAAACGGAGTTAAACCAAAAGCTCTGTGTCTTCCTACAAGCAAGAGTTCATTTCCGGAAAACCCAGTGATTTTTCAGCTCAAATGAATTTACACAGTTCACGAACCCAACACGTTATTCATTATAAACTAAAGAGCATCTATTTAAGCGATGCTTTGGTTTGTTACAGTTTCACAAGCAGAGTTTAACTAGATATGGTCCGAATGAGTAAGAAACACAGTTCGTATTTTCTGGGCATGCTCATGGTTCTTGCTGTATTGGAGAAGCTGGAAAGAACAGCATCCTTCTTGCGTTAAAAGAGAGTATGTCTCATGGATGAGAACACTGGTCTGAATTTCCATTCACAAATGGAGTTAAACCAAAGTCTCTGTGTCTTCCTACAAGCAGGAGTTCATTTCCGGAAAACCCAGTGATTTTTCGGCTCAAATGAATTTACACAGTTCACGAACCAAACACGTTTTTCACTATAAACTAAAGAGCATCTTTGTAAGAGATACCGTGGTTTGTTACAGTTTCACAAGCAGAGTTCAACTAGATATGGTCCCTATGAGTAGGAAACACAGTTCTCTTTTTCTGGACATGCTCATATTTCTTGCTGTATTGCAGACTCTGGACAGAAGAGGATGCTTCTTGCGTTACAACAAAGGGTGTTTCATGGATGAGAACACTGGTCTGAATTTCCCTTCACAAACCGAGTTAAACCAAAGGCTCTGTATCCTCCTACAAGCAAGAGTTTATTTCCGGAAATCCCAGTGATTTTTCGGCTGAAATGAATTTACATAGTTCATGAACAGAACACCTTTTTCACTATAAACTAAAGAGCATCTATGTAAGAGATGCTGTGGTTTGTTACAGTTTCACAAGCAGAGTTCAACTAGATATGGTCCGTATGAGTAAGAAACACAGTTCTTATTTTCTGTGCATGCTCATGTTTCTTGCTGTATTGGAGATGCTGGAAAGAACAGCATGCTTCTTGAGTTAAAACAGAGTATGTCTCATGGATGAGAACACTGGTCTGAATTTCCCTTCACAAACGGAGTTAAACCAAAGGCTCTGTGTCTTCCTACAAGGAAGAGTTCATTTCCGGAAATCCCAGGATTTTTCGGCTCAAATGAATTTACATTGTTCACGAACCCAACACGTTTTTCACTATAAACTAAAGAGCATCTATGTAAGAGATGCTGTGGTTTGTTACAGTTTCACAAGCAGAGTTTAACCAGATATGGTCCGTATGAGTAAGAAACACAGTTCGTTTTCTGGGCATGCTCATGTTTCTTGCTGTATTGCAGATGCTGGAGAGAAGAGCATGCTTCTTGCGTTAGAACAGAGTACGTTTCCTGGATGAGAACACTGGTCTGAATTTCCCTTCACAAACGGAGTTAAAGCAAAGGCTCTGTGTCTTCCTACAAGCAAGAGTTCAATTCCGGAAAACCCAGTGATTTTTCAGGTCAAATGAATTTACCCTGTCCACGAACCCCACAAGTTTTTCACTATAAACTAAAGAGCATCTATGTAAGAGATGCTGTGGTTTGTTACAGTTTCACAAGCAGAGTTCAACTAGATATGGTTAGTATGAGTAGGAAATACAGGTCTTTTTTTATGGACATGCTCATATTTCTTGCTGTATTGCAACTGTGGACAGAAGAGGATACTTCTTGTGTTAAAACAGACGGTGTTTCATGGATGAGAACACTGGTCTGAATTTCCCTACACAAATGGAGTTAAACCAAAATCTCTAGTCTTCCTAAAAGCAAGAGTTCATTTCCAGGAAACCCAGGGATTTTTCAGCTCAAATGAATTTACACAGTTCACGAACCCAACACGTTTTTCACTACAAACTAAAGAGCATCTTTGTAAGAGATGCTGTGGTTTGTTACAGTTTCAAAAGCAGAGTTCAACTAGATATGGTCCGTATGAGTAAGAAACACACTTCGTTTTTTCTGGGCATGCTCATGTTTCTTGCTGTATTAGAGATGCTGGAAAGAAGAGCATGCTTCTTGCGTTAAAACAGAGTATGTTTCATGGATGAGAACACT
Source organism: Onychomys leucogaster (assembly GCA_949786385.1). NCBI lineage: Eukaryota > Metazoa > Chordata > Mammalia > Rodentia > Cricetidae > Onychomys > Onychomys leucogaster. Next base: position 3,338 of record CATKUP010000151.1, on the reverse strand, counting down.
GGTCTGAATTTCCCTTAACAAACGGAGTTAAACCAAAAGCTCTGTGTCTTCCTACAAGCAAGAGTTCATTTCCGGAAAACCCAGTGATTTTTCAGCTCAAATGAATTTACACAGTTCACGAACCCAACACGTTATTCATTATAAACTAAAGAGCATCTATTTAAGCGATGCTTTGGTTTGTTACAGTTTCACAAGCAGAGTTTAACTAGATATGGTCCGAATGAGTAAGAAACACAGTTCGTATTTTCTGGGCATGCTCATGGTTCTTGCTGTATTGGAGAAGCTGGAAAGAACAGCATCCTTCTTGCGTTAAAAGAGAGTATGTCTCATGGATGAGAACACTGGTCTGAATTTCCATTCACAAATGGAGTTAAACCAAAGTCTCTGTGTCTTCCTACAAGCAGGAGTTCATTTCCGGAAAACCCAGTGATTTTTCGGCTCAAATGAATTTACACAGTTCACGAACCAAACACGTTTTTCACTATAAACTAAAGAGCATCTTTGTAAGAGATACCGTGGTTTGTTACAGTTTCACAAGCAGAGTTCAACTAGATATGGTCCCTATGAGTAGGAAACACAGTTCTCTTTTTCTGGACATGCTCATATTTCTTGCTTTATTGCAAACTCTGGACAGAAGAGGATGCTTCTTGCGTTAAAACAAAGGGTGTTTCATGGATGAGAACACTGGTCTGAATTTCCCTTCACAAACCGAGTTAAACCAAAGGCTCTGTATCCTCCTACAAGCAAGAGTTTATTTCCGGAAATCCCAGTGATTTTTCGGCTGAAATGAATTTACATAGTTCATGAACAGAACACCTTTTTCACTATAAACTAAAGAGCATCTATGTAAGAGATGCTGTGGTTTGTTACAGTTTCACAAGCAGAGTTCAACTAGATATGGTCCGTATGAGTAAGAAACACAGTTCTTATTTTCTGGGCATGCTCATGTTTCTTGCTGTATTGGAGATGCTGGAAAGAACAGCATGCTTCTTGAGTTAAAACAGAGTATGTCTCATGGATGAGAACACTGGTCTGAATTTCCCTTCACAAACGGAGTTAAACCAAAGGCTCTGTGTCTTACTACAAGGAAGAGTTCATTTCCGGAAATCCCAGGATTTTTAGGCTCAAATGAATTTACATTGTTCACGAACCCAACACGTTTTTCACTATAAACTAAAGAGCATCTATGTAAGAGATGCTGTGGTTTGTTACAGTTTCACAAGCAGAGTTTAACCAGATATGGTCCGTATGAGTAAGAAACACAGTTCGTTTTTTCTGGGCATGCTCATGTTTCTTGCTGTATTGCAGATGCTGGAGAGAAGACCATGCTTCTTGCGTTAGAACAGAGTACGTTTCATGGATGAGAACACTGGTCTGAATTTCCCTTCACAAACGGAGTTAAAGCAAAGGCTCTGTGTCTTCCTACAAGCAAGAGTTCAATTCCGGAAAACCCAGTGATTTTTCAGGTCAAATGAATTTACCCTGTCCACGAACCCCACAAGTTTTTCACTATAAACTAAAGAGCATCTATGTAAGAGATGCTGTGGTTTGTTACAGTTTCACAAGCAGAGTTCAACTAGATATGGTCCGTATGAGTAGGAAATACAGGTCTTTTTTTATGGACATGCTCATATTTCTTGCTGTATTGCAACTCTGGACAGAAGAGGATACTTCTTGTGTTAAAACAGACGGTGTTTCATGGATGAGAACACTGGTCTGAATTTCCCTTCACAAACGGAGTTAAACCAAAGGCTCTGTGTCTTCCTACAAGCAAGAGTTCATTTCCGGTAAACCCAGGATTTTTTGGCTCAAATGAATTTACATAGTTCACGAACCCAACACGTTTTTCACTATAAACTAAAGAGCATCTATGTAAGAGATGCTGTGGTTTGTTACAGTTTCACAAGCAGAGTTTAACTCGATATGGTCCGTATGAGTAAGAAACACAGTTCGTATTTTCTGGGCATGCTCATGTTTCTTGCTGTATTGGAGATGCTGGAAAGAAGAGCATGCTTCTTGCGTTAAAGCAGAGTATGTTTCATGGATGAGAACACTGGTTTGAATTTCCCTTCACAAATGGAGTTAAACAAAAGTCTCTGTGTCTTCCTACAAGCAAGAGTTCATTTCCGGAAAACCCAGTGATTTTTTGGCTCTAATGAATTTACACAGTTCACGAACCCAACACGTTTTTCACTATAAACTAAAGAGCATCTTTGTAAGAGATGCTGTGGTTTGTTACAGTTTCACAAGCAGAGTTCAACTAGATATGGTCCCTATGAGTAGGAAACACAGTTCTTTTTTTCTGGACATGCTCATATTTCTTGCTGTATTGCACACTCTAGAGAGAAGAGGATGCTTCTTGCGTTAAAACAGAGGGTGTTTCATGGATGAGAACACTGGTCTGATTTTCCCTTCACAAACGGAGTTAAACCAAAGGCTCTTTGTCTTCCTACAAGCAATAGTTCATTTCCGGAGATCCCTGTGATTTTTCGGCTCAAATGAATTTACACAGTTCACGAACCCAACACGTTTTTCTCTATAAACTAAAGAGCATCAATGTAAGAGATGCTGTGGTTTGTTACAGTTTCACAAGCAGAGTTTAAGTAGATATGGTCCGTATGAGTAAGAAACACAGTTCGTTTTTTCTGGGCATGCTCATGTTTCTTGCTGTATTGCAGATGCTGGAGAGAAGAGCATGCTTCTTGCGTTAAAACAGAGTATGTTTCATGGATGAGAACACTGGTCTGAATTTCCTTTCACAAACGGAGTTAAAGCAAAGGCTCTGTGTCTTCCTACAAGCAAGAGTTCAATTCCGGAAAACCCAGTGATTTTTCAGCTCAAATGAATTTACACAGTTCACGAACCCAACACGTTTTTCACTATAAACTAAAGAGCATCTAAATAAGAGATGCTGTGGTTTGTTACAGTTTCACAAGCAGAGTTCAACTAGATATGGTCCGTATGAGTAGGAAATACAGGTCTTTTTTTATGGACATCCTCATATTTCGTGCTGTATTGCAACTCTAGACAGAAGAGGATACTTCTGGTGTTAAAACAGACGGTGTTTCATGGATGAGAACATTGGTCTGAATTTCCCTTCACAAACGGAGTTAAACCAAAGGCTCTGTGTCTTCCTACAAGCAAGAGTTCATTTCCGGAAATCCCAGGATTTTTCGGCTCAAATGAATTTACATAGTTCACGAACCCAACACGTTTTTCACTATAAACAAAAGAGCATCTATTTAAGCGATGCTTTGGTTTGTTACAGTTTCACAAGCAGAGTTTAACTAGATATGGTCCGAATGAGTAAGAAACACAGATCGTATTTTCTGGGCATG